>OW386166.1:12500000-13750000 GCA_936431705.1 Cheilosia pagana | reverse complement strand
AAGAAGCGTAGCTGTCAAATAAAGTTAAAAATAAAAGACATCAGTGTTGTATAACTTAAATCTGTAAGTTCGGGTTATATAGGAAGAACCATTAGTACTCTAATTCACTGGAGTAATAGTCTTGAATGTCCTACAGCGGAAAAGGTTCAAAACGTGGAGGTTATTTCAAAGGGCAGTATACAGTATATTTTTAACTTTCTCGCATTACGTAGTAAGAGAAAGGTATTGTAATCGTACAAAAAATCGAACTCGAGATTTTAATCAAATCTGACATTACGATGATAGAGGAACTCGAAAAAGTGGGTCTCGCAATTCTGTCCGTCTGTCCGTCTGTCCGTCTGTCCGTCTGTCCGTCTGTCCGTCTGTCCGTCTGTCCGTCCTTCCTGAGCTCCACAGCGCAAACGGCTGGACGGATTTCAACCAAACTTCGGATTTGGAGTTGGTGGGCTTACAGTTCGGGGCCACTTTTTTTTTTGCACGATAAGTGTTGCCGTTCTAACGGTATTCAGCAATTTTGAGTTTTTCGAAAACGGCTCTAACGATTTCAACCAAAATTGTTATTTAGGCTTAAGTGGGTGTAACTAAGATGGCTGCATACTCAGTTTTTCGCAGAAAAATCGAATAACGGTAATTTTGAAAATTGGTCATATCTCAAAAACGGTTAAAACTATTTCGACAAAAATTCATATTTAAGGTAATATGGTCACTCCCAACATGATGGCAAACTCAGTTTTTCCCTAAATTATCGTTCAACGGACTTTTTTGGAAAAATGTCGTTTTTTAAGACTTTATTTAATTATGGCTTACTTGAAAACCGCTTTAACGATTTTGACCAAAATGTATACCTGCGCTATGCTACATGGGGTTAACATGGCTGCATATCCAGTTTTTGGCTATAAAGTCGAATAACGGTACTTTTGAAAAGTGGCCTTATCTCAAAAACGGTCAATACGATTGCAACAAAAATTAATTTTGTATGTAATATAGTCATTCCTAACATGATAGAAAACTCTGTTTTTCTCCTAACTGCCTATAATGGATTTTTGAAAAAAGGCATATTTTGAGAATTTGGTTTTCTTTTGTTTTACCAACACGAAAACGGCTTGACGGATTTTGACCAAAATGCATACTTGGAGTATATTTGTCGTTTTTAACATTATTGCGTCCTTTATTTTCAATTCTAACCACGGGAAACGCTGATTTTAAAACTGCTCGAATCTCGAAAACACGATTTTCGATTTGGATAAGACTTTAAAAACCACGTAATACTAACATCCTGAACAATACCCTATACTCAGTTTTTGGTTAAATAGTTGAGCAAGATTATTTTTCGAACTCAACACTGAAAAATTTGTTACTATTTTGTACGCATTATTTTCCGAAATCAGCTTTAAAGATGTTGACTAAAATGTTTATTTACGATAACATAAGTATTCTTAATAAAACCCTGTACTTAGTCTTATCACCATTACTGCACTACCAGTTGGAATCACAACTAATCACTAGAAACTCCTTTTTAGCAAATATTTCCCACTTCCTCTTTTTTCAACCATATTAATCATGAACCTGAAAATAATTCAAACCAATTGGAGTCTACACTATCAGAAACCCGCATTTTCATTTCAAATTCAAGAACAAATCTCTGAATTCTTACATCACAAACCCTGCTTCGAGTCATGGCCACCTACAAGCATCACCAATTTGAAAAATGTAGTTTTATAGCCTATAAACAATAAACAATAATAAAAGAAAAATGAACCAACCAAATTGATGATACGAACGAGAAAGTTTCGTGCGATCCAGTCGTGCACTTTATTTTGATACTTGCATTGTGGGCGCATGGTCTCTGGCTCTGGGCTGACTGGTTAGTGTGTTGGACTACTAAGCGAGAGGTGGCAGGTTCAATACCCGAAAGTTTGGAAACCTTGTTTCTTAGACTTTTATTAATTTATAAAGCTCATTCAGATGATCGTTTTCATAGCGTGTTTCTTTTATTTTGCACAAACCACCAAAAATACAATCAGCGCCAACTTCAGTTGAAAATAAGAACTTAATCTATGTCTTAAAAATGTTTCCATATGAAAATCTGACCTAAGTTTGGTTAGGCTAAAAAGGAGTGTAAGAGAGTAAGATCTCATACTGCCATATGTACCGAAAATGACTTATGGCGACCTCTAGGGGACCTAATTGTACCAACTGCAACGGAAAAAACCCAGGGTCTCTCTGGTAAAAAATGTCAATTTCCCAGCAGAAACTAGGAAGCCTCAAGCTAAACTAAGTAAAGAATATTTAAAAAAATTCAGACTACTTGGTGGAGCTTGGTGGAATAAAAACCTTTTACCACCTTCAAGCCTTATAACCAGTCATCCAATTTTAGTGGAAGCTTGTTGATTGATTGATTGATTTTATTAAAAATAACTCAAGTGGCCCACTGGTTCCTTTTTAATGCTTGCAAAATTTCGACCTTCAATTTGTAAGCATTTTCAAAAGGTTGATATTTGAATAGGCCCCGACTTGATTATAGCTAGACAGACTTTTAAATGTAGCTGAAGCTTAGTAAGCAACACTCTTTTTAAAAAATTACCAATGTGCAATATATTTTCCAAATTTGAGCGCCCCTTGGCAATTACCTTATTTGTCTATCTATGTGAATCGGGCCATGTATCGTAAATATTTAACGAAAGGCATTTTTAAAAATATAATTCAAAGTAGGCTCTCTTATCTAGCATATCCACATCGTGATGCGTCATATATGTTAGTCAGGTGTTGGGTGGATTATACAGCTTAACTTCACTAGCTTCGATACTCGATCTAATGAAAAATCTAGTCTTACCTGGCCATTCATTCAAAAATACTGATACCTCTGTCTACGGTCAGCGTAGTTGCTATACGAGCTCAAAAATGCGGCACCTTCGACATATCTAATCGATTCTATTTTCATATCAACAATAACACCAGTTCGACGGCCAAATTTCGCTGAATCATCATGACGTCATTCATACCTTCGTTCATTAGATTAGATAGATACACAGACAGATTTAATCTCTCTTGGTCGCGTGTCTAAAAACGCGCGTTATTCCCCGTACTCATGTTTATCTGGTGTTTTTGTTTACAATTTGTAGGTAAAAATGACAGACTTCAACTCTGACGAACTGGAACAGCCAACGTGGTTGAATGAGGAATTCTTTGAGACGGCCTTGAGGCAATTTGAGAAGGATGACACAATAAAGGTAAGCCACACAATTTCTTAAAAGACCTTACTAAACTTCAGTTCTAGATAATCGATTTAGTGATCACCCCAGGCTCGGGTAAGGGCGATCACCTGGCCAGTGTCATGTTTCGAGCAGTCGCGAAATACTCTTCAAGTTCTAAGGCGGCAAACTCCAGGTCCATGATAATCAAGACCATTCCAGAGGCGGAAGGCTTTAAAAAGGAATTTCTAGAAAACACTGCCGTTTTCAAGACTGAAATCGGCATGTACTCCGAGGAATTGCCGAAGATCGAGGAGATTCTCCGGAAGAACGGAGACAACACTCAGTTGTGCCCAAAGTAAGTGGCAGTCTTGAGAACTTGAGAACAAGTCTATATCTCGCTCTTTTTAGAATGATCTACCACTCAATGACGCCCCATCAGGTGGTCGTGTTCGAGGATATTCTACCGCAGGGCTATATTTGCATTCGCGATCGCCTTCCCAATGTCGAGGAAGTAAAAGCATGCCTCTCCAAGTTGGCCAAGCTGCATGCCGTTAGCTACAAGTTGGCAATGGAGGGCGATGAGTCCATTAAGAAGTACGAAGACGGCATTTTGAGTAAGCCTAAAGATGAGACGCCAGAATTCATAACAGGAGGCCTGAAACACCTGATCGATGCGATTTCCAAGCTGCCAGAGTTCGACATCTACATAGACAAGCTACGGGCAGTTGAGGCCACCTTGATAGACAAGTGCAATGAGCTCTACACCGCGCACAGGGGAGATAACAAATCGATATTCGTACTGAATCATGGTGACTTTCATGCGAAAAATGTCATGTTCAAGTATGATAAGGACAACAAGTTGGAGGATGTGATGTTGGTGAGTATGGCTACAAGCTTTTTTCGCGGAATAGTGTTTCGTGACAGAACTGTGCCTTCTAGCTTGATTTCCAAATCAGCTGCTATGCGCCGGCCATTATTGATTTGACCTATGGAATATTTATGCTGCTCGACGAGGACATGCGAAACAATCATCGGGAAGAGATGATCTACTTCTACTTTTCGTTGTTCCTTGAGACGCTGCAGAACATTGGGTATGCCGGGGAGCCACCGAGATTGACAGACTTTTACATCGATATGGTGAAGTACAAGGAATTTGGTGAGTTAGATGGGCGATCTTTGATGTGAGTTGGTTCTGATTGAGTGGATTTTCTTTTAGAACTCTGGGTCATGTCGACGTTCATGCCGTTGGTTTATGCTTTTTCAAATCCAGAAGAGGTCGTTGAGATGGGAGATCTTGTTTCGTCGAATGATGCTCTGAGTTCATTATACACGAATCCACGTCTCATAAATGAGTTGAGGCGACTGCTGCCGAGATATTTGCACATGGGTTATCTGGGGTAGATGATATTAATAAAGTATTGTAGGACTGTCAAATTTTTAGTTTTATTGCTTCAGAGTTTTTTTTTAAGATAATTTTGCGCCTAAAAATATGCCCACTATTTATTTCGGTTCTGTTGATTTTTTGTTTCTATTGCCGCAGTTCATAGAATGGTAGTTTTTGCCTCTATGGGCCGCTTTCTTAAAACTACGGTTTTGTTACTAATATTTGTAATATTTGTTAATAAAAGTTATTTTTAAAATGTGTGCTCATTCGCTCTATGATTTGCCGACATTTTTTGACCATATCGATGTCGCTGTACAGCTCGTATAGTTCGTCGTATCATCTTCAGAAAGCGAATGTGAATTATAACGCAAAGAAAAGCATTTTTGTTTTCATGGTAGGCTTGCCCTTGGATTTCTGGACCTGAACCTTGGGGCGTTGTTAGTTGTAAAGACTTACAAAGCCACCCGGAAAGCGAAATAATAAACAAGTAGTCGTTGGTGCTGTATTAAACTTGACAATTTTGAGCTCAGAAAAAAAGACCACAGATCTTGAAGGCAAGACTCTGGATGAAACGGCTTCTCCCATATGCACTTATTCGTCACCTATTACCATTTATACTCAAGTAGCCTGTTTTTGTTGGTAAGTACCTACACCAAGTTCTTAAACGTTTGAGATTTTTCTGTTGAACGTTTAGGCTGTAAAATGTTATAGAAATATTTAAAGAGACAAACTTTTTGGCAAATTGTTATACTGGCAGTTCGCAGAAGCAAATATTTTTGCATGCATTCAAATCTAAGGAAATTCGAAGAAAACTTATCGATACTCCAAGGGACCTTTAACACAATCTCTTCGGTCACACACAACCTATACAAAAATCCAGCAACAGTCTTTATTTTTTAACAGAAATATAACAAAAACCTGCCTATGTCCTTCTCCCAGGTCCCATCTATCTTTATATCAAAATTGACAACAATTGGTTCTGCGGTTTAGGCGTGAAAAGGTAACAGACAAAGTAACTCTCGCATTTATAATAAAGAAATTTTACATTTTATATTTTGAAAGCAGAAGGATTTGTCGCGCTTAGCTGAACATAATGTCCCGTCCCGTCCCTTCCAAGGACCTCAGTTGAGCAATCGCAAATGTAAAACCTTCTTCTCGCTTAACAAGGCGAAAGTGGGACAAAAGTGCCCATGCCATGAGTCTTTTGACTTAACAGACAACTACTCAACAATAATGGCAGTATACATTCTTTCATTGCAAAAATCGTAGATTTTTTCCAGGATATCTACAAACTTTTTAAGCAAAATAAGTAAAAATTAATTTCAAATACTGACAATTTAAGGAAAATTATTGTACAAGATGTTTCAGAATCTTTGGCTGAATTATGACCAAGTGAATATTTGAGTTAGTTTAAAAACAGTCCCAAATATATAGAAAGATGTGCTAAAAATAATTCATGGCTATTTCAGAAGATATCTATTGTTATAAACTACTAGCGGACCCACTGCACACTTCGTAGTGCAAAATTAAAATATAAAAAAATTAAATTCAAATTCATTTAAATCATTGATAAAAAGTTTTTAATGTAATGCTTCGTGGTACAGAATATTTTTGGTTTTTCCATTTTCCATTTCCCAATTCACTAACATACGACGCTTCTCGTGGTCAAGCGGCTTCAGTTCTTGCGTCAATTTAATCTTGTAAGGATGTAGGCCAAGATCTTTTCGCAAAATTCGCCACAACGACGTCACAGAGATGCCCAACGCTTGAGAAGGACGTGTGAGACATACATTTGTGCTTTCTTCAACTGAAGCCTCAGCGGCAGCAATATTCTCGACACTACGGGCACTGGAACATTTTGTACAGTGCCTGTGGATTCGAATTTGTCCACTAGACGCTCAATTGTTGATCTGCTAGGACGATTATGACGACCATAAATTGGACGTAGCGCTCTTAACGTTGAGGCCACTGACTCCGAATTTCGGTAGTAAATTTTAATAATTTCGACTCGTTGTTGGCTCGTATATCTTTCCATCATGAAATGGCAAATCTTACTGAAGAGAAATGTCGAAAGAGCGACATCGTTTGCTGTCCATGTCGCTCTACTTTTGTAGCGTCCCTGTTGAAAAACCCTTTATAAACTATAAAGGTTTTATAAAAAACCTAAAATTGCGCAATTTTTTTCAGTCAAGAGTATTTTTACATCACTTTTTAAGATCTAAAGATGCTTTATGGTAAAACAATCTTTATAATATAAATATTAATTTTTTAGACCTAAAACTTCCTCGCCTTCTTTAAACTTATTTCTTTATTTCTTTTTTTTTGCGAAGTTAAGAAAATTTCAATATTAAAATTAATACTTTTTTAACCTTAACAAATTATGTAGTACATAATTTAATATTTGTCTACGTGTTGTTTTGAGTAGGCAATAAAAAATGTATATCAATTCTAATTCATAGAAGTTTGTTTGCAGGTAATTAGTACAAGTAATTTCTCAAAATAGGGTATGCATTTTTTAAACAATAATGATAACTAGTACCGCCGGTGGTAGAAGTTCGACCAATTTTGTCTGTTGATAAGGTAACGAAAGCCAACTTGTTTTTTACATTATTTATTTATTATTTGTTTTAATTTTTTTATATGCTAAATCTTAATTCATATACCTTTCCGCTATGAAAAGAGAATGAAATAGGGCAAAATATGAATGTTCGTTTCCATAGTAACACCTCGCAGATACCCCGCAATGCCCTTGAAATAAGATTTTATGATTGCTTACTTTTAGGGGTAATTAAATTGCATACCTTTATGGGTCAATGAGACTTTCCAACAGGTTTTAATCTAAGATGATTAAATTCGTTACTATGGAAACATGAAGGCGACAAATTGAATGGCAACAAAATGCTTTCGATTAACTGCTAAATTAACTGGTGAAATTCTTAACTTCATTTTACCAGTCTAAATGGCGACATATACCTACGATTTTTTGTTTCTGCACATCTATGGCACAGTCCCTTTCGAATGATGTAAGTTTTATTCTCCTCACTTCATGATAAATACCTAAAAAGTGCACGGAAACTTTTGATGTTTACGTATTAATAAATATTAGATGAAAAAACCTATTTTACTTGATACAAGATCAAAAAACAAAACAAACATTTTTTAAACAAACTACAAAATCTCCATTCAGTGCAAAAAACTACAATTATTTTACATAGATATGTTAAAAAAATAGTCAGTGCTGAAATTTATTGTAGTGTCTGCCCTAATATTCAGCACTTTTGAATAGCTCTATCGAAAGACCAAACACTTCATAAAAAAAATATTTTCTGTTTTTTCTTTTATAAAAAGTAGTAGCTAGCTTTAAAATTTTTTTATTTGACATTTTATTTTATAAATAAACTAAAAAATTAAGTTATGTTAAAGAGAACATCTTATTACGAAAAAGATTTTAAATTCATGTGTAAAGTAAAATTTGATTTGTTATTTTTGAAAACCTGATTACAATTTTTTTTAAAATGGACCCCGTTGTAAAAATGTAAAATTAAAAAAAGTTAGGTTAATAAAATAGTTGGCGCAATATGTTCGCCGGTACTCTGGAAAAACTTAAAGCAAACATTCGATTTGTATGTGTTTAACATTTTGGTACGAATGGAAGGCCCCCAACGGTTGAATGCCGAGTTCAAACGCCAGAATTGAGAAGCTCTTCCAGGATAATTTTACTCTCAGTCGTTTGTCAAACGTTCCCAAAAGGTGTCACAGTGAAAAAAGACTTAAGGTGTGATTTGTGTGTTTTCCGGGCTCCGAACCTAAGTCTGAGCGCTCTGTAGATCAACACACTTACTAAAAATAAACTAAGCCACTGAACCTATAGCTAATTGTGTCAGCAAACAAAAACCTAGGTATACCTCAACTTTTTGGATAAGCTTTTCATCTTTTGAATTATGATTTGATTTAAAGAACTAGTCCTTTAGTCCTGTATAAGCCTTAATTGCTTACAACATGGTTATCTGGTGGAATTTGTATGCTTCTTAAACAACGAGTAGTGAAGCAATTTTTTTCCTCAAACCCTGCACTCTTTAGCGAACTCCCAGCTTCCCTATATACTTCCCAATAAGTAAGACTCTATAGTCCGCCTTTTATTTTCCAAACGAGGGGCTATGTCTTCCAAAACCAAACCGTGTCAGAAGGTCACCCCCAAAAAGGTTCCCTTTCCCTTTAATGGACACCACCTTCTTCCCAGCCCAAGCCCAACTTTGTCAAGTTCCACCTGCATATTTGTATATAACTCTCCCTCGAAAGGGAACAGTTCAATTACGATGGGTTGACGCTGGCATTTAAAACGCCACCAGCAATCACGCCGATGATCTTCGATGACCATGGGCACCATTCCCATTGAGAACAGATTTGCAAGACAGTTGGACCCCCATCGAGAGAAATTCACTCGTTAGTCCCGACTGCAAGCCCTATCCTATCCACCAACCGTTCAATGAAAAGACTCAAATTTATGCTCCGCGGTGCCACCCATTTTTCAATTAAATTTAAT
The DNA here is from genome assembly GCA_936431705.1 of Cheilosia pagana. Taxonomy (NCBI): domain Eukaryota; kingdom Metazoa; phylum Arthropoda; class Insecta; order Diptera; family Syrphidae; genus Cheilosia; species Cheilosia pagana. The sequence goes on along the minus strand of OW386166.1, from coordinate 13,740,879 downwards.
AAACACCTGTGGGGCTTGCTCGAATTTGCTTGTCAAAATGTTGAAATCATACTTAGACACAGTGGTCGTCCACTTGCTCTGCCCGTGGCCAGGAGACACTCATTACCATTACCATTGCGACCGACTGATTGCACTCCACCTTTGCTTGGCACGAACAGCGAACAATTTTTGTTTTCTCTTCGTCCCACCAACAACAACGACTGCAACAAATTGTGCTCATATTAATTAGCTGGCTGGGATACTTTTGATTCTATGCGGTGATAAGACATCTAGTACTTTTCGCGTTGAGAAACACCAGCGCAACACCGCAAGTACAGAACAACTGTGCGCGGCAAGCATTTCACAAATTGCCGGCGCATAGTTTCCGCATAATGGTATTCTTAATCCAAAAATATGGTTTTCATTGCCATAATATATGGACTAATGTCGATTGAGGTGAATAACTCGATTAGTAGGCGGCGGTAATCTACTTGCCCGAGGCGCATGTGTAACTCTGGCCAGATTGAGTTTGGGAAACGCTGTCATGCCGTTTTGGTCCAATAGTCATTTTCGTCATATGCCAAGTGGGGTAAACAAAAAATTACTGTGCAAGTCGTGCACGGAACAATCAGTAGTCGGCTGCTTATCAGACCGAATGGGTGGTAGTTGGGCGATGTGTGCCCGGTAATGGTCAGAGCAGTAGGTAATGATCTGTTTTTAATTATCCATATTTGGGTGGGTGTCCAAGTAGTGAGGGAGAGAGAACTTATCGCAGGTATATTATAATGGCGTGTATACATGGCTGCATTGAGATAAGTTTGTTGGGTATTCAGGTATCCTTGTCTTAATGGGAGTTGCCACACATCACTTGTGCAAGTGCATGTTGGCCAGATAGGTGTCCTGGTGGAATGATTTAGGGCAGGTTTGTTTCGCAACCACCGATAGGGATATGAAGACGTGGGTAAAGCTGGGTCCGCCACATTGGAATTTCGCCAAACAAAGTACGTGATATTTAATTGCTATTTAATTGACATATTTTTGAGTTTGTCGCTCTTCGGGAAGTGGTAGGATTTGTGACGGGCCTAGAATCCTGGAATCCAGATAAGTGTGCCACAGAAACGTCTGCCTAGACGAATGAGCTCAGCACTCCTGCAGCTGTTTGGAGGATATGGTAACCGAAACCGAGTCGATGGCTTTGATGGCAGCTTAGCTATCTATTAAGATAGAAATGTTTTATTTGTGTGAGGTGCCCTGCCCTAGCTGTGTTCAAGTGTCTTGTATAGCCAGTAATATCGCCTGGAACACCCCCACACAACAGTTCATTTTAGATCCGTCGGTGGAGGTATATGACCCTGCGCTTCTTTGTTCCTCTTCCATTGATTTCTGGTAGGGAAACTTTCTTGAAATTAAGTTGGGGTGCTATGTAGTCGGTTGTAAATGTTACCCATTGCCATGCCGTTTGGTAGCGAGTCCAGGATGTCGCTGTGGCCATACGGCCTTGTCGAGCAGCACCCAGAGTCTTGAGTCTTATAGCACTACATAATGAGGTATCTTTTGTGTGTAGGTCGAGAAGTTAAAGATGCAAGAGCACAGTAAGGGCTCCATTGGGGCTGACCTCATTGCACCCGTGGTGCCCATACTGGCTGTTCTTTCTAGTGTTCTGAGTTTTGTATACTCAAACCGGGCCACCAAGGGCGAAGGAACCATAGGTGAAAAGGGGACTAGTTTAGACTAGTTTTGTCTCATTCAATCGAAGTAGGCATGGCTCAAAGGATGTGGAAGATATTGATAGTACAGTAGATGACCAGTATAACGAATATCCGTTATAGAAATTTTGCGATAAACGATAGGTACTGATTACAGAAATATCCGTTTTTTGTCCTATTTTGTAAAAACCAAGTTATATTCCGGGTTAAGAAGCATCCTAAAGCCCGACCCAGAACATAAGAAATCACTTTGCCAAGTTTCATTAAAATCCGCCCAGTAGTTTCTGCGTGATGCGCGGTCAGGCATTTTTTATTCTACAGTTTTATTATATGTAGAGAAGAGAAGAGAAGAGATAGAGAAGAGATTGTCTTAAAACCTCTGTAAGTATTTATTTTGTAACTAAAGTTTCCATAGGTACCTACGGCTACGATAGTGTTTTTCAGCCACACAAAGAGTAAACAATTACATCTTGAGACGGCTTCAAAAAAAGGATTTGCAGCTGAAATCTCAACTTGAAATAGAACTTATGAGTAATTTTTTTCAAAGTTGTTTACAAAATTTGTAAACTTAAATGGCAGGAGCATCTCGATCATGTACCGATTCGATTTCACATTAAATTAAGTCTAAATAAACACTTTTTAAATGACTTCTTTAAAAAAAAGTATAAAAAATCGATAGATTTAACGAACGCGCTCGATATAGTGAATGACATCAAACATTGTATCATTCGTACACGTGATAGAATCGATTCGTTCTCTAAGAAAAACACAAAAAAAAACGACCGACATGGCTTTGAAATATCTGTTGCGAGCAATCACCGAGTTAATAGAAAAAACAAAGGTAGTGTCATATTTAACACTAGATGGGCCATATAAGCCGCATTTTTTGAAAAGAGAAAAATTGAATTTCCTTAAGTTTTTTGTCAAGTTATGTTAAGTTTAATTTTATTCTTAAATTATAAAAGACGGAAGTAAAAATAATTTCTACGACTATACCTATTAAAAAAAATAAAATGGCATTATTTCAAAAAATGTTAAGGGTGGGCCATATTTGCCGCACTATAACAAATTCAAAGAAGTTGATTTCGTCTGAGCTTTACTTAGCCACTTAGATCAAAAGAAGAGTCTATTTATAAGCTACAAACTCTTAGAATAAAGGAATTTTGTGGCTTTTCTTTAAATTTGTCAAAAAGTAAAAAGTTAGTTTTGCGACCATAAAAATAATATGTTTCCACCAACGTGATTTAGCTGAAATAATTTACAAATCACGATAGGCGTTTCCACCGAACTTTTAAGTGTTTTAGAGTGACATTTGAAATTAGTTGGCAAACTTTCAATATCGTACAAAAGAAAAATTACCCGCAACAATTTAAAATGAGTTAACATGCTTTGGATATAAATTATCTATACCAGAATAAATCCAAAGATGATGTAAACAATTACTATCTGCAAATTTAATTTTTTGACAGTTTGAACAGCTGAAGTCGATAATAGGCCTGTTTGATTTTATTTGTGTCTGTTCGATTCTATTTGGTGTGGATTTGCACGTAATTAAAAGTTAAACAAATATAAATCACGCAATTAGTGATCACGAAAATGTATGGTAAATCACATCATTAATGAGGTGATTTAGCTAAATCACCTTGGTGGGAACATGGTATAAGCTAAACCGTTCAAAATATTTTTTTTTTTAATTTTGAAATCATATAACAATTCACTTCAGTTCGAATCCTATTGTGTCACATAGCTAAAGAGAAGAAGTATTCATAAGCTATATAACTACGGTGACCATCTGTTTTAATTCCAAATAATGAACAAAAAGAAAAAAAATTAAACCCAGCTCTTAATTTTTTTTTTTTTTAATTTTAAAAAATAGATCAAGGATTCAGTCTTTGCCTTAGTTAATTAAAATTAATATTACAGAAGGAATGAATAAATAAAATTCAATCTTTAATTATTAATGTTGTAAAATAAACGCAAAATAATTAAGTATCCTCATTATTTAAAATAAGGACCTAATGAAGGTAACATTATTTATTTGTTTACACCTATTTGAAAATACTTTCCTGAAGTATAAATTTGTTTAACTAAATCTGATTTTTTTTTTTAAATATTCTCTGAACTCTAAACAGGTCATTTCATAGTTAAATTTAGTAATCAAAATTGATTTCATAGCTTCGACTTTCATTTTGTTTTTTTAAGAATTTATATTATTTTTTTAGTTCTTCATAAAAAATACATTTTCTTCTGGGTGGCATCACTAGGTATTTATTTTTAAATTAATAATATCAAATAAAACTTACAAATTTTAATGTTTACCACAACGGAACAAAAATTTGTGATCGAATTCTGAAAAGATTTTGAATTTATTATTAGCTGAAATTTTGACGTTTTTACTTAAGGTGAGTTCCGAGAATGATTTAGGGTGTGTTCCGAATTTAAAGATTTGCATTACATTACCATTTTTGCAGTTAGGGCACGGTCGCATTATTATTTTGTATACAAAATTTTGGTTTGATAAGTTTTTCGTTTATTGGCTCAACAAAATTAAATAAAATACTGAACAAATAATGAACAGCTTTCGAGATAATAAACATGTTTATGTTTTTATAATGAACATCTACTTCAAATAATGAACAGTTAATTATAAAAATGAACGGATGGTCACCGTATATATATAACCAAAAAATAAAAAGTTCATCGCTTTTCTCTTCATTTGTCAAAAAGTAAAAAGTTGATTTTGCCAAAAAAAGGTCCTATATGAAGAAAATGTTCGTTAAACTCAGCTGTCTTATGTGGCTTTATAATCTACAAGCAAATAGTGCCTATCGAAGTAAATATCTTAGATTTCCTCCAGGGTCCACTGTAGTACACGGAAAAAAATATTCTGCAAAAATAAATTTGTAATAAAATAAATTATTCTTTATTGCAATTGAATTGAATCATATTAGATAAATCGTTAGTTCTTGAATCAAGCAAATAATTCTGAGGGTTGACAAAATTCCGTTTTAGTTAAATTAACAAAAAATATTTCTTAATTTAAGAAACGAGTTTTGTAAGAAAAATCTTCTTTTGGCTCACATTTCAGATTCAAATAAAACTTTTTTGGATTAAGAATAATTGTTCATGATTTCAGAAAAAAAATTATTGAGGAAAGAAAACCATTCTTGAGGTCAAGTATCATACTTCACAAACTGTGTCTTGGATCAAGACAAATTCTGCATGATCATAGTCCAACGTTCTTGATATTAGAAACTAGTTCCTTATGTCACATATCAAATTGAGCGAACAATTTATTGGAAAAAGAAAACGATTTAGGGAATGTTTTAGAAAGAAAACAATATTAAATAGTAAAGAATGCTTTTCTTAAATTAAGAATAGTTTTCTTAAAATTTAATCTTTTCTCTCATTCTTGAATAATTCACAGAAAATGTTAAAAAGAGGAAATAAATGGCTTGTACTAAAACCGTACTTTATTTTCCTGTTTTAAGAAACTTCTTCTTGCAGCTAAAAATTTTGTTCCGTTAGGAATATTTGTGGAGTTACCGGGAGCCAATCAGTACCTTAAAAAAATATTCTCTGACGTTCACACAGTACGGCTGACAGCTAAAGTTGGCGCAGTTTGTAGGGAGTCTCCTCTCCTGTAGATTGGGCAATTTAGACTGAGCTTCCACGCATTATAGGCATATACTTTCCTCCGACAAAATATCGGAAATGCCCTTCGGCAATTTGTCTGCCTTGTTGCACTTTAATGTAAAGACTGCTTACCAAACTACTTTAAGGTGAGAAAACAAAGATCTTGACTTATATGACCCAGGTTGAGTAGTTTTGTCTGTCAAGTTGTGACTCTACTACAATGCTTCATCCATCTGTATAGGGAAGTCCTTTCGGGTATTTTTATCTTGATACCTTCCTCCTACCCTTTGGGTAAACTGCCCAACATTCTTCCTGGAGTACAGCACCTTTCTATTTCCTCAAGTCGTCAAGCCCATTATCAGCAAACAACTTATTCTCTCTTCCGATCGAGTAAGTCACGTAATCTTAATCTCCGTCTCATGCCCAATTCAACAGAAATCCTTTTCAGAAAGTTTCCGTCAATGTTTCGCATTAATAACCGTCATGTGTTATCAAAAGTTAAATGACAATGTTTTAAGCAAAGTAATTAATTGCGGTCCCTTTTGTGCGCACACGAACAGGAGGCTCCCCCTTGAGTTCATCAGCCCTGCACTGCACAACGAACTGGAGTAATTAAGGTAATCCGCTCATCTACATTTCGTTATATTTGTCAAATCAATTTAAATGTCAACAGTGCGATGATAACATCCCTTTTGCCTTGTGCAACGATTAGAGTCGCCCATTAATTACTTTAATCGTTCACTTTGGCGCAACATGGTCCAATCTTGTGCGGTATAGAGTTACCCCAACCTTGTCAAATTTTGGCAGCTAAATGTCATCCATTTCCCCTCAGTGATGCATTTCAAATCGGACGAAAAATATTGCCCCATCTCCGCTGTCATCGATTGAGTTATCAAAGCGTTCGATGATTTTATAGTTTTATGCATCTGTGTGTCCGTTGTCCGCCCATCAAAATTACAGATAGGCCGCTCCAATCGTTTACCGAAGACGACGACGCATGTACCTTCGAAATGAATTATGGTTCTGTCATGTTAAACCGGATGAGACTTAAATATGCGACGACATGCATTCCCGAAGGGGCTTCTTTTTATTTTCGCTTGTTTATTTTTCATTCCAAAAACCGATCATGGCCTAAAATGAGAAGAGATATCTGGATTCGAGCTACAAAATTGCCGTCGTTTAAAGTATGAAATTATATAGCTGGTGGTAGCTGGCACTTAGGTTCGTCATAATCATTGGTAAGGCTGGGGAGTAAATATGTTTATAATGGGGTTAAATTGGAAAATGATTTCATTTAGCTAGAGATGTTTGTCCGGCTGTTTGGGCTGTTTGACGGGAGACGTGTTGAAGTTATTATTTAGCTGACCCAAATAGGGAAAAGGAGAGTTGGTCGCTCTAATCAGTTGGTGGCTCTCACCAATTTGGATAGGTGATTTCGAATGATAAACCAGAAGCTGAACCCGACGATGAATAAATCAGAAGCTAATTTGAAAACAAACAATCGGAAGTGGCCTATTAGTTGCCGAGCACGAACGCGCGATCGAAATTGGTTTACAATCTTGAAAAGGGTATGTGGAGGGCTGCAATCAAAAATAACGTCGAAGAATGAACGTCGTTGTTGGTTTTTTAAGATAAAACACTGACGCGAACAACATTAAGTTGACTTAGTTCATTCAACATGTTGGTCAAGTTCACGTAGGGTGGTGTTCAAAGATACTGTATGGCTTCTGTGCTAGGAGAACTCTCAAAGTCGTTCAATAAAAGTTCTGTTTTCAACAAAATGACCCTTAGTGAAGTGAATAAACGGAAGTATTCAGCATGCAATTAGAACAAGTGCACTCTACTTGACAGTTTCGAGATTTATTGCAATTACAAGAAGTGTTAGTTGATGTTAGTTGCTGGTAATGTGTTCAAAAAATGGATACTGTTATTTTTTTTAGCAAGAGAAAACTATGAGATCATTCAATCAAGGTACAATACGAGACACAAGACAATCAGCCCTAGCGAGGTATCCGTCGAAACGTAAACGTAAACGAATTCCGCAACCAATTTCTGTCGGAGGATATCGGAACCTAGCTGTCAAAAATTGAAGAAAAAAATGCACTTCATCGCACTTCAACGTAATTTGCCGATATGCGTTACAAAATGTCGGAGAAATATTCCGAATAGATGTTCCGAAGAATACCTCGAAGCAAAAAACATCCGCGCTTTTTCGCAGTGAATCCCTTTCTTTTTAGACGGTAGACCCAGACCATGCTCGCAGTAGCTGTCAGCTTAATTTATGAACAAGCTTAAAAAACTTGTAAGTATAAAGCGATGGTAAGTCTGTTACGGAAGAGTGGTTATCTAATTTGGTCATCCACTTTGCCTTAGACACTTTGGAGCACAAAGTGCACGACTGCGTCGCACGAAACTTTCTCGCTCATATCAACAGCTTGGTTGGTTTATTTTTCTTTTATTATTGTTTATAAGCTATAAAGCAAGATTTTTCAAATTGGTGATGCTGGTAGGTGGCTATAACTCGAAGTAGGGTTTGTGATGTAAGAATTCAGAGATTTGTTTTTGAATTTGCACGTGTTTGGGGGTAATTGAAGTGCTGGTTTCTGATAGTGGAGACTCCAATTGGTTGGAATTATTTTAAGGTTAATGATTAATATAGTTGAAAGAAAAAGTGGGAATTTTTTGCTAGAAAGAGTTTCTGGTACAAGATGTGATTACATTTTAATTGGTAGTGCGGTAATGTTTATAAGACGACATTATTTGCATTTTTCTAAGAAAAACTAAGTAGGGAGTTTTATTAACAATACTTATGTTGCTTAATTACGCATTTTAGTCAAAATCTTTAAAGCTGATTTTGGAAAATAATGCGTACAAAATAGTAACAAATATTGCAGTTTTTAGTTCAATAAATAATCTTGCTCAACTATTTAGCTAAAAACTGAGTATAGGGTATTGTTCAAGACGTTAGTATTACTTGGTTTTTAAAGTTTTATCCAAATCGAAAATGTCGTTTTCGAGAACAGTTTTTTAAGCAGCTTTTTCAGTGACTCGAATGGAAAATAGCTTTGAAAACATCGCTTTTACTCTAAGTATATACACATTTTTATAAAAATTGTTGTAGCCGTTTTCATGTAAAGAAAACCATTTTTTAAAATAAATTCCATTTTTCAAAAATCCATTGTACGTCAACTACCCTAACATTGACCGATTTTGAACTTTAAATGCAGATAAAACACCCTTGTGAAGTATTATCGGCGTAAATACAATTGCAGGCTAGGGGGACAGTCGTTCTTTACCATTTCTCAAAAATTTACGAAGATGTTAATTTTTTAAAAAAAGTTATTAAGAAACCTATAGTGGTCAATGTTAGATCCCATTTGTGCCTAACATTGACCGCCCAATGTTTCTAACATTGACCACCGGCTAAATAATAAAAACACAATAGTTTACCTGTTTATTTTTTTTAAATTTAGTATTGTTAATATAAAAAAAAATAATTCAGTTAAATTATATAATAAATACAGACGGCAGCTCTTTATTTCACTTCATTTTAAACCCGTATCTTAAAAAATAAATAAATAAATACAATTTAAAGTATTATTAATAGGTAGACTAGGTAGGTAGTTAATTCATTGCATCTATCTAAATCCAGTCTAGTTTGTATCACATTAATTAGTTATTTAGTAAAAAGGAAAATAAAAAGAAACTTGTATTTTTAATCTAATGAAGATCTTTGGAGCTAAGTAAGACTTGCTGGAAAAGGTCTTCGACTGACGAGTCATCGTCATGGCTTTGGATGGCTTTAAATTTTGCGAAGCTCGAACACAAAGATCATGCTTGTGTCTTGTAAGGATCCCTTTTAACCATTTTCTGCCCGGCATATTATTTTTTTAAACAAAGGAACCTCACGATTGCAGGAATCGAGATAGTTTTTTGTGCGGCCCCACTCACTCACTTGCATTGATGCTGGATGTTCCATTTTTTATTTCTTTTAATGCTAGCTCCATATCTCTAGCTGAAGTGCTATTGTAACGTCGCTTTTCGGTTTTTTTTGGCCGTCTACAATATGTATATGCCCTAAAATTGACCGGCGGCTAATGTTAGACACCACTCGGTCAATGTTGGGAATACCAAATAAAAATTAAGGTGTAATTTTTAATTTTCACTTTATTTTTATTTTTATTTCTGAGAGAAAACATTTTAAATAACATACCTGATAAGATTTTTTGCTGCACCAACTATCCTAATAATATTTTACGATTAAAAGTTTCCAGCACTCAAATTCGCAACTTTTTAACCACGTTTACTATTTGCCGCCAAAAGATACATTTCTGCCCGAAAATCAGCTTAGTGCTCAAAATGCCATCTAGAGATTGATAGGAAAACAATTTTCTGAAGAGAAAAATGGGTTTGTTCGTTTTGTTTGCTGACTGGATGGTGTGAAATAACTTCCCTGATCTAGAGCAATGTTACGGACGCGGTCTGACGTACGATAATTTAGAGAAAAAGAACTGAGCTTAGGAATGACCATATTACCTTAGGAATGCATTTTTTTTTAATCTTATTGACCGTTTTTGAGATAAGTTAAAATTTGCAGCAAAGCTAACTCCGCCTGCATTAGCTTCAAAATATCAATTGCTTTAAAACTTAAGGGCCGTTTTCACATAAATCAAACTAATTTAAGACCGCTATCTGCGAAAAAAGAGTGGCAACGAACTGGAAGCATAAAAATTCCAAATGGCTGTAGAACTCAGGAGCAGACTGACAGATGGCCAAAATTGCGAGACCGACCTTTTTAGGTGTGTTTTTTATCCTCTACATCAGGAAAGTAATTTAAAGTAGGCGAATGCGCAAAAAACAATTCCCGTCACATTTGTGCTTGAATGTGCTATAAAACGCTAAAAAAGCTGTCTGTTTCCATTTTTACTTTGCTGTTACTTGGAATTTCGACCCAAATCACTAGAAAGTATCCAACAAAAGCTGCTGCCGTCAAGTCACTCCCACTTTAGATAAATACCTGGTGTGCATGCCGGAAATGTCAAGTTGGTCTTTGCGATGCAAATATGCTTTGGTGAAGTAGAAACTTAAAAAAACACACTTTCTGAGTTCCTCTATCAATGTAATGTTCAAAATCCTAATTGATTAAAATTTCGAGTTCGAATATATCTGTTTCTTACTACGTATACGAGAAAGCTAAAAATATAAATCAACGAAGTGATGAACTAAAACTGTCGCTGTTTTGTAAATTTGAATCGACAGCGACAAAAAAATATCATTCAATACACCTACAGAAACTCACCTTTCATTTGGATCATATTTCATAAAAATCGGTTTAAGAGTACCGCCGTTATAAGTACGACAAAAGAGGTCCATTCATTTAATAATGATGCAAGTAAAGAATACATATTTCTGCTAGAACTACAAGTTCGATAATTTTTCTTCGAAATTTATTAACAGTATAATAACTTTTAAACGAAAAACTTTACCAATTTTACAACAAATCCGTTTTTATCTACTTAAAATCTAGTTTTACAATTTCGGTCGAAAGCCACTCAAATACATATCCCTCTGGTGCTGGGTCGCAACATTAGTACGCCAACAAAATGGCCGTCTATTCAGCAAGGCCTCATCGGCCGAGTGCGGTGTCATCGGTCTCGGATACGTCTGGTACTTATTTATTATGAATTTCTTCCAACTCTCTGCAAGAAGTAAAACAACGAGTTTTCAAAACAATATCGCAAATCAACTCTTGACATACTTAACGAAAACACTCACTGGACTGTGGACAGGAACAAGGGGACATAACAAAACAATTTACTAAACAACAAAACAAAAATTAACTAGACACAGGCAACAAGTTTCAAGCGGATGCACCATGTTCAGATGGATTCACTGACATCTGACGCATCGTGAAGGTTGTTTGCTCTGGCGAAAAGAAATAATAAAGACAAACACTTAACACGCAGCTAAGTCTGGTTAATTTTTACCGGGAGTCCTGAAACCATCCTGAATCTTGTAGTACTCGCTCAGCTCGCGTGAGCTGCACAGAGGTGTGTCGACTTGTGTCGTCTCGTTGAAACGTTGATAGTCGATTTCGTACGCCTGACGGTCCTTGTTGTACACTACGACCGGATCGAAGCGATGTCCCCAGAGGATCTCGGTGTTCACGTAGCTAGATCGGGCTTGGGTTGTCTGGCCGGTGGACTCAACGGTTCCCTCGAGAATGACAACTATCTCGAACTTGTCCTGAATCAGGTCTGTGGCGGACATATTGAACAGCGGCGAATCCTCGCTGATCTTGTGGATGATCACCATCGGCCAGATGAAGAATATGTCCGAGCCGCACTCGTCCGATCCGATCTCGAGTTCGGTGAAGTGCTGTGTCATCACCTCGCCCTCCTTGGAGGTCCTTGTGCGGATCAGTTGTGCCCGCACATTGGCGCCGATGATGTGACTCTTGCGCATGTCTCCCACTCGGAACATCAGAGAGAGCACTCCGTCCCGCTGACAGATGACGGCGTTCTTCGAGAAGAGCAGCGTCTGGGTTCGCTGCTTGGAGCGCGTCATCTTGGCAAAGACTATGCCAGCCATAAAGGCCTGCGTCATGACACCGTATATGGACTGGAAACACATCATGAAAATCGCCTCGGGACATTCCTCGGACGTGGTCCGAACGCCATAGCCGATTGTGTGTTGGGTTTCAATCGAAAACAGGAAGCACGACGTGAATGAGTGTATAGCTGAGACGCACGGCTGCCAACCGCTCTCCCCTGCAAGAAAGATCAATTTAAAAGGTTTCTTTTAATTTAGAATGACCTCAGGCCTACCTTGGTTATCAGGTAAATGTAGCTCCTCCAGGTCACCATGAGTGAACATGATGAGCCACCAAATGACGGCGAACAGCAGCCAGGACAGGATGAAGCTAAGCGCGAACGCGAGCAGGGTCCACCGCCACTGGCTGTCGACGAGGGTTGTGAAAATGTCCTGCAGGAAACGCAGTCGTCTCTTGGCCAGATTCTTCTGAAGGACATTGCATTCGCCGTTCTTGAGGACCGCTCGCCGACGGATCTTTCGCATACTCCCCGGGCGGAAGTTGCGACTTCTGGGGAAGACAACAAAAGGATTTTTATGTGATTGTTATTTTTTAAATCTTGATCATAAAGTTGGTGATCTTGCAAAAAAATTATTCGAGTAAGATCGTAATTCCATTCAAATCTCGTAAGAGATCGAGTCCCCCGAAAAGCATGCAACGATCTCGAGGAAAGATCACGATCTATTTTACACTGCCTACTTTCAGGTGCTCCGATTTCAAATAATAACGACCACAAAACAAATACCCATCCCACATGGTGGCAACAGTCTTGAACTTTTCCAATGCAAAGGTCAAATGAATAATCTCGAAAGTGCGCGAGGGTGAAAATTGCTAATATTTGCTTGCAATTTATAAATTACAGCTACACGCTCGTTTTTTTCTTTTCATACGAGTCGCACATTTGTCTTATGATCTCGTTTGTCACATGTGCGGCGCAACTAATTAGATTAAGCCCGCGCACGGATCTTATTTGCTTTTGGCAGACACTTTAGGTGACTAATTTATGATTGAGAGATAAATTCAACAAAATATTGCCAGAGATGATAGCTTGGAAGAGTTGATGAGCTTTGGAGGCTATTTCGATTGAATTTTCATATCAGATTTGATGCGGGACTTTCGGATAAGCCATGCGCGTAAATCTGTAGTGATTTATGTGGTTAATATTTGGAAGCCATTTCTGGGTTCGTTGTGCGAGGGAATGTGTCAGCAAATTGATGGTTGTAAGTCGTCACTAAGTTCTCCGTAATAGTTCGGCAATTTTGATGTAACACCATAAACTAGGGGTTGGTATAATTAAGACGGGGTAAGGCCACCTCAGTGGTTGCACAAATTTGTTCAAAGATCAATGACATCGAGGAAGTGAAGGCAAGAAGTCGCGTTAAAGCAACGGCCCGAGGCAATGAAAACTGATCAAAAAAATTATTCACATGATGGTGATGCCGATTTTCGCTTGTCACATTCGACTGTCATTTCCATCGATGGGGACGTTCAAGTATTTAGTTAAGTAAACCTGACAACTTACTTACTTAATGTATCTCGGTATTGATTGGCCTAGATCGGCCACAGGGGCAGCTGTTTTAGTTGACGTTTATAGAGGGGTAGCCGAGACGAATCTAGTCAAGAAATTCGTGACTGAGTACTAAGTTGACAGTTCGCACACTTGGCGGACGTATAGGAAAAGTGACGTTCCCGACCAATCTAGTTTAAAAGTGCCCAATGATAGTTATATAACCATTGTGAGGGGCAACTGTCACAAGAGCATCCATTTGCCTACCCAACTACGTATTATGAGTCAAGCCAATTGCCTTCGCGACTTCGCTATCGGTCTAGCTCTCCTAAAGCTGTTTGGTTAAAATATAAGAAGAAGTTGGATTGGTTTAGATCTATACAAATTTCGCTGTGAGTGAAAACTTCTAGGCTAAGCATTTAAAATATAGCATTTTCAATTTTTAATGTTGACCTTTATTTTCCTTTCTTTTCTTCCAGTCTTCAAAATATCCATCCACCGATCTCTCCTTCCATATTTGTGATGTTCTAAGAATGTTTCCCACCTTTTAAGTCAATCACAGTGACATTGCGCGACATATGTGACATAAATAGGCTACAAAAAATTTTTTTTTGTCGTACCGATTACGGCGTTATTTCAGCACCGATTTCCATGGAAAATGTGTCAAATGAAAGTTAATATTCCGTAGATAAATTACCACGTGTATTCTGTTGTCAAAAAATTTTATATCGAACAGTAGTGATCGAATTTTCGCAACTAATTTGAGTTTAATCGGAAAATGACTTATGAATGAATTGATGATGTCAGAAGTCATAAGGGCAAAGTAAATGCGCCTCAATTAATTTAGTCTAGCGAAATAAAAACTCCTTGAGAAACTATTTAACTTTTCTCTAGAAAGCGGAGACATTTTGGGCACTTGGTTCGCCGAGTTTGATTTAATATCTCGGGCCCCGAAGTCGGTTTCCTTCAATTTTCAATTTTTCTTTCCACTTTCTTAAACAAACTTTGCCACCAAACTTGGACACCATATCTATTCGCGAACGTCTGACAAACAGCCGAGAGTAAAACTGTTATGAAAGAGCTTCTCAATTAGCCGTTTGGACTCGTCGTAAAATTGTAGATCCTTTCCATTCGTTCAAAAAATTGAAAACTCACACAAAACGAATGGTTGTGAGAAGCTAGGCCTTGGGTCCAACAGACCTTTCGCGCCAAAATATTTATTTATATTTATTTATGATAAAATATGTATGATGTTAGATGTAAATAAGGCCTAATACTTAAATACCCAATGAAGCATTCTTGGGCCCCTGAGGAAGAGGGCTACTTACTCTGGGCCGCCACTAGTGTTGTCGATGTTGCCGAAGTTGTCAACTGTCAATAGAAAGCGTCGAATCAAATACGACTTTTTCGAAGACAGGTTTCAAGCAAATTCCCCACGTTTAGAAACAAACTCGACATCTAAAAAAACACGATTTTTTAAAGCAAAAAAAACCAAATCCAAAAATTTTAAACGCTTTAAAAGTGACACCCCAATAAACCTTGAAGAAATTGGTACGAAAACAAAGTTTTCCTGACCAAAAATCTAGAAGCTTCTAGGTCTAGACATTTTTCTTAGACCTAACAAGTATCATTGTGCACAATGATTATAATATCGGATGGGCTATTTATAACAACCCCCAATTCAAGAAACAATTTAAAGCATTTTGATATTTGTGTTCGAGGAATTTGAACTTCTTATTCAGATACAAAAATTTCACATGCATAATATTTTAACCGGGAAGATGGAAGTGTCAACCGTTTAATATATTACTTTGTAAATGCTCACACAAAAAGATAGCACGAAGCTGACAGATTTAATCCCAGAAAATATAGGCGACTTTGATAAGCAATATTGTTCGTCTTCTTAGGTGAGTACACTGTCTAGAGAACATATTGAAGGCGACAATGTGAGCAGTGTCCCAATTGAGGGGACATGACAAAAAATAAATATAGGGCCTGTAGAATTTAAAAAAAAAATGTTTGTAAGCGCAGCATTTTTCATTTGCGTTTACTTTGCTTTGAGATTAACAGAAGGGGCTTTCAGTGATAGGATAAACTACACCTACGTTTTTTCTGAAATTTAACTTTAAGTCTGATTTTTAGATTGACATAGAAAAAAAAGCATTTTAAGCTTTTTGAAATTTTGTTTTCTACATTTAATTATAAACTATTTTTAATAAAACGTACAACATAAACGTTGGAACTGACTGTGTACAGACCACTGAAAGATGCTCCAATTAGATTTTTGTTTCCTCTTATTCCCCCTCCTTCTTCGACGAAAAGGAAGCAACAAACGAGCGAAAACTGCGCTACACACGATCACTACCAGTCCATGCGCGAAGACAACACTTTTCAATGAGAGGCACCTCCTTGAAATTAATTAAAAACTCACACGTATTTACGTGATATCTATGAGAAAAGTCTGAACCACAAAAGCTCAGAGCCTTTTTGTTTAAATTAAAATATTCCATATATGCAATTGAGGACGTTGGAGTTTAGTAAGCCTGACAGATAACCGACTAGATGTGTTTGAGTTTTTATTGGCCCAAATTAGTCACGTGATTAGTTTTTCAGTTGACGTTTATGGACGGGTAGCCGAAAAATATAGTCAAGAAAATGTATATCAGTTGACATTTGGAAGTGTCAAAATTAAAAAAAATAAAGTGCGAGTTTACAACAACTCAACTTACCTATTGAACACGTTCGTATACCTAGTCCAGACAAATCTTGGTGACGTTTCACCATCCCCGAAGGCCCCCTTAATAAATAAATTTAGCTGAGTGACTCTCCGGAGATCCAATGGAACAAGGAAACTGATTCTGGTTGAATCCAAAAATGTATTGGTGAAACGCCAAAAAATAATCTACGGCTACTGTCAGTTGGCTTGTATAAAATACATAAATTACACTTATATTAGTGCTTCTTGAGTGGATTCTGACTTCAAATGGAGGAGTGATTTTCTCTTCTCAGAATCACTAGAAGAGTAATTTTTGTGCCAAAGGAACGGTTTCTAAAGTGATTTTGTTTGTATTCTGGACTCTCCTCGACGCTTCTTTTTGTCCAATTGAAGAAGACAAAAGTTTACTATCTGACGAAAGAGTGGAACCTATTTTTTTCGACATTTCTGTTTATCTGATTTGAGACTGTCTTATGATGGGCGTTAATTCTCAGATCAGAGGCATTTTAAATTCGGTGATAATTGTCATATTTCATAATTCATAACAAACAAACATTTGGAAAACAAATTGATCTGGGTACAAAGCGTGATGAAGTGATGTAGTGCGCTGGACTGCTAACTGAGCAAAGAGTTCTATTTGCAACCGCTGCCAAAAAGATGCAAATGCGAACCTTGAGGTGTATTTCCCGCGCCACAGAAATTTGGTGAAGATTTAACAAAGAGTTGGCATGGCCAAGTGTGATCTTGAAATGGAAGCCGCAGATACACTTAAAGAGACAAATATACAGCTTGTCTCTATAAAAATTTAGAGAAAAAACATTCTCAACTATTTTGGTAGCTAAAACTGTTTGACAACACTTGTTAAATTAATGACAGATGGCAGCATAAAAATTCGCTTTGACAGCATGAATCTATTTTTTAAAGGAAAAGGACAGCAATATGAAACAGATTCAAGGGATTATGTTGCGTTTTAGTTACCAACGTTGAAAGCAAAAAACTGAGCTGACCATTGTTGGTATAATGAGTGCTTTTGCATAATCTTGACGATGAGTTTTGTAACTGCCAAATAGTCAAGATTATAATGGAAAAATGCTTCAAGATGAAGACTTCTTTTAAAGCCCAAGAAGGACATTTAAAGAAATAGTCCCGCCAATATGTGCAAGCTAAATGAGGTTGTAACTTTCGGCAATTTGACTTTTGGCAGCGTCTACTTAAAGAAGGTTTTTTTTTTAGATTTAAAAAAACCTATATCATGTTGAAATCCTCACATCTGCCTGCTAGGGCAACTACATAGCTAACAATGCCAAAAAATACAAATAAAAATGCTTCTAATGAACCAAAACTAAACTGGGCGCCAAATCGAAAGACCATTTATCGAATATTGCAAGATTAGCATACCCAAAGCTTAGTTACCTACTCGTATTGGGTTTTTAGTACAAAGAGAAACTTTAAACCGACGCAGCTCACAGACTTGGTCCTATACTAACATTGAATCAACAGCCGCTGGCGCAAAATAAAAACAAATCGCTGACCTTTTCCTATTCTAGCGTGGCAGCTCTTCAGAAAAAGTTAAACACAGCGCCCTACAAGGTACGGACAAGACAAGCTAGCTTTGGAACTCCCTTCCTGGTTCCTGTGAAAATATTTCCAATAACAATCAAACTGCAGAAATAACATTTATCTGCATGCTATACCTTGCAGCGCTGTTTAACCATTTTTAGCTTGTAGTCCTGAAGAATGCATTGAATTGAGCCACACATTTTTGACGGCCTAATAATTACTTGCAAGACACCATACCAGCTTTAAACCATGACACCAATTCTCTGATCGCCAATGAACAATGCCGCTTTAAAATGCACAAAATTCAGGAACACTAAAGGCGATCCTCTCATTGAACTAAGGAATAACCACAAATGCTTTGGCGACGATATGTGACTGCATTTAAATTATATATTTAGGCAATATTTAGAATAGATACTTGTCCATTTCAAGCGTTTGACTGCACTAAACTGTATTTTTATCTATTCTGCACACCCAGCCCATGTTTTCAACATCAACATTTCGTAAAATAAGGATTTGCCGCTCTACTAAAAATGCAACAAAGTCTTTCAGCCCCCTGCTTTTCATATGTCAAAATAAACTCACATCGGGCAACCCAGTCAAGTGCTTAAACACGCCGCAATTTCTATCAACCTCTCAGTGGGTCATCTGGAAGATTGAATTGAATGAGATTTTCACACAAAACCATAGAGGCGCCGCGCCGCACCGCTCAACCACACCGCATGAAACTAGACTTCCGTCAAAAATTTAATTAATTTCAGCACCCAAAAGTCGTCCAATTGCATAGCCATAGACAGATATACCACATGTGGCGTATACCGCACTCCAATTCGCTGGAGAAGAGATTGAACAATTTCCCATCACCCATACTGACAGTGTGTGTCTACAAGAATATGTCACATGCGCCGGTCAACTGTATTGTAATATTTTTCGATCATAAATAACAAAATCACATCCATAAAACTGCTCATTTGGCATTGTCATTTAAATTAGCTTGTGCAACTCAGTCGCAGTCCACCAAGTACGAGACGTTCTGTAAGTAGGCGTTAGGGAACTTGGCAATTACGCGCGAACGCTTAGAAAATTAGTGTGGTATAGATTTTATGGTTGCCGTCCTGTTTAGCGTATGTTACACAAGTCGCAGATTAGCTAATCCATGAATATTTATACCGCACTAAGTGCAAGGCAAATCAGTCGCATCTATGAGTTGCGTTACGTGATGGACACGCGTTCGAATAGGTATGTCTGGTGATTTAGAATGTTTTACATGGGAAAGTTGGATGTAAGCACACAACGTGAGCAGGTTAGTTATTTGCTTGTTTGATTTGATTTATAAACGGGTTGCTGTGTGGAATATTGCATGTGGGATCTATATTTGGCGTAGGTGCAGGTAAGTTGTCGTAGAAAATTATTGAAAATATCTAGAGTTGGCAGCTGACAGCTGATTTGTGAGCTCGTTTATAGGTATGCCATTTTGCAATGAGTGGACTTAGGTTTGCCATTTTACATAAATGATATATAATGAGTACGACCTCAGCTGCTCGAAAAACTGATCGAAAAATAAAAACCATGTTTCTGCAAGTGAGTTATCATACAACTTGCTCATTTTTATCATACGAAAAATTGTACAGAAGTTTGAAAAGGGGTGGGGCTGTGTAAGTTCTACAAAATAATAATACATATACCTTGATTTAATGTATACAGAGTTTGTTTAAAACCAACTCGTCTCCAATATTTGGTCAGAGAAAAGTATGCCTAATGAATGGATCCTCAGTCTGGGTTGCCTGATCTACAAGGAAGGAGACGCCCTGAGCTGTGGCAACAATAGAGCCATCAGTCTTCTTAATATCGCATACACGATCACTTGCCAACGAACTGACCGCTTTAAGTGCGGTTTTAGTCACGGTAAGACCACAGCCGACCAAATATTCACAGTACGGCATCTTGGTGAAAACTCAAGAGGACCAAATCGATACCCACCTCCTCTTTATCTATTTTAAGGCCGCATATGACAGCATTTATACAGACGAACTATACAGAGTCATGTCTAGTTTTGGCACCCAAACTTCTCGGATTGTGCAGAATGACGATGGAGAACGCTCGCTACTCCATAAAGGTCGTAAACAATCTCATCGAGACCTTTGATGTCAAAAAAGGATTTAGACAAGGTCATGTCACTTATTTAACATCATTGTTGAGAAAATTGAGCGAAACTCGCAATCCAACACCAGAGGCACAATTTTCCACAAGTCTGTGCAACTATTTACTTAAATACGCTGACGACACCGATATCATTGCTAGATGCCAGTACACAACGATCTGTCAGTGGTGCGTTTGCAAGTTCAGCACAGAAGCGGCAAATATGGGTTTAGTGGTAAATGAGGGCAATACAAAATGTCAACAAGAAGGGACACACACAACATCGACAAATCTGAAAGAAAGTCACGATAGACAGCTATATAAATTTGAGCTAGTTAGGGACTTTCTTTACCTCGGTTTTGCTTCTAACTCTGAAAATGACAACACCTTAGTAACCAATCGCTGTTACTTCGGCTTAAGAAGGTCATTAATAAATAAGGCCTTGTCGAGAAACGCTAAGGAAACTCTATATTTTACCTTGATCATTTTACAGTCCTGCTATATGGTATTGAAGCATGGACGTTAAGGCAGATGAAGATCTTCTTGGTAGCTTCAAAAGACAAATTCTTTGAGTGATTTTCGGTCTTGCTTGCGTTGACGGGTTGTGAAGGAGGAACTCTAGCGACAATCAGAAAAGAGTCTTAGATTCCAACACAGAGTGACCACGCAATTGGATTATGCAGAATTATGTTTCTTTCAATGGTACACAAAATTTTGACAACGTCTAAAAAATTTCTTCAAACACTAGAGACAGCCGCTTTTTGGCCCCACTTATAGGCAAAAATTAAACGAAGCATTAAAAATTATGTTTTGCTTTTTGGACTCTCCCCACTTTCACTACGTTCGTTATGTTTCCCCTCTGATTTTGCATTTGCTTGCCCAACTCACTACGTCACTAAACTACGATTAATATTAATACAAAGTTAAGAACAAAATAAGACATAAAAACTGTTTTTTTTTTTTTTAAAAACTTCGATAATAAATCTACGTATGATCCGCCGTTGAAACTTACTAATTTCTTTAAGCAGTACAAATTCACGGGCGTCAAATATGTTTAACAAAATTATTTAATTTAAAACAATACTTGATGTTTTTGTATTATGCTTTCATTTAAAATTTAACATTAAAAAATCCGTAGATTGGAATAATATGTAGATTGAAATTACTTTTCATTTCAAAACACTATTCACTTTTTTAATTTCGACATTAAGCTATTGCCTAATGAAAGTGGGAACGCTAATCAATATAAAATCAATACATCAAAATAAAAATTGTCTAGAAAATGAATTTATTAATTTTTTCCAATTAGCTTCTTAGTCAAGTCCATAAAAATTACCCAAATCGTTCCACTGATTTTTACTATTTTCATTTTTGTACAATTAACTATTTTATCGGAAAGAGACTTATGATGAGTTAAGACTTAAAATATTTTTTTTTCATTAGTTTTTTTTATTTGCAAATATTCAAATTATCATACATTTTGCATTTGAAAACAGCTTCCCATTATACAATTTACAATGAGACAAAATTATCATACGGTTGAAAGCAGTTAAGGGATTAAATACGATGCATTACACAGTCCCAGCTGCACGAAACACTGATCCAAAATAGACAGCCGCATAAAGCTTATTTTTTAAAAACCTTTTTTTCAACTTGGCAGCACTTTTTTCGGTGATTTCGACGATTATCAATGACAGTGAATTCGGAGTATAAGAAAATTCTTTTTTGAGATAAAGTATGACAGCTGTAGAAATAGATTGGTGTAATGCTTCCCCTTATCTCTAAAGCTGTTTCAGAACTCAAAATAGAGAAGTTGTTGCCTTCTTCGATATAGCTTACAAGCCTATATGTGGAGTGAAGATGCCAATAATGTTTTTGATGTGCAATATATATGAAGGTAGGTTGTGTAGTTGTGCATTCATCTAAGGCTTCTTTTGCTGATTGTTAAAACCATTATTTCTCGTTTTCAAAAAACTACTAACATACCCCGTGACCGAGACTGTAATAGATGCAACCTTGAGGGAAGTAAGAAGTTCGTCGACCTAAGGATACCCTGAAATGTTCCTACCAACCGGCTATCAGTAAAAATCACTATATCCATGGGAATACTGTATAAAGCATTACTCCTGATAGGACTTCCTCATCGGCATGACTTCTACCTGGAGAACGCTGCATTATTCAGACAACAAAAACCCTAAACCGACCCCTTCCGTGGGCTTTAAGCAATGCACTTCACTTTTCTGTGGACGGAATGAATGTCTGCAAGTTAAAAACAAAGTCCTTTATAGGAACGTGTTGCCAAAAAACACTTGCCAGAAAACATCTTACATATGCAACGAGAGTCGAGGATTTTAGTCTATTAACTGTGCAATCCGCCATCACTAGATGTCAACGTCTGTCATAATCGCAAGGTTTAATTTTTGCAGAGGCTCCAGATAAGAATAAGACCCCCAGCAAAAAACCCAAATTATCTTGCGAACGTCTGGAAACCATGAAAATAAAATTATCCTGATAAGGCTTCCCTACATGGGCTCTTTAAAACGACATAGAATTGTAGGACTATAGGTATCTTCCATTTTTCCCAAAAATTTCGAAAAGCAGACCTAAAGGTAAAGATTTTTTTCAACTTTAAGTCCAAGTTAGAGCCATACGTTCAATAAATCCGGAAAATGTTTGTTTGCTTTTAAATTTAATGGTTTTACTCAATCTTGGTCTTATAACGTTGCTTTTATATTGTAAAGTTAGTTTATCAAAAAAAAAATAAGCACCAATCTTTAAATTAAAAAAAAAATAAAGTGCACGACTGGATCGCACGAAACTTTCTCGTTCATATCATCAGTTTGGTTGGTTTATTTTTCTTCTATTATTGTTTATAGGCTAGAAAATCAGAAAATCAAATTGGTGATGCTGGTAGGTGGCCATGACTCGAAGTAGGGTTTGTGATGTAAGAATTCAGAGATTTGTTTTTGAATTTGCCCGTGTTTGGGTTGGAATTATTTTAAGGTCCATGATTAATATGGTTGATAAAAGAAGAAGTGGGAAATATTTGTTAAAAATGAGTTTCTAGTACAAGTTGTGATTACATTTTAACTGGTAGTGTGGTAATGTTTATAAGACGGCATTATCTGCATTTATCTATGAAAAACTAAGTACGGGGTTTTATTAACAATACTTATGTTATCGTAAATAAGCATTTTAGTCAAAATCTTTAAAGCTGAAAATAATACATACAAAATAGTAACAAATATTGCAATGTTGAGTTTGAAAAATAATGTTGCTCAACTATTTAGCTAAAAATTGAGTATAGGGTATTGTTCAGGATGTTAGTATTACTTGGTTTTTAAAGTTTTATCCAAATCGAAAATCGCGTTTTCGAGATATGAACAGTTTTCAAAATCAGCGTTTCCGATGGTTAGAATTGAAAATTAAGAATGCAATACTGTTAAAAACGTCAAATATGCTCCAAGTATGCATTTTGGTCAAAATCGCTTTAGCCGTTTTCATGTAGGTAAAACAAAGGGAAACCAAATTCTCAAAATATGCCTTTTTTCAAAAATCCATTATAGACAATTTAGTGAAAAACTGAGTTTGCTATCATGTTAGGAATGACCATATTACATACAAAATTAATTTTTGTTGCAATCGTATTGACCGTTTACGAGATAAGGCCACTTTTCAAAATTACCGTTATTCGGTATAACTGGGTATGCAGCAATGTTAACCTCATATATGGTAGTGCAAGTATACATTTTGGTTAAAATCGTTAAAGCCGTTTTCAAGTAAACCATAATTAAATAAAGTCTTAAAAAACGACATTTTTCTAAAATGGTCCGTTGAACGATAATTATGGGAAAAACTGAGTTTGCCATAATGTTGGGAATGACCGTATTACCTTAAATATGAATTTTTGTCGAAATGGTTTTAGCCGTTTTTGAGATATGACCAATTTTCAAAATTACCGTTATTCGATTTTTCTGCGAAAAACTGAGTATGCAGATATCTTAGTTACACCTACTTAAGCCCAAATAACAATTTTGTTTGAAATCGTTAGAGCCGTTTTTGAAAAAATCAAAATTGCTGAACGTGCAAAAAAAAAAGTGGCCCCGAACTGTAAGCCCACCAACTCCAAATCCGAAGTTTGAAAGAAATCTGCCCAGCCGTTTGCGCTGTGGAGCTCAGGAAAGGACGGACAGACGGACAGAATTGCGAGACCCACTTTTTCGAGTTCCTCTATCATCGTAATGTTAGATTTGATTAAAATCTCGAGTTCGATTTTTTGTACGATTACAATACCTTTCTCTTACTACGTATACGAGAAAGTTAAAAATAATTTGCCTAATAACTTTTCCGAACGAAAATCTTTTTTCCGAAAAAAGAAGCAAAAAACAAAATAAAGCAAATTTTCACTGCAATATTTTCTTTTTTTATTGTTTCATCTTGCAGATTACTGGTGGAATCCAATCCAGTTATTTGTTTTAGTGAAAAAAGGGAATTAATAAAATTTTAGAAAATTTAAAAATAATTTCATCGGTTTTTTGGAAAATTTATCCAGCTCAAAAAACAAAAATAAGTTTTCTTCGATTGTAAAAAAAATAAAATAATTTCTTCTAATTGTTTAATCGCATAAAATTTGCAAGAAATCACAAGAACGATGAAAACTAATTTGTATTACTGAAACCAAAGTGACAGACAGATTTCTCCAATTTTTTTCTGACTAAAAAAAAACTTATTTTCATTCTGTTTCAACTTTCGGTTGCATTTGACCTAAGCAAATTTTTTTTAATTTTGCAAATTTTATAAAAAAAGAGTAGAAGTCTCAGACTGGATGTTCCGGTTTACATGGGCATTTATGCAAGATTTTGTTCCCTCAATATTTTTGTATAGAGTTATGGATTTCAAAACTCACTGCTCTTATAGCACTTTGCGATTATTGCTCAGTTTGACAATGGATGGAGCGACACTCTACCACATCACACGTGGACGTAAGTCAAGGTTTTTCTATCAAAATGCAAGACCCCTTATGAAAGTTCAGTTTTAAAAAGCTGCACAACGAAAAATTTGACATTAAATGTTCAAACAATCATTATTTGTTCCTCTTCTTCTTCTCTTCTCTTCTTCTCTTCTCTTCTTCTCTTCTCTTCTCTACATATAATAAAACTGTAGAATAAAAAATGCCTGACCACGCATCACGCAGAAACTACTGGATGGATTTTGATGAAACTTGGCTTAGTGATTGCTTATGTTCTGGGCCGGGATTTAGGATATTTTTTTAACCCGGAATGTAACTTGGTTATATAGTAAAATACTAAAAATAGTAAAATACTAAAATAAAAATTAGAACTACACATAAAAGCTATATCCACCTCTTAACCAGCGACATGTTGGAACCCTTCAGCGGCTCGTAGTAAACATCGCCTGCCTGCGATGGAGTCGCAGATATCCCTCGCATATACTGTCGTCGCCAGTGCGATGTCAGGACGGCAGTGTCCTCCTTCTCCTGTTCCCCATTCACTTGCACGTCCGTTAGAGCTTGCATTTTATATTTCTATTCCACTTTGACTAAACAAAAATAAAACCCGTTTCACAAAACTGACCCTAAACCGAACAACCCCAAATCGCAACTGATCTGCGATCCACTTAATTCCTTAAATCTCGTCTACTAATTCATAGCAAAGGCTAACATCCAACACCTAACACCACCCAAGGTGTTAATTGAATAAAATCTTTGATTTTCAACTAAACATCTCAAATGGGACGTCAATACATATATTAAAATAATTGCTTCTCGTTCGCACAGTGAGAAAAACATGTTTTCAGTTCGATTTTACACGTGTTTGCGTACAAATTATCCTCGCTAAGTGGCAGTTTATTAATGTTGACACAAATTTGCTAAACTAGACTTAAATATCACGTGCGAAATATTTTAAGATCATCAGTTTGAGTACTCACCTGCAACTGCTTTGACGGTTGAAGGCCTTGCCGTTGCCATACTGTGAGCATCTGTATAGGCTGGCCGGTCGACTGGGAACAATTGTTATTGGATATGAGTCTGGATTACTTATCACACTGTCCAGGGAGCTGGGATCCTCTTCAATGGTCACTTGTCGACGTAGGGGTTTCTTTTCTGTTTTGGTGTAGTCGGTGGATTTGTCATCCGTTGGGATGCCATCTTTGGTGGTGGTTTTTGCGAATATGTTGAATTTCATTCTGTAAATGTGAGCTGCAAGAAGGAAGTTGTTAAATTTAGAAGCAAGTCAATAGACGATGGGATTTGTTGGAACTATCTTCAAATGGAAAGAAAATAATTAAATCCTGAGATTCATTATAAAAGATGGGTGGTCCTGATAGGCAAACGGTTTTCATGTCATAAGTTACTTTTGGGACGAACTGGGGGATTTGAATATAACAATGACTTCTGCGACTTATTCACAATACAAGTGATTCAAATAGGAAAAACTACTTTCTGCGATTTTATTTAGTGACAAATGTCAAAACAGAGAACCAAGAGAGAGCCCCAGCGAAAAATTTCTTCCATCAGAGTATGTAAGTTTTAGATTTGTGATTGCTTTTTGTATTCAAGGAGCAATTTGCATGTGGATTCTTCGAAATAAATTATTATAGCCCTTCCTACTTGTAGATTTTTTTTTAAGCAATGGAATGTTTTAAACAATTAACCAACAAAAACAATATAATTATTCATTTAAATCAGCATTAAACCTTAAGTTAGCAAACTTACATAAGCAAATATTAAAAAAAAAAAACAATTATCTTTCACAAAATAACTCTAAATGAAAATATCTGAAACCCAGTTTTAGTAGAATAGAGTAGAAATACTTAGATAGAAGCACTAAAAACTTGGGAAAGTAAAATGAAGCCCAGCTTCATTAACATAACAACATTATGCCTATTATTTCTGCTGTCAGGTCTAATTTCTGATTATTGTTGTAAACCCTTATTTTCGGCTCCACTGCACTTTCTTCGCTAAGCTTTAGGTAAAAAATTAGTAAAATATAAAAAATAGGTAGGTATTTCAGGTATTTATGAACCATCTGACTAATTCCTTAGAAAAACGTTGTCACCGTTGACTGCATTGTTGTGCACTTCACATACTTCTCTTCCGATTCGTTCCAACAGAGAAATTGTCACACAGGACGAGTGTGACTCCTACTACAAGGGAGAATCAGTTCCAATTGTTAATGGGAATATGCTTTACTTTACAAATGAAAGGTGGGCATTAATACCACTTCATTGTTGGCCTTCTCTTGTGGTTATAAGCAATTAATAATATTGCGTTTTGCATACGCCGAACATGTAAATAAAATTATGTTAGTCTTGTTTTAAAATCTGACAATAACAATTTTCATATTTAGCGCTAAAAATAATAATAAGATAAAAAACTTTATATATCTTAAAACTAAGTTCTGGTTTTTGAGAAAGAAAACATTATTAAACAACCCTTCTTGGTTTTAGATTTTTAGCATGAAATTCAAAATTAAAAAAACTTAAAAGAAGATTAAAGAATTAGCTATTTATTTTTGAGATAATAAAATAGGATAAGTGAGATAATTCTGACTTGCACCTCTAGTTTTGTACTATTTTTTGGATAAAACGTTGTCTAGGAAAGTACGGTAATTTTCAACTTGACTACTAGTTTATCAAAACTATTTCTGGCAACCATTAAGACTTTTGTAACGCTATTGTAGAAGATATTGGGTCTTTAATTAATACAAAATAAATAAGTAGCAATTGATTTTACTCAAAAGAAATCGAAATAAACTGCACTTATTTTGGTTGCTTCAGAGCATTTGCCTAAGTTCCCCACACCCGAAAACAAATAACTAACACAAAAAAAAACAAATATGATTATCTCAATTCATCATTATTAAGAAAGAAGCCGTTTGTTTTTTGTTATTTTGATCTGCTTAGGTTGTAAGTTCTCATGCGTATATGCTTGTCTTTTAACACATTTTAAAAGACTCTAAACAAACTGGACATTTTAACTATAATTTTTCGAATTGCATATCTTCATTTATAACCTAAAGATTATATTAGTCTACGTTAAATGTTGTTGATAAATAATTAATATACAAATAACTAAATAATTAAAAAATAACTAAATATTATGAAAGCAAATACCTATATTTAAAACAAATACTCCTAAAATTTATATTTATGTATTAAGTCTTTTTAATTCCAAGTCTGTTTTGAGATGGGTGAGTGGATATGAATTTCATTCTCAAACTCAGCATACTAACCGCGCAATCTATTGACAACTTTTCTAACCTTATTTGACTCCTGTCACAGGCAAAGGCAGTATGCCTATAAAAGAAATGTCAAATATGTATGAACGTGATGTGTCTTCTCTCTTGCTCAATTCCTATTTCATTCATGCCTCCATTAATCCTGTATACCTACATGGCAGTGGCGTGTCGTAACGCAAAGCGAAGGTAACCAAAACCCCAAATGTCGGGCTATTAAAGCGATAGTTGATTTGAGAGAACATTTGTTTGTATCTCTTTTTTTCTTCCCTGAGCCCGAGTACATAGTGCGTTTGACACCTCTTTCACGCAAATGTTGGGAGATATTATCGTTTTGTGACACTACTAAAGTAAAAATGTCTTAATTGACTTCAAGTCGTAACTTGCTCTGCTTTAATAAAATCAAAAAACCTGAAAAACTCCTCCTGTTTATGATATGAATTTAAATTTAAGGGCAATATTTTCAACACGAATGTGCAAAATTTGAGCATTATAACTGAAGATCTCATAGATCATATTTTTATTTTATGTTTTGTCAGATCATTGATTTTCATGGTTAACAACAATAGTACGAGATACAACTGTTGTTGTAAAACATGGAAATCAATGATCTGTGTAGATCAAGTGGGTAAAATAAAGAACGCCTTTTTTATTACCTTTTCATGCAAAAAATTGTTTTTAATACAAATTTCTCTATTTCAGTAAATTTTCAAAACAGTACATATACAAATGAAAAATGGCAATTTCCATTTTCCATCCCCGGTGCAGGTTTGTAATGTGAGGTGTATGGGCCGCTTTAGACACTTTTACACAGTCTTTGTCCTGCCTCCTGCTCTCTTGCTCAATTTCTATGTCATTTCATTTTATTTATCCATAAATCGCATTTTAAATTTAGATGGAGTGTGGGGCGTGGGATAGAGAGATAGGGTGTGAAATGTATACGGTATTGAGAGATAGAAAGTGTTTTAACATTAGAAACGAATACCTATTAACATAAAGGTAATAAGAAGGAAGACGAATTATTTTTTACAGTGGCCAACTCAAGCGATTAATAAAACTCTCTAGAGGAGATGTTTTTAAAAATTTTAAGCATATTAGGTTAAACATGGTTACTTATTAACGTGAGTTAAATATTATAAAATTATATTTTTATATTTTCTTTCATTTTCATTGTCCAAAGAATATAAAATTATTTCCTATTAGTCCAAGAACCAGGTACAATGCCATGAAGATAAATAAAGAGTTGACTTAGTCTTCGGGAGTTTTTTTTTAGATCGGGTTCAAGTCCCTCACTATTGCAGAAGGCTCCATCGCGTTATACCTCTGCAATGCCTTTTGATGATCTTTCCCTACAGCGATTACCTATCAAGAAAAAAGTATGTCCCCTACAACAGAGCAAATTTTTAAATTTTTTTTTTGCATCAACTGTTTTGAAACCATATTTTGCACGGACGAAAAGCCAGGCGGGTACAGCTAGTAAATAAATAAACTGAAATTACTTGGGATCTTAACCCAAGTGTGAATATGTCTCAGCTCCTCGTTAATAAAAAGAACAAGTTCATTTGGGTTGCTGAAAGGGTTTCGCTAAGCGCATTTGGAAATCATTTGCATAAAATGTACCGAAGCATGCACGCTAATAGAAGACCATTTATGAACATGCAGAAGAGTATCGCTTCTTATATTGACTTGAGGAACTCCCTGCTTAATTTACCAGAATAACCCTTTGCGATCTGCCAGAAAGGAAAGCGTTTTTATCAACTTTACTGCCCTTTCGCTGAAACCAAAGTTCTTCAAAGGCTTTCGAGAAGTCTAGCGACGAAAAACAACCCCTATCGTAGTCTTCCCCTATTTCTTCAAGACAATAGTTGTAGGGCATCTGTAGTTACCTTTGAAACCTGATTGCTGAGCATACAACTGTTTATTAACTGAAAGGGCTTCGTTATTTGCTGTGCTATAATTTTCCTAAATGCCAGGGAAGAATCAGTCTAAAGTCAGCAGGAGGAGATGTATGGGTTCGCCCCATAAAGAAAACTACGTCTCGTCTCTCATCGAAACTCACAATAAACAAAGAAATTTATTCATTCAAAAGTTCACCTACCCACCTTTATCATTTATGTAGTTCATTGTGCCAACCCAGGGCAAGCTAAGCAGAGCAAACTTATTGTGCCTGATACCGGGCATCAGGTTTCAACAACCGAATAGATATTGTTTACTAATTCAGCGACAACACACATCGAAGATTACATCCACTTTTGTTTGTATATCTGTCGCAATAAAATCCGCGCACCTGATGCAGCGAAAATTTATATACCCGCACCGATTATGCAAGTGTGATTATTTTGTTTTTGTGATTTGCAGTTTATATTTGTTTTGAAGGTGCCAGTTAAACTGGCTTCTATTTTTCAATTATACATTATCTGTGAAGAGAAGACACTTTGAGTGATAAGCAATCACATCTTGAGTTTTTATCGTCAACGGATTGTCGACTGTCGACTCGTCCAACGTATCGCCGAGCAATATATCAATTATATAGTTATGGATGTAACAACGATCGGCTCACCTTCACTTTTTCTATAGCTGGCGAAGACCTCCCGATGAAGATGAGGAACTTGTGGCAACAGTTTTGTCGTTGACAGGTGACGATGACGAACGCGCAACACCCTGACATTTATTAACCACGAAATTGTAACGAACGTGATTCGTTTCTGGCGAAAGGTAAATATTGACGAAATGCGAAATCAATTATTCGAATGTCATCATTTACTGAGTAATTACGGTAATAAATTACCAATAACTTGTCCACGAGCATATACGGATATTCAGATCGTGGTTATCAGTTAAATGGAAATATCACTATTTACACGAGGACGATTTGTTTAGAGTTAAACGAGGTGCTTTTGAGTGGTATAATCCGTTGGTAAGTTCTTAATTGCATGGTAAACAGCAATTGATTTCTCAACTAATTGGTGTAGTTAACACTTGACTGATATTTCAATAATGCGACAGTTTGTTTTGATTGAATAATAAATATGAATGCCGATTGAGTAAACAAACAGTAGGATTCAATGTATTCTGATGGGGAACAACTACATTTGAACACTTGAAAGTAAATCTAACTCAAGGCACCCCAGGTCAAGTCCAAAATCGTTCCTGCACTTGCTTCCCTACCCAACTCAGTCCCGAAGACTGTCGTTGATTGGCCATAAATCCATTCAAAGGCAGAAGTTCAACGACAATCAGTCAAAAGTCCACATCGGTGATTGACGAACACGTAAGAGGTAGTTCTTTCAAACTTCCTTGGTTAATGAGAGGCATTTGCTATAGGAAATATGTCTCTCACTTAGGATCATCTAGCACAAAAGTTTGTACCGTCCTCATAGACCCAATTAGAATCCCATGTGGATTGGGTTGCTGCTCTGAAATACGATTGTGAGGTTAAATACATTTCAAAGCCCACCCCAATACAGTTGGTAGAAAATTGTACATTCGGTCAAAACTTAAAGCCTCTTAATATCACACACACATAATGTATAAGGAGTTCTTAAGAAACACAAATCCTGTATTCGGCAAGCTGTAGCTGATCTGTTTTATTGGATTAAGCGCTCATCGTTAAAAATGCCTTTTTCTTGGCGAGCAGATCACAGACAAATGGCGCCTTATTTAATATCATTCTTTCGCGGAACAAAGTTCAGTCCTTGAATATAATCTATGACGGACCTCCGCAAGCTGTAAGGGTGATCGGCTATGCTGACGGTAACGCAGTTTTTAATCTGCGACCGACAACTTCTACGCTTAAAAACTAAAGTCCTGTATACGCTAGCATGAAGGAGCTACAAATGTAACTACACCCCTTTCCACAATGCTGCCAAAAACCGCTTCATCAGAGAAATCCTGCTATCGACAGTGGTCAGAACAATCGTCCAATCTGGAAGGGGGTACTAACGACTAAGGCAACAAGACCCAGTAAGAGCATAAAATAGTTTTCAAAAAACTGTAGGCGAAGCTGCCTACAAAACTAAAAAAAACAGAGAGCGTGCTTGTGACCACACGCCAGATGTGAAACTTCTCTTGCTAAATGTTGATGTTAAATTGAATTGTGTTGTATTTAGGTGAATTTCATTAAGAAATTTAATTTAAAAACCAAATCTTTATAATATTATATCCTTAATACACCGCAGTAGATAATTATGTTCATTAATTTAACAAGTTTTCATAACACAATCCAATCCAATGTTTTCTATTTCGAGAGTTTTTGTTTACATTTTGTTTTCACACCGTCAACTCATTCAGAAGCCTAGTGCCTGTGTAAAACCTAGCATCTTCAGTTCCTCCTGCGTGCCCATATAAGTATTCACTTTGAGAATTCAGTTGAAAAAATTCGAAAAATTTATCTTTCCAACAACCATACAAACCAACAAAATTTCATTGAAATCGGTTGAGTGGTTAAGAAGATCGACAACAGCGCCACCTATCGGGTCCAAAATGATCCTACTCATCAAGTTACAACCAACCATACCCACCCACAAAATTTCATTGAAATCGGTTGAGTGGTTAAGAAGATCGACAACAGCGCCACCTATCGGGTCCAAAATGATCCTACTCATCAAGTTACAACCAACCATACCCACCAACAAAATTTCATTGAAATCGGTTGAGTGGTTAAGAAGATCGACAACAGCGCCACCTATCGGGTCCAAAATGATCCTACTCATCAAGTTACGACCAACCATACCCACCCACAAAATTTCTTTGAAATCGGTTGAGTGGTTAAGAAGATCGACAACAGCGCCACCTATCGGGTTCAAAATGATCCTACTCATCAAGTTACAACCAACCATACCCACCCACAAAATTTCATTGAAATCGGTTGAGTGGTTAAGAAGATCGACAACAGCGCCACCTATCGGGTCCAAAATGATCCTACTCATCAAGTTACAACCAACCATACCCACCTACAAAATTTCATTGAAATCGGTTGAGTGGTTAAGAAGATCGACAACAGCGCCACCTATCGGGTCCAAAATGATCCTACTCATCAAGTTACAACCAACCATACCCACCTACAAAATTTCATTGAAATCGGTTGAGTGGTTAAGAAGATCGACAACAGCGCCACCTATCGGGTCCAAAATGATCCTACTCATCAAGTTACAACCAACCATACCCACCCACAAAATTTCATTGAAATCGGTTGAGTGGTTAAGAAGATCGACAACAGCGCCACCTATCGGGTCCAAAATGATCCTACTCATCAAGTTACAACCAACCATACCCACCTACAAAATTTCATTGAAATCGGTTGAGTGGTTAAGAAGATCGACAACAGCGCCACCTATCGGGTCCAAAATGATCCTACTCATCAAGTTACAACCAACCATACCCACCCACAAAATATCATTGAAATCGGTTGAGTGGTTAAGAAGATCGACAACAGCGCCACCTATCGGGTCCAAAATGATCCTACTCATCAAGTTACAACCAACCATACCCACCCACAAAATTTCATTCGAATCGGTTGAGTGGTTAAGAAGATCGACAACAGCGCCACCTATCGGGTCCAAAATGATCCTACTCATCAAGTTACAACCAACCATACCCACCTACAAAATTTCATTGAAATCGGTTGAGTGGTTAAGAAGATCGACAACAGCGCCACCTATCGGGTCCAAAATGATCCTACTCATCAAGTTACAACCAACCATACCCACCCACAAAATATCATTGAAATCGGTTGAGTGGTTAAGAAGATCGACAACAGCGCCACCTATCGGGTCCAAAATGATCCTACTCATCAAGTTACAACCAACCATACCCACCCACAAAATTTCATTCGAATCGGTTGAGTGGTTAAGGAGTTTTAGGCGGCGACATAGCGATGGCGACAGGCCAATTTCCGTCTCGCACTTCCGCTTGGTCATTTCCGCTTTCATGAATCGATTTTACTCCCAAGTCGCGCCATAAGATGTTTCACATCAAAAAGGTCCAACAAAGTCCATTTATCGCACATCACAGCCATCTCTGCCATCTGCTGCAGACACCTCAAAGCTGCAGACATATTCGGCCCTAGCAAGGTATCCGTCGGAACGGAAAATTCTCCGATTTTATACGATTCGGAGGTTTTTTGCTTCGAGGTATTTTTCGGAACATCTATTCGGAATATTTCTCCGTAACGCATATCGGCGAATTACGTTGAAGTGCGATGAAGTGCATTTTTTTCTTCAATTTTTGACAGCTAGCTTCCGAAATCCTTCGACAGAAATTGGTTGCGGAATTTGTTTACGATTTGGATTTGAGCCTCCGACAGAGTATGCGTTGCGGAGAATTTTCCTTTCCGACGGATACCTCGCTAGGGCCGAATAATTTAACAAACCTACATGATAACTGACCTTAAGTTTATGAGGCCAATAGGTCAGGTCACATGTTTAAATCCTAGTATACTCAAACCAATACCAGTTTTGAAAATTTCATTCGTGTCCAGTGTTCCTATGTCCAATCAGTGAGTTTTCCCTTTAGCAGTGATATTTTCCCCTTTGTGTCCACAATTTTATAAAGTAATTCCTATGTGTTTTCCTATTTATGTTTTATTGATTTTTGAGGGAAAGCGATTGTCATTCTTTATTCCGCAAAGATTTTTGCATTTAAAATTATTATTTAATTTTAAAAACGCTTGAGTAAAATCTTTAAAATATTTTAGGAGCCTAAAGTTTTTTAACTCAATAAATCAATAACAGAAGCAGTTTATATTTTGAAATAAAGAAGCTACGACTACACTGAGAGGGAAATTTTAGGAAATGTCCACAAATAGCATGATAAAGGTAAAACAAATATAAATGCCGACTTAACTATGTGGATACATTATTTAAGATGAATAAGTTGATGACATTTATTCTTAGGTGAGAGACAATTTCCAAAAACGAAATTCATTTTTATTAAGCAGAGAATGGCGATTTTTTTAAACAAAAAATACATGTATATACAGCTTTATATTTGTATACGGTTTTCATTAAAAAGTATACTAAATATACGCATTATATTAACATTTATTTTAGTTACAGCAAGATTTTTTTTTTATTTACTGTGACTTTTTAAAAAAGAACAAAAAATCCCACGATACTTAAACACTGTCAAACCATTAAAAGGTTTAATAGGAACAAATCATTTTGTGATCAAAATAAATGTGGTCTCAAATATTTCCAGCTTATTTAAAAATCATTATTAACACCAAAAACATAAATAAACAGAAAAAAAAACAAAATGAAAACAAATATGGTAGGTACCATTTTAAAGTTCCAATAATCGTGTCTCAAAGTTGTATTTTCTTCGGAAATAGTTCTATGATGCTTATAGTCAAGTATTTGTTAATAAATATCACCCCTTAAACTTTTCCAAGAAAATCCGTTGTTGTTGAAATAATAGTCGATTTCTGAGAACTTGAAAAAGTAAGCAGTCTTTTATTCAGAGTGAGATGATTTTAGTTCTAAATAAAACAAACATGGTTCGACATTTATAACTTTATTGTTTTTTTTTTTTAATGCTTTTTCTATGCAAATCAGGTCGGGCAAAAGATCGTTCAAATATCCCACATGGCTGTCTAATTTTTGATTACAAAATTTTCTGGTGAACAGAAACGTTGAGCACCTATATGTAACTTTGCTCAAACGTTATTTATATTATTTAAGCATTACTAAACGATCAAAAGATATCAAGCGCTGTATGGCGAAGCTCTAAAATTTAAAGAGTATATTAGATTAAATGGATTAAAGTGTCAATATTTTCATTTTATTGTTTTATGGCTTCCGAAAATCTGTCGTTACAATAGTGTTTCCTAATTCGTCGATATAAATTTGGGGGAGACAAAAATGCCTTTTAGATCTAAAAGTTCTCGAAAATGATAGACGAGCACCTCTACAGAAATTGCCAAAAACATTTATAGTCAACCCTATATGATATAAAGTGTCATCCAATATGGACTTCCCAGCTTTGGCAGTTGATAGCGGGCATATTATTGTTTAAGCTTCATCTGTCAAAATATCTGTCATTTATTCAGTCTGTTTTGCAGATCACAACGAATAGACATAGATTTCAAAAACACGTACAAATGATAAAATTTGGGTTTGAAAATGACTCTAAACAGAAAAATCATCTTCAGTGATGAGGTCCTTTTCTGGAGGAATGGGTACCTCGTCAATAAACAAAATTGTCTAATTTGTGACAAAACTAATCCAATTGAGATTTACGAGCGTTCAATGCATCCAGAGAAAGTCACTGTTTGGTGTGGATTTTGAGCTGACGGCGTCATCGGTCCATATTTCTTTGAGAACGATGTTAGCCAGGCCATCACCGTCAACAGCGAGCACTATAGCTCGATGATTACAAACTTCTTTTGGCCTGAATTGAATGATATGGACCCCAATGACATGTGGTTTCAAGAGGACTGTGCTACGAGTCACACAGCTTATGCCACATTCACAACAGGCAACCGACATCGTTCGATTTGAACCCATTAGACTTTTTCCTGTGGAGTTTTCTAAAGTCGCAGGTCTATGCGAATATACGCCAAAATCACTCAGAGAAGCCGCGGCGGACATTTGAACGAATTTATATTCCTTATAGGCCTTTCAAAAAAATTAAAAATTATTTCTCACACACACTTTGTTTTGTTTAAATTTAAAGACAAGAAGCGCTTTATGAAAGACAAGGAAAAACCTGCAATTTTTTCAACTTCTTAGTAGCTCTCTGTATACCGGTCAGAGGGCCTTACTGGAGAACATTTTTAACCTTCGCAATAAATATTTTGTCGGTCACAATGGATCATTTTGGAAAATTTCGCCATTTTAAGATCATAAAATTGAACCGCGCAGAATAACCTACGAGTGTTTAAGGAAGTTGTGAGCACTGCTTTTTTTTATAAGTATGATTTAAAGTGCATCACTATTGCAGAAGCATCCCTCGCGTACTAGCTGTGCAATGTTTTTAGATGATTTTTTACTTCCAGCGAATTCCCAACACAAAAAAAAACTCTGGATCAAGTTAGTCTATCACGGAGCACAAGTGCTCAAAGATAAATAGCATTCTAAGGGAACGTTCAAGACCAAATATATAGTAGGTATATTTGACAGAAGTTTCTATCGACTGTTAAAAATGTCGTCAAATGATTTCCAGGAAACATTGGCTTTTTGTGGTCACTCTATATGACGCATTGCAAATTCTTATTGGGTCGTATGAATAAAAACTAGCATTTGCTTTGAATCGGTATGAATAAAAATCTAGTTTGCTTAAGTATGTTCGAAAATAGCTTTTACTTTGCTGTACGTGTACTTGCCTTGCAATTTCTGCCAAACTTGTTTATTTTGAATTTATTATAAAATTTTTGTGGGGAAATTATCAAAAGTGCCAAATCGCTTGGTGATGTTCGATTTCTTCCTCAGTTGTCGGTAAAAATGTATCCAAACATCGGCTTGTTGAACTTTTTTTTGACACACGTTTCAATTAGTTAACGAAACGGTTGACCTAAACTCATAAATTTTTTACTTGCTAAGCCATGAATTTTGAAATGATTACCTGAATCTCCTAAATAGGTACCTTAGGAAATATTTAATTTTCTGGGTATTTGAAAGAGCACCACTGCGTCTCAAAATTATCATTTAAAAAAGTATTAGCCAAAATGTCCACATTTTCACGCGTGAAACGAAACAATTGCTTAAAGTTATTATCGTCACCAATTCTTCTTTGTTTATATACTGTTTTTTATTAGCGCGAACATTAAAAACAAAAGGTAATAAGCAAAACATCGACAATTCACAATTCTTAAATTGTTTTATGTTAAAAAGTTACATACAAAATATTTAGTCAACTAAATAGCAGACTCAGAATTTGCATAGCATTTGCTTTAACTGATAGATTTTATTCATATCGATCTTAGTAAAACGTCAGTGCCGCCGCTATTCAAACATGTCAAAATTTGGAACTAACTTAAATTAGTTTTTATTCATACGAAATGTAGCAAAAGCTTTGATTTTGGCATTTCTCTTGAGTATTCATACGACCCATTGTAGAAAAATACTATAAATGGTTTGTATCCAGGTAAGGCTTCCAAGTAAATCCACCCATTCGAAAGGTCTAACTTATAGTAGGTTGCATTAACTTTCGACACCTCTTTAACCCAGCGGACGATCTAGCTAGGGCTGGATCAGAATCCGCGTTCTTTGGATCAGAACCATATTGCAGAGTCAATTGGGCTACTGCTTTAGGGCTTATCAACGATTGGGAACAACAACTCCGCCTAAGCCAGTGGGAAAATGTCCCGAGTTTAAGACAATCAAAAATACTAATTAGGCGCTTCTCCTACAAGGAAATCCTGAAACTAAACAAGGAAGGCCTGACAGGCCACCGTGGCTTGAGATACCATCTTATCAAGTTGAACTTGTGTCCGGAGACAAAATGCAGGTTTTGCCTAGACGATGAGCAATCCTCTGAACTCCTACTTTGTAATTGCCTGGCACTTCATTGGTTAAGACGACGTTTCTTCAACAAACAGATACTTTGGGCAGCAGAAATTAGAAACTCTGTGACTAAGGACATTATGCAGGTCAATCTCTTAGTCTAAACCGCCCCTCCATGGCCGCCCCACCATGGTACAATAGATCTTGTAGGTCGCAGTGTCAGCCATTGGGAAGGGAATTAAAAAAGGAAATCCCCTTTCAAATGACCAACAACCGCAGTTTTCGGAAGTCCCTTCATTGAAAATTCAGCTAACGACTACCTTATCCGACTTAATAGTCAAAATAGGCTATGAATTTGACAGTCTCTGAAAATCGGCACAAGTTTCCTTTTCTTTCAAAAAAACTAAACAACAATCGAATCGAAAGACTGAAAAACAGAATTCCTCAAAACGTAAACAGATTGCAACTACCCCCATATGGAAACTTGCATCCACACTTACGTTACACCCACCCCTCGCATTGCCATAAACAAGTTCCCTTCGCGTTGCCCAGAGTGTAGATAAATATGGCATCCAAAGTGTAGACTCACCTTATAAAATCTCGGAAGAAGCACTTTAAGATTAACTAGAACTAAATATTCACCAGGCATATAGTTTAAACACGTTAGCAATAATTTATTATCACAACAATTAGCACATCGTTTTTCGCTACCCGAAAATGGGAGACGAAACTCTTTCTATAAATATAATCACTGTTGGCGTAAGCTAATCGACTCTTAAGGAGATCTTTTCACGATCACTTAACTGCGCTAAGTAGAATCACAAAAAAAATTCCGCACTGGCATAACAGTGTTTGCTAGACGCGTTAGCACCTCAAGCCCAAACAAGCACCCTTCATACACTGGCTGGCATGGGCGTCTGGTCAGAGCGTTCGATTGTGTGTCGAGTGGTCGCGAATCCGAGTCCGAAATGAAGGGAAACGCTTTTCACACTATCCGCAAGTTAATTCTCACACCCGCCGCAAGACAATATTGTGCGAGGGTGCACTCAGCAGTCAGCACTCGACGTATCTTCTTATCGTAAGCCAAGTCAAACGCCGACTAATCGACGAACAAAAGATTTGGCGACATCTGACTCTGAGATACTTTAACAAGTAGTGTCGGTCGGCTGCTGCTCCCGCGTAACGAGTAAGTAGATCCGATCGGCTATTTGTTTTTGCGGTGGTGGAAATTGTTAGGGTGGCACACACACACGACCAAGCCTTTAGTTAGACTGTCAATATGGGCGGTTATGAGTGTAGGTGCAACCACTATCGCGTATGGAACAGCGGACTTTCTTCGGAGGTCATAAATTTTGCACGGAACAACTGCTGCGGTAATTAGATGTCACAGGTGTGCTGGGCTATGGTTATAGCTTTCCGCCTTCTGACGAGAGCAGTCCATTTGCATGCGCTCTTGTGTGTCCGTGTATGTAGTGTGATTTCTCCCACCGAAAGTGTCAACCGGCCAATTATGCCTGAGCGGGAAATTATTTTTATTGCCCTGATGCCTAGAACAAGCATAGAGGTCAAAGCGATATGAATGGCGGAACACTGGCGCGCCGCAATCCGTTACAACGCGGACGAAAGATCAAAGTCAAGTTCGAAAAATTGACGACGGCTTTAGGATGAACCGTGAAATGGTGTTTGGATTGGACGAGTGTGGGCGTAATAGGTAGCCAACACAAAACACAGACGCTGTCGGTGTCTTAATTAGGGTCATAATTTTTGAAACGTTGTTTTTATTGTCGCTTTATTGTTTGTGTACGTTGAACACACACATGATGAATGGATGGCTTACAGAATGGGACTGAGTTGAAACAACATCGAAGCGGATGCCGGTTAACGTCAAGCCGGATAGGAAATTGGAAAATCTATTGCCCAGGAACTGTATTGTGGTGGAGATGAATGGATGACAGGAAAATTGATACTTGTGTGATCAAAGTTGTGAACGGTAGTCGAGCAGCAGCGGTATGGTATATATTATCTGAAGAAAACGATGTCAAAGTCGAAGTCAAAGCATAAGGGCTTGCTCGATGTTGCTCGTTGGGATGGAGTAGATTAGATTAAATTTGATTTTAAAGCGGGAGAGCCCTTAAGGGGGCTGTGGCACTGCGGCCTCTTAAAGAAGCATATTCTGCCTCCCTGGTAAGGTCCAAGAGCCATCTTTTCACTCCGGAGGCAGTCAGGAAGAAAAGAATCTTCTCTGGGTGTATGTCAGCAAGAGTTGCTAAAGTGACGATTACCTCGCCAAGTATTTTTTATTTTCAAGGTTGAGAAGAGCCGAACATTCCATGAGTGTGTGAAGAAAGGATTCGTCACTGATTATTCCTGCTAATAGTTTTAGGTTATTTTTGTCTAAGTTGATCAGGAAGTAGGATTTCCTGGGAGAGTATTTGGGGAAAAATTGTCTGGTGCAGTTCTGCCCAGGAGTTTTAAGCCAGGCTTCATTGGATTCAATATGCGATAGCTTTTTAATGTTTCCCCAAAATAGTTTTTGCTGACTCCATCTTAAAACCGTCTGTATACCACAAGAGGTCAAGACTTGATGGATTGGGTTTGAGGAAGTTTTTATGGAAGCCATATTCCGGTAGCCTGTCATCTAAAAGCATGCTTAAAGGGCTTTTGGACTCCATAGCGTTAAGCCTGTAAAACAATTTTTCTGAGGAAACTTTTTTTCTATTTTTTTTTTTTTAATTTTTAAAGTTCTTAACAGAATTTAACTACTTTTAAGATTAACTTCAGGAAACAAACATTATTATAAAAAATTCTTACATTAAAATTGATTTTCTTTACTTCAATAAAAAAATTTAATGTAAAAACGTGAGAAAATTAAATTAAAGAAATAAAGAAATGGCCGACATGCTTGATTTAAGCACAGATCGGATATCGATGAATATGAAAACTGATTAACCTGTTTTTGCTCACAATTACTCTATTTTTCTTTCGGTGGGAATTAAAGTGTCATATTATTTAATTTTTATTACTTGGTCTTTATTTAACAAATCGGGATCTTAATCTGGTGCCTCCTCCGAAGTTGCAAAATTTGAAAAGAAGTCATTAGAAATGGCCTGCAGTTTATTTTCAATTTGGCCCTTGTGACTATTTCCTGTTTCAAGACCTAAAAAAAAATGGCTGGGCGGTAGGATATTAAAGAAGAGGTCACCATTGAAACAAATGC
This sequence comes from Cheilosia pagana, assembly GCA_936431705.1. NCBI lineage: Eukaryota > Metazoa > Arthropoda > Insecta > Diptera > Syrphidae > Cheilosia > Cheilosia pagana. Next base: position 13,699,127 of record OW386166.1, on the reverse strand, counting down.
CTATTTTGAGAGTTTGAAGCAAACCTATTATTTGGAGGGAATAAAAAATGTTGGAAAAACGCTGGGCTAAGTGTATCGGGCTAAAAGGAGATTATGTTGAGAAATAAAAAACTTTTTGCCCAAAAAAAATATGCATTATCCAAAAAGTCGCTGACTTATCAAACAACTCTCGTAGTCTACCAAGAAACTTAAATCCTACGTAGGAAGGCATTTGCGTTTTAAGAACCTATCCCTTCCGTCTTTGCATTTCAATTTGCCAAAATTCAAACATTGTGCGGGTAAGTACTGTACGATATCCGAAAAAGGATATATATCAATGAACAGGTGAAATTTGATTGTTATCTACACAGATGGTTCATCGAAAGAACTGAGTTCTCCGAAAATACTGATCTAGATCTCTCCTGGGCTCTCATCGCGTAAGACGACGATCGTCTGACGACGTCGTTTCGACGATTGTATTGCTTCGTGTAAAACTAAAATAGTTTGATCGTCTAGACGACGTCGTTTTGGACGATTGAACTATGCTTCGTATAACTCGTGCAACTGTCAAATTCGACGACTGAACGATTGCTATTTTGCAGTGAAATATTAACAAATATTTAAAGGAAACATACACTTATGTTCTCTTTGAAGAGGACTTACTTTTTTCGGAGTGGTGAAAAATGAATTTTTTGTAACAAAAAAAAAAAATTTTTAGAATTTCAAATGAGTTTTGTTTTATAATGGCATGCAGTAATGCAATTAGAAACCAAAAGCAGTTATGAAATTGAGTTCATTGAATCCTTTTTTAAAAATAAAAATTCTCATGATAATTGATTTCCGTAAACATCCTCTCACGCTTTTGCATGTTGTTGCATTTTTCCTCTAGTTTATGGACAGTTCACCATCAAGGTTGAAGAATTGGGTCCATTTCACCCAATTCTTCAACCCAATTTACAACGGAAAAAAAATTCCATACATTTTCTGTTGTCAGAGTGTGTTTACAGTAGTGTTCAAACTGTTCAAAATTGGAACGATGAACGATTCGATTGAACGAGCAAACTTAAAACGACGTCGTTAAGTTCGATCGTTTTGACGATGATCGTTTCATGAATTACGCGATGATAGCCATGTATTCCACATACAAACGAACACTAACTTCCAATCTGAAGTTTGCAATGTACTTAGTGCTAGGGTCCATGGGATCAAAATATGGACTCTAAAATCCTCTCTTGGGCGCTGTCAATACTAACTTGTCTATAAATCAGTGGTAACGTGGGAAATTTCGGTGTTCGAAATAGGAAATTTATACCCGAAAAAACATGTAAGGGGTAGTTTAAAGTTTAAGTTTTTGGGAAACGTTTTAAAATGTAAAGGAAAAATTTAACACATTTTTCTTTATATTTTGTATTAAGATCATTGCGAACGTTTAAAATCTGTAAACGAAGAAAGAGTACCTACATTTTTTAAAATAGTATTCGACCTCATTCCCTGATAGCTTCTTTAAAACCGGCTCACAGGGATTTTTGCAATGGTTTTCTGCAGTGACTAGCCGCCTTTCTCTGATCGATGTTGAAAGAGAAGTGGATCAGATTTCTGTTTTCTTTTCTTTTAAAAATCGGAGGAGCAAGTGCAATTATTATACTGCGGCGGTTGCTGGTTCATCATGTATGGTGTGCTATTACTTCGCTTAAAAGGACTTTTCCAACGTCATAACTGAAAATGTTTGGATCAACCGTCTCAATGTTTGTTGAGAATTAAATACTTGCCCTCTCCGTTGTGGTAACTTGACTCTACTCATCAAAACCTGCAAAAATTGGTAGTCTTGAATGTCTTTATAATTAACCGACCGACTTTGAGTTCCCATCTTGAGAGGAATTAGCTAACAACCGTCTTGTTGACACCTCTAAATATTTTATGGGAATCTAATTTCTAATCGAAGAATACCCTTTACAACGAAGTCAAATGCTTAATAGGCCAGTTTTTTTTTAACCCTATGTTGGGGACCTTATCAAATGAACAAACCACCTTTCAGAATTTCACCCAAAACGTAATTTAAATTAAATAGCTACTGGGTATATAAGGAACCCAAGCTCCGGCGAGTATTTGTCAAGTTTTAACACAAGACCTTCGGGGGTTCCTTGAAAGATTTTCAATTTAAGTGCTGTATTCAGTATTCACCCACTCCTCTTTTATTTATAAAACTGTGGCGTCTAATTTTAGTCAAACATGTATTTCCGATGTTGTTCTATCGAAACGGCTTACCGACTGCTATTGTCAAGTTTCCGTTTAACCTCCTAAAAAACTCTTTGTATAAATGTAAAAAGAACTTCTTTAAGTAATAACACATAAAATATTCCGATCTTGAGTCTCCCTTTCCAGATCATCATTTGTACTTTAAAATACCCTCTTCACAAAAGAATTAGTAAATAAAAAATTGGTTCAGTCGAAATCAATGATGACAGGGTAGGTAGACTGTATTGTATAGTATATATAGTTTAGAGATACCTAGGTAAAGCCCGATAAAGTACTATAAGCCATATAGAAATGACGCCCAACAGACACTTTAAGTCCGCACAAATTAAATTGGCGTGGAATGACAACGTTCCATCAACTATACCATAAATAATATATTTACTATCTCTTCAAAGTCTCGTCTTCCTCGCAATAAACCAAAGGTATGACGAGCTTTGGGGTTTTTTTTTATTTAAATTTCAACAAACATCGGACAGACAATTTAATCTTCAGGAAAAGTAAGGCAAATAAATTACTGCTTCGACACATCTTTCTGTCAGCCTACCTGCTGCTATCTACATTTGCTCCAATCAAAAAGTCAATACTGTCAACCCAATAATCCATCATTACACAAATTTCGTATCCGATACATCGAATATTAACTCATCTTCCATCATCTGCTGCCGCATATGATGACAACGCTCGTAGTTGTAGCTCGTTATTCAATTAGTCGGTGATTACGAATGATAGCGGTTGCAGTGCATCACAAGACTGTTGGCGCAACGCGACATCGGATAGCGCTTAAAAAAATAAAAAACAGTCGATCTTGTCACCCTGAAATGGAAGCAAAGTTCACACCAACTGAACGAGGGTCATTCAATACGCTATGCTTATGCTTATGCATAATCTCATCGGACGACAGACGGAACCAGAACCAGCCACACACAAGGAAGACACACATTGAGGGATGAAATACTTGGTACAAATTGCAACACATTTTCAATTACTCTAGCAAAGTGTTGGATCAGTGGCAGCGACGACAGATTTATTTAAATGTTCACGGGCGAGGTCGTCATTTGTAGAGAAATATGAATGGATATAGGTTTGTACTTCCGTAAAAGGATATTATTTAAAGCCTAAGAGAGTAATCCCTTGAAAAAGAATACCTTTCCTCCTAGGGAGGCAGGTGACAGTACCTATACTTTTATTATTTTGAAGTGTTTTCCCATGAAATGTGTCACTGAACTGACGTAGGCATCAAAGCCAACATGAAATCCAACATGACAAATTCCAAAGGGAATTATGACACTGAGATGACAAGAACTAGATAAACCGATCACAACATCCCAAATGTGTGCAAAAGTTTTGTGGTTATTGGTTTTCTCACTTTAAAAATTTGTTCACTAGTAGTTGTATGCAATTATTTAGGGCCTTCGACTCACATGCTTTTTTTAGGATCCCTAGAAATATGCTACATTTATGAAGAAGAGTGTAAAACCCCAAAGTTTTCAGGGCTACCATATGCTTTGTATTGGGACCACTTCTTTTAAACTTCGGACGACTGCTTTTAAAATTTGTTCATAATTTGCATGTTGAAGCTAAATCTGTTAAATTTCTTTAGTCGGTTTTGCTAAGTCAACATGGAAAGATATAGCGTTCAAAAACACGTGCAAATGATAAAATTAGTTTTGAAAAATGACTCCAAACAGAAAAATGATCTTCAGTGATGAGGCCCTTTTCTGGATAAATGGGTATGTCAATAAACAAAATTGACGAATTTAGGATATCGCCAGTCTCCATGAGATCCAACAGCGTTCAATGCATTCCGAAAAAGTCACTGTTTGGTGTGGATTTTGGGCTGGCGGCATCATCGGTCCATTGGCCAGGCCAACACGGTCTATTAATTACTTATGTTACCCTAAATATGGCTGAGTTCATAAAAGTAAAAAGCGGCAGTACTGCAATTTTTGCGTTCATTTATGTAAAAAAACCTGCATTATCTTTGCATGACGGCAGTTTTATTTGCGTTCATAAAAGTAAAATGACAGTCAAACTGCGATCAACTCTGCATTGAATTTTATTTTGTTGCCGATTTGCAGTAAAGTTAGTAAAATAAATTAAATTTAAAAAGATGTATTAAAATAAATGAAGGTTTTTTTTATTAAAAAGTTAAAATATATTATTTTTGTTTTATAGGAATGAAAGTGAACAAAAATTGTGGTCGGATGCTGACACCAAACTGCTGATTTCGATCCGTTTAGGCATCGAGTCCGAATTTATATCAGGCCGAAAAAAATAATCTGTTCTTTGGGGAAAATATTTTACGGAAATGATTTCCTAAAACATCATCTGGAAATTGTCCTATGGTTTTAAGAAAACTCTCAGTTTTTTGAATGTTTCTTGAAATCCTGTTCATTTTTATCAAAAGAATCTTCCTTTTTCTTTGAATTTTTTTCTATATCTTTCAGAAATTTTTGCCTGAACACTGTCAAAATTAGATCCATTTAAGTGATTAAGAATCAGTCCTAAAATGATTCTTCTAATTGACATTACTAAAGTTTTTATAAATAACAACCATCTGGCGCTGAAAGAAGAAAGATAAATTAAAAATTTTTGGAAACGCAAAACTACTGCAAACTTGCAGCAGTGTTTCTGTTCATAATTGCATTGAATCAATATTTTTTGCATGGCATGTGCAACTAAATTGCAATTATGAACTCGCCCTATGTGTTTCGGTCAAAACTGTTCGAGCGGTTTTTGGAAAACTATGCAGATAAAATAGTTCCTAACAAATATTGCAATGTTTGGTTCGGAAGCATCGTTTTCGGTGATTCGAATTGAAAATGAAGGACGCATTAATTTAGAAAACATCCATTTAACTCCATTAATCCAATATGGTCAAAATTGGTGTACCCGTTTTCATGTAGGTAAAATTAACAAAACCAAATTCTCAAGAATTGATTTTTTTCAAAAGTCTATTGAATGTAAATTTAAAAGTTTTGTCGAAGCAAACATTTTAAATCTTTGTCAAGTTCGTGTTTATTTTATTGTAGACATATGTTTGGAATTTGGGGAATTTAGGGATGGACACGTGTGGGGCTGCAAATGAAGTATGCGTTTCTGATTGGGTAAGCTGTAAGTTGTCACAGTGTCACTCAGTTCACATTGCAAGTTCTGCACGAGCGATTCGAGGGCATGGTCAATTGGTCATCTCACGTGGAGGTGATGTGAACAGGCCACCGAGATCATGCGATTTGACCCCTTTTTCTGAATTCGCAGGTCTATTCTAATAAGCCACGAACCACAGCGGCCCCCAAAGCCATCATTCATAAGTCATAACCCATGCCAACGATCAAATTAAACCAGATTTATGTGCCAGAGTAATGAAAAATTTGACATGTCGGATGCGCGCTTCCCAGAGAAACCGCGGCGGACATTTGAACGATGATATATGCCATTCAAAACAAACCTTTTGTATTAAGGTTAAGTCAGAACGAATTTTTCAGTCGCAGGGCTTGTGGATATAAAATCCTACAGTTTGTAAAATAAACAATACAAAATTTAGATTGATAGATTTTGCCCATGATTAAAAGATAAACCCTCAGAAAGAGAAACTTCCCTGCATTGATACTTTTTTTCACCGAATTGCATTGGCAGAATGACAACTCGTTGTTTCTATACATTTTCTCAACAATCTTCGTTAAAAAATTTATCTGAAATTGTAATTTAAATGAAAATTTGATTTTATGCTGGATCTTCATCGCAAAAGGTTGAAATGTTTATTTTTTAAATGGAATTTGTCAAGGGGCTCGTTATCCAGCGATCAGAGGAGCGCTGCCATTTTAGTTGAAGTGTTTTACTGTCGTTCATATTTTATTTTATGCTTTAAACTTTACTGAAAAAATTCCAAACTTAAAAGTTAAAAAAAAGAATACATCATTCTTTAAAATCTACCATGCTATAAGTCCGATAAGTTGAGCACAGATTTGCAAGACATATTGGGGTCCGGTCAGTGGATTTTCGTCCCCATTTTTAGCGATTGTTCGTAATGTTCTGCTGTCAGCAACACTTGTGGTATTGTGGTTGGCAATAGAAGGACTATGAATGACAGTTGCTTATCCCTTTTATGACATCTGTTATTTTGACACATTTTGACACGTGCGGAGTATTTCCTGAAAGAAGTTACACATATCAAATGTGAATTTCTCTGCCTTTATGTTTTCAATAAGCGATAATAATTACTGTGAAGCTCCTTGTGGTAGAATAATTTCTGTAACGATAAAAAGTAAAAGTGTATAATATTTACCACCACAAGTTTTCACCCTATAAGCTGTTAAAAGATCGACAAGCAACTAAAAGCTTTCACAGGAACTCACATTACGACTCTTTCTCTTGTCACATGACCAACGACAATAGCACTTTTAATGAGTAGGTTCCTCATATTTGCACTTAGTCAGGTGACTCTTGTCAGTGTAATCGCTGTAAACTAATCAGAAAGATATCACTGAAGTAAATATGCAAAGATACTTTCCGGACGTAGTTTATCAGAAGAGTTATCTTCCATTACAATTATATATAACGAAAGTTTAACTTCCCTTAGTCTTTTGCCTTTGGATGGAAACATTTAATGCCCTTCTTTCAAGGCTGTAAAACAATCTAAATTGGGGTACTGATTATGTCCTTGGCCCTCAAAAAATGTCTTGTGTTACTGTAAGCAAGATGGACACAAATTGCTATTTTGGCTTAAGCTTCAGAAACTTTGTATTTTTTCTATCAGTGAGCAATCTTTTGTACGTCTTAAACAAATATTAAGTAGACCTAACTAGTCCCATGCGTATATGTGAGAGAATAATTCCCACCAACAGTGAGTAGAAAATTGCGAAAAATTCCCAAACGTCTAGACGTCTAGCTGGAAAAAAACCAACTTAATTCGGATAGACCTAAGTTGAACAGTAATGTAACCCACAGTATAGTCCTCAGTCTCATGATAAGTACCCTCTGTTGACATTTCTCAGACAATTTACGATTTTATTTTTACTTTGCAAACACAGGTACCTACTGCTAATACTGGCAAAATGTCTGCGTAGGTATAGACTGAATAAGTTCTAGCTCATAGTTATCAGCTTATCTCAAGTCAAGTTGCGAATTTGCCATTGGTCCGGAAATCACAATAAAATGCCATAACCAGCAAACAGATGCTCGGTTTCGTCATAAATCTCCTTGAATGTGCGTAATTTGCGAAATAGTGGAAACACTGCTCGCTTTTATGAATGCCCCAAGAGATTAACAACTAAAATGTTATCGCGTCTTTAAAGCTTTTACTGACAGTAATATCTGCGGTTTTTGAATATTGAATAGTGTAACTGAATACAGAGACAGACAGTTTTTTTGGATTGGAATCACTCATCAAAGAAATAAGTCGATGGGTGAGTGATTGCAACGTCTAATCCTGATGGAGACTAAGAACAGAGTTCTTACAATCTCACAACGACTTGTTGGTCAGTAAAATTGTCAAAAATGTCAAATGGGACTATATCCCGTCAACTGGCGTATTATAATTAGGTATGGCATTACGGTTTCAAGACGGCCGCGACTCGGCGGAACAAGATTTTCACAAAAAAAGATAACGTTTTTCCTGGTTTTAGAGTCTATAGGGGTAATTTGATTTTGCTACTTAAATAAATTTAGAAAAATAAGAAGTTGGCGAAACAGGTCCACAAAGTACCCTACCCCTAGCTCTCACAACCATTCGTTTTTTTGTGTGTATTTTTTTTTTTTGACAAATGGAAAGGATATACAATTTTATGCCAGTTATACCCTCAGATGTATGTCAGACAGTCGGGTAAAAAAAACCTTAAAATGTAATTTGTGTTTTTCTGGGGATCGAACATAGAACCTGGGACCTTTCTCCTAATTGGACATTCACGGGACTTTGTCTCACTCAACAACGCAGACCGTAATTGTGCTGCTGTCTCAGTTGTTCAGCAGCGGCGTGTGCTTCTCATTTCTTTAAAGTTCGTCGTGCATGATTTCTCGACGCTTGTGCTCGAAGCTGTTTATTGGCTTTGACGCGTTACTCAGGGGATTGATTTGAACGGCGAATCACTAATCTCCGTTGATCTTCTGATCGGCGGCTTAATGTCTACCTAATACTGAAAGTATGGTGAAGAATTCGATTTAATCAACAATGAAGAAATAATCAAAGTTTCAGAAATTAGCGAAAAATCCTATTTCAAATTATCACAAATGGTTTCCATAAAAAACATCCCGTCAAAATCAGGCAGAACTTTTGAGAAAGTTTTCCCCTACTTCTTATACTTGAAGAATATCCGCTTTTTAAGAAAAATATTTTTCAAAACTTTTTAGGAGTAAAGATGTTATACCTACAGGTTTTCTAAAGGAATGCATAAAAAGTGGACTAAACGCTTTTGAATTACCAACTGCCCTACAAGTAAACCTATATTGTCGTTTGGAGTGGCCATATTCGTGGGTAGTAAAGCCTCAAATGGTACAACACTCTAGTAAGCTCATTTTAATAAGCTCTCAGATCTTAAAGGTGGTTGTTTAAATAGGAACTGGGTATGTCATCAGTACGTCTTGTAACTGTAAGTTTTCAGCGTGAAAATAGAGTTTGTAAATATATTGTTGGAAGCAATATTGGTCCTAAAACGGAGCCCTAAGGGACCCCAATTTTCATATACTTGTCCATAAAAAGAGCAGCAGTTAACTCCTCGCTATTGATGTTTATAGCTGAGAAAGAATAGAGTTTCAATGTATGACACAACTTTAGTTTTGACTAGCTGACCCGTGATCGCCTTGCTTCACCTGCCTGTTTCTTTTAAGACAAAACGTATTTTCATCGAACTACATCGGAGAGCTTTTTTATAAATATGTTCTTTCCCTTGGGCGCTTTTGAAAGCAATATGAAGCAAAAACAAAGACAATAAAAAAATTGAGTTCCTACTAAAAATTCTAGACACAAGATTTACGCAAAGTTCTGTTATTTTCCTCTTACCCACCTCAAATGTCGACGAAAAGGAAGCAACACCTTGACACACGATTACCATCAGCCCATTCCCAAACTTTTCCCAATGAACAACAACTGAAAACGTGTTCAACCTGAATGTGTGCGCTAAAAAGAGACGACTGCCTATTGCAAACATATGACCACGTTAGAGCGCGCACATATTCTTATACACACACGACACTCACTGCATGATTACTGGCAGTAGTATCCACTGAAGGAAAGTTTTGGGCGATGTTTTGAATAATTGTTTTGAACATTTATCAGCTTCCCAGCAACGCAGTTGGATGTTTTATACCTTAAATTATTCAGGGGAAAATTAACTTAATTCACCTATTTCTTTATTTTTCAATGCGGTAAACCATTACTGAGCTAGGTCTGTATAAACAGAATTTTCCTTACATAAATCCGTTTTTTTTGACTATTTTGTAAAAACCAAGTTATATTTCGGGTTAAAAAGTATCCTAAAGCCCGACCCAGAAAATAAGCAATCACTTTGCAAAGTTTCATCAAAATCCGTCCAGTAGTTTCTGCGTGTAGCGCGGTCAGGGATTTTTCATTCTACAGTTTAATTATATGTAGAGAAGAGAAGAGAAGACATAAGTTTTTCAAACATTGTTTAAAAATACTGAAAGCAGTGAGATTTAATTTTTAATTATTTATTTTATTGTCACCTTTTTTGCAGATTTATATTAACTCAACAGTTTTGGTGGGGAATTCGGCATTGAAGATATCCTTTTGTTAAAAATATTGTTACGAATAAATAAAATAAATAAAACGTATTGCGTTTTCATTAACTCTGCTTGGCAAGCACGTAGCCAGCCCTTCAGGCAAACAAATAAGGCGTTCCAAACTTCTAAAGAAACCTCTCCTACTGAAACCTTTTTTAAAGTGGCCTTACTGATACCTTGCATAGATTCGCTGATACAAAATCTTACGGACAGATTTATGGTCAACGAAGACGTTGTACGATCGTTTCAAGCTCGGCTCCCAGGTTTTGCTGCAGTTAAGCGAGTCAACGAAACGGAAAAGCTAGTTGCAAAAAAAGTTATGGATGTAATTGAGAATCGTGCAAATACAATTCGCTAAGCTTGTCAAAAAAAATGTATTCCGGGTGAAGCACTCCTTTTTTTCTATATGTTCTGTTACGAAGATAGTGGATAATGGTTCTATTAAGCTTTACCTGCTTTTATCACCAACAGAACTCTGTTAGACAGTGTGCGCTCATGTCACCACTAACGGTGCTGATAAACAACCTCTGAGCCGAAATTAAAACGCACTATAACCTTAAGTTGAATTTTCTTACTATCCAAAATGTCCGCCTTAAAAATCACCTAATACAATAGGATTATTCTGAAAACACTGAGAAGCTCGTTAGCAAGCTTTGGTTGCATCGTTTTTTCCTCTTTGAAGGCGAGAGCTTAATATGTAGGTATTAAGTTTTTCCAGGCATCGAACCTGGAACCCCTCGCTTAGTAGTCCAACACACCAACCAAAGCCCTTGATTACTATAAGGCATTCACTCACGTGTCGAAAGTTCAAGACTCCTTTCATTCATATTGATTTTCAAAAATAACCAATTACGAAATGAACTCATAACATCCCTGCTTTCACGAATTTAAATTGGTGCAGTGTTGCTGGCCCAATTCTTATGAAACCAAAATACATTCCATGATACATCGCTTGCGCTATTTTTAAGGTTCAAGGGGAAGAATATCCCCACTGACTGGCTTTTCATTTGACAATGAAATCGAAACGGATTCACATATTGGCTGTCATAAGTGACAAAAATGACCAGACACATGAATGACCATTCGATTATTGGAGTCGGAGTGGATAATTGATTGCACGTGTCCGTGACTGATATAATTTTAGCAACTGTTCAAAATACACCCGACATAGCTTTAAGATTCATTTGATTAACCCTCACCTGTCTCAACCTTGCTCTACCTACAAACCAAATAGGTTCATGTAGGTAAATGCGATTAGCATTTTTCTGCTTAAACCAAAACCAAGACGAATATTGGTCTTGTTTACAGGCATGTCACTCACTTCTACCACCGTAGTCGTTTCAAAACAAACGCACGATTTTATAATTTATTTTTTGTTGGGTGCGTACAAACACTATGTATGACAAGCAAGCAGATGTCATAGACGACGACAATAGAGAGTTCATTTGCAAAGTTGGCAACCACAGATAGAGATACAGAGCATACAATTCTGGCCTGAGGAAGGAAGACGACAAGAATGGTACATAAATCAATCTAGATCTAGATGTAGTATTTTTTGTATTTTTGTTGTAGATCTGTGCAATTATTTATATTAAATAATTTTGACGTTTCACTTGCTGTTTGTATTTATTTGCTGAAATGTGATAACGGGTGGTAGAGACTACCATTCGCCGTGACTATTAAATTGAGCACAGTATAAAGCGAAAGCGTTCAGGTTGAACATCGAGTCGCTTGGAGGCTGACTCGCGATTGTTTCGTTTTGATCACTTTCTTTCCGTGTGGATTGGATAACAGTGTCGGGTAAAAGTGATTGATCGGGCTTAAAAAAATATTTGCGGTATTTTTATTCAGTTTAAAGCTTGGCACCTTTTTGAACGTTTCCTTAAGAACTTTAGTCGATTGTGATATTCTAAAAAAGTGTGCTGAATTTAACTGCTTGTTTAAATTCATCTGTTTTTGGTACATTTAATGGTTAGTGTGAGTTTTTTTTATATTTTTAAGACTCGGCAAAAGTGTCAAAAATAAATTTGTCGGTTTTTTAAAGCTAAAACTATTTAAGGAAATGTTGTGTTCATAAAATATTGTAATATTTGCGTGGTGAAAAAATCATTTAAGTAATTGCAAGTTAAAAGCAGTAACGGGAGAAAAATGTACGTGTGGTGGTTATCGACATAGCCTGTAATGGTCTCAGAGTCTCACGAAGCATTTCAAAAAAAGTTTCATCAGAATCTGTCCAGTTGTTTTGACACCCAGTTCCTCCAGTTTTGACAGAATAAAACCCATTATTTGGGACTTCTTCTTTTTAAAAAATTGGTCAGCCTAAAACTTTAAGCAATATAATTTAATCTCCATGAAGGTTACAGTAAAAATGAGGAAAATCCCCCTGGACCGCAGGAATAAAAAAAAGTAAATAATTAAAAAATTGTACGGACGATTTTATTATCTCAGAAATAAGTTGGACCTATCCATGTCTGCATTTGACAACCCTATCAATGCGCGATGTCTTTGAGACAATATTTTCCAATATTTATTTGCCCTTTGTCCTTCCGGACGATTTCTCGGTCCCATAATTAATTTATAATTAAACAAAAACTTAAATTTAAGTACGAGCTGTAAAAAAATCGCAATAATCTTTATTTTAAGCAGCACAAATTGCTAAGTACTGCAATTTTAAAAAGTAGGGTTGTATTATTTTATTTTATTTTTTTCAATCATCTTAACACTTATTTTCAGTAGATACTTTTTGAGGTGCACTTAAATATGAATATTTTGTTATTCATAAATAAATAGTTTTTAAACTGAAAAATGTGTTCAGTTGGAAAATTAAATCTTTGTCCCAATGTTGATTTCTTCGTCCAAGTCTTTGGATATATTTTTATAAAAGGTCCTAGTTGGAAGTTCGAGAAGTGATTCATAAATATCCGTATGAAATGAATTGATTTTTGTTGTGTCTAAGTAAAAACTCATTGAAAACAAAAACCTTTCTTTGATCGTGAAAATATTATGGGAACGTACCTTCTCCATTTCAAGGATCTTTTGGTAAAAAAGTTTAATTCTTAAAAAGACAAAAAATAGCAACATGAATTATGTACAAATAAAATGGAGAAGAGAATAATTGAAGAGACAGAAGAAACCTGTACTCGCCACCCTTAGATCAGTGTAGTCCCATTGTGATGCCCTTGGTGCTTATGAACCCCCCAACACTTTATGGGAACCTATGACACCCTACGAATTCGTAACCCATTCCAAGGCTGTTATTGAAAAGATTTTTAAAGCCATCAAAAAAGTTTCTTGCAAGAATTTTATTTTTGATGTAGCAGAGTGCTCGGCAGTAGCAAGGATAGTGTGGAGTGTTCTCATCCACCTTTTACTAAGATTTTCCGATCTAGGACCCGAAATTGTCCCATTATTTGTAAAAATGACCTCATTTTTACCGCCAGTCCGCAGTTCTTTATCCATGTGCTATCCATGGATAGAGGTCTCCCTAGTTGGTCACTGATAGCGGATAGGCATTTATCAGTCGCAGGCAGTGCTTCAGGTTTTTGCTTTGAATTCCCTAAACTCCAACTAAATTAGTATCTCGTTTACCACGCCCATCCAGTTAAGGGGTTAAAGGACCCCACCCTGAGGAGCGTATACCTACATACGTTTTACTATGTACATGTACATATAGGTATAGGTACCCACTATTAAAGGACATTCAAGAGCAATGTACTTTTTAAAATTAAAAGGTAAAATATGTTTGCAATTTTCTTTAAGAACGTTTTGGAAAGATGTCCTTGCTAAGGATTTTAAGGACCTTTTGCCAAAAATAAATTTTTCGGAACATCATTGAAAAAAATGCGCTTTTTAATGAAATTTTAAAGTTTAAATATCCTTTTTAAGTATTGTAGCGACTATATTTGTGAGATTCTAATGAAATTTCAATAAAAAGCCCTAAAATACACGAAATTTAAACTCTCATGAGAACTCGACATGCCCAATTACGAAGCCAGCCAAGCCTGTACGTGCCTATTCCATACTTCAACTTGTCATAAAAGGTATTCACTTCAGAGGCTACTCACTGCACTATACAAACTTTGACGCGGTTAACTGCTTTCAGCGTCATTAACTTTCATCGCCCGGCTACTTAATTGGAGAAGTCTCAAGTAGGTGCTGCATTTTCGAAAGTCTTGAAAATTGTGGGCTCCAAAAAATTCACTTCATTCTTTATATCGAATGTTATGGTGGAACTGGGCCTTTACTTGATGAGCACCGAAACTATATTATGTAGGACACGAACGCAGAACGCCGTCCCAGGTCAATTAAAATTTAAAATGTGTCTGCGACCTGCGTTTCGCAGTCTTCTCTGTGCTAAGTATCTACTAGCGTAGGAGGTGTTTCCCTGCTCCCTTTCAGATGGTTAATCATCGGTTTATGGTCATGGCTACCGATGAAAAACTTTCAATGCGACGACAACAATTGATGCTTGTAGTATCAATTGACGCAATCAAAATCTGATATAAGCAGTTATTGTAGAACGATGCCTCATATTGGGCGCCAGTTTAAAAAGATTCACCATTTCACATCTTGATAGCAACATAGTCAATTCTGGGCCTCATTTCGTCACGCATTTATTCTCTGTAATTTACAATACCGATCGTTGCGAAAATGTTTGAAGAAGATTATGTTGACTAGAGTCACTGTCTGCGTTAACATCGTGCCACTGAATTGTTTCATTATAAACAAATGACAGTGAAACTTACACCGACCATCGGTATCATGTCACATGTGTCCAACTAGTTCTCTGAGATACTTGCTATAGCGTATATCTTTTACAGATTGAGCTTGAGTTGAGTAGATACATTTTAATAAATTAGAGATCATTATGCAATCCGTTGACACGAATGGGTGGTAGATAAACCCGTGACGTACTGCACTTTTCTCTTATCGCGTTTTGAAATTCCAAATAACAACGTTTGGTGACTTTTAAGTTTGTTTTAAGTGTTTGTCTCACTCGAGCGAACTGGCGTTTTTTATTTGCGTATTCATAACGTGTGTGTGTTTTCCTCATTCACAGAATCTTCACCTCAACATTTGGATTCAAAATCTGATATCAACGAATATTACTAACAAATAATTAATTAAAATCCAAAAATACAAACAAAGATGATTGTGGACAAAGAGGAACATGCGGGTGAGCACGCGTGGACAAAGCTGCTGGGCGAGAAGGATACAAACGGTGCTGTGATTGTTAAATTAACAAACAATTCTGGTAGTAGTTCCAAAGAGAGCCGCCTGTCACAATCGAATCGGAAATCCGAGTCCCTACTAGAATCAATCCAGAGGCACTTTAGAAGGTCAACCAATGCGGCTAGTGAATCACCAGGAGCTTTTACAAAGTAAGTTTGTTTTGCAAAAAAATGCTTCTCTGATAGATTATGTAATATTTCTCCTGAGGTCTACATCCTAAAGGGCTGGACGAGTTTGTTTCAAACTTTAAATTTGGAGTTTGCACTTATATAGGCTTAAAGTACGAGGCCACTTCTTTTTTTTGCACTTGTAAAGTTCAAGAGCTTATAAATAGTACTTTTCTAAAACGTTCTAACCAGATCTTGCGAAAAAAATGCCTGCTACTGGTGCTTAAACTTAAACAAAAACTCACATTGTTATTTGATATGTACACCTATTGAGATATCAGATGTTTTAAAATTATATTTATACTAGCGGACCCGACAGACGTTGTCCTGCATGCTTTTTCAAGCCACGTATGATTAATATAATTAGCTTGTAAATCGGGAAATATGCTTTCAATCAAAGCATCTTTCGTATTTTCCATGTTGCAGAAGTTGTCCGGCAATTTGATGCATTGTGTGTCTCCATGCAATGGTATTGCTCCTTTTCCAATGTTGAGCAATTGCTCGGAGAATGATAGTGCCAGTGAACTCTTATATTTGTTTTAAGACGTAATGTACAGACATTTCGCCATAGATATGATTGTTTTATACATGCGTTAATTTCGTCCGGAATGACCGGCAATGTCTGTCTAAAATCAACGGACAGCAGGAGTAAAACACCACCGAAAAGCCTGGTGCTATTATTTCGTTCTAACCGATTTTTATTGCTCCAAATGAGGTCATTTGAAATTGAATTTGCGAATTTTACGCAAAACCAATTTGGATTGTGATGTAGCTCCAGCCAATAGTGCTTTCAATGGTTCTGGCGGCGAATCAAATAGTGGCAATACTACAACTTTTCCAGACGCGCAGCAGAAACCGGCCGATTTACCTTTGTATTTGAGTGCATGACAGTGTTGGCATTGTTTGTTCATAGCGCCGATTACAATTTGGGAATGTGACGAATAGTCGATGTCCGACTCATATTCAAACGCAAGGCGAAGAAGTGATGCACGTGTCAATGCGCGATACACTTGCAAACACTGTTGTTGACGTGTTCTGAATGTATCGGTGCTCTTTGACGGGCCAGTCTTTGTCTTAATGCATTGGCTCGAAGACGTTCGTTGCGTTGCTCTTGATTTTCATTTACACGTTTGATTACAGCCTGGTTTCTTAAATTTTAATTGTCAGTCAATTTATCTTCTGCCGATCTATTTAACCGACGGTTCTGGACTATTTGTGAATTCGGAGTACGTCGACCAATATTTTCTCCTCGTTCACGAAGACGTGGCTTTGTTGTATGTATAGGTGTATGTAATACACTGAGTATTCACTAAAACGCGACACCGGAAATATCAAAAGGCGTGTTTTTTACAATTTTGTTTTTTAATAATGCATCGATTTTTGGGGCACTGTGTTTGTATGTTCCGTATGAACAGTGGAGTGTGATATTGTTCCAACTTTTTTTGTCTTATAGGTATATTCCAAATAAATATATCAATTTTTTATTTTACTTAATAACTCGCAGTCACGATTTGGTTGGTTTTGAATAAGATTTTGAATGTAATTTTTGTATGGGCGGTGCCACGCCCCTTTGTCCAATTTTGACCAATCTTCACAGAAATACTCCTGGGCCAATACCTAAGATTATGTGTAAATTTGAACTCGATCGATTCGGTTGTTTTCAAGATATAAAATTTTGAATGTAATTTTTGTATGGGCGGTACCACGCCCCTTTGTCCAATGTTGACAATCGGCTTCTAAACCATCCAGGGCGCCACTCAAACGCATACAACAAAATTTATTCAAATCGGTCCAGCCGTTTAGGAGGAGTTCAGTGACATACACACGTACAGTAGAATTATATATATAAAGATTTTATGTATTTACGGTTGCTTCTGAACTTCTTACCCAGATACTTACTAATTAATGTAAACAGAAAAACTCAGCCAAACTTTTAATGAACGAGAAAGTTTCGTACGACCCAGTCGTGCGCTTTTTTTAATTTCTTTTAAAGTTATATTGTAAATTTATACTGCATTTAAAAATGATTGGCTGTGAATCATTTAGTCAAAATGATACAAGAATTATATTTGTATTCGACTACAATTTTTAAATTTAGTTAAATAGTTGACGTTTTCTGTCACAGTTCACATCTAAATCATCAGCACA
This sequence comes from Cheilosia pagana, assembly GCA_936431705.1. Taxonomy (NCBI): domain Eukaryota; kingdom Metazoa; phylum Arthropoda; class Insecta; order Diptera; family Syrphidae; genus Cheilosia; species Cheilosia pagana. The sequence continues at coordinate 13,681,611 of OW386166.1, read as the reverse complement.
ACAACTCGATCTAAGATGCTGATAGAATATTGTTTGACAGTTGGCATTTTCCGTGACAGCTGTCACTGCCAATTGCGCCTTCTTCAAAATTTAAGCCACAGCTCATGTGACTCTGTATAGTGGAAAATGTGTCGGATCTACTTATGTTTGACTACATCACTGAAAATCAGTTGAACAATTCATATAAAGATTGTTCTATTTTGATATCTATAATTAATTTCGTAGAAAACATAGAAATAAAACAAATAAATGTACAAAATGTAAATAATTATTAATTTCTTGCAAAACAGTAAATTTTATTTTAAATAATATTAAATCTATAATGTTATAACACAAGGACGTAATCGGAATTTGTTAAACTTTCTTGTTACGAATTTTTTTACAGCTAGTTATGTTGGTTTATGTTTCTTAAGCAGAGGACTAGAAGTCAGTGGGGACTTTCAAGTGTCTAGATAAGTAAGTCTGACAGCTGACTAATTTTATGTATTTCAGTTTTGATTGGCCTAGATCGGTCACATGGGCAGTTGTTTCAGTTGATGTTTATGGAGGGGAAGCCGACAAATCTAGTCAAGATAATTCTGCCTACATACCCAGTTGACATTTTAAAGTGTCAAAATTCAAAAATAAGCCGCGAGAATACAACAACAATTCAACTAACCTAGTAAACGCGTTTATATTCCAGACAAATCTAGTTGACATTTTACATGAACTAAGTATCCGAGCGTCCCCAATATTTAGTAGCCAGGTCTGTTCCTTTACTTTTAAATTTTTTTAGGAATTATTATGCATTTTACCTAATTTTCGTTCCTTAACTCGAAAAATTCGAAAAAGAGAGCGGCTTCGAGAGAGCAAGAATCGATACAACTGTCAGTCGGCAGAAAATTGACAGCTGATTTGAATTTCTTGTTCTATTAGTTACTACAAAAGCGTTCCTTAACTTTTGCGTAAGTTTCCCTGTTTGAGAGAGAATTCATCCCTTTTGACAGTATTTTCCATTTTTACTACAAAAGTAAAAGTAATGGTTTATCCATTAGGGTCTGTACAAATCTTGAAACTTGTATCAAGACCTTTTTTTAAAAACACAACCTTTATGTTTTTTTTTTTTATATTGCAGGTCTGTTCATAAACGTGTCTTTTTCAAACATGGCGAGTGTAATGTTGTACAAGGTAATGTAACCAATCGAAGACGAAGGTATGTGCAGGTGAGTCGCAGGATTGCTGTCGTCGGTTTTATGTTGTAACTTTGGTTTCCCACTTTCCCAGGATGTGTACACCACGTTAGTAAACGCCCAGTGGCGCTGGACCCTACTCGTGTTTGCGTTTAGTTTTCTTCTGTCATGGACAGTGTTCGGTGTTGTGTGGTGGGCGATAGGGACCACACATGGTGACATCGAATATATGTACCTACAAAAGACTGACCCCGAAGCAGCCAGCAACATGAACTTCACCATGTGCGTTACCGAGATTAAAAGTTTCCCATCTTCATTCATGTTTTCAATCGAAACGCAATTCACTATAGGTTACGGTAGTCGATTTGTGACAGAGGAGTGCCCCGTAGCCATCTTAACAATGTGCTTCCAGTGCATTATGGGAGTCATTATTCAAGCATTTATGGTTGGCATTGTATTTGCGAAACTTTCGAGGCCAAAGAAACGCGCCCAGACGTTGCTGTTCTCACGGAATGCTGTCCTCTGTCATAGGGATGGTGTGCCGTGTCTGATGTTCCGAGTGGGCGACATGAGGAAGAGTCACATCATTGAGGCGCACGTGCGGGCGCAAATCATTCGCAAGAAGGTAACCAATTGGACCATTGGACTGGATTCAGATTTAATGAAGTTGGTCCTTTTTTCCAGGTGACAAAGGAGGGGGAGATAATGCCATTCTATCAGCAGGAGCTGACAGTTGGGGCTGACGGCGGCGAGGACAGATTGATGTTCATTTGGCCAACGACAATTGTACATAAGATCGATCGGAAGAGTCCGCTATACACGTTATCCGCGAAGGATTTCCTCAAGGAACGCTTTGAAGTCGTCGTCATGCTGGGTATACAATATTTTGAACTGTTCCCTTGGAGAGAAACTAATCCGTGTTTATTTAGAGGGTGTTGTGGAGTCAATTGGTATGGAAACGCAGGCACGTACCAGCTACCTTCCATCGGAGATTCTATGGGGCCACCGATTTGTGAATGTCGTGTCCCTCCGAAAAGAGACTGGAAAGTATGAGGTCGACTTTGATCTTTTTAAAAACACGTACGATGTTGACACGCCGCTGTGCAGTGCCAAGCAATTGAACGAAGCCAAGGCGAGGTTTACCAAAAAAATCAAATCAGGGATGGGTGAGTTGCGAAACTGCTATTGCGAACATCTACTTTTTTTAAATCACTATATTCGTACAATGTGGCATAACTTAACAAATTATAACCTACAGAAACACACCTTTTATTGGATCTATATTTCATAAAAATCAGTTTTGAAATAGCGCTTTGATCGGTCCGACAAAAAAGAAAACCTGTACCATATAAATAAAATAAAAATGTAGAGCTACAGCAAAAAACTTGTGACGGCGCTAAAATCATTGTCGGTTACATAATTAAAAATTCTTAATTTTGTTATAAATAAAAATATAACCTTGAATCAATAGAACAAACAAATCCAACAAAATTTAAAATTTTACAATAGGTATTCTAAAAATTGAATTTTTAGCGTAGGTTTTGCGATTTGGCATCCCTATCCCTAGAAAAGCTACAATTCTCGCAATTTGTATCTGAACACTTGTTTAACATTTTATTTTTATTGCCTGCAACAAATTAAATTCATGAGAGCCTTTTTCCAATTCCAGAACGCACCCATTCCGCTGGTGCCTTGCCCCGAATACCATCAGCCGGTTCCCTAGATACAGACAGCAACAAATCAACAGACTGTGATTGTTTACAAATGCGTCAAAATAACGCAAATGGTACTTTGTTCGCCGAAGATGCCGACGGTAAATCCAATAAAAATATCTTCAGTAATTCAGTATTGCTGCCGCCAACTGGAGCATCTATCAATAATATTAATGAGAAATCAAAACCGGCACCCAGAAGATTGTCAAGTAAACAAAATAAACTACCACTCGACTCAATTGGCTGATATGTACAAGATGAACAGAAAAAGAAAAACATACTAAAGTAAAGGAAAAACAGTCTGCCATAAAATGATTTTTCTCCTCGAAAATCCACTATACTATTTTATATTTAATGTGTAAACTTAAGGAAGAAATAAATTGTGTTCTTATTTTATTACAAAGAAAGTCCACGCACATAGATTTTTTCACTCGTTTTTATTTAGTAAAACCCGGATAAGTGCCTCTCGCTTAAGTGCCTAACCCGCATAAGTACCTTTTTTTGAATTCCAAAATTCTGAGCACTTATAACTGCCTTACCCGCGTAAGTGCCTATCAAAACGGGAATCAAAGGTGAAGCACTTATCCGGGTTTTACGTATTTGTAATGCCTCTACATAATATACCTATTCAAAGAAAAACATGTCGCATTTTATGAAGATGTTTAAAAAAAAACATTTGAATTATTTAAATATAATTAGGAAATATACCTACAATTTTTCTAACGAATTTGTTACAACTTATGTATAAAACTTAGCAAATAATACAAACAACATAAATAAACTATTGTATAAAAAAAAGTACCTAATGGACTAGAAATTATCTTAAAAATGATGTGGACAGCAACAATTAAAAGAAAATCATTTAAATTTGTGTAACAACATTTTTAAGGACTTTTTAGAAATTAAAAAGAAAATAATAATAACCAACTTTATATATAACCAAATAATGTTCAAGTTCAAGTCCCAAGTATAGTAAGTCAGACAGCTGGCTGACTTGATTTGCCTCATTTTTGGTTGGTCTCGATCGGTCACAAGAACAGCTTTTCGAGTTGGACTTTCTGAAGGGGTAGGTAGCCGACGACTATAGTCAAGAAGTTATGCCAGTGAATTTCATGACTAGATATTTCTAAATGTTTGTTAATTAATAAATAGGGATAGCAAAGAGGTACCCGGTACTCTCACTGGTATCCCTAAGGGCGAAAAATCAACGAAGGGGACTGAAGGCGCAGTAGGCAGGTACTCTGGTGCTTTCGGATCCCCCGCAGTCGTAAAGAGAGGGACGAGCAAGAACGCATATCAGCTGAACAAGCTTCTAATGCGCAATGCCCGACGCAAATTCGAGAGTGCGAAGCGCAAAATAGAGCAGTTCGGGGGGTGTGACGATAGCTCACATAGCTCCTAGGACAGAAAACAGGTTGAATGGCCCAAGGAACCCGTGGCTGATGTGGCTGCCAAAAAACCAGCAGCCGCCGTAGTCAGCAAAGATTGGGTCAGGACTCAGGCGTCCACTAGTGGAGTAGCGACTGGGTCCAAGCTACAAAAAAGGGAAGATGGAGAGAGCGCCATATCTGGGACCGCCAAGGAGACCAACCTGAGTAAAAGAAATAAATCCGATGACGTCGTGGAGGTGGAGCCGAGTGTGGCTAAAAGGGTGAAGGCTGGTACTTCGCCCGTTGCACAACCGGTGTACGACGCTATATAGATGAGCTCCTTGTTGCCATCATCAACGAGCAAGAGCCAAGCGGACGCCTTACCATGGAACAGTTGCTAACCGTCGAGGACAAGTTTCAAGACGCTCTGTGGAAGAAAATGTCTTCCACAGAGTGTGGTGTGTGGTGAGTGTCTTTCACGGCGGTGGATGAGATAGCGGTCACAAGGTTGTTGCTTGTGGAAACAAGGAATCCCTAGGCTTCTTTAGGGAGTTTGTTCTATGGGAAGGCGAGGTGTGGAGCGGGGCTCAGCTTAAGTGCGTGGCAGTGGCGAACAGTTTGGTCAGCACTTCTTGTTGAGCCTATACAGGAAATAGCTCCAACCCCTTGAGAAAACATGGTATGACCTCAGGTCAGAGCCTGGGGCAGAAATCCTCATTCTATAGTCCTTTACGTGGGCGCCCGCCTGCAAATGGCTAACCGATCCTTGGTTAGTGTCAGCCAAGGATTTACGCTTACTTCTCAATCGTTTGCCGTGATCCATTTAGTCTGAGGTAGGAGTAAACCTTTAAATCCAACCTAATTCCAGTGGTGGCGTGAGCAGATAGTAAACCGTGCCGAAGGATGAAAGGCTGGCGGTAAAACCAGTCGTGTACGAACTCCCTCCAGACGCCATGGCGAGGGTCTGTTGTAGTTAGCCTTACCAGGTATGGCGGTGGCTGGTACTCTCACTTCCGCAGAAAGGGTAGGCGATGAGTTGGCAGGTACACTCACCTTAAGGCAATTGTCTAAATTCTGATGAAGAATCTACCTGACTACCTAAACTCTACAAATGAACGGTTGCAGCTGTCCCAGATTCGAATGAAAATAAACTTCTTTACGTAACGAAGTGTGAAACTTTAATTTTCCTACGTGGTTTAGTGTCATGCCCTTAAGAAGTACTTCTACCCCAAAAATCTCGTCTTCCTTCACGTCAGAAACTATAGGTCGCATGACGAGTTTCGTTTTTTTTTTTTATTTAAATTTCAACAAACATCGGACAGACAACTTAATCTTCAGGAAAAGTTTATTATTATTATTATTATAAGCTTTTTATTTACTATAAGGTTTACAAATTGTTATTGTTATAAGAGTATTTACATCATTTAGTTATTTAACTTTAATTTAAAGGAAAAGTAAGGTAAATAAATTACCGCTTCGACACAACTTCCTGTCAGCCTATGCTATCTACATTTGCTGCAATCAAAAAGTCAATACTGTCAACCCAATAATCCATCATTACACAAATTTCGTATCCGATACATCGAATATTAACTCATCTTCCATCATCTGCTGCCGCATATGATGACAACGCTCGTAGTTGTAGCTCGTTATTCAATTAGACGCTGATTACGAATGATAGCGGTTGCAGTGTAGCACAAGACTGTTGGCGCAACGCGACATCGGATAGCGCTTAGAAAAAAAATAAACAGTCGATCTTGTCACCCTGAAATGGAAGCAAAGTTCACACCAACTGAACGAGGGTCATTCAATACGCTATGCTTATGCTCGTGCATAATCTCATCGGACAACAGACGGAACCAGAAACAGGCACACACAAGGAAGACACACATTGAGGGATGAAATACTTGGTACAAATTGCAACACATTTTCAATTACTCGAGCAAAGTTTTGGATCAGTAGCAGCGACGACAGATTTATTTAAATTTTCACGGGCGAGGACGTCATTTGTAGAGAAATATCAATGGATATGTATTTCCGTGAAATTGTAAATATTTTATAAGCCCTACAGAGTAATCCTTTGTAAAAAAATGGGCACTGTACCTTCATTAATACTTGCGAAGTCTTTTTCTAAGTTTTGATTCTAGATTTTACATTTAAATCTCGTAGAAAATAAAATAAAACCCTTTGATTAGCTAACTATAGAAGTTTGCTGGTAACCAAAAATTCTCAAACCCCAAAAGTTTGCTTTGCCGTCTTTTATGTACACAGATCTAATGTAATCCCAAATGTATGCAATTAAATCAGTGGCCACAAGATATGCAACGTTTTTAATTTCCTAGACATATGGCCTATGGCCTATGGTTTAGGAGTAAAGCGCGAAAACTCGACGAAAGTTTTTAGGGCTACCATTTAGCTGGTATATGAATGGAAATATAAAACCTTCAATAATTAACGAGTAGGCAAACTGCAAAAGAGTCACTTTTAATTTAATTATGTACCTATTATTTACAATCTAGTTCCAAGTAGACTTGTAAAAAATCCTTTAATACAGTAATGTGACATTCTTGTAAAGAGAATGTGACACATACATAGGTAATTTTAAGGGAATGTAATAATGTAAAAATTAGCGAACATTTGTTACTTCGCAGGACATTTATTCACACGATTACAATATTTGAAGCTAGCTATACGCGAAATTCATCCGTCAGATTTTAGTTGCAGTTATGTTCGAGAACATTTTTCATACACTGATTTGTGGCTCCAAAAAAAATCAAATTCAAATTTGAAGATACACAATATGACGATAACAGAATCCGCAAAAATGTATTCCCGGGGATAAATATAATTATCAAATCCGCCGGAAGAACAACATTGCCAATTCGTAACACTTCCATATCATTTTCGAACTTTCTTATCGATACTGTCAGTTTTTGACATTTAATGCCAAAAAGAAAAATAATGGATTCAAGTTCATTTTATTTATTTATAAGTTCATAGATTCTATATATTTACGTGGCAAATACTGTCACCTCTGGCTCTGACTACAAGTCTCCCCACATGGACTTTGATATACAATTCTCCTGCTATTTCCCCAGCAGAGACAAATGGGACACAGATGAACCCACAAAAAGGAAATCAATTTCAGAAGTTCTGGCAATCGCCGAAGCTGCCCATATGGTGTCAATGGTGTCAATGTTGGCAATACCAAAGGATGATATCACCATATTCATCGACAGTCAGGCGGCTATAAAAACAGTTTCTTCTATTGAAATAAAGTCACGCATCTCTGCTGGAGACAGGAACAGAACATCGGACAACCCTCCAACAAGGGCATCACAATAAGTCCACTTGGACCTAAGTGGGGAACTACAAAGCTCGCTCTAAGTTAATGATTCCAGGAGTGTTTTTTTGTATAGCTTAAAGATGAAAAAGTTTGATTTCCCTTTTTAAAGCTTCAAGTTTTCTTTTTTTGGCGATTCCGAATTCTAACGTTTCGAGAACGCCATGAACAGCATCTCGTAAACTAACCAACTGGATAACATTTTCTTCGAGTGGACTTAATAAAATGTTATTCGCCGGTTCTATCACCCATCGCGAAACTTACCTTTTTCCATTTCGAGACTGCTTTAAAATAATTTAGATATTTCTTTAGATTGATCTAAAACGCCTGCAATAAATTTTTCGTCAAATTTTTAGCAATATCCAGCTCTCCCTTCATTGCCTCCACCATCTTCTCAAATTGAACTCGAGTTGTTGTCCTTTTTCTGCATAAAACTAAAAACTATATTCAAAAACTTAATTGTATATGAATTGAAACGTAGTTTTTGGTCCGCAATGACTTTGGTGCTGATTTAAAACGTCACAAGTTATTATGGAGTTCAGATGGGCTGCGTATTTCATAATCTAAAAAATTCAAACTACGTTACCGGCATACCTCCACTTTTTATAGCGGATTCTGTAATAATAATGGTGTTGTATGTTAAAAGAAGTAGGTAACTTTTTATAATATGGTTTACTACTTGTAGTATACAACAATATTGTTACGGTGTAGTTTGGTACTACTACAAAACGAACGCCACACAATGGTGCAGTAGATTTACATATAAACATGTAGGATGCTAATGTAGTATAATATTAAGAGCACGCTCACAATTGTGAAGTACGCTACTGCAATCAGCATGTAGTTTGCTACTTCAATAAACTGCTTGCTTGTGTAGTATACGAGTTACGAGTATACCACTCATGTAGTAACGTTTTGTAGTATGCTACAATGTATGCTACTTGCAGTAGCGTGTTTTACTTAAATATGGTGGCATATTATATGTAGTAAACTACAGGTTCGAATCCCGAGAGGGCCAAATTACATCCTAAGGTTTTTTTCCACTGCGCCACCTCTCGCGAACGTCTGACAAACATCCGAGAGTAAAACTGTCATAATTGAGCTTCTCAATTAGCCGTTTGGACTCGGCGTAAAATTGTAGATCCTTTCCATTCGTCCCAAAAATTGAAAACCCACACAAAACGAATGGTTGTGAGAAGCTAGGCCTTGGGTACAATAGACCTGTCGCGAAAAAATATTTACTTATTTATTTTAAGCTACAGTGCGTGTATTGCACATGTAGGCGTGCGTTTTTTAGTATACAACTCTATTATATAGTATAGGTACTACATGTGGCGTGCATTTTGTGTACAGTAATAAACAAAAAATAAGAAAACAGAAGCAGAAAAAAAATATAACATTGAAATGAACGCAGTGGCTTAGTAGCTACTGTGTACTGTATAGGTATGACTTATAAACGAGGGATCTCAGGTTCAACACCCGAAAAAAACGGAATTGATTTTTTTAAGGACAAAAAAACAGCTTTTTGTCTTTGTTCAACAACTTTGAGCTCGTGTGTCAGTTGGGTGTAGGCCCAATGCCCGGTTCAAAATTCGCAAGTTGTTAAAGTCAATGTTCTTAGCCGTTCTCGCCATCCTTTGACGAACGGTACGGCTGATTGTTTACTGAACCGGTTGTCACGAATTTGTCCATCAAACCTTGGAGAGTCGACTTTGAAGAGCCAACGTTTGCACGCACGAAAACTCATTTTGATTATAAAGTTTTATCATTTGGACGTGGTTGAGCTTTGGCATCAGTGACTGAATAAGAAACGTCTGTCTAACTAAGACCTGCGTTAGACGTGTTCATAAAGTCAGATTTTTGATCGAACAAACGCAGATGAATTGCAGAAAATATGCTCATAAACGTCATAAATGTTATCAGCGTCTGGCAGATTGTGCATCCATATTTGTTTAGCTGCAGAAACCGCGGGAGGTAAAAACTAAAATTTAAAGTCCGAAAAATGTATGCTTAATTGATAGTTTTTATTATTAAACATTTATTTACTATTAAATTTAACGCTTTTTAAGGAAAGAAGACGCTGCGGCGTGTTATGTGGCGAAAACTAATCTGTTGATGAATAAATTCTGATGTAAAAACAATTTACACCTGGATAAAAGAAATTATATTATTGTTGTCTTTATTATAAAATAATAATTCACACATAGGTAAGTCTCTTCACAAATTCTTTCGGGGCCATTTCTGAATTTTTCTGACGTTTATGAACATTCAGTGGCTACTTAAAATTGTACTTAAGCAGGCCTGCACACGTTCTGCAGAATGAGTATGTTGATTAATACACCAAAAAAGAAAGACGAAAATACCCATACTAAAGCAACATGGCCGCCATAGCCTGCCAAGACGACCCATCGAGACTGGAGTGGCGTAGTCTTAGTTAAATTCTGTAAAGCTATGAAGATATATATCGACCGGCTTTTCCTTTAGAAAAAAACTCAGCATACATCCATCTCCACCCTACAGCAAGGCAAATTATTCGAATACAAACATTTTCAAGTTTAAAAGATTTTGTTTTCATTTTTATTGTCTACACATCATCAATTGTCATCATTATCATTATCATCACCATAAAATGTCATAATATTATATCAATTTCAGTTATCACCAAATGACAATTTACACACACTCGTCTCGTACACTCTTTTCTATACAAATAACTCAGCAACTCTTGCGATATCCGTTTTAAACAATTCATTGCTGAATGGTTCATTTCATTTAATTTATATTACAAAATTCATTTGGTTTTTCGCTTTAATATAATATAAATTTCTTTTAAATAATAACTTTGAGATAACTTGTTTTGTTTATTCCTAATTTAGGTATATAAATATTCTTTATACAACAATTTATATTTATATTAAATATTTGCTTAGTTTCATTCTCGCTCAATGAAATTCAAAAATAATAATAAATTCGTTAACAAAACACTTGATACAATACAAAAATTTGCATAAAGCATTTTTTCTTTCTTTCTTTATAAGGTTTGTTATTTTGTTTTCCCACTTAAATTGTTTTTTTTTTTTAAATAAATTAGATAGAGGCTTTTTTGTTTGTTTAACAATTTCATAAAATTTTACAGCGGCTGGTTGTTCTTCGAATATAATTAAAATCAAGTGGAAAGTTTATGTGCGTGTACGGTTTTTAAAATTAAAATAACAATTTATTTTTTTTTTGCTTAACTTTACACATTAAATATTAAATAATTTATATATAGTGGATTTTCGAGAAGAAAAATCAATTTAAATAAACAAAATATGGCGGAAAAAAAAATTAAAGTTTGCCTAGCGGTCGTCTTTTTTCTGTTGTATAATATTTATCTAATTTAGTTGGAAAACAAAAAATATCAGCAAATTGAGTCGAGTGGTAGTTGATTTTGTTTAATTGACAATCGTCTGGGTGCCGATTTTGATTTTGATTTCTCATTAATACTATGGATCGATGCTCCAGTTGGCGGCAATAATACTGAATTACTGGAGATATTGTTATTGGAATTACCATCGGCATCTTCGGTGGGCAAAATACCATTTGGAATAATTGGACGCATGTGTAAACGACCCGAGTCTATTGACTCATCACTGGCAGGATCTAGGGAGACGGCCGATGATATCCGGGGCAAGATACCGGCGGAAAGGGCGCGCTCTGCAAATAGAATAGAATAATGTTTGCGTTAGTACAATAGCTGAATGAAAAAAAAATAGAAAATCAGTGCTGCCACTTTGCAAAATTGGTATTTTTTCAATACTTTTTCAATACCTATCATTAAATTGAGAATTTTAATTTCGCCGCTTGTTTTTATTATCCAAGCTAATTGTGTACATAAATGGAGTAATACATAAATCCACTCGGAAAAATTGTGACACTCCCTTCATTGTATAATCGAAGCTGCTTGACACATGTCAATCGAAAATCACATCTCCATCGACCTACTTAATAAGAACCGAGCCAAATCTCTGTTTAAAGCAATAGATAATTTAGAGTAGGTAAGTAGTACCTAAGGTGGTTATCTGTGACCCGAACGATGACTACTCAATCACTAGTTTTCAACAAAAATGTACAATAAATGAACCTCTACATTAGAAAGTTGTATATCTAGTGAAAAAGAGCTGTCTTTGATTTAAAAATCTGTCATAAAATAATAAAATACAGTCCCTTATCCTTGCTGTAACTATTTTCCGACTTTAAGATGTTTGTGCGCAATAGATTTAAAAACTACGGCTCGAAATTGACTGCGGTTTTTTCAGTTGCATTACAAAATATCCCGATTAAGACATAGAATATGTTTTATCGTTATCCGTTGTGCAAAGGCGAAGACTCAAGCCCGTATCTAAGTACGCATTAGTGACTCCTACTCATAAATTCAGTCAGTTACACGTTAAAGCGGATCCTTTTGTGGGTTTCTGTATCCTGCTCCTTCGTTTAAATGGAACTAGGCTCACCCAGTGGTCGAAAATCGACCACACAGTTCTTTTTTCAAAAACATTATTTTACCTATTTTGGAAATACTTTTTCAAATTATTATTCTTTTCGACACATCTAAGAGTGGATCGCTTCAATATGGTTGAAAAGAAATTAGAATTGGTCCTTATTAAGTAGTGTAAATATGTACCGAAAGAAATTATGTCGGCGATTAATATATAGATTATGACAGAAGATCGGCATGCAGCATACTCTGACTTAAGCTAAGCTATTTAGAAAGATTTAGAAAAAGCTGTGTTGGATGTTCTTGACCGTTTTGTATGCGAAATTTTTCCTATGGTGTTTGGCCATGTTTACATTAAATGGGAGTGAACTCAGTGCAGTGGAGAATGACCTCGCCTTCGGTGGTAGCGTTGCTCGTGCCTCAGCGGAGGAGAGCTTGGTATGAAAAAAACTGTCAGTTCCTTGGCGTAAAAAAGTCCATATAGAACTGGCTCTAAAGTGCGACTGATGTCGACTTGAAAAGCAACTCCTCTAAATATAATACCTATTGAACAGACTAAAGGACTACCCATCTGCACCCAACTTAGACAGTGTCCCCAACTTACCCAATCCCGATTTGCTGTTTTTACTAAACTCCGCCTTGACTTCGTCCAATTGCTTAGCACTGCACAGCGGCGTATCAACATCGTACGTGTTGTTGAACAGAGTATAATCGACCTCATACTCTCCAGTCTCTTTGCGGAAGGACACGACATTCACAAAGCGATGTCCCCATAGAATTTCCGATGGTAGGTAACTGGAACGTGCCTGCGTTGTCATACCAGTTGACTCAATAACACCCTCTAAATAAACACGGATTAGTTTTTCTCTTCAAAAGAACAGATAAAAATATTGTATACCCAGCATGACGACGACTTCAAAGCGTTCCTTGAGCATATCCGATGCGGATAATGTATAAAGCGGACTCTTCCGATCGATCTTATGTACAATTGTCGTTGGCCAAATGAACATCAATCTGTCCTCGCCGCCGTCAGCCCCAACTGTCAGCTCCTGCTGATAGAATGGCATTATCTCTCCCTCCTTTGTCACCTGGAAAAAAGGACCAACTTCATTAAATCTGAATCCAGTCAAATATGGTCCATTTGGTTACCTTCTTGCGAATGATTTGCGCCCGCACGTGCGCCTCAATGATGTGACTCTTCCTCATGTCGCCCACTCGGAACATCAGACACGGCACACCATCCCTATGACAGAGGACCGCATTCCGTGAGAACAGCAACGTCTGGGCGCGTTTCTTTGGCCTCGAAAGTTTCGCAAACACAATGCCAACCATAAATGCTTGAATGAAGACGCCCGTAATGCACTGGAAGCACATTGTGAAGATGGCCTCGGGGCACTCCTCGGTCACAAATCGATTACCATAACCGATAGTGTGTTGCGTTTCGATTGAATACAGGAATGCCGATGTAAGACTTCTAATCTCGGTAACGCACATGGTGAAGTTCATATGTTGGGCTGCTTCGGCGTTTGTCGCACGCAGCCGTATATAATCCAGATCACCATGTGCGTACGCTATCGTCCACCACACGAATCCAAACGCTGTCCATGACAATAGAAAGCTAAGCGCAAACACAAGCAGCGTCCAGCGCCATTGGGCGTCCACCAGCGTTGTGAATATATCCTGCGAAAGCAAAAAGAGATTCTAAATGAATACTTAGAATTCGTCTAGCGACCGCCCACATCCAGTGGTCCTCCATACAGATACACAGATAAATGAAACACTAACATGAGGAGCGGTATTATATCCTTTTTGCATATAGTTTTTGTATTTTTACACAGATGCAAAAGGGATATAACCATGAGGACACAAATATAGGAAACGATATTACCGGAGGTGTATGGACTGGGCGTGGGAGAGTAACATCGTGAGGTAACAAACACGACAACAATGAGAGAGTAATGCTGCGACTCACCTGTAGATATCTTCGCCTTCGTTTCGCGACATTTCCTTGAACAACATTACAGTCTCCGTGCTTGAAAATGACACGTTTTCGGACACGCCGCGAAGAGAAACGTGTCTGGCGGTACCTGCAATTTTGAAACAAAACAACATTTTAATTATTGTAAAACAATAACTGCAAAAGGAGGAATAAATACAAATTAGATTAGGACAAAGGACTCAGCTAAGTGGAATTATAGTTGCAACAATGTGGACATTGTGTCGATTGCTTATTTGAATGCAATTGAAACGTGTCTAAGTGCAAATTAGTGGGTGGATTCAGGCAGATGTCAAAATGATATTCGAAGGGTGGAAAGGTGCGATACGCAAGAGGTCAATGGAAATGTTGCATTTTTAAGAGATGACATTTTGCAAGTCGCAATAGCATAAAACAGTGAAAACTTAAAATGATTACAAGTACCGCCCATTAACTCTAAAGTCAAAATCATAGTCAGATTAAGTGGGATTATGGTAGTGTCAACTATTCGAGTCCACTGAACCGTAAAATCGTACAGGAAATCCTATTATAGACAGCAATTTGAAGCAAATCCATTGTAACGCACTTAAGCTTAAGCTGGATTACTTTCTCACAAATCTTTTATGGTCCCTACTTTCATGTAAATGTCAGGTAACAGATTATACCGCCACTGTGAGATCTCCAACACAAAATTAGATTGCCGCTGGTCTTTTCGATTTCGTTCCAAAATTCAAATATAGACCATCGCATCTGTCAAACAATGACAAGAGCGGAAGATTTGCACGTAAAGAACAGCCTTTCAGCAGCCAGTTATAAAAAGATTATTATCACCTTAAACTAGTGTCAAAAATATAGTGGGTCACTCACTTCAAACGCCATTAATTCGCGCCCAATTTCGATGGCTTAAGCTGGATTACTGTCATGTCAAAAGTCAACCCCAAACTATATATGGTGAATTGAACGTGCTATGGATGAGATGGTTGTGGATGAGTTGTACCAAAGGTTTACCTTCAGAACAGCCTACTTATGGGACATTTTATCGTTATATATCATTGAATTAAAAAGTGCTTTCCAAGTGCGCCTCGTTCCGGTATCAGCAAGGTATGATTTACAACAAAGCAGCCTATGCAAACGACATCGAAAAATGATCCTTGATGTTGAGCTATGATTAGAAGCAGCTTAGTTGAACATTCTTCGTATGACAGTAGTTCGAAAAATGGATAGACCATAAAGTTTATAGATTTGAATTTGAGGAAACTTAAAGAAAAACATAAATAAGCACACAAGCGAATAGTGAGGAGCTAGGTCTACGGTGACCATACTGAGCTGTGGCGCCCTCTTTTTATTTATTAACTAGCTGAGCTGTGCTCGCCTGGCTTCACCCGCCTGCCACTTTTAAGACAAAAATTATGAATAATTGTTTTGAACATTGCTCAGCTTCAGTACAACCACGTTATATTCCGGGATAAAAAGTATCCTAAGTCCCGACCTAGAACATAAGCAATCACTATGCCAAGTTTTATCAAAATCCGTCCAGTAGTTTCTGCGTTTTACGTGGTCAGGCATTTTTTATTCTACAATTTTATTATATGTAGAGATGGAGATTTATAGTCTTCAGTGGAAAAAGCTACGAAAAAAATTAAAAGGAAGGACTCAGTCATATTATGGACATTAAGTAAACGGCTGTCCACTTAAAGTCCAAGGTTTACTAAGGCAAAGCTCGCGCGATCTTTGTTCCATAATCATACTTCCTACAGCAATTAAACATTAAATATTTACAAAAAATGTTGCATAACTAAAACACTAAATGTTTATCAATTATATTTTAGCACTTATACAATTTATATAACATTTGTTTAATCATTAAATTTAATTTTAAAAGCAGAGCACCACATAATGTTGTATTATTAAAACCGTTCACTCTTTAGAACTATGAGCTGTGACATTTAACTTGTTTCGGTCATAAAATCTCAACTGCACAATTCAGAGGTCAATTTAATTTAAATCGAAAATAAATATTTTATTTTTATATTAAATAAACAAAATAATTAAATGACTTATCTAATACGAAAGGTCTAGACTGCTGACAGCTATCAATTAATCACATCTCTAGTGACTGGCTAATGGTGCAAGTTTAGGTAAATGAAAAAATTACTTCGCAATACGTCAGTCAGGGTTTTTTAAAAAATATTACGAAAGTAAAATATTGTATTGGAGTGAATATATCGCGTAATTAGTGACTGATAAGATCGTTTAATTACTATGGTTATTGGTTACTAAGAATTTGTGTTGTTGCTGTTTTTACGAGTGGAAAATGTGTGCATTTGCGGTTTTATTTACAGCAGATATATGTTAAACTTGTGACTTGCTACACGAGTTTCTATAAATAATTTATCAAATCACTTGACAGATTATTCTGTTGTTTACATGGTTATGACTGTTTGAGAAGAGTTAAAGAAAAAATAACTCTTACGAGATCGATAAGGAATGAAAACCAACCAACAAACTTTGAGTTCAAAATTGGAGGTATATAGACAAAAATCGTGTACGTTAAGAAAAGGGCTGATTGGAGAAGAAACTTTGGCAAGTTTGTTGCCATTCCCACAAAGGTTTCAAAAAGTGTGTTACTAGTCGAAGGCAGACTTGTAGGAGCGTCTTATTTGAGGCATAGGTCCACTCCGAAATGTATTGCCAACAAACAAAGTTGTCATGCGATCACTGTTTGTCATAGTCTCAATGGTAAAAAGGTCTTCCCAACGGATGTTTGTCATAAACTATGCCATTCAAAAATGTCCGAAGTATATACTTTTGCCAGGCAATATCAATAATTTGAGCGCATCTGCTATAAAGTTCTAGAGGCGTTCAAAAACGAGTTTTTTTAAAAATCTTTTTGAAAGTGATCATGATGAGAGATCAAACCGATCACCTGAGACATAAACTGCGACAATTCGGCTCAATTTAGTAGCTCTGATCTAACTACTCATAGAAGTCTACAGATCAATGTAGCAATTTGACTTTAGATGACTTTAAGTGACGATCTTTGGACGTAGGTTGGAGAAAGAGGATTGAAGATCGATCACAACAATCACTTGAGATCTCAATATCTAGCTCGAGAATAGCTCTAGTCAAAATTATTCTGTAAGATGTAAACATCAGTTTGATTTTAATTGACTTCAGTTGACGATCACTGAACGATCATAAAACAATTGATCGCTATTGAAAAGCAAATCATAAAATTATACTGAATTAATGCTGGCACTGGTTCTAGTTCATAGACTCCCTAAACCCATTGAGTCTACAAATCTTAAACAACTGACCGATCGTGGATCCTTCGATTTCTTCCAAACAAAGGGAGGGAGTTGGATATACACAAGTTACGTTGCATCTTCAGAATAAATGAGTAGATTTTTGATGTTTTGATCACTGATCGCGTCAAATTCATAAAAGTGCTGAGTGTAAAGGTAGTCGGTCAGAAAGGTTTTCTAGACGGGATCTAGTAACCATATTAAATAAGTAGGATCACAACCGATCTTGTCAAAACAGAAAGATACTACTTTTGTTAAAAGGGATTTAATGGAAGAAAATGCAAGTCCCTGTGATGCTGATCATGACCACCAGATCGTTGGTATTTTTATGAATCGATCACCGTCAAATAAATATGCAGTTTGTCATAAGTTTTAAGAAACAGATGTTAGACCCGGTCGTTCTAAGTCGATTTAGTTTTTTAACTATTTGCCGATCATGATCATCACGATCATTGATCTTTGAAGGGATTCAAAAGAAGTAAGCAGTAACATGCTTATCGATCATTGATAATCTTTTAAAAAATATTTAGAATGTCGATCAGTTTTTAAAAAAAAATTATATTAGACGCAATAGATCGTTCCGCTTGCTGTTCACCGACAAAGACCAACAGTAAAATTGCCATGCAAGAAAATATTTAACAAATAACGCAAGCAAAAGAAGAACCCACGATCTGTCTATTTAGCAATGACTATGCATGATCAAATAAAAGAACCATGTTCAATAAAGGAAAAACACCAAAAGGACATAAAAGTAACCACACTAAAACACAGGAATTTAATTCACCACCACAGCATATGTGCAAGAATGCCATTTAAATGTATGCCCAGGCCAAAATCTTTTCTAAAAAGAAAAGAAAAAAAAGAAAACCATATAAAGTCAGAAAATTCAATCTAATATCCTTAACAGCACATAAACTGACTAATGAGCTAAAGAAATGTTCTAACCCATCTCAGTCGGCGACTCCCAATTATTTTTAAATGCCGATCACTCTTGTATTTATTATGAAAATTTGCATCTAGTTAAGTATTGGTTGCAGATTGTAATCGCTTTGACCGGCAATAACCGGCAATAACACGTCTGTTCACAATAAATAATATCAAAATTAATATTTCCGTGCTACAACAAAAGGCCAACTTAAAAACTGATAGCCACAGTTTTATAATAGTGTTGAACGAAAACAAAACAATTAGACGAAATGATTGACAGATCACAGACGACAAATGGACGATCTGACAGCGGATCATGTCGTTCTCAGGCAGACATTTAGATCGTTTACCACAAAAGTGCCAGCCAAATGCAACAGCAAACCAAAAACAGCACAAATATGAGAAAAAGATACATTTCTGACAGGTCGACGAGAGTTAGATGTCAAATGGGTTCACTTTTTGAAGATCACTTGATAGTTTTATTGGAAAACTTATATTTCCGAGTGTTGACAAAGTGTCCGTGGTAAGAGTGATCGTTTTCAATGGACCCGACCGCGATTTGAAACTGATCGTAGCTTGAACTTGCCTCGATCGGTAGAAATCTGAATATTCTTATCAATATTTTGACTGGAAGCACACACGTTCAGCCGCTGATAAGGGCATGCAGACAGAGTAGCCAGATGTGTACGATCGGGTGAAAGAATTTAGCAACGATCGGCGATAAGTTTGGTGATCTTTATGTGTGGTTAAAAATAGTTGTTTAGAAAGTTGCACAACTTTCCCGCAATCAAATACTTTTTTGTTTTCTTTTTTATATTTATGTTCACCCAAACAGTTTAGGCGGCAAGTTGTCCTAATAATGGATGAGATTACAACTTTGTAAACAAATTTTGATGATTTATGTTATCTTTTTATGTAATTTCGAAAAGATTTGCGTATTCTTTTTGTAACTAAGTCACGGACAGAGTCGATAGATCATGGCGCAAGGTCGAAAGTTGTTGGATTTTGGCATGTAAAAAACAATATGATCACGAAAATGAGCCTGCCAGTGGGAAAATCATTAGACCTTGTGATCGTGGTCATAAATGGAACTCTTACAATGAGCAGCAAATTTTCTATAGTTTTGACGTCCCCAACCAGTCTTTCATCTGCGGACTTGGAGAGTTGTTAAGAAGCCAATACGGGGATAACTTTGAGGATCCAAATCGCAACCAATATTTAACAAGATCATGTTAAGATGATCAACGATAGTTGGGAAAACACCGCGGTGCTTTAAGAGGAAGGTAAGTAGATTTGATGACAGTAAGTAGGTCAGTTCAAGAACTCTCCATACGAGAGATAAGAGATGTTGCCACTAAGCTTTGAGGAACGCATTGTGTATGTGCGAATAATAAATACAATATGACGATCGGTGCAGATCACAACAAAATTTTTGACACATAAACTTGTTAAAAACCAATTTTTTGAACACGAGCTAAAAAACGAATGAACCTGTCAGCACACTACAGATATTTCTCACTGCGATCACTGTCGATCACAAAATAGGTATGACGCAGATAATCCCCTGACTGTGATATTCATTAGAGACCGATCATGTGGGTATAACGCAGATCGTTTTCATGATAGTCATGGATGTAAATGGAGATCGCTGATTTTTTACTTTGCACGATCAGTAGGAGTATCATACAATTTCAGAAACAATGGACTTTTGGCACCTACTTTACGTTATATAAAGTGTACGACTTCGAATCATGCATTTGCGCCCTGTACTGACTGGGATTATCGAAGATCTGTTGTCTCAAATAGATATGACGCAAATTATCTGCTAGAAGAGACGTTTAACAAAAATCGGTCGTGTGGTTATAATAATGAATATACTCGTAAGTCAGATAAGGAAAACTAATTTTGCTGGTCAGAAACGATCAATCGAGTGTATAATTTTTACGATCGGTACCAGGATCAGTTGTGAGTATTACAAGGCTTAGTAACTTTGACTTCAATATAGTTGCACAGGAAGAAATCAACGTGGCGTCGAATTTTTAAGATCTTTTACTAAAAGATCACTGATCTCGAAGAGAGTTAATTTTTAAAAATCCATAACAGAAGATCATTGCTCGTCGACGATGATCGAAATGGATGTTTTGGTCATTCTTTCTTTTAAGAATGACAAGGCGACTGTGTCAATGCACTGATACTTAAACCTTAACGCTATGTTCCTCATTAGAATATTTACTTTGGTAAATCGTTGATGGATGGTAGCGAGAAGTAGAATATACCTGCTGACCCAAATACTTGTTTGATTTATTTGCCGTATTGTTTGCAATCCGCAATGGGAAAGTTTTATAAATGGTATGACACTCTGACCTGAACATTAGGCTCGATCACTTGCGCATTGATCTACCACCATGGGCAGTGGTTCTGACGGTGGCTCACGTTTCGTCGTAGTCTTGTTTTATTCTCTAAAATATTGTGAGAAATGCGTCAAATCTCCCAAATCTCACTACAAAAATATTTAAGTTTATACAGCTGAGTCAAACGCAGATGCTTATCTAAGAACGTGTTTCTGAATTTTCTTTGTGAGATGAATACGTCAGTTAGAAATAATGACAAGTAGTTCATGAGGAGTGTAGTGGTACACATCTTGGGAAACATTCACGAGCAGAATTGCACCCGTTTTACGACCGCAGCTTAATGATCACGACGTACTTTGCATTGAATTGCCACGATCAGCAACATCTGCGCTTTATATTATATTGATTATTTGTCTAACCCAGACATTTATCACAGTTCTATCAGTCACTACAATCCATGGATCACTGCCACTAGTCCCCACATCACACTACGCCGAGAAATGTTTCAAATAAGGAAGATCACCTCGCTCCGTTAACACAATCTCGTGGCGTAATGATTTCTAACCGCCACTATATACCTATGTACCCGTACGTTACCATCATTCATCAAGAGTTACACTGGCATGATCTTGAGGTAATCAATTGATCGCGGGAGGATCACGAGGATCCGCCAATTCACTTCAACTACAACTGACTTAATCTGAATAGTCAAAGCACCCTTTTCACTGTCACAGATCGCCACTAATTGATCGTGATCATGTCGATCGCATAATTAACGTCACAGCTCATGGTTAGTCACCTAGGGATACCCCTAAAACGTGCGAACCAACTGATTATACCTACCCATTACCCGCACGATCAGTAATCACACAGCACTGATCGTTCAACTAACCGAGGTTATCACTGCCATACCCCAGGGCCGTAACGCACTATCACTTATTCATACATATGGGGGCGAAGTACTTGAATAAATTTACAAAACATCAATCACACCTACATGTTCCCCATACTTTCCCTCGACGTCCAACGATTCACCGATATATCCATACTTTGCACACTCGGTACTGGCCGAAAACACTGGTAAATTTTCAAATGCGTTTCACTTTCTTCGGGCAAAAACTTTATCAACGGTCTTTGCTGCTTAAAACACGGTTCATCCATTGCGACAATTTTTTTTTTAAACTACACAAAAACCCAACTCAAACGAGACGTGTTGTAAAACAAACTGACAACCAAGGAAACAACAAAAGCCAATTCTACCGGATATAATGTTTTGTTAGCGCTGCGCTCAGCTGTGTGTGCTATTTCCAAACTGCGGATAAAAAAAAAAACACGCCAAACACACATCACACACACCACGCACACACAAAAAATAAATGTTAAAAATTCGTCACCAAATTGCTCACTAAAAATAGAGGAAGGCAAAAACAAAATTTGAATAGATAAAACCGGCTAAACTGCCGTCGTGTCTCTAAGTGTTTTAAAGACAACAATAAAAGTCGCAGCAGAGACATATGTCAAGCGTTTCATAGGAGTTTCTAATTTAATGCCGTCATAGGTGAAGAATTCCATTCGATGCGTAGTGGTGTGGTGGTTTTTGTGTCTGAAATGGCATTTCGCTCGGAATTTGACTGATAGATGGGGTGCACGTTCATGTAATCGCAGCGCAGTTGTGTGACACGGCAGAATTCGGCCGTCCAATGCCGATTGGGGTGGTGTATTTTTAAATGCAGTGAAGTATAAAAAGCTCTGTCGACATGAAGCGTTCGAAAATACATCTCTACCTCCAAAATACGTCGCTAAGCGCATGCTAATTTAACGTGCGACTCGGGGAGGTTATTTTTTGTTTAGACTGCACTTTGAGACTATTCAAACGAACTCGAATTTAGTTTGCATTGCAGGCGTGTTTAAGTGTTTGCCCGTTGAATAAGTTCCACATTCCACAGAATGTCATAAAATAAATTTTATGTGATGTAGAGTGTGTTGGGGGCGGGAAACTGAACTAAGTTATTTTCAAGTTCGACTAGTCTGGTGATTTGTTTGTTTTTGTTTTTATTTTTTGTTTTTGTTAGGGAAGAGATGAATGAACTTCTAGCATTGGATATACGTCAGTGTTACATTGAAATATGTTTAAGGGCAGGCTATGTTTAGAACGCGATTCAGGGTCGAATTTAAAGTCTGAGAAGAAGACGGGAGGAACAACTGGTTTCCTAACTTGTTGAAAAAATAATGGTCGAGGGTGTTGAACTTGTGATAACTTCTTATTTTCCGCCACAAACTTTAATTTGACGTAAGTGACAATGACCTTACAATGGGTCTTAGTCTTACCATTTTTTTTTGCATCAACTTAATGTATAATCAGCAAGTTGCTCAGGACATGAATCTTCATCTATCTGCAGGTCCTTCAAAGTTTGAACGTTTTGACATCAATCGTCTTGCAGCGACCTTTTACAACCTCTATGTAACAGCGATCGTTCTCAATCGTCATTCTGAACAATCTGACAAGTTTAAGTCAACCGGAAAAATGATGCTGAGATTCAATTGATCTAGAGTGCATTCATCTGACCAAAGCCTGAAAATGAGTTGTTGCAGGCTCTTTAACAAGTCATCTTTAGCTGATTTAAAAAGCTTGCCGGGCAAACCTTCAAGCCAGGCAGCTTTGTGGTCCTTACTTTGGATACTCCCAGCATAACTTCGTTTTGGATCAGCTGTCGTCTTAGTACGTTCTGCCTTACAGCTGGATTCTCCGAAGATTCGACCGGTAGACATAAAAGTCGTTGTCCTGTTTCCATTTTTCAGGGTAGCCCACAGTAAGCCAATCTTTCGGATTTTTTTTGTCATTGTTTGGTTACACAGAACCCTTCAACTAAGCCTTGCTTTACATCAACCTTGTTGCTACCACGTAGAAGTACATGCGACAGTTTGAGCCAAGTTGATGCCAATCAGCGGCACCCTATCCCCTCTCGGCATTTATTTAAATTCTCCTTACGTTTGGGAGATTTACAAAACTTAAAAATAAACGTCTAGCTCGTTGTTTCCACCGGCTTAAGGCAGAATCAAGGAAGCCGAACAATTTATCAACGACTCTAACTGACCATAGTTCTCCCTACCAAAGTCGGTCGACAGGAAGAAGCGCATTCCTCTTTTAAATTGCGCCAAACACGTTTACTACGCCGGCCGGCGAACTGATTACACGCGAAACTGATGCGAATGGACTTTGGAGTAGCTCTGCAGAGGGTAGTCTTGTGCCTACGGACCGTCGTATATAAGTGGCTCTATCTTGGGGTCCCTGACACATAAAACTTTGAAATTTTGTACAATGAAAACGCTGTGCCAAATGTAGGCGAGATTAAAGAGAGGGCGTGGCACCTGCTATAAAAAAAGAAGCTTTCACTACCTTTAACCTAGGCACTCTCAGCAGCTGTGGTGGTGAAATTTGTTAAATGGATGCATATTGTATGTGTACCAAATATGTTGTATAATATGGGCGGTGTTTGAAAACGAGGCGTGGCACCTCCCACTTAAAAAATATATTATTTCTTGACATTTAGGTGAGTTTTTCGCCTTGAAATTTGATAAATGGACATAATTTGCCTGTTGGAAGCAATTTTAAAAATGTGGGCGTGGCACCTTTCATACAACAAAGACATTTAAAACATTATCTCTTTGCATTTATAGCCGCTTGGGTTTTAAAATTTGAGAAATGGCTGCTTTCAAACTGTGGCAAGCTTTTTGCGATTTGTGGGCGGGATTGGATAATGGGCGTGTTAGCGATAAAAAAAACTAAAACACCCTATATTCGTCACTGGTAATTTGACCTGTTAGAAGTGTAAAGATTTTTGGAATCGTTCCAATAGTTACAGAGATTACCGCCTACAAACACATTATCCTCATTGTAATATTCTGCAGGAGCAGATGAAGACAGTCGGGAGGTATGTTTGCTCTTTTGACGAACTAGATATGTATCGAAATCTGACTTTTCTGTGGCGTGTTGCAGGGCTTTAGCGCCTTAACAAGATCAGACAGGTGCAGCTTATTTTTGCAAGACGCTTTGGTAAGCTCGGAAGAAGGTCTGATGTTGTTTGCAACTATATAATACCCATCAGTGGCAACATAATGAAGCAATTTCAGCACAGAAAAATCACGGTCTTCATGATATAAGGAAATGCACTGAAAATACGTACAGCTTCTGGTAACTTGCAACAAAATTTAAGAGTACTCTTTGTTTAATGTTAGCTCTAATGTCATTGTTGGAGTTCGCCACAGAGCTTATAGGTTAACAAAGTCTTTCACAACCTCAAAAATGTATGTTTTGAACATTCCGTTTAAGAGGTTTAGGCATGTGAATAAGCTTCAGTGTATTTTCCTCAATTTCTGACACCGGCCTTCATAGTTCTATTATATGATTGACCTTTAGCCAATTCCTGAGCCGAAATTAAGAGGTTTTTTTTTGGGTACCCAGTTTGACGAAGAAATTTATCATTTTTAACCCTCACCTTATATATTTTTTAGGTTGCAATATGTAATTTTGTATGGAAATTTTCAAAAATATAAGTTCGAAAAATTTAGCCTGGGAATTAAAAAATATTATTAGTATCGCGGAATGACTCTAAAAAGTAGGAAGCAAAGCAAAATTCGAAAATTCTTAAAACGTTCCTCTAAAACATGACCCAAATTAGTCAATATGCTTTTTTTGGCAAAACGCACCCGTTCTGAGTGAACATACACCACATAGTCTAACACACCATACATAACCCAAAGTCGTATATAGTGGATTTTTCAAATTACGCCAGAGTGTCGATATATTTTCGGCTAGAAAGCAAATGTTTTCGGCTTGCGTTATTTTGGTTAAGCTTCGCCATAGCTATGCTGTTGTCGTGCCTAAAAATACGCTCTCTGATGTCGTACTTGTGACATATGGTTTTAAATATTGTTTCCGAAATAGTAACAGACTCAATCTAAAAATAATACCAACCTAGTTCAATAGACTAGACATAAATACTTATTTTGATCGTTATTAGCCGTGAGAAATTATTAAAAAATATTGAACAAATTCAATGTCGAAATATTTTTATATTCAGCCAGTCCAATCCGTTATGAAATTAATTAAGTCTCTGTGCATAGTAAGAAAGCTTATTAAACAAATTCTCGTATCCCATGTTAGCCGAAGGAATCAATTTGTACCCTTCAAAGCTTTCAATATGATTAATTGTAATCCAAAGGTGAAAGAAGAAGACTAATTTCTGTATATAAAGTAGCATGACATAATTGATTAAATTAACAATAACAAAAGAGTCAGCATGGGGTATAACTAGCAGATAATTCATGGCTTTAGTTAAATTCGCCTAGTCATTGGAAGCCTCTTTAGCACTTGAGTAATTTAAGCCGTCAAAATATTGTTGAAATTATGTACTTAATGAATTTTATGTGGGATCCCCTTTATGATTTATTTGTGGTTTTACTTTTGTTTATACTCGTGCAGGCTTTGTTTTGGTTTATTACAATATTAGTTTTAGTTTTTGTGTTAATTCTGATATGTTCATTCAAGTGATGGTTTATTTTGTTGGGTTATGAATTGGGGAAGATTTTTTAATAAGTCATGAGTCGGCAATACATTTTTTGCAGTATTTGAAGAATTAACTCTATTTCGGTGTGCAAATAATTTACTTTCTGACTAATAGAAATTCCAATACCGCTTTCTTTAAATTTTGTCC
This sequence comes from Cheilosia pagana, assembly GCA_936431705.1. Taxonomy (NCBI): domain Eukaryota; kingdom Metazoa; phylum Arthropoda; class Insecta; order Diptera; family Syrphidae; genus Cheilosia; species Cheilosia pagana. The sequence continues at coordinate 13,655,268 of OW386166.1, read as the reverse complement.
GTCATTTTTGACTATTCTTTGACAGAAATGGTGGTCAGTATTGATTGGTAAATTCTTATGTTTAGATTTACACTCAATAAATGCTGCCACGTTCTTAAAATTTATTTCGAAAATTGTGTACAATTCAGTCATTTTTATAAATGGAATTTGGAACAATAAAAATGAACGTTTCTCTTTTTAAAATTAAGCAAACCCACAAAAGATTTATGCGACCCAATTACACCCTCAAAAGAATACTTCGTGGCCTTGCCGCCGGTGTCATTATCGCTCAACGTGAAGTGGCGCCGATATCATACGATTTGACGCCACTTCATTACTATGTCTATTTAGTATTTCGTGTATGTTAAAAACCGAACACTTTTCATGTCTTTCGAGCCAATGCCCTCTATCCCATTGGCCAGAAAGAGTTGCAATGCTTAAAAGTGCCCAAAATGTTACCAGCATGATGTAAATTTGGTCAGAAAGGTCCTAGGAGGTTATATGCCTAAAATCACAAGAACCACTCGTCTTATTTAAAAACTAAACTATTAATTGCATTTTTTGAGGAAATCTAGAGACACTCCGTGATGGAATTAATGATTTTTAGGGTCCAGGCTGATTTTTTGGAATTCACAATGGCGAAATTAAGGAAGGCTGTCGTGTTTCGTGACTACCCATACCAGAAATAAAAAGTCTTTTGGTTTCGGTGATGCATGTGCCATTTAGGATAATGTCAGAAGGTTTGGGTTTCGATTTAGAGACAGAAAAGAATTTGATTGAAACAAGTTGTAAGCTGAAGATCATTTATGAAAATCAGAAAGAATGTCGAAAACAAGAAAGGAGCCTTGGGAATGACCACCAGCATTTATATGGTGAATTGCAGACTTTTGATTGAATTGAGCGCCCAGAAATATTGTTTCCAATCCATTAAATAAGAGACTCGTCGATCCCAATTTGGAACACATTTTTGACTAAAGCCTGTTGCCAAACTCTATCAAAAACCTTTCAAATATCAAGCGCAGATCATTGGGAGGATTGATTGTTTCATTTTTAAATAAGTCACCTTATCACAGGTTACAACAAAAATCATACTGAAAACTAAAGGTCCTAAAAAAGTTGAAGGGATATTGAATAAGCTGAACTTTCGCTTTTGCGGGTTTTTTTTTCATTTGCTGAAATGCGAAAATTCTGGCTCGAGAAAAGGGGCTTTAACTAAAATCCCTACGGCCATTGGTGACCCGCAGAAGGAAACTATGACTACGCTGACCATCCGTCCTTTATTTAAAAGGACTGAAAATTTGAGTATATTTAAAATTCTTAATTGACCCCTTACCACTGGTGGGGGGAAGTCAACACAAATAATAAGTACACTCGTGGTGAAGTTTCTAGAATAACTCATCGTCTTTATTTCTCAAACTATCTTATATACTAAAATAATGCTTATCTTACAATTTAATTTACGAATACAATTTCCCAGACGGTTCATTTTACATGAATATTTTACGAAATATAATACTAATTTTTAGAATGCGAACGGTATTGTGTGTACGTTGCAGCATGTTATTTGATAACATCATGCTGCAGCGCGTGTAATAATTGATAATGATAATATTATTGTTGTGCTGTCACAACAAGGACAGTCCTTTCTTTTTGACCTCTGTCCTGTATTTTTTTATTTTTAATAAAGTACGGATTTTGTCCTATATTTTTGAAACTGTCCTTTAAAACACGGACAAAAACTTGCATAGAGTAATTATTAATTTCTGGGCAATTAAACTTTAAACATACATGAGGTCTGTTCCTTTACTTTTAAATCTTACGAATTCTTACGCATTTTACTCAATTGTCGTTCCTCAACTCGAAAAATTCGTAAAAGAGAGAGGCTTCGAGAGAGCAAGATATTTCCCCTCTTTCTAGTTTTTACTCAACAAATTTCTTTAAGTAAGAATTAAAAAAAAACTGTCGGCCGCCTGAAAATTGACAGCTGATTTGAATTTGTTGTTCTATATGGCATTTTGGTGCGTGAACTATCTGTCATTTTTCATAGGTTACTACATAATCGTTCCTTAACTTTTCCCTCTCTGAGAGAGACTCATCCCTCCATTGTCATTTTGACAGTCTTTTCCATTTTTACTACAAAAGTAAAGGACAATATTAAGAGACCAATCCCATCTCACGTAAAAGTGAAATGATGTTACTGTTTATATCTTTGTTTTGAATAAATACAAAAAGGTTTGGAGGCACAAAAGTCTTTGTCATTTATTTTTCTTCGACAAATATGGTCACCGTAAATATGACCCGAACCAACTTGGAGCTTGGAGGGGCAGACATAATGGCTGAGGCCCGTGTCCATATGGATTGCAGTCCACATAAGTAAGTAAATGGGTTCAAGTTTGTTTTATAAAACAAATAGTTTATGTACCTTTCAAGTCTTGTATAAAAAGGGCAAACAATTTGGCCTCACTTCGACATTTTTGGTGTGTTTAATCTACAAAACCTTTAACAAAGCAGTGCATATTTCATGCAAAGCATAAGGAAGTTGAAAACTTTTGCGTAAACAGCTTTTTTCACTGTGTCAACCTTGACGAAAGTCTCTTTATTTAGATTTTTGGATAAAGCATTCATTTGAAGGACTCTATGATTCCCCCAAAAATAGAAAAAATCGTTTATACGAACGAATGGTTGTTCAAATCGAAAGCTGGCATTTTATATTGACCTATGAGATTGACTCCTATTTAAAATCAATTTATTTTTTACGTCAAACCACGTCGTATGTCATACCAAATTCAAATCTCCTCAAATTATTAAAACTAAAACATTAATTTCCAATCAGTCAATTTACCCAAGCGAAACTAAAATCACTAAAGACGTAAAAAAAACACCATTTGCGTCTAAAATCTCTTAGCACAACACTAGGCCAAAACTGCCTATACGACATCTCTTTTTTGGCACTTCCTAATAACACCTGCCACATTTGTTATTTTTACGGCGCCAATGCACGCTTCTTTTGCCGGCAGAATTTTTGCCTCTACATGTCTCGTTTACTACTATGTAGGCACTGACCGCTAAAAGATTGATATTAAACAACAAAAACAAAATAATTTAATCCTTAGCCAAAAGTTGTAAAGACCAAAATATTTGGACATTCTAAAATGCACTACCTACGTCATTGTTGGCACGAGTTATATGTCAGTGCGGTGTAAAATTTGAATTTGGGCGAAGAGACCATTAAAGCACCGAAGCGCAACAAAAGTTTCTAATTTTAAATATTTGTTACGTTTCGAAAATGCACCCCTACATCGAGTTGGGTATGCCGTATGGCCCGGTTGACAGACTGTGTGACATTTGCTTAAATGTCAATTAACTGAGCACTTTATTTAATTCTTTGTGAAGTTTAAATTAGGTGGGTAAAAAGGGATGAAATTGGATCGTGTTCATTTACCATTTCAATATTGGTCCAACCTTTTCCAAATCATATGACAAAAAATCTCTTTTAAGAGCAAAAAGTTAACAACTTTCAAGACAACTATCGGCAGAACTTTCCAAAAGTGAAAACAAGCCCCAACGAATGTGAAGCTGTTTGGGCCTATCTGCTAAGTTGTACATGTACATTTGGTATAAGTTCCTGAGCGAAAGAACTATCCGTTTGGAGCTCAAAATACGTATCCCGAATTTCGAATGCATCTGTTCCCTTTCGGAATAAATTAGGAAAAGTGTAGGTAACCAACATTTTAAGATACAGTCAGGGTAGGTATAGACCGACGGAAAACTCGGGGAAAAATTCTCCCGGAAGGCTTTAAAAATGTTTAACACTACGCAGGATATCTCAATGCAGCGATTTGTCCTCCAGTGGAGAACTGCAATCACTTCAAGAAAATCGTTGAAACTTCCATCACCATGTGAGGAAAAAAACACACAATTTTCTCCTGCCCCAAAAAAGCTTCTTCACAACTCGTAAATCGGCTATCTACCTACACAAATCCGATTTGTTTAATCTCGTAGACAAACCAAAACAAAGCGATGACTAAGTTCTAAGAAGACTCCTTTGATTTGAACCAAAAATCATTGCCATTGACCTTGTTGGCTAATTGTTGCAAATTACTCATCAAGCCCGCTGATTGATGGTGTGCCACTTAACGAAAGCGATAAAAAAAAATTCATCAAAAATTCGCTTCTTTCGAACAAATTTATCCAATATTTCGGTTTTGAAATTTTCATAACAATCTCAGCAGCGGCGGCGGTAGCGGCAGCGTAAAGCACGTTTCTCAACCCAAATCCAAACAAAAACAAAACATAAAAGTTCGCAGATTACGATCACGCTTTACAGGAAAGGAACTGAGAAAAGTGTTCCGCCATCGCTACGACAGACCTTGACTTTTCTTTTCTCAAGACCTACATAAGTAGAGCACACCTACTTTTCCCGCGTTTGAAGATATATATTCTTTTGGCATTTAAAAATACTAGTGACACTGTTTGTTTGAACTTACTTCAAGCACTCTTCACGCCATGTTTGCTCACTTGAATGCGACGCCCGGAACACAATCATCGACAGCTGACTGAGGGCACGCCTGATTTCCGGCATTTTTAAGAAGTTGGGCGGGTACGGTACGGTTGATTCTTGCACTTGATATCACAAATTTTCAGATATATATCTATATCTTTTGTTTAAAATACACTACGTATATTAAAAGACCTCAAAACAATCACAAAAAACACAACACACTGCCACCGTCGAGGTTAACATGAGTCCATTCTGAGAATAACCATCGTCTTATGCAACGGCAGCGACACTGAACAGCAACTACATGCGACGTGTAACTGAATCATATTTTTATTCAGAATAATTTATCTTTTCCTTAATAATTGTTTTTTTTTTTTCGTAAAAAGTAAATAATCTTATCGCGCAGATGACACTGAGTAAACTAATTTCAACCGGCGCGACGCGAGAGTGATTTTCAATATCGCTCAGTCAAAGACGGTTAAAGTACAGCGAAGCAACTGTGGGGGATCCGTTCGCGACTTTTAATTACGATGGACTACTTGCAGTCGACACAATTTTTTTTTGTGTAAGATACATTTTACATTCAGAGAATTGTTTTATTTTTAAATATCACACACACACACTTGGGAAACTTTTTACCTGTCGCCAGCACTATTTTTAACCAAACGAAAGACTATGACTTTTGTAAGCTTTTTTTCGAAATCGGTTGAGGTGTTGCCAAATGTGTCGCGTGGTGGTAAAACTGCGTCAAAAGAATTATGTCCGCCGAAAGGTGTCCATCTCGCAATGGAAATTTACGACTGATACCAGGTTTTGGTTGTTTGATTGCCTACTGTACACACAGTGGTTAATTATCACGAAATTTCATATCTGCGACTCGTGATAGCTGGTATGTGTGTTTGATTGAATCGAGGTACATTCACTGACTGATATCTAAATCAAAAATAACGAGGCAACAATTGGTCGCCGTGTTGCTGCGTCATGACTGTGTAATGACGGGATTTCAAAAAAAAATAAAGTGACGGTGATTTTATTGGTTTTAGCCGGATTTGAATGGGTGTCATGAGGTGATTTCGAAAAATCAGGGAAATGCGGATTTCTTCAAAAAAAATAACGTATTTGAAATGACGCAACAAACTTCAAGCTGCGTGATATAAATTGTAATAGTTGTTGGTCTTAGGCACTTTCTGGTGATTAAATCGTCCGCTAGCCATTTAAGGAGAGCCTTCTGTAATCTTAGTGAGTCATTCAAGCGAACGCAACTTGCCAAGACGGCGCATGGCGCTTGGCTTTGATGTGCGAAATGCTGCCTAAGACTGTAGTCCCCATTAAGTAACTTAGTGTGCTTTGGCGGATGGTATTATTTTATATACGCTGCGCTGAGCAGGATCACCCCAGGGGAAAGTCGTGCGAATCCAACCACTTAATAGCACTCGTGCTTCGCACTATAAATATCACTTAAACAAATACAAAGAATATGGAATTGGCCATAAGTAGGGCTCTAGGGTCAGCTTCTCAAAATAGCTCTCATGTGTTCGTTCACCTCGGTACAACCCCCAAATTTATTGCACCTCCTGTCTGAATTTAGATGCTTTGTCATGACATTTACAACCTTCGAAAAACTTCTCAAATAGTTTCAAGAGTGGAGCCAATGGAAAAAAACTATTTTAGGAGGGCTTGGTATTTTTGGCCGATAGAGCCCCCTTGTACCCAACGAGCGAAATACAATTTTTCCTGGGCCCAAATCAGATACCTTTTAAGACGACTGTCGTCGGAACAAAGGACCTCAATAACTTCTAACAACTAAGTGCAAAATTTACAACTTTGAGGTTTCATCTCGTTTATTCCCCACAAATGTACGAAAACTTACAATAATCAAAAAAAAACTGATTGAAAACAACTTTTTGTGGTCATAAAAATTTTTAAAACGATATCGTCCAGACGATCATGGTCTTACGTAATAAACCCTTCAGGGTTTCAAGAAGGGACGCCTTCAATCAGGGTCAATTCCCTACACTATGAAGGTTGCTGACTACCCCATTGAAAAAGTACTTCAGCGCTACTACTTTAAACTCGTTAAAATATATTTGTGTCGATTGGTTTTCACGACCTTCAAATGTGGGCTTACAACTGTCAAACAACTGCCAAATAAAAGCAAAATGAAGGCTTAACAAAAACGACCTGGACTACAAAAAAGGCAGCTGGAAGCAAGCATGGCATATCAAAACATCAACCGGCATACCGCAAGGTTGTATTCTAGGTCCAATAATGTTATAGGGATGTTTTCTTGGATGAGGTTTGTACAAAGTTTGGACGGGGGCTAACTGAGGAAATACACAAGTTTGCTTGAAAGAATTCTGTTTGTGAATTTAAAAGAGGTTACCAAATCAAGGTACCAAATCGACCCTCGGAATGGGTAATCTACTTTAACGAGTTCCAAAAGCGTAGAAAATTGCTATCGACTGTTCTTCACGACCCTCTAACTGGATATTAATAAATCAAAATAACTGGGAAACAGCAACGTAGCAAAAGAAATCATCATGCAAAAACCAAGGGCGGTACTCCGAAGCAATCGATTGGCAGAACGCAGGGCGTTATTTTAAAAACAATCATGTTAATCTTTTTTTATTTGCGTCTTGGACCACGGTTTTCTAGTGCGATTTAGAACTAATCTAACAAGTTATGTAAAAAAGCTTGCTTTGACAAACAACAACGAACTGGAGTTAACAAACTATGCCTAAAACAAGCGAGGTATATTTTTCAGCATCAATTGGCGGACCACAAGTTTGTATTTGATTTTGAGACATATCGCATTGGCGTTGATTGTACGATAGTATTATGTTTGAAAACCAGCCATGGAAGCTACATATGTTCAGCCCATTGGCTCTACATTTATCTGTGAAGAAAGTAATAGTCTAAGGGCGAGCAGACTCCCCAGTTCATCAAACTTCAAAGTTGGCAGCTTCACATGTCACTTCAAGGTATTTAAAATGTTTTAAGATTATCCAATGAATAAAGTCTCAGACAAAATGTTAAAAAAAAGCCGGTCTCTTGAAAAAAGTTTAGACATTCATACTTTGGAGAACCAACGAATTTGAAAGGTAACCGGCATGACAAATTTGAAATACGATGAATTTAGGTTTTAAAGAGCTACACCTACACCACTGTGGAAATAAATCATGCAGCACGCTATAGAGATACTTGTTTCAGAGTACTAATGAATACCCACAAATAGACAGTCAAGCCAAGCCGCTCTTAAGGCCTAAGATCGTATTTGATCGGAAAAAAGCTGCAGGTTTGGGTCTGATTCAATCTCCTCGAAGTCCTGGCGACAGACAATACACTCATCCCTAACTAGCAGGTAAGCAACAAGACCAATTTTTATCTGGCGAGAAGACATGACGCCCGCCTCATCACCGGTATTAAGCCTTTCTTCAGAATGACTTCAATTCATTTAAACTCTTAAATAAATAAATGGAAAAATGATAACAGCTGAATACACCAAATCCTAGGGACAGAGTCAGGGTAAAACATTTATAAGCCCAGCTTATACCAATAAGTAAAAAGTTTACTTAAGAATAGAGCCAACCATTTTAAGAAGTTCTTTAACGGTTCCCTATTGAAATAAACATTTAAAAGCGGTGAAAGTAGGCTTTCTTTTAGGTGTCTTCACCTCTTAGGTCTATTGTAGCTATAGAAGCTGACGAATGATTACTTGTTCAAATCCGACTGTGACAGGTTAATTTCATTTCTTTATTGCTGTCTTAAAATAAGCTCTAGGTATTGCTAAACTTCCATATTAAACAGAAAGTGTTTTTCGAAAGTTTTCGAGTTCAAAATTTTACTTAGCTCATCATCATTGAGTTCAGTGTCTTTTCAAAGTTTAGCTGTATTGATTGAAGTTGCATTTCACAGCAATTAAAAGATCAACGAAAAGTCGCTCATTTTGTTATAAGTTCTATACTGAACAATTTACAAATCTAAATTCGGTGCTTTCAGAGGTAAAAATATCGGATCGATGTTGGTGCTGGTTAAAGGGGCATTAAATAGATTAAATAGAAAATTCTAAACAATTTTTTGCTAATGCGCAAAGTCCCAAAAAAACTATTATTTTTTTTAATTGAGGCCTCATACTTAGACTTGTGTTAAGCTCACATTCGAACCGAGTGGCGCATGACTGTGACTACGATCCATGAATTGTAAACGCAGCCCTGAAATATTTCTCTCTCAACAGCACTTCTTGATACTCAAAGAATTTCTTCAGTAGAATTGTATGGCAGAAATATAGCTTAAGCCAACTTGCGTTTGCATTGACATTTTGTGTAATGAGCACAATAGGATTCGTAGTTCATTTCGTTCAAGAATTTGACTGAACTCAGGTGGATGTTCCTCCATTTTTGACACAAGATTATTAAGTGAAAGAAAGAAAATCATTTCTATAAATGACTATGCAAACAACGCAATACAAAATATCCATTTAATTCACCCCGCAACCTATTAAATTCAGACCTTGACTAACCTTAGCTTAGTAAAATAAAAAAAACGTTCAACAAAGTAAGACACCCTGAGCTGCTGATTTTTGTAATTTACATAAAATGTTTCTGAAAATCACCCATCAATGCCATTTGCTGGTGACACATCTATCAGTAATCGAATAGGTTAACCACATTATTAAGATAATCACCACAATGAGTTTGACAGCTGTCTAGGTGGCCATTAATGAAATCGTAGAACCTATCACTTTGTCAACTTGTTTGACAGCTAAGTGTATTTCAATTGGCATTCCAATTTTTGGCGCTCATTTATACAAATTTAGTCAGGCGCTAGACACGTGTTGTTATTGTAACTAATTGGATTTGTAGAACTTGTTCTTGATCAGTTGTATTTTCTATGTGTACGCATTTTTTTCCTAAAATGTCAAATAGGTTTACCTATGTTTTAAAGATAGAGGCTAAGCAAGCATAGGTACTCATGTTGACATCACAACGACATTAAGCAGTTAACAGTGGCGCCTCTGTTAAAAAAAAAAGCGAAATTCATTGGACTTTGAACGTTTTAGAAAGTCAAGGTTAATAAATTCCATTATCGGAACAAGAAAGTTTACGGTACAATAAACTCATATTTTACTGCAAAATTTATAGATGCCATCATAAAGTATTTTTGTGAATGAAAATTAATTATTCATTGTGTAACCAAAAAAAAAGTACAGTCAGTATTTTTCGCTTAATTTTTGTCAACTTTTTAGCCTGTCACGCTGAACGAACGAACCTGCTGAACCAGACCCACTCAATTGTTTTTATTGTATTTTTTATTAAGCTGTAGCGCCATGCGCACCCGTCACCCGGTTTAAGCTTGATGATGCAAAAACTTTGATTCGGTTCCGCTGAGTGCCTGAATAGATCTACAGAATTCCCAGGAACTGACAAATGACACAAGGTGACTAAAGCGTGACATTTCGCACGACTGGCGCTTTCTATTACCTAACCATAAATACAGAGTGGACCTTTTACATGTGAATATTTTTAAACGTCAGCTTAAATAAAGTTTGTAGGTCACAATAGATAATTTCATAATTGCGCCAGTTCGTAAAATGTATCCTTAAATCCTTAAAAAAATCATAAATACAACAATTTTAAATGTTAACGCGTAGTTAAAATTTCGAACAAATAATGTCATCCATTAGCATAATCCCCTCCAAAGAACAGCATATGAAATATGTACTCAACTGATACTTCGCATCCAACATATACTCGCATACTACGTAATTTTTTAATGTCAGTTACCGAATTTCTTTTTTTTGTAACTTTTAACGTATTAAAAACTTTCCATCGCACACATTCGGTGAGTGCTTGCTTGTTTTGTTCCTATTCCCGTTGCGATCCTAAAGAATTTATGCAAATATCCTTCGAATGACGGAACACATAATAATTGTTAATGATGAACAGATTCATTGGTGACCCTTTTAAATTCGCAATGAAAGAAAAAAGATAATTCTTGTCAAACGACATCGTTAGCTCGAGTTATGCACCGTTTTATTGGGGTTTTATGTTTCCCCCTTTCTGTTGTGATTTGTGAAGTGAAGCGACTTTATTGAGTGCCAGCCAGCACAATGTGTCAATGGTGACAACAATTTTTTTCTCTTTTCAATATTTGCATTGATAAATAAATAAGTTACAGAGGACCGCTACGAGCCAGCTGCAAAAGATGGTTTGACATGACGGACTATTTTCGGAGGATTAAAAACACGGGTATTCAATGAAGCTTGGATGTAAATCAATTTTTTCACAGGGTGCTTCGGTTAAAAAGTTCTATATGATAAAAATTTGTTATTATTTTGTTTATCAAAATAGTAGTTCTACTCCAAAATGCGTTTTGCTCCCACAGTGAAAGGGGTTCTCAAAATGGTGAACATTTTACAGTCACAGTTCGCAAAACTAAAGCATTTTTGGGTCGTCGTGAAGCACCTTGTCGGACCGCAATACAGAAATTGGTGGAAAAATTCGAGCTGTTGGGACAAGTTAGTTAGCTCAAGAACAACTGAGAATATTGCTGCTGTAGCCCAAAGTGTTGAAGAAAACCCAGGTTTGTCCATTCCTCTTTGAAATCGGGCATTCCACACGCGTCATCGGGAGATGATTAAAGATTTTTTATGAACGGAGTTGGATGGTATTGATCTGGACGTTTACTTTAAACAAGACGGCGCTACGTGCCACACAAGCAACGAAACCATTGATCTTTTACGGGAAAAGTTTCCGGACCGTGTTATCTCTCAAAGAGCTGATCACAATTGGCCACCGAGAACTTGTGATTTAACACCTTGCGACTTCTTCCTTTGGGGCCACGTGAAAGATAAGCTGTACGCCAACAGCCGAGGGTCGATTCAAGACCTCAAAGATGGAATTCGTGAGTCTATCGAGGACATAGGGCAGCCACTTTGCGATTTTGTTATGGAAAATTTCATGAAAAGGATATGGTCCTGTAAGCGTGGTCGTGGTGGCCTTTTGGTTGATGTTGTTTTTCATTATTAACGGCATACCTTCCTCTTTATTATGAAATAAATACCTGATCATTTATCTCAAAAAATTGCATTTTTCTTTGAATATCAAAATAACACATCTTATTGCAAAACCCCTTAGCTTCTTTATTTCTGCATATTATCTGAATGTATTTATAAACTCAAGACGAATCTTTTTTCTATACGTAATTTTTTTTAATTTAACGTTTTAAAGTATGCTTAATATTGACTTGCTTCCTTCTGCTGAAAAGGCCCTGCAAGAGGCAAAATGCTGCGAAATCAACGAGTTCATACAACACTAATTTTCGTGCAGATAAGTTTTAAGTGAAAATGCTTAATTTTTTATTTGAAACACAAATAGGAAAATTTATTTTTTGAATTTTTTTTAATTTACCTACTGTTTTCTGAACGCCAACTATAAGATGTTTCTATTCCCTTTTGTTTTCGGACAAATTTGGTAAGTTTAAATGACATTAAAAGATAAGAAAGATATATATATATATTATATTCTATATTAACTGTTGGCCTATTAAATTTATTTATTTTGCTCTGGAGCTACAATTTAAAAGTTTGCGGCCAAAATATTACTTTTTAAAATATAACTATAGCAGTACTAATAAGCTTTGCCCTGGGGTCGAATCTCGTCGTCCGTGATCGAGCATTACGTTCACGGAATTAAGTTGATTTACATGTGAAACAAAAACAAATTCCGTCACAAAATGCTCGTTCACGGATGAAGCGATTCGACCCCTGATAAAACATTTGTTTTTAGTTTTAGAAACGAATTTTTTTGCTTTTTGGAGCATATGGAATTCCATACCGTATCCCATGGCTGTATTTATAATCTTCCTTAGTTTCAGACAAAAACCCTGTAAAAGCGGATGAAAGTCTTAAAACACTTGATTTTGAGACGCCTTACGATGTGTGATACCCTGACAGAGAGGATTGGTATAGGCGAGAAAATGAGACCATACTGACGATTCCAAATCACGGGGTTAGGTATATAATCCAGGCAATTGGACGTACAAATGGCCCTGAGACATCCGGATATATGTAGTGTGTTCCAGGCAGAAGTTCTTGCCGAACTTAAAGCTGCGGAGGCACTTGAGTTGAAATCGACATCCAATAAGAATATCGCCCTATTTATTGATAGTCAGGCTGCACTTAAAACTCTAGGGTCACAAACCACCAAGTCTGAGCAGAACCGTATAAGACTGTGCTGGGTACCTGGCCATTGTGATATTGATGGTAACGAAAGGGCTGACGTTCTGACCAAGGAAGGAGCCGGACCCCCACTTGATGCCACTATTGAAGGTATAAGACCACCTATGGCTGTGGCACGAAGTATACTTTTTGAAAAAGTCTTCAATAAAGCAAACACAAAGTGGTCACGATTAGTAGGGCATAAGGTTTCAAAGGCTCTGTGGCCTGTAAGGAATTCTAAACAATAAATTAATTTCAGCAGAACAAAGTTGAGATCAACAAAAGGAATACCCTCTGGGCACTGTCTTCTGAGGAAGCATGCCGTGAGACTAGGCTTAGCTAATACGGATACATGCAGATACTAGGTCTGTTCCCGTACAATAATGCATTCGAACACATTAGCCAAATTCAGTCAAAGTTTGTTCCCTTCTTTTCAACTTATGTGTAAGGGAATGAAGTTTGACTAATTTGTTCGAATGCATTATTGTAAGGGAACAGACCTGGTTGGTTGGTTTAGGTGGTTGCTTTCACTCCATCCTGATGAGGAAAAAACGCAAGTAGCGCTTGAGCGCCGTTTTGAAATCACAACTAATAGAACCTGAAGGTAGAAAGGGTGACGTATGTTATTCTAGCTCATAACCAGCCTGATGAGTTAAGAAATTTGATGATGTTGTTAAAATGGATGCCCCGGATGGCAGATAGATCGTCAAAGAAAGGACTACCTAGGGCACTGTATCTTGTTTAAGCTAGAGCCGGACATTCACAAAGAAGGTGGAACACTGTTTCACTCTTGTTAGTGCCAGCGCAGCTACGACCAGTGGGCGTTCTGGGGGATGCCTAGCTTGTCTGCGTGAGTTCCAAGAGGCCAGTGGCCCGTATTAATCGCCGTTAGTCTATCGATATCTGCACCCGTTCTGGAAAGGAGGTTTTTGTTCTGGCTGCGTCGAATGTTGGTTAAATCTTTCTAGAAATGACACAGTTTGTGAGGTTTACCCGTCTAGTCACGGCCACTGCAGTGTAGTGCAGGACGATCTCTCTCTTAACGTGTGCCAGCGGAGGAAAAACTTCCATCGCATAAGACACGCTCAGAGCAGACCAACTGTGAGGACCTTCAAGTCGCGAAAGACATCTTACACCTTCTTTGTGATTGCCAAGCAAATTACTCGTAGTAGAAGGAAGCACTTCGGCTTATACTTCTTCAATAACTTGGAAGAGGTTGGTTGCAGTATATATTGAGACCATACTTAAATGCTGTAGGAAAATTGAAGGTTTGGGCGACTTGGTTTAGGTCTTTCAATGGTTCCGCAATGGTTCCCTGGGGATGGCGATGGCCCCGATTTGGTGCCTGGTCTCTTTTGACGATTTTACGACCCCGATCAACCTAACCTAACCTAACCTACAGTTAAAAGCCCTACTTGTAATCATCATAATATTAATAGACTACTCGCTTCTTTGTCGTACCATTATTGGTGTTATTTCAAAACGAATTTTTACGAAATATGGACCAATTGAAAGGAAAGTTCCCATTGGTGTATTCCCGCATGCATTGTTTTATCACATTGTTTTATTACAGAAGACAGAGTTGTTGAATTAGTCGTAGGCACAGTCGTATGCAGGTCCCTGTCTCTCGTGATCAAAGGTTATTATTACTAAATAAATGACATTCAAATTACAATAGAGTGCGTGAAGTAAAACGTACCAACAAACAAGTTTTCGGACAATATTCCATGAAATATTTCAAGTCTTGCCACTTAATGTAGGTACCCAAACACCAGACCAAGCCCTTTTTTGAGCTAATGAATTGCTTTAGTGAATTGCATTCTAAAATTACGTTTCAACGTCAGCTAACATTAGGTTAATCGTGACAATGACTTCAGATGGTCTGGTCTTTCTTGAATGCAAAATCTTGCAAACCATCTCAATGCACTCCAAAAAAGCTTCTTTAACTTGTTAAGCCTTTTTAGTGATCCCTTTTAAGTTTATGGAGTACTGGAACCTGAAACTATGTTGTTCTAGCACATGAGCTCGATTTGGCAACAATAACAGCGTATTAGGGTGCGAATAATTGCAGAAAAGGCGCATGGCAGTTAAGCCCTCAAAAATAATGAATTTGAGTAGTCATTTTCATATGAGAACTCAAAGTAAGAGTCTTCTTGCCTTTGTTAGCTTATAACTCAAAAACGAACGAAGCATTTCGGGCAATAAATCCTATGAAGCCGAGTGTCAGTCTTGGGTGTAATATAGGCTTCTCCTTATCCGGACATTTTAGGAACTACGACCCGATTTAACAATTTTCTTCTGGTAACCCTTATACCAGTGTGAGAAATAGAATTAAGACATCCAATGAAATAAACACGCGCACAGTCCCAGTGACTTTGGCAAAGCTACAACAGCATTGCGTAGTTTTTGAAATTGACCAAAACAACAAAGCAGTAGCGGCAAGCTTTAATGCGAAAGTTCCCTTGCGAATCTCAATTCAAACAGCAATTGTAAACATTACTTTTACAAACACACACATAGCTACAATATGCCAATACTTATGGCTATTTCGAACCAAAGTTTTGTTTCTTTTACGCCAGAAACAGATTGCCCAGATGGGGAGGTCCCCTCCACACCGTCGATACAGACAGAATGGGAATTTATGTCTAAATACCCCCGCCGCCGCAAGAACTGAGCAAACAAACTTTCAAATGACAGATTTATGTAGGTAACTGCGAACAAAGTACAAGCCCATAACCGGAATTGATAACAAATAGCAAATCTTCTGTCAACAATGACATCTTTGAAAGAAATTCCACTGTAGTTTGTACAGTGTCCCATTGAAGGGTACTTAATGCGATTAAAGAAAATCATATCTAATTGTCATCCCCCACGGAGGCACGGTACTACATGTCATTATACCGTCATAATGGAATTAAGATCAAGCCATTCAGTCGTGGTTGGTATACGTAGATGCATATCTGCATATGGTAGGATGAATATCACAAGATCCCATTCATATAATTCAAGATCAGAATCATTGCAACCGAGTCCATCTACAGGCGGAGTGAACAAGAAAAGATTCACTAACATCAGAACATACTGTTTGCGAAAATTGTTTATAATTATCACAGTCGGTGTGGCACCACCGCATTGATCGACGCGACGCGACGTTCAAAAAAGAACGTTCGTCACACCAGCGCCAGCGCACGCGAGCGCTACATCTGTGTCTGGAATTTTAAATGTCAAACAAATCCATATACCCATATAGGCTTGTTGGACAGTCTCGTGTAACTCGACAAAGCGTGAACATCTGCCAAGATGATGTATGGGGTATGGGACGGCGCGGGCCGTCGTGATTTCCGCAATATTTTTTTCGAAACGCTGCTGTCATTATGAACTGGAATTGGAATTGGAATTGGAATGCTTTAGGGGCACCAGGCGAGTGGGACGTGCGCTGGCGGCACGGCTGAAGGGACTTAATTTGATAATGAAATAATGACAATAGTTTTTTGCTGATGACCTGGTTAGAGGTCGTCATAAATGACAAAAAGCAGCCAACAATAAGTCGAATGAAGGCGGTGAAGTACTTTGTTTTGATGTTTGCAGAAGCACTTTGTTTTGATGATACACATAGATATGTGAAATAATTAGGCTGCGGGGCAGTGATTAGTGATATTGTGATCTAAAAGGGGATGGGCGGTGGAAATTTGTGCCACATTTTTAATTGTTTTCAGCATGCATTGTGGAGAGGGCGGTTTTGTTTTTAGTATGAATTGTAGTTTTAATCATAACTGGGGCGAAGTATTGAACGCAAGACTTGGCAAGTAAAAAGGAAATTTATGAATTTAACATTTTGAGACCTTTGAACGCCAAAACAGGGCAAATATTCAACGCAGGTGCGTGAGACTCTACAAACAAAAATGGGGCCCGTATCTTTAACAACGGACTAAATCTTAAAACCTTTTATCAGAAAGGCAGTTCAAACCTTCAAATCGAAAGTAAGTAACAACCTAACCAACGCAAGAACTCTCAAACTGAACGTTACTGAACGGATACTGATACGAATACCCAATTCGGTCTAAATTTTGTTCAAATTTGAAGCTCTTTGCCCAAAAAGTAACTTAAATTATGTGGATAGTTATTCAACGCAAGAGCTGTCAAAATATTTGAATAAGGGAAAATGGGGAGCTCCCTTATTCCATAGACCGTAACGCATTGAAATTTCGTTGAAATCTTGGAGCCCTCTATATGAAAGCCAGCTCAATACTTTAAATCAAAAGAAGGGACCTTATCAACTCAAGAGCGAATATGGGCATATTACACTGACACTGATAACACATCTGCTTGAAATATTGTTGTCAATTTAAAGCTCTGTTCTTTGATTCGAAAAATAGCTCAAAACCATCCAAAACATTGAAAGTATTCGACGCAAGAACTGTCAACAAAATGTAAGAATAGTGCTTACTGATACAAAAGGCGATAATGAATAAAAACTCGGTTAAAATCGTCGAGTTTTTTTGCCAAGTCACAGCTAAAAACCATCAGAACGATAGTAACTACCTTACCAACGCAAGAACTTTTACGCTAAAAAAATTAAGGGCAGGGGAATGCACAAGTTTACTTTGAGGAAGGAAGACAAAAGTCCTCTCATCGAGAAGTATTTGAATCCAAAAATCATTACCATGAACATTTACAAAATTTTACTGAAAGCTGGCTAAACTATAAGCAAGTTCTTTTGACATTTGACAGCCTACTTACAAACGTCATCCAACTCTCTCCAACAGATTTGTCCGAAATTCTGCCAAAAATCAATATCGACAACAGTTTACAATCTTAGCAACGTCGAAGCCCACTTGTCGGCCCAAATTAACTACCTAATAGCCCAATCAAATCAAACTCAAGCGTTCCCCTACACATTCGGCACTCGCAGATGGCTCATAAAAAAAATGTTTAACATTAAAATAATTGTTTCTCGACGCGCGGTGTTTGTCGAAATTCGATTCACACGGTTCTGTACTCACCGAATTGGTAATTAAAAGGCATTAATCATAAACGAATCAGTAAAAAATTCGAACAAAAATCAATTCACAACTAAAATGAATCATTCATTATATTTTGTTTTTTTTTCTGCAAAAAAGTCGACAAATTTTGACGCAATCGTTGACCTTAAACACGCCGTAGGTCGTGTTCGCGAACGAGTCTTGAAATATTAATTTTCACCATTAGTACCTTCTCATTTAGTATATTTCATCTTAATCTTGTTGCGTCATAGAATATAGAAACTCTTGAATGGCGATGATGCGCCACCTATGTGCAGACACCCATCGGAGTAATATAAAAGGCGCGCATTCTAATCGCTGCAAAAGTGTTTTTCTCTTTGCATTGTTTTCATTAATGTTATTGTGCAATTCTGTGCGATATGATGGGAGAGTGGGAAAACTTGGCAACAGCCGAAAGGAAATCCATATTTGTTTGATTTCGTTTCAATATGCAAGCGGCATAGACGAGATGGGAACGCTGTGCTGCACTACTGAAAACCTAGAGAGCAAAACAAACTTTTGAAAATATTTACAATGAGAGTGTTTATGGGTTTCTGTTTATACTGCTTAGAATTTTTCAAATAAATTCTCGGCAATTGTAAATGTGCCTTAAATGTCTTCATGGATTCCAAGAAAATAGACAAGCGGGTACAATTTTAGAAAAATCGTTGTCTTTGCACTGAATAGAACTGGGGAAAGCTGTACGGATTTTTCTTCGCCTTATATACGGATTGAAAGTGAGAAATATATTGCACAAAGCCTGTCCCTCAGCCATCTCTGGAATAATGTAGTTTTAAGCCGGATTTACTCTTTCTGCAAAATTATAGAAAAACCGTTTTTCACTCAGTCTGTGTTGCATTAGTTGTTAGCCAGAGTTGGGAAACTTAAACGAGTGTAACCAGGGCAAATTAGCAAATAAAATTGGCAAATAGAGGGCGTTAAACCGAATAAGGTACTAAAGCGGGAGTCACTTATCCGGGTTTTACTGTAGGTACTGTCAAAAGTCCATTACATTTTATTTCATTATGTGTACGCTCAAGCTAGTATTGAAAATAGCCGAAAATCCAATTCAGTTGTGATCTTTTAATACGTCACTATGTACAATTTTAATGTCATCGCTCATTGGCTTAAGCTGGATTACTGACATATAATCCTATTCCACTCGCAGTGCCCTATCCTCGGTCATAGTAATTTCGATTCAAATAATCACAACTAATGTTAGGCTTATGTTAGCTTAAGCTAGTCACTGGACTTATGTATGACAGATGTATGAAATTCTTTTTTGATCACGAGACATTTATTCCATGTAACAGCATATTGGGTTAAATTGGTTTCAACAGGCTTAAGCTGAATTACTGCATGTTATTATAATGAGCTTCTTATTTTTTTTCTATAAACAAAATGGACGGCATGTTTACTGGCTTCGCATCACTAATGCACCGGTTTTGAAGCTCAATATTTATATGGAGCTGAAGGAGTAAGAACTCTCCTAGAAACTACTGGTGCGTTGAAAGAATGTCTAATTATTTGCTATCCAAGACTACATATATGGAAAAAGATTAACTGGAATAGGTTTTGATGGATATTTTGGGGCATATTCTGTTTGTAGTAGCTTATAGGTTGGAGTAAGTGCTAGAGTGGCTCCATACTTTACAAGTAGACTAACATTTATAGAGATGAGTAAAGACTAAGGAAACCAACCTATCTTCGTTCAAAATTTTATAAAAATTGGTCTAACGTAGGACCCTAAGCGACAAGTTTTGTTAGTAGTTTTTAGCTTGAATGGAACCAACTTATAATTTTATTCCATATCCGGCGACTGAAATGGGAATAGAGCTTTCTGATAATAGTTACAGGTAGGCTTGGCTGTTTGTCATAAAATTCTTAAACTCTAGTTGCTTCCAATACTAGTGTTCCATTTGAACTCTTTGTGGGTCTATTTTTAAGACATAACTTGAATCTTTCAACCATTTTGTTTCAATGATATGGTGATGGTGAACCTAACCATATGGGTGTGATCCATAAGAAAAGCTTTAGAATTGAGAACTTTTAAGCAATGATTTAGTAATCGAACTCTACACGTATATCCAGACTATTATATAGAAGAGATAAAATTTGCTTAAAATAAACTTCTGAACCGATTGCAAAAATTATAACACTAGACACAGAAGGAGGATAATTTTTTTAGCACGAATGTATGCCTGGTATGTTTGAACCTACTGTAACCTAAATGGATTGACCAATTTTGAAGAGTGAGTGGCCAACAGTATTGTATTCTTCTTCAGAGTGTTATAGACAAAAAAGCTAAAAAATAAAAAAAACCGACTGACTGTAAAAAAGAACTAAAAATATGTAAACAAGACACAGTCAAGTATAGGTATAGTTAATTGGCAGTCGAAGGCTGCCCGAATTTTAATGTTTCGGTTTTTTTAAATTAACTTTTAGTTCTTATTATATTATAAATGTATTTTTTAATATATTTTTTTTATTTTACTTTCCTACATTTAATTTGTCATTATATTTAAAATTATAAATAAAAAACAAAATAATGTATTTCTTTGACATTGTCAAAAAATGCTAGGGACTGGTGTATATATATAATTTTGCTTATATTTAAAAAAAAATTAAATAGATGGTTGGTTGGTTATTTTGACCAAAAAAATATTGTCAAAAGACTGTGGCTTATTTAAAGCATTTTCCCCATTTACTGCCCTGCAAAGCTAATAAATATGATAGAGGATTGGACATATAAATTCTGTTTTCGTACTGGGCAGGCTTTATGTATGCGAAAAAAGTACTTCATGGAAATTGCCGTTCGGATGATTTCCCTGTTTCCAATTTAATGGAGAGGTATTCAAAAGAAACGGTAATACGGTGGTACAAAGAGTAAGAATCACATAAACCTATATTGGTTTTAAGATTAACTGAAGCTTTAATTTTCAACGACTATAGAGAAAAGGCTGTGTTTTTATTTCAGACATCGCATTTTTAAGAGCTTCAGGGAAGACTCCAATAAAACACTTATATTTAAAACTAGCCGACCCGTGCTCGCCCTGATTCACCCGCCTGCTCCTTTAAGACAGGGGATCTTTTGTATCTTAAATGATTCAGGGGAAAATTAACTAAATTCACCTATTTTTTGTTTTTCAACTATAAATACAATTTTCCTTACAGATATAGGTACAATTTTCTTTGACAATTTTGTAAAAAAAACGTTAAATTGTGGGATAAAAAGTATCCTAAGTCCCGACCCAGATCATAAGCAATCACTATACCAAGTTTTATCAAAATCCGTCCAGTAGTTTCTGCGTGATGCGTGGTCAGGCATTTTTTATTCTACAGTTTTATTATATGTAGAGAAGAGAAGAGAAGAGATAGAGATGGAGATATTAACCATTATGTTGAAGCATACAATAAGCCAGTAATAATCTCGGAGAAATCAGCAAATATCTTAGAAATTTTGTACAGATTACAAAAGGTATTACATAAAACCGGTGAAAGGTATATTTCAATATTTCAACTGAATACTTTTGGCATAATTGGTTAAGTACCTTTAGATAGAAGGAACTTTAGGAATGGCGGTCGTCTTGAAGCAGGAAGCTTTTACAGAATGTTATTAACTAATATTTCCTCTAGATCGAGTTATACTGATCTTTGAAAAAGCATTTGAATGAAGAGGAAAAGTAGCTACTGCACAAACCTTCGTCATTATCTTTTTGTAGCTCGTTTCTAAATCCATAAACAGTCAAAAAGAGGAGTGTAAATTCAGGCGCAAATAAAATGTACAACCAATATTTAAAAATACTGCCTACAGCGCATAAACTTATTACGATACCAAAAACTATATACATATTCGCAGAATTCTGTTAGCATTTCGAAAGAGCGCTAAAATTACCACAGCATATGCTTCTTCGAATTTCATTAGAGATATGAAAATACGCTTTAAAATTCGTATAAATAACCCAACCCAACGCAACGCAATAAATACAATTTTTTTTTAATAGAACTCTCGATGAAAAATATCTAAACATCGATTTATTTCTCTCACAAGTAACCTTGCTTGCAATTATATTTCCTGGTGCAATATTGTTGCTCGAACTTATTATTTACATACTCGAACCATGTGTTGTATTTTACAAATCTCTTGCTCTATTAGACATAGACACATGGCAAGTGAGGTGCCAACTGACAAACATATGGAGTTGAATAGACGGCCCAAAATTGGCAAATATCTACAGTGTCATAAATAATCGGTTGGGAATATCTCTCTTAATATTTATTAAGTCGAGTTGTCTCTCATTCGATTTGTTAATAAAATTCGGCCTGCCTCTAAATGCAATATATTAACAAATGTTCCTTCTAAGGACCCAATCTACTTCTTAATGATACCCGACTGGAATTCCCTTCGCAAATATGGGTTCTCCAAAAAAATATTAATTAGCAATAAAAGCTCCCCTCTTCAGATTTATCATTATCTGGCGGCAGCAATTTATAACTGCTCACTGATTGCATTTATTTCGAGTGTCACATTTTCAAATAAACACTCAAGTGGCTACAAATTTTCCATGCGTAAAATATTCAAAACGACACATTCTTACAAGTATCCAACTATCTACAAAGCCTTTCGCGACGATCTCAGATAAAGCAAGACTAATCGACATCAAGTACGTGTAAAAATCGAAACCAACATTTATGAATGAATTTTAATTGCCGCAACCATTAGATGAGAAAGATAAAAAAAAATGTTTGGACAATGTTTATCGTGTTGAAAATCTGCGCCGCCTGCTCGCATGACCTGTATTAAATACAAAGCGAGCAGAAAATAAAAATCTCAATCAAGATAAATAAAAATTTAAATTAACGGCGATTTGATTGAAGGAAGCAGTCTTCTCTTTTTTTTTGCGAAGCTCTAAAAATAGTACAAACATCTAACGAGTATTTTTCTACGAGCTGACGTACCACTCGTATGTGGGATGTTGACGGCCGGCGCGGCGCTTTGTGCAACGCCATAGCGGCGACATAAAAATGTCTAAATATGTGCCTAATAATATTTGATAAAGAACCAGAAAAGCTGCCAAAATTTTCTGTTACTAGATTGGCATTGTTGGATCTACACGATCATCAAGAGAGTACGAGTCGTGAGGTTGATCGTGACGGCGAACTTGTGCGTGGAATTGCTTCAATGTCAAATACTTATAAATTTTGACGGGAATTGACGCCAAAAATATTGAAAATTATCTGAATTTATGAATGGACTATCTTTCGAGTGGAAAACTTTTAACGTATTTTTTTCAGTTGTTCTTTTTTTTGGGGGGCAAATTTTTTTGAGGTAGGTCGACGCGCAGTGGGGTTTAATCGATCCTGTGGAGTGTTTTATTCATTTTTTGCACAAAAGGCTGCAAATACAGAGAACAGAACGCGCCTAATTGAGCATAAGGTAACAGACAGAGTGAGCAGATACTACAGAGAATATAGATCATCAGAGATCAGTGGTAGGATTCTGTAAAAAAACGAAACGAAAACCATTTTCGCATTGTAAAAAACGAAAGAAATCACGCTGCTATTAATAACTAATTCGCAAACACATATTTTGTGAACTAAAAACTATTCACTACCACTAATTAAATAACCAAAGTTAATGAGGAACGTCAAATAAATAGCATTCGCTGTATTCCTTTCGCATGAAACGAAAACGTCTTTCGTTTTTGGAGTGAAGTACATGAAGCAAAACCTCCGTTTAAACGAAAACGATTGAACGTTTTCATATTACAGAATCCCACTCCAGAGCAGAATGAAATTTCGCCCAACTACGAGTAAACTAGGCTTGCATGAGCACAAGCTGAACATTGTTGCACACAAAATTGTATTTACAAAACTCTTCACTCTATTTGACATGTGACAAGTGATGCCAACTGACTCCCATTGTGGAGTTGGACATGCAGAATTGCCATCACAACTTAATAACAACTTTGCCATTTTTGGATTTTAGTTTAAAGCATCAACCACAAGATCTTTAAAGTGCGCCATCTGTTGGTTTTTTTTTAAATCCATTTAATAATTTCTAGAATTTTGTGGCTTCACTGATGAGTATACAAAAAATGTCGAGCGCACTTCTCGCTCATACAAAGCTTGGCAGTAGTCTAGTGCATCTTGTCAGCTGTCAGTGTCAGAACAGTCTGTTTTATAAGATTTCCGGTCTCAAATAGTATGCAGTGTTTAATGAATAAAACAAAATTGACCACTAAAATTCAAACAGTGATTTTATGATATAATCGGATGCGTCAGACCAAGCTATTAGTTTAAATAAATCGAAAGAATTAGCAAACAGTATGCTACACGCGTAGTCTGCAATTTGTCAACGTCCACAACATCCGTCAAAAAGCAATACAAAACACTTGTGTGTTCTTTGCCTTAGAAGTAAGTAGCGTTTAACGAACGAGTTAACAATAAAAAGAAAGAAAACAAAAAAAAACTATACAAAACAACACTATACCCTGATCTCCCCTTGGGGGTTATGGCTCCAAAAAGCGCACGCGCCCACAGACTAGGGGCACATTTAAAATTCTGCACACTGTTACCAGGGAAGTCGATGCAGACGTCGCCTTGTCATGTACTTTTCTAAGAATCTCTTGCTATTGCTATTGCTTCGCCATTTATGCCGTTGTGTTTGTGTTCATGTATGTCGTTGAGTCATTGGCATTAATTTGCCGCCAATAAAACGCGACTAGGTGTCATTTTGTAAATACCGATTGTGTTTGATTAGTTTTGGAATTTCAGCACTAAATATGGGAACACATATGGCAGCGAATTTTCTAAAAATAAAACCAGTCCAATGAAGTTCTGTCAAATGCTTTAAATGAGAATGGTATGACATACGATTTCAATGCAATTTAACATTAGATTAAGCGAGATTACGGCTAAAAGCCGGCACTGCAGTGCACCTTCTAAGAGAAGGCGACATTCTTCGACTTGTATTGAGGGATAAGCAAATGAAATATGAACTTCCAGACACATGGTTCTTTCAAATTTTGACATGAAAGCCGAAGTAGCGCAATTTGTCATAGAAAGAAATGCCAATTGATTATTTCTCTGTTGATTAGTGCTCCCGTTACGTAAGCACAGATTGTTCAAAAACCAAAGAAAAATATATAAGCTGGACTGGTAGTTCAGCTTTCGTTCGCATCTGTCAGTTGGCGTCAATAAATTTAACATTTGCAGTGGAAGAAGACGTCACAATGCCAAGACGGGGCAATTGCAATTTTTTGTACAATGTGACTGGTGCAAGTGTCAAAATCTTCATTTTAGGAGCAACAGCAGAAAAGGTAAGACCTATACAAAAGAGCGTTTTTGTAACGTAGGTAGTCCACCAGCTGTTACGTATGTGTGAAGATGCTATTAAAATGAAATTGGCGCAATTTTCAATACAAAATGCCGCCAAAAGTTATTTCGACTTTAAATGGCGATTTAATCTTTTGTTGGGTACATGAATAGAACATTGTGAGTCCGAAACCATTGCCGTCTTAATACTGTTCGGCTTTAGTTATAAAAATTACAGAAAAGGGACAACAAGTCTGACGTATTAAATATCTATGAACATTTGACGAGGTAACCTCAAAAATCAAAGGAAAACAATTGTGACAGATCCACAATGGCGAATATCTATATAA
Source organism: Cheilosia pagana (assembly GCA_936431705.1). Taxonomy (NCBI): domain Eukaryota; kingdom Metazoa; phylum Arthropoda; class Insecta; order Diptera; family Syrphidae; genus Cheilosia; species Cheilosia pagana. The sequence continues at coordinate 13,629,882 of OW386166.1, read as the reverse complement.
GTCTAAAATAATTGCAAGTCCAATCGCGTATTTAGAACATCGGACTATCGATAGTTTTAAAAGCCTGCATTTTCAGCGAAACTATTGACTATTATTACAAAACGTTCTTTTTGTTGATAAAATTGTTTAAAAATTAAAAAAAAAATAATAACACGAAATTTGTTGACAATATACGTCTCTGCAAAGTGTCTCTACAAAGTTGTTGTCCACGCCTAATATTTGGGGGAGTTTTCACCAAGAAAGAAATTAACGTTTTTGTAGCCATTCAATAATAAGTTTAAACGATGGCGCCTCCTGAAAAGTTTTTTAAATACTTCATCTTGTATAGGCGCCAATGAAAAAAATTGTGAGAAAATGGAAACGATTCCAAATAAAAAAATATTCTGCTGAAAATCTTGCAATTAAAGAAAGTCTATAGTTTGACCTGTCATTTTTGACATTTTAAAAAAAATTAAATATTCGAATTATAAAGTTAATTAACGTTAGATAAGTTACACGACCTTTGAAACTCCACAAGTACCTACGCCAAATGTGAATGCTAATCATTAGTACACCTAAATTCTGATTTTGATGCTTTTTAATGGAAACTAAAATCATGTAAACGCAAACAGATCTTGATAAAATGCCACTGGACGTACTAAACGTCAAAAATTTCTCAGTACACACGGTAAAACAGTAATCTGAAACATCAACCTAAATATCAGAAAGACAATAATTAATTCATGACGTTAGATTATGTTGGCTTAAGCTAATGTAAAGTACAGATAAGAAACCACTTTAAACTGCACCAATGAACCTATTATTATCACCGTACGAGATTTCAATCGCTAATTGGCTTAAGTCGACTTAAGTTCGTGCAACACCTATCTGTAAACAGCTAAGAAGCTGTTGGAGCGTTACATGTTTGCCTTACGCAAAGTCGCAGTTCCATTCTACTTTATTTTAGATTTAGTAAATTGATTGACAGTTGGAAGTGACAGCCATTACTGTTGTTAAATCCAGCTCTTTCAAACTTTGTTCCACTGGCGTACCGCGATCAGATTAGTTAACCAAGTGTCAATATAAAATTTGTGCTATCTCATTTAGCCGAAATGAAAATATTCTAGTACAAATGATGTTGATGTTTCGACTGTCATATCAATTTGACATGTGTCAGCTTTTGAAGGCTGACTCAAGTCATTCACGAACATGCTCCAAAAATGTGATAATAATTTTTCGATGCGTAAAGACCCCAATGGATAAACTTTTCCCCAGTGTCAGTTGTGACAGCAAATGTCAACTGTCAAAAAATAATCCCACCAACAGTCGAATGAAAATTTATTTAATCAAGTTAATGGACTGACGACCTACAACTAAGTTGTAAGGAACTGTCACAGCAAACGTCAACTGTCAAACTGAGTTTCAAGGGCGCGACGTTTTCGAATGCAAATATAACTTGCTGATCCACACGCCAACTGTTGTTGGCAACTATAAAGTTCCAATAATATCAGTAGATAACTGTCGAGTCAAATCGCTATCAAAAATATCTACTTTGCTATCGGGAGACCTAGCAACAGAGAGACAACTGATCCACCACTACTGTGACCATACTTACCGTATAAAATTAAAAACTACGCAAACCAAACTCACCTTGTTATAGGTCCCGGAGATTCACTAACTGCCTTAAGTGACATCCTTAAATGCCTATGGAATGTTCCTAGTAGGGACTCTGGCTTTCGATTCGTCTGTGGTGGGTCCATCGACAGAGGACTCTCTTTGGGATTACTACCAGTTTCGTTTGTTAATTTAACAATCACAGCACCGTTTGCATCCTTCTCGTCCAGCAGCTTCGTCCAAGCGTGCTCGCCCACATTTTCCGCTTTGTCCACAATCATCTTTGTATATCCCTGTGTTTGTGTGTTTTCTTGGTTTTGGTCTTAGAAGTTAAATTTAAAATAAGGAAGAAATTGTTGCTAATATTCGTTGATATGAGATTTTGAATCCAAAATGTTATGAGTATCCTTGGTGATTCTGTGAACGAGAGAAAGGAAACACACGTTATAAGTACGCAAACAGAAAACGTGAATTCGCTCGAACGAGACGGGCGAATTGAGTAAAGCATACCAAGCGCTAAGGCGTTTAAAAGTTAACTTAAAAGCCACCAAACGGTGTCAATGTTTTTATTTGGACTTTCACAATACGATAAGCGACAAGTGGCAGAGAGCTTGCAGTACGTCACGGAATTACCACAGCAGTTTGTATATAAAAACGATTTGTGAATCATTGTGTGACTATCAAGCGGGTATCTCTCACTTGCGTGGAAATTTATCTATACAACTCAGGCTCAATCTACGGGAGATACGCGAAAGTGAGTATCTCAGAACAAGTCGGCAACTTCATAACCTATTTATAGATTTTTGTTTTGTGTATGATTTTGGTGGAAGTTTTTTTTGTTTTTGTTTTTGTTATGATTGTGGGGATGGCGCGAGGGAAAGATATCATCTGAGATAGCAATATCGCTGCGATACAGGTCAGCGGGACAGAGTGTATCACTTCGCGGTAGCATGGCGACTTTGCCGGCTGACATTTTGAAAATTATATCTCCTCCGCCAGCGCATTTGATTAATAATTAAGATATTTTCAGCCTGGTTAGCAGATTTATTGCTTTTTGTTTTTATTTGGCAAAACCAGGGGCGGGGTGTGTTATCAGTTATCACATCCGCCCAGTGTGATGAGGGTGCATCATGTGCCTGAATTTTAGTAGTATATTGTGTCAGTTGACAGTCATTGCCTGGAATGGAAGTGGGTGGCATTTGGCGACAGTGCCGTTTGCAATATCATTGATTGGATGGAAAAAAAGAGAAACTCCAGTCATGTGAAGTGGGAACAAAGTTGAGGGCGACTAGTTACAAGGAGGCATTGCGTTACAACTGCCGATATTCATAGTATGCGACTATGCGATTCAAGGGTACAAATTTGCATTTGTAAGGACATCAACTGCTGCATGTGTGGCTTTTCAACTGGCCATGGGCTTTAACAAAAATCGATTGCTTGGATGCATGGCATACCTAATTTCATGGCTGCTACCACTACATGATTCCACCGGTTCTCGGGTCTTTGGGCCTAGATTCCTAAGAGCTATAGCACTATGAAAATCACCAGACATCTATCAAGCGGAGGTACACGCCATAGAGATATGTGTCCGAGAATGCTGACGAAGACGCACTAAAGATGCCCGCATCCCCTCAGACAGCCAGGTAGCTCTCAAGGCCCTAAGATCGTATTCGATCGGGTCAAAGCTGGTCTGGGACTGTTTCAATCTCCTCGAAGATTTGGCCAAGGACAACATAGTCACCGTTGCTTGGATACCAGGTCATTAGGGGTTTTAGGGCAATGAACGAGCAGATTGTCTGGCGAGAAAAGGCGCGTCACGCCTGCTCGCTGGTCCTGAGCCCTACTTTGGTTTACCTTTGAGTTACGTACAACTCGATTCAGGAAATGGGAAGAAGATCAACTTGCCGCATACTGGACGGAATCCAAAGGACAAAGGCAGGCAAAAAGATTCATAAGCCCAGCTAGTAGTAAAACAAAAAAGTTACTTGAGCTAAGCAAAGAAGATCTAAGGATCCTAATGGGTTATCTTACTGGTCACTGGCCACTAAGATACCATCTCAAAAAAATGGGACTTTCCGACGATGACGACGACGATGCTGTGGCAAGCGGCAGAGCGATCCATATGCAAAGGGCGTTTTTAAGTCCTGCAGATATAGGAAAAATGGAACAATAAAGTGCACGACTGGATCGCACGAAACTTTCTCGTTCATATCATCAGTTTGGTTGGTTTATTTTCTTTTATAGGCTATAAAACAAGATTTTTGAAATTGGTGATGCTGGTAGGTGGCTATGACTCGAGGTAGGGTTTGTGATGTAAGAATTCAGAGATTTGTTTTTGAATTTGCACGTGTTTGGGGGTAAATGAAGTGCGGGTTTCTGATAGTGTAGACTTTAATTGGTTGGAATTATTTCAAGGTTCATGATTAATAATGTTGAAAAAAGAAGAAGTGGAAAATATTTGCTAAAAAGAAGTTTCTAGTACTAGTTCTGATTACATTTTAACTGGTAGTGCGGTAAAGTTTATAATACGGCATTATTTGTATTTTTCTAAGAAAAACTAAGTATGGGGTTTAATTAAGAATACTTATGTTATCGTAAATAAGCATTTTAGTCAAAATCTTTAAAGCTGATTTTGGAAAATAATGCGTACAAAATAGTAACAAATATGGAAATTTTGAGTTCGAAAAATAATCTTGCTCAACTATTTAGCTGAAAATTGAGTATAGGGTATTGTTCAGGATGTTAGTATTACTTGGTTTTTAAGGTTTTATCCAAATCGAAAATGACGTTTTCGAGATATGAACAGTTTTCAAAATCAGCGTTTCCGGTGGCTAGAATCGAAAATGAAGGACGCAATAATGTTGAAAACGTCAATTTTACTCCAAGTATGCATTTTGGTCAAAATCGCTTTAGCCGTTTTCATGTAGGTAAAACAAAAGAAAACCAAATTCTCAAAATATGGCTTTTTTCAAAAATCTATTATAGATAATTTAGAGAAAAACTGAGCTTGCCATCATGTTGGGAATGACCGTATTACCTTAAATATGAATTTTTGTCGAAATATTTTTGAGTGTTTTTGAGATATGACCAATTTTCAAAATTACCGTTATTCGATTTTTCTGTGAAAAATTGAGTATGCAGCTATCTTAGTTACACCTACTTAAGCCCAAATATCAATTTTAGTTGAAATCGTTAGAGCCGTTTTCGAAAAACTCAAAAATGCTGAATACCGTTAGAACGGCAACACTTAACGTGCAAAAAAAAAAGTGGCCCCGAACTGTAAGCCCACCAACTCCAAATCCGAAGTTTGAAAGAAATCCGTCCAGCCGTTTGCGCTGTAGAGCTCAGGAAGGACGGACAGACGGACAGACGGACAGACGGACAGACGGACAGACGGACAGACGGACAGACGGACAGAATTGCGAGACCCACTTTTTCGAGTTCCTCTATCATCGTAATGTCATATTTGATTAAAATCTCGAGTTCGATTTTTTGTACGATTACAATACCTTTCTCTTACTACGTAATGCGAGAAAGTTAAAAATGGGGACTTAGGTTTATAAAGAGCCTCACTAGCTCCTTAGGTTAAATATTAAAGGTCAGCACAATAGATCTGTTCTGGCCGCAGTGTATAGGGCCTATAACTAACAATACAATACAATAATAATAATAATACAATAACGAGTTGTAAAACGTCATCGACCTAGTCAAGAGACTGCAATCGGGCAATTCGACATCAAAGATCCGGTAGTAATAAGATGTACCTCCCGAAAGCTATCTCCTACCATCATAATTTTTAAGGCCTCTACCACATCGCCATCAAAAGAATTGAGGAGTCAAACTGACATCACATAACAAAGAATGAAGCAGGAGGATTATAAAAATGGCGCCCAATGTGAGGCACATGATTGCACTCTACTGTAGCTAGTTTTAGTCACTTTAATTATTGTTCATAGTTACCCGTAAGATGTGTCCATGAAACGGAGATATGTCAACCAGTTTTTTGTTTTTGGAAGCCTCCACATAAACCTGTGAAACTCAAACATGACAAACCTGAACCTGAATGCCATGTTCTATTTAGCAAAATAGAAAATGCTGGTCTTTCAGGATTAAGGGACAGAAAAATAAAAAAATATTTTGGCGCGACAGGTCTGTGGGACCTTAGGCCTAGCTTCTCACAACCATTCGTTTTGTGTGGGTTTTAAATTTTTGGGACGAATCGAAGGGATCTACAATTTTACGCCGAGTCCAAACGGCCAATTGAGAAGCGCTTTCATGACAGTTTTACTCTCGGATGTTTGTCAGACGTTCGCGAGAGGTGGCGCAGTGGAAAAAAAAACCTTAAGATGTAATTTGTTTTTTTTTTTTGGGATTCGAACCGGGGACCCCTCGCTTAGTAGCCCGACACACTACCACTTAACCACTGCGCAAGCCACTTAAGGGACAAATTTGCTAATTATTGCTTAATAGATCCTATCCTATGTAAAAACCGTCAAAATACCATGGTTCTTTTACGTTCCGTTCAAACAGAGAAAACGACACACAGTGCTTTCAATGTGCAGGAGCAATTGTTGCTGACATTTTCCGATTTCACGAATCAAATTCAACATCAAATCAAATCAACATTTTGGTACATATCTCAACTCCTGAAAAACCCAAAAAATCTGGTTGGTAATTTAAAATATTTATGAAAGTTTTGACTCCCACAATAATTTTTTTTAATGAGATTCAGATTAAGTTATATCAAGTCGAAAGCATTAAAGTTAGAAAAAATACATATTAATACAAAACTCACCCTAAAAGAAGGCGTGGCAATTAACAACATAACCTGCAGCCTTCTCGGGGTTCTTAAGAAACATTTCAAAAGAAGTTTCATCAACCCGTAGCATGATAGAACCTCCAAAAGTTTTATCAAATTTATTTATGGATAATATACTTTTCCAGAAAGCGACATCCACTTAAACAGGCAACTGGGAATACAAAATTTAAAACTGGATTGTTTTTAATATAACAAAACCATTTAAAATGTAATTATTTCCTTACGCCCCCAAAAGTACAACCATATATTTCATCTGGCAGTGCCTCAGGGGTCAATTTTAGGTACAACACTCTTTTCAATTCACCTCAAGTTACTATCACATTGATAGGTCTCTTAAACCTACCGTGTTTATCTTAGAAAAGCTAATCAAAAATGTTGTTCCAAGTCCATCAGCTCTCAGCAATATTAGTAACACCAGGACAGCAATTATGCTTAGAATTATGGATTGGAAATTTTCCTCGTTCAGTACCATACATAATGGAGAAGAAGTAAGCCAGAGCAAGTCGACCAAAAGAATCTTCTTCCTAAGCAGTGGTTTTTTTTACGAAAATGGTCCTTCGAGTCGGATAGTTGGTTTTAGAATGATAAAACACTGCCCCTTAACCTTACTCAATGAATTCATTCATTTTTGGAGATAATTTCACGAAGCAAAACAACATAAAAGGTTTTCCAATAAGAGGTGTTAATAATGAAAAACAACATCAGCCAAATGGCCACCACGACCACGCTTACAGGATCATATCCTTTTCATGAAATTTTCCATAACAAAATCGCAAAGTGGCTGCCCTATGTCCTCGATAGACTCACGAATTCCATCTTTGAGGTCTTGAATCGACGCTGGGCTGTTGGCGTAGACCATATCTTTTACGTGACCCCAAAGGAAGAAGTCGCAAGGTGTTAAATCACAAGATCTCGGTGGCCAATTGTGATCACCTCTTCGAGAGATAACACGGTCCGGAAACCTTTCCCGTAAAAGATCAATGGTTTCGTTGCTTGTGTGGCACGTAGCGCCGCGCCGTCTTGTTGAAAGTAAACGTTGTCCAGATCAATACCATCCAACTCCGGCCATAAAAAATCATTGATCATGCACAATTCCAAAGAACGACGAGGAATGGACAAACCTGAGTTTTCTTCAACACTTTGGGCTACAACAGCAATATTCTCAGTTGTTCTTGAGCGACGTGCACGGGTTTTATTCTTCACATCACTAACTTGTCCCAATTTCTGTATTGCGATCCGAAAAGGTGCTTCACGACGAATGCTTTAGTTTTGCGAACTGTGACTGCAAAATTTTCACCATTATTGTAGTGAATTTTTATAATTTCAATGCGTTGTTGAAGCGTGTATCGTTCCATGTTTAGTAATGGCGTAGTTTCTACTTGTCAAATGTCCAAATGTCAAAAAATAACAGCTTCAAAAGTGACAGCGGCCGAAATAGCGGGCTATTCAAAATAACACTTCTTATCGGAAAACCCTTAACTACTCCACAAGTCTGACAAGTACCTGTTGAAATTATCTACAAGTAGTAGCAAGACCAGGGGTCGAATTACCGCATCCGTGAGCGTGCAATACGTCACTGAATTTTGTTGAATTTACATGCAAAACAATAACAAATTCAGTCACGTATTGCCCGATCACGGATGCGGTAATTCAACCCCAGAATCGGACTTTTAGCTCATTAGTGATACGAAAATGTGCTACCCTTGTTCAACTCTTTTATTTATAAAATACAAAAGCTTCTCGCAGAACTCCCTCTTGGACACACATCTTTATCCAAATCCCTTTTTGTTCGTTATGTCTTCCGCAAGACGTTAAAAACGCCCTAGTTTCTCGGCATAGAAAAGCGTCCCAGTTGTGGGTACTAAACAACTCGTCCTGCATTGCTTTCATTGCGTGCATATTTCAATTCCTTTGAGTCCCATCCCAAGACCGTTCCCATTCTCAGTATAAACAAAACATTCTTTGAGCGACTTTCCGCAGAACTTCTTTCACACAAGTGGGAATAGGTATAGCGAGGGCTTTTGCGCGTTCATAAATAAAATCCTATTTTTAACTCCTTCGACACACACTGCAATACTGCATTGCACTCGTTTCGCTAAACTAGGCTGGCGAGTCATTGACCCGAAACACGAATGCCATAACAATGCACCTGAGTGAGTGATTCACTCGCTTAACCGCAACTCCCTCCACACAATGATTGATGAGTTCACACACGCAGCAAACTTGTAGGTACACCATGTTCCAGATAGGGTATCTAGGCACTCTACACCCTTAGCAGTGCACCAGCACCAGATGCATATGCGTGATGAAAAGAACTCTTGCATAATTAATCACAGCCCGAGTGTTGGCCGCAGTCATGCGATTTCCGCGCCCTGTTGGGATAGAAGTAAAATTTACTCATACAAAACCCGCAAAGGACACATTACATCAAGCGGCTAAAGTCTCCTTCCACGAACTGCGGAATCAGGTTAAAGTCAACAGCGCGCCGCTCTCGGAGGCCGTTCACATTTTATCGATGAGATCTGGCTCCTTTAGAAAGCACAAGTCATTTGGTGCTTGGTGTTCTAAAAATATCCCTACCATATGCACCGCAGCATTGCCTTGTTTATGTTTCTCGTGTAAATCATATCATTGACGCTATGCCGTTGCGTCGCGTCGCCTTGTGGTGTAACACATTTGCGAGAGGAGTTTCAATTCAACTATTTTTAGTCACCTGACCGAGTGGGGGTGATTCTAAACCGGAATGGCCAACACCGTGCTGGCGGTGTTCGCTGCTGGTGAACGGAACGGAGGCAGTTGGTCTTTAACCTCCAAGTGGGACAAGGCGATAAGATTTGTTTACCAAAAGCGACATCGATTCCAGTGAATTATGTTCACTAAATTATTTGGATATCGATAACTTTAGTTCGGTGGACTGCGGATAAGAGGCTTGGAAATGGGTGAATAAGTTGTCGGAAAGTTTTTGCTTTGCAAAAGTTCATGCGACCATAAGTAGGGGATTATTGGGAAGGAGACAAGCAAAACGGATCCAGCGCGTGTTGCAAGTTTGAATTCAATTTGTGATTTGTTATCGATGAGTCGGTTTTATTGCAGAAAAATATTTTCGCTGCGAAGAAAGCTGTGTGCTTTGGCGGTGCTGAATGGTGGCGATATTGCTTTCGTATTCATTCAATTATTTGTGTTTAATAAACCCTTACGTGACGAGAATAAGCGCCGGGAAACACGAGCCATTCCGATGGTACATATGATAACAAAATGCCAACTGGTGGATTGGGTTCGAAAGGAGGAGTTGGAGGTGGTTTGGAAGAGACGGACAAGAAGCGACCAGGGAAATATAAGATCTTCAACTACTCATCTCTGTATGCCATGTGTAAATGTATTGAAGGCAAACTTCAAATATGTTCAACAGCGATATTTAAATCCCGGGCTACTATTCACTTTAAGAGCTTCTCGGACTTAATGAGGAAGATTTAATTGCACTTAAGTGCGTCGTGAAACTAACCGGCTCCAAAAAAACGATCCAGTTCTTTAAATACCTGAACATGAACACTGTTTGTCTTCGAATCCATACCCGAGGGAAGGCGCAGTAGAGGAAGACCGCGACTCAGGTGGCGCACGCAAGTGGAAGGGGACCTTAACCAACTTAGCGTGCGAAACTGGAGACAGCTAGCTAAAGATCGCGCTGGCTGGATACGCTTGTTGGTTGAGGCCCAGGTCCACCCCGGACTGTAGCGCCACCTTAAGTAAGTAAGTAAGCACACTGTTTGTCGGTTTACTTCGAGGGTTTTCGGTTCTAGGTTAGGTCTATCCTTTAAAATAATTTTTCTCTTCTCTAATATCTACAGGCAAATAAAATTCATCATCTGTTTGCATGTGGTTGTGCATTTGTTACTATTCATCACTATTGAACCACTCAACCAATCCATATGGATTTCTAGGACGTAACGTATGTCTAGTTTTTATTTGATAACAATCGGACAACTCATTCGCAAGATGTATGAATTTAAAGTTTTTTTCTTTAAAACGTGTCGGTTATCCACACATATTAAAATTGTTGATTCTATATGCGACAGACAAGCTTACGGTTTTATATGTCAGCTTCCAGGCGCCGGCCGTACCATTGGAAAATGCTTGCACATAGACTGGTGGTAATCGTGTGTCGCGTTGTTTTCCTTTTTTTGTTACTGCCTTTTTTATTGAGGCTTAATAAATATATTTAACTTGGAAAAAAACATTGTTGAGTCATGAGCAGTGGAATAAGAAAAATATTATTTGTCAGTCATAAGTGACAATTCTTTTAGCATTTACAAGTTTTTTCTTGAGGTTTTTCTCTCCCATTTGCTGGAAGGGTCAGTGGAGAAAAGCTTAAGAAACCTCCGCCAATTATTAACTGTGATATTTGACAAATTGAGCAAGCCCGAGTTCATACCTCGCAAGCCTAATAACAAAACATGAATATGACAGAGTTTCTTAAAATATTGACTTGGAACGCAAACGGCCTCCTAAACAAAATTAACGAACTAGAAATATTTCTACGGAAAAACAATATTGATATATGCTTGATATCGGAAACCCACTTAAAAAAGGGACCCAAAATAATAGGTTACAGAGATTATCACGCACATCATCCTTCGGAAAATGCCAGAGGTGGATCCTCTCTTTACATCAAAGATTGTATTAGGCATTCAACAGACATAAAAATAGAACTCGATTCTATGCAAATAAGTTCAGTCTCCGTTAAAGTAAACCATTTAGAGTATCTCATCAGATCTTGTTACTTCCCCCGGGATATAGACTGACAGACGACGACCTTGACCACCTCTTTGACTCATCTGGGTCTAATTTTATTATCGGTGGGGACTTTAATGCGAAACATACTTTTTGGGGTTCAAAATGCAACTCAACGAAAGGCCGACTACTGTAAAAAGCCAGTATGAAGCGTGGTGTGGACTTTTATTCGACGGGAAAGCCAACATATTGGCCAACTGACAAAAATAAAATCCCTGACCTCGTCGACTTCTTTATTGCAAAAGGACTAAACAAAACTCTGACGGAAGTCGAAGAATGCTACGATCTATGCTCAGACCACAAAGCAGTCACCCTAAAAATGGGTGGAAGTATAGCAACAAATATAGGACCGCCCAGGCTAAGTAGGAACAAAACTAACTGGGACGTTTTCCGAAAAGACTGCAAAGAAATAGTTGCTTTAAATGTGTCACTTAAGACGGAACAATAAAGTCAAGTACACGCCTGAAATAGAAGGAATCATACGAGAAAAGAGGAGAGCGCGTAAGAGATGGCAACAATCCCGCGCACCTCCTGATAAAACTTATCTGAACCATCTTTGCAACAAAACAAGAAACCTAGCCGCTATCAAGTTTGAGTTAATTCAGGTGGGTTCAGAGCTGTATATTACTGGGAGGAAGTTGCTTTGAAATTGCTTCTTTGGACCAAGCTTCCTTTTCGACAGTTGCGTAATTTTTGAAAGCGATAAATAAAACGATGCGATTTGTGTAGGTTTTTCGAAAGGTTGTCTAAAGAGGGACTTAGCCATTGCAGCTTAGATTGAGATGGGTATTTTTGAATAAGAAATCTTCTGGTTCTGTAGAAAATTAAATAGGTATCACTGTTACCACTTTAGGCTAGGGTCGCACTTCCTTTCGGTTGGATTGAAAAGGCTCAGTTTTCTGAGTAACCGATTGCTGAGAGTAAACTTCGCTCACTTCAATAAAGAAAGCTGTTCCTTTTCTTAAAAAATCACCAGCAGCAGATGGAAAAGTATAAATATCTACATACATTTGGTTGGAAGTAGAAGCCAAAAGAACTCGAAGACGTCTTTCTGTAAATTTGAATAAAAACAATTCCATTGTGGATGCATAAACGGGACACTTTCTGATAGGCAGGCCCGCAGAATGGAAGTATGTACCTTATCCAAAATCATTTATTTAGCAGCTGTGGAGACAAACTACTGTTTACCCCTCTGTATCTGACCCCTCTGTGGCCTGAGCGACCTATCTCGCACTGACGTTCACTGTGTCAGTTAATTCGTCACAGAATCGAAATTGAACAACAAAAGGCATCGTCCTAGCTCCTAAAGAACGACGACTTAGTACCGCCCGTCAATATTCGGTGTAAGTAGTAGGGCTGACTGATGAAATCACCCGTTTCTAACCCGCATCAGTCTTCGTTCTTCAGGTAGGATGTCAGAAAATAAAAGCGTGGGTAGAATTTTTCAGTCACTCTCTTGGTATTCCCAAAGTGCAAGCTTAACTATACCAAATACTTCAATCGTTTTTAGTCGCCCCTCGGGTTTGGGGTATTAATATTAGTCACCGCTCCTCAAAGGAAATTTGAATGCAGCAACAAAACCAGGTCTATAATTTTTTTTATAACCTTCCCTCCACTAAACCCATGTTGCAATAGACCTACAACTTTGGTCCGAGCATGTCTTTCACTTAACATAACCTAACCTTAACTTCAGTCGACTTCAATAGCTTGAACTTTAATTCCTGCCGCTCGTTGGATATGTCAAATTTATTATATAAGATTATAAGCCAATGTTAATAGAAAATCTGTCGCCTCCTTGATAAGCTTTAAGGTAAATTCATATTTATGTTAGACTTCTGAGCGAGAGATCTCATGTTCAACGCACGAAACACGCCTTAAGGGTTTTTTTTTCAAGATTCAAGAGTATAACACTCTGCAGAGACATTCTCAATTTGAACGTTTTGATTCGTCATAAAAATAAAAACGGGCACAAACAAAAGTCTGCGAGGTGCTAGGCCTAGGGCCCTTTACGACTTTTTGCGCCAACTATTTATTTCTTGTTTTATTAAGCCGTACTTCTATGTGGACAGTCAATCCGCAGAGCAAAATCCGTCCATCATTACAAAACCTCCCTATGCCAATTTTCGCTTGTTCGCAATTCGCAGTTTTCTTTCGTGTTATTAGTCCTTAAGTGCCCTTTTTGTAACATTTATATATTGAGGTATACGTCCATTGCTTATCCTGCCAATATTTTAAGAAAAATTCAACAGACTTATAAGCATTGTGGACTTGCAGATTTGGGCCTTAGATAACACACTTGTGAAAGAATGTAACAATTCCAATGCTTTGCCTGTTACATTTGTTATCGAACGCAACAGACACTCCTTTGACGCGTGGTTTTATTGTTTAGTGTTACAGACCCCAAATCAATATGAGCTAGGTGGAAATTACCTGAAATTCACACTGCTGCGTTTGACAGTTCGTAAAAGTTTTGGAATACAGTGACGAATAGGTAATCTAAGATGTAAAATGTTACCCAAAAGCATCACAAAGATACACAGTCGGTGCAGTGGCTTAGTGGTAGTGTGTTGTGCTACTAAGCGAGGGGCTCAGGTTCGAATCCCGAGAGGGCCAAATTACATCTTAAGGTTTTTTTCCACTGCGCCACCTCTCGCGAACGTCTGACAAACATCCGAGAGTAAAACTGTCATGAATGAGCTTCTCAATTAGCCGTTTGGACTCGGCGTAAAATTGTAGATCCCTTCCATTTATGTCAAAAATTGAAAACCCACACAAAACGAATGATTGTGAGAAGCTAGGCCTTGGGTCCCATTCTAGATACATAAGATACTATCATTTTTGCAAATGGCGGCAATTTTCCTTTTGACATTTGTGAGCTGAACAGATGCAAAATACACGTGAACGAGACATGAATCGCTACACTTCTAGAGAAAGCGAAATACTCTTTCGGATTTTTTTTTTGTGGAGTAGTTTGTCGGTGATTTGGCGCAGCGTAAATTGTGGATGAAGAGGACCTCGGAGTATTAACCAGAAGACTTGCTATACAAATAAACATCAATCGCGGTCCTTACAGAAAACTTTTGGTGAAAGACTTGAAGATGTTCTCTTACAAAGCGAACCGCCAAGCTTGCGTAACCTACGCTCAAGACTAATCTCTCACTTTGACCAATTGCACTGGCCGGCAAGATCGTCTGATTACACCGTTCCAGAATCCAGATATATTTTTGTAAGTTTTTTGAATTCTTTTACTCAGACTCTTAAAGTCGCCAAGGAAAATATTCGTCAAGAATGCGAAGACCTATCACCGAAAGTTCTAGCAAGGGCGATGGGAAATGCCATAAATCGGACCCCAATGGTCATCAATTCCGACGATATAATTTTCTCGACTAATTGAAAACAATTTTAGACATCAAATAAATATAATCCAAAAGCAGACACAAAATTTTTGATTTATAAAAAAAAGACAGTCAAAGAACATCGCGTAACAACTTTTCCGCCACCTTGTGTTTACGAAGCCACTCTTATTTGACTCAAAAAGTATACCTTTAACTTCTACACAATAAACTGCCAACTTTAAACCTCGCTCTTCATTCAATTGTTTATTGAAACGCACCCATTTCCCCATTGGTCCACTGACGCGTTGAATGCCTTGAACTTTTATAATAAAGTCATTTCAAGTAATGCTTTCCAATGATCGCTCCGGACTACTCATAGTGCTTCGCAGAAACCAACAACTTATTAATTTATTCCACCACTGTTTTCTGTTTAAAATCTTGCATAAAGTCACACAAGGCACAAGCCTTAAGCGCCACAAAGTTATTGCCTTTAACGAGAAAAGAGAAAAAGCTACAAAAAAAAAAACTTGACATGATTATGCAGAATCAGTTGTGATATCACATGTCTTTTAAGCCGCGGCTTACCTACCTCTATGGGGGTTTACAATCTGCAGTTCAACCGGTTTCCATAAACTCTATTCCCAACCAGGTTAAGCTTGTTGTTTTTGCCCGCAAAACTCTCTATTGTTGTTCATTCATTTTTTAAATTATAAACCCGTTTCCTGAACTTGTAGAATCTTCCCCAAACAAAGGTGGCACTTGCCTCTAAAGGTTAAACTTAACCAGGGTAATTGCGCCTTTTTTACATGAATGAATAATTTTCCTTTGCAAGCATACCCCCACTGTCATTTCCAACTGCCTCGTCGTTACAAGCGATTTTGGGTTTTTTTTTTTTTTGCAAGACAATTTGGCGCCACCCTATTGGGATTTCCATTGCAATTTGCATATGCAAAAAGCCTGGAAAATCCAGTCCATTGCATATGGCGGTGGCATAGTCCTTTGTATCGTTTGAGTGATTCAGCTTGTCTGGATGTATACACGTAGGTGACTCTCGTTCAACATTCTTGTTGCAGGACGATTTTAACGTGTGTCCCTATAGCAAGTGCACAAGGAGTGCTATTCAACAAAGAAAAAGTCGAATCCTTTGTTTGGGTTTTATGGCATCGGATTGGGTCAAATTGGGAATTTATTTCCAATGAAATTAGAGACTTGGCAATAAATTTTAGTGAGGCGAACAATTGGAGGGCTCAAAGGGGTTAAAAGGACATTGCTTAAAAATTGAGGAGGGTTTTATGGCAGTATCATGAAACCTAATTAGTTTCTATAAGCAACCGGCAGGTTTGGTGACTTTTGCTGGATTAGGAGAAGTACCTCGAAAGGTGACCAGCTTTATGGAATTTTTATGGTAGGTTTTTTTTCATTGAAGGCCCCCATGGTACGAGAATTTTAGCACTGCCACTGATGCGATGTTTATGTGAAAACTTGTTTCACAAACTATTGAAAATTAATATTATCTGCGATATAAGGTGCGATAAATGTCGTAAATGATTTCAGATCATAAACTTTTTACGATGATTTGAAATCGTGTGTCTATGCTGTGATTCTGTAGACGGCTATAGATGCCAGACAATAACAGCACGGTGGTTTATAGGAATCGGTTTTTTAATTGTATCGCCTTAAAAGTCTCATCCCCAAGTGAGGGGTTAATACATAAGAAGAACGAGTGCCGATGCTGACATGATTGAGCGACTTACTAACTAGTATTTTGATTTTAAATCGTTTTAGCAAAAATGTGGCTGGCCGGGCAATTGAACTGGTCTTGAATAGGTGTGATTCACAAATTTTGGCCATTTTAAAAATCGCTTAAAGCTGTTGAAAAACAACAATTTACAAATCAAGTTCAAGTAACGTTTAATGACTTTTTAATTTAAGGCAGTCTTTATTCTAAGAACCTTGCTGATGTGGATATTAGAATAAAACGTTTATTAAAGTAAACGATCGTCTAGAGCGAATAGTATATTATTGAGAAAAAAGCAGACTTGATAAAAATCGCCTTCGAATTCGTTGAAGTAGTTTCGAAAAAAAAATACAAAATTTAAATATGCTTATACATTTTGCTGAGTCAATTCAAAGTGATAAAATATTTTTGTTTTTTTGCTACAACCGATGTTAATAATCGAATTGAAATTTTTTAATGTTTGGTCAAAAACTGGGATGTTCAAAAACTTGCATTCCAAGGGTTGATGACATTTCTTAATTAAGGACAAACTCAGAAACTCATTGAAATCGAAGACTGCGGTTTTCAAAATATGTAGCTCTTTCTAAAATCGCTGTGAGTGATTTTAAAGCACGATCTCAATCTTTAAAAAATCTTGAACGTTGCTCAGCTTCTGGACAACGCAGGAGGATGTTTTTATTTTAAAAGATTCAGAAGAAAATTTTCTAAATTCACCTGTTTTTTTATTTTTCAATCCGATAAGCCATTACTGAGCTAGGTCTGTATAAACAGAATTTTCCGTACATATATCCGGTTTTTTTTTGACTATTTTGTAAAAACCAAGTTATATTCCGGGTTAAAAAGTATCCTAAAGTCCGACCCACAACATAAGCAATCACTATGCCAAGTTTCATCAAAATCCGTCCAGTAGTTTCTGCGTGATGCGCGGTCAGGCATTTTTCATTCTACAGTTTTATTTTATGTAGAGAAGAGAAGAAGAGAAGAGAAGAGAAGAGAAGAGAAGAGATTATCTATGGCATTTTTGGGTCCATTATGTTTTACCCAATTTTGTGTCAGTTTTACTTTTGTGTGTCTTTTATACGTTTTCGGAATCTTTATCCGATTTGGTATACATAAATCGTCAAACTTCAGTGAATTATCTGAGAGTGGCTAGGAGCGCTCGAGACTAGATATCCGAAGAGTTTTGGAACAATGGGCGTGGTGCATCCTATACAAAAAAAGCCAATGTTAGGTTAGGTTGATGGGGGTTGTAAGACCAGTCACCATATCGGCCCATCGCCATCCCCAGGGAACCATTACGGTTAAAACCATTACGGACCTAAACCAATTCATCCAAGCACTCGATTTCCCTACAAAATTTAAGTATGCATCCTAAGAAGGCAGTGCCCGGAGATTATTCCTATCGTTGTTCTCAACTTTGTTCTGCTGAAATTGATTAGTGGTTCTTTTTTTTCCGAAAGCCAATCTTAGTAAAAACAAAATGTACGACTGGGTCGCACGAAACTTGGGATCGAATCGCGTCTTCCGTTAACGAGCATTACCTGACGGATTTTGTTTTTGTTTCACTTGTAAAATCAACTTAATGAACGTAATGCTCGTCAACGGACGACGCGATTCGACCCTTGGGTATTTTTGACATTACATTCGGTAAATGTTTTTCACTCCGGGTGTAACTCAGGTTAAGTTAATTTTACACCCGACCATTAATGTGCATTTTTAATCCGACAATTTAATCCTATGTCCATATTATTCACTGAAAAACATGCATTAAACATGGACTAAATTTGGATTTAAATGCGGATTTAAAACACTTTAAAC
Source organism: Cheilosia pagana (assembly GCA_936431705.1). Taxonomy (NCBI): domain Eukaryota; kingdom Metazoa; phylum Arthropoda; class Insecta; order Diptera; family Syrphidae; genus Cheilosia; species Cheilosia pagana. The sequence goes on along the minus strand of OW386166.1, from coordinate 13,611,791 downwards.
CGTTTTCAATCCGTTTTAAGCCTACGCAATGTCAAATTTCAAAAATAATGACATTTGTTTTTTGTTGTTTATCAAATTTTAATGGAAATTGTTTTGATTTGTCATGTGCCAATAATCTTTCTCCGCATTCGAGCAAAGTTCACCATTAAATTCAAATGAAGCTCACGCGGAACAAAGTGCCGATGATGTGACCCATGTCGATAGACGACATGTACGAAAATTATAAAAGTCTCCCCACACAGTTCGAAAATATCACGAATGAAATTCATTTCACTTTTTTTATTTCCTGCCTCCTGCGAGCAAAGAAATGTCAAAAAATGTGACCTAAACAAAAACAGTGAATATTATAAAATTGAGATTTAACCCGAGTTAAAGAACTTGTTAAACTGGTCTCCGAAATGCAGCTTAAATTAAATCGGATTAAACGCTGTCAAGCTTAAAAAACTGTGTTTATTTTTGGTCTTAACGACTGAATATTATGGACGTGGGTTTAATTTTTGGGTTAAACTCACAAACTGTAACCTTTAACCCGGATTAAACGGAGTGAGTAACATGCCGTAAGTAACATGCAATTTTCGCAAGTTCTGGGTTAAACATTTTAGGCTCCGAATGTAATATTTATTTGTTAAGTATACCTAAAAGAACAAGAGTGTAAGGAGTTTCTGATCTTTTAAGGAATGTTTTTGTTTTTGATTGAAAGAAATTTGTGATGCCGGTTTTAGGTGACTTCGGTTAGGAGTAAAGTTCAAGATATACCGAGTAAATTATCACAATCCTGAGTGTGCACGATTTACTCCTCTCCAGCCCACCTAATTTAAAAAAAGTCTTATATTATACCATAGGCCTATCTTCTCATAAAAATTCGTTTGAGTAACTATCGTATACTTTTCTTAGTGGTTTGCGAGGAATGGCAGCTTTTACCGGCTGTAAAGTTAAGTTTTTGAACACTATTTAAATTTATTTATTAAATTTCCTTACAAGTCCTCTACGATTTTTGGTTAGTTATCGCAATTTTCGCGACCTTATGTAACTTTCGAGAAAATAGTAGTAAAAAATGTAATAAATTATTTGTAGACTTATTAACGTTTAAAATAAGTCTGTATTGATTGAAAACTCAGTTTCTGGTCAATTTCCCGCCATTATCCCTTCACTTTAAATTTTGGTTTTAATTTTTAAGTTTAAAAAATAAAGGAAAATAAGTTTTATACTAACCAAAAGTTGCTCAAATAGGACAAGTAAACGCATTTAAAAAAAACGGTTAAATTCAGCATATATTTTCAGCAAAATCGCCCGATATTTAAAAAAAACACAAATTCTGGCAAAGCTCCAAACCTTCGCTTTCAATAAAACCTTTCACTGAATGTAGTAACTTTTAACGACGAAAACTAAATTCAATGGAAATATTTTCCAACTCGATCTATGACTTTTACTCGATACTGTTACTGTTTACACACGGAAAAAAAAGTCGCGAGCTACATCGCTTGTTCCAATTCCAAGTGACTCGATGTTCAACCTGAACGCTTTCACTTTATACTGTTTTCAATTCCGTCAAATGGATGTCTCTACAACCTGTTATCACAATTTAATCGAAATAAAAACAAACAATAAGAAAATGTCAAAATTATTGCATTTTCCAGTAAAAATTGAAAGTAATCCCCGCGCACTCAAAATAAGACTCAAGCTGTCACCTCGTGAAAAAGAACACGATATCTATTTTCGATTGATTTATGCACCATTCTTGTCGTGTTGCTTCTTTAAGCCCGAACCGAGTGCTGATGTCTGTGCTGATTTGCATGTCAATACTTTGTCAATTTCTTTGACATCCCCTTGCCTGTCATACATAGTGTTTGTGCTCCGCCACCGCGCCAAACGACAACTAAATGATAAGATCGCATGTTTGTTTTGATTCGATTACGAATACAAATGTAATAAGCGTTACGAGTAAGTTCCAATTCTTTTTGGTTTTGAAAAAAAAAATGCTACTCACGTTTGCCTGCATGAACCTATTTGGTTTGTGGAGCAAGGTTGAGGCGAGTGATATAGTTGACATTTATGACTGTAAATAAATTGTGTGCGGGTGTATTCTGAATTGTTGCTAAAAGTAGATTCTTATTTTCAATGGATCAGCGCTTTGATTCTCCAAATAATCCCACAATGGACCATCATAAGCCAGCTTTGTCCACAGACACGTGCAGGCAGCAAAAGAGAGACTCCATGAATTCATAAAACCCCCACCCACTATGGCACAGTCTTACAGGGTAACCAATCGGTAAATGATTCCCGATTCTTGATATTTTTGTTTGCACGTTTGACATATGATGTTTCCATTTTGCCATGAGAGCTAATCTGCATCCAATCCACGTGAACTCGTTTCGATTTCATAATTAAATGAAAAGCCACCAGTCTTCCCATCGAACCTTAAAAATATCATAAGCGATGCAACGTCGAATGTATTTTAAACTTCATGAGAATTGGGTCAGAAATACTGCAGCAGTTTAACTGCGAGAAAGCAGGGATGTCATGAGTAGGTAAACATCGAATTGGGATTTATTTATTAGGGAAGCTTTCAGATTTTTTTGTTTTATGAGCGATATTTCTTTTTGTGTTCGCCGTATTGGAAAGGTTTCCGATAAAATTTAAGGGCCACTGAATGCACTCCAAAGCACCTCTTCAAGAGCTTCAAAAGTAATCACTGTGTTTTTTTGATGTGAAACATCTTATGGCGCGACTTGGGAGTAAAATCGATTCATGAAAGCGGAAATGACCAAGCGGAAGTGCGAGACGGAAATTGGCCTGTCGCCATCGCTATGCCGCCGCCTAAAACTCCTTAACCACTCAACCGATTTCAATGAAATTTTGTGGGTGGGTATGGTTGGTTGTAACTTGATGAATAGGATCATTTTGGACCCGATAGGTGGCGCTGTTGTCGATCTTTTTAACCACTCAACCGATTTCAATGAAATTTTGTTGGTTTGTATGGTTCTTCGAAAGATACATTTTTCGAATTTTTTCACCTGAATTCTCAAAGTGAATACTTATATGGGCACGCTGGAGGAACTGAAGAAGCTAGGTTTTACACAGACACTAGGCTTCTGAATGAGTTGACGGTATGAAAACAAAATGTAAACAAAAACTCTCGAAATAGAAATAGAAGACATTGGATTGGATTGTGTTATGTTAAATTAATGGATTGTGTTAAATTAATGAATAAAATCTACTGCGCTGTATTAAGGATATAATATTATAAAGATTTGATTTTTAAATTAAATTTCTTAATGAAATTCACCTAAATACAACACAATTCAATTTAACATCCACATTTAGCAAGAGAAGTTTCACATCTGGCGTGTGGTCACATGCACGCTCTCTGTTTTTTTTAAATTGCCCATTCTACTTTAACTCACCTGTAAAACGTGGCATGACTAATTTCTAATATTGCAGATGACTACAACCTACAAGTTCTATTTCATTCATTTCCGTGTACCTATACAATTTTACAACAGGGTGCCGACCTTGAATGATAGAATAGTTCAAGTTCTTTCAAGCGTTGCCAAATAATGCATTTGCTTACGTGAGAGTGCTTTAGCTGCGACTTTCAAGGCGCTTTGACTTGCAAATTTTTATAGACTTTTACATGGTACAGATCGCGACATTATAAATAGCACCGGCGCACGCTTTTACATTTTTATGCTCACTCACATCTCGCATGCACCACGAGAGGGCCCTATTTGTCTGTCTATGTTTCACAACTGTTGGCCCTTAAATAGGGCAGCAGCTGAGTTCTATAAATACCGCCAGGGTACAAATCAAATCATTCATCAAATAGATATCTAAAGTAGGCGCAAGTGAAAAGTGCCTTAATCAGACTGCGGTGTTTTCATCACTGTTTACCATTTGCAATTGCCACTCCCTCTGAATGGGGATATTGAGTGATTTTGAGAATATAATTACAAATCACTCAATGGCAAAAAAATAATTGCAACCATACAAGCCGTAGGAGAAAGTCCACCACCCGCGAGGGTAATTTCTTTTTTTAGCACCAGTCAAACTCTTATCGCATGGCATAGCTAATTAGAATGATGACAGTTGACGGGAGATAGTGCAGTTTGACATTTTTTGACAGTTTTATTGACCGACCGATAGTCGTCAGGTGGTAGGCGTTATGTGATTAGTGTCCATCAGGGATTCATTGCGATCGCTTCATCCATACACACTGGCAATGGCAACATGCCATATATGACTCGTTTGATGAACAGATTGAGGAGATACAACACAACTATCCGTATCGACACTATTCAGCAAATAGTGGTGGAGTGTCATATAAAGATATAAAGACGAGATAAGACTTTAGTTGTAAATCTGTTGTGTATAAGCGTAGTAGGGTTTTTTACTCTTACGCATGTTTAGGGAGATTTATGGCGAAACAGAGCTTCTGTTTGGCCGTTTATGGTAAGATATGCAGCTTATCTTGAGATAATTGTGAGCACATTTTGCATGGATTAGCAGCGTGTTTGCAATGCAAAAAGGAAATCGTAAATTATTTCGGAAAAGTCAACAGAAGGTTGCGTTTCAATGGAGGCCAGGAAGAACATTCTAAAAGTACGGGTACTAAGCCCGAAAATTTGTTTGCTACATCCACAACTTAGCAAGCTTAGCCATATCTTGGGTGTCATCTTCAAATCGAGGCTATTTAAGATAACACAGAGTTACCAAGGCTCTTAAAGACGCGGTTGTTGAGGAACTTAGTTTGGGGCGAAGGTGAACACTACAACAAAGTATAGTTACCCGCTAAGAATGTGTCACCTAGTCCTTCAGTAAAAAAGCTATCATATTACTTTGACAGCTCATTCCTCAAATAAACATTGCCATTTAGACGTGTACGATTTTTATTTTTTCCAAGCTGTACCAAATAAACATACAGATGCCACTTTTTGACCCTTTTTTATTTTTGGACAATGTTGCTTTCAGATCCCTGAGATTCCGTGAACAGATGTATAACGTCTAAAAAGGTTTAAGTAGCTCTCAAGAGACTATCTGGCATATTATTCACTCCCATTAAGTACTTTAAGTACTCATGTTAAATCTTAATTTCATAATATTCACTGTTTTTGTTTTTTACATAATATTCACATTTTTTACATTTATTTGCTCGCAGGAGGCAGGAAATAAAAAAGCGGAATAAAATAAAAAAATAATCCTATCAAGACCCTAGAAAAATGAATGTCATTCGTGATATTGCTGAACTGTGTGTGGAGACTTTCATAATTTTCGTACATGTCTCTGTATCGGCATTGACCACATCATCGGCACTTTGTTCAGCATGAGCTTCATTTGCATTTAATAGTGAACTTTGCTCGAATGTGCAGAAAGATTATTTCCCATAACAAATCAAAACAATTTCCAATTTCATTATTTGTGAAATTGGACATTGCGTAGTTTTAAAACTGATTAAAGACGGTTTAAAGAGCTTTAAATCCGCATTTAAATCCATCTTTAATCCATCGGGTTTTATGCATATTTTTCAGTAAATAATATGGACATAGGTTAAAATTGTCGGATTTAAAAAATGCTTGTTAATGGTCGGATGTAAAATTACCTTAAATCTTAGTTACACCCGGAGTGAATAATATGGCCTTATTTAAGCTGGAAGCTTCTCATGAAATGACTGCCCAGGCTAAGTTTAAGGAGCTTTTTACTTTTACTAGGCTATGCCAGATCCCATTTTGGTTTGCGATCTCTCTATGAGGTTCTAACAGCTCTGTATATGGGTAGAGTAATTTTTCCCGTCTATAAAAATCGCCAAATGAGGAAATCAAGGCTGCACTGAGCACCAACGAAAAACAAACAACAAATTAATTTTTATTCTATTGTAAAATCCTTCGAATTAGTTGTTCAACTGCAGTTTTCCGAAGCACATAAAAGGTATTTTTTTGGCTAAAAAGGGTAGTTCAGAGTGTCGTGAAAAAACTTTCTTTTCGTGCGGCATTTAATTCTGACAACCACTACAACCTTTTCCCATACTTGGTAATATGTTTAATGCATGAATTTCAACGAAAATTATAAGCATGTTTTGTTTTTGAAAGTTAAAAACGAAAAAGGATACCTACGGTTTATCAAAAGAAAAAAATTTCAGTTATTTAAGAAGAAATTGCAAAGCTTTCTGTCTTCTGTTAGACAGATATAAATTACGGTCGTGAAAAGCTGTTGGACTTTTATTTTATTTAGGTATTTATTTAATAAATAATTAAAAATGTTACAACATTTATCAAGTAACTCACCATTGGGGTAGGATCTAGTAAATGCAGCGCTTGTTCCACTGAAAATATGAAAATAAAGAAAAATATAAATTAAATAGAAATTATTTATTTAATAAAAACTATATTTTAATATAATGCGTTGACAAAGGGGTTTCATAAAAATACTAGTGTGAGCTTTTTATTTGAATTCACAAGCACTATCTCCTTCTTGGTGTTGTTTATTTAACTTGTGTTAAGTTGTAAAAATCCAAGTTTCATTTTTATATTCGGAATTATAAAAAATAAAAAAATAATAAATTTCAATGGCTAAAACTTAAAATATTAAAGTATACAAATATTTTTATTTACTTTGTTATGGTAATTGATTTAACTGAAAAATCATTCCGACATTAGTTTTATAACTTTGAACTGATTTGCAGCTGCGATCGCATTATTTTTTTGGTAAAGGTTGTCTGGACGATGCGGAAGTCCTTTATTCTTTGGTTAAAAAAAAATTAAAGGTACTGATTTCTAGTTAAGAGGATCCGGACGTAAGTTTTTATTTACGATTTTGATTATCGAATGAGATGTAGTCTAGAGAAATTCATAGACAAGTGCTGACACTTTTTGCTTTATCTTGCTTGTAGTTCATACTATTTTGAATCGATAGGTTCATCCGCTATATATTAAGACTCAAATATTTTTCAATATATATAGATATACTCGTATACGAGAACAAGACCGAAACTGGTGTGGAAACGGCGACTGCAGAGACGAACAAGAGGGGCTTTTGGTAATAAGAGGGGCAAGGGCACTGAAACTGGTAAACAGATTAACATGGAGTAGCGCAACGTGTGGAACCAAATTTCTTTTTTCATCGAGACGGTAGGTAATTCGATCAAAAAAGAGAGAGCAATTAGTCCGAAAATGTTTCCAAGCAAAGACGTCTTGAGCTAAAGAAGACTTATAAGATGGCGCCAGTATACGGTTACGGACTAGAAAACAGCTCTACCTCACTTCTAATTCCAAAGCAAGTCGCGCATTGAAGTAGTGTGCAAGTGATGAGATATTAGAATGGTGCTTGGCATACTAGCGGTGAACATTTCTTGTGGCGATGGTATGGTGTGAGAGTGATTTAAAGTGCACCGCAGTATTTAATTTATTCAACTTGCTTACTTGAAATCGGGAGAAGAAGAATAAAAATAAAGCTCATTATGATAATCCTGGCCCCTATGTCATATAAAAAAGGATATGCCTCTACATGACGAAGTTTTTAGTTTCCGAATAAACAAAAATTTATAGTTCCACTAAAAAACCACGTTGTAACCAGTAGATTGCCACTCGAAAACTAAACTTGACTACTGAAAGACATCACGCTCCCCCTACTCCGCTTTAATGCGCGCGTCTTCATTTGTGTACATAGGCTTTAGCGACCTGCCACTTCATCATCACTGCCACGTAACTTGGTGACCACTCCGGTGCGCGCCTTGCCTAAGAGCGGTTCCAGATATAAGTTTCGAAGCCACAATTCAGAATAATTCAGTCTATAGAAGTCGAACACCCCAAGTGGCAATGACCTGTCAAATGATTGTAACAAAACGTCCCCGGCCATGCCAGACGCAGACACACCACTACCTGCTATTACACACGTTCCACCTGTGACATAAGAAATGTTCATTCGTCACTTATAAGTCACATTGTTTGGTGCAGGAAATATCATCAATACCCTAATGAAAGTGTCATTCGGGGAAACTTTTATACGTGTTACGAGTTGTTTAGTACCAATCAAGTGTACAAGATAAGGCTCCAGTTCCCGTATAGAACTTGACTTCGGTCAGTGTTCTAAATTTTTGGCGTGTGACTTTGCTTTTAATAGGTAAGAGGTAAGACTGATAAAGTATACCTCTTAACCCGGATTTGGGTTATCTTTGGTAAAAGTCTTGGTCCCGCGAGAAAAAATTAATGTGTTTACTTTTTTATGAATTTTATGAATTAAAAATATCGTACCTAGTTATCTTTTAAATAAAAAAAAAATATATTAATTTATTTAATTAAATTTTGTCGCAGAATAAATTTGGAATTCCCGGTTTTTTTTTCATAGCAAAATTTGGCAACCCTACTTTGCACCCAATATTATCCAAAAACAGCTTCATGCATAACGAATACCAAGTACCGAATGATTTCATTCCGCACATCACTATCCACCACTGTCAAGTAAATATGAATGAATAATAATTAATTCGAAAAAAACCGCTTGAATCTTCGTTTACCCGGCAAATCTTCGAATTAGAATCTAAACGCAAACCGCAAACCCACCAAAATCTATTTATCTGGCAATTTCCGCGAAAAGACACACAAATATCCACAACCAGCCACTTTAAACAAATAAGTTCGATACTTATTTTTCCATTGTTGTCAATTGGGGAATTACCTAAAATTGTTAAATGCGACGCAAAATTTCAAATTGTCTCTATTTGATATGGGTAAACAACAATATACTTGGAAATTACGTCCAGCTTGGATGCGATGCTATCTACTTAGGGTTCACCAGCAATTTACGTCAAACTGGGCGCACTAATTGGACAAGAGGTAAGTAAATTAAACCGACAAGTGAGGTAGGTGGTTGATGGTGGTGCGCCTCATCAGTTCTTCAATTCTCCAAAGCGGAGAGAGGGTAGGGTAATGGATCAAAGGTACGTGTTGTACTTTGCACAGGTATGTGTTGTCATCTTTTTTGATGGGAAATAAAAGTATTTTGGGAATTGCTACTAGACACATGGGCCGATTGACACCACGTGCCTCTTCTGTTACACGACAGTTGTTGGGAATCCGCATCATTTTTGATGTCGAGTGTCAGTATGAAGCTGAACTGAGTCAGATTTCCCTTTAAATTCGTCATCAAAAACTCGTTTCAATAAATTGCTACAATATTTAGGAAGCCCGTGGGCCATGTCTCCGCTGCCGAGAGTAAAACACGTCTGCATTTATTTAAAGATTTATTACGAATTAAAGTGACAGGTAGGTAGCACACTATCAAGCGCACAAATCATCTGACATTTTAATCTATTTAGAGAGACATTTTATTTTTTAATTTTCATAATTTCGACACTCGCAGTGGTTATTAAACAATTTATGCGGTGGAATTCATTGACATGTCCTTGGCAGTGGGTGGCGCTAAAATTTTAATTGCTTCTTTAACGCGTGGGATGATGTAGATTCGCATATATTTTGACATCCAAATAGTCTAGCTATTCGGCAGACAGACAGAGGATGGATGTAAATCGCTTGAGAACGTGCGCCACACATTGAATCCCGTGGAGATTTATACATCAGTTGGCCAATTAAATACGCACGAGAGGCACACCATTGAACATATATCATAAAAGTGTTCTTTTGATACACGCGTGAGTTGGAATTTGTTCATATTTCTTCGTATTAGGGGTTGAATTCTAATCGGTCGGGTGAAGTGCTTGCTTCTGCAAGATGGATGAGATTAGCGGGAGGAATGTTTTTCAAATTCAAGTTCATGTCATAATTGACTGCTGGTTTGGGAAGAAGTACAATCGATTGGATTTTTTTCTCAATGTTTTAGAATAACCTTTTTATCCCAGCAAGGTTTGAGGTCTTTTGGAAGGTGAATTTGTTAGTCCTGAAAAGTCGTTGCCAATGCACGCAACGCGACCGTTTCTCTTCTTGATATGTCATGATTTATGCAAAACCCAGTGCATTTACAAAAAAGAACCACGGCGCCATTGGCCACCAACCTCATTTGTCTGCAAACCACCCTTTCCAAGATTTCCACAAGCGTTCTTATACACTCTGACCTAGAACTTTCCTTCGAAACAAATCGCACTCCTTTAGCAAAGCGTGTGTTCACAAGGATCAGACACTTGTTTGAGTTTCGAGAAAAACTTTTGAAAGACCAACTTTAGTAGGACTTCACACCCGATTCAGTTGAGAACATAGAAGCTCCCTGCCTGGACACGTGTTTTGTGTTGTGAATTGTGTGGGTTTTTTCACGTGCGAATATGTCCAAGAGTGTGTAGCTAAATCCAAATGAGTTCTGTTCCAAAACTGATGATAACACACGCAGTAGATTGAGATTGCGAAACGACTCATACTCTTTTGTGATAGTACCGGCAGAGCACGTTTCTGTTTGTGAACTCATTCCCCTTGAAATTTTGATAGTTGCGTCATTGTCTGCAAGGACATTCAGAGTATAGACGTTGTAGAAATTTATAAATATAAACACAACATGTGTTGGCATTAAAGGACTTACAAAAAATGGAGGGAAGTTGGCTTCTAGTGGTTGGTTACTCTATTTGTCTGAGGAGGTACATATGTTTGCAATAGAGTGACAGATTTAGTTTTGGTAATGTCAGTTGACATAGTTCAAGTGTCACTTACAACTCACAGCTAGTCAATTCTTAGACGCGGACCACTGAAATGGGCATTAATGCCAAAAAACAACAGCAAATGAAACATTTTCTAGTGAGAGATACCCGTGACATCTAAAACTTCGTTTGAATTAGAAAAATATGGCCGATGAAATAAAATCTAAATGTTGCTCCACTTTAAGTTCTAGTTCTATGGTTATTGGTTAGTATGCAACTTAATATGATTTCTCTCTCATCTTTGATTTTATTCCACTAAAGGTTTTCTAAAAAACAATCATGGTTTGGCTGAGTAATATTACCGTGATGCTTGCACAAATCCACATACAAAGAGGCAAGCTTTGCACAATTAATGAATATTTAGAATTTTAGATGAGATCGACATGAGATAGCTGTCTTCCGATTAACATTGTACATAAATATTGTCCATGTTTTATTCAGCAGTTCCAATTTTTTTGTCGTACCATTTACGCCGCTATTTCAAAGCTGAATTCTATAAAATATGAACCAAACGAAAGCTCAAGTTTTGCAATGCAATTTTTGTTTCAGAAATGTTGTCACAAAAGTTATAAAAGAACACAAAACACAGAGTTGCTGTATGAACATACATACAAATTAAAATGCGTTGCATATAAATAGGCTGCAGGTTTTTTTGTCGTGCCAAAGGAAACAAAATACAGATGGCAATGCCATATGTTAGGGCTTTTTATCCTTTGACATAAAAATGTGAATTTCAAAGCGCGATTTCAGCTAGTAACATTTGCTTATGAACAAAAAACAGGGCCGTTGTCCTTTTTCGAATTGATTACAATTTACAAGTGACCAAACAGCCCATGGACTTTTGTACCACACCGGACTCTAGAGCCGCCTAGGTTAGGTTAAGTTCACGGGTTGGTAGAGTAAGCTGCCTAAGTAAGTTCCACATAATGTCGCCGTTGGGATTTTCTTGTTGAATTTAAGTAAAATTGAATGAAGTAAAATATCACATTAAAATTAATCTTATTTTCTGTGAATGGCTTAAAGTTCAACAATTTAAGAATCATACAAGAGTGAGTAATTATTTTAATTGAATATTAAAATCGAATTTACAAATTTTAGGGGAGGAAAAATGTAAAAAGTACATAATTAATTTTAATTTTTATATTTTAAGTTTTCAATATTTAAATGTTTTAAATTTTAACAATTCATTCATATTTTTATTTTTAAGTATTTAAAAAGATCGGTTGTAAATGTATTTGGGTTTATGATTCTCCTGAGGTGTACGTAAGGTTGCCAGACGGCCGGGACTCGTCGGTATTGTCCAGAGTCCCGGTTTAAAATGAGTTGTCCAGTCCAAAGTCCCGACAAAACAAAAATTTCCAAATTCATCAAATTGAAAAATTAAAAAATTTCAATCACTGTGAAATATTTTCATATAAAATCGTAAGAATTTGACTGAACTCATCCACTTAACGAAATTGCAATCGATTTCAAATTTAAGTTGAACGCTACCTACCATCAAACCCTGTCATGTTTTGTTTTGAATTTTCAATTTGCGGTTTGACTAATAATACTTCAGTCGAAGGTCGAAATTTTTATTTTTATTAATAAAAAAATCTAAAATAGGCGAACTTAGAAATGTCCAGACGAGTCCCGGAATTTCAACATAATGTCCAGATATGTACTGATTTAAACTGGCAACCCTAGGTGTACTGGTAATGAGTTCCATTGGCGGGTTGCATTAACTATGAATGTACGCTCGGATTGTATACAGTTAAATCTCGGCTGATTTAAAACAATTGTCCTTTGAGAGCTAGGAAAATTAAGCTTTTTGTACAAGTAGTCAGGTTGATGCGATTGCATGATCCCAAAAAGTAGAGTAAGTGATCTAAATCAAGTCTTCTAGTACAAAAAATGTTCTTATCACACCACCCAATTAAAAGAAAAATAAATAAAACACTTCGCCTATACTCCTTGAGATTGATTTGGCACATGGCACATGATTGATTTGAGGCGAATTACAAAAATTTAAAAACAATAAATTTTAAATGTAGGTATCTACGGGAAAAAAGTCTCGTTAATCATGGACCAATAATAACTCAAGTGGGAACCAAAATTATGTGTATTTGCCTCACCCCAAAAATGAAGGGAGAGGAAAAAAAACACGCTGTAGGCTGTCGTCGCAAGTTTAATACATTTATTCTGTACATGTCAAATATGACAGCTAACATAAATAATTAAATTCACAATAGTATTTAAAAATGCATTACAAAGTTGACAATAGTTATTAATTTTCTAAGGTGATTGGGTTGGGATCTTGTTCGATTTTCGTGCACATTCTCGGCATTTTATTAACTACGAGCGGTTTGTGGTCTTCCAGTTCCAGAAAGGCCAGGGCTCTAATCGCGTAAGACGACGATTGTCTGGACGACGTCGTTTTGGACGATTGAACTATGCTTCGTATGACTCGTGCAACTGCCAAATTCGACGACTGAACGATTGCGATTGAACGATTACTATTTTGCAATTTCTCAGTTTAATTCGGGCTGAGAGAAATATTAACAAATATTTTAAGGAAACATACACTTATGCTCTCTTTGGAGTGGACCCACTTTTATCGGAGTGGTAAAATATGCTTTTTTTGTAAAAAAAAATATGGAATACAACTTTTTTAGAATTTCAAATGAATTTTGATTTTTTATTTTTTTTTTAATTTATTTATTCATCAATTCATCAATTTGAGTTACAAACTCATTTAGACAACTTAAAAAAAAACTATTATAATTTTGAACTTAAAACTATTATTGTTATATAAAATATTTAATTATTAAGGTAAAGAAAAGAAAAGGCATGCAGTAATGCAATCAGAAACGAAATGCAGTAATAAAATTCCATCCATTGAATCGTTTTTTACAACTTGATGTTTGCTTTCCGTAAACATCCTTTCCTCCATTTGCATATTTTTCTATGAACGGGAGTCATGGACAGCGCCATCTAGTCTATGGTTTTTCACTTTCACCCAATTCTTCAACCGAATTCTACAACGAAAAAAAATTCCATACATTTTCTGTTGTCAGAGTTTGTTTGCAGTAGTGATCAAACTGTTCAAAATAAGAACGATGACCGATTCGATTGAACGATGCGACTATGATGTTACGTGAAGCAAACTTAAAACGACGTCGTCCTGTTCGATCGTTTTGACGATGATCGTTTCATAAATTACGCGATGAGAGCCCAAGGCTCTTGTTGTCGAAAAACTCACTTTGAAAATATACTTCGACCACTGTTAAGTCGTGAATCTTTTATCATAAATTTTCATAAGTTCGATTATTTGACGCCACCCTGTACCCATATAATTGTGGTCAGGTAGCGAACATATTCTGACAATAGAAACCATGGGCTTATAGGCTCTCACTTTTAAAATACTTTATGAGGAAGACGTCTACTAGGTAAAGTTAGGTTGACATGTGATACCAAATGAATCTTCGAAGATATTACTCGTTCAACCAGTTGGAGCTTCTGATGAATTCTGGATTGCTTAGAATACTGAAGCAAACACAAGTACAGAGAAAGTTCAGAACAGTCTCTTACTCCTCCTAGTTCAAATAGCTTTTTCAGAAATCTTTTAAGAATGCGCCAATCCATGTTGCGTGCCTGCCTATAAGCAGTGTCCTGTGATAATACCGATCATAACGCTGATATGCTTCCTGTCGAGAGAGATCAGATTTCTAGAGCGTTTCAGTTCCATCTTTGGCCAGATCTGCCTTGTCGCTGAATATGTCGTCCTGATTGTCCACCTAAGCATTAATATGAGTTTATAAGTAGCGATCGCAACCAACACCGTCCGCAGTTTTTGAAGAAATGGATCGATTTATGATCCGACAATGCTCCCTCCTCCGAGAATGATCTAGGAGGAATGGAGATTTTGACGTTTTTATAATACTGAAGTTCTGTTGTGCTTAAGCCGATGTTTCCTGGAAGATTCTTGGAGTTGTATAGGTTAGCGGCATAGCCAGTTGTTTTGCTAATCCGCGAGGAAGTCCGCCGGCTGGCCATTCAATTTTACAAACACAAATACAAATACAAAATCCTCAGAAAACTAGTTTCACTGCGACCCTATTCTTTATCGGACACTTTGACAGCTACAGTGTTTGATAAATGTGTTCGAATGCATTAACGTAAGGGAACAGACCCCATTTTTAAAGTGGCTTAACTTTTATCGTCATATTTCGAAACTTTTCAGAAAGTGCAAGTATTTTGTATATATAAACAAGTTCCAACATTTAAGATGACTGTTCTGCTCATGCCCATTTGTGATAATAGTTTCTTTCCCGTCAGTTGTAAAACTGCAATAAAGAGGTCTCTGACAGATAAACCTACCATATGAACACTTGTAATCTAACCTAAGGCCGACAATGAGCTCGAAAGTTCTTCAAAATCAACCCACGAATTCGGAAATAAAGTTTCATAAAATTTTCCATAAGCATGTCATTAACGTCCCCTTTCACAGTCGCATTGAATATTCAAAACGCACAAATACTCTCCAAGAAAAAATTCCACGAATTCAACACTGATGCCAATTTCATTCATCGTCGACTATACGCCAGTCGCTGTGCGCCGTTTCACATTAGCAGCAACGAACTGGAAAGGAAAGTAATACCAAATTGACTTTTCAATTAGGTCGATGTCCAACAAGTCAGACGGAGTTTCATCTCAAAAAAAATGGAATCGTTCATCCTGATACGAGGAGGTGAGATAAAATGGAGACATTTCTGCCTTTTGCCAACCACAAACACAGAGTCCGACTCCTGATGAATACAAACAACAATCCTTCACAGTCCGATGGTTTAAGGTTCAGGGTCATTGCTGTAATGAAATGTCCCATTCACTTGGAGACGTATTTGACAATGCGAGTCCTTAAGTTGGCAGTCATTTGACTTGGCAAATTTCACATGAAAAATACCGTCACTGTAAGGAAAATTTAAAGAGGATATTCCGATTAAAGTTGAGATTTCTAATGAAAATCTAGTCGTTTTTTAATATCTGTCATTTTGACGCAGCAACCACCAGCCATTTTGACAGATCTATACGAACCAATTTGTTACCTCTTTTCACGCACATAATAAATGCAAAAATGCTAATTAGTTCCAAACTCCAACTCATAAATAATAAGAAATTAAAATAAAATAGATTCAAACAAATTTTGTCGCCTAATTATAATTCATGGAGACAGCTATCCACATGGACTCTTAAAGAGTTCACTAATCCATATCTTACTAAACAAGCTTCTGACTTGGGTTTCCACCTGAAACTTTTTAGCCTTTTATCTCTCTGGCAAACTATACCAAGCGATCTGGCATCTGGTATTTTAAACGGAGGTCCCGGCTTCCTTGTCTTCTCGCACCTGGGAGCTGTTAACTGGAGCATTATTGTCCATTCACTCGATGTGGCCTAACCAATGTAGTAAGTATTTTGGCTTTTTGGACTGCCTCTATACGTCTTATAGCTCATAGAACTCGCTGTAACTTCTCCTCCATTCGCCCTCCTTGAACGCGGAACCAAAAATCGGTTGAAGATTTTTTCTAAGTATTAGCTCTCCCTTCCAGCGCTCGGCGCAATAAAGCTGAACTTGCAGGACTGGATTTTTTTAGAGCACACATTTTGTTCTTCGAGTAAGGAGTTTTGAGCTTAATTGCTTAGCCAAACCGAAGTAGCCACGACTTCCTAGGGCAATTCCTCTTGTTAACTCCGAAGTAGATAAACTCCTTGAACGCAAATTGTTGCTATCAATAGTACTTGTTTGATTGTTGATAGCATGTACTTAGTCTTGTCCTCGTTTAACTCAAGGCCAACAGATTTCGCCTGTTCTTCAACTGCCGTGAAGGCTTCTACCACAGGCTGCTTTAAGCGACCATTGAAGTCAATATCGGCCGCATACCCACGACCTGTTAAAAACAGTGCCTTCTGTATTGACACATACCCTGCGCACTATCTACTCCAGCACGAGATTGAAGAGGCCAAATGAAAGCGCATCTCCCAACCGAAATGAAAATATGACATGATTCGAAGGAGCTACTTCCAAACAGTTGTACATTGCAGCGCGTGTTCCCAGAGTCACGCTATACAACTGGCTCAATTGTACCGGAATTCCGATATCGGCCGTAGCCAAATAGAGCTCCTTATGATGATGGATGGTGATGGTGAGACTCAACCGGCAATTGGTTGATCTTTTCCAGCACTTTTCTCAGTATAAAAATTTGGTCTATAGTCGATCTGCCGGGCCAAAAGCCACTTTGTTACGTGCCGAATAGTTGCAGAACGGCTTGAGACTTTCCCAGTTCATACATTACGTTGAATAGAATCGCAAATGCGACATTAAGCAGGGATATGCCTCGATAGTTCTTGCGAGGCTTACGCTCGCCTTTTCTGTAGAAGATGGGGCACATGGAGCTAATCATCGGCCCGCTATTTCAGTAGCTGTCACTTTTGAAGCGTTTATTTTTTGACATTTGACAAGTAGAAACTACGCCATTACTAAAATGGAACGATACACGCTTCAACAACGTATTGAAATTATAAAAATTCACTACAAAAATGGTGAAAATTTTGCAGTCACAGTTTGCAAAACTAAAGCATTTTTGGTCGTCGTGAAGCACCTTGTCGGACCGCAATACAGAAATTGGTGGAAAAATTCGAGCAAGTTAGTTGCGCGTCGCTCAAGAACAACTGAGAATATTGCTGCTGTAGCCCAAAGTGTTGAAGGGAACCCAGGTTTGTCCATTCCTCGTCGTTCTTTGGAATTGGGCATTCCACAAACGTGATTAATGATTTTTTATGACCGGAGTTGGATGGTATTGATCTGGACCACGTTTACTTTCAACAAGACGGCGCGGCGCTACGTGCCACACAAGCAACGAAACCATTGATCTTTTACGGGAAAAGTTTCCGGACCGTGTTATCTCTCGAAGAGGTGATCACAACTGGCCACCGAAATCTTGTGATTTAACGGCTTGCGACTTCTTCCTTTGAGGCCACGTGAAAGATAAGGTCTACGCCAACAGCCCACCGTCGACTCAAGACCTCAAAGATGGAATTCGTGAGTCTATCGAGGACATAAGGCAGCCACTTTGTGATTTTAATATTCAATTTCATGAAAAAGAATATGGTCCTGTAAGCGTGGTCGTGGTGGCCATTTGGCTGATGTTGTTTTTCATTATTAACGGCATACCTTCCTCTTTATTATGAAATAAATATTCGTTCATTTATCTCAAAAAATTTAATTGTTTCCTCACTCACTGGAAGTGGGTTCTCTTCTTGACTTGTTACTGCCTCTACAATCTACATGAAACCCATTGAGTAGCTGCTAAAAAGCTACTTAAACATATCTACCGTTCTCTGCGTTTCGGTGACTAGCTTTCCAACCTTTTTTCGAAGATCCTGTGTTCCGGTCTTGAAGCCAGCAGCCAGTTGCTTGGATTTTTCATAGAACTTCCGGATGTTGTTTCGATCACGAGACTGTTCGATCTCCTTGAGCTGGTTTGCGACAACAACTCTGTCTGCTTTTCTACAATATTTTTATATAATCAGTAAGACACAAAAACGTGTACCAAATCGACAATTGTGTTTGTTACTTTTCGTCTATTGTGGTTACATTAACAAAAAATTCGTCCATTTTATGAAATATATCCTGCTATTTGGTCCGTATTTCATAAAATTTAGATTTAAAATAGAGCCGTGATCGGTACGACAAAAAGTATTTAACGTAAATGTGAACCATAGGGCTTCAAGCTTTACTTGATTTGTTATTGTTTAATTTTTAAAAGCATTTTAAATGTTTTTGCTTCTATTGAGTAATTGAATGGCATTTACTATTTCATTCCACAAACATGCTGATTGAATATTCGGTGGCATATTAATAATAACTAGTACCGCCCGTGGTCGAAATTCGACCAATTTTGTCTGTAGATGAAGTAACGAAACCCAACTTGTTTTTTACATAATTTATTTATTATTTATTTCAATTTATTTTTATGCTAAAACTTAATTCATATACCTTTCCGCTATGAAAAAAGAATGGAATAGGGCAAAACAAAAATGTTCGTTTCCATAGCAACACCTCGCAGATAACTCTGCAATGCCCCTGAAGTAAGATTTTATGATTGCTTACTTTTAGGGGTAGTTAAATTGCATACCTTTATGGGTTAATGAGACTCTCCAACAGGTTCTAATCTAACATGATTAAATTCCTTACTATGGAAACATGTTGGCGACAAATTGAATGGCAACAAAATGCTTTCGATGAACTGCTAAGCATTTTGTATGGAAAATTCTTAACTTCATTTTACCAGTCTTAATAGCGACATATACCTACGATTTTTTGTTTCTGCACATCTATGGCACAGTACCTTTCGAAAGATATAAGTTTCATTCTCCTCATTTCATGTTAAATACTTAAAAAGTGCACGAAACTTTTGATGTTTACGTATTAATATAATAATTTTATTTATAAACTATGCAAAAATGATGTTCCTTTCTATGCCAATCTAGTTTCCTATGAAATTTTCAATTTGCTTTGATTTAAAATGAATTCCAGATAAAGCTTAACTATTTCTGAAAATGATCCGCTTTTTTTAATTTTATTGTTTTGTTTTTTTTTCTTTACCGCATATTGTTTATTTTTTAGTAAAATCAGATCTTTATCACATGACAGTCAGAAGTGGTTGCGGCAGTACCGGTTAGTCAGTTATTATTCTCCGAAAATCCTATCATCACAAACAAATCGTTCACAAATTCACCTGTGTCAACAAATGGCAAAAATATTCCAAATTTGCGTACATTAGATGGCAAATCTAAAAATATCTTACTACGCATGTAAATCAGTCCACACAATTACCCTGTATGTACAAACAATATCCCTTAACCCAACAACGTGTCTACGCATTTCGTAATTCCAACCCCCAAGGGTTTTGTGTCCTCCTGGGAAGTACGAACGAAGACAAAAGTAGGTACCAACTCAATCCTTAAACTGAATCAATTACAAAGTCATACCCCAACCCTGAAAAAGTAATTATTTTGTTTAGCATTCGCAAAGGTCATTTATTTGAATAAGTACAATCCCTGTTGTGCTCCTGGCACCACATCATTCCACTCTACTTGACACCGCATTGACTGACAAGGTAGCGCAAGGCGACGTCTCTCATTCGTAGAAGGAAATTGCCAACCAACAGAGTCACAAGTGGTTAAACAAAAACTCATTCTAAATAAT
Source organism: Cheilosia pagana (assembly GCA_936431705.1). Classification (NCBI taxonomy): domain Eukaryota; kingdom Metazoa; phylum Arthropoda; class Insecta; order Diptera; family Syrphidae; genus Cheilosia; species Cheilosia pagana. The sequence goes on along the minus strand of OW386166.1, from coordinate 13,591,917 downwards.
TATTTATCAACAAAGTGTTCCTTACAAAAAAAAATTTCCATCTACCCTCAACTGTCTTTCCCCAGGGCAAAATTGAGTAAGGACTCGTATTTGACTGAAAGATGCGACATTCTTTTGCAAATGCTTCGCAGTATTTTTTCCATTTGACTTTCCAATCAAATTTGAACAATGCACGTAGGAAGGAAGTACGAAAAATTGTTTTGGTTGATGGAATACGCAACTTTGCGCGCAGTTCCATTGATGCTTCGTCATTCGGCTTGGAAACATGTGACTGATCGATAGAAAATTTCAGTAAAAATATGTTTTCAAGTTGTTAAATACAAAAAAAAATTATAATTCCATCTTAATAGCGAAACTAATTGGTTGAGAGAGAGAAAAAAAATGTTCCACATACGCCCCAGATGACAGGGGGACACACAATAGCTTTGACGCACAAGTAAAAATCTGTTTTTAATAAAATGAAAAACCTCTGGCCTTTTAATAAATAAACAGTCGACATTTTGTTCGTTTTTTGCTGTTTGGAGATATCTATCAGCTTGTTGCGCATAATAATCACGCCAAGGTAAAAGTGATTACGTCGCAATTTTTTTTTTATAAAACAATAAATTCTAAAACTGTTACTGCATTACTGTGGTTACGGATTTTTATGAGATTAACAGGACAAACACTGCGTAGGTTTGTGTTGTTTGGGTACGTAAACCGCACAGATTGCAATGTCAGAGGAAGATTTAAAAATATTTTGCGATGGTATGGCGTATGGCGTAAGATTTAAAATAACTATTGCTCTACGGTCTATGACATAAACCAAGTATTAAATAGACGGTCAGCTCAACCAAGTTAAGAGAGTTTGCCGTGTTCCTTTGTGCAAAAGTATACGTGTAATGTTAAAGTAAATTAGCCGCACGCATACATTGGCACAAAGGAACCTGACAGTATGCTGACAGTAAATTCTGTGGTATCATTGAAAAAATTCAAATAATTCAAATATTTCGCCGTTGTAGGGACGTGTTAAGAAAATGGTGTGTATGGTGTGTTAAAACGCATTAAACTAGAGTTTCTTTTACTTAACTTTTAGTTTATCTACTTTAGTGTTGTAAACAATGGAAATCGAAGAACTATATGTATCTGACTACTAATAATATGAATTCGTATGAATTTAAAAAAAAAATATGTTAGCAGGAAAACTTATAGGTATGCGTGGCACATATCAGGATACAAGTCATTAAACATGATTATTTGCAGTTTTTTTGGTGGTTGGGTGTTGTGTGAATAGGGATGGGCATCTGATTGGCATCAACTTGGCGATGTCCAGTGTCGCAACTATCTCACACTCACCAATTGTGCTTATTTTACCTCCCCGTGGTCACCACCGGGTACTGGTCTATGTCCACCCGGACTTGACTTGCTAAACTTATAAGCGCGAGTGTTGAACACGAAGAAAATAGCAACACTATAATGCTCTGTCGGATTGACTGTCTGCTCGAGTCTCAGAAGTCTAACATGAGCCCCTCAGAAAGAGGACGTACGGCGGATGAATTTACATAGCTGAATCAACGGTGGCGTCAACAGTCAACATGGCAGATACCTCAATGGGCTACTCTGACGTATTTGGAGCTGAGGTCATTGAGGATTTTCAACACTAGTCAGGGTGTTGAAATAGAGATGGTGGCGGAAGAGCCCTTAATGGGTCAACGGCAGCTCTCACATCCCCGCAGCGGGTTACTGACTCCGGAATATTCCGGCTCCTTTTGTCCAAGGGGTCGCAAAAAGGGCCTGGTCCTCCAGGTTGGGGGTTGTACGCCGGGGTAACTGCCCGACTACGTAAAAATTACATAGTTGCGAAGCATCAACAAGCCTCGGATACGGATGATCTTACTGTTGACGAACCTGGCAAACGATTAAAGGACAACGAATTTCGGATCTGTACGTGGAATGTTAGGTCCCTTAACAGACCGCGTGCAGCCGAACAATTAGCGGAAGCCCTGAACCAGTATAAAGCAGATCTAACCGCCATCCAAGAAGTGCGATGGGATGGCCCGGGCAAAAAGAGGATGAAAAACTGCGATATTTATTACGGCGACTGCTATCGGCAACAAAAACAGCGCTTATTCGGATGTGGATTCGTCGTTGGCGCCAGACTTAGGCAAGAAGTCTTAAGTTTCAACTATGTAAACGAGCGCATCACGACAATCCGCATCAAGGCTAAATTCGGCAACATTAGCTTAATATGCGCGCACGCCCCCACGGAGGAGAAAGACGACGACACCAAAGAAAGGTTCTACGAGCTCTTGGACCACACTTACGAGCAATGCCCTAGCTATGACATGAAAATTGTCTTAGGCGATTTTAACGCCAAGCTAGGAAGAGAGGGCATCTTTGGTAGTACTGTCGGAAAGTACAGCCTACACGACACCACCTCCGACAACGGATTTAGGCTGATCGATTTCGCGGCGGGGCGAAATGTTGTCATAGCTAGCACACGGTTCCCGCATCTCGATATTCACAAAGGCACATGGAGATCTCCTGATCAATCAACCGTCAACCAGATTGACCACGTTGCGATCGACGCAAGGCACTCCTCCAGTATTATGGATGTCCGAACGTTCCGAGCGGCCAACATTGACTCGGACCACTACCTTGTTGTAGCCAAGGTACGACTCCGGATATCCCGAACGCCGCCAAGACAAGTAAATACTGTGAGGAAGTTTGACGTCGGACGGCTACAATCGCAAGAGATCACCAGATCCTTTTCCGATCGAGTCTCTCTCAATCTCTCAAGAGGTCCTATGCAGCCAGCATCAAGTATTGAAGACCAGTGGCAACATTGCCAAAAAGCCATCAGAGACGCCGCCTCTGATGTGCTGGGTTTCACCCGACCACCACAACGAAACCCCTGGTTCGACGACGAGTGCCGGCAAGCACATGCAGCGAAGCAAGAGGCATACAAAGCGGCGCTGCAAAGGAGGACAAGAGCTGCTCGTGAGCTCTACGCGCAGAAGAGAAGAGACGAACACCGGCTTCTAAGGAGAAAAAAGAAAGAGCATGAGAAGCGCGCGATCGAGGAAATAGAGAGATGTTACAACAGGAATGAGGTTCGGAAGTTCTACCAGAAGGTAAAAAGAACTTCACAAGGCTACAGAACCCGAACCGAAGCCTGCAAGGACGAACAAGGGAACATCGTAGTAGAATCGCAGTCGATGCTGAGGATATGGAAGAACTACTTCTGCAGACTGTTTAACGGCGATGACGACTTAAATTCCGCTGTCAGGCAGAATGAACCGTTCAACCTGGACGATGAGGATCAACAATACCGTCCACCCGACTTGGACGAGGTTAAGATAGCTATATCTAAACTGAAGTCCAACAAAGCCGCTGGAGCAGATGGCCTAGCCGCCGAGCTGTTCAAAGCGGCAGGCGATGACTTGGTTAGGAGCATGCACCAACTCATCTGTAAAATATGGTCGGAGGAAAGTATGCCCGATGAATGGAACCTCAGCATTGTTTGCCCGATCCTCAAGAAAGGAGACCCTCTGAACTGCGCCAATTACAGAGGTATCAGTCTTCTAAACATTGCCTACAAGATCTTATCTGCCGTTTTGTGTGAACGCCTGAAGCCTTTCGTAAACAACCTGATTGGTCCATATCAGTGTGGCTTCAGGCCAGGAAAGTCCACCATAGACCAAATATTCACACTGCGGCAGATCTTGGAGAAAACCCAGGAACTTCAAATCGATACCCACCACCTTTTCATCGACTTTAAGGCCGCCTATGACAGCATTTATAGGGACGAACTATACAGAGCAATGTCTAGTTTTGGCATCCCTGCCAAACTCGTCCGTTTGTGCAGGATGACGATGGAGAATGCACGCTGCTCCATCAAGGTCGGTAAAGAACTTACCGAGACCTTCGATGTCAAAAAAGGATTTAGACAAGGCGATGCGCTGTCATGTGACTTCTTCAACATCGTTCTTGAAAGAATAGTGCAAAACTCAAACGCCAACACCAGAGGCACTATCTTTCAAAAGTCCGTCCAATTACTCGCATACGCCGATGACATTGACATAATTGGCAGAACGCAGCGTGATGTTAATGGCGCGTTTGTGAGTATTGAGACTGAGGCGGCGAAGATGGGTTTGGCGGTTAATGAAGGCAAGACGAAGTATATGCTGTCAACAAAAAAGGACACCCAATACCGACGGCTCGGACAGAACGTCGCAATAGACAGATATAACTTTGAGGTGGTTAAGGACTTTGTCTACCTAGGCTCCGCTATGAACTCAGACAACGACACCAGCGCTGAGGTTAAACGTAGAATTACTCTTGCCAATCGCTGTTTCTTTGGGCTAAGAAGGCAATTGAGTAGCAAAGCCCTCTCCCGAACAACTAGAGTGACCCTTTATAAGACCCTTATCATCCCAGTTCTGCTATATGGCGCAGAGGCATGGACGCTATCAAAAGCGGATGAGGTAACTCTCGGTTGTTTCGAGAGAAAAATTCTTCGTGTTATTTTTGGTCCCGTCTGCATTGACGGTGAATGGAGAAGGAGATTTAACGACGAACTGTACGGGCTGTACAGCGACATCGACCTAGTCAGAAGAGTGAAGGTCCAACGACTGAGGTGGCTGGGTCATGTAGAGCGAATGGACACGAATGCTCCGGCCCGGAAGATCTTCGAATCCATACCCGAGGGAAGGCGCAGTAGAGGAAGACCGCGACTCAGGTGGCGCACGCAAGTGGAAGGGGACCTTAACCAACTTAGCGTGCGAAACTGGAGACAGCTAGCTAAAGATCGCGCTGGCTGGAGACGCTTGTTGGTTGAGGCCCAGGTCCACCCCGGACTGTAGCGCCACCTTAAGTAAGTAAGTAAGTAAGTATTTGCAGTTTTGCTGATTTACCTTTTAGTTTCGTTTCTTTACCGTAAATTAAGAAAATAAATACATTTTCGTTGATTGTATCTATTGGACATTTTTAAGACTGATACGGTGTTCAAGCGAAGTGAATTTTCACTGTGCTGTGAAATTGAAAGTGAAATTTTCATGCCGAAATGTCAAAAAATCACTTTTTGAACAACTATTTTTCACTTGAACAATGTACTGCCTGGTGAAATTTTCATGTGAAAAGTTCATTTTGACATTTCGCAGTGAAAAATTTGATTTCACGTGAACTGCGTACTGCGTAAGCGAAAATTGAATTGAAATAAATAATTTTTTTTGTTTCCATTATTTCCATTATCTCATAAAAAGATTATAATTAAAAAAGTATACCCACTGAAAATTGTCACTTTTGTTGCCCTATATCAATATCCTTAATCGTTCCTTCTCTTTAAATTCGTTGTCATTTTCCTTTTGAAAATCAACTGTGAAATGATTTTTTGCCGAAACAAGAAACGGAGACAATAATTGCTGAAAAAATGTCTTATTTTATTTCCACGAAAGAATATTTCGCAGTATATTCATTTATTTATAACTAGCTGACCTGTGCTCGCCTTGCTTCACCCGCCGTTTTTTTATAAATATGTTCCCTCCCTTGGACCTTTTTTAAAGCAATATAAAGCAAAAACAAAGGCAATCAAAAATAATTTTAATTCGTACTAAAAAGTCTACACAAAAAAGATTTACACAAAGTTCTGTTATTTCCCTCTTACACACCTCAAATGTCGGCGAAAAGAAGCAACACGAATGAAACAACTTGACATTGCAACACGAACGACGAACCCCACCCCAGCTCATTTCCACACTTTTCCAAATGAACAGCAACTGACAGTGCTGTCGAAAGTACTCCCATAGGAGTATTGTACTACTTTCAACACCTCCATACTCCTCATTTCACATTCGTACTCCTATTTTTTTAAGACCTAAAATATCTTACACTTGCAGCAAACCTTAAATAATTTGAATTTACTTTAAATTTAATACAAAAACTTCACTCTTTCTATTTTGTTTTTGTTTTTCGTTGGTCTTATGCAATTTTTGAAGACCAAAAAATGTCTGTACTTCTATTTTTATAAAAGTACTCCCCATTTTGGTCTGCAGTTTTGTAAATGATTCAGGAGAAAATTTACTAAATTCACCTATTTTTTTATTTTTCAATCCGATAAGCCATTACTCAGCTAGGTCTGTATAAACAGAAGTTTCCTTACACATATCCGGTTTTTTTGACTATTTTGTATTCCTGGTTAGAAATTATTCTAAAGCCCGACCCAAAACATAAGCAATCACTCTGCCAAGTTTCATCAAAATCCGTCCAGTAGTTTCTGCGTGATGCGCGGTCAGGCATTTTTTATTCTACAGTTTTATTATATGTAGAGAGTTTTATTATATGTAGAGAAATATATATTTTCGTGGTGCCATAAAACAACAAATGTACCTATATTGAAAATAGGCACTCTGAGAACGCACCCATCAGCTGAAAGAAACCCCTCGCATACACTAGTGTTCTTGCACGATCTCTTTATTTTTTCCATGAAGCGTACTCATTTTACCCTTTTTTCCCTTTACACCGAATCGAATTCCCATGATACATTTTTATGAGGAAATCTAACCTTTAAAAGTTAAATTTATAGTAGGTATTCGGAAAAAGCACATTGAACATTTCACAGACAGGAAATTTAAGAGAACGTTTTCTTTTCAAAATTTAAGGGGGGACCGCCTATTTAATAGTTAGTTTATGGTCTATGATCTGCAGCCTACTATGCTAGGGGAATATTTTTTGCGACGTCAAACTCGTTACATTTAGGCTGTACAGTGAGTCGCAAAAAAAATCTCACATCGACAAAATCAATCAAGCTATTTTCGATTTATTGTGAGCTAAAACTTTCAAGTTCCTTTTTGGGGTTCAATTTTGTTGTGCCTAAAGTTTAGAAAAGAGAGCTCAAGTAGACTTTATCCTTTAGTGGATTTAATCCCTAGTCTGATAAACATCATGAAAGAGCTTTCCAATTAGGTAGTCGTTTGGACTCAGCATAAAATTGTAGAACCTTTCCATTCGTCTCAAACCTGAAAAACTTACACAAAACGAATGGTTGTGAGAAGCTAGGCCTATGGTCCCAAGGACCTAAAGGGTCTTCCAATAGAGGCTTCCGAACTTTGACAGTTGATAGCGGCTAAGCCGATAAAGCTGATTCTGTCAAATTGACTGTCATTTATAGTCTGCTTTGCCATATTACCATGGACTGACATAGCGTTCCACAACACGAAGGAGTTACTTTTAGTGTGGGTTTAGAGCGGGCGGCGTCATCGGTCCATATTTCTTTCAGAACGATGATTATCAACTTATTTTGGCCTAAACTGGATGACATGAACAACAACGACATGTGGCTTCAATGAGATGGCGCTACGTGCAATACATCTGACGCCACATTGGAAATTCTGGACAAGCGATTCGAGGAGAGAAAGAAAGTCAGTTGCAGATTTCAATAGGAACATTGCGTCGGATGTACTTTATCTCATATTCAAGGACATCTGGTTGGTGAAGTTGATTTTTCGCCTCCGCTCGGCGTTAGTGCACTACATCTTTCAACTAAGATTTCATTAGATTTGCATTGTCAATTATTCCCACACAATTGTATTTCTAATCAAATTAGTGTATCGTATAATAAGACAAGTGACCATTCCGAGTAAAATATCTCCAGTAGTTTTTAGACGAGACCTTAACACATTCAGCCCGAAGTAATGAAGTATAAGGTTCTTTTTAAGCAAACCATTTGTCAGCTCGCCTATTACTAATAAGCATCAAATATCAAGTTGGCAGTGCAAAAATTTATCAAATCATCGAAATTGTGGCGTCCACCTTTATCATCAACATCGCCTCAAATTAGCTACACACGCGATGCTCTAAAAGCTATGCAAACACTGCCAACCCAAATAGACATGAATTGCCATTCAAGTGATAACAAAGTCAATTCCGAGCAATTTCAGTGACACATTTTGAATAAATAATACATTTTTGCAGCAGATATATATTTTCTGTACTCGTCAATGTTTATCCATTTGCGAAATGCGCGCCACATGTTGGACCACATCAAAGAACCCCCCAAATGCAAATGGTTATAAGGTGTTAGAGCCTCGCCTTTGTCAACACACGAAAAATTGGAAAAGACCGTCTGTTTTGACATATCTGGCAGTTGGCATTGCTCACGGGCAGTGTAAGCTGGCGCAATGCCATCAAATTGATGTAAACTACACACGAGGCACAATTGTTATTAACGAATGACCAATTAAGCGAGTGCAGGCTTACTTTCGATTTTAAATGTTTGAGCTAATTAGCCACTAAGTTTCGAAAGAGCACATATCTGGCAATGTTCGACAAGGCGAATGCAGTTTCGCAGCACGATGATTGACAGCAAATAAAAGACCTATCTGTCTTTATACGGGTATACAAAATCACAATATCGGTCACCCGGTGAGGGAGGGACAACGCAACCGGCAAGACCCTGTTGCGGGTTCAGCATTTTCGTGACTTTCACGTGATACGGCAGTCACCATCACACAACTGGTGGTTCAGTTTAAAATTCCATCCGTGAAAGTGAGACACATTTAAGCGCTCATCCATCCCTCGGGCAGGGGATATTGTGCAGCGGAAGCGACACCACTCACACCTCATTGAATATCATATGACGTCGCGTCGCGTCGGGGGGATGGCAACTGTGCAAACCACTATATTTAGCTCGCACAGAGAATGACGTCGGCTCTTCGGTCTTTTTGCGTGCAATATTGCTTTTAATTAATTGTTTTATTTTGTTAAGGGGGATGAGAGCTCAACAGAAATTCTCAACCTTATAAATTGGATATGCATGCAGTTGACAAAGAGTGCTACGTGACTATGCGGATGTAATATTCGGGATCGGGATTAATTCGGCTGATTGACGGAGTAGAGTGGATGTATGTCAGCAGCACTTTGGGGCCGGTGATTGCTTGATAAGTGCTGCGCATCAATGAAGTTTGTGGGACAACAAAAATGATTTTTTAAGAGAGACCATTTTTGACATAATTTTTTTAGGGTTTTCATCGCGTCGAAAATGTTGAAAAGGGCTTCCGTATTTTAGATTTTTTTATTGAAATGTTTGAAAAGTGCTTCCGTATTGTCGATTTTCTGATTGGTAAATTGGTTCATGAAGCATTCGTATTCCGAATCAGGAAGCGACCTTATTCGGGTCACTCTAGCAGTGTATTTTTTGAATGAGGTAAGCATTGAAGAAATAAGAAAACTTCCTTACTCACTGAAAGAACAAAAGTCGGCGGTTAGAGACGGTTTTTCACCGAAAGACTTAAAGAATAATGCTGAAGCTATGCCAACGATTTGCACAAAATCGCCTGGAACAATCAAAGGTCCCCGAAAAGCTAGAAATATCTGTCCTCTGATCAATATACAAAGAAGGCAAGAAAAGCCACATCGGGAACTACCATGTTATTTCAATTATGTCAGTAGCTGAAAGTTCTCGAAGAGGTTGTAGCCAAAACGCTCATTGATTACTAGGAAAAATACATTATAATACTGTCTGAGAATCAGTTCGACTTTAGACTTCTCAAATCAAATTAATCAAGATCGAGAAAAGAACACCATAGCTCTTTCTGTCGACTTCAAAAAAGCCTTTATGCCACAAAAATATATTAAGACAAATGGAAGAAGCTGGTGTAAGCCACTTCTGTCATCTATCAGTGCAACTTGAAAAGCCAAACATGTAAAGTTAAAATAAGTCGAGTCTAAGCGAAGAATACCTCTTAGGACATGGAGTGTCACAGGGCTCATAATTAGGACCACTGATCTTTGTTTTATGTGTGAATGAGATGATTGCAGTTCTTAAACTAAACACAGTTAACGCATATGCAGATGAAACAGTAATTATCGTAAACCAAAGAGATGTTAAAGTAGCTGCAAAAGTGATATAGGAAAGGACAACATGCGGCGTGGAGCAGCACTAACTTCGGAAGAAAGAGGCAAAATATTGGCGTATCGAGACTGCAATCTTTCAACCAGATAAATTGCTGGAAACATTTCTAGAAGTCAGTCTGTTGTTTGTCATTTTTTAAGAAACCCATCGCCTTACGAAAAAAATATGAAAAAAACCCTCCTGGAAAGCACGTAAGCCTTGCGAGGAGCGAAGGATCCTTCGAGAAGCTTCAAACTCAAAGTGTTCTGCAGCCAAACTTCGACAGAATTTGGTTGTAAATGCAAGTGAAGCTACCCTACGACGAGTAATCCGCAAGGCAAAATATCTGAAAAGATTAAAACTAAGAAAAAACCACCGCTTACCGACATTCGTAAGCAAACTCGCTGTCTGTTTGCTCGGAGTCACTTTGCATGGAATAGGGATTGGCATCAAATCGTTTTTTCTGATGAAAAACGATTTAATTTGGATGGACCGGATGGATTCAACTATTACTTCCATGATATAAGAAAGGAAGAACACTATTTGACCGGTCACCATAGTTGTGAGGGGGGTATAATGGTATGGGGTGCCTAGCCTATTATGGTGCATTTGATATTCAATTCGTTTCATCTAAGATGAACGCAATAAGATACAAAAAGCTGCTCCAAAGTGCATTTCCCAATTTTTCCAACCTTTTTGAGCCATATCTTGGACGTTTCAACAGGATAATGCCCCAATCCACACTGCTCGAGTCTTAAAGATGTGGATAAATGATCAAAATCTGAACTTAATGGAGTGACCTCCATACTCTCCTGACCTCAATATTATACAGAATTTTTGGGGATGGCTTTTGCGTAAAGTTTATCAATCTGGTAGACAATTTGAGGATATAGAATTATTAAAATCTGCCATTAAGAACGCCTGGAACGAAGTGTTCTTGGACTATCTAAAGGCTCTCTACGATGCAATCCCAGACCGAATTTATGAAGTAATTTCAAATAAAGGTACAACTTATTTGATACAATTTTTTTTAAAAAACTGTGAACTTTTTAGGATCAATCACAAAAAGAAAGAATTTAAAAATTTACCATTGAACTTAGAACGCTCATTTTTGCTTTATTTACTTAAGAATGGAATAGTGCATTATATAAAAAAACGTTTTTTAAATTATATTCTCAAAATGATATAATAAACTCCATTTTCTAAAAAAATTAACTGTGAGTCTACATATTTGGTTGATCGGCAGTGTCCCGTGTGTGAAGATAAGTTGAGATTTGTGAAACATGGCTTTATTTGCGTTTTCTTAAGAAAAACTCAGTACTACGGTATATTCTTAAGAATACTTTGGTTAGGTATCCTAAATATGTATTTTGATTAAAATGTCAAGAGCGCTTTTTGAAAAATCATGCGCACAAAATAGTAACAAATATTGAAAAACCATTTTAAACATTTTTTTTAGAAAAATCCTCTTGCTCAACTGTTTAGCTGAAAACTGAGTACAAGGTATTGTTCAGGATGTAAGCATTACTTCGTTTTTAAAGTTTTATAAAAACCAAAAATGGCGTTTTCGAGATATAATGTTTTGAACAACAGCGGATTCAATTAAAAGGACGCAATAATCTTCATAGCATCAATTTTACTCCAAATATGGATTTTGGGCAAAATTGTTTGCACCCGTTTTTATGTATGTGAACTATATAAAATGTTCAAAATGTGCCATTTTTCAAAAGTTGTAAAATAATATAGAGAAAAAGTGAGTTTGATATCAAGTTAGAAATATTATTATTACCTTAGGAATGAATTCCTGTTACAATAGTATTGACCGTTTTCGCGATATGTCCAATTTTCAAAAGTACAAAAGCTCTAACATCAATTTTGTTTGGAATCGTTAGAGCCGTTTTCGAGCAAAATCAAACTTTTTTGAAATCGATTTATGGAAAGTATCGTTAATAATTGGGCGAACGAGCAAAAAAAATTTACCCGAAACGTAAGCCCAAAAACTCTTAATCCAAAGTTTGAAATAACTCCGTCCAGCCGTTTAAGCTGTAGACTTCAGGAGCTGACGGAATTTGGAGACACACGTTTTGATTTTCTTCCAACATCGCTGTTAATAAAAATCTTAAGTTAAACATTTTGTACGAATACAACATCCTTTTCTTACTACGTGTACGAAAAAGTAAACGTATTAAGCGCTCTTAGAGCAACCTTAGACATTTTACAATTGAACTCCGTCCAAAAGAAGAACAGAAAAAATACCACCACTCCGCAGAGCAACGGCAGCAACAGCAATGACAACTAGAGATAATAATCTACCACAAAGGCTAGTTAGTCTTGACTCTAGACTCTAGACGAGTGGCACTCGTAAGAGGGAAAATGGACGCACAGAATCAGTAAAAATCTGACTGTAAACTGCAGTTTTTCATGCAAGATTTGCCCTCCTTCGACCACTGACCATGCCTTTGTTTTATTGAGCGCATAATCCAAGAAATAAGGTCAGAGAATCAAACGATTCGCATTTCTGTCGATTTGAATTTTCCGGAAGAAGATTTCGTTCGCTGTCGAGTTCATCTACGAATCCTAGGCGATACACTTTTCGTGTGAAAAGGTTCAAGTCGCAGCGAGTACCTATGGAAAAATGTACTTAAAGTGTAATAATAAGGGATATGCATTAGATTAGACTAAATTAGGCTAGGGAGTTGGAAGCAAGTTACCATATCACTGCGGCCACTGGTGGGCCTATTGTGATTTACTCCAATTAGAGCTCACTCATGATTTCAGACTTTGTGATGAATCCTAGTAAATCTTTGAGTGGACTGTCAGCTATGTCCTCTGTCTTAAGGTAGTATTCACCTAGATGTTGTTGACGTAATCTGATTAGACAGTTACAGTGACACTGGATGTGTTTTGCTGATTTTTCGTCCTCGTTGCATAGTCTGCAACGTGTTATCTTGAGTTATTTCCATAGTCATGAGGTGTTTTTTGACTAGACAGTGTCCAGTAAAGAGCCCTGTCAGTTCGAATCTGACTCCTAGTTAGATGTAACGGGTGATTTTTTAAGAGGTTTAGAACTTTAAAAAAAAAAAACACAAAAAATTCGAAAAAATGAATGAATTTGTAAGACGATCCATGGTTAAATTGCAAACCAAACTGAAGCTGTTTGACAGTGACACAAGGTACTAAACACACGTCAGCTGTCAAAACCAGTGTTGCCAAAACCAAACCAGCTAAAAAATCACCCGTTAGGAGTTGTTTCGTTCTTGTTTGGCATGAACATTTTGGCTTGTCTGTTACCTTCAGTATTAGTCCAGTAATGATTGGCCCTGTTTTTCAGCCATGTTTTAGTATGGAATTTCCTGGCACCCAGATGAGATGTACTCTGTTTGTGCTGGCTGGCGATGTGAGTGGTTGACGGCTAGCTTTTGTAAGGCTTGAAGTGCTGCTTTAATGTCAGAGAAAATATATATGTTTCTGTTTGTTATGGATTATTTAGATTTTCTCTGAGACATATTTCTATAGCAAAGATTTCTGCTTGAAATACGGAGTTACATTTGTCCATGTTTAGGATGTGCATTGGTTGCGTGCCTTGTTTCCAGCTTTTTGTTTAATTTGTACTTTGTTTTGTACCACTTTTCAATTTTGGATGCAAATTTTGTTCACAAGCGGCAAGGATTTCCAACCACCTAACTGTATGATACGCTTCCTCCTCACAGATAACATATCCAAACTTGTATCAAAAAAAGCCCCTCTGTTGCTTTTTCAATCCCACAATCCACCCCTTAATCAACAACAAGTCACCCACTGATCAGCAGCAACAAAAATCAGATTTTGTACAATGACTGACAGACCCGGTGCACTATTATGGGACGACTTTTACGAGTGCAATTCAAAATCTATCTATAGATGGTACGTTACGTGTGTTTATGCGAGGCCTCTGTTAGTCTTCGGATTGTGCGCCATAAATAATATTGGGCGCTGTAAAACACTTGACGTGAAACGGATAGGTACCCCTCAATTTAACGGCCCATAGTGCTGCAATAAAATACGAATTGTACTCTATTTATAGCGCTTCGTGATTTTGGGTGAGTTTATTTCGTCTGCTGAACGCTTGACGAATTTCCACTTAACTTAAGAACACACCGACGAAAGCACACGATTCGCTGAACTTCATGAGAAGTGACGTGAGTTTTACTCAGCCGCGTGTGCCCAAATCGAATCTGGAGCACGAGCACAAGTGCGTTCGATAGATAATCTTATCTGTCATTATTATAGCTAATTACCTACTGCCGTGAAATTGAAAAAGAAATCCCCCCGATATTGGTAGATGCTGTTGACAAATTTGCCCATCGATTGGAAGGGTTACCGTATATATAATATCAGTTCTGACAGTTGACAGATGACAGCGCTCAAAATGAATAGTATTTGATTAGCACTGTAACATGTTGCCACACATTTATCGTAAAACATGTTGTAAAACCTTTTTTGTTGTTATAAAACCCAATTAGTACGATGGCCCACTCGAAAATGATTTGTTTCGAAAATCCGATCAAACTTGTTAATAGATCGATGATGACAATCGATTCACACTTCCATTAAGCATTGTGATTTATCTCTGTTAGCCGAAATTAGGTTTCAAAATATCGTTTAAGGCTTTTAATCAATTCTGGATGCTTCACAGACTTCAAGTTTTGCAAGCGATCTTTTACGGTAGCACAGACAGACGGTCCATTTATGTCTTTGATCATAATTTGTTGGGCTTGCGTGTGATTTATTTTCATTCAACATGCAAATTAATATTGCTAATTGTTTGTTTATTTTTATACGCGACTGTAGGCCGGAACGAAAGATTGAAGTTTTTTTGACGGATTTGGAATTAGATGCGCTTAACTATTTGGTATGAATGTGGGAATCGGTCATGCAAATTGGGTTGGGTGGTGATTTTGACACGAGCGGACAATTAAATTAGAGGGAACTATGAGTGATCTGATGTATGATGTCAACGAAATGGCGTTACTCTTCCGCCAACTGATCTTTTGACAGCCATTTGTGGTTATGTTTGAAATGAAGGCGGTATGGGTCATTCTAAAAGAGGGTTTTAGTATTTTACATGCTTAAAGGTTGCTAAGAGAAACTCTCCATGAACCTTGGTATAAAGGAAACGACTGAATTTTCGAACTTTCTGCTATCAAAGATGTAACTAAATAGAGCAAATTTTGTTCAAAGTACCAAACCTTTCGACTCAGGGTAACTTTATTTTTTTGTCGTACGACTTTTTTCAAAAAGATAGGTACCAAAAGTCAAGAAGATCTATTTTATTGGAGTATTTCTTTATATGATAGAAACCGTGTTGTTCATCGAAAAAAAGATTTTCTTCTAATTCCGCAAGGGGCTGTTTTTCAGAGCTAATGCTCATGAACTAGTAAGGAAGACCTTTAAGAACTTTAAGCTTTTTTTTTATGTCAAATATATTGAGGATCAAAACTGAAACTGATAAGTTATAAACGAATATCGATAACCTACCCTTCTCTATTAGAAATCTTTGTAGAGAATTTTGGAAGGTCAGTATAACCACGAATATTGTGTCAAGTCCTGAAAGTTCAGACAACAGAGTCATAAGCTAAGATTTTGCCTCCTCCAAACTTGTGTAACTCCAGAGAGGAGCGACAGTTTTATTATGATTTCTATATCGTCTTTGAAAAGACGGACTCATGTCCCGGAGGCTTCATGATGCCCTTTGGTTGGATTTAGGGAACCATAATATAGAACCATATGTTGTGATGAGCCTAATCATCATTAGGTAATCCCAGCCCGATCTTTGAAGAGATCTCTTCCAGCTGTCGAAAAAAGTTTTAAATGCTTTTGACTAATCGTGTTTAAACCAAAATAGCTTGAGGAATACTTTGAAATATATAACTGCGCTAAAACATACAACTTCTCTCTGTATAAAGGACAACTTTGATCTTCATAGGATTGACCGAAATCTTATTTCTAGGAGAAAAGTCATAGACTACGTTCAAAGCTGCATGCGGTAATGCAGAAAGGACAAGAGATATAAACAGACAGAAAGGCCCAAAGAACCAAATGTGAAAAAATAAGTTTGTCTCCACTGGAAATTATCTGCGACACTCAACTGAATTTCCGTCTTTATATCGACAAAACTATTAGCAGAGTTTACTCAACTGGATTTCGTTAAACGTTTAGTCGAAGAAATGTTCCCATCTCTATGTCTTTTAATTTCTTTATATGACGTTTGTCAGAATACTTCTCAAACATGTCAGCAACATATTCTGAATACGATAAAGAAAAAGAACCTTTCTAGCGCATTCGTTTTGCCTAATGGGGGTTGGGTTGGTATGACCCACACAATTAACTTCCCTACGAAACAAGCTCTAAGGACTCGTCGTAATGTCGCTGATATAGATTTTATTCATCCTTTGTTATCTGGAAACATCCGCACGTAAAACCACATACAGAACCCTGTTTTTCAGCATGACCTTGATCCAGACACCAAGAGTCCAGTGGCGTGGCGGTTATATAACCCGATTCCTACCGACTTTCCTTTTTATATATATCGCTTTTCAACATGAGCAACATTTTTCGTTCGACCGATATCGGTCGATATAAGTGAGACGTCTAATTTGATTCAATGTAATATAACTGTTACCGATAATATCGCTTGTTTCCTATTGCCAGTTGTTTGTTGCCTCAGTGGGAGAGCCGCCCAAGGTTTTTTTTAAAATTCGTATGCGATTAATTTTGCTTCGACTTCCCATTTTAAAATGTCCACGCCACTGCAAGAGTTTCATTAGGTTCTTCTCTTAACAAAACCTCAATATGCTGTCAAAGTAGCGTTGCCGAAGGCACCCTCTTAATCGTCTGAGATACCTATACACAATTCTCTCCTGTCAAGCGCTTAAATTTTACAAACTTGGTTTTAAAACGGAGTTGCGAAGGGTTTACTAAATTAATAGGGGTTTTACAACTCACAGAGAGAGGTGGCATACAACTCCGCCAGCCTTTTAATACTTTTCAGCAGAAAGAAGGTGAGACTTGTTTCGGGTGAAAAATTAGCCATTTTTGCCAGTCTCATCAATCGCCAAAGGGCTGGTTTCAGAATATAAGCTAGTGCTAAGCCAACAGGGAAGACTTATTGAAGCAGTTCTATTCCATCATCACAAGGCTATTTATAGTTATTAAAGATGCAATAGAATGTCTGGGTTCATGGGCTGTCACTTCTGCGTATCTACCAATTTTGGTCGCTTTAATCCTTACACAGATGCATCCAAGGAGACGCTGCTTCTTTAGCAACCACCATGGTATAAGTAAGATTTGGATTCTCTTGTTGTTACCCAGAGCATTATAAAGCACTTGATAAGTTTCACTGATATCTGCGGTGGGATTCTGTAAACGAAAACGAAACGAAAATCACTTTCGCGTTGTAAAAAAAAACGAAAGAAATGACTCAAAAACGAAAATCGGTTCTTTTTTTCCTATTTGCAAACGTCCCTTTATTTTGACACATTATGTGTTAGGTGCGAGCCTCAATTGGAATTGGAATATAATGTAGATGTTGCAACGCAACATGAATAACATCCATATCGTCACTCGCTAACCGTCGGCAAAATTACATTTTTGTCTAAAGACAAAACACCGGCGGCAAATGACGAAAATTGGCGAGCGCATCGATGACTTATGGGAAATCGGGAGTTCAGAAAAAAAAAACCCAAAGGCAGAGAAAAGATGACAACAAAATCATATTGTGTGGGAGTTAACATGCCGAAATTCCATACAAAAAAAAAGTGCGATGTTTTGGCAATTGGCTCCTCCCACTTAAGTGCACTCTCAGCACTGATAAACAGTGCGTCTGTGTGCGTAGGTGGGGGAGAGCATGATGATCTTCCTAGGCAAAACTAGATGAGCAGCGCGGGGATTATCAAAGCGGTGAAGTTTTGCTGTGTTTTTGTTTGAAGATCCGCAATCCGTCTTAGTTCAATGACCAGCAGAAGTAACCAACGGAAAACAGCTGGATGGATTGTTTTCTTTATGACTGAAGACAATCAAATTATGCATTCCCAATTGTTCAGTCAAGCCAATAAGTAAAACGAAATAAAGTTTGTTGAGAAAGAATTGTCTAGACTTTTTTCTTGTCGATTGGTGCTACTAATTGGTACATAGTCAGTACTACAATACTACGTGTAACTCTGCTAGGCCTTTTCCGCGCAATTTTAAAAATAGTTGAACCAGCCAATCGGGTTATAGTTTTAACTTTTTTGCTAGTGTCCTTGCGATACATTGTGGTCCTTCGAGCCGGATTTAAGGATTTAGACAGATTTAGTGCCAAAAAACAATAAAAAGACAGTACGTGATATCAAAAATACTTCAGTGCGTTATCTAAACTACTCTAAACAAAATTGTTCGCGTGAATCGATTAAGATATTTGATCGGGTTTTTGTTTCCTGTATCTGGAATTGAAGAAGTTTGTGCAGCGAGGGAGCAACGCTCAACTACAAGGTGTGTGGCATTTTATAATTTATATTTCTTTATAACATATTGATCGTGATCGATCTTTAATAAAATAAATTATATTGTGTGTTGTGTACTCTGCGGTAATTCTCGTCGTCTCCATCATGAGTAAGAGTAAAATTTCGAATTGGGTAGATGCGATACAAACGATTTCGCTTGAATTAGAAGCTGATCATAGGGCATATCAAGCTTTAGATAAGTTAAAGAATTCTGTGCATATGAACGAGGCGCGTTTACTCAATTTAGAGACATCGTTTGATGAGGCTAGAGCGCAGCATCAAAAAATTGTTGCAGCTCCTAGTGATGAGTTAAAAATTAAATATATGGAAGCACTTACATTTCATAAAGTGAAGGAGCTTTATTATAAATATTCGTCCGAGTTAAAGGAGCAGTTGGCAAGCAACGATAGTCACAACCAAAGTACTCTCAACCATTCAGTAGCAGCATCAAAGATCCCGTCGGTTGAAGTAAAGCTCCCGCCTATGAAGATCCCCACGTTTGATGGTTCGCTTCAAATGTGGCCGGAATTTAAGGGATTGTTCGAAGCCCTAGTTAACAAAAATTCATCGATATCCGATGCACACAAGTTGCAGTACTTGAAGGGAAACTTAAGCGGTGAAGCCGCACGCATGTTGCGAAATACCGACACGAACTTTGAAACTGCTTGGGCGTTATTAGTCAAACGGTTTCAAAATCTGCGATTGCTAAAGGACATCCAGTTTAGATTGCTCTTTGAACAGCCAAGGCTGACTAAAGAATCGGCAGACGACATAAAGTTATTGTTAGACACCACAAACGAAGCACAGCTGGCGCTCAAAAATCTTGGTGTGCCTGTGGAATCTTGGGAAGATGTTCTTATTTTCCACACTGTGCAAAAACTCCCGCCTATCACTAGAGGTCATTGGGAATCACACATTTCATCATATGTCGATTACCCGACATATACCGTATTAGAGGATTTCTTGCTCATGAGATCAAGAACCTTGGACGTCATGGGACAGTCCTCATTAACTTCTAATCAAAACAGATCTTCATCAGGATCAGTTCGTTCACACAATTCCACAATTCTTAAATGTTCCATGTGTCAGGGAGCACATTCTATAAGGAATTGCTTTAAATTTAAGGCATTAAATGCAAAAAAAAGGCAAGACATAGTAAGGAAGAAAAAACTATGTTTCAACTGCCTTTCAAATGCGCACTTTACACAAAATTGCACAAGCACTTTTACGTGTGTGACGTGCCACCAAAAGCACCATTCATTATTGCATATTAACGCACCAAGTAATGAAATGCATGCTAGTGAACCCGCTCTTGTCGAGCATGTTTTAACACCTGCACAATCAGCCCCCCCTTCTTCTCACTCTCAACAGTTGTCACCATCAGAGAACCCAACATCCTCCAACACAATTGCTTCTGCACACAATGCGTCTATAGCCGAAAACAGGCAATCAAGGACTGTTCTTCTGGCTACTGCTCTCATTAAGGTTTTAACACCCGTCGGCAAACCGTTGGTGCTGCGAGCGCTACTGGACCCTGGGTCAGAGGCTTCTTTTATCTCTGAAGCTGCTGCACAAAGACTAAAGTTGAGAAAAGAAAGGAGCTGCGTCAATATTCTTGGCGTTGGAAACACCAACAAATCCATATCGAGGCATAAGGTCTCTCTCACTATTTTCTCGAACGTAAATGAGAAATTTAGCTTACAGCTTACGGCCTTGGTCCTACCCAAGCTAACAGCGTTCCTACCAACGCACAAATTTCCATGTGCTAAATGGAGTCACCTCCAAACAATTGAGCTCGCGGATCCAACATTTAATGAACCAAGTCAAATCGACGTCTTGCTTGGCAGCGACGTTTATCCATCAATTCTACTTGAAGGTATAGTCAAAGGAGATCCAGGTACCCCCATGGCTCAAAGAACTGAATTTGGATGGGTGTTGTCTGGAAGTATTTCTCCCGGCATTGGGTCAACCGCTATATCTCTTCACACAATCACCGAAGGTACGTCCTTGGACAGTTTACTGCAAACATTTTGGGAACTAGAAGAAGTTCCAAGAAAGAAGATGCAATCACCGGAAGAAGAAAAATGTGAAATACATTATGGCAGAACTCATCAACGTCAGGCGGATGGAAAATATGTCGTGCAACTTCCATTTAAGGATGGAACACGCCCAGTATTAGGTTCGTCCTACAGATCAGCTCTCGTCAGGTTTCTGCAATTGGAAAGAAAGTTCCAAACGAATTCGTCATTTTATGCGGAGTACAAGAAAGTTTTCAACGAATATAAGGAGCTTGGGCACATGACAGAGGTAGACCCCACGTCACTGACCAGGTTTCATTATTTTGTTCCGCACCACGCGGTGATAAAGGAGTCTAGTTCCACAACAAGGCTGCGAATCGTGTTCGACGCTTCCTGCAAGACGTCCGACGGCACGTCACTCAATGACCATCTCTATGCTGGTCCAAGATTACAAGATGACATATTTGATCACATTATTCGCTTTAGAAAACATAAAATCGGCTTTGTTGCGGATATCAACAAAATGTATCGGCAAATTTGGGTCCCAGCGAAGGACTCCTTCTATCAACTTGTTTTGTGGAGAGATATGGAGAGAGAAGAGATGAAGATATACCGCCTGAATACGGTCACATTCGGAACTACTGCCGCACCTTACCTCGCGATTTCTCCTTGCATCATCATTGGAAAGATCTTGATGCAAGATATCTGGAGGGAGCAGCTAACTTGGGACATGGAACTCCCAACAAAAATCGTCTCTGCGTGGCAAAGCTTAAAAGAGGAGCTAAACACACTCAACGCCATCGAGATCCCTCGCTGGATCAATACCTCAGGCGCTTCACAAATTGAAATTCACGGGTTCTGCGACGCTTCGGAAAAAGCATATGCTGCTGCCGTATACGTTCGAGCCATAACCGGGAATACGACCCGTATAAATCTTCTACTTTCAAAAACAAGAGTCGCCCCACTAAAAAAAATATCGGTAGCACGGTTGGAGCTATGTGGAGCTCAACTGTTGGCACACTTACTGGTGCACACCGTGCAGACGATGGAGCTGCCATCAACCAAAATATTTGCTTGGTGTGATTCTCAAATTGCGCTCGCGTGGATAAAGGCAGTTCCATACATACGCACTACGTTCGTTGCCAACAGGGTGGCTGAAATTCAGGAGCTCACCGATCCTAAATGTTGGAACTACGTCCCGTCTAAGGAGAATCCAGCGGACTTAGCGTCCAGAGGTCTTCTGCCAAGGGATCTCAAACAGCATCAACAATGGTGGCATGGACCTGAGTTCCTGAAAGAGTTTGATGAGAAACTCCATCCGCCATTTGAAATTAAAACCACTGACCTTGAAACGAAAGAATCGTCGACTTCAAGGGCCAAGAACGAATTTATCGCATCTGGGTACCCCATCAAAAATATTTTTCAGCTCTGCGTACACTTCAATGCCTTCGAAACAAATGAGCTTTTCACACGTTTTTCATCCCTACAGCGTTTACTTCGAGCTACGTCGTATTGGCTGCGCTTTTTTACAAATTTGCGATTGAAGGCGAAGAAGATAACATCACGGGTGTCTGGAGCGCTTTCAGTTGATGAGCTTGCATCAACCCGACTGCGACTGATCTCCATTGTTCAGCAAGAAGTTTTTGCCGAAGAGATCTTGAAGATAACCAAAGGCGAAAATGTACCAAAGGGTAGCAAATTGGCTAGACTTTCGCCAATTATAGACGAGAACGGGATTTTGCGAGTAGGGGGTAGATTGGAAAATGCTGATTTGCCCTATCCACAGCGGCATCCAATAATATTGCCTTCAAACAACATTTTAACGTCGCTTATCGTTCACGAGACTCACATGAGATCGCTGCACGGAGGTCAGCAACTCATGATGGCAATGCTCCGAACCGAGTACTGGATTATGCATCTAAAATCAAGTGTGAAAACTTGCATACATAGGTGTCTCAAATGCTATAGGTACAACGCCACACTAATGCAGGAGAAAATGGGTAATTTACCAGCGTTACGCGTTAACCAGGCTCGCCCCTTCCAAACATCCGGAGTGGACTATGCCGGTCCTGTGCAATTAAAGGCATGGAAAGGTCGATGCAACAAAATTACGAAAGCGTATATCGCAATTTTTATTTGTTTTTGTACAAAGGCAGTTCATCTCGAACTTGTTAGTGACTACAGCACGTCCGCCTTCCTTGCAGCATTTAAACGCTTCACTGCTCGCCGTGGTATCTGCGCGAATCTATACAGCGACTGCGGAACAAATTTTAAAGGAGCAGCCAGAATTATGGAGTCAGAAAAGTCACACATGTCAAAGCAATGGACAGAGGATATCGCCATGCAATTGCAATCGAATGGGACAACATGGCATTTCAACCCGCCGGCAGCTCCACATTTTGGTGGACTGTGGGAGGCAGGGGTTAAATCCATGAAACACCATTTAAAGAGAATCATCGGCCACTACACTCTCACTTTTGAGGAGTACGCAACCATCCTAACACAGGTTGAAGCTTGCCTAAATTCACGTCCACTGTGTCCGGTCACCGAAGACCCTAACGATCTATCAATATTAACACCAGGACATTTCTTAATCGGTACGTCGCTAAATACCGCACCCGAAAGGAATCTGACTGAAATGAAAGAAAATTATTTGGATAGATGGCAATTGATGCAGAAAATTCAGCAGGACTTCTGGAAGAAATGGAAGTCCGAATATCTCGTTCGGCTTCAACAGCGCCCCAAATGGCTAACGGCGAATTGGGAGCTGAAGGAAGGGCATTTGGTACTTCTGCCTGACGAACAAACACCGCCCACGTTATGGCGACTCGGCAGAATTGAAGCAACGCATCCGGGAACTGATGGAAAAGTCCGAGTGGTCACAATTAAAACCGCAACCACATCACTTAAGCGTCCTATTGCTAAGCTTTGCTTCTTGCCCATGCTTAATAAATAAAACACCCACACACACATACACACACACATATTAATAAATAAGTATTAATATTATATCTAAAACAAAATAAGCTATAATGAATTCAATTAAAATTAACTAACTCATACCCATAACCCTATAATGCCACATGCCATTCACCATACCTTCTTTCGTCTCCTTTACATGTACTCCTACCTGCCCACATGGCGTGGAGCTAATCATCAGAAGAAAGCATCAATCAACATACATCTTTAATCGGAAGCTGAAAATCAACAATCAACATACCACAAGATAAGAAGATTGCAGATGCCTTCCAATGACATGATGTCTGTTCCTGTGGCCCGGCAGGATGTTGCAACGCAACATGAATAACATCCATATCGTCACTCGCTAACCGTCGGCAAAATTACATTTTTGTCTAAAGACAAAACACCGGCGGCAAATGACGAAAATTGGCGAGCGCATCGATGACTTATGGGAAATCGGGAGTTCAGAAAAAAAAAACCCAAAGGCAGAGAAAAGATGACAACAAAATCATATTGTGTGGGAGTTAACATGCCGAAATTCCATACAAAAAAAAAGTGCGATGTTTTGGCAATTGGCTCCTCCCACTTAAGTGCACTCTCAGCACTGATAAACAGTGCGTCTGTGTGCGTAGGTGGGGGAGAGCATGATGATCTTCCTAGGCAAAACTAGATGAGCAGCGCGGGGATTATCAAAGCGGTGAAGTTTTGCTGTGTTTTTGTTTGAAGATCCGCAATCCGTCTTAGTTCAATGACCAGCAGAAGTAACCAACGGAAAACAGCTGGATGGATTGTTTTCTTTATGACTGAAGACAATCAAATTATGCATTCCCAATTGTTCAGTCAAGCCAATAAGTAAAACGAAATAAAGTTTGTTGAGAAAGAATTGTCTAGACTTTTTTCTTGTCGATTGGTGCTACTAATTGGTACATAGTCAGTACTACAATACTACGTGTAACTCTGCTAGGCCTTTTCCGCGCAATTTTAAAAATAGTTGAACCAGCCAATCGGGTTATAGTTTTAACTTTTTTGCTAGTGTCCTTGCGATACAGTAGATATAACCAAAGATTGTGAGCAACGTCACCTTTCGCACAAAACGAAAAAAAAAACTTTTCGTTTTTTTTTGGAGTTTCATGAAGCATGCAAAGCGAAAACGTCAATGACATAAATTTCGTTTATTTTTTTTATTTCGCAGGAAACGAAAATAACTTTCGTTTTCAAATTTACAAAAATTTCCAAAACAATTGAGCTTTTTCGTCTTAAAAAATGCAGCCCCTTCTTTATAGCTGTCTATGGCCTCCTTACTGTGCCATCAACAGTCCTAAAACTCCCTATGATTTGAAACTTTGCTACTTTTTCACAATAGATATAAAAAATCCATCGTGATCGTGACAGTATTTCGATTTTATCCAACTTATGACCGTGTGTCGTGCATTATTTTTATCAAGACATCTCAATCGTTTTTTCATTGACGTTTTTTTACTACCTATACCTCAATTTAAAACAACTATACCCCTCGCAACTATTTTGCGCTTTCTCTAACCCCACGTCGATCAAATCTCTAAGGTTGGTAATTTTGTAAAAGCTCCCTATACCCAATCACTTAAATCGACTTTTAGCACGTCGCCAATTAACCTCTAAGCCTCTAACTGATCACGTATCTGATTGCATCAATCAAACCAAGCACCAGCAATATGATTCCGCCAACATTGTTCACCAGTTTGTGCATATCGTATCGTGTGCATTGCGTCATTAATCAGTGTGAAGCTATAAACACTTTTATGACTAGTTGCTTGATCACTTTAAGTGGCGCGCATGTCTTGTAACAATTGTTTCGATTGTTTTGCTAATAATATATACATCTGACTGATCGTCGCCAGCGCAGACACACACCAATTATACGCGAACGTCTGGGAGTGTCACTTCTGAGAAGTTCGCTTCGATTTACTGGTAAGAAAAAGATTGTTTTTTCAGAATAGGATAGTCGATTAAATCGATCACATGAATGGAAGTTTTTTACATTCAACTAGATGGGGAGTATTGATTTTACACCCACCTTCAGGGTTTGCTCGTCTCATCAGCCACAGAAATAAAGATGGCGATGACACAAGCTGTACGGTAAAGGGAGTGCAATTCATTTAATCAAATTAGTATTCTCTGGCTACCGGCTGACTTACAGCCACTTGTTGCCCATAGCAACAAGTTAATGCTGCGGAATGTTGCCATTGCCATTAGGAACTTTCGCCTTTCTAATGATGGGCAGTGTTATTGACTCTACCTTTTGACTGCCGCGTTATCAGAATCGGTGCACGGAATGAGGCTTTTAACTAGTTAATTGCCCAATCAAAGTGACAAGTACACTATATACTTACATCCATGTCAAGATAAGCCATATATACCCACCGTGCGTCGGGGTATTCCCGCACACTCAACAAGTCACGAGATAAACTTGGGTGGATAGAACGAAATAAATCGCCCATGGTTAGTTGCAATACGGTTGGCAATAACAACAACAACCAACGACTGGTAGAAGGTGCATTTTCGTGCAGAAATCTCACAACCAGCCAGACAGATCTGCCTCCGCGTCTGGAGGCCACATGGAAAAGTCGTTGGTCGGAAAATCAAGTCAACTCCCATTAACCTTAACACAGATTGATGATACTCATGAAATGAAGTGCTTATGCATACAACTACTGCAAGTCAGGACAAGGACAACGTCATCGTTGGTCATCGGTAGCCAGAGAACTCATTTTGTGTAAGTACTTGTGGGTCATTGGAATTGGAGATGATTTAGCAAATGTGACGGGAGCTGACAAATTGCCTGTGACATGAAATGATTTAGAAATGTTTGTGTTTGCTACCCATGACAGAAGTAATCGTCATAGGGAAAATTCTGGCTGTACCTTTACGCGCCATCTTGTTGGAAATTATTGTCCTCCTAACATTTGGAAAGCTAAGAAATCTTTGTCTGATTTATTTGTTCCAAATTCCACTTTAACTGAGTACACGTAAAGAATTATTTGCGAAAATGTATCAGTACTCACAACTATCAAGAACTCACAACTACGGTCAGACAGTTCAAAAATAAATTTACGACTTTTAAATTAAATTGTTAATTTTATTTTATAACTAGCTATTTATTTTAAAATTTGTGCAAATGTAATAAGTCATTTTTTTTCTTAGTAAAATTAACAATATTTAAAGAAGCCACTGTTAGAATTTTCTCTTTTATCTCAAACCAAGAACCAGTTGGTCTAACCTAACCTCCTTTGGATGCCAAGTGGATTTTTACTTTTTTTTTATAGTTTTGTCTAACTTTTTATGGAAAAAATTAAGTAAACTCGATTTTGTGTTGATTGATCTCTACTTTTATGCAAGTGGGCAGCATTATTTTATGCCAAAGCAGAAAAATTCGGAAAAAGTTAAGATTGGTAAACGGGCCATCCGTCGATAGCAGAAGCTTAAAAGAAAATAGACATAGAAAATCGGTGCAAATACTTCTGCTCAATTCATTTAAAGAGCAGGCAAACGAAATATACACGACTGGGTAGCACGAAACTTTCTCGTTCATATGAACAGTTTGGTTGTTAGATGACAGTTCACATCAAATAACAATAGGAGGCCTGAGTTTTCAGTAACAAGCAATTTTCAAAAGTTGCGCCAAATGCAATATTTATTGGCTATTAAACCTTATACAATTTTTGATTACAAGGACAGCTTCTGATCTAGTAGCAGTTTCTGATTTATTAGGGCTTGTTTTCCACTGGAATATTTTAGTGATGCTGATTTTTGTGGCTTAAAACCGTATTATAATATGTCTCTATTTTTTTGAAAAACTAAGTGCGGAATACTTTTTAGAAAACTTCTGTCATCCTAAATACGTATTTTAGTCAAACTCTTTAGAGCGGTTTTTAGAAAATTATGCACAAAAATAAATAGTAACAAATATTGCAGTGTTGTTTTCGAAAAATACTCTTGCTCAACTATTTAACTAAGAACTGAGTAGATATAAGATATTTTTCAGGAAGTAAGAACAACTTGTTTTTTTTTTAAATCTAAAATATCGTTTTCGAGACATGAACCTTTTTTAAAGCAGCGTTGTCTGTAATTTGAATTGAAAACTAAGGACGCAGTAATCTTGAAAACATCAATCTAACTCCAAGAATGCATTTTGGTCAAAATCAGTGTAGCCGTTTTCATGTAGGTTAAATAAAAAACCAATTTTTCAAAATATGCATTTTTTTTTAACTTTCATTGTACGATAATTTAGAGAAAAACTGGGCCCTAATCACGTAATTTTTGAGACGACTATCTTTGGAACTAAAGATCTTAAAAACTAACAACTATGTGCAAAAATTGCGAGTTTAAGAGCTTCATCTAGTTCATTCTCCACAAATGTATTGAAAATTGTCGATAATCAAACAAAATCGGCCTGAACCTATACTCATCATAAAAATTGCAAGAACAATATCGTTACACGACCATCGTCTTATGTGATCTGCCTCCTGAGTTAGCTATCAAGTTAGAAATTACCAAATTACCTTATTAATGCATTTTTCTTAGAATCGTATTGACCGTTTTCTAGATATGTCAAAAGTAGCAAAAATTAACCAAATCTACCTTAGGCCAAATATCAATTTTGGTTGAAATCTTTAGGTCCGTTTTCGAAATAACTAAATTTTTTTAAAAACGTTAAATGGAAAGTACCGTTAATAAATAATAGGGCAAACGTTCAAACAAAAATTAGCCCCGAACTGTAAGCCCAAAAACTCCAAATCCAAACTTTGAAAGAAATCCGTCCAGCAGTTTAGGCTGTTAACCTCAAGACAGACAGAATTTGGAGACCCAATTTTTTGAGTTCCTCAATCTTCGTAATGTCAGAGTTAATTCAAATCAATGATGGTCCGTTATTTGGAGTGATGTATCCAAATAAGAAGTTTGCTTTGGTGTCAAAAGATGTGTGATCTGATAAG
The DNA here is from genome assembly GCA_936431705.1 of Cheilosia pagana. Classification (NCBI taxonomy): domain Eukaryota; kingdom Metazoa; phylum Arthropoda; class Insecta; order Diptera; family Syrphidae; genus Cheilosia; species Cheilosia pagana. Next base: position 13,563,581 of record OW386166.1, on the reverse strand, counting down.
AAACGCAAAAGAAACCTTCCACAAAGACCGCATATAAACAATAGTCATGGGTTGCATGGTCAATGCTGCCAAGTACCAAGACATTTCGCAAGCAAAACTTCTCCATCGTCTTTAATAAAGTGAGAGTAGGCTATATTTTACAACAACCATTCGGTTAGATAAGTGATTCCCAAAGTGGTTCACAAAGACCCCCAGGGGCCACGAAAGTCTCGACGGGGGTCGAAAAGAAAGGGGGTTCGCCAGTTGAAAATAAACATTTTTTTAAATAGGCTGGCATATGAAGAAGATAGTCTGTTTAATTAGCATTATTTCCTTTTTTCAAAAAGCTCCTTTCATATTTTTGAGGAGTGTGTGTTCACGACAGTTACTTGTAAAAACTTGCATATTCGATATTCGGTGTAACGCGTGTTAAGACATGCTAAGCGCCGCCCGCAACGCTTGTTCAGAAGTGAAAAGGAACGAAATGCGACTTGTGTTTCAGAGATTAAAACGAGTCGAACGTACAAACATTGAGTACTCGCTCGAATAAAAAAACCAGCTTAAACAAACCGAGTCCACACGCCACAGATTAATGCCCGATTAATCCTGGTTCGAACTTTTCCAGCTGATGGGGAGTATTTAAAAACGAATGCTGCCAAATGCTTCTCATTTGTTTCCGGAATTTTGAAAGGAAATTTCGTTCACAAATTCTGTTAAAGTACTTACCATGGGAGTTGAACAGTCTATCCTTTGACTGGAAGCACATAGTTTCCCACTGAATGGTCTTTCACATTTTTTTGACGAGTTTTGGCTATATGGTAAAATTGTAGCAGCAGATGGTCGATCGAAACCAAGTGAATTTTGAAAGTGGTCTACGAAAAAAAATAGTCTGGGAACCTCTGGGTCGACAAAGGCCTGAGGGTTAACTGCTAAAGCAATTCTTTTTATCGAATGGCCTTCCAGCATCCCTGACCTTTCACCGTTTGAACTGGTTTGCCGTAAAATGCAGCAAAATTTCGACAAGAAGCAGCAACAAACTCCTCCAAACTTAAGGCCCAAGATAACGAGTATCTCGAAGGCTTATAGATTACACTATACCACGATACTTAGAGCTAGTGATAAAAACAAAATTAAGACTCATAGACTAACTATGTAGAAAATTGTAAAGTCATATATTTTTGCAAGCTCACTCCCTGACATTATTTCAATGAATTCTGTGTCTTCTTCTCTATTTAAAATATATCTAAGTTAATCGTTATTTAAACAGCAAAAAATTGTGTTTTATTTCGAATAAATTTAAGAACCAGCACATGTTTGTATGTAGTTTTCCTCGGTATCTACAATTGCACCTACACAATCTTATTAAAAATCAAAATTCATATATATACGACCCTCAACTTGCACTTAAGTTTGTCGCACAGCACCTGCCATTTTGCAATTCCTACATGCGCATGCAGAATGCACAAAGCACAATGCCCAAGAGTCTAACAATGACACTGTTAATAAATTCAAATGAACATCTTTTTCCAGCACATGAATATGCATTTCGTTTTTGTAAATCAATTTACACGTCGCGCGCTTTCACAGCAAATAATTGCAGTTCATAATTCAACAATACTTGGCTCGGTGTGTTCATAAATAATTCAATCAATTCACGCTTTAGCGCTGCGCAACTTGCCCGTTACTTCTTTTTGTGATCTCGTTTCATTTCATTTACAACAACACACAGACACATTTCACGACCCTCTTGACTGCTGCAATCAGCTGATCTATGTTGATATCAACAGAAGAAAAAAAGCAACCAACTGTCATTGATTTGCTGTCAAACTTTTCAATCAACAATTAAATTTGCTTCTAATAATTCCAGTCACATTATCTAAACAAGGCGACATTAACCCTCACCCGGCAAAACCAAGTGCCGTCAATTTGTGCGACATATGCCAAATTGACAGAAGTGTGAAGTGTGTTGTCAAAAACAAATTCATTTCAAAGATCATGCCCTCATCAGCTGATTAGTATGCCTTTTGGCGAGCGCCGGCAACACACACTGAGTGAGTGTTACGATAAAACCTCGCTAGGTGTCAGTGGAACAATAAACGACCCAACAAAAAACAACAATTGAGTTTCCGAAAACAATAAATGAAAATGTTTTTGATTGAATTATCGAAAGTTGAAATCAAAATTAACGTTGATATGGTACTTGAACTTGAGTGCGTAATTGACAGATGCAGACATTGTGACAGCGATCGGTTGATGTGATGCGGTTCGATTGGGAGCAAACTGGATTTGGTTGTGGGATTCGCGGTCCCCTTAAAAATGGAGTCGCGATAAGCACCTGGGGGTGGCTTCCGCCTGTTAATTGATTTATGAGAAGCCAATTTTACGATAACTTCTCGTGGTTGTTGTGTTTTGCGATTGCCAGAGTGTGAGTATCACCAGTAGTTGTGGATGTAGGTCAGTGCAATGCGGAACATGATTAGCGGGAAAAACTATGTATTTGCAGTTTGACACAATGAATTGTGATTATGGTAATCAGTTACAGCTACTACAGTTGATGATAAACTATATCCGGGCCCTAGTGTTTTTCAAATGCAAATATTTCGCTTACTTTCACACTGGGGTTTTTCCGCCCATCAAATTAATTGCCTTGAAAATTTGCATTGAGAGGGGGTTGGCGTTAAAGGTTTAAGGCTTTTGTTAGCTGTCATCTACTGATCATCTACAAAATAGCATAAAGGCAACTTGTCAACTGTGGATAAAATGTCCGCTGATAAAGCCTGGCATTGAGTTTGTTGAGTTTTCTCGTAAATGAGGTGTATGATGAGTTAAAAATGTATGACAGACATTATGGGGCGTTAATTAACTGTCAGATTGGTATACTTCAGAATGCTTGGAAGTGTGGATTAATTAGTTTATGGTAAACTCTGGAGTGAAAGGAATTAAGGCTTCGTTCGGAGGAAGCTTCTCAATTCAGCCGTTCCGATTCGGCATAAAATTGTAGGTGCCTTTCATTCGTTCGAGAATTGTAAGCTCTCTCAAACTTATGTTTGTGAGAATTGGGAAAAAATTCCATATCCTCTGAATTTTTGTTAAGATCCTCCTATATCTCGATTCTTCTCGTTGGTGCAAAAATCTTTTAAGCCGACCTGCTCATTTTCTGATAGTCCTTCACTTCCAAATCCGGTAACCTTAGAATTTCTGCTGGTAATGACTTGGCACTGCCCCACTTTATATGTCGACTGAGTACATAAGACTCAACTTTTGTGGCACTTGACCATATCTCTACTGCGTACATGAGTATTAAACCGACGCAGTTCCTGTAACAAGTAGTCCCATATTCTATTTCGGGACTTCGTTGTTAATCATTAGCCACGAAAAAGCGCTAACAGTTTTTGACGTCTTTTTCGATATATGTAAGCTGTAAGCGGCGTTAGCTTCGGGACGCCTTAGAGTCATTTCAACTTTTTGGCATCCCGGACTCCGGACTCATCTTTTTTAAAATGAGAAACATCTTCATACACTCCCACGATAAATGTTATCGTTTCCCTAACTTTCCTACTCGTAATAAACACTGGGTCGTATGAATAAAACGTAGCAATTGCTTTTACTCAAGAGAAATGTCAAAATCGAAGCATTTGCTACGTTTCGTATGAATTAAAATTTGAGTTAGTTCCAATTTTTGACATGTTCGAAAAGCGGCGGCACTGACATTTTACTCAGATCGGTATGAATAAAACTTATCAGACAAAGCAAATGCTATGCAAATTCTGAGTCTGCTATTTAGTTGACTCAGACCTTTTGCTAAACATTTTGTACGCAACTTTTTAACATAAAACAATTTAAGAATTGTGATGTCGATGTTTTGTTTATAAATAGTTAAATTAAGTTTTGTTCGTGTAGAAAAAAAGGAGTCCTTCAAACTAATGGGTGTATTTCATGTCATGTCAGATTTCTTCTTCACCCTTTGCTTTAAATTTGCAACTTTTTTTTAACAATTTGGTCTGGTGTGTACAAAATTGAGCACCTAGACAATAAAAAATCACACATTTTAAGCGCAGCGCTTTTTTTAAGGTCTTGATATTTGAAGTTTGGGATTTGCTTGGCAAAATCATTCCTACAGCTTTTATGGCCTGAACAAACACCAACTCCTTTTCGTCACTCCTGGGAGTAGAGGAGGTAGATGGAAGTTCCTCATCGTCTGATGCAATTCAGAAGAGTCGCTCAGCATATTTTTTTCTTTTTTATTAATTTCTTTTTAGTTTTTATTTTGATTTTTTTCTTACTTTTGATACCTAATTTCCCACAAAAATTTGAAAATAAATTCAAAATAAACAAACCACCGGACAGTTGTAACTTGTCAAGTTTGACAGAAATTGCAAGGCAAGTACACGTACAGCGAAGTAAAACTATTTTCGAATTTTCGAACTTACTTTAGCAAACTAGGTTTTTATTCATACCGATTCAAAGCATTTGCTAAGGGCCTTTAATTTGCTAAAACCTTCTGCTCAAAGCAAATGCTAGTTTTTATTCATATGACCAACTTTTATTATCAGCGAGTTGCTTTCTGTAGTTGCTTTTATATTTTTGCCGCAATCACCAAGATGTCGTCTGCAAACTCGATATTTAACTCTTATCTTGGAATCGGTAGGCGCAAAATTTCATCATACATTACGTTCCACAGTAAGGGACCTAACCTACATTCGATCCTTGTGGTACACCGACAGTTACTTCGTACTCTTTTATTCACTCATCAGAATCACATATATTTTCAAAGTCCCGGCAAAACTCCGTTTAACTCAAGGTAATTTGCTATCGGTTATAACGATGCCGTAAATATGACATCGTTTCAAAAATTGAAAGTGGCATACGAATTTCTGATTTGTGTAAAGAATTTGGAGTATCCCAACCAACCGTGTCAACAATTTTAAAAAATAAACAAAAAATAAAAGAGCAATTTGATGTCAACTCTACTAAATTAAAAAAAGTGCGAAGTGGAAAGTTCGTAGACATTAAAAATGCCTTATTAAATTGGTTTAAGGATAAGAGACTGAACGTTCCCATAAGCGGGCCAATACTTCAGCAAAAGGCTAACGATTTCGGGAAGTTATTGGGTATAAAAGAGTTCGTTTGTTCTATGAGTTGGATACAAAGTTTTCGGGTACGCCATAGGTAATATCGTTTACGGAAAAATAAGCGGGGAAGCTGCTGACGTGTCACAAGTTGTTTCCGAAGATTGGTTGACCACAGTATTCCCAAGGTTCGGGAGGGATTTAAAGACGACGATATTTTTAACGCGATGAAACTGGATTCTTTTATAAAATGACCCCCGACAAGACTTCTAAATTCAGATGAGAAAAATGCGTGGGCGGAAAAATGTCTAAGGAACGTTTGACTGTCTTAGTATCTGCTAATATGACGGGAACAGAAAAAAGAAAGCTTTTAGTTATTGGCAAATCTAAAACTCCACGCTGTTTCAAAAATGTTACAAGCCTACCAGTTTTATATAAAAATTATAAAAGAGCATGGATGACGTCTATTATTTTCGAAAAAGTATTACGAGAATGGGACAGAGAGCTTTTAACACAAAAAAGGAACATTTTACTTTTGGTTGATAATTGTGCTGCACATCCACACATCCAAGCCTTAAAAGCTATCAAACTCGCATTTCTGCCCCCGAATACCACATCTGTACTGCAACCTATGGATCAAGGTGTCATTAAATCACTCAAGACTCAGTTCAGGAAATTGCAGATTATAGAAATCGTGAAACACGTTGAATCCAAACAGGATTATAAAATTACGGTTCTTGATGCCATCTTAATGATAGCTAAGGCATAGGATGAAGTGTCAATTTGCACTGTAAGTAACTGCTTTCAGGATGAATACGAAGATGAAGATGAAATTCCACTGGCACAATGGGCTCGGCAAATACAAATGTTCTCAAAATTAGAAGTAGATTGGGACTTATTGACAGATAATGAAAATTAGTTGGTAACATGTGAGGCATGTTTATACTATTGTATGAATAATTTTCAAATCTAAAGTAAATAAGTACAGTTTCTTACAGATGAGAATATTGTGTCAGATATTGAATTGAATAATGATAATGACGACGATGACGATGTTGTTGTCACTGTAGATGAGGAGACCGAAGAAATACACGTTCCATCTGTAAATCAATCGTTATTACCGCATTGATTGCGTCTACGGTAGACCTTGACTTACGAAAACCTTATTGGTTATCCGAGAGGCCTCCTTCTGTTTCAATTGCTGACTGGAGAATTTCACCAATCGTTTGTAGTAAATGGTTTGAAAGTCATCTATTCCTATTAGAAAATTTATAAATTTATCAAGGTAAAAGAAATAGGTAGGTACCCATTATAATTTTATTTCCCTGCTACAAAAAGACTTTCCATTCTCTGATTGTTAGTTCAAAGTTTCATACCAACAGGTGTTGCATTTAAATACTCAGATAAGTCTTTTGCGATATGGCTCAGACATTTGCTAATTACTCGCCATATCTCCATTATATATCTTTTCAAACAAAAAGTATAACCAGTTTATTGTTTATTGCTCTCATATCCAATCTTTCCACTACCCCAAAATGTATGAAGCAACAGATACCTCTCATTTCGCATTGTCTTCCAATTTAAAAGAAAGAAAAAAACCGATGTGAAAGTTGACCACATAAAACATTCTCCTACCTACTGCAGTTGTTTTTGTTTTTGTTTACACTATCACCGAAATGTTATGATAATCGACTGTCAAAGTCACATGTCGTTGTCGTTGTGCTGTGACAAGGTCGCGCTCTGTTACCACGTGTTAACCAAAATTATACCTCAACCGGTAGCGGTAGGTATACCTACCTGACTGTCATTGGTAATTGAGACTTGCAACCGACACACTTGTATCCAATTGGAAATTTCCCAAACAATGGCAACCTGTCAGCCGCATATACGAGTACACATTGGCAAAAATTAAGATCAATTATGACCGCACACTGTTGCTACATGATAGCCCCCCGTTGACAGGTAACTTTGACAAGTGAATTAGCCTTTCGTATGACAGCTTACTTGGGAAAGGCTGCACCAGCGGTGACAGATTGCGGTTTCCGGTGAGTGAAAGGACCCCAAACCAACCAAGTGACAGTTAAATAGTTCGTGATACAAAAATAGAAAACCAAGCAGGAAACCGCAACGAAAGAGAAAAACTAAACCAAAGTATAATAAATAATTAAATAAATTATCACACATTAGACACTGCATTCGGATTGAGTAACGCGCGATCGTTCCGTGGCGCACAACACAAAAGATACATAATTTTTGCTATTTCCACGACACCTGTTGAAACAAAAACAAATGCCAATGGCATTCAATATCACCTGAAACGGCCATAAGGTACATAGATTGAATAAATAAACTAGAACTAGGTGACAAATAATTAAAACAAACTACCTTCAGGTATAAAAAGTTATAAAACTTTAAACGTTCGTTCCACTGTTGTTGCGCCGATTTGAATTTTTCAAAATCAAACGAGCGTGGCGGGCAGAAACACAAATCCAAATTTAGCTTCCTTAACAACTCATCGAAGCGCGCTGAACAATTATGCACTCTATCTATCTATCTATCTATCTATCACTGGGAACTTCTCCAAAATAAATATACTTTTTTTTTTAACCGCACTGCACTCTCTCACACTGCTGCAGCAGATAAGGCGATATTTTGAGATCTTCTTTTTCTGCCCAACGATGAGACACAACAAATTGGTATCCCGATGGAGTGAATCACTTTAATCACAATTGCCTTGCAGCAGGATGTCGCAGATACTAGATTAACAATTCTCACATAGCGCATGTAGGGGCAAACAATGTTTGGACATTTTTTCGAATAACCCACCGTGAATTCGGTGCACGTAGATTTTTGAATAGAATTTAATTTTTTTCACTTGTTTCTTCGTTCACTCGGAAACGCGACAATAAGAGCTGCAGAAATTCGAGAGCCGACAAACTATAGCACAATTTATCTCAAACAGCAGAAACGGGGGATAAAACATGCGATTCAAGCGACGGTTGTCACATAATTAAATCTCACCAGAGGCGAATGTTTTGATTTTATTTATAAAACAACAAAAAATTGAATGAAGTTTTTCAGTTTTCTGTGGTACTGGCACTGCCACGCTGAACGACGATGCGGTACAACAAGTACGAATACGAGAGCGAGATACTGTATCTGTGAAATCGAACGAATGAACAGGAGGCCCACTGTAGATAGAACGAAAGTCGATGGTCGGAGTTGCATGTTGGATGTTTGATGGATGGAGCTGGGTCGGGTCATTGGTCGACGCACTCGACGCGACGACACGGCTGAAAAAACGGCCGGGAAATGTGGACTTCATCGCATGCAACGTGTTGTGTTTACGTTTGAGAGGCGCCGATGAGTGTGTTGGAAGGAGAATTTTGTATTTGTATGCGGAACGAGGCAACAAGTGTGTAGTGGCAAGTTGCATAGCTGTTGCTTTTGACAGGTTTTTCTTCTTCAGGTGGTTCCATCTTCCATGAGTGTAGGTGTGGGTGGGTAAGAGATTCGGAGCCGGTTCGCCTGCAACAAGTGGGGTATTTTAAATTTAAAGTGCAATATGGTAGTAAAATGGAAATGATGACGACAGGATGTGGATGTGGATGCGTGTGTCTATTTACGATTGAGAGAAATTTAACGGTTATTGGGGTAGATGGGGATTGGGAAGTTTCGTGAGAATTTGTATTTCTAGTTGCAGTGCAATTGGCAGGAGAATGTGTAGCAGTGGAGTGTTGCTGGATTGGCTAGATTGGTTTGAACTAGATGTACCATGAACGCGAAAACTTGATTCGTGTTAGTAACGTCACTTTTCCTATGTCAACCACATATTCGGCCTTAGAGGTATCCGTCGGAACGGAAAATTCTCCGATTTTATACGATTCGGAGGATTTTTGCTTCGAGGTATTCTTCGGAACATCTATTCGGAATATTTCTCCGACATTTTATAACGCGTATCGGCGAATTACGTTGAAGTGCGATGAAGTGCATTTTTTTCTTCAATTTTTGACAGCTGGGTTCCGATATCGTCCGACAGAAATTGGTTGGGGAATTTTTTTACGATTTAGATTTGAGCCTCCGACAGAGTAAGAGTTGCGGAGAATTTTCCGTTCCGACGGATACCTCGCTAGGGCCGATTATATGAAATGTCAACTTAATAAACAGTCATGAATTTCTTGACTAGATTCGTCGGCTGCCGCTACATAAACGTCGATGAAAAAGCTCTGCATGTGACCGATATAAACCAATCAAAACGGAGACGTATTGAGTCAGCCACCTGTCAAACTTATGTTAAAGTGACTCTCGGTGAGAAAAAGACTTACGACGTTAGTCGGTCCATTGTGATTTGTGAAGTCTTGCTAATGCGCATTTCCCTTGAATACCACGCTGACCCGGAAGCCAGCAAAGGGTGAGGTTGTACTGTCTAACTTCCACCGCTTTCGATATTATTTTACTAAATGATGGCAGTGTTGGGCTACTAAGCGAGGGGCTCAGGTTCGAATCCCGAGAGGGCCAAATTACATCTTAAGGTTTTTTTCCGCCGCGCCACCTCTCGCGAACGTCTGACAAACATCCGAGAGTAAAACTGTCGTGAATGAGCTTCTCAATTAGCCGTTTGGACTCGGCGTAAAATTGTAGATCCCTTCCATTCGTCCCAAAAAATGATAACCCACACAAAACGAATGGTTGTGAGAAGCTAGGCCTTGGGTCCCATAGACCTGTCGCGCCAAAATATTTATATTTATTTATTTTAAATGATGGCAGCCTGACTGTCAATGTATATTGCGATATCGCTATCTGATACCGTATTAACTGACAGCTGGAATTTCGGCTTGGAAGACACTACAGTATTTCGGGAGGGGACAATGAGAGGCTCAATTTCAGTTCTTCTAAGAAGACCCTGTCTCCGACTCTCTCTAGTGTTTTGGAACCTGTCCGTAAATATTGCCAGTGGCCCTTCATGTAGGAGTACCATTGGGATCTGTCCAGTATTTCATTAGTGAAGAATTTTTCGAATTTGATTTTCGTAGGCAGGTAATCAGTAGTAGAAAGTAAGGGACTTTGACTATAGGAGGATGCTATAGTATGTCAAGTTGACTGTCCTCTCCTCCTTTCCGGCATATTCCTTACTGACGATGTCTAGAGGAAGAAGGTTTGAGCATTAATTGTAGAGCAGAAGTCGCTAAAGTCCTCAGTGTGCCCGTGATGCTTATACATGCCAAGCTTTGATACTTCTCAAACTTTCCAAATTACATTCTAAAACATTCCTAATATTAAAATGAAAAGCAGATAAATGTAGCAATTTTGACACAAACGTTGACAACAGGAACATATTTTCCGCAGCTTACCAGCCGTATTAATGAGCAAAGTTAAATACCTTGTACTAGCAGATGTCAGTAAGTATACGACAGCTTGACTTAACTAATATTAAGTTTTTTTTTAATACGGGGGTGTTAAATAAAACATCAAGCTCACTTCAGGAAATGGCACCAGGCACTAATGCACATGGTTGTGGTATGTAACTGGTAAGTATTGACGTGATTAAGAAGTACGTTACCAAGCATGAAGTTAAAATGAGATTTAAACTCTGGAAACAATGGAGCATATTCAAAGTTGCACTCTCAACCCGTGTCTAACTGAACTGGAGTCTAAAGTTAAACCACAGCTAAAACACGACTGCTATTCATAAACAAATTGGCAGCTCTGTTTAATTAGATACGAGTTTAACGTGTATTCTACTACAAATCTGTTACATAAACTCTATTCTGACAGCAATTTATATCAAAAGTAATTTTTTTTTGTGGATTTTGGTTGTGCTATTTCAAAACAAAGTAAGAATCTTAATATTCGCATATGTTCTTTGAAATGAGCAAAGATTATAAAATTGCAGATGAGTGTCAAGGAATATTATAATCGACCGACATTTTTTTATTTATTTTGGTTATTGAAATATCTACGAGAAATGTTATTTAATTTATTGTAAAACAAGTGTAACACCGTATTAATTTTTCTATAAACAATATACATACCTAAAAAACTCGTTCACTGGTTTTTGACGTTTAACAGAGCTAAAAAAAACTTAAACATACGTTTTGTTGTGATTAATGTTAGATTCGAGTTTATCATTTAAACATGGGTTTAAATTGTCTATGAATGGCATAGCCTCCGGTTTAGTTTAGAAAGATGGTACATAAAAATAACTTCAAAGATCTATGAATATTTTTTAATAATTTATAAGCGGCTGAAATTTAGTAAAGTTTAAAACTTCCTTAGGTAGGTAAATAATATATGGTATGCTGTAGAAATAAGTTGGTATCACTTGCAAAGTAACATGCGAAGTAAGAATTTATGTCTGACGTCGATGATGTTACAGTGCTTCGACTAGAATATTTTAAGCCATTGAAATCCACTTGTTCTAAGGCGTTAGCTCTGGCTAAAAAAAGCTGCTATTCGTGCTGTGCTGATCCGATTTCTGGATAAAACTTCTTTCGATTTTTTTCATCTTTTTCAGGGTCGTCCATCAACATTTTAATCTGAAATGTACAAAATGTGCCAATAGTCAATTTCCTAAGTAAAAAATAAGAAAATGGTTAGGTTCTTAATATTTTTGGTTTTCTAGATATTTTTTTCTTTGTTTCAGACTTGGGAGATTTAAGAATGAAATATTGCAATCCAAAATTATTGGATTAGTTCTCAAAATGGCGGCTCACTTATTTAAACTCAAATTTGTGGAGCTCGAAATGTTTTAACAGCTCCCAAGATTCGTGCTACATATTCTAGCCAAACTTCAGCGATTTTGGAACTTTGAAGTTGTGAGACACACGGGCTGACCTGGACGATCAACTCAAAACATCAAAACAAATAACACGACCAAACTTTAAAAATTCGTCCAAGATGTTCATAAAACAGTCGATGCGTGCTTGACTGCTTGACCTAATGTAAAAGTTGTCCTAAAATATCTTCAACGATATAACGCTTGGAAAAAAAACGACGTTAAAAACTTTACTACCAAAGGTATACTTTACTTTTTAATTAATTTTTATTTTATATCATATAAATAAAATTGGTGTATCATTCATTAAACTTAGGTCTAGAAAAAAACGTTTAAATCTTATTTAAAACTAACATTGATCTTAATTCTAGCTTACTGGCTCTTAGCGAGCGCTCAAAACTTAGCATTATGCTTAAAACTATTGCCTTTCGGCCATCTATCTATATTTACTTTGATTTGTTTTTTTATTTGTCAAGAAACTTCAGAAAAACTTAAATTCTTTATTGTTTTACTACCAAAGGTATTTCCTCTGATTGTATACTGCCATTGTGTGTCCATCGTCACCTATGAATAAGGCTTTTGGTGGGCAGTCTTAACTATAGCTTAAAGTATTGAAATAAAGATAACTTTAAGAACTTAAAACTTTCATAAGCCCGATCTGCATACATTGTGTACGCTGTGACGTATGGTTATATTCATAGTAGGTATAGCTCTAGCATTCTCAAAAGCCAACTTTGGGAAGGATTTACGATTTAATTAAAACTACTGGCACCGAAACTGCTAGACTGTGACAGCAACCAGCTCATATCAGTCCACATCAACACTTACTCTGTCAACCTAGTAAAGCTTCTAAGGGAGGAAGCCAGTTTAAGTCATCCTTCCATTTAATTAAAACTATTACCGCCCGTGGTCGAAATTCGGCCAATTTTGTCAGTAGATAAAGTAACGAAAGCCAACTTGTTTTTTACATAATTCATTTATTATTTAGTTTAGTTTATTTATATGCTAAATCTTAATTCATATACCTTTCCGCTATGAAAAAAGAATGGAAAAGGGCAAAACATGAATGTTCGTTTCCATAGCAACACCTCGCAGATAACTCTGCAATGCCCTGAAATAAGATGTTTGCTTACTTTTAGGGATAATTAAATTGCATACTTTTATGGGTTAATTAAACTCTCCAACAGGTTCTTATCTAAGATGATTAAATTCGTTACTATGGAAACATGACGGCGACAAATTGAATGGCAACAAAATGCTTTCGATTTACTGCTAAGCATTTTTTATGGAAATATACCTACGATTTTTTGTTTCTGCACATCTTTGGTACAGTACCTTTCGATTGATATAAGTTACATTCTCCTCATTTCATGATAAATACTTAAAAAGTTCACGGAAACTTTTGATTTTTACGTATTAATATAATAATTGAATGTCATGACTGTAATAGGATTCGTCTAAAAGTATCTTCAATACTTATCTGAAATTAGTAATATAATTTAATTTAATGGAAAACCCTGCGCATTTGAGAACTCGAAATCAAATGTCAGATTGCATACGTATTGTAATTATATACTAGCTGCAAACCTTGAGCAAATATACAATCGAAAATCAAGTTAGGTATCTTAAGTTAAATAGATTGGGCTGGACTGGATTGATCAGTAACGTCACTTTTCCTACGTCAGCCACATGTATGAACTGTCAACTTAGTACTCAGTGGCGAAAATCTTGACTAGATTCGTCGGCTATAGGTACCTCCATTCACGCTAACTGAATAAAGCTCCTAATGTGACCAATCTACGCCAATCAAAGCAGAGACACATCATGTCAGCCAGCTGTCACCTGTCAGACTTACTTAATAAGATTCTCGAACGCCCCCATTTGTTTTTGCACTTAAGCTTATGACACATTCATATTTTGTCACAAACTAAGTACGCCTTAAATTGCTGCCTATTTCCCACCAAATTTATTTCTCGACAAACCGTTACTCTGTTACACACTGCAACGTATCACGGCGTATAAGAAATGAATATCAACGCCATTTTCATTTAAATGCAGTGCGGTTTAGGTACAGTCGGAGTGAAAAGTCAAGACAAAGTTTCGCAAATAAAAAAGAGCTTTCTGGGATCACACGACATTGTTCAAGACCTTTGGTCAAAAATCACATGGCTAAAGAAATAAAAAATGAATTTCACAAGATAACTGATGTAACCAATTTTTTGTAGATTTTACCGAAATTTATTGCACGCCGATTATAAGACCGATATTTTTACGATATCAGCACGCTTACGTGGGTAGAAATTCCCGAGATTTATTATTAATAAACGTTTTTTTTAATTAACTGATTGCTATTATCTATCTTAGAATGCAAGTCAAACAGAAGTACAAACTTTAAAGTACGATTAAACTATAATAGTTGAACGCACGTTATAAGTGTCTATCAGTTATACCAACTTACCAGTTGTCCATATTGCAAAACGTAACTGACTTTGGTCTTGTGCAGAAATCACGCACTTCTATTTTTGAAATTTCGAATACAATATTGCATCAGTTAATTTTTTGTGAACGGAATCTTATCGCGTCAGCTGACTAACTAAGTGGGAAAAATTTTAACTGCGTTTCAGACCAAAAGTAATTAAATCATATATTTTATTGTTCCAATTTTATTTATGACAACTTTAAAGTCTGTTTAATAGTACAATCGGCCAGCTTTTAGTCTGCTGACTTGCTGAATTTATGTCACTGGGTTTTCGAACAGAATAACCCACCGAACGAATATCTGCGATTAGTTAGTTGGGTAGAAATGTCCAATATGAGTGCATCACCGCGACGTATTTGAAGTTGAAAATCATTCTATTACCTCCTGCTACCTGCTTAGAAAATCTAAAAATCTTTAAACGTCATAAAGAGGAAGTGCACTGAGGCCTCAAAATATTCAACATCGAAGTCTGACAGCTGGAGATGTATTTGATAGTTTTATTAAAAATCTGTACATGTCAAAATGGGGAAGCGCGCTGAAAAGCGCTACGTAAAACTGATTGACTTATTCTTACAGCTGGCTGAAGTAAATGTCATTTATTACAAGTCTGTAGACGTTAAAAAGATAAAGCGCGCTAAGACCAAATGAGACGTAAAAAGGTCTGAAAGTTAGCTAATGTGAATGCGTTTTCTTATAAATAATATCTGTCTGACAGCTATCTGATAATAATTGGTCTTGTTTAATTCTATGAATAATTTTTCAGATGATGTATACGAAGGGCTTACCGACAAATCTATTACTCGGCTGATTACTAAATTGACATTTCCATTTGATACCTTTGATGTAGTGACACTTACGACTAATATAGTTTTTGCGTTCAGAGAAAATATTGTCCGGAGGAATCTAGTCAACCTAAGACATTTTCGTTGAAATTTCGAAATTTAGACAGTGTCCAATGACAAAGAAGAATGAAAGCAAAGTTTTTTTCCTATGCCCAATATCAGAGACAATAATGAGACCCCCAACTTCGACCGATTTACAGTTATTTGCCTACAAGCTAAATTTTTACGGAGCTGACAAGATTAGGTGCGTTAGTATTTTACATAGAAATTCGTATTGACAAATGTCACCGAACTTCAAACACCAACACACTCGCACCTAATCTTGCAACGTCAAAATCGGGTAAAGCGTTCATAGAATTTTATCCGTTGAGTTTAAAATTATACGTTACATGTGGTTGGAATTTTTTAAGGAATAAGTGTACATTTGCTTAAAATCTTTATGAAAAATAAACAATGCATTATTGTTGTGAGAATTTAGGAACTCAGTTTTTTAAGAAAAATGTAGGTACACATGCAGTCGATGTTAATAATATCGAAAAGTGATAATTACATAACAATATTTGTCCTTATATGTTTCAAATATGTATAACTTCTCCTGTAGATGGTTTTATTAATCAAACAAACCAACTTAAGCGCTTTTTAACAATATGTAATTACTGACCAATAGCATTCATTGTTGTTAAAAGCTAGTATTCCCGAACTCTATCAAATTCCACTACGATTGGTAGCATTTTTTTTCAAAGTTGGTAGCATTTTTTTATTTTTTTGTATGTTTTTCCATGTCACACAGATTCTGATTGACATAACACAGAGGATTGCGAGTTGGGGGTCTCAGTATGGTTTGTCTATGCCCAATATTCTTATGCAAGTAAAACTGCAAAAGAATCTCGAGCTGTCAAAATGATTAATGAAAAGAGAGAATTGGATCATATAAGGTCTGTTCCCTTACTTTTTGGGCCAATTTCGGCAAAATGTCAAATATCAAGGAGTGGGGATATATTCTCTCAGAAAAAGAGAATATAACCAAAAAGTACAGGAACGTAAGTTTGGCATGACGTTTGTTGAAAACATTGCGAGAAATTCAAACATAAACACGTCAGTGGGTTAATCCATTTTTAATAACAAATTAAAACAAAACAAACCCGAAATAAACTGCCAATTCAAATTGACGTGAGAGCAGTGTTGCCAGTTCGTGGGGAATTCCCCTTTTCGTGGGGAATTTCGGTCCAAAATTTGTTGAAAGGGGAAAAGGGGAATCTTCTCTCCCCTAGCACGAAATGTGGGGAAATCAAAAAATTAATCTCAATTTGTCAAAAACTCCTTAAGTATCTTGTTCTTGGTCCTGATTCTATACGCTGATACGCTATATGTTTTATAAGATCAGGGTTCAGGAATAGCAATAGTGCTTTAATTTCAAACCCACTGCCGAACATTTCTCTTTTTTTGATAAGTCTATATTCTAAATAATTTAAACATAATTAATATCCTTTGAATGTTTTTCTTCTTTTCAATAATGTTCCTTAATTTTTTAGTGGTTTTTTAATCGTGAATTTTTGCAACTTAATTTTTGCTTATTTTAATTATTACTTGTCTGTTTATTTATTCCGTTTAATCTTTATTTTGAAATGAAGCCTGATTTAATTTTTTTTTCAATAAAAACTACAAAATAACTGTTATCTTTCGAGTTTAATTTTTTATACTTATACTATAAGTGGGGAATTTTTGGGGAATGTTACTATAAAAATGGGGAAAAAGGGGAATTCTATGGTCTGTAATGGGGAATTTCACTTAAAGCGGCTTGCAACACTGCTTGAGAGATTTGACAGCTAAGATATAACAAGCTAGCCCAAAGAAATTTGTCGGGCTATTATTTGCAGGTTTTTTATGAAGGGGAAATGTTTTGTTCTCTCTTTGTGGCTCTCTTTTGCCCAACTTTTGCGTAAACCGTAAAGGAACGAAGTTTGACTAAATTAGACTAATGTGTTCGAATGCATTATCGTTAGGGAACAGACCTATTATGTTGCGTGCTGTTGTTTACGTTATAATGTGAACTAATGCAAAGTCAGAAAATATGACAAGGGTAACTAATGGGGGCAACAATATACCTTGTTGTCAAATGCAACAGCTAGAGGGCGCTGTATAGATCAAATTCGAAAATAGAAATAATTTAATAGCTTTAATATTCCGTTTAACGGAAATCTATTAACCAAGTTATCGAAAATACACATGTAGGTAGTTTTTCCACATAGTAACAGAACTAATAAAACAATTTCCCACCACATTTTTATAATATGAACTGTAATCATGTGATTTCTCCACACCCGGCCCGGATATCAGTTTGCAATTACGTAATTGCCATTGGTGAAGATTACACCAACTTATCTGTACACGCCGCCGATGTCCATCTCCATTAACCAACGCAACGTGTCAACTGTCAACTTTCAAAACCACAATCCTAGACAATGACCATAAGCCTTTGTTCAATGAAAATGCTTTCTACCATAAAATATCGATCTAGCCGACTACTGATAACCTTCAATAATAGAAAACACACCCGCGCGCCGATATCAAATATCAAAATTCAATTTCCAATTGATAAGAACAAAAGTTAAAAAAAAAAACGAATAATAAAATAAATCCCACACCAGTGGAAATCACTGCAAATTGTGTGCTATAAATATCTACCATACCAGCCCCAGCGGTCTTATTGTAATCCATCTATAAAGGCAGCCTAATGATGGGTGCTATCTTTATTGGCTAATAAAAGGTATCAATTAATTTATAACCCGATGCCGCCGCAGGCGTGGTGTAGATTTGTTTCTTTGTTTTGTATTGTCAAAGTTGCTTGTCTCAGGTGTGCGTTTTCAAATTCATTCGCGCGCAAAGTACAAAACAATAACAAAAGCAAAAGCAAATAAACCTAGCAAATGGCGCATGACGGGAAACTTTTCGAAATGGTTGGTAGATATGTATATACAGATGTCAATGTACTGTCAAGAGTGGAATTACCTGTCAAGTGTGCGTCATGTATGTTCTGATTTACGATAGAATTAATTATAATTTTGTATCAAATAGTAAGAAACATTTGTGTGTGTGAGTATGAGAAAACGAACTAGTTTTGAGCCGAAATTAGGAGCTCCACATCAACAGTCAGCTAGATCAAAAATAATGTAGGTAAATCAAAACAATCGGTGTTGTGGTAATGAATGAATGAATGGCGGGTAATCGGAATTGACAACACCGAAATTTCCGGTGACATCAACTTGTCAAATAAGCACAAGTGATTTGATGTCGGTGGTGACTGAAGATTTATAAAGGATTAAGTAGATATACATGACAGATTATAACCTCGTGTCATACGAAAGTGCAATATGGACTTAAAATACTGACAGTAGATTCATCGTCACCAATCACAAAAGTTTCAAAATAAACATATTTAAAGTAAACTAATTTTTTTCTTCGCGCATCCATAACTTTCTTCTGAATAAGGAACAAGGAATAAGGAAGTGACACTTGTCAAACTTTGCTTCGATATTTTCATAAACAATGCAAAAATATTAAAAACAAAAATTCGTAAATGTAAATCAAGTATTTAATTCAGCTAAAGCTCCCTTTACATTTCAATAGAAGTCATAACTTCATGACCTGTCAAAAATTCTATGATCTGGACAAATTGTAAGACTTCTTAAAGAGGAAAAGCTATGGATTTTATATAAACATTGAATGAAAATCAATTTATTTTGACATTTCTAATAACATTTAAAACAGTTGTCATCTTTTTTAACTAAAGTCTGCTTACATATGAATGTATCAACTACATATTTAAATTAGTCCCTGTTTGCATTTGCCTCAATGCGTTTTCTCATCCTGAACGCGAACACCGTCTTTGTTTTTATTACACGAGAAAAATCGCTTTGTTAAAAACAACCAAGTGATGTACAGTCAATATAGCGTACAGCTTTCACATAGCTTATTGCCTAAAATCGAGCTAACTCGTGTAATTTTTTTTTCCAAAGTAACCGGATAGTCGAAATCTACTGGGCAAACAACTCTGCCTACTTTTAACAAAACTAATTGCTAACGACATCAAAAACAACCGTTTAGTGTGCTATTTTTACTCTATAGTATTCAACGGTTGACAGTTCTTAGAAAGTTTGTAAACTTGTTCGCTGCATTTTCTTTGATGTATGTAGCACCCCCTTAATATAGAGTTGACCAATGAACACCCGTTTCTCGAGGAGCGAATGGAACTCGCAAGTCGTAAATTGGGCACATTCAAAAACTTAGTTGTCTTAAGTCGACTAGGTTGGTCTGGAAGAGATGTAACCTGAACGCAAAACCTAGAATGGTCGGGAACTTCACTTTTCCCACATCAGCCACATATGCGAACTGTCAACTTAGTACTCAGTCACGAATTTCTTGACTAGATTCGTCGGCTACCCCTCCATAAACGTCAACTGACACAGCTGCCCATGTGACCGTTGTAGGGCAATCAAAACTGAGATACATCAAGTCAGTCAGCTGTCAGACTTACTAAACTAGATACTTGAACGACCTCATTCACTGAACTTGTACTTTCTTACTTCAAATGGAATAGCAAAAAGTTAGCGAACTGTCAAAATTTAAAAGAATATTGATTTCAAAATTGCGAAATTCAAAGTTTTGCCATCGAAAATCCAGAAAAGTCTCCCAATCCGCATTTAGTCAACCATCTCTAAGAGATTTAAAAGAAATAACAACGCTGTAGAATTAAGAAAATCTTAGCTGCAGTCAAAAACAACAATCTATCAACTGCCATCATTTAAATTTGAAAACACTCTGTTTCCGGCGGCCATTAATCATAAAATGAAGTTAACTAAAATGCTTTTGACTGACGTAAGGTTAACGTAGCATAAGTCCCTTGAGAAACAAAAAAGCTTTATCAATTCGCCGCGGTTTGTGTATGTGCTAAAAGCTGTTTTGAATTTGAAGCATTTTCGATTTGGATTTGTGGGTGAGAGAATACATAAATTTCGTTTTATTTCAAACTACCTACCTATAGCTCAAGTCAGTAGATTTAATTATTATTATGTGTCGATAAGCTTCTTTTCGAACTGACAGCCACCTTAAGTTCGTATTTTTGAACTGGAATTTGATTTTTGATAGAAATGTCATGCATTATGTAGACAGGTGAATGTGGATTGCCTACATTTCCTCCAACGAGTTTTACCTTTTGTGCAACTTGCGGCAGCGAATGTAATAACCTATTTATTAACGTCACCTTGATGCAGATATTCATTCAAATGTAAAATAAGCAGATGCGTTTTAGATGAAAAAAAAACTGAAACAGTATTTTTGCCCACCATGTCAAAATGGTTGTAATGAAATGTTGTATAAAATGAGACTGAAATGTCTTTTAGAAACGTCCCTGAAAAGGTTGCAAATATGCCATCTGTCAATAATCTGACAAAATTGTGTTTATCAGGCATCCGCCAATAGTTCGAACGCCTTTTAACTTTAAGTTGGATCAACAACAAGTCATCGGGTATTCATATTCATACTCATCATTAAATATTTACTTACTTCGAGCTTTCTTTTTGTCTTGTTAATGTCAGCACTGCTCCAAAGTTTTAAGATTTGTAGTTTAATGATCTGTTTAAAACGATGATACATACATTTCCTAAAAACGCAATTGATGAATGAAATTCTAATTCCAATGATGAGTAAAAATACGACTGTAACCAACCGCAGATTTCCAATTTGAGTTAACAAAAAAAATCTATTCTTGGCAGTTGAGAGACACTACAAAAATGATTAACACCCGCCATCATAATAATGACTCACTTGGCAAATGACTAGAGTGTTCGGGATAATTAGTTATGGTCTCGTTTATGACAAATTTCACACCGATATACCAAATAGTGAATACGCCTATCTATTCGTAAATGAATACTTAAGTGTAAAAAAATATAAAATTAACAAATTTAATAAGTGGGTACATAAAGAAAGAAATGGGAAGAATAAATCGCAGAAGCGTGTTTGAACAATGTTCTGACATTTTCCCAACAAGTTAAAAGAACGAGTCACGTCAACAAAAGTTTTATTTGGAACTCCTCCAGAGATGAACAAGGTAAACTTATGATAGATTGACATCCGGTATTATCCATATGAAACTACTTGTACATCAGTCTGTTATTGGGCAAAGACAACCGTTTTTTATGATGACAGCCGAGAATTCCGTCCAAAATAAACTCATGTTGATAAAAAGGCTGCTGGACCAGGAACTTAATCTTTCATAAGTGTGTCTATTTACTTGCATACGCCATTGACATTAGAACTCAGCGAGCTGTCACTGGCGCAAATGGGGACGTTCAAGTATCTAGTTTAGTAAGTCTGACAGCTGACTGACTTGATGTATCTCAGTTTTGATCGGTCACATGGGCAGATGTTACAGTTGACGTTAATGGAGGAGTAGCCGACGAATCTAGTCAAGGAATTCGTGACTAAGTACTAAGTTGATAGTTCGCATATGTGGCTGATGTAGGAAAAGTGACGTTCCCAACCAATCTAGTTTTTGCGTTCAGGTTACATCTACTCCAGACCAATCTAGTCGACTTAAGATAACTAAGTTTTTGAATGTGCCCAATTTGTAATGAATGAAAGGGATCTACGATTTTATGCCGAGTCCAAACGGCTAATTGAGAAGCTCTTTCATGACAGTTTTACCCTCGGATGTTTGCAGACGTTCACGGTAGGTGGCGCAATGGCAGAAACCTTGAGACGTAATTTGTGTTCTTTCAAACTGTTCTTGTTAAACTGTCATAATGTTTTGCCCAAACGTGCACTTTTTGATGTGAAACATCTAATGGCGCGACTTGGGAGTAAAATCGATTCTTCAAAGCGGAAATGACCAAGCGGAAGTGCGTGACGGAAATTGGCCTGTCGCCATCACTATGCCGCCGCCTAAAACTCCTTAACCACTCAACCAATTTTAATGAAATTTTGTGGGTGGGTATGGTTAGTTGTAACTTGATGGATAGGATAGTTTTGGACCCGATAGGTGGCGCTGTTGTCGATCTTCTTAACCACTCAACCGATTTAAATGAAATTTTGTGGGTTTGCATGGTTAAATGGATATATTTTTTTAATTTTTTCAACTTAATTGTCAAAGTGAATACTTGTATGAAGAAGCTAGGTTTTATACAGTCACTATATTACTGAAAAAGTTGACGATAGCAAAACAAAAAGTAAACAAAAACTCTCGAAATAGAAATAGAAAACTTTGAAATGGATTGTGTTATGAAAACTTGTTGAATTAATGAACATAATTATCTACTGCGCTGTATTAAGATTATAATATTATAAAGATTTGTTTTTTAAAATAAATTTCTTAATGAAATTCTGTATGCAGTTGAATTTAACATCCACATTTAGCGAGAGAAGTTTCACATCTGGCGTGTGGTCATAAGCACGCTCTCTGTTTTTTTTATCGGATATCGCTTTCAGGACCTACCTACCTCCTAAAATAATAAATAGACTATTCCAAACTTACAGGGAACGGAAAAGTTTGCTGCGACCCAGTCGTGCACTTAACTTTCACCCGTCTTTGGACTACCTTTGAAATTTACTACGTACTTGTTCAGTAATTCCCCAAATAAAATAAAATGATATCATCGGTGTGTTTTCACTATCTTAGGCACAGTTCCGCTCTGACAGTTCTATCGTAGGTGACAGGTTTGACCACCCGCAACTCCGCATATACATACTTCGAGCTGACAGCAAGCAGCAGGAAGTTAGTTAAGGCCCTGGTTCGCCATCTAAACGAATCTTAAGTAAATGACACATTTCACTGCCTCTGGCAATGTTCACCTTTTGAATCGCTCACGTTTTTTATGTCATTGTTACATTGTTTAAGTCGTTGTAATGAAACACTACACCTTACAACAGATAGACTCTAACCTAGCGAGTCGTGTTTCGTGTGCATGGAAACGACATTAAAATACGTTTTGATTTCCAAAGCCACTACTCAAGACGTGTGTTGTACGTATAGCTTTCTTTTCAATTAGAAAAAGCTTCAGAATAAGGTTTTTTTATTTCTGGTCATGCATATAATATACAGACACTCGCCCTGATATAGATAAACACAAACGCGGCTATACCTAGATACATTTCTACTTCTACGTTGACCACAAATTTAATTTTCAAATAGTTTCCAATTATAGTCATCGTCGTGTCGCGTTGTTTCAACCTCTATCATGGAATTCAGTACCAGTTTGTTTGTTCGTCATTCGAAAACAGTTTTATCTCGTAAATCGAGCCATAAACCTACCCACACACTCATACACAAAAGCCAAAACAGAAGTGTAGAAGAAGTGAGAGGCGAAAATAATCGTTTTGAAGGTTGTTTTTATTATACGTCTTTTTTTCTTTTTTTCTTTTTTTTGTAATGTCATTATCGTGGGTATTCGAACAAAAAGAAACACAGGCACATCGTTTGGTATTTTTAACGTTTTTCAGCGCAAACTCTGAAAACTGGTAATCGACGCGTCCGTCCTCTGTCGCTTCGACTGTGGGGCTGGGGCTGGAATTGGATTGCCAGCTACTCTGCTTCGAGTTAGAGTGTTGAAATATATTTCTTCTTTTTTTTTTCGTTGCGTAACATTATGTATCAGTATAATGTAGGTAGGTATAGCTGGTCGTATTATAGGTTGGGCAAGTTGGGAGTTGTACCATTTTTTAAAGCTTATTATCTTTTGTGGGTGTTTTTTTTTAATAAAAATCATGTATTTTTTACGTTCAGTTCCGTAAAAGGAATGTAGCAAATGATAAACCTATTTTTCTAATCTAGTAGTAAAAGAGAGGGAGAGAAATCGAACAAAACTTTTAAAATTTATGTGACATTTCGTAATAACTTGTCAAATTTATATCCTAATGTTCATAACTTGTAATTTGCTAAAAACAAAAGCTTGACAATGTTCGCGATGAATTCTGTTATGGAGAGAGGGAAACCTAAAAAAAAAAGTTAGGGAACGTTTTGGCAGTCAAAAGTGGGGTAGATTGTAAAAACTGTCAGATGATTTTTTTTATTAGTTGCTGTTAAATGGTTCATCAAAGTTAATTATTGTTTAGGTCTGCTGAGCTAAAATATTCGAGAAGAACCTTACATTTTTAACTTTAGGCCTTCTGATTTTGATTTCTGAATCCTTATTAAATAAATATGTTCGCACTGACACCGACCTTCATTAAGGATGGTGAATGGTGTCAGTGTTTAAAATATTTATGCCTTTAAGCTTGTTTCCTGCTCGCGCTAAATTTTATCGTCCCTAGTCTCCACTTTGTTTCTCCACACCAAAGGAAATGGTCGCTAAATTATGACACATGATGTAGATGGGACAAAAAACATATTTTCAAGATAAATGGCAGTCAACTTAATTAATTAAACATCGCCCATCTATTTGAAGTTAAGAACAGGATACTGCTTTGCTAAACTGCATCGCTAAATTTTATCTTTGTAGAAATTTTTGTATGGGAGATAAAATTTAGCGCGAACAGGATACTAGGCTTTATACCTAATACATATTGCCAACTTGACAGGTACAATTAGTAAGAAAGCACAATATGATGAAGACAATGCATACAAATGATCATCGTAAAATTAATCTCCTCTTGTTGGAAAGAGATTTATGTCAGTTCTTTAACAATAAGAAAGCTAAGTAGTCAGACATAGAAAAGTCCTTGCAAACGATGGCCACTAGAC
This sequence comes from Cheilosia pagana, assembly GCA_936431705.1. Taxonomy (NCBI): domain Eukaryota; kingdom Metazoa; phylum Arthropoda; class Insecta; order Diptera; family Syrphidae; genus Cheilosia; species Cheilosia pagana. The sequence continues at coordinate 13,538,701 of OW386166.1, read as the reverse complement.
GGAATCTTACAGTGAAATTCACGAGCTCCTGTACCCCCAGTGGATGTAGCGAAACGGAAGAGGAGTACCCAACAAAGTAAGCACAGAGCCGCATGGAAATATTAACGAAATGAATGGAGCTAGGGATGGTGACAAAAACTGCTAAACATTTTTAAATGACGGGACCGCAGCGCTGATTTTCATTGACAGCGGGCACATTCAAAAACATAGTTGTCTTAAGTCGACTATAGATTGGTCTGGAGTAGTTGTAACCTGAACGCAAAGACTATAGATTGGTCGGGAACGTCACTTTTCCTACGTCAGCCACATATACGAACTGTCATCTTAGAACTTAGTCACGAAACCCTTGACTAGATTCGTCGGCTACCCCTCCATAAACGTCAACTGAAACAGCTGCCCATGTGACCCATCTAGGCCAATGAAAATTGAGATGCATCAAGTCAGCCAGCTGTCAGACTTACAAAACTAGATGCTTGAACGTCCACAGTTATGAGGAATCAATGACCATTTTTATCAAATTGGTCGAATATCAATATACAAGCTTGATAGCGCTGATCTCTTTTGACAGATCTTCTAAAGGTACATGTGGTAATTTTTATTCATAATTGTGTTTCTTTCATCTTTACGAGCAAACCCTTTAAGGATCTCCCTTCAGAGTGTTTTCATATTTATCGACAAAAGGCACTTCCCCAGTATAATGGATGCTTAAAGGATCTGAATCGATACGGATGCGAATACCTAACGATCTTGTACAATAACAAGTTTGTAAGTTTAAAGTTGAACGGTTGCATTTGCAAATCTCTTTATTTATTAAGCGTCACTAGAAAAGTCAGTCAACAAAATACACACCAGTGACGGAAACAACAATGCACTCCCATTAAATTATCATTGAAACCATAATCGAAGTGGATTGTCAAACGAAAAGCGTCTGTCTTCGATAGCCGATCATCGATTTTTAATGTCAGTTGGCGTTTGCGGTGGTAGCTGGCAGGTGTCAACTATTATCGAAATTGTTGTCCGTTTGGTTCCTGTTTAAGGTCGTCTGCTTTTTCGTGATCGACTGTCTCAGGGATATGAATGTGGGTGTAACAGATGCAGTTCATTTGTTCAGCATTATTTAACATCTACTGCGTTGTGTCTGTATGTAGAGTGACACTGACAGTTATTTGCTCTACACTTGTTCCATCTGCATTCACTTTAAAATAGACGGACGCAGAGCAATTCTCGCGTTTCTCTTTTGTGCACATTTATCGCTAATCTATTACACTTCTTTTTGTTTGTAAATGCATCAGCAGCCCAGTGACAAGATGGAAATGCAATTATGGGGCGTGTGTGTAACCATCTCCAAATAAAGAAAGCATTGATGCTGCTCACAAATATGCTCATAACTGTTATTGTTTTCGTTGAATCTATTTGTCATACGTATTTTGAATATTGAGACGTTAAACATTTCAACTATCAGTCATTTTGAAGTTTGCTGACTATTCGTGGAGTAGTTTTCTTTCTTTTTCTAATTTTACACAATGCGCATTTGTGAAATGTCTGATTTGCGTCAACAAAATAATGACATCCTAGTTGTAAATCTCTCATGAAAGTACTGATTTATGTTCGTAGGTATTTCTTGTCAAAAGAAAAGCCAGAACCAAACAAATGTCATATTTTAACTCCATCACGAAATGGATAATTACGAAATAATGTAAAAAAATAAACGTCAACATTAAAAAAGGTTAAATAACTGTCAAGTTCTCTGATTTGAGTGCTTATTGACACTCCGCTATCATAAGACCTCAAAATGGCGAAATTGTCCATACAAAATTGCAAATTGTGACCGACAAAATATATATAAGTTAAAAGATAAAAATGATTATTTGTAAAGCCCACTGTCTTTAAGCGTGTTAAATATCGATTTAGATGATTTGGTATAACAGCTGATATTTAATTTAAACTGTCAAATGTCGTAGCAGTTTGTTGTTCTACTGTTGACGTCTAGACAAATTGACGGCCAAATGTGGAACTTAATGGGGAATATAAGAGTGTTTTTTGTGGAGTCTTTTGTAACTGTAGACATCTAAAAATCTTGACGGCTATAGCGGTGTAACCTTCAGTTCAACGTCAAAAAATGAATTGTTATCAAAATTATTGTAATAGAACAAGCATTTCAGTTCGTCTTCTCTCATCTGTCTGACCAAGTAAAATTTGTTCCTGTTAAATTTCTCGATTTGATCGTAAAGGCTGGTACGCTGTTCGAGTGAAGTGAAATTTTTCATACAAATTTTTCACGGCGAAATGTCAAAATGAACTTTCCACGTGAATATTTCACTGGGCAGTTCGCTGTTGAAGTGAAAAGTAGCTGTTCAAAAAGTGATTTGTAGGGGGCGTTACTTAAGCTATTTCACTTGGTTTTTATTGTCCGTCGCACTAAATTTTTGACATTCCGGCGTGAAAATTTCACTTTCAATTTCACAGGCCTTTTTGGAGAGGAGTGAAAATTTCGCTTCACTCGAACACCGTACCAGCCTTAAGGTCCTTAATACAGCCTTCATTTTTGACCTTATTGGACAGAAATCTGACTAAATATTTTAAAGATTGACTGCTTGTTTTTACATCCTACAATCATTAACGAATACAGAATTGAGTCGTAAAATATGTCAACTGTTTCCGTCACCATGGGCAATTGCATGAACTTTGAACTTAATCTAGAGACAGAAATTATTTACCTAGTTTTCAGTCACCCTGTACACGTAAACAAATCGACCAATCAGAGACGATAGACTATCCAGGGTCAGTGATTCGATTACTTTGCTTCACCCTTGCAATCTTACTCATCCGTGAACGGTCTCCCCTTAATTGGCCGCAGCTTAGCATTGTCCAATGACTGCAGTTTAATTTCCACTTATGGAATAGACGCAATTCAAAATGTCTTAACATTTAAAAAATAGTACCAAATTCGTCGAAATTGTCTGAAAACTAGTTTCAAAATCGACCCCCTTTGAAGGCATGAGTAAAATTGCTGCGTCTTCAAAACACTTCATATGCCCAGTGTTGTCAAATTCAAAATTTCCATACGCATAAACGACTTCATTAAAAATGCAAAAGCCTGCCAATGCTGTAAGGCAAGTCTCTGTCTTGCCATTATCGTTAAAAAAGGAAGTCATAAAACTCATTCCAAACATCAAACAAAGATTCCATTATATGCGGAGATTTTGTGTGTTCAAGTCGAAAACAGCTAAAACAACTTAAAAAAAAAACCGGTCTCCATCTCCATGTAATTCTTCTCTATTAGTACAGATACTATCAAGGGGGGATATCGAAACTCCTGCCTATGATTACCAGCTACTAAGGAGTAACAAATATATAAAACGAATATAAAAATGAATCGTCTACGAGTGTATGAGGGATTCTGGAAGATCTATGAATCTTTTGCTCTCTCGTTGCGAAATTTAACACGAAGATGGAGAAATAACAAAAGTATATTTTAGACACTCTTCTATCTCATTCTTTGCACTATACCTACTCACGGAGACATACAATGAAAACTGATTCAATTCCGTAAATGGAAAAATCATGACGACGTCGTAGCAACAAGTAGATAAAAAGATATATACCTAAGTTGAAAATTAAGTTTGAGATTCGAATTAAATCCAGAGTTGCCAAGGTATACGAATACAGTTGCTAACCGCTTTTAGCTCGAGGAAATTGCTCGAGATTGAAATTGTTTGTCACTGATGAGTTTCGGTTAATGGTTTCTCTGTTGATGGTAAATTTTTGAACCATATACCAAAATGGTAAATATTATGCTCATGTTCAACTGAAAAGTTTCTTAAAAGTGGCAACAATCGCATAACCAGCTTTCTGTAAAATTTTATTTAATCTTGTCTTTTTGCGTAGCTATAGGCCTATCAATATTTTTAAAAATTCAGTTTTAACCTGTTCCCAAAGTTTCATTAAAAAGAATCCAACGGAGAAAGTGAAACATGTTTTCTTCCTAAGCTATCACAAAATAATAGTTGTGAAAAGCTAGACTTAGGGTCCTAATGCATAATGGGCCAGAAAAAGTAAAGGATTTCAAACTTGAATACCATTAAAATGAATAGCTTTAGAATTATCCTTGCATAGAATTTGAAGAATGTTTGTTTTTAATAATCCTCTGAAACAAATATTTTGTTCTTTCCGCAGTCTTTTCAGTCCATAACTTTAATTGTCAATTCAAGGCAAATATATGGGACTAAATGTTGCTTTTAAAGGATGTGAACGACTTGGCATTTTCTTTCTTTCAAATAACTCCACTCGCTTTTGAGTTAGGAAAACAAGCCAGCCAGGCTGCAATTGTTGATATCAATCGAAGGATTTCTCAAAGAATATTCATGCTTTTGGAATGTATGAACAGTGGCCCCATCTGGTTAAAGTCATATGAGGGCACGCAACTTTTATAAAGTTCTCAAAGTATTCTTTTTAAGAAGCGGTAAATCAATCCTCTTGCATAATTATGAACTACGAAGTAGTAAAAGGAGGCTTGCGGTAGTTACAAGCCTTTATACTCATTTGTTTGCAAATTTTTATTCTTCTATAGCACCGCGACTTTTTAACTTAATTTAAGATATACTTCAAGTCTTTTTTCCTTCATCGAAAAAGTTAACATATGGCTATTCAACTTTGATTTCGAACAAATCAATAATTAAATCAATTGGTTACTTAATTTTAATATTTTACTAAAGTTTTGCATCTAATTGTTCTTAACTCTTTCCATTCTTTCTTTTTTATTTTTTCGTAGCTTTTTTTTTAGCACCCTACAACTGTTGTTATCCATTAGGGTTTTCAAATGCGTTTTAGAGTCTACCTATTGAATTTGTTGGCAAGAAGTTTTTGACATAAATTCAAATCCACTCCGCTTCTAAGTTTGAACTTCATCGAAACAAAAGTTTATAAGGTACAACAAAGGGGAAATATTGAAACTCATCAAAAACTCACGAATATTTATTGTGACATCTGTCAGCAAAATCTGAACTAAAAAATCTTACAAGCATATTTTTGACATTTACAAATAGAACAATGTAAAAGCGTTTGTCAAAGAAAAATATCCATGGGAAAAATGATTTGACACATACCTATTTAAATGCCTTAAACTAACCTGTTATAATAGGAGTTATTTTCATCTTATTCTTGACTTATTTTATTAGGTAAAACCACAATATTCGACGAACAGCTATGGTAAGCTCCAAAGGCCAGACAGATAAGAAAATGTAAAATGTGTGCCATTTACTATAGGTACTTTGATATATTAAGTGTTTTTTTTTAATACAAACAAGGCAGGTAGGATGTTAATCGGTCTGAAATTAAGTAATACCATGTGCCCACCAACATGATTTAGCTGAAGTAATTACCAAATCACGATAGGCGTTCCCACCGAACTTTTAAGTGTTAAAGAGTGACATTTGAAATTAGTTGGCAAACTTTCAATATCGGACATATAAAAGTACAAACGAAAAATTACCCGCAACAATTTAAAATGAGTTCAAATGCTTTGGATATAATTTGTATCTACCAGAATAAATCCAAAAATTATGTAAACAATCACTATCCGCATTTTTAATTTTAATTTTTTGACAGTTTGTTTTTGTGTAAACAGCTGATGTCGATAATAGGCCTGTTTGATTTTTTATTTGTCTGTTCGATTTTATTTTGTGTGGATTTGCACGTAATTAAAACTTAAACAGGTACAAATCACGTAATTAGTGATCACGAAAATGTATGGTAAATCACATCATTAATGAGTTGATTTAGCTAAATCACGTTGGTGGGAACAAGAGTGAAGTTTGAGTTAGATTTCTTTTTTTGGAAATGGTAAGACCCTTGCAATTTTCGAAGAATTTCAAAAATTTTATAAGTTATAAAGTTACAATGTTATAAAGTTAAAATGAATAGGTTGATAACTTCTGTAATTTGGGCTATTTTGTAAACTATAATAAATGAGTTTCACAAAAATTCCAAGGGAATGCTAGAAAAATTAATGCGTTAAGCGCGTAGTACGCTCTTCCAGATAAGCTAAAGTTAAGTGCCTCCCCGATGTTTCTCTCCTCCATCTTACATAATGTTTGCTTAATTTTGACAGTTCACAGCTTAGCGAAAAAACTAGCAAAACTAGCTAGTAAATCATCCACTTGGTGATTTTGATTCTATTTTACTTATTTGTGATGTAGTTCTAAATCCAGTTGATCTGTCAAAATTAAGTTGTGGAACAATGTAGGAATTTTGTATTTTTTTTGTACAGTATACCTACACATTAAACTTGAACTGCATACAGCTCGGCTTAACTGATTTACTTAACTAAGGAGACAATTTTCTCTGGAAGCTTAATTTAGGTAAAATGATTCCATTAAAGGATGCATTCTATTTATCCTAAGCCCTGGATCTTCTGGAAAAGTTGAATGAAAAGTGTATTTTCTGTATTCCAAATAAGTGATTGCTTCAACAGCGCTCCTTTAATTGCTTGCCTTTCAAGTAGACTGTTTTACCTAACAGATGGTCAGATAGAGTACACTCCACATGACCGATATGTGTCCGTCATAACTCCGCAGACAGTTATTGCAAATTGATATAAATCCCATTTGTATTTGCGAAATCAATGGAACGCGAGATGACAGTTCAATCGCAAAACATTAAGCCGCAGTGTATTATTGTCATTTGTAAGTTGCTAACGTCAACGAAAGGGATGCGACAGATTATACAGGTTATGACCTTAAGACCACTCTTTGTGAAATGGTAGACAAAATAATATTAGCTGGTCAAATTGCTTGTCGCTGTTGCCAAATATTTGGCGCAACAACTAACAAGTCCGTAAAGGAACCTAGCCCTAGCTTCTCACAACCATTCGTTTCGTATGGCTTTTTCGAAGGATTTACAATTTTATACCGAGTCCAAACGACTAAGCTAAGAAGCTTTTAGATGTTTGTCAGACCTTTTCGAGAGATGGCGCAATGGAAAAAGCATTACGATGTAATTTCAGCTATTTCAGGAATTGAATAAATTAAATGAAATTAAATGAATTAAGATAAAAGAAACTTTTGTTTAAAGCCAATTCTTGAATCACTTATACAGATGGGCAAAAGTTTATTTTGAAAACTTTAAATATCGCGTAAAATTGCTTAAAGGGTGGCAGACTCCTTTTTAGACGTTCAGTACACAAAAATAAAAAACTAGTTGTTTAAAAAAGTGCGATTCGTGAAGCCCATAAATAGGTTCAAAGTAACCCTATCTACATTGATCTCAGCGTACTGGGGAGTTTGTGGCCTCATTCTTAGGATATGCTTAAAAACTAATATAATGTCGAACAGGGACGAAAACTTTGGTACGATTACTTGAGGGTACGAGTACGAAAACGTCCATGCCCGCAAATTGTTACCGCCCCCCCCTGCAACCCCCTCCGTGGCCTTGGGGACACTGTTGGATTTAGGGTGGAGGCGAGGCTGAGTACATACCTACCAGCTTTTTTTTAAATAAGTTTATATAATGGACCCTAAAAATCAATATAACAAATTATTACACTATTTTAAAAATAAAAAAAGAGTTTTTGTAATATATTACAATTTTCACAAAAATTAGAATACATAAAACAATTTGCTTTTCAGTGCTCGATTTAGAATTAATAAGATCAGTAAATATAAGAAACAAATCTAGTGGCTATATTATGTTCACAACATTGAAAACAGCAGCATATAACTTTTTTTTTAATTTCTTACTTAAATTTCAAGTTTGAAAGTATTTTTTTTTAAATCTATAAACAGAAATAATTTGATTTAAAAACAGTATGTAAGAAAAAATTCCTGGCTTTCAAAAATGTTAAGAGCCTTTTATTATAAGTGTTGCCATTGTGGTTTAATATATATATATTTTTTTTCATTTGAAGTAAGTATTTTTTTAATTGCCCCTCCCTTAGGTCATAAACCTAATGTTTATTTAATGACGCATTATATTCTTATACAGTGCGACCTCAATAAAAGCAACCCTCGATACGTGCAACTCCTCGATAAAAGCAACACATCTTATGATTGTTGACTCAGTGATTGCAACTCCTCAAGAAAAGGTGACTCGATAAAGTCAACTATTGTTTCAAGAACTCTTTTTTCGTTAGCTGTTTTTTTTATTGTTTATTTTAAACATGAATTAAGTTATCAGTTTTGGTCTGTTAATCAGTGCAAGCCACGTTTTTTCGATTATTATGAGGTGTTTAACTTTTTGTCTCATTTTTGGCGTCTATACAATTTTTTGACTCGATTATTGCAACAAACTCAATAAAAGCAACTGCCCAAATTTCTATTAGTTGCTTTTATTGAGGTCGCACTGTACATAATTCGTCACTTTGATTTAAAAAAAAACAGTTATTTTCCTATTTTATCAACAAAAATTCACATGCATGGACGTCAAATTGGGCTTAATATTTTAGATATGTAAATAAGACACAGTAGTGGTTAGTGTGTTGGACAGCTAAGCGAGGGGTCTCCGGTTCGATCTACGAAAGAACACAAATTACGTCGTAAAGTTTTTTTTTCCACTATGCTACCTCTCGCGAACGCCTGACAAACATCCGAGATTTCAACTGTCATCAAAAGCTCGGCATATAATTGTAGATCCCTTCCATTCATCCCAAAAATTCAAAACTCACACAAAACGAATGGTTGTGAGAAGCTAGGTCTACGACAACAATTTATTTCGTTTTTTTAAATAATTAAAAATCTGGTCTCACTTGATTAGGTACCTACCGTGATCCTGCGGCGTAAGAAACTCATACGACTTTCGGCTTTTCAAATAAAGCGAACAAGCGAATAATCGTAAGTTCTGACATTTCATTCACATAAAATCATTTTTTGGTCTCAGATACCCTCCAACAAGTTTCAATTTTAAAGGTTATGTTATAAAGTGTGACAGTTCGCGGCAGAAATAAGTTCTCAACGAAAAAGTCACAACTGAGCAATGAAAAAGATAAACTTCTATAGATCTGTCAATTGATTCGATATGAACAAAAATACGTGGTCAATCCATTTGGATGACCACACCCAACCTAACAAGATAGACTTTCACCAAAACCCTTGTCCAGTGGTATATGGCAACCCCGGTCATAATGTTCCCGTCTCAGTAAATGGCACGCCTCGTTAAGAGCTCATTTCAAAAACACACAATACAAGAACAAAAATGCTCAAACCGAGACGATAATTTTTTTTATTCTTTTCTGCTCCAGTCATTTACGAAACGATACGTACCTACATAATACTAAAAAATGCTTTCCAACAGTATTCGAGCTTTATGCCAAAACTCACGACACGACGCCAAATGCCACACATATAGGATAGGCAGAGGTATAGCCAGAGCTATACGGTATTCGTATTATACAAGCCAACATCGCCAGTTATAGGTATATACAAGTACGAGTATTAATAAAGTTTTTTAAGTGGTGACCTGTTTTCGTCATACCTGAGAATGTACGAGGAGAAACTGAAACTGAATAAATGCCGCCGCGCACAAAACGAAAGCTTAGATAATGATATTAAAATAAATTTTTATCAATTGCTGGATGGGTATAAGGTATACCGATAACCGTATACACATAAATTGGTAAAAGTCTTAGCCAACATGGAGCGAATTAGCGGGATGTTTCGAAAATGACTTGCCACATCTAGTACAATGTATAGTCGCAATGACCTTCGATGACCTGAACGGTTTCAAGTCGGTGTAATGTGTTGGAATCTCATCTCGTTGTCATTTATACTGTACCAATTCCCAAGTGTAGATATTTCTTGGCGTTGTCAGTCGGTCTCGGTCGTCTGGCACTCTGGCAGTATTGAAAGAGAGTTCAAAAAATAGGTTGCTGCTTGGCGCTCTCTTGTTGGCCACAGCTTGAATCTCGTTTTCGCCCCGCTCGGATACACCGCGGGCGCGCTCCATCGTTGCGTTCTTTAGCCCGGCATAGATTTATCTTCTTCTTCGTCGTCGTCGTCGTTGTCGTTGTATAATATTCTTCTGCTCCACAGCTGCTTTACGTACACTGGTACTGGGGAATTGATACTCTGGCGTCTGGCGCATTGCCTGCCCCATTCTTGGGATTACCTCTGCTGGTATTTATAATGATGGTAGATTTCTTGTACTCGAGCGAGATTCTAAGATTCGGGTTTTTGTATGGTTCTCTTTGCGGGATGCGGTACACCTTTTACCTTCGTCGCTTCTAAACAATGCAAAGAAGAAGAAGAAGAAGTCGACGGCTTCTTTTCGAAGAAGAAGCAGCGAGCGGCATTAAATCGCGATACCGTGGCCAGTGTGGAAAAAGATATTGTGCTACGAAAACAAGTAACCACGAGCGGGAAACGGGCACAAAAACAAACAACAACAACAACCAAAAACGAAGAAAAAAAACTATAAAAACGTTGAAAACGAACTTGTGAGGAAAACAATTTGATACAAAACCCACCAGATAGACGTCGGTTGGTTGTGTTGAGACTTTGAGAGTGTTGCTGAGGGTTTTCTGTTTATATGCTGGCTAGCGGCCTGTTGGCTGTTTTTCAGAGTCCAAGACACGTTTTCGTGCAAACGAAAAACCAGAACACACAAGAGCACAAGATAGCGGTGCTGTTGATGATGACGATGACGACGTCGATGAGGGTTTTTGACATTACTTGGTGAATGTGAACACTCGTGGACGCGCGTCTCTCCTCTTTTGTTCGTATACTCGTCGCGTCGCGTCGTCCGTCGTTTCGTTCGTAAATCGTTCGTAACTCGTATACAAAATACAAAAATACAAGCTCGCGCTCACAATCACCATCCATTTCAATTCGACTGCGGCAACAACGACGACGACGACGGCAACGACACCGATTTCGAGAAAACTGGAAAAGCAAATCGAAACCACTGTACAGTGTACTGGTGTACTGTGCTCTGCTGTGTGTTGAAACTGGCAGTATTGAAATAAACGTTGACGGTGTAGGTTCGTCGTCGCGCTTGGTTCGGGTTGGTTTTTTTCGTTTCTTCTTTTTTTGGTTGTGTTTGCGTTTTTCAATACTACTAACATTGTTGACTCGAAAACGCAATATGGAAGTGGCTACACCAACACAACCTGAACTGTTGGGGACGACAGCGACAGCAACAGCAGAAACTTCGCCGCCACCATCATCGGCGCGTTGCGAAAAGCCAGAGCGCAACCTTTGGCGTGAACAGGAAATGTTAACCGTTCTGCAAATTATACGCGAGCACAAATACCTTGGACTATTGAATGATAAGACCGTACGCAGCGAAACGGTTTTTCGTAATATCGAGAAAGAAATGAACGATCGGGGACTGCGCAAGAAGAACTTTCAGCAGATATGGACGAAATGGAAATTTCTAAAGTCCACATATATGACGTCACGCCGCATTCATCAGATACCGAAAATCATACCGCTGGATGTGTACGAATCACTGGATGAGCTTTTGAGCGCGGAATTTCGAAATGACGGCTCGGTGTCATCGTACGACGATGCGGGTGAATACGATGAATGCGGGAGCGGTGGCGGTGGCGGCGGCGGCATGAGTAATTATGACATGATGAATGCGACAGCATCAACGGGAAGCAACGATGGATTGCTGGTGATATCGAATGTACAGGGTGGGGTGCCGTACAATGGTGGGAGGAATTTCCCAAATGGTTTTGGCGGCAGAAAGCTGAAGAATGGATTTCGCTCGTTCAAGAAGGAAGATGACACCAACGGTTTTGGGATGCAACACCCTATTTTCGGATATCGATTGGGGGTGGTGAAAGATGAGCCGATTGATGATGGTGAGTAAGAGTGTTGTGGGTGGGTTTGGGATGGATTTTTTTATTTTGTTTGTGTGTTGAGTTTTATCAGTGTTTACATTTTTTGTGCAAAGGTATAATTAAAGTTTTAATGACGATGGGAGGGTAAATGTGTTCGCATAAAGCTTTGTTTACATTGATTGAAATGGAAAACTGGTAATTGGTTGGGCATTATTTTTTTGAATTGATTATTGAGTAGGTATGTAACTTTTGTTTGCGAAAAGTGACTCAGGTTATTATTGTTTGTAGGTATAGAGGGTTTTCTATTTAAATAGATGCATTTTTTTGTGGATTAATTTACATATATTTATTCTTAACTTTGGTTATACATTCCAAATCATTTGAAACCAAATTGCGTATAAGAATGACTGGTGCCATATGCTGACTTGGAGCTGTTTAAGCTACCTAGGTATATTGAGAAAAAAGTTAACGAAATTATTGAATGCAGTAAGAGACAACAGGGCTGGTTGCCAGGCGATACCTAACTTGTTCGGTTTTTACAACATTTTATTTAAATAGCTTCGGTGTGTCTATCTGCAATCAAATTTGACAACTGAATTTTGAACCACTTCCTTCCAACCGATTTTGGTGAAATATTGTATATAGGTAGGGTAAAGCACTAGTATTCGGACAGTTAACGTATTTGGTAACTTTGACTTCCAACAGTTTTGTCACTATTAAAGCTACCGCAACAAGTTAATATATTTGTTAAAGTGACGATATTGGCTAATAATAATAGATTAACATTTTTTTCAACTGTTGCGTTCTGTTTATTTATAAAAAATAAATTCAAAAAAATTCGATTTACGCTAGTATCCGGACAGCAGACACTTTTTTTTAGTATCCGGACACACATTTTTATATGAAGATTCAGTCCTTTTTGGCCTTTATTAAATTAAATAAGACGTTTTTATTTTTTTTAAATATAGGTTCTTTAATTCATTTATGTGTATGTACCTATGTATTTATATGAAACCCTCCAAGTTCAACATCCACTGTGGTTTTCAGTTTTGAAGTTGCTTGTGGCTTGTTCGACGATTTTAACGCTTCGGTTTTGATTAGGTACTTCTAAAACGAGATTGGCATCTACTTCAACATTTCTTAATAATTGTTCTGACAGTGCCTCAATCACCATCGTTAAATGCGACTTGTGCCTATGCCTATATCTATCTATCTATTAGCAACCGGTTGTGAACACAATTGGCGACATATTCGAAAAATGTTTCGCTTCTCATCCAATCGTTTTTGCTTCTTCCCAAATTTAATTTTGGCCATGCTGTCAACGATGTCTTTTGGCGGACGCTTGTATGGAAACACCACCATGGATTTAGAATGGGTTCCGTCTGCTGAAAAAACAACTAGCACCGGTAGCGTCTCTTTCTCATTTGCAGCAGCAATTTAGTTACTTTTTTCTAACCGTTGGGGCTATGTTTTTGACAGTTTTTGAACAGAGGCAATAACTGCTTTCGTCACGATTTAAAACGATCGTTTTTGAAAGGTGTTTTTCTTCTTGATTCACTGAACAATCCGTTCCCCCTCTTCATTTGTCAAATTTTTGTACTTTTTTAACCGGTCATGGACACACTGTCCGGAAACTGAAAATGCTCTTCAATTTTAGTTTTAGTATCCGGACACTAAAAATTAGGCCAACAAAATAATTTTATTCTCTATTTTTATTTAAATTATGAAAGTGGGTTCTATTTAAAGGAAAACAAAGTATTTTCCAAAAGAATAAGTTAAAAAATACTCTTTGAATAACTAACTTTTTGGAAATGTTCGTACTATTTTTTTGGTATGCAAAATGACAACACAACCACAATCTCGGAACTCAGCCACAAGCCACAACAATGCCGCTTATCTTTTCCATTATGCGGATGATTGATTTGAAACTTTGCATATATACGAGTGACACATAAAGGATTGTATTATCGTTGATATTTGAGACTATTTATGTGTGATGTACCTATTTTTCTCAAATAAAAAACATAGTGTCCGGAGACTAACACTGTCCGGATACTAGTGCCTTTACCCTAGGTAGGATAAAGCACTATTATCCGGACAGTTAACGTATTCGGTAACTTTGACTTCCAACAGTTTTGTCACTATTAAAGCTACCGCAACGAGTTAATATACTTGTTAAAGTGACGATATTGGCTAATTATAATAGATTAACATTTTGTTCAACTGTTACGTTCTGAATATTTATAACTTCGAACTTTTGTATGGAAATTCATAACAGAATAACAGAATAAATGGATAAAAGATTTCGCCGAATAGGCCCAATTTTCTTTTTAAGCCCCTTGACCTCCTCAACGGTAACTTAAGAACACAGATTCGTTTTCAAACGACTCTGGTCCTAGATGATATCCAGAGTCTAATAATGGAGACACCCTGCAAGGAGGCTATGGGAACGCTTTTATAAATAAACATCTCATTGTCCAGTCTGAAGCAGTTGTGCTCAATGTCATATCGAAAAATTGCAAATTTCACAAAATAAATTACTCAATATAATAATCTCTCCTGGCATCATTCCACTTCAGACCTCCATATAAGGGCAAATGTTGAATTGGTCTTTGACAGAATACGAAACTCACCGAAACTTTCAAAATAAGATGTGATCTTCCGGATAATCATCTAATAAATGAATTAAATTAGTTATATCATGTGTTAAACTAATTTGACGTTATTTATCTGTTACTATGTATAAGTATTTATTAATTTATTTGTTTATTTATTATTATATTTATTTAATAAATAAACGCTTTAGTAAATTCAATTAAATTAATTCGATATCATTATCAAACTTTTTAACTTCATGCCAAATGTATTTCAAATATTTTTTGTACTTATTACAGTCACAAGTTTTCAAATAGTAGCGTGTTACATTTTAACATCAACAGAGAAAAAATGGAGGATGTCACACGATTTTATTTGAAAACTTGAGAATGTGACAACCTACAGACAGATTTAATATGTGGTATGAAGTTTCAAAGTTTGAAAATATATAGCTATATGATATGATATGAATGATGAGCTGTAAGCAAGTAGTACCTTGTATGACTCAGATGTAGCTGTTGTATAGATTTTTCTATGAAATTAGATGAATAAATGTCGAGGTATGCTATTGTGCAATCAGGACATAGGTTGGGTTCATTTTTAATCTAAACTTTTCTTGTCGTTTGTGGGGATAATGACTCATCTGTCCAAATCACATGAAAGTAAATTGCAAAGGTTAAACTGGTTCCATCTGGCGTATGGAAACTGCTTAACTACATCTATCTGTTTCCGTTCATAAAATGTATTAAAAAAAACTTTACCTTTGCGGTTTGAGGACATCAGGGCTAGTTGATAGTTGACACATTTTTCGGACTTTTTTTTACAAATAGGGTGTATGAGAAGTTTAACCATATAGAAATCTATCCACCTACGTTTGTTGAAATATGTTGGTAACAAAGGAAAATGTGGTTTTGTGGGTGGGTACGGTTGGTTATAACTTGATGAATAGCATAGTTTTGGACCCGATAGGGGGCGCTGTTGTCGATCTTCTTAACCACTTAACCGATTTCAATGAAATTTTGTGGGTTTGCATGGTTAAATGGAAAGATATATTTTTTTCAACTTAATTGTCAAAGTGAATAGATGTATGGGCACAAGTGAACTGAAGAAGCTAGGTTTTACACAGACACAAAATGTAAACAAAAACTCTCGAAAAAGAAAATTTTGGATTGGATTGCGTTATGAAAACTTTTTAAATTAATGAACATAATTATCTACTGCGCTGTATTAAGATTATAATATTATAAAGATTTGGTTTTTAAATTAAATTTCTTAATGAAATTCAACTACATACAACACAGTTCAATTTAACATCCACATTTAGCGAGAGAAGTTTTACATCTGGCGTGTGGTCACAAGCACGCTCTCCGTTTTTTTTTAAATACCTATGTTCCCTCCCTTGGACCTTTCTAAAAGCAATATAAAGCCTACACAAAAAAGATTTACGCTAAGTTCTGTTATTTGTTCCCTCTTACCCACCTCAAATGTCGTCGAAAAGAAGTAAAACGAATGAAACAACTTGACATTGACACACGAACCCCACCCCAGCCCATTTCCA
Organism: Cheilosia pagana; assembly: GCA_936431705.1. Classification (NCBI taxonomy): domain Eukaryota; kingdom Metazoa; phylum Arthropoda; class Insecta; order Diptera; family Syrphidae; genus Cheilosia; species Cheilosia pagana. The sequence continues at coordinate 13,522,772 of OW386166.1, read as the reverse complement.
AACTTTTCCCAACGAACAGCACCTGAACGTGTTCCACCTGAATGTATGCGCTGAAAAGAGACGACTGTCCATTGAAGTGGAAAACATAAAGGGTGATTTTTTAGCTGGTTTGGTTTTGGCAACACTGGTTTTGACAGCTGACGTGTGTTTAGTACCTTGTGTCACTGTCAAACAGCTTCAGTTTGGTTTGCAATTTAACCATGGATCGTCTTACAAATGAACAACGCTTGCAAATTATTGAATTTTACTATCAAAATTCGTGCTCGGTTCGAAATGTTCATCGCGCGCTGCTTCCATTTTATGGACGAAGCTCATTTTTGGCTCAATGGGCACGTAAATAAGCAGAATTGTCGATTTTGGATTGAATATCAGCCAGAAGCATTGCAAGAGCTACCAATGCATCCAGAAAAAGTCACAGTTTGGTGCGGTTTATGGGCGGTGGCATCATTGGACCGTACTTCTTCAAAGATGATGCGAATCGCAGCGTTACTGTCAATGGTGAACGCTACCGAGCGATGATAACAAACTTTTTTTTGCCCGAAATGGAAGTTCTTGACTTGCATGATATGTGGTTTCAACAAGACGGTGCCACATGCCACACAGCACGCGAAACAATGGCGCAATTGCGAGGCGAGTTTGGTGAACAGTTAATTTCACGTTTCGGGCCGGTCAATTGGCCGCCTAGATCGTGCGATTTGACACCATTAGATTATTTTTTGTGGGGGTATGTCAAGGCTAATGTGTATAGGGACAAGCCCGCTTCGATTGACGCACTGGAAGCCAACATCCATGCATTCATTCGTGAGATACCGGCCGATATGTGTGAAAGAGTATGCCAAAATTGGACTCAGCGGATGGACTACCTGAGACGCAGCCGCGGTCAACATTTGCATGAAATTATCTTTAAACATTAAATTGCAAGGTTCAAACTATCGATTCAAATAAATATTTCATTCATTTTTTCGAATTTTTTGTGTTTTTTTTAAAAAAAAGTTCTAAACCTCTTAAAAAATCACCCGTTATGATCACATTAGAGCGCGCACAAAATAATCACACACACACACTACTGCAACGATACTCACTGCTGCATGACTACTGGCAGTGCTATCCACTGAAGGAAAATTGTGGGCGATGTTTTGTATAATTGTTTTGAACATTGCTTAGCTTCAGGACAACGCAGGAGGAATGATTCAGGAGAAAATTTACTAAATTCACCAATTTTTTTATTTTTCAATCCGATAAGCCATTACAGAGCTAGGTCTGTATAAACAGAATTTTCCTTACATATATCCGGTATTTTTGACTATTTTGTAAAAACCAAGTTATATTCCGGGTTAAAAAGCCTAAAGCCTGACCCAGAACATAAGCAATCACTATGCCAAGTTTCATGACAATCCGTCCAGTAGTTTCTGCGTGATACGCGGTCAGGCATTTTTTATTCTGCAGTTTTATTATATGTAGAGATTAGTAGGTTCTTGTTTTTTGTACCTTTAGGTTTGACAGCATGATAATAAATATGCTGTTTTACTGGCGTCAAATTCTAAACCTAATTAAGTCGCTTGCTTTTTATATTTGGTCAGAATTTTATACAAATCTACCAATCTAGATGCAGAGCCGAATTTTGTCTTTTCCAAGTAGATGGACAAGTTTGGCGGGGATGCCAAAACCAGCCATGCAGTCATTGTTGGCTGTTGAAATTCATGAGTAGCAATCTGAACTTCTTGGGCTTTTGCCATGACCAATCTAAGTGTGAAAAATGGACTTTACTGCCCTAAAACAGAAATGATGGTTTAATCCGGTTAAATTTGTATTTATATAGGATTTTAAGCTTTCGCGCAATATGTCAGGAACAGGTAGGAAGTCTAAGAAACATCTGGGGTCCTGTCTTTATCTTCCGCAACGGAAAAGCGATGCTGAAGTTCCATTCATCAATCCTCAAACATATATAGGTATCTCCATTCAATTTGCTCCCAATCTTAGAAATGATCCTTCCGACAGATTCAACGAGGAAGGAAATACGTCCGTGATTTGTCGAATTTTTGAAAGCGAGAAGTAACAAGGCTTCTCGCTCATAAATACCTTGCAAATCTGTTAAAAGTTATTATTGTCTTCTTTTGAGTTCTTATTGAGAGAACAATAATAGTGGTGGTAATTAAAGCTACACTTTTAACAAATTCATTCGTCGTTAGAGCCCTGTCAGTTGAGTCCGTAAGGGAAACGGAAATATCTACGAAACGAAGAAGAAGAATTTACCGTCAGACATTTTTGGTATTTATACAGCTACAGTTGAAAGCCTTTCTGAAGCAGTGCCGCGTTATATTTTGTTCATCGCGAACCATTTCTTCCAAGAAGCTTTCATGTGAAGTCAGTTATTTGTCGAAATGTCATTGCTGCGATCGGCTGCTGCTGAGCTACTTGAGTTGAACAAACACTCATTCATAATTCTGTTAAATGGACAGTTATATACATACGGTAATGTATTTCCTTGTCTTCTTTACTTCAACTTCCGTTCATTTCACTTCTTGAAATCAATTTCTACCTGTTTACTCTGGTGCCACAATCATCAACAACCTGTAGAGAGCTTTAGCTAATAAAGCTCACATTTAAAATATAACGAAAAGTTACCTTTATTTTCAAGCAATGTTGACCAACATCTTTCTCTCTTTTTGTTATTATAGAATATGAGAGCACCAACAATGCCGATGAAGCATACTCCGACATACACCTGGAAGAGCCTTCAAATAACCACGAATTTCAAGAGATTAAACCAGAACGACTCTCACCACCTCATTCAACAACTCCACCACCAGCACCAGAAGAAAACCATCTCCTACCAGTGCCTGCTGTTCAAGTGCCCCCTCTCCAAGGCATGTCGCTTTGCGCAACATCCCATGCTCCAATTACTGGCAGTGCTTCCATGATAGATGATTCGCCCATGCCACCTCTTCATAGGTATACACCCCCACCATACACAATGTGTCGCAAGCCGGAATTACCCCTACTTCCACCGCCACTGAAGGAAGTCCCACTCGTGAAGATCGCCTTACCCACAAAGCCGCAGATAATTCATCTCCAACAACAAAAGTATCAGCCAACTCCCGCACCACCACCGCCGCCAGCCACCCCGAAACTTGTCAACTCCAAGAAAATACCCGTTCTAACGCTGCGCAAACGCAAGAAGCGTCTCAACATTCCACAATTGTCCGACGAGGGGACCAACTCGCCCGTACCAGGTGCAAAACAATTGAAAAACTCCGAAGAGGATGACTCAAAGGAAACACCATCGGAGGCATCGCGTATTCCATTTGTGACCTATGGCAAAGCCATGCGTGAAATGAGTATAACACTGCGTGATATTCAACGCGAGATGATCGATGGTTTCTTCAAACAACAAATGGAACTGGCCAAATCGGAACATGAATTCCAGAAGAAACAAGACGCTATGCTGTTGCGGTGCTTTGAGGAGCAAACAACAATGCTGCTCGAGGGGGCGAAGAAATTATTCACAGCCAACGTTCCAATGACACCAGATGTTGTATATATAAACGATGAATAGAAGAAGATTGCGTCGACGCGGTCCGCAAGTGAACTGATCATTCCATTATACCAGAAAAGACTTATCAAACATAGATTTAGAAGCTATTATATATTTTCATTCCATAGGAGTACTCGTATCTGTATATCTATTTAATTTATTATTTACCTAAATTAAGGAAAACATTTACTAAAGTGTTTCAGTTAGTTTTTGAATTGTTTGAATAAAAAATGAATTTTATTTTTTTAATGATTTCAAGTGGGGGTTTTCTTTAAAATCTTCCCCCGAATCGTATTCACCTGTCACTCAGGACAGCAGATGGTAATACCACAAAATGGAAACAAATTTGCATAGGCCTTTAAATGAGGTTATGACTCGACATTAGAATCAAAACAGTAGGTACTCGCATTTGGGGTTATAATGAGCTGCCTTTCGATAAGAAGTGCGTGTTCGTTGTACGCATCTACAGGGGGTCTGCTACTGATTTGAAATACATTTAAATCAGCAGCATATAAACTGCCAGTGGGCATCGGAAACTGACGCAGTATATACCTACTGTCACAATTTCACATCTTCATAACTTTATTGCCAACCTACACCATTTTTAAAAACATTTCTTCGCAAATAATGCTACAGTTTGTTTGTCAAATACAGGGTGTTTTTTTAGAGGTTGGTTTTTCGAATATAGATTAAACTGACATTTTGTGGTCAAATCTGGCAACTCTAATGTCATTTTTGTTCAATTTGGTTTGCCATTTCATCATGAACAGGTTGACAAATGAACAACGCTTGCAAATCGTGCAAATTTATTTCGAAAACAATAGGTCTGTTCCTTTACTTTTAAATCTCACGAATTTTTACGAATTCTTACGCATTTTACTCAATTGTCGTTCCCTAACTCGAAAAATTCTTGTTGTTCTATTTAGCATTTGGGTGGCATATTCGCACCTGCAATTTTTACAGGTTACTACAAAAGCGTTCCTTAACTTTTGCGTAAGTTTCCCTTTTTGAGAGAGAATTTATCCCCTCCACAGGCATTTTGACAGTCTTTTCCATTTTACCTACAAAAGTAAAGGAACAGACCTAATGGTTCAGTTCGCCAAGTTTAGGGTCCACATCATCGTCCATCAGAGCAATTAATTCGGTTAACCATGGATCGTTTTCGCTCTACGTTTACTCTTCTCTATGTGATAATGTGCATCCGCAGAGACTTCGAACAGTGCGCACCAAAGAAACAATTGCCGCTGTAGAGCAAAGTTTTGAAGAGGACCCGAATGAATCGATTCGCAACCGTGCACAGCAATTGGAGCAATTGTCCATCAACTTTATGGAAGATCATGGATTACGACCTTACAAGATCCAGCTTGTGCAAGAATTAAAGCCGCGAGAACATGCAAAGCGTCTTGATTTTGGGGTATGGGCCGAAAAAGAGATTGATATCGATGCTGATTTTCATCGCAGAATTTTGATAAGTGATGGGCTCATTTTTGGTTGAATGGCTACGTCAACAAGCAAAATTGCCGCATTTTGAGTGAAGAGAATCCACATGAGACCCTTCAGACGCCATTACATCCACAAAAATTGACTGTTTGGAGTGCTCTATGGACTGGTAGAGTCATTGGGTCATACTTCTTCCGAAATGAAGCTGGAGAGACAGTTACCGTTAATGGAGACCGGTATAGAGCCATGATAACCGACTATTTTGTTCCCGAATTGAATGGCATGAATATGGATGAGATGTTGTTCCAACAAGACGGCTCTACATGCTACGCAGCGCACATCACAATCGATTTATTGAAGGAAACAATCGATGAGCGCATAATTTCGCTGATTGGACCTGTCAATTGGCCACCAAGATCGTGTAATTTGACACCATTGGATTATTTTCATTGGGTATATGTAAAGTCGCTCACCTACGCCAACAAACCAGAAACGTCGGGTGACTTGGAAGCCAACATTCGTGGCGTTATTGCCGACATACAGCCCCAAATGGTAAAAAAGTGGTTGAAAAGTCTAGGGGCTTGGCTTTATTCGAACAAGCCGCGGCGGCAACATGCCCGAAATCATATTTAAACATCGATGGCATAAAATCATCCTTCCAATAAAGCCAAATCGATGGACATTAAAACGATTTTCTTGTGTTTTATTTCAATTCGAAGTTCTATACCTCTAAAAAAAACACCCTTTATAACAGCTAACCAGGGGAGTCGCATTTCGTTCGCCAGCGATTCGCCAAAAAGAAGCAGTTTATGAAAATTGGAAAACGCTGTGTATATTTTTAAAGAGTTGGTTCTGGTGATAAGGCAGCTTTCAGTTTTTGTGCAAAATTATCAACAATGGAATATGAATTTGTGTTGCGATAATGTCCTTAGTTACTTACTTAGGCGGCGCTACAGTCCGGGGTGGACCTGTTCCTCAACCTCAGCCTCTCCAGTTAGCGTTTTTGACCAGGGCGATGTCGCTGTACAGCTCGTAGGGTTCGCTATTTACATCTCCTCCTCCAAAACCCGTCAACGCAAACGGGACCGAAAATCACTCGAAGAATGTTTCGTTCGAAACGACCAAGGAGATCTTCATCCGCCTTTGACAGCGTCCATGCTTCTGCACCATATAGCAGGACTGGGATGATGAGGGTCTTATATAGAATCGACTTAGTGTTTCTTGACAAGGCCTTACTAGTCAATTGCCGTCTTAGTCCAAAGAAACAGCGATTGGCAAGTGTAACTCTTCGTTTGATTTCTGATGTGATATCGTTTTCAGAATTGATAGCGGAGCCGAGGTAGACAAAGTCCCTAACTACCTCAAAGTTATAGCTGTCTATCGTGACGCTCTGTCCGATTCGTCGATGTTGTGTGTCCCTTCTTGTTGACAGCATATATTTTGTCTTGCCCTCATTCGCCACTAAACCCATTTTTGCCGCTTCCGTACTGATACTTGCAAACACACCAGTGACAGATCGTTGTGTTCTGCCAACAACGTCCGCGTATGCAAGTAGTTGCACAGACTTTTGCGAAATTGTGCCTATGGTGTTGGCTTTTCTCAAGAATGATGTAATGCGATAATGTCCACTGAATGATATAATGAGCTTCATCAGTTTTTTCACATTTTTCTGCACAAGATCAAGAGCAGTTCGTTGTTCGCTTGTGAGACATTACATGTAATTCGTAGTTGAAGTGAGATGCCGACGTCATTTTGAAAGCTGAAAGATGGAGACGATTTTTTTTAGAATTCCCATGCCCAATCAGCTGACACTGCGACCTAAAAGGTCTATTGTATCGATAGGGTATGGCTACTCTAATAGACGTGTAACCTCCCTGATGATGGTCAAAACGTCCTTAGTAGCAGATTTTTGTGTGTCTGCCGGTGTACGAGTCTCTCTGTTGAGGACTCGTTTTCTCAACCAATGAAAAGCCGAGCAGTCACAGAAGATGTGTTCAGATAATTCGACATCTTTCAAACAGAATCTACAGTCTGTGTCCGGGCATAGGCTCAATTTGTTAAGTTGGTAAATATTTTAGACCAAAGTGACCTATGAGGAAGCCCACTAGCTTTCTTATATTTACCTTACTGAGCCTTGGATTGTCTTAGAGCCGGGACCTTTTCCCAGTGCTCAAGACGAAGTTGATTTTCCCATTCATTAATTAGCCTTGTGACAACTTTTAACTGTTTTAGAGTTTAATGTATTGGATGCTTAAGCTTGCAGAGCTGCTTGGCTTTCTGAGAAAATTTGTATAATCGCTCCTTTAATCCCTTTTTTTGAGATTACATCAGCGCAAGTTTCGATAGCGTGGATTTCCGCTTAAAAAACCGTGGGTATCGAGACTTTGGTGTTGGGTCCAAAGACACCAGCTTCAACTCCGGACTCCATCTTTGATCCGTCGGTATACCAGACTTCACTTTTTGGGTCCAGTGTAGGAATAAAGTTGTCCCAACTAGCACGTTTCAGTTTTTCTACCTGTCTACCTGTCCGGGACGGAGCAGAACATGTCCATGTTTGGGATTTGATTAAGTATTTCCAGGTGTCTCACAAGATCACCTGGTTTAAACTTGTGTTCCAGTTGTAGTTTGATGGCACATCTGGCGGCCGTCTTCATAATGAACAATTGAAGGGCGAAAGCCCAATAATGGCCTCAAGTGCTGTTGTAGGGAGAACGCATTCGCCCAGTTGTTTGCTGGGTTTTAGATGCTTGATAGACATACATTCTTTTTTTAAAACACAAAGGCAAGCCGCTAAATAAACTACAAACAAACAGTCCTTAGCGACAAATAAGTATAAAAAAAATCCAACATAAATCTCTGTATATATATTTTTTGTGTTTATTTTCGTTAGTTTACTACTTCATCGTTATATCCAAATCAGAAAAAAGAAACAAGAATTAAACGAAAATCAACGTTCAGCTTAAAATTAATAAAACTCTGTCTATCCTATTATCAACTTTATGTATTAGTTTATATAATTGTTTATAATGTTGGTTTGTTTTTATTTTATATTTACAATCTATTCTTTTTATATTTTCCTTTCTTTGTGTCACAAAAACACAAAATGTATAATATTTTATTTAAATTAATAAATTCAAGCAATTGAAAATGATAAAAAATTAATTAAAGCTAAACAACATTAATTTACAAAAGCAAAGTATACGATATGCCATGTAAAATAATTTTGATTTTCTTCCACTTTATTAAAGTTTTCTTTTTTTTTATTCGAAATTTGTGTAAAGCTATGATCGGTATCGTGTTAGTTTTTTTGTTTTATTTTATTTTAGTACAATTGTTTTCTTTATACTTTTGTTTAATACTGCCAATTCTTATTTTAAACAGTTTTTTTCGAAATTGTTTTCGTATTTTCTTAACAAAAAGAAAATGTTTTCCTGTTTTAGGTTAGCCAACAAGCGTATAACAGCGAAAAGGCTTTTTAACTAACATCCAGTCTCAATTTTGTTTGCTTTTAAGATATAACTTATCATTCGTGTTTTGCTGGTTTCTTTTGTTTTACTTTCTTCATTTGTAGAGGTTGGGACAGTAAGGGCGATGTTAGGAAGATTTCCCTCAACCTATTCATAAACAAAGTAACAATCAAAAGTCGCATCTACTGCGGAATAAGATCATAACTTTATATTTGACAGCGAAAATGCTTTCGGGTAGGTTGGCCGAAAGAAATTGCATCAGTGAGTTTTGTAGGCCTAAGTTCAACAACATATCCTTTCTAACAAATTCAGATAAAACGTTTGATTCATTTGTTGTCTTCAACTCAAAATATCATAACCTCATTCAAGAGCACGTATCAAAAGTGTCAATTCCTCATTATTTCTTTTTAATCTCTGATCTCCCAGGAAAATTAGAAGTAGTCTTTAATGGTCTGGCGTGTTTCGGCATCTTTTTCAAATGAGGAAAGGTTTCTTTTAGAAACTGCTTCCGTTTTTTACAAGCTATACACATTTTTGAAAGATGTATTAATTTAAATAGTCACGATGAGGAAAGCAATTTAAAAAGAATGGTAACCTCAGTTTTTTTGATAAAAATAAACTCAATGTAATGGCTGGTGAGGCGAACAAAAACTTTATAGGTTATGTCTTATGTGTTACAGATTACGCCCTAGGATGTGACCTCCTGAATAAAATGAATCTGGCCGCCTCTCCAGACTGCCGGCAAAGTCTCAAAAAAGGAAAAATCCACTGAACTTATAGTAAAGTGAGCCCTTTGTGAAATGAGAACAAAGATCTTCTCCAAGATCCCCCCGAAATCTACAGATCCTCCACTACTAGCATTATCAACTTTCTAAGGAAGTTTAAGCCAGCTTTAATTTTTTATCACAGTATATCGACTAGGCCGATTTGTGCCTTTTTTTTACAGAAAAAAGGGGCTTCCAAATCCTGGAGCACTCAGACCAGATTCCCCGTCCATTGTACTCCAAGCAGAAAACCCTTTTTTTGGTGTAGTGGGGGAGAAACTCTGATATTATTCGTTTCTCTTATATGTTTGGGTAGCCGAGTATTGCTGTCCCCCCCGATTTGTGCCTTCTCTGTAGTTTTTATAGCGATTTTTTGCGATTGCCGTCGAATATATCGAAAGCCTGCAATTCAAACCGACCAATGGTGAGTGGAAAGCGTGTTTTGATAGCGTCACGCAAGTATTTTTAGATTGACAAAAACCCAAAATGTAATACGATTTTGTTAAATTCAATAATACCGCATATAATCTGATTTTAATGCATACAAATCGACAAAGACAACCTTCTAAAAGAAAATGATCAAGAGTGGCTCAATAAATGCAGAAAGTTTAAAACAAACAACTAACATTCAGCTTCAAGTACTTCCGGTATTTTTAATGATAACGTAAACCGAATCTGGAACACTTTGAAGATTAGTTACAGTATCGCGTCATTCAGCTTAAAAATTGTGTGCACGAACTTTGATATGATATTGGATAGCGTTCTGATAAGACTGTCATATCACATATCTAGTAGATCATCGGATACACAATTATCGCAGCACTGATTCAATGTTTACTCATGTAGTAAAACAGAAACACAAGAGCACAGAGTTTAGGTTAGGTTGGGTTAATAAGTGGGTACAACAAAGCGAGCTCTGTAGTAACCCAATTAGGTCCATGTGGACCCATTGTGATGCCCTTGTTGGGGGATCGTCCGATGTTGTTGGCGATAAAAAAACTCTTCTCTTTTTGCAGCTACTCGACCTTGTCCGATGTATTTATGAACCTGTAAAGATTGGTTAGTGAGACATCAGAGAGCTCCTCAATAAGCACAGAGTTTACACAAAACGTTAACTGGACGGAATGTTGCTATGGGAAGGCAATTAAGGGAATATCATTCAAAGAGGGAAAATAACTTGAAGATTAATTGGGTCAAGATAACGAAATGTAGATGATTGAATAAAAGTCTCCGGAACCACTTGAAAATTATGAAATCTTGCGGAATAGGTTGGAGAAACATTTTGCCTTGGAGGCGTTGGAAATAAATAAATATTTCGGCGCGACAGGTCTATGGGACCCAAGGCCTAGCTTCTCACAATCATTCGTTTTTGTGTGGGCTTTCAATTTTTGGGACGAAAGGAAGGGATCTACAATTTTACGCCGAGTCCAAACGGCTAATTGAGAAGCTCATTCATGACAGTTTTACTCTCGGATGTTTGTCAGACGTTCGCGAAAGGTGGCGCAGTGGAAAAAAACCTTAAGATGTAATTTGGCCCTTTCGGGATTCGAACCTGAGACCCCTTTGCTTAGTAGCCCAACACACTACCACTAAGCCACTGCGCCGACGTTGGAAATAGTAACCACAATAAAGTTTGTTCGACTTGCCTTGACAACTTTATAGACGCCCAAGTTTATCGTCTTTACTTATACAGAAAAATGTGGCACTCTCAGAATTCAGTTGCACCAATATTTTCATGCAAATCTCACTGATTGAATTGCGCAAGGAAGGATGAAACCAGCTCCTACTTCAAACGCCCACACTGCCCGCGCCTCGTGCACTGTCAAAAGCAAAACCTTTTTTTTTCAAACATTACACGCTCCAATAACAATGCAAATCAATATTCAAATAGAAGTCGTCAATCAACTCCGGCAAACTTAGTTTTGCTTATATTTACAATTCTTTTGTTTAAACTATTTAAATTCTTATTTACAATAAAGTTAGTACATTTTTTTCATAATTTGTTTTCTTCTTTTTAATTGAACAACTAATGGCAAAGAAACAACAAAAACAAAACAAAAAAAAAAAGAGATTGCTAAAAACGCAACAAGTTTTCTTAGTTATCATCAACATATATAGTTTTACGTAGTTTTGTTTTAAATAGTAAAAAATGTGTTTAATGTAGGAAGTAACAACGATAGGATTCCATGATTGACTGAGAGTAATAGATCCGAGCATAACAAATGCTAAAGGATAATAAAGTTAAACTCTGGTTAAAAGCTAGCATTTGAAATGAAAAAATTAGTTTCAGCCCGCACTCTTTGTCTAACTGCGCGCGAAGCCCTAAAAATTCAATTTAGCTACAAATAATAAATGTCTACAGTGTGTGAACTGAACCTTCTTCTTTTGTTGCATTTTTTTTCTTAAAGAAACTCCGTTTAGCCTCTAAGCTCTGGTGTTATTTTGTTGTGGATGTGTATTTGTTAGCTATGTGTGAAAAGGCCAGGCTTAATCGGGACGATATATAGGTGTTTTCGGTATAAATTCGATTTGAATAACATATTCCATCATCGAACTTGAATCACATTGTTGCTTATTCAGTCGCCAGTGTAGACCAAGTTTATGATATAAATGACTATTTTCCCATTCGAGAAGTTTGTCCAGGGTGATTTGCGTCTGAAAGCGGGTTTCAAAAGGTGGTTAAATAAACATACATATATTTGTGCTGTTTGTAGAATAAAACTCACCCTCTTACTCAGGCATATGACGGGCCATAGGGAGCAGCCTAGGGTGCAGCAACAGCAAACGCATCCACAGAATAACCATTTCACGTTGACAGGAAGGGTTTTCTTTAGAATACCATTGATGCGACTTATTGTCGCTTTGAATTCTTCGGGCGCAACACGAGATACCAGCCCCGATGGAAATTCCGTGTTAAAGCGATTACTGAGACCAAATCTGGAATAAGAAAAGAATAAGAAAAATAATAAATTAATGCGACAAGAATGATGTGCAACATAATTTTTAAAGGTTCCTTGTTACAAACAGGACTTTAGACTTAACTGCTCGCAACGACTTGTGTACGCCTTGAAAGTCTTCCTGAATATTAACCGGCGGAGGTATTATTACACGAGACACAATAAAGTAAATAAGGGCAGTCTATACTCAGTCCGTTTGATCATGGCTGGTAACGGGTCAAGTTCAAATTTCAGGTTTAATTTATTTGGTAAAGTACAAATAAGAACAATAGTCTTTTATAGTACATTAAAGCTCAAGAAAAAATAAATAAATAAACTTTAACACGTATTGGAGGGGTGTTGGGATTGGTCTAATAAAGAAAGGACAAGAAGGGAGAAAAATTAGAATAGAAGAAGAGTAATAGAGTAAAAGAAGAAATACGTAGATTACATTAATATGCAAAATGTGCAAATAGTGCATTTTTAAATTTTTCGGCTCCAATTATTTGTTTGACGGTGACAGGTAGAGAGTTCCAAAGTCTGGCAGTATGGACAAGAAAGAGGCGTGATGTATTCAAAAAATTAGATGAAGGCGTTATGAGGTTGAATGTTCGCGGCGACTGGACAAATTGCAGTTTCTGGAATAGATATTGTGGTGAACGGTTATGTATTATTTTGTGTATGAATACACAGCACCTAATTTCCCAATAATGTTGTAATGAACAACCAAGGACAAGTTTGTGGCAGACAGACACATGGTCATATCTTCTAATTCCAAATGCATATCGCACCATATCATTAAAAGCAACAAGTAATTTGTGCTGAGACTGAGAATCTAATTTTGGGTATACCACTATGGCGTAATCAAAGATAGGCATAAGCAAAGACTTAATCAACCTAAGTCTTGTATTTACAGGTGTAAGACTAGAAAACAACCAGAGTTTTCGTAATCCTGCATAAACACGCGCCACAATTAAATTTGCATGGTCGATAGCGGAAAGGGATCGATTCAACTTGAACCCAAGGCTTACAACTGTATCGTAAAACTCAAGTCTGCTGGAATTAAGATAAACAGGCGGCATCTCTTCAGTATCATATAGCTTTTTTGAAATCAAAATTAATCTAGTTTTAACCGGATTAAAAATCAGACCATTACTTTGGGACCACTTTACTATTGAAGAGGGAGAAGAATTGAAGCAAGCCACGAGATCTTCCACCAAACCAATTGGTCGAGAAAGATATATCTGTGAATCATCAGCATATAGATGTATAAATGTGTTGCAGCAAACTTGTGGTAGGTCATTTATATAAAGGCAGAACAGGATTGGGCCAATAATTGAACCCTGAGGCACCCCGGCGAGGATACGTGCAGGCCGAGAATATTTTTGCTCAGCAAAGACCTTTGGAAACTATTCGAAAGATAGCTTCTAATCAGATGCACTGAATATTCGCTTAATCCAAAGTACAGCTTTAATTTCGTGCATAAAATGTCATGGTTTACCGCGTCAAAGGCTTTTGAAAAGTCAAGCAAGCATAGCATCGTAAGGTAGCCCTTATCATACTCTATTCTAATATCATCTAGAACTTTGATCATTGCCGTTTGACAGCTATGTTGAGCTCGGAAAACCGGACTGCACTGAATACAATAAATTGAAGCGATTTAGGTGGCTAGAGATCTGATTGGCAAGGACTTTTTCAAAAACCTTAGATAGGCATGGTAAGATACTAATAGGACGATAGTCAGAGATCGATTAGGGATTGTTTTTCTTAGGCACGGGGATGACCTTAGCTTGCTTCCAGCAATCAGGGAAAGTGGAAGACGTGATACATCTTCCATCTCCATTTCCATGTTATCTTCGCCAGTATTACGAATGCTTTAAGTGCCTGAGTGGCCAACATGGACCCCGACCACTACCTTCTTGGTGCCAGGATACAAATGAAGACACAAAAATTAGGATCACATCCACGTCCCGATTTATTACTCTGCCGCATATGGCGCTGAGTGTCACTACAGTCATAAAGATTTTGTTAATGCCGGTCGAAGTGAGTTCAACAATATCCAAGATAAAAGTCTGCAATGCTAGTTTTTGAGGACGTTAGCCACAAGGAAAGGCAAGAGGACAACCGATACAACACCTGCGGTTAAACCCCAAAAAAGGGCATCACAGTGGGTTCACGAGGACCTAAGTGCGTTATTTCAGGGTACGCCCTGCTCTACCTGCCTAACCTAACCTAATGCCGGTGGAATTAGGGAGAACAATTTTCAAGGCTACATCCTTGCAAATTCAAGTCTCACTTTTGAAAGTGTAAAATAAATGTTCTTACTTAAAGATCCGATCATTTGAATAGGTAAGTATAAGGCGGACAGCGAATTATATAAGTCTGTGATTGATTACACTTTTTCATATGTTATGTTAGGTTGAAGTGGCTGTCGCTAGCCGACACACTTAGCCCTTGTGATACCACATAAATCTTTGTATTTATTCTTACTACTTGTTTAACAAGTTTGAGTCTCTGCTCTCTGATGAAGCGTAGGAAATATCGAATAGGTATCTGTGTTTTTAAGATCGTTCAGATCTCTATAGTAGAAAGCTACCAAATGGTATTTACGTCTTTGTGAGAGGCAAGGCTACTACAGAGAAGATGGAGAACAGTCTCTTCTTCCTCCTCATTAAGACAGCTGCATCAACAGATTTTAATTTCAATCGCCGTGAACGCTTGTAACACGGCACGCTGGGAGCGACCGATGATATCAATATCGTCCGCATAGCCCAGCAGCTGGACGGACCTGTTGAAGATAGTGCCTTCCGTGTTGACAGCTGCCCTGCGCACTATCTGCTCCAGTACGAGATTGAAGAAGTCGCATGATAGCGCATCTCCTTGCCAAAATCCGGTGCATGTTTGAAATAGTTCGGAGGAGCTACTTCCAAACTGCACGCTGCAGCGCGTGTTTTCCAGCATCACGCGACACAGCTGAATCAGTTTTGCCGGGATTCCGAATTCGGCCATCGCCATATAGAGCTCCTGACGATGTATGCTATCATACGCGGCTTTGAAGTCGATGAATAGGTGATGAGTTTCGACTTAAACTTCGTTGGTCTTTTCCAGGATTTGCCTCAGTGTGAAGATTTGGTCTATAGTCGATCTGCTGGGCCGGAAGCCGCACTGGTACGTGCCGATTAGTGTGTTGCAGAACGGTTTTAGACGTTCACATAGTACGTTGGATAGGATCTTGTATGCGACATTAAGCAGGGATATCCCTCGATAGTTCTTGCAAGACATAGGATCGCCTTTTTTGGTGATGGGGCATATAGAGCTGATAGTCCAGTCATCGGTCATGTTTTCTTCCACCCATACTTGGTTGATGATTCGGTGCATGCACTCTACCAAAACATCACCTCCGTATTTGAAGAGCTCCGCTGGTAAGCCATCAAAGATATGAAGAAATCCATTTCAAAATCCATTGCGGAAAGTTCAAGTTTTTTTTAACAGGATAACATGATTAATTTTGTCGAATGTTTTACAAAAATCAGCATAAAAAACATCTGTTTGTAACCCATTCATCATGCTTTCGTTGACATGAAAAGTAAACTCAATGAAATTAGAAACAGTTGATTTTTTGGGACAAACACCATGTTGCTCATCAGCAAAAATGTTAGGACAGTGAAACTGCACTTAGTGAGAAATAATTTTCTCAAAGAGTTTAGGTATGCAAGACAGGTTTGCGATTCCTCTATAATTTTCCATGTGATGTTCGTTTTCATTTTTATGTAGAGGCATGATAAATGACGATTTCCACATAATCCGAAAGACAGGTGACACCTATTGTAGCGCTGATATGCATCCTATCGAGATCAAATATCTAGAACGTTTTAGATCCACCTTTTGCCAGATCTATTTTGTCACTTTTACGTAAATTCCAAGCTTAAAGGCACCAAGTGACAAAGAACAGAAACAGGAACAGAAACAGAATCCCATACATTTGCAACAGAAACCGAATTGGGAACAGAAAATTTATTTTTCAGCAACAGAATTTAGCGACAGAAAAATGGCTGTTTGAGGACAGAACGCAAACAAGTCTTTATTGATTGTTTCTGTTGCTGCCAGCAACAGAAATTCAAATTTATCGTGGGGGGCGGGTATTTTTTTGTTTGGATTTTTTTGCATCTGTTTGTTTCGCATCGTACTATTGTTTTTAGTAGACGAAGAGGAGAGAGTAATAGATTTAGTAAGAAATCACCAAATTTTATACAATTTCATTCTGTTCCATGTTTTTCGTTGAAGTCAGAGCTAACGACATACAAATTGATGGAATAGGCGGCTGCCATGTTTTTATGGATCTGTTTCTGTTTCAGTTCTTTGTAGCTGATCGACCAACGTAAACAGAACCAGAATTAACTACAGAACGATAAAACTTTCTGTTCTGTTTCAGTTTCTGTTTCTGTTTCTGTTCTTTGTCACTTGGTGCCTTAAGTCCCAATACAAACCATACCCGTAACAAAGTCAAATTAAAATTGCTTTACTTGCCCTCAGTGCTTAATTTAAAACAAAGTAAATGATGAAGCGCGTAGGAAGTCTAGACATAAATGTATGCGACTGCGTTTACTTCTTAAATATTCACTAGAACAAGTTCATTCTCGTGCGCAGACATGCAGGTGTGCTCTGTTCTTTCTATATTTGCAGTTTAAACTGTCGAATTGCAGATTTAACTTGTAACTCCTGCCCTGATAGGTTCTATTGGGGTTTGCTAAATTGTGTCGCTCTTGCTTTATAATGGTTTTCCCACGCAAGCTTTTCAAAACAATAAGCTTTAGTTGTTTCTTAGTTTATCTCTGAATGTGACAGTAGACTTTAATTGAGGGCAGGATACGATTTAAGGAAGAAGCAATTAGTGACACTGTGGGAAACATAATGACGAAGAGAGTCAATTGATTTTTAATCTGAGATGGCAGTGATTTGCTTCATATGGACAGAAGCAGGCTCTACCTAAAATTGCCTAGTCAATAATTACAACCATATGGACTCAAAGCCCCAACGCATCCACTGTATTACGAGATACCCCGCCTTTTTGCCAATAATTGGTAGAGGATATAATGTACTTTTCGCTCAACTACATAAGCGGAACCCCCACCTACCACAATGGGCCCTCCTTTTTGCACGACGATACAACTGTTCGATATTTATGACCTAGCAACGAGTACCTAGCAGCTCTGGCATGTTTTAACTGAGCAGTTGCCAAGTCGTAAAAATATCCTTGAATTTAAATATTGCCTGTCATAATGTGTCAATCACAAATCTGTATGTCGTACATCCAACATTCTTTGTTGCTGCTTCATCTATACACTTCTGATGATCTCTAATTAATTACGAGAAAACAACAAAAACTATTCGTCAATGGAAATTCCCCCTTTCCATTCCACAATCGTCACAAAAAGAACCGAACACCAGCTACAAAAATGTAATCAAGGTTTTCTTTTTACCAAATAGCAATTTGTTTAGCCTTGAAACTATAAAGGGGTGAAAAGCTTCGACAGGAGAAGGAGAAATCGAATACTGTCTGAGGACACTTGTACTTACACTGTCATGTTTCCCGCACCTCGGATAATGATTGGATCTGGAACTGGTGCCACTGTCTGATCCTCAAAGTGCTCCTCCACCTGCTCGTCCTCGTAAATTGCATCAAAGTCTGCCATTGCATCCAATTAGTGCTGGGACAGAACGAACACAAAATGCGATACTCCTTGTTGTTTTCGAGTTTCTGTTTCTAGTTAACGTATATCCAACTACACGTCGTGATGCGCTTGGGTATTAACTTCACCACGAGTTTAACGTATTATAAGAAAATTCATTTAAAACAATAAAATTCAATTTTCCATTTTTGTTACACCACACACAATACATGGCTTTCACGTTTGCATTTTGACACCGAAACCGCACACACAACCGCACAAACTGACGGCAACGACGGGTCAGTGGCTAAAGAGAAACTCTGATAAATCACAAGGAAGTAAATAGGTAAAAATAAATAAAATTACGAAATTCATCACGCAGTTCATTTATTATTCATTTTGTTTCTGTCCACGAAGAGTTGTTTTTCTTTGTTTGTTTAAATTTGCCGCAGTTTTTTCATTGTGATTTGTTTAACACACTAAAACTGATACTGACGCGTGGGTGCAGCGTGCAGGTGCAGGAGCGCAGCAACACGGTGGCAAGAAAAAGAAAAATGCGTGCGAAGAAGGACGAAAACAAAAGTTCCAAGGAAAATTAGAACAACAAAAAAAAAATCGTCGATGTTTTCCAAAATATTTTCCTAAAGAAGTAGAGAATGAGGAAATGTCAAATGCAAAATTTTGAATTTGTCTTCGTGTTCGCTCTTTCACTTTCTTTATTGGCTCTCCTTTTTGTTTTTCCTTTTATTCTTCACACAGGCGAACGATTTTATAATCGGAGTTTGCCATATTTTTCACTATTTCTTTGGATGGCTTCGAGGGTTTTTATTATTTAAACACATTGAGTAGTAGATTTATGTGTTTTTCAATCATTTTCACTAAATTCTTAAACAGTTTTTGTTTGGGAAGTAAAAGTTATGGAAATGATTTCAAACAGACGAGAAAACACTTTGGAAGAAAAGTAGGCCGACAGTTTTTTTTTTGTTCCTAGTTGGTTTTGACAAACGTATGGAATTTTTATTCTGAATGGTGGCACAACTGAGGTACAGTGAGCTATAGAGTTTTGTCCACATTTTGAACAATAAAAATTGTAAACAATGGAATCAGCTAATACGAATGAGGTTAGTTAGGTTATGTAGATGACTGCACACGAACAAGCAACAGGGGTTTTAGTTTTGATCTGAAATCTGAGAGCAGAGTCCGGGAATCCCAACCGGAAACACATTAGAAAATTAGAAATCAGTTTTCAGCTGGTAAAATATATATAAATCTAAGGCTAGTACGCTGTTCGAGTGTTCGAGTCATACAAATTTTTCACTGCGAAATGTCAAAATGAACTTTTCACATGAAAATTTCACCAGGCAGTACGCTGTTGAAGTGAAAAATAATTGTTCAAAAAGTGACATGTAGAGGGCGTATCTTGCTATTTCACTTGGTTTTTATTGTCCGTCGCATTAAATTTTTGACATTTCGGCGTGAAAATTTCACTTTCAATTTCACAGCAATTTCTTGGAGAGGAGTGAAAATTTCACTTCACTTGAACAGCGTACCAGCCTTTATACCTGATCGTCAGTTGTTGAGAATATTAAGCATCTCTTTACTATTAAAGGTTCGAGAAATTTAAAACTAAAATTACTCTGTACAGCTTCTGTCACATCCTTAAAACCTATTAATAGGTGGTGCAATTTCAAGATCTGGGGTTGAATTACCGCATCTGTAATCGAGTACTACGTGACTTAAGTGATGTAAACTTGTATAATTTGTTGTGTGTCTTGAAATTAAGTTTAGTTTAGCTTTCTGCTAGCTAAAAGCAGCTACCTAGTTCTTAACACATCATGAGCACGAGGGAAATATTCACAGAGATAATAGATGAAAATAGAAACAAAAATAACCAAAGCCAACAATGCGAACAGACCTTAATCTTAGGCAAAACACAAATTTGTCCCCAAAATGTTGTCGGCACTGTGATTCAGCAAAAGGCAAAAGCGAAAGCAAACTTTTTATCATCACAAAATTGACAGCTCACAAAGAAATTGCAATAAAAGTCCAACTTTCTAATAAATAAACCCTCCGAATCCAACAAATTTATTGTAATTAACTCTTTTACCACTCTACCAACAAATTTTACAATATATCCCTTTTTTTATATTCAGTTTCTCTCGAAAAAAGAGATGTCACTAATCGATAAACTACAAGAACCCGATGACAACATTCCCTTAGCCGATGATGATCCACAGGGTAGAAGGGTGAGCATTTCAGAAAAACAACACCCACTAACTATTTCACTTTTTCATAGTTATTATTAACGAGGACGAATTGCCGCACATTCCGAATGGGCGTTCGATGGATTCCCTTCGTTCATCCTACACAAATCGCAGTTCTACACCAGATTCATCAAACAACTCCCTAGAACCTGATATTAGCCCAGATGAGAAAGAAGAGAAGGCACGTCTCATAACA
Source organism: Cheilosia pagana (assembly GCA_936431705.1). Taxonomy (NCBI): domain Eukaryota; kingdom Metazoa; phylum Arthropoda; class Insecta; order Diptera; family Syrphidae; genus Cheilosia; species Cheilosia pagana. The sequence goes on along the minus strand of OW386166.1, from coordinate 13,502,501 downwards.
CAAGTACTCGAGCTACAAAATACGTTAGACGATCTATCTCAACGTGTCGACTCTGTGAAAGAGGAAAACTTGAAACTTCGATCAGAGAATCAAGTACTTGGTCAGTACATTGAAAATCTGATGTCAGCTTCATCTGTATTCCAATCGACAAGCCCCAGTGCTAAGAAGAAGTAAAGAACCAGCCATTCTATTCGCATTTAATCTCGAATTTTTGTCAAGTATAACCTAGATTATAATAGCTGTCTCGCGCATGATTTTTTTGTTTTGTTAATTACACATTTAAATACACCTCATCTCTTTTAGCTAATTTCGTACCTAAATTTATATATATATATTTACACTCAACGTTATTATTTAAGTTCTTTTAGTATGGTATAAACAAATTATTATTTATTTGATAATAATTTTAGAGCTTATTACAGATAAATCAATAATCGATTGCCTTTATTTTTATGTATCAATGGTCGTATAATAATGCATTTTGTCCTTTTGCTAAAGAAGAAGCAGTGATTGAAATAAATAAGCTTTGTTATTTAAAACGTTGTGTTTAAATTTGCAGTCAGGCGAAAACAAGCAGTACAAGGAAGGCTAGAAGCCAATTAAAGCATTGTTAATGAAGGCTGTTCGTTTAAGTTGTCGTCGAAGTACAAAGATAAGATAAAACTTATGAATTGATCCCTGATTAGTGAATTGATAACAACCAACCAACCTAAGTGGCAAAGTCTTAACTGTTGTTATGAGTCTAGGCTGGTCACAAGGGTATCTTCGAAGTAGTGGAGGAGGACGAACGGGAAACGCCGATGTGACGACATACTGAGCAACCTATACGGTAACGGACTAACTAGTGGCTGGAATATGGCGTAAAGGGGCTATCTCTCCTATTTCTGCGGGCAGAGAAATAGCCATGGATGTGTCCAATAAGACATAGGGTGGGTTAGGCCAAGCCAGTGCCAACAACATCCGGCACGTCTCTGGGACGGGACGAACCTCACAGAAGAGCGACCGTGGAAAGCAGTGGATGCAAGAGAGTAGATTAGGTTAGTCTTAAGTTGTTGTATGGTAGGATTTAGCTTATGATTTAGGTTAGCTTAGGTTTACTTAGTATAGTTAGGAGTCTTTGAATGCATCTGACTTTCCGGACTTTCTCCTTGGTGAGGCATAGTTTGTTGGGTTCTTCTTTTCTTCTTTCCTTTCAGTCTCTTCTCTTTCTTATCATATCTTTTACTTGTCCGTCCGAGGTCTGGTAATTTTAGTTCTCTTTCTATCCCTTTCTAGTTTTTTTTTTGGCACGATTTTTTTTTTGTTTGAGCAGGTGGTTTAGTGTGAGGGGCGACAAGAACTACCCCGTCCGACGAGCGATAGCCGTGCAACCGCGAGCGTGCCACCGTCCTCCTCCACTACTCCGAAGATACTCTTGTGACCAGCCTAGACTCATAACACTTAGCACTCGAAAGATAATATTGTGTGCTGCAAATTGCTATTTGGTTGTTTCCATACAAGAACGTGTACCTATTGATATTAAAGGAGATCTGTAGTTAATTCGCAGACAATTTTAAAACAAAACATGATTTATTTGGTTGTTAATATTTAAATTATATTTTTCACTGTCCATTTGCTCCACTCTGACTGTCTGGCAGTTCTCCCTGTTACAGGCTCATCGGTACACGATCAACATACTCGATTCAGACGGCTTTATGCTGAAGATCCAACTTGTTCGACGTTAACCTACACGCTCTGTCTTCAGTTGAATACGCATTATAATTTTCGTCACTTGTTCCACTGGGAAAACATATTTTGCACACTCAGAATTGTTTTCAATTGCGAACGAAACCAAAATGAATTTTCTATAACTACATCCACCTGAATAACAATTACAACTACAATCTATTGATATCATAACAAATGGTGATTACACAAAGAGGAAATTCCATATGAAGGTACCTATCCTCGATCCTCGACAATATTTACCTATTCCATAAACCATTTTGCCATAAGTGGAAGTATGTACGAGATACATCTCAATTTAAACGACAACCGACAAGACCAGAAGTCAAATTACCTACGTTACATACATTTTAATCATCAACACATTTCCACGTCCGGTTCCTCTTTATCACCCTTTTTTCTATTTATAAATAGGTACATGAATGAAGCCAATTTAAATTGCGATTTCTTTAATTCAAAAATTACCAAACGGTTACTACAACAACATTTTTTCGAGTTTAGTTACGTTCCATTTATTACCAGCGAATTGATTTCGCCGGTACAATTTTGAAGAATTTACTTTTTTACTCCCATCGCCCCATTAAAATACATACCTACCTGCTACAAACTACTACAACGCAATTTCAGGGTTGCTATTGATTCTTGTTTTTGTTGCTATTTCTCTAACCTCACAATGCCATGGATGGTTGTACACGTCAGATTGATACTAACCTAAAAGCAACAAATGCGAGATTTCTTCGCGAAAATCATCGAAAATATAAAAACCTATTCAATTCATTTTGCATTTAAATATTTTTAGATCATATACATCATAACATAGAAAAAATGTGCTTAAAACATTTGCGTTGCATATGTCAAGTTATCTGGCATTTTTTTCTATACTCATTTTAATGTATGTTCATCTCATTTGCGCTTCTTTATGGGTATATGTCTCTCTTCTAATGCAGTCGCAAAAGTACAGTCTCCTGTAGCTATATACATACTAAATTATATGCGTTCTACATACATAACAGGCCATTATCGAAATTTATTATCTTTTGTCTTAAAAATAAAATTATCATGAAATACGTTTTCACGAATTTAAAACAAATTAGGTATAAATGGGGAAACAAATATTTTTTTCTTTTCTTTTTCGACGTCATCACTGAGCTAGTACATTTTTGTCACACTATTACATTCATCGGCGTTGAACGGCCATTTTATAAACGGATTTATGTCTTTTACCCTTTTTGCACAAAAAATAACCTTACTCTTAATATTGACTTAAAAGTAATAGCGATAAACAGACTTTCTTCTAATAAGTTTACGTGTAAATCGATTTTCTTATTAAATCTAAGGTAAATAAGAAACAGCACAGTCATTCACTGAACGCACTCGGCCTCACCAATCAACAGAGATGACACTCAAAATGAGGTAATAGATTTGACCCCCACGACAGTAGTAGTTGGAAATATGTCTTGCATTTGTTTTTTGGCGTTTCCATCGATGCCGATAAATTTTATTAAATTTTTGCCAAGTAAAAATATTATAAAAAATTTGTAACGCGTTACCAATATAATATTTAGTACATTGTTGGTAAAATAATATAATAATTGCAAGAATATTTTACGGGATTAGTAGTGAAAAGTGAAATTGAAAATTTATTTTGACGCTTTGCTCCTACTGAGGTAGTGCGGGATTTCGGTTTTGTTACATTGACTGTGACTGTAGTGTGGTAAGAAGTGGCGGGTGTAGTGCTTTTTTGGAAAATAGATTATCCGTACAGTTTTCGTGAACAGGAGATTTATATTGAAATTGCGGAAAGGATAACGAAGTATTTAAAGCTAAGGTAAATACTTTGGATTTATGTAAATACATTTCATTTAATTTTGTCCGTGATTGTCTTTTGCTCATGAGAGAGTGAGCAAGAGGGTGCAGTCGTCAAAGTGACATTTTATATAGGCAGTAGAGGAGCACGGCGAATTTGGTTGAGCGTCGCTTCGGCGGGAATGTTTCTTGATTAGCGATTAGAGTTGCCATCACGTTAACAAAAATACATTTATTTTATTTTCTCGCTCTATTTATAGTTAATGCTTGCAACTAAGTTGATCGACAAGCGAAAATGGAAGAAGTATCACAACCTGAAACGAGTTTAGCTGGTGCGCTCGAAGAAGAGAAATCTGTTGATGTACCAGAGAAGACGGAAGAAGTTGCAGAGGAAAAATCGAAATCAGCGGAGATAGCAGAGAATGATACAGAAGATGCAGCATCCGTCGCAGTGGAAGATCCAGCTACAACGGATGATCCAGACACGACCAAAGCTGCAGCGACAAAGGAAGATTCAGTGACGACAGAAGAACATGACAACAAATCAAGTCTTGAAACGGCTGGTGAGGAGGATGTTAGTCAAACTGCTGACACTTCACTGACAGAAGAACAAGGCGAGGAATTAAAGTCAAAACCATTGGAGAATACTGATGTTACTGCCGATGAGCTATGCTCACCAATAACAGAAAGCAACACACAAGACTCAGCTCAAGAAGAAACAACTGCCCTTGAAGAAGAAGCAGATCATGTTGATGATGAATCACAGACCAAAGCTGATGCCTCTGAGCTTGGCACAAATGATGCTGTTTTCGAAGAAGTAGATGCAAATGTTTCAACAGAAAAATCCGCACTCGCCGATGAATCTGATATGCTGGGTGAATCCGATATGACTCTTCCAGAGAGGGAGGACGCGGCGGAAGGTTTGGATGACACCACAGATAGATTATCGCCAATGGATGTGGACCATTCAAGTAATGAAGATGTAGAGATGATGCCATTGGAGGTGGAACCAACAACAAGCAAGGATTCAAAAGAAAAAGAACCAGCTGCAGTTGAGGAAGCAGACAAATCGCAAATCGAAGATGAAGATGATACCGAACCGATGGAACAGGAGTCGGTAGTCACTGAGGTTGAGGGTGAAGAGCCTGCTGAAAGTACTGCCGAGGGCGTCGATGTTGTTGATCAAGCCAGTGATGATCCAGAAAAATCCGATAAATCAACAAACGAGTCATCGACGGCGGAAAAGGAGCAAGTAGAGGCTACCGATCAGGCAGCCGATAAAGATATCACGGAAATTGATACAGATTCTGAGGAGGCAGATAAAGATGTTGAAGAGAGGGTCACTGCGGAAGGAGAAAAGGAGATTCCGGTGGTAATTGCAAGTGCTGCATCTAAGAATATAGACGAAGAAGCGGATATGTCCACATCGCGGGAAGAGGATGGCGATGGTAAGTGCTCCTGTGACTTTTCTCTAAATTATTAACTGTAACGAGTAAGTGTGCGATCTGCAGAATGCTGAACAATTAAACCAGTCGCAAGATCACCGAAAGCGTAGTTTTATTTTTGACAAATGTACAGACAAATTTGCAATAACAATAATTGATTTTAAAAGCTTTTTTTATCTTAATGATATGGCAACCCTTGTTGCGATCAGTTAGGTAGGTGTACCTGCAGTCTTTTCGTTTGAAAAAAAGCACTTTGTTTGCATAAAGCATCAATCGCCGCCAGTAATTAGATTGAGGCTTATTCGCTCTCACTTTTTGATCCGCGATGGGTTGGACTTTTGAATGTATGTTTGGTCTTCCTTGTGGAATCTGGAGTTTGTACTCTATGTGCCTCATGTACAGTTCCTGAGTTCTTCTGCTGCGCTTGATCTTTTTGTAGTCTCTTTTTCTGGCTCCATACTCTTGCTTTGCAGCAGCTCTTGTTTTGCATTGGGGCTTATTAACTTGCACAAATTGTGTCACCTTTTTCACACATTCTTCATCAAACCACGGGCTGTTTTCCTAAAGAGACTGGTAGCAGTGTTTTCCGCTATCTGGGTTTGACATATAACGCACCTTAATTCCATTCATGTGCTCACAAGTTATGTTTCTTTTCAAAATCGAAAATTTATTGAACGTGGATTATAACATATTTCAATTTCAGCAAACGTCGAAAATGTGCAAGAGCCCGAAGAGTCTGACGTGTGCCTCATTCCCGACACGGAGAATGAAATGACTGATGCAGAAAAGAAGCGCGCGATACAAGCGCGACAAAATGCCGAAAAAGAAATCGAAGAATCGGCCGAGGACACGGCCGCCGAAAAAGACACAAACGAGTCTGCTGTGGAGGGTAAGTCGAGGATAGTTTTAAAATGTTCCTATCCCATTACTAAGTTCTTTGCCTTTGTTTATAGAATCGGTACAGGAACCTCTGCTGGAAGAGATGCTGCCCTCTGAGCCAGTAGCTGGCGGTCCACACAAGATTATTATTTTCTTAGCTGTCTCCGCTAAGCACAAATGCACTCAATGTGACGAACAAAAAGCGTGTGGCTATCGCTACAAAGAAGCCGACAAAACCACAACCGACTACATTTGCGAGATGGCTTGCGTTGACAATCTACTCGCTGCCAATCCGGGAAAGTTCTTCCTGCGTCGTAAGAAATTTCTGGTTGAGGAGATGCCCGAAGACGACAACGAGAACCACAAATGCATTCAGTGCAAAAAAGACAATTCTCATTGCAAATACTTATTCAAACAGGACGAGGAAACCTTTTACATTTGCACAGCGGATTGCTACAAAGCACTGACCACGGCTGAGCCGGAAAAGTTCAATCTTAAGCGGGACTCCATTCGAGTGCGCAACATTGGACATACCACGATTTCCTCAAAGGGAACCAAACCCGCAGAGTCGCGTATAGTATCACGATCCGCTGCAGAAGCAGAGGCAGCACGTGTCGAACGAACAGCGAGTTTTCTTCGCCGCTGCACTGAATGCTTGTCAGAGATTCAGTTGCGTGTGAATGGCAAGAATCTGGTATGGCAGACAATGGACTTTTGCGATGAGCTGTGTTTGGGAAAACATCAACGCCGTATAGGCGCTCAGTGTCAGACATGTAATGGCGATGTGCCCCATCAGAGTTTGGGAAAGTATTGTGTTCGTTTTGGGTTCGAAATCCGGCAGTTCTGCTGTGCAGCTTGTCTAAACAACTTCAAGAAGGGCCTGAAGACGTGTTCGTGCTGTCAGAAGGATATATCTGCAAGTGGCGAGGGTTTCCTAGCTCCAGTCGGTGATAAGGAACAGTTTAAGGACTTTTGCAGTCAGGCGTGTATGCGTCGCTACGACGCCATGTGCAATGGAAAGAAGAAACTGCGAACAGACCGCTGTGCAGTCTGTAATTTTGAGAAACCAATGCGCGTCGAAATGACAATCGATGGAAAGGAGCAGAATTTCTGCTCAAATCCATGCTTCTCTGCGTTCAAATTTGTGAGCAACATTGTGCCCGATCAGTGTGGCATGTGCAGCAAATATTTCGAGCGCAAGTCGTCCGAAAGTTTTACAATCTATGGCGATAAGCAGCGACCAAAGGCGTTCTGCTCGCGCATCTGCTTCAATGTGTTCATCATTGTGAATCGGCAGATCACATCGTGTCAGTGGTGCAAGGTGAAAAAGTACGATTTCGACATGATCATGAAAGTTGTTGAGCAGCGACCGGTAATGATGTGTTCCCTCAATTGCTTGACCCTGTATGGGGTATCGATAAACGCCTTTAGTCGCACGGCCATCAAATGCGACAACTGCAACGCTTGTACGACGCCACAGTATCACCTGACGATGTCGGACGCCTCCATGCGTAATTTCTGTACCTATCAGTGCGTAATGCAGTTCCAGAGTCAATTCGCTCGGATACCGCTTACACTTGATTCGGAAACAGTTGCGTCTGCTACTCACCACATGAGCCCAAAGTCGCAGGGTTCAAAGACCTCAAACGCGTCGGCACCATTCCCAACCGGTCTGCCGAAGAGAGTTAAACTGAACATGAATTCGCAGAAAGCTGCCGTGACGGCAACGCCCGCAATCAGCCAACAGCATAAGATCAACCAAGTGCCGTCACCCGTTATGCCGGTGATTTCAAATGTAGCATCACTGGCAACAGGTCACAATGAAACTCTGATCGGTAACACAACGTTGCGACGGGGTGGGACACGTGGAAGGGGACGGGGTCGCGGTCGTGGGCACACATATGCAGCTGAATCGCGACCACCTCGGATACCCTCTCCTCCATCAACAACACCTGTGTCTACTCCTCTTCCGAAAACCAGCAGAACCCGCTCCTCAACATCCTCACCGATATTAGCGGTTTCATCCATGCAGCCGGCAACCGGCAGCAAACCAAGAGGAAGACCCTCAACAAGAAATATCGCTACAACTTCCACAGAGGTGGGTGCGCGTTCTTCCAGTCCAATCGTTGAAAAGCAAGTGGAAACAAAAATTATCACAGTTCCACCATATCCGCCAATGGTACGCAACGTTCAGACGTCCTGTCGGCCAAAAACAGAGGACATATCCATTGATTGCAAGCCCGAAACATGCGAAATTGGCATACAAACCGACGAGGATTTCAGCTCAAAAGTCCTGATCCCCGTTCCAGTACCAATATTCGTTCCGCAACCGATGTACATGTACTCGGCGCCGTTCCCAGTGCCGGTGCCGATCCCATTGCCAATTCCAGTGCCGATTTTCGTCCCAACCACAAGGAACTCGTCCACTGGCATACTCAAAGAAATCAAGAAAATTCAAGATAAAATGCCCTCCGATCCATTCGAGGCCGAACTTCTAATGATGGCCGAGATGGTGGCAGATGAGAAGAACGAGTCGGACTCTGACTCGGAGGAGGACATGAAGCCCGAACCACGTATGATTCCAGTGCAGTACGAGAGCAGACCAACGCCACCAACAAACAATGTTATTGTCTCAATGGAGTCGTCGCAAAATAGCGCGTCCTTCGGCGAGGACGTCCTACAAATGGCGTTAAAAATGGCCAGCGGCGAATACGAAGAGCCAGGCGTGGATCTGGAATCAGCAATGACCGCAAACACAATAACGCACCCACCGCCAGGAATGCCGCAAGACGAACACGGAATGCAGATGGGTCACCACATGATGATGGAATCACAGCGAGGTGGTCGTGGTCGCAAGCGAGGGGCAATAGTTTCGCCCAACACGCCACGCAACAATCGTTCACCCATCAAACGGCAACGTTTGTCTGTCGACAGCACACCCCCCCAGCAACCTGTGCAGCCAGCTGAAAAGCCCGACGCAAATATGTGTCTCAAGTTCACGTTCGGCGTGAACGCCTGGAAGCAATGGGTGATGACGAAAAATGCCGACATCGAGAAGAGCTCGGTGCGGCGGCGTCTCTTTAAGACCGAACTGCTGCAAATGACAGCCGACGAGCTCAACTATTCGCTTTGTTTGTTCGTGAAGGAGGTGCGCAAGCCAAATGGCACTGAATATGCGCCAGACACCATTTACTATTTAGTTCTAGGTAAGGTTTTGGATACAACAAATGTGCGAATAACACTTGAATTGATTTGCAGGAATCCAACAATTTCTCTATGAGAACGGTAGAATAGACAACATATTCACAGATCCTTACTATGAACGATTCACCGATTGTCTGGACGAAGTGGCGCGCAAGTTTTCCGTGCTGTACAATGATTCGCGTAAGTTTTGTTGCATTCCGTGTGATTTGTTGAAACTCTTACCCTTGTCCGTGTAGAATATATTGTAACCCGCGTGGAAGAGGAACATCTTTGGGAGTGCAAACAGTTGGGCGCACACTCACCTCATGTGCTGCTGAGTACCCTCATGTTCTTCAATACGAAACATTTTAACCTAACGGTGAGTCAGAATTCACAATGCAATGGATCGTTGACTTATTCTCTTCTTTTTTTTTGCAGACCGTTGAAGAGCACATGCAACTGTCGTTCTCGCACATAATGAAGCACTGGAAACGTTCGGCACAAAATGCCAAATCACCTGGCACCAGAAATGTCCTGTTGCGCTTTTATCCACCACAAGCTGGACTTGGTGAGTACAAACTCCGTGATTTCCATTGGAACTGGGTGTGATTTGTTTTATTTGCAGATGCGAATCCTCGAAAGAAGAAGGTGTACGAACAGCAAGAAAACGAGGAGAATCCCCTCAGGTGTCCGGTGAGGCTATACGAGTTCTACTTGTCTAAATGGTAAGTTTTCTTACAAGACCAACCCAACTGAGGAAAACCGAAAAAAGTTCAAACGAGCCAGAAACGACTGCAATGCCCAAATAAAGCCAAATTCACATATGACCAAAAGTTGAGGCAAAAAAAACTACAATGTCCCAAGGGTAGTAAAATTCGGTCTCTCCATCAATCCCAACGCTCATTCACAATGACATTCCAGCTGTCAGCTCTCTAGACAAAGCTAATCTGCTTGCAGAACATTTCGCCGCTAGCTCAATGCTCCCAGACTGCACTTTGTCTTCACATGTACTTGATAGCGTCGAATTTACCATGGGACAAGTCTATTTGCAAGAGTACTTCACGATCTGAACATAAATAAATCCGCTGGTCCAGACTGCATCTCCCCCATCGTTCTGAAGAGGTGTTCTTCCACGCTGGCAAAACCAGTGCGTAAGCTTTTTCATCTATTCTATTCTTCTGGACTCTTTCCGAGTAGGTGGAAAACAGCATTTGTCCAGCCCGTCCCCATAAAAAAAGGCGAATCTTCTTCTCCCACCAATTACCGACCCATAGCACTAACGTCCACTCTTTCTAAGGTCATGGAAACGCAGCTTATGAAATATCTTGAATCACGAAAACTTCTTAATGACCGGCAGTACGGTTTTCGTGGCAACAGATCCACTGGTGATTTGATGGCTTATCTCACCGAAAAGTGGAACCAATCTCTCCATCGAAGAGATTGTTGCGCTTGATATTTCAAAGGCTTTTGACAGAGTTTGGCATCAAGCTCTTTTGTCGAAAATGCGTGCCTATTCGAAGCGTCTCTTATTCAATGGACTAAAAAACTACCTTTCTGGCCGTTCAATTCAAGTTGTCTTGGATGGTTTCAAGTCTGAAATTCACCATTTAAATGCTGGTGTTCCCCAGGGCTCTTTCTCATTTTCATAAATGATCTCTTGTCTGTAACTTCTAATGCAATTCACTCTTTCGCTGATGACAGCACCCTCAGCTTCTCATATTCATTCCGGGACTCACGTCCCTGCTCTTCGGCCGTAGAACTGGAACGACAACGTATGTTAAGCTCATTAAATTCCGACCTTGACAGCATTATAAATTGGGGTTCTACCAACAGAGTGGAATTTAATGCTGTCTGCTGTCTCTAAAGCGCAACCCAAACCTTCAGCTATTATCCATGAACGGCACTTGCATCACAGAAACCGAAAGACTTTCCATTCTCGGTATGTGTGTTCATAACAACCTTCGTTGGAACGACCATATACACGAAGTCGTCAAGAACGCTGCGAAATGTCTAGGTTTCCTCAAACGGTGCAAGAAATATTTTACCCCTTCTGATCTGGCTAATATATACAAGGTGGCGCAAAAATAACCATCCGATGTTTTTTGGCTGTAATTTAAAAAAAAAGAAAAACTTTGATTCTTCTTGTGGATTATTTTTATTTGGTCTTTTAATTTTTTTTACATCAAGTCGAGAATATGATGTCATGTAAATGGCCGCCGCCACAGTTGATTGTCATTTGAGCCCTTTTTATGGCATTTTCCATCACTTTGGCCAAAACTTCCGGCGATAGGTCCTCACATTCTTGACGGATATTGTCTTTAAGAGCTGCAAGAGTCTGAGGCTTGTTGACATAAACCCGCGACTTCAAAAAGCCCCACAAAAAGAAGTCTGGAGCGGTCAAATCAGGCGTTTTCCAATCCCAATTCATCAAGTTGCGGCAAAAATAACTCGTTGATCATTGCTCTGTAGCGCTCACCATTCACAGTAACCGTTTGGTCGATGTCGAAGGCGCTTCCGTGACATCTTCGGCTGCAGCATCAAAATTCTCTGCAGAACGGCTACTCCGGGGTCTGCCACGCCTGGCAGCATCTCGTGCCAGTCTCTTCGAGGCGAGCGGCTAAACGTCGCAGTGTTTCACCAGTAGGCGTTGGACGGCTAGGAAATCTGCGACGAAATTCACGTTGTGCCAAAGTCACCGACCGATTATTGCTCAAATAAATAGTCACCAATATTCCGCGTTCTGGAGCAGTGTAGCGTAACATTGTTTATTAACGTGTATTTCGCATGTGTTTACTACACAAATGTCAAAACAGAACTGACATTAGGGGCAAAATTTATAGCATTTTCTGATAGGAGGATTACTTTTGCGCCACCTTGTATAAGGCGTTCATTCGCCCCAAACTTGAGTACAATTCTCATATCTGGTATGGTGCGCCAAAATCCACACTACACCTACTGGATAGGATCCAAAATCGGGCGATAAAACTAGTACTCCACGAATGACACCATAATGGAGATCCGGCGAATAATTACCCTAGGAAACCGTTGCTACTTCGGTTTGGCAAAACAACTGCGTTCAAAACTCCTAATTCGATGAACGAAATGTGTGCTCTACAAGACCCGTATCTTGCCAGTTGTGCTTTATGGCGCCGAGTGCTGGACCATAGGCAAGAAGGGAGAGCTGATACTGGGCTCCTTTTCTTCGGCGGATTTTTGGTCCTGTGTGCGAGGAGGGCGAATGGAGGAGAAGATACAACCGCGAATTCTATAAGCTGTACAAAGATGTGGATGTAGCCAAAACACGTCGACTACATTGGCTCGGCCACATCGAGCGAATGGACAATAATGCTCCGGCTAAGAGAATCTTCGAATCCCAGCCCCCAGGTTCGAGAAGACAAGGAAGACCGAACCTCCGTTTCAAAGACCAAGCCATCGCGGATGCCAGAGCGCTTGGTCTGGACAACTGGAAGCAACGTGCCCGGGATCGTAGAGGATGGAAGGCTGCAGTGTCTCAGGCAGAGACTCTTCACGGGTCGGAAGCTCGATAAGTAAATAAGTAATGTCGACCGTCGGTCGATAGATTACATCTACGTTACTTAAAGGGCTCCCGACTCGTGAAGAGTCCCTGCCTGAGACACTGCAGCCTTTCATCATTGTCGATTTTGAACTTTTGGGCTTCATCCACATCTTGGTACAGCTCATCGAGTTTGCGATTGTCTCTTGCTGTCCAGCACTCGGCGCCATAAAACAGAACTGACTGGATGAGGGTTTGTGCCTTGAGTTGGGAGTGTTGAACCCAATTTTACTGTGAACCGAAGTGGCAATGATTTCCTAGGGTAATACACTGCCGATCAACCAAATAGACTCGCAGTTAATTTTTTAGAAAATGGAGTTTATTATATCATTTTAAGAATATAATTTAGAAATCGTATTTTTTTATAATGCACTATTCAATTCTTAAGTAAGCAAAACAAAAATGAGCGTTCTAAGTTCAATGGTAAATTTTAAAAATCCTTTTTTTTTTGTGAGCGATCCTAAAAAGTTCAAAAGTTCAACCGAATAGACTCAAGGTTAAAAACTTAATATAAATTACAGTTTTTTTTTGAAAAATTTGGATCAAATAAGTTGTTATAGTTAATTAATAATGTGTATAACCACCGTTAGTTGAAATTACTTCATAAATTCGGTCAGGGATATAATCGTAGAGAGCCTTTAGATAGTCCAAGGACACTTCGTTCCAGGCGTTCTTAATGGCAGATTTTAATAGTTCTATATCCTCAAATTGTCTACCAGATTGATAAACTTTACGCGAAAGCCATCCCCACAAATTCTGTATAATATTGAGGTCAGGAGAGTATGGAGGCCACTCCATTAAGTTCCCATTTTGGTCATTTATCCACATCTTTACGACTCGAGCAATGTGGATTGGGGCATTATCCTGTTAAAAAGTCCAAGATAATGGCTCAAAAAGGTTGGAAAAATGGGGTGTCAGGTTTTGTTGTTGCAGCTTTTTCTGGGCATTGAGGCATCACATGCGAGCCGTATCAGCTGTATTGTGGCTACAGCTTTTACTTCCGCGGGTCCTTGTACTTGTAGCACAGCACATTCTCCTTCTTCTATGACGGCTTTGAAGAGCTCTTCGTTTAGTCTGTTGATGTTCCATCTCGGTGCCAGTGTACGGTGCCAAATAGAGATGCCCCGGATGGCAGATAGATCGTCAAAGAAAGGACTCCCTAGGGCACAGTATCTTGTTTTAGCTAGAGCCGGACATTCGCAAAGAAGGTGGAACACTTTTGTTAGGGTCAGCGCAGCTACGGCAGTGGGCGTAGCTTGGCTGCGTGAGTTCCTAGAGGCAAGTGGCCCGTGGTAATCGCCGTAAGTCTAGCGACATCTGCATGCGCTCTGGAAAGGTGGTTATTTGTTCTGGCTTGTTCGAATGTTGGCCAAATCTTTCTAGAAATGACACAGTTTGTGAGGTTCACCCATCAAGTCACGGCCCCTGCAGTGTAGTGAAGGAGGATCTCTCTCTTTACGTGTCCCGGCGGAGGAAAAACTTCCATCGCATAAGACACGCTCAGAGCAGAGCCACGTCTAGCAAGTTCATCGGCTTTCTCATTCCCCTCTATGTTCCTATGGCCGGGAACCCAGACGAGAGTGATTTCAAACCGATGGCCAGTTTCTCCCTGCAGTCCACAACAAGTTTAGATGAAGACCTGGCCAAGGCCTTAATCGCGGCCTGACTATCAACGAAGATGCGTATTTTTTTATCGGGTGTCGCACGGCTTATAACTAACTATACTACATGCCTCCCCAAAAGCCAGAATGAAAGACGCTGGCTGTGTTGGGTAGGCGAAACGACATGGAAACATCTAGTACAGATGAGAAAACGCCCGCCCCCACTCCACAGTTGATTTTGGAACCATCTGTGAAACTGGGTATATCGAATTCATTTGCGAGCGCATTCCTTTCCCATTCTAATGTAGAGGGATATCTAACTGAGAACTAACACATCTTGTCGAAATATTTGTGGTTAGTTGACCGATTCAGTCGATTGCCTCCGATTCCCTTCGACAAGAAGAAGTACATCGCTTTTCACAAACATTAACTATCGCCGAAAGAGTGTAGAAGCTGTTTATTGTAGTTTCAGTGTGTCGGCTACCTAAACTACCCCCTCTTAGTGTTCCTGCGACTCGTTACTTTTATACAATCGAGAATATAATCTATCTATACTTACATCAACCCAACCTTTTCATGCTTTAATATTACGACTAATTTCAGCCCCGAAAGTGTGAAAACCCGCAATGATGTCTTCTATTTACAACCGGAACGGTCGTGTGTGCCCGATTCACCCGTATGGTATTCCACGCAGGCTCTCAGTCAAGAGGCGCTACAGAAAATGTTGCATCGTGTAAAAATGGTCAAGGAAATCAACATTGCACTACTGACTAGTTAATTCTACTACATCCCTAGAGTAAAATGTATCAACGAACCTTAAAATGAATTATGTAAAACGTAAAGCACATTCAGCCATCTATATGCTGAGCATAGACTGTAGACTAGAGCAACACCATTCATCTTCATTCTGCTGATGGTTTTATAAAGGGGGGGAAAAACACACACACAATTTTTTCCAGTCTTTAATGTGAATACAAAAATATATGCAGATGAACTTTATATTAAACTAAGTGTCGTCGAGTTTATCAATAAATAAATATATTTTGTTTTTTTTTTCTTTTTCTTAAATAGGGTGCGTGGCACAAATTAATGATTTTTGTTTGAAATATTCAATAAACTTAATTTCTTGTAGGAATAAATCAATTTATATATTTGAATTGAAAAGAAAGGAATGTACTTCCGGCAGCCATTGGTGTTTGGTGTCAGACTATAAGCCAACATAATGTGAATGTTGAAAAAGTAAAACACAAACACTTGGCGGCAATAGAGTATGTATTTAAAATTTGAAAACACAAAACGATGCAGATGATGAATGAAGTAATAACAAATGGATATATATATATATTATATAAATAAAAATATTTAATAACAAACAAAACATGTTTAGAATATTATGTAATATGAAATTTGTATGTATTTGTTTCTTTTTGACACTAATATGAATAGGCTTTAAATAAATCGCCGAGAGGAGAGAGTATGTTCCAATAAAATGTACTGCAACAAACTATTGGCCGTTTTTTCTTCTATTTCACTTAGGTTAGGTTAGGTTATAGTGGCAGGCTACACACAAGTGCAGCCACAATTAGGCCAGAATTGGCCCATTGTGACACCACCGGATCTAATGATCTCAAACTACCCGTTGAACCAACAGGAGCTCAAAGTAAAGCGGCGGTGGCGATTGATATTAATAATGTCGAGTTCACCAAGATTATCAAAGAAGTATTCTCCGAGATGTAATCTTCTTCGAGAAGAAAGAGCAGGACAGGTGCATAGGAGGTGAAGAATGGACTCTTCCTCCTCCTCATCCACGCAACTTCTGCAGAAGTCATTAGCTTATTTCACTTACTCAGGGTCAAAGGATGTACTACTTGTCCGACTAGGATTCATATCAGTGGGCCAACTATGTAATTCGTTTCTACATACGATTCTAATTTAAAGTTGTTCCGATTCTACTTTCAAAGAGAACTGTTCTACTTGAAATTAGAATAACATAGTTGGTCCCCAGTTTCTAAAGATAAGAACTGCGTTAGAATTGGAATGTACCTTCAGAGCATCGTGCGGAATTCCCAATAAATTAAATAAATATTTTGGCGCAACAGGTCGGTGGGATCCAAGGCCTAGCTTCTCACAACCATTCGTTTGTGTGAGTTAAATTTTCGGAACGAATGGAAGGGATCTACAATTTTACGCCGAATCCAAACGGCTAATTGAAAAGCTCATTCATGACAGTTTTACTCTCGGATGTTTGTCAGACGTTCGCGAGAGGTGGCGCAGTGGAAAAAAACCTTAAGATGTAATTTGGCCCTTTCGGAATTCGAACCGGGGACCCCTCGCTTAGTAGTCCAACACACTAACCACTAAGCCCCTAAGGAATTCATAATCACCCCTATCGTGCAATCCGCCGAGGGGAATGTTTCATTTAAATTCAATAGTTTGCATCGTAGAATACATTTGAAGTGAAAGATTCACCTGTCGGTTCAGTGAAGGCGTTTAACTCCATAGTAGAAAACGATCGAAGTGAAACTCCCCATACAAACTCTGCGTTTCAAGTACGCAGCTATTTCATTGTGTATTCTGGCGTTTGTTGTGCGGTTGTGATTTTTCAAAATGTTGTAAGTACAAAATGAGCATTCTTATTGCAGCAAGAAAAAAACTAGCCGAGACCAATTTCGTGAACTGATTAGTATAATGAAGGAATCTCCAGCAATTCAGAAAATGTTGATTGGGCAATACATATGTCTGTATGTTGTAGTCTTTACCAATACCATACTAATATTTCCCTTTAGCAAAAAATCGCAAGCAAGCAGCTAACTTAACTTTTGGAGATAGAGAAAATTACTTCAAAACATCCAAAACATATGAAAATGCTGCTGAAAGCATTTAGTAAATCTGAGAGATAGATAAACGTTATTAACAATTTCAATAACAATTATTGTATTTCTGAAAACTCACGTCGAATCCGAAAGTTCAATTATGTCTTTTGCATTTCCTCTTAAATATGCACATATTTTTTCTGTCGCAGGATGTTCTTTCCACTTTCTCTTTTCTTTCTTATCAAATATATTCAGATATAAGCCTATGCTATCCATTTATTTTTAATTTGATTTCAGTAACCTAAACTCAAATTTGCATTTAGTGCAAAGCATCTGACTTACCGACCAACTTTGTATTGAAAATACCTGTTGATAATGGAGTCTCCCCTGCGGATATCACGATGTACATGGAAAGTGATGAGATGTTTATTCAATTTCAATAGTATGAACCAGGTATGAACTATGAAACTGCTTTAGGCTCCTGGGGGTAAACTTGCAAATGTGTTACGAAAAATGTGATCTGGCAATACGAACGGAAGTACTTGAACACCATTCGCACATGCAATGTGAAAAGTAGGTTGATGCTATGACTGCACGAAATAATTTCGGGCACCAAAAATCCTACAAATATGAAATGAAAATATGTCCACTTGGAACGACACAGCCGATAAGCATTGCATACCTATCGGTGTTACGTCAATGCAACTTGACATTTTGGCAGCATTTTTGCAGTATCGGTACTTGCTGCTTTTTCTGGGCGACTAGTATTTTAAGAAGAATTTTCACTCGAGTTGAAGATCATTTTGAAGAAAAAACATTCGCAGCCATAAAAGTTATCAACTTACGTTATTTTTTGCATGCTATCTGACGTCTACTATCAAACTTACTTGTGTGTTTGTGTTTATTAATACGTCACGGGGCGCTAAATCTAAAAAAATAGATTTTTGTATGAAAACACAGGCAACATTTAGAAAATATTCAATTTAATTACTTATTTAGTGAGAGAAGTTTCACTTCTGGTGTTTGTAATTTCAGAAAAAAACAATTCGGCGCAGATTTCCCGGACGCGGGACAACCGACACAAACTGGAGGCAAACTATGTAACTCGATTCTACTTTCGATTCTTTTCGAAAGTTGTTCCGATTCTACTTTTTAACAGAAATGTTCTATTTGAAAGTAGAATTGGAACAGAGTTCGAATTGAATCGAAAGAAGAATCGAATTACATAGTTGGCCCCCTGGGCATTAGCTACGAGCTTTAGCCGCTCGCCTAGAAGAAAATGGGACAACACGAGGTCTCAGAGCAGCCCTTCTGTTATGAATATCGCAGCTGTGGCTGAAGATGTCGCAGAGGACTCAAAGTATCGAACAGACAACGTGCCACGCAATCAAATGACTTGAAAATGTTCCCCTACAAAGTGCAGATAGTGCATTCGCTGCTAGCTGTTGACAGCCAAGCGCGTGTAACCTACGTTCAAGCCATCCTGAATCTCGACGACGCGAAAGGCAACTTTTCATCGGGAAACATCATGAGTAACGTGCTCCATTTCTATCTTTGTAGATATGTGAAAAAGAAAAAGGAAACCTTCTGGGGCATCGAAAATCCGCGTATAACCCATTAAGACCCGCTTAAAGTTACTGCATGGTGTGCTGTTTACGCTGGAGTCGTCATCGGGCCTTATTTTTTTTTTTTTAAACGATGCGAGCCAAACGACTGCTGTAGATGACGAGCGCTAAAGAGCAATGATCAAAGGCTTTCTCCCTTTTTAATTTGATGTAATGAGACTGCGGAACATGTGGTTCGAATCCAACACTATGAAGCAACGGTGTATAGGGGCTGCACAAGTCAATACCGAAATTCTGAGGGCTGCATTTCCGCCTTGCCTAATCTCTCGTTTTGGCGATTTGCACAGGCCGGTAAGATCGCCTGATTTAACCTTTTTGTGGGGTTTTTAGAAGTCAGAAAACTGAACAATACCTAGTCAGACTCTTGAGATCAGTGATAATTTGCAGTAAGCTCAATATTCACACAACGACCTGACACTTGTTAGTCAATCCTAATCCCGAATTGCCAGTCGATTTGACATACGAATCACGTATGATACGATTCTAACCCTGAGTCTTTATTGTACATAATCAATGTACATTCAAATGGCACACATTCCGACGGAACGTGTTGTTTTGACGATTTGATTGTTGCTGCAAACCGCTCAAAATTTAAAAGGTTTTTGAGAACATTTGCCAATTGGTTCAGAATATTTGGTTCTAGGCCCGAATACTCCTGCTTCAGTTCCCTCATCAGTTTTTGGCCCATCTGTGTACCACTTTGTTACATGCTTGCTCAGCCTGTGAATTGTGGATTCATTGCTCCAGCTTTCCTTGTTGCTGAGCCTGGGGTGACAGCACGTAACTTGATACAATCGGTCTCTGGCAGCACCTTATTTGTTTCGATCGAGGATAATCGGTTTAGGACAATCGATTGAAACAAATTAGGTGCTGCCAGAGATCGATTGTATCGACTGAACTCGATTGTATCAAGTTACGTGCTGTCACCCCTGCATTTGTATACGATTCATCACACATAACGACAATTTTTCACAACCCCGCGTTCCAACGTCGCGGTGAATTCAACACAGCGTTGAAAACGCGCTCTGTTTGACGAGGCCTTAAGGCTGCACTCACCTGGGCAGATCCCACAGTTTTCTTCTTACCTTAGCGAGCCTAGCTAGATCTGATGATCTTCATATCTTCTATACTTACAATACCTCATTTTGACGACGGCGCTTCTTGAAAGTTCTTACTTATTTGAGCGATACAAGACTTTGTCATTGATTTGAAAAAAAACCCAATATCGATGGCTGACTCTATGGCAATTTTTTTAGTACACTCTTAAATGCAGGTAAGTTCACAACGGCAGATTCCACTTAACAAATGTTCTGTCTGCGTGACAGGGCGGATCACCAGTATTTCCTGAGCCAGTTCCATATCCTCTACTAGTGCTCGTGGAAACGATTCCGACGCTGATTTCTGAATAAGAAAACTATTCTATTTCCAAGTGTAAGCGATCCACACGACTCTAATCAACTTCCTTATCTTGCATCTGCTGCAACTATGTTGAAAGCGAGGTTTTTTTTATCAATTTAAAAACAAAAACAACATCTACATTTTTGTTTATTAATATTTAATATCATAGTATGTTTTGTGTGTGTGTTTGGTTGTGTTACTTCCCTATATAATAGCACATAATAATGTTAGTTAAGTGTTTCCTTCCTTGTTCACATTAAACTCTTGTTGTCTTATTCAAATCGATTTTCATCAGCTTTTACCTTTTTCTTTCCTTATCCACAAAATATGCACCCACAATCGGGTGCGTAACCGAAATATTATAATAATAATAATAAAAAAATATTATTAATCTTGTTCTCCGAGAACCTAGAGAAATATCTTACATTCGAAATTATTAGCAAAACTGCAGCACTTCTGCTTGTGTTTTTTTCTCCTTTTTGTTTAGGGGGGTAAACATTTATATTTAGTGAAACAAAAAAAAAAGTTATAACGGGGGAATAATGTAAAGAACAAACAATGCATATAGAAAAAAAGAAAAAGAAAACGCTGTCTACCATTCGGCATCGCCATTGGATTTTTGGAACACATAGTCCTTCCCGCCAATGTTCATGATGCCGTCTTTCAGATAGAATTTCCATTTGTTTCTCGACCGAGTGATCTAAAGAAGCGGGGGGACAGATAAGGAAAAATTCGGTGGTGGAAACTCTCTTAACCGCTCACCTTATCATACTGACAGACAATGACATTATCCGTGTCAAATAAGTCACTGGCGTCTTCATCAGTCACATCGTCCTCACTATTCAAGGGCTCCTCCTCAGGTCCGCCATCGTTTTCGCCATCCTCGTCTTCTTCTTTGTCCAAATCGTCGTCGTCTTCGTTGTCCATGTTGTCGTCGCTTTCTTCCGACTCATCCTCATCGGATGTGTCGAGAGCACCATCCAATTGCTTGGCTGTTGTGAAGCTTTCTGGGAAAATTAAGGAAAACTGCTTTAAAAACAAAAAACAAACATTTTCTGTGACACTCACTTTGCATGGCAGCATTCTGTAGAGCGGCATTAACATGCTGCTGCAGAACAGTCGAAGCCAGAGGCGTCGGCAGCGACATGATCGATGAAATCAAGTGAGCTGTAAGTATCTGTGTCAACTGATTCTCCTGCAGCGCCGACGCTGGCACGTGAATGGTAAGCACACGTGACTCTGAATTCATGGTACCGGGTTGAGCAGGTAGAGTTATCTAAATCGAAGAAAAAAACTGTGGTCAACCAACAACATCCACCTGCATAAGTGAACTCGAAACTTACATTAACTGGCATAATCTTGTTCGGATCTAGTGCAGCAACAGCCGGTATAGCTGACGCCGATGTTGTCTGCTGTTGCTGAACAGGCTGTTGGTTATTGTGATTTGGTAGCTGTTGCTTTTGTTGTACTATATGTTGCTGTTGTAATGGCTGCTGTTGGACCATCGTCTGTTGTGGTTGCATTTGTTGCAGCTGCTGCTGCGGCTGTTGCGGAGGTTGATTTGGTTCGGTTTTGATTGTTCCGTTCACAGTCGATACTGAATTGTTGGCTAAATTTGGTTTCACATCATTGCTTTGATTAGCTGCTGTTGTATTGTTCTGCGATGCAACTGCTGCAGCAGCTGCAGCGGCGGCGGCTGCTGCTGCCGCTGCGGCCTTTTTTGTTTTATTGGCAGCGGCCTAATTCGAACACAAAAATTTGAAATAAAATATGTAACTTTAAGTATAACAGAATTAGGGGTTCAAATTGCAAGCCAAAAGCAGAAAAAAAGCACTTAAAACGTAAATTTGCACATACCTTTGATGGCTGGAGGTGGCAGTGGTGTTATGTTCAATCATGGAAGTCGCGCAGACATGGTAGTGCAATCGAGAAAACGATTTTCGTTCGTGGCAGTGGTGGGTAATGAAGTGGTTGATTGAGGAATGTTAAAGCGAGCGATAATTCAAGTTTTTTTTATATATATTTTATATAATCAAACACGTAGTAGTATACACAGCACACATTGTACATAAAAAAAGGGAATAACACACTATTAAGGGTTCAACAAAACAAAGTTCCACTTTTTCAGCAGAGGGGATAGAACAAACCTTGCTTACCTTTGGATTATTGGAAATAATCGGTGGCGGTTGGGGCTCTGGTGGCTCGGGATTCAGTTCGACAGCTTTGCTAGCCATTAGCTTTGTACGCCAGATCTGTTTCATCTCCTGAAGGACTTGTTCGTCGACGCCTTCGTCCAGGAAAGCATCACGAACGCTAGAGATGACATCCTCTATAACTGTGTGATATAGTTTCAACTGAAAGGAGGAACAAGGCATGATTATAACATTTTGTTTAAGTGTGGGGATGTCATGTTCTGAAATAAAATTCACAGCAAGAAAAATAGAGTACCAAACTAGACAATGGGAATACCCTTTGTGGTTATACTGGTAGTGACAACTGACCAATTTTCCCATATATTCGAATGTGGCTGGGAGATCTGTTAACAGAAAATCCTGCAGAAAACTTCACTTATGTAAATAAAAGACAAACAATTACTTATCACACTTGACACTGAATAGATTAAATGGATAACCCATTGTTGTGGTTTTCCACACAACCAATGACCCTCTGGTGCACATGTAAAGCTCGGCATATGTTGAATTTGTGTGCGTGTGTGTTGTTGTGTGCATGTAATTGAGAGTAGAACAGGAAAAAAGAAAGCAACTTAAGCCCACCCTCAATGGGTCAATAAATTATGAATGAATCCATAACATATAATCATGCTGTAAATTGCATGCGGTAAAAACTCCTCCTCTATTAACTGCTAATAACAACAACAACGACGACGAAAGTTCACAATCATTCTTCAAGTAACACAACAACATATAATTAAGTCAAAACTTCGGGCAGATTATTTATAGGAATAGATACCAGACAGATAACGAAACAATAATAATGTGTAGCAGCAGTTCGAGAGCGCAAATTGATTATTTGTCAAAACGCAGACTACGTTCAGTATACCGACGGCGACAGCACCCGAATTAATTGACAGAACAGATAAAGCTACACATGACATTGACAACCATTTAATTTGTTATCTATAATATGTGATTTTGGTTTTTATCAGAGCTTCAGCGAGGAGGATGTGTTTGTAACAGGTCGTCGCGTCGTTGCGAATATACAGCTAACGACTGTGATTGTAATCAGTCGCTCAGCGTATTAAGATCGAACGAGGCATGCACTGCATTCTGATGTGTCTAGTGTCTACATGATGCGATTACATGGAAACAATAATTAAATGAGTTGAATTAAGCTAAAAATTCATGTTACTATTCCAATGGTGACGTTGTGCTATTGACGATTGGACCATCAGCCAAATAAGAACGTTGCTTGGTGGTAGCAGCGATGACAGCAGTTGCTGGTGGAGATTTCTCTTCGAATGGAGCACTTAAAAAGAACTACTGGTCCATTGTGCATATTGTTTTAACTGGTGTAGACTTAAACTTCACTTGGTCTCTACTTAACTAGCTCTGGGCAAAATAAGCTACTTCTCTCTACTACAAAAACTGCAAAGAGAACCCTTGTGTGATATGGGACTAGCGGTGTCCTGCGTGCAACATCAACTGCACATTATTCCCTCAAATATAGTTTGGTAGGGATAGTTGCACAGTCCCCATTGCGACTGAGACATTACAAAGTAACTGCGTTCCTGGGACTTAAATGTTAAATATAATCGGGCCTAGCGAGGTATTCGTCGGAACGGAAAATTCTCCGATTTTTTACGATTCGGGGGATTTTTGCTTCGAGGTATTCTTCGGAACGTCTATTCGGAATATTTTTCCGACACAGTTTGTAACGCATATCGGCAAATTACGTTGAAGTGCGATAAGGTGCATTTTTTTCTTCAATTTTTGACAGCTAGGTTCCGATATCCTCCGACAGAAATTGGTTTTTTATTGTTGGATTATTTAAGATTTGGATTTGAATCTCCGACAGAGTATGCGTTGCGGAGAATTTTCCGTTCCGTAGATACCTCGCTAGGGCCGATAATCTTCATCGACAGCCAGGCGGCTATAGAAGCAGTTTCTGCACATGAAATAAAATCCAAACTAGTCCAACGCTGCCGCGAAGAGCTCAAGGTTCTTTGCTCGCAGTGCACCACGAATCTCTGCTGGGTCCCTGGACATAGCGACATAACCGGCAATAAGAGGGCGGATGAACTGGCGAGAATTGGGTCCGCAATGGACCAGTGGCTTAATGGTAGTGTGTTGCGCTATTAAGCGAGGGGCTCAGGTTCGAATCCCGAGAGGGCCAAATTACATCTTAAGGTTTTTTTCCACTGCGCCACCTCTCGCGAACGTCTGACAAACATCCGAGAGTAAAACTGTCATGAATGAGCTTCTCAATTAGCCGTTTGGACTCGGCGTAAAATTGTAGATCCCTTCCATTCGTCACAAAAATTGAAAACCCACACAAAGCGAATGGTTGCGAGAAGCTAGGCCTTGGGTCCCATAGACCTGTCGCGCCAAAATATATATTTTTTTTAATGGACCATGACAGAGCACTTCAGTCGATCAAACCACCGCTTTGCAACCTTAGAGAGCGGGTGGAAAACAAGATTGGTATGAAAACCAACAACAGGTGAAAAGAACTACCTACCTTTGAAATATCGCGGAAGCTTTGGCCAGAATATAACAGTGGCCGGACCAATAAACTACTACAGTTTAACAGGTCTTCACTATCTAGGCTAGTAGGGGCTCTAACTGGTCATAACTTAATCTCAAAGATGACGACATATGTAGAGGCTGCGAAGACGAAGACGTCCACGAGGACACCTCATTTCTTTTGTCATTGTCCGAGTCTCGGCCATTTGAGGAACAGAACACTTGGGAGATATTACTTCCAAGACGTACTTTCAGAAATAACACTGTCTGATCTTAACAGGTTTTTAAGGGCATCGGGATGGCTGGACAGCGTCTGTTAACCACAATAAGGGAAGGAGGAAGACAACCGATACAACACCAGCGGTCAACCCCCAAAAAAGGGCATTACAATGGGTCCACGAAGACATAAGTGTACTATTGCAGGGTACGCCATGTTCTACATACCCGTCTACCCAACCTAACCTAACTTAAGTACCATCGCAAATCTCTAATCGAGATGTTATCGTTTAAGTGTACGCTGGTTCTACAAGGCCATGTGGAAGGTTTGTCAAATATACCAAGAGAAAGAGGAAGAAACACAATCTCCATGTAATGAAATTTTCGCCCCAGAAGAAGGACCTACTGACAGCAGAACTCGGACCTCGTTGTGAACTGAAGTCATGCTTTAAGGGCTTCGGAAGATCTCATTCAAATCGACTTATTTCACTATTGATGGAGAACACTCGCTGCTCCATAAATGTCGAAAACAGACTCACCGAGACCTTTGATTTTGGTGTCAAAAATGGAGACTTTTGTCATGTGCCTTTTTAAACATCACACTTGAGAAAATTGTGCGTAAATCGCATGATCTCGGTGGCCAGTTCTCATCACCTCCACTTGAGATGACCATGCCCTCGAATTCCTCGCGCAGAATTTCCAATGTAGCGTGAGCTGTGTGGCACGTAGCGCCGTGCTGTTGAAACAGCAAGTCGTTGCTGTCCATATCATCCAATTCAGGCCAAAAGAACTTGGATCGATGACCTGGCGAACGTCGTTTTCAAAGAAATATGGACCGATGACGCCGCCAGCCCAATATCAACACCAAACAGTGACTTTTTGGGGATGCATTTGACGCTAGCATGGATGCATGGATTGGTATCGTTCAAATTGGAGTACCCATTCATCCTTATCGATGAAGACGATTTTTAGATGAAAATTAGGGTGTTTGCAACTGATTTCGATAATCGGGCTATGAAGGAGGAGATTTAACAGCATTCTCTACGAGCTGTACCGCTTCCGTGATCGAGTACTACGTGACTGAATTTTGTTTTTGTTTTGCATGTACATCCACCAAATTCAGTGACGTATTGATAGCTCACGAATGCGGTAATTCGACCCGTGGTACGCCTCAGTCTTCTAAGATGGCTATGACTAGAAGAAAAAGAGAAAAAGAGTCTTCGATTCCAACCCACTAGTGGAAGACCTCGCCTTAGTGTACAAACAGAGTGGAGCGAAGAGTGAGCAAGAGCAAAGAGCAAAGAGCAAAGCGATAAAATCAAACACGTGCAGTGAAAGGGTACCACACAGAGTGCAGCGTCGTTCGAAGATCGAGCAAAGCGGCGACAAGAGAGCAAAGCGGCGATTTCAAACATGTTTGATTTTTGCGCTATCATCGCTTTGATTTTTCGTGGTCGTGGAGTGATTGCACCTGTTGTAATTTTTGTCTGAAATGAATGTGGATAATTTAATTTGTGCAATTATCAATAGGAAACCTTTGTGGGATCAGAAAGATCCTGATCATCACAATAGATATATCTTGGATAAAAAGTGGGATGAAGTGGCAGTTAATTATATGAATTCCTTCACTTCTGTTTCCGCGTGTCAAGTAATACCACAAATTAAATTACATGAAGGGTTTTCATTAAAATAAAAATTAAAAATATTAGGATCCATCCTCACAAAGGGAAACTATTCAAATGGAAAAGAATAAAGAATGAAGCAAGAGTTGTTTGCTTCTCACTTTACTCTTTGCTCTTTGCTCCTCACTCTGGCTAGCTTACATCCTTGCTCTCCTCTCGTGCTCTTTGCTCTTTTCTCTGACGATTTTTGCAGTGTTGCTCTTCGCTCCACTCTGTTTGTACACTTAGATGTCGCTCGCCAGTTGAAGAGGAACTCAAGTTGGAGTGCGTAACTGGAGGCAGTTAGCCAAATATCTCGCTTACAAGAGAAGGGTTAAGGCCCAGGTCCACCCTGGATTGTAGCGCCACCTAAGTAAGTATCGGATAAATGTTCATTACCCAGCACGAGTTTTATTGTCGTATCCACTACTTCAAGATTCAAAGACTATTAACCTTCGTATGGAATTGGCATATGAGCTTATAAATTATGAACATACGTTTCCTTCCAAGTTCAGAATCCAAGTGCATGACAAATTAAACGTACCCACTTTTTGCAATTATGTCATCAGCAATGTGCTATTTCGCCGAATTGCAATTTGTTTGTCGTTTGTTATGCATTACCTATTCGCCGCATCAAATATCATCCAGATGTCACTTTTGCGGAAGCAAACAGTGAGAATGTCGAGGAAAGCAAAAATTGCCCGAGTATTTTTTACTTTAAATCGGCAAATTTTAAGTTACCCAGTTCGTTGTGGACAAATTTATCTACCCTAATAAACATCGACAAATCAATTTTATTAAGTAAACACATCCGCACCACCAGCCAAGGACTCGAGTGACACCGCAACAAATCGGTGTACTTTCATGGGTATTTCCAGAACATTTATTCACAAAGTGTATGGGACATTCATCGTAGTAGTTACTGAACTCAATAAACAATTGAATTCCAAAGCATAAACATTTTTCTCATTTTTGCTGCGATTACTGCCAACAGATATCTGTCGAAGAGAATCACGCGCACCCCCTTGTGGAGCAAAACAATTTCTGTAGGCATTTTTATCGTTGTTCACCTGATAAGGTTTTTTTCTTCGCATTTGCTGCGCCATATCAGTCCAAAAACAATTAACGTGCCACTTCATCACAATATTGCAGTCCAAACTGGCAATTGACTATTGATTTTTGCTTTGTCGTCTCTGGGTGCATGTTTGAAAATATTGCCAATGGCTGGGGCGCTACAAACTTATTGACTGCACATAGTGTTCCTTAAACATCGATAGTCTATCGATACTATCGATAGTTTTTTTACTATCGATACTATTGATGGTTCAAAAAAACTATCGATACTATCGAAACGCATTAATGAGCACATATTATAAAACATTTCTGGATCACAGCTGCTTCGGTATGTTAATATTTTGCAGTGTCTACACATCGGTCTCGTCTAGATATTAATCGACTGCATCTGGTTTATGATGCTACAATAAAAAATTAACCTATAAAGCCTAGTACGCAGCTCGAGCTAAACTAAATTTTAGCTGCTCTCCAACTTTTCTCTCCAAACATCAGCTAAAATCCTAGCTAAATTTTGACATAGAGAGCCCTGTGGATAAATGTCACAAAAAACAGCTGTTCTTTGAAAAAACCTCCCTTTATTCAAAATCTGCAAGTCTTCATGTCGATGATTGTTGCTTCACCACCATCGCTAGCTTTTTCTGAGGACTCCTCTGTTATTTAAATAAAAGACTCTAGCTCCCGGTACTCCTCATCGATGTATTCATTAAAAATCACTCATCTTTACACAGCAGAACAACAGAGCAAAGCAATCTGTCAAAATTTAGCTTGAACAAAATGTGCCGACCCATTAAATGGGTGCGCTAAATTTTGACAGATACATGAAGGACACTCGGAAACAAAAGTTTGATTTTTAGCTCGAGCTGCGTACCACTCGGCTAAGGGGATTTGCTTAAATTTAGCTCAGCTAAATTTTGGAGAGAATTTTGTATGGTAGCTAAAATTAAGCTCGAGCAGCGTACTAGGCTTAACAATAAAACTTTGGAAAAGGGAGGTATGTAGATTAGACAAATGATTATTATTTGTAACCTATTTACTGCAAATTGCGTTTGTGGCCGCTGGCGCTGGTGAAAGTAAATACATGTGCATTCCAGCAACGCGGAACGAGTGTTCTCTAAAGCAGGTGATATTATGTCAAAAAAAAAAGAAATAGGCTTTAGGAGAAGAATTTAAATACCCTTTTATTCATTAAATATAACCTAAATATTTTTGATACACTTTTCTTCGAATAATAAAAAATATGTTTTTTTTTATTGATAAATTATGGACAAATTTACAACCCCATCTTTAGAAAATCGCATATATATAAAACTATCGATAGTATCGATAGTATCGATAGTTTTTTCCGAAACTATCGATACTATCGAAACAATTAAACTATCGATGTTTAAGGAACACTACTGCACAGGTTTTTGCATTCAAAACAAGATATACCTACATTACGATTGCTACTTATGGAACTGTCTGTTTACTCAGTGATACCAATGTACGGCGAGTTGTTTATTTTTCATTTTGTCGTATCTAGAGGTCAGATTTGTTTAACGTTTTCATAATTACACTCAAAGAAGCAATGTCTTATCGAACAGATAACGATGGAGAGAATATGACCATGCCTCTCCGTTTCACAACAAATCTGTGTTGAAGAAACAAAAAGAGGATACTCCTGAGCAGCTCTACCTTTCGAATAAAAGGTGGGAAATCCAGCAGTAGTGATCTGCCTCGTGCATCAGGGGTAATGAACTTCAAAAAAATCCAGTATTGTGGTGCTGTGTGCAAAGTGCAACCAGCGCTAAGGATTGTCTTGGATGAACTGTTGTTAATGTATTTTTAGTGAAAGTTGTGGTGAATTCCGTACAGAATTTTTGTTGCTGTTTCGGTTTCTGTTTCGTTTTGTCAATTGACAAGTGAAATTCAGTCCTTTAATTGGTTTTAATGGAAGAGACATTTAAATTACATTTTATGGCAGTCATATTGTATTTATAGGACTTGTTAATGGAATACATAATCACGTGACTGGTTTTCGGAGATATTATTCGATCTGAATGTCGGCTTAACAATGCACAACGAGGTTCTCTCTCCCTTTCAATGTGCGACTGGCAGGGTTGGTATCTACCACAGACACAATAGGGGTACTCAGGCACATTGCTTTTAAACTTATTCTAAACATGATGCAAGCTTTCCACGTGCATATTCTCCAAGGACCTATATGGATAAAAGAAAAACCATCTGGAGTGTAAATAATTCAACTTATGGTATAGTTTTTCAATGCACATCGCGGCAAGGTCAACATTTGTAATCAAAGAGTCCATGTTCAAGTTAACCAAACAATCAAAAACAGTCGCTTGTCAAACCCAATTCATACAGAGACGAACAACAGCGATTTAGTTAAGTAGAGTGCTGATTGCGGGTAGCAATCAATTTGTATCACCATCAACTGACTGCGACAGAAAACCTATGCAGGCTGTCTACATAATAAATCACCCACATGCGTATTTCCCACACGATGCCATTTGAACATAAATCGTCTATAAACGGAAGCCGTTCAACTCGCTAACTAGCCGCGGACCATTTTCAAATTGAAACACTCTTTTTTTCATTTCTAGTGTGTAATCACTTAATCTTTCATACGCAACAGAACCTTCATTCATACATCGTCTGGTGTTTCCATCAATAGAGCCAGAGCAAAGTGTGAAATTTCCGCTGCATCACCGCAACATGATGCACACCACATACATCCACCGTTCTACAATGAGGTCAAAGAGGTAGAAAAGTCGCAACTACCGCAGTCTGGCAAAAAAAAAGCATGGAAATTGAAAATTAATTGCTGCAACGACGGCCTTACAAAAGTTTGCATCTATTGTCTTTACGACTTACGAGCATGAAATCAAATCCACTGCAAGATCTTTAGAGTTGTTGCGTTCTTCGGATGCGCTGATATTTTCGCCGAGAAGGAGAGGCGCAAGGGCGCCTGTCAGGAGGAGTTACCAACTTTCACCCTGATCGATCATCATTGAGATATTATTCAACGAAAAAAATAGCTATTAATGCATCGCAATTACGCAATTGTGTTGGGAGTCGGTAAGAGTCTCAAGTGGGGATGGTTTTTTTGAGATTTACCACGGTGCTAATGTCATTTGTCTCTATAAATTGTTCGTAAATCCGGGATACATCGGGAGAACTCATTTCTTTCGTCCATGCCATACGGTAAGCTTAAAGATTTGTCGCCCGCCTTTTAGCGAAGAAAAACAGTTGATATTCCTCAAAATATTACTCTACTTACCACTGAGGTTTGGCATAAAGCCATGGGCACCTTTTTCTCCGCAATTTTGAGGCCGTTTCTGCTCTATCTGCCCGCAGGTGAACCGAATTTTTCTAATCAATCGCCAAGAAACACCTTCGCCCGGTATAGATTAGGAAACTATAATTTTAAAAATATAATCAGCACGAGGAAAACACGAAAACAAACTTTTTCTATACCGTATAGAAATTTTATTCCTTTTGAAATGTTTAACTTTAATTTAATTGTTTTTTTGGGTAAAAAAAAATTATCAGTGCAGTAAAAAAAAATCAAATGTCAGCGGCGGTGACACAAAGGCGGATAAGACGAAACGACGACGGCAAAATAGTGCAAATACACAACTACTACGTCCTCACAAGCCAAGTGAAATTCCCATAATGGCGACCGCGACAGCGGCGACGACAACTACGACGACGACTGCGATACGAGACAACCACATTCATTTGAAGAACAAAATTGTCTCCCTCCTCGTCTGCCTACATGGGAAATACATGTCGGACTTTCAGTTGGCAACGAAGCCGGAGCCGCCAGTGAAATGAAGGCTTTTTATACTTTCGTCGTAATTTTAACAGGTAGTATTGTAGTCATGTTGTTGTGTATTTTTTTATAAGTTGGAATTTTTAGCGATTTTAAAGGAATTTTTAATGGAAAATGGGATTAAGATGAAAGATATGATAAAATAAATGAGATTGGCATAGGTTTGGCTGCGAAATAGGGTGAATTTCTATCAAAATTTAAATTATTAAATTTGAGGAAATTGTATTGTATTGTCGTAATGCCGGTGAAAAATGTAGTAGATGGACTAGATTTAGCATCGGTGCATTTTCTCAAATAAAGTAGTATACCTTGCATGGATTTTTTTATATTTTAAGAAAAAACTATACTTATGCTATAAATTATGGGAATAAGAAATTTGCATTAGGAATTTATGAATAAGTGACGAGTGTCTGTTAAGAGGAGTACTTTGTTAGGGAAAGGTAGAAGGTAGCATTGGAAGTTGATATAGCTGACAGGTGGTTTGGTACATTTATTTAAGTACAAGTAATGGTAAATGAAATGATAAATTTTGTTTACTATTGAAACATACTTCGTGGAACACCTTTTTTGTAGAAAACAATTGTACCAAACAATTTAAAAAAGTTTGGTTAGTTTGAATTTGAATTGTGATTTTTAAGTGGGCCTATATTACGTATGAATTGCAAAGTTTAAAATAAAAAACATTAAAAAAAATAATAAAAATGCCAACGATCGTTTATCGATAAGTTAAACATACTTTGTTAAATAGTAGAATAAACCAACCGTTGTATTAACAAATACAACTTTATTTGAAGAAATGCAAATCATATATTCTGTAATAGATTAAAAAAAGAAGTGCTCCTACCTAATACTTCTTCTAATTTCAATTCGCCCCACTTTTGACATTTCAGTTCTGAGGTTATGTGGGAATATTTTTTTCTGACTAGGTATCTTCTTCGAACTTTGTTTTTTAATTTTCAATTCAAAATGAATGTGCCCGGTAGAATATTTAACAAAAATGTTATTCAACAACATAACTTTAAACGAATAGGTGATTTGTCGCATAAATCATTCATTGTCAGTAACCAAATTATTATATTTTCCCAAACATTTCAGTCACGTTCTCTACAAAAGCTCAAGTGAAGGAGGTGCCTGTTACCCAATCAACGACTAGCCAAACACCACCATCAAATCCTCAGGAACCCCGTAAACCAGCTATCACTCTCACCAATTACAGATTCATTTATCCAGAGTTGCTACCCGATCCGAAAATCGAATGGCGCAATCAAGTGCGCGAGAAACTAGAGCGTTTGGATATGATCGAGCGGCGAAAGTTGATTGATATTCCAGAGTTTTATGTCGGCTCCATCCTTGCGGTGACAAGTTCTGACCCACATGCTGCTGGAAAAGTTAGTCGATTTGTTGGTAAGTAACATTTTACAACCTCCAATGGGCAAAGTAATAGAAGTCAGTATTGTAGGCATTTGCATCGAACGTGATCGTTGTGGTTTGCGGGCTCGGTTCATTCTTCGTAACGTAATTGATCATCAGGGCGTTGAGGTTCGCTATGAAATGTACGATCCGACTATTCAGAAAATCGAAGTTCTCCGCCTCGAAAAACGTCTCGATGACAAATTGTACTATCTGAGGGATGCTCTTCCTGAATACAGTACCTTCGATCTAAATATGGAAGCAGACATCCTGCCAGAAGGTAGTGCTGTACCGATAAACGATATCAAGGTCAAATTGAAGCCGCGTCCCTGGTTAGAGCGATGGGAGCGACAGGATTTGTTGGGAGTTTCGAACATCATGGAGTACATCAAGGAGAAACATATTCTTAGTGCGGAGAAGGTTAAGAAACCTTGGGAGAAGTACGATCTAATGAAGCAATATCGAAGCACGATTCCCGAAGAGGAACAGAAAGAAATCTTCGCCGAAGTGCACACACAATTGCATCAATTGGAGTTGGCCAGGAAGAGGAATAAGCGCAAGCGCACGTTCATTAGGCCAACAAACTTAGCTTAAGGACGCGAATTATGTTAAAGGTACTTGTTAGTTGTGGCAATAAAATACTAAAGCCGATTGGTGATGTTTTTTTAAAAACTGAAGGTTCTGATTATGCAATAGTCTGAAAAAAAAACGCGCAACTGCTGTCCACCAAAGCAATCATGACTCCAAACTAAAGACGGCAAATGACTAAAATCCTTACCCTTATCTTGCTCCAGTCTAGCATACCTACTTTCCGAACAAACGCTCAGCTTAATGTTTTAAAATTATTTTTTTTATTATTATTGCTATTAGTTAAACTAAATCGTTAGAAAATCGTATTGTTCTTATTTACAAAGCATCTTCCCGTCTAATACAATCTATACCTATAGAAGACGATAAACGACACCATCACATTCCACCCAATGATCAAAGTCACCAAGTAGAACAGGAATATGATCGGCAGGGGAATAAGTAACAAGCGTGTGTTCTTCAAATGTGGAATGCCTGCAAACAAAAAATATCGTGTTAGACTGCGTAGATAGTAAAACGGTCCTTGTCCTTACAATTGTATCCCAAAAATGTAATATACACGTAGTAACAGCAGGCCAACAGCCAGAAGGTGTTTCCAATCAATCTCGATATAAACCAAGGCTGACTTATCAGCCAATTATAGAAGAACAACTGTATAAAGTGCAACAGGATAAGTGGCGGAAAGAATGCGTTCAAATGCACATCGAACGCATAGCCCCACTCGATGTCTGGCTCTAGATTGCTGCTTCGGAGGTATCTGTTAGTCACAATCCAGTAA
Organism: Cheilosia pagana; assembly: GCA_936431705.1. Classification (NCBI taxonomy): domain Eukaryota; kingdom Metazoa; phylum Arthropoda; class Insecta; order Diptera; family Syrphidae; genus Cheilosia; species Cheilosia pagana. The sequence goes on along the minus strand of OW386166.1, from coordinate 13,468,190 downwards.
AATGTCGCCACTACGACACCAGCAAATATGCAATCGACAAAAACGACATAAAATATGAATGACACACTTTGCCAGAAGCTAAGGCCCAGCACGTAGGCGAAGCCAACAGAAGTAACTGCAAACAAAATTGAAATTAGATCGAAAAAAAGGATTTAACCGGTCTCTTAAGATTTACCACACAAACAAATTATTAATAGGACCAGGAATGCCGGGTCATCTCGAGCGAATTGTGATTTAGTTTCTGCAAAAAAAAGAGAGGATCAAATTTACACCCTAATGAACTTAGTCCCTCTTACGTTTTCGATAATTGAAGTCTCTGTACACTTTCTGTGGTGCAATAAACAAGTAAATCATCTGCCAGAGGGCAAACTCAAAGTCCATTTGGTTAAATTTCAACAATCTTCGCAGATATTTGTAGCTCTTCGATGTGGCTGAAAGACAATCGCGCTGATGGTTAACGGGTGGTGGTAGCGGCGATGTTCCACGGGATGCGTAACTTCCTGCACCGCTGGCATACGAATGGCTCACCGACGGTGTCGGAGATGTTGAATATTTCATTTTGATGTGCCTACTAAAATTTATTTGATTTTATACTGAGTTAGAGATGGATTTACTGGCGAAATTAAAAAGAGAAAATCATTTTATTTTGTTTTCTTGAACTAAATCGAACTTGGTGATGAATATTTCTTTTCGTTGGTTTTTGACACATCATTGAAGTTTTAAACGTCAGTTTAATTAAAATCTCATGGGTGGGTTTGTAGACTTGGACTAGGCGCGCTTCCCAAATTAAAAAAAATCTGCCTTTACTCATATGAAGACGTCTTATAACCATGGAATTAAAAATATCTACATCGAAAAAGAGGGTTATATGGATTTACATAACACTAAAATGATTTAAAAAGTTAAGTTTGGTACTCAGTTCACGTGATATCCAATTTTTCATACAAAATTTTCACTGCGAATTGTCAAAATGAACTTTCCACGTGAAGATTTCACTAGGCAGTACGCTGTTCGAGTGAAAAAAGGTGTTAAACAATTACTTTACCTAAGCAATTGCAGCGAGAGATCGCAGACATCCAATCATGAGATAAAATAGAGTGACTCCACAAGACATTTCATCTCATGATAAGCATTATGAGAGAAATTATCTCCTGTGGAGTCGGGGTGGTAAGTTGACAAGATTTTTATGGACTAGATGTAACCTGAGGCAGAAACTGGATTGGTCGGTAGCATCACTATTCCTACGTCAACCACATAAATGCGAACTGTCAACTTAGTGCTTAGTCACGAATTTCTTGACTAGATTCTTCGGCTACTCCTCTATAAAAGGCAACTGTTCATGTGACCGGTCCAGGCCAATTAAAACTGAGGCACATCAAGCTAGCTAGCTGTCTGTCAGGCTTAAAACTAGATGTTTGAACGTCCCCACTAAGAATGCCCCTGTGGTCAACTCAAATACAAGTGCTGTATCGATCAACACTAGTGTCCCACGCCACTTAAGGGCTCCTCTTTTGAATTTCTTCCTGTTTCTCTGTAATGTACTTAACGAGTCATTTATAATTTATTTAATCTCCGATTTTCAATCAACATATTTCAAAATACTCATGCAGAGAGTTATAAAATATAATAAGTTTAATTTGAATTCAATTGATTAGTTTTAAAAGAAATATCCTTGAATATTGCGCAATTTCTATGAAAAGTATATGAACCGCTTAATTTACTTTTCGATGTTCCAAACTTATTTATATAGTGCCTCTAGTACAATAATATTTATAGTTACCTATTGAAAGTGCTACCAAGTCTTTTCGTACTTCTCTCACCTCCTGAACGAACCCACAGTGAAACATATGAAAAAAAGAGAACAAAAATGCACTGTCGCCATGTTTATTTTAAATCATCAAGGAACTTCTTCTGCGAATTATATTTCACAAATCGCAGGTGTATTATAAAATATTTTGCATTCAAACAAATATTATTCAATTGAACGCTCTGACTGCATAGTTTTTTCACACAGTCGACTTTAATTTAATGTCATCTATCCATTAAATTATTCCAAATAAACGCCGAACGCTGCCACTGAACAGGAACAAAACAAAAAAAAAAGGAAAAAAAGAAAAGAAAAACTTTTCCGATTGGTGCGCGAATCAAGAAAACAAAAAAAAAAAACTTAAACAAATCACATAAAGAAATGCAAATGTTGTGAAATTTTTAAAAGGATTTGTTCAACAAAATTCCAATTAGTTTCTAAATTCTTTGTCTAAGGGAGCGGTAATACTTTGCATCAAAGTGGATGCCCGGAGTAGCCTGGGAGTTCCCCAGGATTATTCAGGAATGGTCGGACTTACCGGTGGTGGGCATTTATATGCAAATGTCTCACCTCAGGATAGTAAGTGTAACATCGAATACAAACCAAAGAATGATTTGAATAATTAAACAAACACCACCCCCGCCTATTTTGTAGCGATCATTGTTCGTGAAATGAATTCCATGCCTCCTCCCCCAACATCAGCGCCTACATCCGCTGACGCATGCTTGAGTATTGTGCATTCATTAATGTGTCATCGACAGGGCGGCGAGAGTGAAGGATTCGCAAAACGCGCCATTGAATCATTGGTTAAAAAGTTGAAGGAGAAGCGCGACGAATTGGATTCACTGATAACAGCGATAACAACAAACGGTGCACATCCCAGCAAATGTGTCACTATTCAAAGGACTCTCGACGGTAGACTTCAGGTAAGTGCTCGACATGTTTATTTAGGAAATTGTTTCAAGTGGATACGTGTTGATATCCACAGAGTTCTTCCGGATTGATTAGGTGACGCAAGAAGTTAAGATTGTGCGATAATGTAAATCGCGATATGTCTGGCTGGGATATAGGTAGGCAAATCAAAGTTCAAAATTTGAGAGAACATTTTATTTAATCTTTTAAGGACCCGCCACGCAGGGTTGTTAGTTATTCCTACTGTTTCCAACGAAATGTATGCGTAGATTGGTCTTGTAATGAAGACAGCTGGAAATTTATTTGAAAATAGTTTCGAGATAACAAACTTGTTAAGGCAATCGGTGTGCATTTAAGGTGCTAATGAAATGTTTTGTTGATAAAACCCGGTTTTGTAGACAGAACTGTTACCATGGGCAATCAACACCGATGTAGAGTTTACTTTGTATTTTTAGATCCCGTAAACGGAAGTTCAGCAAGAACCCAACCGGGCGCAGCAGATATTTTGATGGCATAATGATGTACCTATCACTTGTTATAAACTGTATAATATAAGCAGTGTTGTCAATTTTTACAATGTCATAAAGTAGGGACTACAGTTTAGTTAATAAAAAACACTCATTGTTGCATTTGAGAACCCTTAATGGGAGATAACTTTAAAGGGGATCTTATCAGTTGAAGTAGTTCCGTATGCAGTGAATAGTAAATATTGAAAAAACAGTTTTAAGTTAAGAAATTTGTGCATAAAACTTCATAGCAAGAGTTCCCCAAAATATGACTACCTACTTGTTATGTTTTTATGCATATCAAAGCATATCAAATGACATAAATACATGGTACAGTGAGAGACTAAAAAGGATGAACCGACAAAAGGTAGCCATATACAACGAATGTAAATCGGATAACAATGATACCAGCTGGGATAGATACCGTGAGTCACGTAATAGGTATAAATTAGAAATAACGAAAGCAAAAAACAACAGCATAAAGAACAGTATTGCAAATGCAAGCAACCAAAAAACAATGTGGAGAACCATTAAGTCCAAAGTGTTGAATGAAAAAAAATTACCGAAACATGGAAGGACTCAATTATCAAGCTTCCGATATATGAAAAAGTTTTTGAAAAAATTGTAAAGCATCAGGTAGAGGAGTACTTCGAATCTAATAATTTGTTTATTGAAAATCAGTCTGGATTTCGAAGAAAGCACTCATGCGAGTCAGCACTGAACAACGTGTTAATCCGTTGGAAAGAGGAAATCGCTGCAAAGAACTACGTGGTGACCGTCTTTCTTGATTTTAAAAGAGCGTTCGACAGAAATATTGTTATAATGAAACTCCAAGGATATGGTATCAGAGGGGAATTGAAATGGTTTAAATCATTTCTCAACAACAGATCCCAAAGAACCAACGTGAATGGAATGTTGTCCAGCAGTACGGGAACGACACTCGGAGTACCACAAGGATCCGTTTTAGGAGCATTACTGTTCATCATATACATTAACGATATTGGACAGGAACTTAAATTCTCCCAGATAGAGCACTTTGCGGATGACGCCCTAATCTTTATATCGGGAAAAAATGTAGATGAATGTGTCCAGAAGATACAAGAGGATCTAGCCAGAGTGAACAGATGGCTTATTGCAAATAGACTGAAGCTGAATGTTAGCAAATCGAAGTGTATGGTTCTCAAGCACAAACTGAATATAAATCTCCAAATAGAAAATGAATTAATAGAGCAAGTTGAACAAATAGACTTCAGCGGTTACAAAATAGGGCAATGAGAATTATTTTAAAATGTAGTCGATATACACCAATCAGAACAATGCTCGATACCTTACTGTGGCTAAATGTTAAACAACAAATACTTTTTAATGTTCTATGTCTTATTTTTAAAATCAAAAACGATATGTTACCCAATTACTTAAACAAGCATCTGAGATATGTAAGATACTCTCAGCCATATAACCTAAGTAACAAAGAAGATTTTAGAATGCCATAATATCTGCCAATTTAGCTTCTAACTTATTTGATTTCGCCTTTTCAGGTTGCCGGTCGCAAAGGTTTCCCTCACGTCATCTATGCCCGCATTTGGCGCTGGCCAGACCTGCATAAAAACGAATTAAAACACGTCAAATACTGTTCGTATGCGTTCGATCTCAAATGCGATTCAGTTTGTGTTAATCCGTATCACTATGAGCGTGTAGTGTCGCCGGGCATCGATCTATCCGGCCTAAGTCTACAATCGGGACCAAGTCGCATTGTCAAAGATGAATACTCAGCTGGTCCTGTGGTCGCCGGCGGCATGGACATCGATGGCAATGACATCGGCACAATACAACATCACCCGTCGCCGCTTGGTCCGCAGGGCTACGGCTATCCACAGGGATCTGGTAAGACGAGACAACTCGTTAAATTCTGTCTTCAACTTTATGATTTTGTCTGCTTTGAGTTGCTTTTCGTTTTTCGGTTTCATTTTCTGTTTTTTTGTTTCTTTATTTTATCTGTGACTTCTTTTCCGGTCTAATATAGTTCCCGATCCAAGTCAAATGAGTGCAATGTTCTCAGGACGAACTATACCAAAAATTGAACCGACTGAGGGTCCGCGGAGTCCATGGATGGCTCCACCACCCCGGTTGGCACCACATCCGCTCTGTAAGATTTATTATTTTTACTTTTGTTTTGCATTTTTCTCTCTTCTTTGTTTTGTTTTGTCGTCTTTGATTCGTTGTTTCGGTGTGTGAGTTTCATTTTTTGTTAATGAGTATTTTTCGCTTTTCAGCGGTTTCACACGTAATGCCATTACAAGCGCAAGGGCCGATGAACCCATCGGCTGTGATGCCTCCACCACCGCCTCAAGCACAAGCCAGTCAATCGGCACAGTCGTCTCTGCAGGTGAGTTTGTCCGGAGGTGGTGGCGCCTCTGAAGGTGCAAGTCATCATGGACAGACATCACCCACAGAATCGAATTCACAATCTCAAGGTGGCAGTGGCAGTGGTGGTGGTGGTGGAGGCGGAGGTAGTGGTTCATCGAGTGCTTCCGGACAAGGTTCGTATTATGGACAGGGGGCGCCACCACAAATGCCAAATGCAGAGACAAAGTTTGGTTCGTCGCTGAACAATGTTGGCGCGTCGTCGGTTTCGCCGCATATGCAACAAAACGGTTATGTGACTATGGCCAGTCAGCAAACGAACTCAGTGCAAGCTCAGACATACACCCAGCCTCCGCCACAGGGTGTGGGCGGTGTGGTGGCTGCTGCCGCTGCCGCTCAAGGAACATGGACCGGATCGAGTACACTAACGTATACACAATCGATGCAACCACCCGACCCGCGATCCCATCATGGAGGTTACTGTAAGTAGACTTCGTGCACAGTTGAAGGAAGTCTTGCAGCGTTGTGTTTCTTTTTTCGCAGGGAGCACACCGATATCGGGAGATATGACTGGGCAGCCGAGACTGTTGTCGCGTCAGCCTGCGCCAGAGTACTGGTGTTCCATTGCATACTTTGAGTTAGACACGCAGGTGGGAGAAACATTCAAAGTACCCTCATCGAAGCCAAACGTTATTATCGACGGCTATGTGGATCCATCTGGCGGAAATAGGTTCTGCCTGGGTGCCCTCAGCAACGTGCATCGAACGGAGCAGAGTGAACGAGCAAGGTAAGTGACGAGGATTGAGGTAACTTATATCACATTCTTTTAAACTTTCGTTGCAGACTGCACATCGGCAAAGGTGTGCAATTAGATTTGCGTGGCGAAGGCGACGTCTGGTTGAGATGTCTGAGTGATAATTCGGTATTTGTGCAAAGCTACTATCTGGACAGGGAAGCGGGTCGAACTCCTGGGGACGCAGTCCATAAAATATACCCCGCAGCTTGTATAAAAGTACGTTTCCTCATTCAGTGTGCTCGATGGCATGTTTCTACGGTTTGTTTTGTTTTGATAGGTATTCGACCTACGACAGTGCCATCAACAAATGCATTCGCTTGCAACAAATGCTCAGGCTGCGGCCGCAGCACAAGCAGCTGCCGTTGCGGGACTACCCAGCACACAGCTTGGAGGACCACCGCGTGGTAAGTTTCGTTAAATTTATCGAGGACCACACTCCAATTAGTCCTCTGCATAAAACACACTTTGCTAATGTCCTCCCCTGCTGTTGGCAGGTGTTACAGCTGCCGCAGGTATTGGTGTCGATGATTTGCGACGCTTATGTATTCTACGTTTAAGTTTCGTCAAAGGCTGGGGACCTGATTATCCACGACAATCGATCAAAGAGACACCATGCTGGGTGGAAGTGCATTTGCATCGTGCTCTGCAGCTCCTCGATGAGGTCCTACACGCCATGCCCATCGATGGACCCCGAGCGATCGCGTAAGCCCTAAGCCCTCGTCTCACACATAACTCACATAAACAACAAACACATACACACTCTCTATTTATTGATTTATTACTTTATTCGTTCAATTGACTCTCTTTAACTCGATTTCGATTCGATGTCGTTGCGAAAACGCGAAATGAGTTAAATGAATATGTATTTTGCTAACCTAATTGTTAAGTTGAAAGAAAAAAAAACAAAAAAACGATGATAATTTCTAAGAACTTATTCACAACGTATGCGCCGCCCCATTCGATGCATAAAACAACACAAGAAAATAAAAAACAAACAAATTAACTAAAGTTAATTACATTGTACGCATAAAGTTGATAAAAACAAGTTAAAAATTTGTTTTCTGCGTATAACTTATATTATTATGTAAACAAAAATTTTGGAAAATTAATTTTTCTTTGCCTTAAAAGCAGCTGCAATTTTTATTGTTTTACATTTCGTTCTTATTAGAGCGGGATGATGTTTGTGGAACGTTTTAAAAATGTTCGTGAATTTTTGCTTTTGCTTTTTTTTTATGTATATTATTATTTTGTTTATTTTTTTCGTTTTGTTTAAAAGAAAACGAAACCCAATAAAAATAAATAATTCAACAGACTGATGTGGTTTTTAATTTAAAGTGTTTTGGAATATACAAAGCTTGTAGAAATTGTGTGCCTACTAGTGGAGAACCTGGATAGGTATTAAGACGACAGTAGAGCCTTTGAGATGGGATTTATAAATCAGACCAACCCCAGCTCGAGAGTACCACTAACAACTGTCTCTTCGCCGATGACTCCGTCACATACAGCAACTCGATGTCCCCAGCCATAGCAGCACGAAGAGTTGAAGCCCACGTTAAGAAGCTATTCCAGTATTACTCAAAATGGGGCATACGAATCAACTCAGGCAAATCTGAGCTGATATGTATAAGAAGACCCACCGGAGGATCCAGAGTTAGGTCAGCAACGAACTGCCATAACATAAAGCTACAATTACCTGATGGATCATCACTTACAACCAAAAACGACGTCAAATATCTGGGAGTCAACTTTAACGAGCGACTACGATTCAATCCTCACCTGAACACTGTTCTCAGGAAGGCGTCACTCGCATTCCACCAAGTTTACCCGCTGATGAAGAAGCAGAATGGAGTAAGCCAAAGAACGAAGCTGTTATTATATAAACAACTCATAAGGCCGGTAGTTACCTATGGCTTTCCCATCTGGTATACCGTCTCCAAGACATATATAAGGAAGCTGGGAGTTTTTGAAAGAAAACTCCTGAGGATCTGTACAGGACTTCGATACGATCCAATCCGGAAGAAAAACGTTAGAAGCACAAAACTCTACGAAGAAGCCAACGTCATACCACTGGAAAAGTATATGGTCACAATTTTCCAGAATACCTCCAGCCATCCAAACCCACTAGTCCGAAGGATTGCGGACCACCCACACATCCCTGAGCATCGGTACCTACATGTACTGGCTCTTCTAAGCGAGGATATATTCCCAAGAATAATCAACAGGGTAACTACTCCCTTCAACCCGCCATCGAGGATAATACCAAGATGACAAACATCCTCCAACATTTAAACAACACCCGGACTTGATCACCCTGAGGTAAACCCTGACAACGATGCATACAACTAGTATGAATCTGAGAACACATTAACAATTTATTAATTAATAAGTTTAAGAAAACTAATAACATTGTAAACCGTTGGGCCCCTGTTGTTGAGCCAACACTTTTAAATATTAATTATTCACCATCATTTGTTACCTAGCATTAAGTCAAATTGTATATTCAAAAGTTTAATAAAAACAAATGTATAATGTTGAGATGGGATAGGGCAACACGAGAAAGGTGAATAACAACAACTGTGACATCAGGAAGAAAGGCCACTTTGAGTGCGGGTTTTTCGTTTGAAACAGTCAAGCAAGAAGTCTAATATTTCCGTGTTCGTTTTAATGTTCGTTTTCAGAGAAAAATTCGTTCATTCATTCATACTGCGACTTTCTCAAATAGATGTAGGTACGATAAGTGCACAAAGTATTACATTAGAAGGTCCTCAACATATTTTAGTTTTTTTTTTTTTAGTTTAGTTTGTTTATTTAGCAGAACTCTGCCATTTAAATTCAGTTTTAACAATTCAACTTAAACAAAAGGTAGGTATATAAATTTTTCTAATTCTATTAGTTTATGGAGGATAATTACATTTTATGAATAATTCATTTACATATCTTTTAAATGTTATTGAATTTGTTTCGCTTTTTGCTCTGTGCGGAAGTGTGTTAAATAACTTACATCCCTTATATAAAATACTGTTTTGTGCAACATTTCCAATATAATTAGGTAGCCTGAAATCTTCTCTAATTCTTAGGTTATATGATAAATAGCAGTGCCCCCAGAATCGATCCCTGAGGAACTCCGTGTTTTGTTTCGATGCTATGCGATATAACACCATTAACTGATGTTTTTTGCGTTCTATTTGATAGATAGGACGCAAACCAGTCTTGTTCCTTCCTTTTTACATCATAACTACTCAGCTTTGTCAATAATATTTTCCGATCTATTGTCTCAAAGGCTCTTTTGAAATCAAGAAAAACGCCAAATACGAACTTTTTTTCTGCTACTTCCTCTTTCCAGATTATAAGAACATTATTTTCAACAGGTCCGTCCAGCTGCTGGGCTATGCGGACGATATTGACATCATCGGTCGCTCCCAGCGTGCCGTGATAGAAGCGTTCACGGCGATTGAAGAACAGGCGAAATCCGTTGGCCTTGAAGTAAATGAGGACAGGACCAAGTACATGCTATCAACAAACAAACAAACAAATGTCCACCGCCTAGGACAAAACGTCACTGTTGATAGCAAAAATTTCGAGGTAGTTAGGGAGTTTACCTACCTCGGAGTAAACATAAACTCCACGAATGACACCATAGTGGAGATCCGGCGAAGAATTACCCTAGGAAACCGTTGCTACTTCGGTTTGGCAAAACAACTGGGTTCAAAACTCCTAACTCGAAGGACGAAATGTATGCTCTACAAGACCCTTATCTTGCCAGTTGTGCTTTATGGCGCCGAGTGCTGGACCATAGGCAAGAAGGGAGAGCTAATACTGGGCTCCTTCGAAAGAAAAATTCTTCGGCGGATTTTTGGTCCTGTGTGCGAGGAGGGCGAATGGAGGAGAAGATACAACCGCGAACTCTATGAGCTGTACCAAGATGTGGATGTAGTCCAAAAAGCCAAAACACGTCGACTACATTGGCTCGGTCACATCGAGCGAATGGACAATTATGCTCCGGCTAAGAGGATCTTCGAATCCCAGCCCCCAGGTTCGAGAAGAAAAGGAAGACCGAACCTACGTTTCAAAGACCAAGCCATCGCGGATGCCAGAGCGCTTGGTCTGGACAACTGGAAGCAACGTGCCCGGGATCGTAGAGGATGGCAGGCTGCAGTGTCTCAGGCAGAGACTCTCCACGGGTCGGGAGCCCGATAAGTAAGTAAGTATTTAGCGCTGACTTGCAAGAGTGTTTTTTCCGAAATCCGAACTGGTTTTCAATGAAAAGATTATAAGCTTCAAAGTAATCTTCGAGTTGTGTATGCACTATTTTTTCAACCACCTTTTCGTAGACTGGAAAAGCGTGATAGGACGAAAGTTCTCACATTTGTCTGTTCCCTTTATTTTTTCGATCGGTTGGACAATTGATTCTTTCCATGTTTCTGGAAAGCATCCTGTTAGCATTGATTGGTTTATGACTTTTGCAATTATTGGTCCTGTTGTGTCAATTGCATCAATCAGCATTTTCGCGATTAAGAAATTATAATCTCTTTTGTTGTTCAGTGACTTTAAAATACCTTTTATTTCTGTTACTAAGACGTGTTTAAATTTAAACGTTGCATTGGCAAAATTACAACGTTGAATGAACTGGACATGCGGCATTGACTCGTTGATTTCAGAAACGCTCCTGACAAAGTATTCATTAAATTTTTCAGCTTTGTTATTTGTTATGTTTACGTTGTTAAAATAGACATGTTTGATGCACTGTCTTTTTTCATTCAGGACGTCTGACTTGATGGCTCTCCACATTGTTTTTTGGTTATTTGCGCTCTCAATTTTTTGTTTGATATTTGTATTTGCATCGGAAAGCAATCAAGTTTGTGCTCTATCTACAAAGTTAACCTTTTTCGCTGAAACCTATTTTAAGGAGAATTCTTTGTTAATGATTTCTTTTTAATTTCATTATTTTCTGTTTTAAAAAATAACGAGCGATGCAAAACTGCACTACATCCAACTTAGCCCATTTCTTGTTTCCTATTCCCCATAGTGGTGACATCACTTTGACATTTCCACCCAATCGAATGCATCCAGCCAAAAATAACAAACCCGCAATTTTCTCGAGTTTCCTCTGTTGTTTTTTTTATTCTTCTTATTTACATGTTGCTCCATTCCGAGATGTCGTTTTAAAAATAGAACTCTACAGAGAAATATTTTCATTTTTCATCAGCGGCATAGAAAGAAATTTATCTAGAGTAGTCCAGAAGATTCTCGCGCACCATAGGTACTCAACGTGTGACGAACAGCAGGTAAATTCCTAAAGAGGCCATCTATCGCTACGTGACTCATTTTAAAGTGAAGTTAGCCAAAGGGCAAGTAGTAAAAACTTAAATTTACTCAATTCCGAGAGTTTTATAACAGAAAAGTATTGCAGAAAGCAGCAAATCGAATAGAAAATGACAAATTCCGACACAGATTTAGCACTAACCTACAAAAACAAAGGCAACGATGCTTTCAAGAGTGAACTCTGGGAAGATGCCATCAAATACTACTCGGAGGCAATAAAAACTGGCGAGAAGCACAAGGATCTGCCAGTGTTTTATAAAAATCGTGCTGCCGCCTATTTGAAGAGGAATGAGTACGTCAAAGCGGTGAATGATTGCACAGAGTCGTTGAAAATCGCTCCAAATGATCCGAAGGCGCTATTCCGACGTTTCCAGGCATACGAGGGACTGGAAAGGTTCGAGGAGGCATACAAAGATGCGACCGATTTGTTTAAAGCTGATCCTGCCAATAAGGCGATTCAGCCGTCATTGAGTAGGTTGCATGTAATTGTGCAGGAGAGGGCGCAGAAAAACGCAAAAACTTCCACCAAAGTGAAGCAAATGTGCGAATTGGCATTTGATGTTGCTACACCGTTGGAAAAGCGTCGTCATGCAGTGAACAACTTGGTAGTGTTGGCCAAGGAGGAGGTGGGAGCTGATTTGATATCGAAAGAGGGAGTGATTCAGAAAATCGCCGGCTTGGTCAAGACTGAGAAGGATCACGAGATCTATGTCAATGTAGTGCGTGTCATTGCAGAGTTATGTAACCGAAGCATTGACAGGACAAAGATTGTGCTGAATGAATTGGGCGTTCCGTGGTTTTTGCGAGTGCTGGACAGTCAAAATGAGGAGCGAGTGTCAGCCGCACAGTACTGCTTGCAAACGATTTTGAACTCTCTCTCGGGAATGGAAAACAAAACAGATAGCAAACCGGACAAGGAACTGTGTAAAAAGTTCCAAAAGGAGATCGACACTTTGTTTACGTGTTTGGTATATACCATAACAGACCGGACGATTTCTGGAGAAGCGAGAGATGCTGTCGTAGAACTGCTCACCCGCAACATTCATTACACCGCTTTGGAGTGGGGTGAGCGGTTGGTGGATATCCGTGGACTTCACAGGCTCTTGGATGTCTGTTCTGAATTGGAGGAGTACAAGTACGAGAGTGCTATGGCTATAACCCCGTCCTCCAGGACGATAGCGTCAGTGTGCTTGGCACGAGTGTACGAGAACATGTACTACGACGAGCTGAAGCTTAAGTTCTCAACGCAGATAGATGAGTATGTTAAGGACAAGCTGTTGGCCCCCGATCTAGAGTCAAAGGTCAGGGTGACCGTGGCAATAACCTCGTTATTAAGTGGACCCTTGGACGTGGGAAATGCCATTATTGGCAGAGAAGGTATGACGAGGTAGTTCACACATCAACCAATATGATTCACTATTTCTGTTCCCATAGGTATCCTGCAGATGATCCTCGTCATGGCCACTACAGATGACGTTCTTCAGCAGAAGGTCGCCTGCGAGTGTATTGTTGCCGCCGCTTCTAAGAAGGACAAGGCCAAAGCGCTGTGCACTCAGGGCGTTGACATACTCAAGAGGCTGTATCACTCGAAAGACGATGGCATTAGGGTGCGTGCGCTAGTTGGCCTCTGCAAACTGGGCAGCTATGGTGGACAGGATGCCAGCATTCGTCCGTTCGCCGATGGCGCCACGACAAAACTCGCTGAAGCCTGTCGTCGATTCCTTGTTAAGCCAGGAAAAGACAAGGACATTCGCAGGTGGGCCGCCGACGGCCTAGCCTACCTAACTCTGGATGCTGAGGTGAAGGAAAAGCTCATTGAAGACCGTGCTGCCATTCACGCTCTCATCGAACTGGCTCGAGGTGGAGACCAATCATGCCTCTACGGAGTGGTGACGACCTTTGTCAACTTGTGCAATGCGTACGAGAAGCAAGAACTTCTCCCTGAGATGGTGGAGCTGGCCAAATTCGCAAAGCATCACATCCCAGAAGAGCATGAGCTTGACGACCCTGACTTCATCAGCAAGCGCATTTCAACTTTGGCTGATCAGGGAATCACAATTGCTTTGTGCGCCCTGGCCAAGACTGAGAGCCACAATTCCCAGGAACTGATTGCCAGGGTATTGAACGCGCTCTGCAGCATCCAAGACCTCCGCGGAAAGGTTGTGCAGGACGGAGGAGTCAAAACTCTCCTCAAACTATCGCTGGAGGGCACCGATAAGGGCAAACGACAAGCATGCCAAGCTTTGGCCCGCATCGGCATCACTATCAACCCAGAAGTGGCCTTTGCTGGACAACGATCATTGGATGTCATACGTCCACTACTCAACCTCCTGCACCAGGATTTCACCGCACTGGAGAACTTTGAAGCGCTCATGGCACTGACAAACCTCGCGGCCATGAATGAAAGCGTTCGCCAACGGATCATCAAGGAACAAGGCCTTTCAAAGATTGAATTCTATCTCATGGAAGACCACCTCTACCTGATACGAGCCGCCGCACAGTGCATTTGTAATCTTGTCATGTCCGACGAAATCGTTAAGATGCACGAGGGCGACAACGATCGCGTGAAGTTTCTGTGCCTTCTCTGCGAGGAAGAAGATGAAGACACAGCTAAAGCTACTTCCGGTGCGCTAGCTATGTTAACCTCAGTCAGTCCAAAGTGCTGCCAGAAAATTCTGGAGAATCCCAAATGGCTTGACAATATGCACACGTTGATTGCAAACCCCAGTCCAGAGGTGCAACACAGGGGCGTAGTGGTGCTCTTGAACATGATCAATGCTGGCGAGGAGATCGCTATGAAACTGTTCGAAACAGACATAATGGAGTTGCTTAACGGTTTGGCACAGCTGCCCGACGACACTAGAGCGAAGGCACGAGAAATCGCTGCACAGTGTCTAACGGCTGCGGAAAAGTACAGAATCATTGAAAAGTCGGACGACGCACAGATTCCAGATGTCTTTAAAGAAGCACTGCATTTGGAAGAGATCGTCGACGAGGAATAGCTGGAGCCAGTTGAAGTATTTTTTTTTATTTTGATATTTATTTAGCTTTTGTTTGATGTCTTTACATTTTTTTTCTGTGTATTTTGAAAATGCAATATAAACCGTTTTTCGTATTTTAGTAAAGAATGGTTTTGTAGCGACTGATGGCGTTTGGTTTGTAATGACGAAAAGTGGGGTTATAACTTTCTCAAGCGAATAGTTATTTTACAAGGTTACTGCAAATAAGAAAACTACTGTGTTGTCGATTGCAATGAGAACCGATGTTAAGTGAACAATGTTCTTAACCACCAGTTAAGTTGTCTACGACGTTCCTATTTAAGACAATAACATTGAGTGAACTTAGCACAATATGCAAAAAAATGAATAAGAAAAAAGACTCGACACATTTGAATATCCAAATAGACTGTTTCGATGTGATTGGACCCATTTTGCTAATAATTATAAATAATTCATTCGACCAAGGCGTTTTTCCAGATAACTTAAAAGAATCCATAGTACTCCCTATACCAAAAGAACCTAATAACATTAACTGTGAGGAATTTAGGCCCGTTTGCTGATACGAAACATAAATACTTATGTTTTACATAAACCCTTAAGTGATACTTATTGCTTTGCACCAAACGTAAACTCTAACATAAAAATCCTTAAGTTGAACATAAGAAGAAGAAGAAGTTCTTAAAATTCTTGAAGTAGGAATTCCTCGTCAAATTTACGAGAGGTTATTTTTAATCTTTTGATGAGCTATATCTTTTTACAAAAGATTTTGGTTATTTTGGACCAAATAGAATGCTCTTGGAAATGATTAGGTACCTATTTAAAATTTCCTTAAATTGGAACTGAAATCTTAAAAACCAAACGTGATTTTTTTTGCCATAGCAGCGTTTCCAAATGTAATTGGAGCCATTGACGGCACAAACGTTGAAATACAGTTCCCTGGTAAATAACGATTTAAGATTGACTCGAAAATTAACATGTTTTGGACTTTACATTAGGGTGGATATGATGGAGAAGCTTTTCGAAACAGGAAAAGTTATTTCTCTATCAACGTTCAAGCGTTTTGCAACGCTAAAATGATATTTACTAATGTAGTGGCAAGATGGCCCGGATCTACTCATGACGCAAACATTTTCAGTAATTTTGGCATAAGAAATTCTTTGGCGATACAGTCAAATACAAATTCAGAATGTAATGTATCTCTTGGGTACGTTTAAATAAAATTTATTCACGTATATTTAAGAACTTTGTTCTTCTCTTTAAAAAAATGAGGTCAAACATCTTATTCGTCTTAGTCCAAGAAATTCAGCAGAACAAAAAAATTCAAAAGTGATCGCTTACTATGTAGAACATTTGTTCGCGAAACTAACATAAATTTAAGAATCACATAGAATTTATGTGGAACTTAGCTATGCATAAAAGTTATGTTCCGTATCAGCAAACGGGCCTTGAAAAGAATAAAATAATCTAGGTGTTTTTAGATTTTCAAAGAGCATTCGAAACAATTAATAAATCATTATTTCTAACAAAATTAAACAAATACGGCATTAAAAATAAGGAACTGAGTTGGTTTCAATCATATTTGAGTGATAGAACTCAATGAACAAAAATTAATCAGTGTTTATCGGATAGTGCAATAAACTCGTTTGGAGTGCCACAGGGATCAATATTAGGTCCACTGTTATTCCTAATCTACATAAATGATATCTCTAAAGTTCTTAAATATTGCACAATTTCATTGTTTGCAGATGATGCACTTATATTTGTGTACGGGAAGGACTTACAGTCAATTACGGAATATTTAAAATCTGACTTGAATAAAATTTTCGTGTGGCTGACCATGAATAAACTGAAAATTAATGTAAATAAAACGAAGTGAATGGTTATAAACGCGGATTTTCAAGCTATCATACAAATTAACAATAATCAAATTGAACAAGTGCAGTCAATTAAATACCTTGGCATTGTAATAGACAGTGAACTAAACTTTAAAAACCACGTAGATTATATTGTTAGAAAGATTTAAAAAATACTGGGCTTTCTGAAAAGAATACGTAAAAATATATTATCGACAATCTGCGCTATAAACATCTACAGCACAATAATTAAACCTCATTTTGGGTTCTGCTCAATCAGCTGGATGCTCTTGTTCCTACAATGGCTCAATATCAAACAGAGGATAACCTTCAACGCAGCAATATGTATATTTAAAATAAACATAAAATGGTTCCTGAATACCTTTCATTAAACTTATATATGACACATGAAGTTCAACCTTACAACCTTAGATCAAATAACAATTTCAGATTGCCACTTTATAGAGACATTAGAACTCAAAACATGGTTATGTACAAAGGCATTAAATTTTTCAATGAATTGCCAACTGAGATTAAAAATGAATCAAGTTACCATTCTTTTAAAAGACTCCTAATAGTCTACATCAAATCTACTGTGTAATTAACATTAAAGCATAGCTATTATTATTAATTAACTTAACATCATATGGATTATTGGAGTATTCACTTATTTTTGTAATAAATAGTAAATATACTAAATAAACTTATACCTACATACAATACATCCTACCAGTCCTTATTTTGATGACTTAGAACATAAAAGTGCCAGACGACTGTCTGCTCCTCCGGACAATTGAGGTAATTTGTGCTTTTGCTTAGCCAGGGCTTAGGCGAACGAGTCTGCCTAGATCGGAGTGGATTCAAGTGCAATACCTGCGTAATGATTGTAGCGATCTGAATTAAGAGGTGGACTTTTTCGACAGAAACAATCGACTTTTATGGCAATAAAAGAAGTTCTTACAGGACTACCAACAACCAACAAGCAATTCTAAAACACAATTTCCATACTTTGTTTAATTAAATTTATTTCGTTAAGTGAAACACATACAAAGAACACCCACACAATTGCTACAATTGAAATAAATACAATTTTTATTCTACCCTCTATTCAGAAGACGACTTATCTAGGGATATGCGGGCAAACAGCTCGGCGTCCACATCTTTAAGAGCATTTTTGTATTCGGATATTTCGAGCGCCTCCCACTCAGCTTTGAATGCGTTTTTCGGATCTGGTGGCATAGCCATAGCCGCTCCAGACATTTGATTCTGACTGAATTGTGTTTGATCGGCTTGATTGTTCTCGCCAAGGACCAAGGAGTAGATGCTTCGTAGACCAAAAACGTTCAGGAAATACCATGATGCTGATGATACCCAGGCAGCATCCAAGGATGCTAATTCCACACCACGTTGCAGCATTGGTTTGAAACGCAATGTCAGCGGGAATGGAACCTTTGTTGTAACAAACCCAGAGAACATCCAATTGATCCAACCTCCAATAATGACCATCGGTAGCACGTTGGTGAAATTTCCCTTTACCATTTCCGAGAGCATTGCCGTTGGGTTTGTATTGGTAGCCGCGACTGGTTTTGGTGCCTTGAAATAGCCAGATTCCTCATGGTTGAAGAAATTCTTACGCATAGCGTACGAATGTTCGGAGAGATATTTGCCATTTTCTCGCAGCAGGCGAGCTCTTATCATCGCCTGGGAATCCTGAATTTGGGACAATTCTACTTGTTTCTGACTGGAGATCAAGATGGATATGTAATGGCGGATGATTCCGACGAGGAAGGTTATCACTATTATGGGTAAAAATACCCAAACCCGAATATTTGGATCAATTAAGAGCTCAGTCATCTTTTCGGCTTCACGATTTTTCTGTGCTGAAAAATTGAAGTGCAAGCTGTCACCTGTCACTGTCAGATGACAACTCGGAGCCCTGAGTAAACTTGAGAACGTTAAACTGTACCCATGAACTGTGTACAGTAAGAAAGGAAATAAGTCCATGACTTTGCTATGCTGAAAGCTGACATTTAAATGGAGTAAAATTAAAATTTAAAATAAAGTTAAGTCGAGTCCGGATAATGCATTTGTTAGATTTTAATTTAAAGTCCTTGTCAGCTTAGCTATTAATTAAATCTTAATGGTATAGCTTAAAAAAGTAATTAAAAAAAATCTCGACTGACTGCAAAAAATAGCTAAAAAAACTTAAACAACACACATTCATGTATAATTAATTGTCAGTCGGGGGGTAGGTAAGGTTCGCATTTTTGTTAGTGTTTGTAGATAAATTCCGATTGTCAATTAGTTTTAAAAAAGTGTATTGTTTACATCTTTTCAGTTCTCGTGTCGTGTTTTTAGGTTTTTGTAAATTAACTTTTTTATTTTAGGTAGGTATATGCCTATTATATTGGGGACATTCGGATACTTATTTTAGTAAGTCTGACAGCTGACTGACTTTATGTATCTCAGTTTTGATTTTCTTAGTTCGGTCACATGGGCAGCTTTGTCAGTTGACGTTTATGGAGGGGTAGCCGACGAATCTATTCAGGAAATTCGTGACTGAGTACTAAGTTGACAGGTCGCATATGTGGTTGACGTAGGAAAAGTGCCGTTCCCGACCAATCTAGTTTTTGCGTTTAGGTTACATCTATTCCAGATCTAGTCGACTTAAGATAACTTTGTTTTTGAATGTGCCCAATACTGCCTGTGTAGTCAGTTGACTTTTTGAAGTGTCAAAATTCAAAAATAAAACACAAGCTTACAACAACAACTGAACTTACTTAAGGCTTCGCCAAACAGAACGCGTTTTTAACGCCGCGGTGAGATTAATTTACGCGCCGGTAAGATTATATTGACGTAACGTTCTACCCGCCGCGTTAGAGGACGTCAAACAGAAAGATCTCATTAATGTCAATGACTCTTGGTTTTCATTGTCTAAAAAAATGTCAAGCAGCTCGGAGGAAGAATTACTGCTTTTTTTGCCGTGATATGTAATTCCCTAAAAAGAAAAAGGATTTAGGTGCACGAAATTTACAAAAGAGAAATTCTTTTGATATTTTCTCAGCCTTTAAAACTGCATTTGTATACGATTCTCACATATAACGTACAAATATGGGTAATTTGAAACACATTCGATTAATTTTCCGTTTTTAGGATATAAAATCATGAAAAAATATTTCAAATGCGCCGCGTCATAAAATAATCTGTAATTTTTCACGCGTTGAAAACGCGCTCTGTGTGACGGGGGATACGTTGTTCAGTAAATTACAACGCGGCGGTAGAACGGAGCGTTAAAACGCGCTCTGTTTGACGAGGCCTTTAGTTAACGCGTTCATATACCTAGTCCAGACAAATCTAGTTGACATTTTACACAAACTAGGTATCCCAACGTCCCGATTGTCATCAGATTAAATGACCCTGGAACCGTCTATAGAAATGCTGACTTCAAAAAGAAACTTAAATGTAAAATTTCCCCTATTTTATGGCTATTTTCAGTTATGGGAATTAAGCTCGTCATATTTTCACGGATGGTTCAATGAATTAGTCTACTCTCATGGCACTGCTCGATCCCTTAGTCTCAAGACAGTGGGATATCTAATCAATAGGTCTGTTCCTTTACTTTTGTAGTAAAAATGGAAAAGACTGTCAAAATGCCTGTGGAGGGGATGAATTCTCTCTCAAAGAGGAAAACTTACGCAAAAGTTAAGGAACGCTTTTGTAGCAACCTATGAAAAATGACAGATAGTTCATGCCAAACAGAACAACAAATTCAATTCAGCTGTTAATTTTCAGGCGACTGACAGTTGTTCAATTCTTACGCAAAGAAATTTGTTGAGTAAAAATTCGTAAGATTCTCAGTGGAGGGGTAATATCTTTCTCTCTCGATGACGCTCTCTTTTACGAATTTTTCGAGTTAGGGAACGGCATTTGAGTAAAATTCGTAAGAATTAGTAAAAATTCGTAAGATTTAAAAGTAAAGGAACAGACCTTATAACTCTTTGAATCAAAATAGCATTTGACATAATAGTATGTCAATGATGACCAAAGTGTCATACGATACCTCAAAATCATGAATGATACCTTTTGCTTATTGCTTTCTCTAGGTTTGAAAGAAACCCATTTTAAAAGTTAGATACACTTTAAGGTACATGTTACATACCTACCTCAATTCCTTGAAAAAATATCCCAAAGCTTTTAATAAAATGCCATAACATTGCATTTACTTCAAACAACAATCCCCTAGGGACACATAACATGGCTCATAATGAGTATCACCGCACCGGGCCATACATCAAAACATTTCAAAATTCAATGATCACCTATGGACTCTCGTGTAGTTGGGTGACATTACCACCGTTTTTCGCTTGATTTGGTCAAATTCCACGCTAACTAATTGAAATCGATTTTGGAAATTGAGATCAACCAATCCGTCGCCAGTTGTCCGTCGTCTCAGATGTAGACTCTCCTTTGAAGAACTGAACAAAATCATAAATTCGCTTGCAGAAAGAAGAAACGGCGAATTTTTGCTAATTAAAAGTCCAGAGTGACAACGACAGTAGGAATAGATGTAATGGTCGTGGTTACACACGCAATTCGCGCTTTTGCTGACATACAAGATACAACTCGTGCCTGAGTAGTTGTTTTCTACAATTGACGGCATTTTAATTTGGCATCTTGACTATAGCCGCATTAAATGGCTCGTTCTTGTATTTGGCTCATGTGGCGCGAGGTAATTGACATCATGTCAAATTAATTAGTCAAGCAAACAAAAAAGGTGATGCAACTACAAATGTCTTCCTCTTGCTTACTTACTACCTATTATTCGTATAACAATCGACTCATTAAGTCAATTCCCGCTAAACGGTTGCCTGTCATTTGTTTTAACTTTCATTTTTATTTAGTTTAATCGCGTAGTATCCGCAAAAACGAAGATGCTCTGTATTAGAAATTTAGACATTTTAAATGGTGGGTACTTTAATATATTGGACTGATGAAGATAAAGAAAATTAATAACCCAAAGAGCATTATGGTTTGTTGTAGTCATTACATGCATTCGATTAGGTACCGACCGTACAAACCGCAGCGCTGGGTGGTTGATGTGTGTGCGTTAATTATGTTGAACTTCCGATTTAAAGACTGAGCATATTTAAAAACTTAAGTCGACTTGATTGGTCTGGAATATATGGTCGGGAACGTCACTTTTTCTACGTCAGCCACATATGCGAACTGTCAACTTAGTACTCAGTCACGAATATCTTGACTAGATTCGTCGGCTACCCCTCCGTAAACGTCAACTGACACAACTGCCCATGTGACCAATCTAGGCCAATCAAAACTGAGATACATCAAGTCAGTCAGCTGTCAGACTTCCTAAACTAGATACTTGTACGTCCCCAATGTTGAACTTTCGATTTAAAGACTTTCAGCCTTATTCATAACATTGAATTAAGGCTGAATTAGGGCTAATTTTAATTCTATTGCAGAAAACCTTATTCATAATCTTCATAACTTCGTAGATTCAGAGCAACAGCGCAGATATTCATGTTCGTTCGTTCAACCAACTCTTGCTCGAAAGATTAAAAGGCATTTGCTTGGAAAAAGGTAATTTGTTTAAATTTGTACGGGTATTTTTCTTTAATTTAAAAATTTATTGAAATGGTTCTCTATTTTTTGAATTTATTTTAACTGTCAAAACTCAAAAGTGACACAGAATTAGGAGAGTGCTGCCAGCTTTTCGGAGTAGTTTTGCTTAATTACTGATTAGCTACTACATGGAAAAATAATTTTTATGAATAAACATTTTCGACGACATGATTAAAGTCAAATTAAATCATTTGACGTGAGTTAGTGATACACAGATAATCTATTGATTAAGAAAATCTAATGAATAAGGCTGTTTCTGTATACCCAGATGACATAAAAGGTCTGTTCCTTTACTTTTAAATCTTACGATTTTTACGAATTCTTACTCATTTTACTCAATTATCGTTCCCTAACTCGAAAAATTTGTAAAAGAGAGCGGCTTCGAGAGAGCAAGATATTTCCCCTCTTATTAGTTTTTACTCAACAAATTTCTTTGCGTTAGAATTGAAACATCTGTCAGTTGCCTGAAAATTTACAGCTGATTTGAGTTTGTTGTTCTATTTAGCATTTGGGTGGAATATTCGCAACTGTCATTTTTCACAGGTTAAGGCTGGTACGCTGTTCAAGTGAAGTGAAATTTTCACTCCTCTCTAAGAAATTGCTGTGAAATTGAAAGTGAAATTTTCACGCCGAAATATCAAAAATTTAATGCGACGGACAATAAAAGCCAAGTGAAATAGCATGTAACGCCCCCTACAAATCACTTTTTGAACAATTATTTTTCACTTCAACAGCGTACTGCCTGGTGAAATTTTCACTTGAAAAGTTCATTTTGACATTTCGCAGTGAAAAATTTGTATGAAAAATTGGATTTCACTCGAACAACGTACTAGGCTTTACTACAAAAGCGTTCCTTAACTTTTGCGTAAGTTTCCCTTTTTGAGAGAGAATTCATCCCCTCCACAGGCATTTCGACAGTCTTTTCCATTTTTACTACAAAAGTAAAGGAACAGACCTAAAGTAATGCATTTAAAATCAACTTTTTCATTGACAGCAGCAAAACGATTCTTCAACCGACATTTTTTTTTTTTTTATTTTGACGACATGTTTGTTTGTGCTCAATAAAGCGCTGAATTTAAAAATAAATTTGTTTAAGTTAAGTTCACTGAGTGACAGTGACAGATACGTTATTTATATTAAACATTGTTGTGGTCTATAAATCTTGAAAATGAATGAAAAAACTTGTGATTTATGTTAAAATTGAGCTAAATCTTAATTTGTAAAGGTTCTTTGATTGCTCCAACTTATCAGCTCCGAATCAGCTGAGAGCACGTTCTGGTTTGTTGCCCCAACCCGGATCTCTCCAAAAGATTAAGAATTCAAAAACCTTAAATCTTAGCTTACTATACCTATGCATTTTGGTAAATCTCTTACACCTGATTCAATTACTTTACTGTCTTCTAAGATTTCTACTTGAATATAGCACACTTTTTCTTTGATTAAACTGAAATCCAAATAAAAGAAAACCATCAACAACAATGTACCTATACTAAACGCATGTCGAGACGACGCGACGACGTCCAGCTACAACTTTCATTCATCAAAACGTCATCAGAGAAATTGATGCACATCGTACATCACATTACGGAGCCGACAAACCTAATAAACGATCTCTTACCTCCATCTTGGTCCCATAATTTCGAATAAATATTTATTAATTGAAAGTATCAACACAGGCCGAGATTCTGCAGTTCCCCACTTGGAGTATATGAGCAGTGCGGTACTTGTGTACCTTCTGTGTACACGATGCCAACCCATAAGCATTGCCGCCACCACATTGTTGGTTAGGAAAAAAAAATTAAATAAATGGGACCACCATACGCAATGCAACGGCATTTCTCCATAAAAGAGTTCAAATGGACGTCCGTCGTCAACCATTGCGTCTGGTCAGAGAGAGGCTTAAGTCTGGCGACGAATTCTTCATCGGCCTAGCCACCGCCACCGCATGGAATCGATTCAATCCAAATTGAATCCGAATCCGATTGGATGCACTTAGGCTGTAAATATACCTACCTAAAGAAAAAAAGGAAACATTGAGCTTTGGTTGTCGCATGTTGTCACTTTAATGGCCAAAATTAGGAAGACCACATAGAATTAATGTTGTTGAAATGAAAGTAAGTCAATCTGTTTCCCATAAATGGGAAGAACTCTCGATTTGTCGTTTACTCGTCGTCTGTCATTATTGGATCAAAAATGAAATGGAAAATGTTTCTAGACAAGACAACCGCATTTGAGACGACTGACGCTCGTTGGAAAGCGACTTTCGTTGGTGTACACGATGACTTTTGGTTATGTTTGTGAACTTTTTGAACTGTCATTTGCATACAACATTTCGAGTATGCGAACAGTTTCGGGTAAGAACTAGTGATAAAAGGTCTGTTCCTTTACTTTTGTAGTAAAAATGGAAAAGAATGTCAAAATGACAGTGGAGGGGATGAATTCTCTCTCAGAGAGGGAAACTTACCCAAAAGTTAAGGAACGCTTTTGTAGTAACCTGTGAAAAATGACAGATAGTTAACATACCAAAATTACCAAATAGAACAACAAGTTCAAATCAGCTGTCAATTTTCAGGCGACTGACAGTTGTTTCAATTCTTGTAAAAACCAGTAAAAGGGTAAATATCTTGCTCTCTCGAAGCCGCTTTCTTTTACGAATTTTTCGAGTTGAGGAACGACAATTGAATAAAATGCGTAAGAATTTGTAAAAATTGGTAAGATTTAAAAGCAAACGAACAAACCTAAAGATGTTGTGAATATAATTTGAATTTATTGAGGCTGTTCCAATGGCTATATGAGTAGCGGCATGTCAAACTTCATATAAAAAATTGACATTTCACCATAGGCGCTTTATCTAGATATCTAGCACTTTTTGTGAAATATCCATTCCAGGGAAATTTCTCAATCTAGCGGAAAACTTCCCGCTGCATTGAAAGAAAGAAAGGAAAAAAACGACCAGTGAAAAGAATCATTCAAACGCTTGGAAAATTTGACGCTTGCGGTAGAGCTCTAGCGCGATCGTTCCTTGAACTGGAATATTTTGTGCTAAACGTTTAGCGGGCAGAGGAATGCGGCCAATTTGTAGACAAGGACCACAACCATCTCAAAGCTGTTCTGTCAATGTCGTATGACATTTGGGGAATTGAGCGCTTGGTTTTGATTTGTGAATTTTGCACAGATGTTATCTTGAAAAAGTGTCAGATCATATAAATTCATTTTTGACATAAATGGCAGCCTATTTTCAAACTTAACAAAGAATCTGACGAGTTTAGCAGGCTTAGTACTTTCTTGGCTTGATGTGAATATCAATTTGGACTCCTTAAGTGAAATTGAAAGTGCAATTTTTAACGCCGAACAGTCAAAAAATTTAATGCGACGGACAATAAAATCCAAGTGAAATAGCAAGTAACGCCCCCTACAAATCACTTTTTGAACAACTATTTTTCACTTCAACAGCGTAGGTACTGCCTAGTGAAATCTTCACGTGGAAAGTTCATTTTGACATTTCGATGTGAAAAATTTGTATGAACAATTTCACTTCACTCGAACAGCGTACCAGCCGTATGGACGGACTGACGAATTTACCTTAATCGAAAGGCGTTACGACTTCTAACTTTTAAGCAAAACAAATTTTACAACTTGACAGACGTCTAATTTTTATTGAGTACGTACGCCTTCTGTGTTAATCCAAGTAGCCGTTGTGCAGGAATTTTGGCAGCAGCCACCTCAATTCTTCAATGAAAGTGGGGTTCAAATACATCCGATTTTGGGCTTCATTTGATGATATAAGATCTTCCGTCTGAACTGTGCCACTTAACACCGAATGGACCATCGGAAAGAATGTCGCCATGGTCCATAGTTCTGAAATGGTACATGTTCCATAAAGTAGTAGATATAACACAGATCCGCAGACAATGTAAACTATCCTTACCGTATTCCTTAAATCTGTACATATCAATGTAAAAGTCCGCCAAGGTTGGTAGCTCTCCGGCATACTCGGTATTCTTCAAAGTCTCAAGAAATATCGAAAAGTAGTAGTAAATCAGTTCTTCCCGATTATTCCTTCGCATATTCCCATCCAGCAGCATGAATAAACTATAGGCTATGTCAACAACAGCAGGCGCATAGCAAGAGATTTGAAAGTCAATCTAAAAGACAAACAATAACTTTAAGCAATTGCGAGATGAGTGCCAGTGATGCAACCCACCAACATGATGTCCTCCAGCTTTTCGTCTTTGTCATATTTGAACATGACATTTCTCCCATGGAAGTCGCCATGATTTAGTACCATCATCGCCTTGTGGCCCCTCTTATGGGCTAGAAAAATGTCATTGCACTTAGCAATAAAGTTTGGCTCCATAGCTTGGAGCTTTTCGACATAGATTTCGAAACCTTCAATCTTTGAAACGGCATCGGCTAGGAACTTCATGCCACCGGTAACGAATTCAGGCAACTCCTCTTTCGGTTTCGGCAACATACCGTCTTCGTATTTTTTCACAGATTCATCTCCCTCCATTGCTAGCTTATAGCTCACAGCATGCAATTTTGCTATTTTCGAAAGACAGGCTTTTGCCTCGTCGATATTGACAAAACGATCTCGAATGCAAATGTAACCCAGTGCTACCAGGTCTTCGAACACGATCACTTGTCGGGGCTCTAGACTGTGATAGAGAACTCTAAGGGGGATTTCTTAATTAAGAACTGACATTTTTATGTCCGATTTTGAACTTACTTTGCACACAACTGAGTGTTGTCTCCATATTTTCGAAGAACACCTTCGAATTTCGGCAGTTCTTCAGAGTACATGCCGATTTCGGTTTTAAAAATTGGCAATTTTTCTAGAGTCTCCTTTTTGAAGCCTTCTTCATCTGGTATTGTTTTTATGATCACAGCTCTTGTTTTAGTGTCCTTTGAGGATGAAGTATATTCAATGACAGCTCGAAACATTGTGCTGGCAAAGTGATCGCCTTTAGCGGAGCCAGGACTGATTTTTAAGTCGCATATCTAAATGATGGGGAAATATAATTTTCTTTTCCAAATAAGAATAACTATCGGCATGTCTACCGTAATTGCGTCATCTTTTTCATATGTCCTTAGAACTGTCTGGAAGAATTCACTGTTCAACCAAGTTGGGGGCTCCATTTCGTCAGAGTTGAATCCCTCCATGTTGTTTCTTAAAAGTGTTTTATGGTAATTAAACACATTCACTACGTCACGCGAACCTATCAAGTAAAATAAAATACTACATAAGGCGTGTTTTATTGAACACGTATGACATCAAAATGACAAATGCGCACTTATACTAAGAAATGGGTCTGTAAATGGGCAAAAGCAA
Source organism: Cheilosia pagana (assembly GCA_936431705.1). NCBI lineage: Eukaryota > Metazoa > Arthropoda > Insecta > Diptera > Syrphidae > Cheilosia > Cheilosia pagana. The sequence continues at coordinate 13,440,656 of OW386166.1, read as the reverse complement.
AAATTTAGTTATCTTAAGTTGACTAGATTGGTCTGGAATAGATGTAACCTGAACGCAAAAACTAGAATGGTCGGTAACGTCACTTTTCCTACGCCAGCCACATATGCGAACTGCCAACTTAGTGCTCAGTCACGAATTTCTTGACTAGATTCGTCAGCTACCCCTCCATAAACCTCAACTGACACAGCTGCCGATGTGACCTATCTAATCCAATCAAAACTGAGAAACATCAAGTCAGTCAGCTGTCAGACTTACTAAAGTAGATATGTAGGTACTTGAACGTTATTGCCATGAATCACCAGAAAGGTGTCAAGTTAGTCCTGTTTTTGTCAAATGGAGTGCAGATCTAATACTAGCTTGCTGATATTCGACTGCCGGTAATGGGCAGCACTAACTAATATGCAACAAATTTGCGAGTTTCATGTTGGTCGGCCATCTTGTTGATGTTTGTCGATATAACATAAAATCTACTTAAACAAACTGTCACGTGTCGTGTCACTTTGTTGGTTATTTTCATTATTATCTGCTTCTAAAATGATGGGGTCTTCTTTAATGACTTTAATGACTATGAAGTTATACTTTTCACTAGCATTTCTAATTTCGTACAGGATATTAAATATGTGCTGAATGTAAATGACACATTAACGAATAGCTGAAGAATAGATTGGTATTTTTCCCACATGACAACACAATGCAAAATAAATGAAATTAATAACATTTATTTTTGCTTAACTTATTTATTTGTGGTTGAAGCTAAAAGCTAATGAGAATTTTGTTATAAATATAACAAACATATTTGAAATCTATTACTTTCTTTCCTTTTATTATTAAAAACTGAAGTTCAAACGTTTTTCTTTTTAATTGTTTCCTGTTTTTAGCATCCTCTATAATTTAAACGAAATGTAAACGTAACGCCACTTCACAAATCACAATTTGTCAACTACTTATAAATCACTTTTACATTATCTACTTGAGTAAACAAATTATGTTATCAACTAAAGAAGTACCTAGTTGAGATAAGTCCAACGTAAAGTTTGATTTGGTTGTTATCTTGCATGTTGCGGATATTAAGTAGTTGATGTCTAGTATGTAAGAAAAGAAAAATGCAACGACTACAGACAAACCCTTTATCTCCTATACATCGACTTTAGCAAGGCATTCGACTCAATAGAACACAACAAAATATGGACGGCTTTAGAAAACCAAGTGATTCATGATTTATACATTAAAACTCTAAGAAACATATATAAAAACAACACTGAACAAATAAAAACAGAAAGAACAGGACAAATGTGATCCAATATCACCACCATTATTCTCTGCAGTACCTACTCGAAGAGATATTTAAACAACTTGACTGGAATCGATTTGGAATAAATATATGGGGACAACATTTGAACAATTTGAGGTTTGCTGTCGATGTTGTCCTTATATCACAGAAAGCGGACAACATTCAGGCAATGGTAACACAGCTGGCTTCAATTTGTAAAAACTACGGACTATGCATAAATCAGTCTAAAAGAAAAGTGATGACCAACTCTACACAAAAGGACATTACACTCGATGGACAAGATCAGTATGGTTTTATAAATCACAAATAAATTTTGCTGCCAAAGATAATGATGGTTAATTTACGTATGACATTCTTCGAATAATCAAAAAGCATAGAAAATCATATCAGCAATAAAAGCTCAGTTCGATATAGCGCTCCCTACCTACTTAAATAAACGTCATCAGTGAGAGGGAGTCAAAAACGAAAATGAATGTTTGCTTAATTATTTTTTATAAATAACACTTGATTACTTTATCTGCCAAAATCGTCCAAGCGTCTTACCGGTTAGCACGCTTTTGTGATTTGATTAGATTGGGTCGTTTGGACTAGTGCAACGTTTGCGGACCATGTTGAAATAAGTTTAATACCTACATTCGTCGATTGACAGATTACGAAAAAGCGCAAATCATATAAAGACCCACGCGACGATAACGCTATCTAAATAGATATACTTACCTACATTATCTACGAAAAGTAACCAGTCGAGTTGAAATCGATCAACTCATTGCATCAGCTATTTACATTCCAGTAGACATTGGTAGTTTAAAAAAAATGGAAGGCACTGAGCAAAGGGCATCTAAATGTATTTTTTTTAAGAAAAGGCAGCTTATTCTTCTTTAGTAAAAGGAACACTTGCAGTTGCAACTCTAGTCATTTGAGTTATTCGTTTCATGTTTACTGCGAAAAATTTACAACAGATTAACGACACTGTTGCGATTTTGTTAAGGACATCCAAAAACTGATAAAAGATTTAAATTTGACGTCATTTGTGTGGTAACGTTCTGTCAATAAAAAAAGAAAATACAGCCTACCAGGTGGCGGTCTTTCTGAAATGTACACGAACAAAGAACTCGTTTTCGTTGTTGAGCAATATTTATAAAAACTGTCACAAAAAAAGAAAAACATTCGGAAAACAACGAGTAACGAGTTATTCCAATTTTTTCTGCAATATTTGTATGAGTGTTCTCATACCCTGTTACATAGCTTGACATGTATTCTCCCGCTTGGTTCCAAGGATCACAACAAATTTAAATTTGAGGTTAAATTACTTCTTAAAGTTAAAAACACGATCAACAACCAATGAACTAACGCGTATTCGCAAGTTTTGATACATTTTAATTGGCTGTGGCCGTAAATGTAGGTAATGATTATTATATACGAACAAATTGCAAGGGAACTTCTATTTTGAGGTTAATTTCGAACAATTTTTTTATTCAGAATGTTATGGTTTGTGAAAAAACCGTTGTTGTTTTTGATTGGTTTATTTCACAGGGTTTGAATCCACAAATATATTGGTGAAATGCCAAAAAATAATCAACGCCTGCTGTCACCAGGCTTGTATTAAAAACATAAATGAGCCTTGTAAGTGCTTCTTGAGTCGATTTTTACTTGAAATCGAGAAGCGAAGTTTTCTTCTCAGATGAGTATTTTCTGTGCCAATTGAACGGTTTCAGATATGATTTTTTCGATACCGGACGCTTCTTTTTGCCCAATGTAAAACTCAGGGGTCGAATTATGACATCCGTTATCGAGTGACTGAAATGCATACGTTATCGAATGATCGAGTAACTACATTGGTATGATCACATACGAACGGTCACGTATCGAGTGCACATTAAAAATTGTACCAATTGTACTAGCACAACTCTACTACATTCATGGTTGATCGGTGACAAATGTCAAATGTATTGTTTTTTTTGTAAAGGTTTCGAAAAGAAATTGGTGTATTTATTAATTATTAAACATTTAATTGAGTATTTGCTGTATTTTCCATCTTCCAAATCAAAAGATGGTTATTGTGAATCCATTTAACGAAGACGTTTTAGAGATAAAAAAGCAATTCTTTGTCTTTACAAAACTCTGCGCACGTATAATCAATGAAATTATAATTTTCTTAAAAGTTTTAGAGTGAATAAGAGTGCATTCATATTTAAAATGGACAAACTTTATTTTAGTGGAAGTAACACTACCGCCTCCCTATTGAAACTAGCTGCAACTTTGTCCTTACAAGAAAGTGTAGGATATCAACATTGGTGTGGTTTAACTTATTCACTAATATTTCAATTGTAAAAACATGGAACAAACGTTTTTTGATGGTAACGATTATAAATCGGAATGTGAAAATAACAAAATAAAGATATCTTTCATATTCTCTACTGAAAATGAATCCACTCGACAGCACAAACCCTACCGTATGAAAATATGCTCGATCACTGATGACAGAATACCAAAATTCGATACTCGATACTCGATCCCGTGTGCGATCATACCAAATCAACATTTATCAGTCACGTATGACTCGATAACTGATGCGGTAATTCGACCCCAGAACTCAGAACGCAGAACTTGCGACAAGAGTGGTTTTGTATGCGGCATAAAGTTTCGAATTCGAAATTTCGTTATTTAAACTCTTTTTGAACTTGCTTTCAAAACACATGTCGATGGATCCTACTTTTAGAACAATAAAATGCTTTTTGTTATATGAATAAAATCGATTAAAAGTGCATATGGATTTAATTTTATTATTAAGATGCTAAAATAAATAGAAATATGTAATGTAATAAATTGTAACCAACTTTAAGTTCGAAATTCCCCTTTCAGTATCATGTCAGAGTTGATTGACATCTCGGATTCGAAATTTTGCACAAAGACGTTTAAGTGTTTAGTTAGTTGATGTGCCTCAGTTTTAATTGGTCAAGATCGGTCACAGGGGCAGATGTGTTAGTTGACGTTTATGGAGTGGAAGCCGACGAATCTAGTCAAGAAATTCGTGACTGAGTACTAAGTTGACAGTTCGTATATGTGGCTGACGTTGGAAAAGTGACGTTCCCGACCAATCTAGTTTCTGCGTTCAGGTTACATCTATTCCAGATCAATTTAGTCGACTTAAGAATGTGCATAATATCACTTTCTTTTAAAAATGTTTGACTTTGTCTGTCAGAGGCATAAAAACAATAAATGTTACGAATTTTAATCATTTAAAAAATGTGTTATTAAAGATTAATCGCATAAATTCGCGACACACACACCGTACTTTTCATTAGGTAGAAGTAGCTACCTACGTAAGCATTGTTTTGACGCTGACATCATTTTTTGATGTGTCACACATAGGTGTAGGTTATTACCGGTGTTCTCGCTCTACCGGCTTTTATTCAATTGAGAATTAACAACAATAACCATGTATATCTATTGATGGAACAATTCTATTGAGGGAACGTTTTTTACCGCGAGCTTTTGTAGATCATCTTATCTTTGGCAATTAAAAATGCCTTTCATTTATAAAACCACGTCTAGAATTTTTTAGTAGGTTCTTTATTGCCAAGCAGTTAGGTGTTCCCTCAACGCGTTCGCGAAATATTTTGGTGAAATTTATTACGTAAATTGAGTAGGTATGTAAAATATGTGGTTAAACATAAGCTAGTGGATCAAAGAGAACGAGTGTGAAGGAGATTTTTCCGTCAACATATTTTGCTGGTACAATAAGTCAAAACTTAAGAAGGATGACCCAAACTGCGGTGACATAAAATGTGCAATTGCCCACGCATAGACTAGTGAGACAAGAACTTGGCTACACACAGTTTTAAATATCAGTGGAATTAACTTAATTCGATTTCAGATTGAGTGAAGGTTCCATTTCAAGAAGTCGTCGCATCCGTTGCGCCATTTATTTATGTATTTTTTTAAGTATACTTCACGTGTCCTTATCCGATTTCATGTCTGTTGTGCTTTTCGTTTTTGACTTCTAGAAAATGGGCGAATTCAACGCTGATGAAATAAATCCTCCAAGCTGGTTGAACAACGAGTTCTTTGAGACAGTGCTTAGATCATATGAAAAGGATGACAACATCAAGGCAAGTTATTTAAAAGAACTAAAATAAACTCTAAAATATCGTCATTAGGTTAAGGATCTAACAATCACACCAGGAACTGGTAAAGGTGATCACTTCGCCAGTATTATGTTCCGAGCCGTTGCTGCGTACAGCTCAAGTTCTAAGGACGCCACTTCGAGATCTATGATCGTCAAGACGATTCCAGATGCAGAAGGCTATAAAAAGGAATTTATAGAAAAGTCTAATGTTTTCCAAACAGAAATATCCATGTACTCAGAAGCGTTGCCGAAATTCGAACAAGTTCTTCGAAAGCACGGCGATAATACGAACTTATGTGCAAAGTAAGTGAAAGTCCTCATAGAAACTGACACCATGCTTAAACTTACACCTTTCTTTTAGAATGCTGTACCATGAACTCACGCCAAGTCGTCAAGTGATCGTTTTCGAAGATCTAGTAGAACTGGGCTACGATTGTATTCGCGATCGGTTAAACAATGTCGACGAGGTGAAAGCCTGCCTTACGAAGTTAGCCAAGTTACACGCGGTGAGCTATAAGTTGGCAATGGAAGGCGATGAGTCTGTTAAGAAATATGACAACACTTTATTGGCAAAACCAAAGGAAGAACTACCAGAATTCATTACAGGCGGTCTTAAACGCCTCATCAGTGCGATTACCGATATACCAGACCTTAAGATTTATGCTGACAAACTGGAGGCTATTGAACCAACCTTATTAGCCAAATGCATTGAGCTTTATAATGCACATAAACTAAATAAAAAGGCGATGATGGTGTTAAACCACGGCGATTTCCATACGAGAAATGTCATGTTTAAGTTTGATAAAGACAACAAGCTGGAGGATGCAATGATGGTGAGTACCAAGGCATGCTGTGAATTTTTGTGTGTTGACAAACGATTTGCGCCCTTAGGTTGACTTTCAAATCTGCTGCTTTGCACCAGCAGTTATCGACGTCACTTACAGCATGTTTATGCTGTTTGATGAGGATCTTCGCAACAATCGGCGCGAGGAAATGATCCACTTCTACTTTTCGGCATTCCTTGAGACCCTAAAGAAGATTGAATATGACGGCGAACTACCAACTTTGGCAGACTTTTACATTGACATGTACACATTTAAGGAATTTGGTAAGAAAAAAATGTTTTATACGTGAGTCCTTCTAGTACAATGTGATTAATTATTTTAGAAATCTGGGCAATATCGTCCTTCTTGCCGATGATACACACGTTCTTAAGTGGAAGTGAAAAGGCCGAAGTGGAGGATATTATGACGGCAAAAGATACCTTAGAGGAGATGTACAAGAATCCAAGTTTCATGAGGGAATTAAAAGTGATACTTCCGAAGTGTTTGCATAAGGGATATTTGGGATAAAAATGGAGTAATAAAATACAAAAAATTGTTAATTTGCAAACATTTATTAAAAGTCGCCGCAATAAAAATTATTTCCACAAACACTATTTTAAGGGTTTGACATTTACCTAAGTAACTAATCATTTTTATTATACCTACCTAATCATTTAAAAATGCGTACAAAAAGCTCGATCGCATAAATAAACGACGAACAATGCCGTCCGACCGGCCGGTGAATCACTTTGGTGAATTTGGTAAGATTTGGTAGCATTGTTTTGACGCTAACATTTGATGTGGGCCTGTGCAGTGTTGCCATAAAAATATTTGGCCAAATTTGCATTATGACAAAAAACTCTGCAAATTTTTTTATCTAATGTCGTTTTCTGTTCTATTAACCGCAAATTCGCAGTTTTTCGAATCTCGGTTTCTTAGCTAAATTTACACCTACTTTCACTAACACCATTCCATTTGACATTAAATGTCAAACGTTCAATTGCGGTTTTATTCACATTTTAGACGATAAGTTTATAAAAAATAGGGAAAGACTTGTATTTGACATGTGCAATGAATATCAACAACAATAATTGGAATTTTATAAACAGAAATTACAATTAAAGAGCAGCTGAATTTTAAATCACGCATCTTTACAAATGCAAATAAAAAGTGATCAAAAGGTGTGAAATATAAAAATCGCAATGGAAAACGAGATAAATAACAATAAATTCCATTTTGACACATTACTGCGTTCAGTCTATTTAAACCTTTCAAAATAAAAATGGGTCAATATTTCAAAATATTAATATTTTGCATCTCGAAATGGACCTTTACTAATATAAACAAATTTAATAATTTTTTGGTTACCCTGTATTTAAAAAACGTTATTAAACATTTCAAGCCAATGGGCCACCCAATTTAGTTATTTTTAACCGATTTTATTTTCCACGGGAATGACAGAACTAACATGGAAATGGCAAATTCCTATCATGGTATAACGAAACAGCATAAAAATTACCTTAACCTCATTATTATATTATTTCGTATTTTGGGGCTTACGCAGCTTCCCAGCTCAAGGAGATCGAAGAGTCGCGCGATCGTAACAACATCCGGAGGTTTTATAAAAAAACCAAGCAACTGGAAACCTAGTCACCGAAGCACATGGAATAGTAGATGTATTTAAGCAGCATTTCCAGCAGCTGCTAAATGGGCACCATGTAGAGAGAGTGATAGGGCCAGAAGAGAACCCACGTCCAGTCAATGAAGAACCAGTTCCACCACCCAGTATAGAAGAAGTGCGCTTAGCTATAAAAAAGCTAAAGAACAACAAGGCTGCCGGCTCTGATGGCTTACCAGCGGAGCTCTTCAAATACGGAGGTGATGTTTTGGTAGGGTGCACCGAATCATCAACCAAGTATGGGTGGAAGAAAACATGCCCGATGACTGGACTATCAGCTCTATATGCCCCATCTACAAAAAAAGGCGATCCTATGTCTTGCAAGAATTATCGAGGCACATCCCTGCTTAATGTCGCATACAAGATCCTATCCAACGTACTATGTGAACGTCTAAAACCGTTCTGCAACACACTAATCGGCACGTACCAGTGTGGCTTCCGGCCCGGCAGATCGACTATAGACCAAATCTTCACACTGAGGCAAATCCTGGAAAAGACCAACGAATTTCAAGTCGAAACTCACCACCTATTCATCGACTTCAAAGCCGCGTATGATAGCATACATCGTCAGGAGCTCAACATGGCGATGGCCGAATTCGGAATCCCGGCAAAACTGATTCAGCTGTGTCGCGTGACGCTGGAAAACACGTGCTGCAGCGTGCGGTTTGGAAGTAGCTCCTCCGAACTATTTCAAACATGCACCGGATTTCGGCAAGGAGATGCGCTATCATGCGACTTCTTCAATCTCGTACTGGAGCAGATAGTGCGCAGGGCAGCTGTCAACACGGAAGGCACTATCTTCAACAGGTCCGTCCAGCTGCTGGGCTATGAGGACGATATTGACATCATCGGTCGCTCCCAGCGTGCCGTGATAGAAGCGTTCACGGCGATTGAAGAACAGGCGAAATCCGTTGGCCTTGAAGTAAATGAGGACAAGACCAAGTACATGTTATCAACAAACAAACAAACAACTGTCCACCGCCTAGGACAAAACGTCACTGTTGATAGCAAAAATTTCGAGGTAGTTAGGGAGTTTACCTGCCTCGGAGTAAAAATAAACTCCACGAATGACACCATAGTGGAGATCCGGCGAAGAATTACCCTAGGAAACCGTTGCTACCGTTTGGCAAAACAACTGGGTTCAAAACTCCTAACTCGAAGGACGAAATGTGTGCTCTACAAGACCCTTATCTTGCCAGTTCTGCTTTATGGCGTCGAGTGCTGGACCATAGGCAAGAAGGGAGAGCTGATACTGGGCTCCTTCGAAAGAAAAATTCTTCGGCGGATTTTTGGTCCTGTGTGCGAGGAGGGCGAATGGAGGAGAAGATACAACCGCGAACTCTATGAGCTGTACCAAGATGTGGATGTAGTCCAAAAAGCCAAAACACGTCGACTACATTGGCTCGGCCACATCGAGCGAATGGACAATAATGCTCCGGCTAAGAGGATCTTCGGGTCCCAGCCCCCAGGTTCGAGAAGACAAGGAAGACCGAACCTCCGTTTCAAAGACCAAACCATCGAAGGCTGCAGTGTCTCAGGCAGAGACTCTTCACGGGTCGGGAGCCCGATAAGTAAGTAAGCAAGTATTTTGTTACTTCAGTATAGGTACAGATTAGAAAACATTAATTTTGTGCGGGAATTTATGAGTTTGCTAAAATTTTGTTATATATTGAATTGGTTAGGTAAGGTTAAGGTGGCTGTCGGCTAGCCGACATACTTAGACCATTATAAGGTCCCTTGTGATACCACATGAATATACGTCTTTACTCTTCCTCCTCGTTGAACCAGCAGTTGGAACTTCTGATGAAGCGTTGGAGATATCGAATATCAGTGCTTTTTAGATCGTTCAGATCGCTTTAGTAGAAAGCTCCCAGATGGAGTTTACGCCTTTGTGAGAGAGCCACACAAGTATAGATGGAGAATTGTCTCTTCTTCCTCCTCATCAAGACAGAGTCTGCAAAATTCGTTTAAAAGTACGCCAAGTCTTATTGCATGCCTATCTATGAGACAGTGTCCTGTGATGACACCTATTGTACCGCTGATATGCTTCCTGTTGAGGGAGATTAAATATCTAGAACGTTTTACATCTAGCTTTGGCCAGATCTGCTTTGTCGCTAGACAATTCTAGCCGGATTTAAAGATATGTTCTTTATTATGAGTTTACAATTAGCGATACCTAAGGAATCCTTAATTGGAAGCAAAAGTAATTTAGTTCCGTGTTTGTGACGTTTACGTTCCTTTTCCGCGCGTATTTTTGTATCGTTTTTAGCTTTTTTCTTTACATTTTTACGGGTTGTCATTATAAACACAGGTGAGCTTTTATATAAATTGAAAATAAAAATCAAAATATGTTAAAAAAAAAATTAATTAACTTGAATATGTCATTTCCGTGTCCGAACTGTCTTTACCATGAATGCCACGGGAAACATGGAAATGACATCGAAAGGTATTTTAATTAAATAAAACTGAATTTTACTGAATATTTTTTTTAAAACTCATCTTATTTATTAAGTTTATAAAAAAGGCATGCAGCGCAAAATATATTAGATTTAATTATTAACTTATTACAATCAAAAAGACTTTGCACGGTAATGACAAATTCGGGTAACGAAAACCTTGAAGGAAGGTACAACTGGACCATTCCATGGTAATGACATTTTTGAGGTTTAAGTTAAAATTTCGGCGTTAATAAAAATTTATATTTTTTCTTTTATATGTGCACATGTTAAAAGAGATTCCGTAGAAGCTTTTCTTAGTCGAATATTAAAAAATATTGACCCAAATAGAGCTAAATACGAAAATGATAGCACAAGTGTGCAAAACATGTTGACATTATTTTTTTTAAAAATAACAAAATCTATCATTGCGAATGCAGACAAAATCAGAAGCGCATGTTTCTGGTTGTGTAACGTCTGCAGCTCGGTTGAAAATCTCCAAATTCAGATAAATTTGCACTTATGGCAACGCTGGGCCAGTGACATGTTATTATTCGATTTATCGCTCCATCCAGTGCAGTGGCTTTGCCTTCAAATAACAAAAACAAAAACCATTATTGACAACAAGCTTTGACAGTTCGATCGATCTACAAATGGGATTTCCAGTATGAGATCTTATTGCTCAGTCTTTGGGTGCTACCTCCGTCCTGCTTTTTCCGGATACGAAGAGTGATTTTACCGAACGTAGTAAATTACGGAGAAATAGTATATTATTATCTGTCAAGCTTGCCGGTCTTATTGATCAGGAATTATTATCACATAAACTTAAAAAAGCTCTTTTATTCATTATATCTTTCTGCCGAAAGACAGAAAAGCTTAAGCAGCCCATGCACATAGCGCAAGTTACAGTGACTTATAATCAGGGCTGACTTTATGCGACAAAAGTTGCATTTTTGACCTTTTTTTCTTTCTGTTCTGAATGACACCACTTTTGCAAAATTGTCCAGATTTGTCCCTTTTTCTATATTTCGTTGATTTTGGAAAAAAAAAACACTTTTTTATATGAAACACGAAATGTTTTATAATAAACACGTCATGAAACTAGTTCACAATTAATTGGGGTTTGAATTTCTATCCATTTCCTATTAGCTCTTGTCTTAAGCTACGTCATAAGAAGGCTCCCATTTTTATTCAATGCATATGGAACAATAAGAAGCCTCAAGCCATTTGAACAATTTTGTATTCAGTTTGTGTCATTCGATTCATGTTTGCTGACGTCAATTTAGTTGGTGCTTAAAGTTTTCTTTTTGGAATTAATTTTTTCCGCCATTTGTTGACAGGTTAGTATTGCCCCTTTTTGAATGCAAATCTTCGAAGTCAGCCCTGCTTATAATTGTTCATGTTCATATAGCTAAATTTATTTGTTTTAGTAGGTTCACCAACTGTATTTGATGGCATTTTTGGAGCCTTTTCAGTGCATTTGTGGTTTGGTGTGAACAAGGTGTTAACCTTGTAGCACTTTTGAAAACCATTGCCTATTTGAAACAGCAATTAAAATTTTTTATTTTTTGGTTATTCTTCTAAACAATTGAGTTCGAAAATTGGTTAGAGTTATTGTCAAAATATAGAAAACTATATACATATGTCATATCACAAATTGCACTAGATACCTACTAATTATAAAATATTTGTTATTTACCACTGACAAGCTGCATTTGTTTTGAAAATCTTCTTTCATTTTTAATATAATTCGACATTACTTTGAAAATTTTGTGGACTGGTTTAGTGCAAAGGTCTAGCTGCATGTCAATGTCGAGTAGATTCGACAAGAATTAAGACATTCTTGTTCCATCATAGGTATTTCATAATTAGTAAAGGCCTCAAAACATGAGATTCGTTGTATCGATACGTAATTTGACGAAACTTAAGTTGCATATAACAGTTTTTTAGTAAATAGTTCCACAGAATGTTTCCTGATTGAACTATCATTATTGTTTCTATTATAAAAAAACAGAGAGCGTGCTTGTGACCACACGCCAGATGGGAAACTGAAGTTAAAACGTTTTTCTTTTTAATTGTTTCCTGTTTTTAGCATCTTCTAGTATTTAAACAAAATGTTAACGTGGAAAATTATGATTTTAATATACAAATTGAAAAAAGCCCAAAATAATAAACACTTTGCCACAAAAGTGCTAACAAATTGTACAAAGGTAACGCCACTTCAGGCCTATCACTATTTGTCAACTACTTATAAATCCCTTTTAACTTATCTACTTAAGTAAACAAATTATGTTATCAACTAAAGAAGTACCTAGTTGAGATAAGTCCAACGTAAAATTTGATTTGGTTGTTATCTTGCATTTTGCGGATATTAAGTAGTTTGTGTCTAGTATCTAAGAAAAACTCTTTCAGATTAAAAAAAAACATGTAATGGTGCAAAATATTTATTAATAACTTATATTTCGTGGAGATTTTTAAACAGTGAGAACAGTTTACAAAAGGCAACCCCAGGAAAAACACAAATTACGGTTCTGTAAGCCGCGCCATCTCGCGTGAAAGTCAAACAAACATTTCAGAGTTTAACTGTTTACATTTTAGCCATAAGGAAACGCCATAAAGTTGAAGCTCCTTTTGACTCGTCCAAAAGCAAAGATCGCATACAAACAAAGGGTTCTATTTTGACACTTTGGTTAGGCAGGCATTATTTTTATATGCACCTATGGCATTGACTTATTATACACGGTCTGCTAGTAGCCAACTTCACGTTGGTTCCAACATTAACGCTAGCTCTCGTGGTTCGAAACGGAATAAATTGGAAACCCGCACTTTTTTCATATCTTTTTTTTAACGTCTGTTATTTTGTTATTTATATGATGAAATAAATTCTCATGTACTTGAATGGAATTTTTTTATTTATTAAACTAGCACAATTTCGAGAGGACATCTATTGTAAACAATGCCGCAACAATTTGAATTGCAACCGTTTCACTTGGCAATTCAACTCACGCCCAATAAGGTGAAAAAACCAAGATGGTTGCCATTTTGTTTCACTTATTTTTCGCAAGGAACCACGAGCGCTAGTTATGTTGGCGAAATTTTTATTTCCACAAACAAAAGTATGCTTACTCTTTTATTTACACGCACTTAGGTCTCTCGATGTTTTCCAATACGTAGCTTCTTCCTTAAACAAGATCAGTATGGTTTTATAAATCACAAATAAATTTGGCTGTCAAAGATAATGATGGTTAATTTACGTATGACATTCTTCGAATAATCAAAAAGCATAGAAAATCATATCAGCAATAAAAGCTCAGTTCGATATAGCGCTCCCTACTTAAAAAAAAACGTCATCAGTGAGAGGGAGTCAAAAACGAAAATGAATGTATGCTTAATTATTTTTTTTATAACTAGCACTTGATAACTTTATCTGCCAAAATCGTCCAAGCGTCTTACCGGTTAGCACGCTTTTGTGATTTGATTAGATGGGGTCGTTTGGACTACCATCGTCAATATCTATGGCGCTCATGCAACGTTTGCGGACCATGTTGATATTAGTTTATATTTTCTTGTGAAATACATTTGCCTATTGACAGATTACGAAAAAGCGCAAATCATATAAAGACCCACGCGACGATAACGCTATCTAAATAGATAAACATTATCTTACGACAAGTAACTAGTCGAATTGAAATCGATCAACTCATTGCATCAGCTGTATACCTTCCATTTGTAGTTTAAAAAAATATGGAAGGCACTGAGCAAAGAGCATCTAAATGTCATTTTTTAAGAATAGGCAGCAACTTAACTTCTTTAGCAATAGGCAAACTTATAACTCTAGTCATTTAGAGTTAGTCAATTCATGCTTACTGAGCAAAATTATGAAGACTGTCATTGCAAAGAAAAAAAAACATTGTGTAAGGATATCCCAAAACTTATGGTTAGATTAGACGGTATGCCAAGTGGTCATAAAATGCCAATTTCTGACAGTTCTCATGTCAAAATATGGTCATACAATGTAATGGGCATATCTCATATGCCCTTATGACCTAGATGCCACATATGACCAGGCTGATTTTGACAGATAAAACTGCCAAAACAGCATATAGTGTAATGGGATAATAAGCACGAATGCCAGCATAAAGCATATATGACCATTATGCACTTTATTGAAATTTCGTTGTGGCATTTCTGGCAATTTTGAATTATTTTGTTGTCATCGGTGTTTGATTGTATATTTTTAACTTTCTCGCATTACGTAGTAAGAGAAAGGTATTGTATTCGTACAAAAAATCGAACTCGAGATTTTAATCAAATCTGACATTACGATGATAGAAAAAGTGGGTCTCGCAATTCTGTCCGTCTGTTCGTCTGTCCGTCTGTTCGTCTGTCCGTCTGTTCGTCTGTCCGTCTGTCCGTCTGTCCGTCCTTCCCGAGCTCTACATCGCAAACGGCTGGACGGATTTCTTTCAAACTTCGGATTTGGAGTTGGTGGGCTTACAGTTCGGGGCCACTTTTTTTTTGCACGTTAAGTGTTGCCGTTCTAACGGTATTCAGCAATTTTGAGTTTTTCGAAAACGGCTCTAACGATTTCAACCAAAATTGTTATTTGGGCTTAAGTAGGTGTAACTAAGATGGCTGCATACTCAGTTTTTCGCAGAAAAATCGAATAACGGTTTGAAAATTGGTCATATGTTATATCTCAAAAACGGTTAAAACTATTTCGACAAAAATTCGCATTTAAGGTAATACGGTCATTCCCAATATGATGGCAAACTCAGTTTTTCCCTAAATTATCGTTCAACGGACTATTTTGGAAAAAAATTATTTTTTAAGACTTTATTTAATTATGGTTTACTTGAAAACGGCTTTAACGATTTTAATCAAAATGTATATTTGCACTACCATATATGAGTACAACATGGCTGTATACCCAGTTTTTGGCTAAAATGTCGAATAACGGTACTTTTGAAAAGTGGCCTTATCTCGAAAACGGTCAATACGATTGCAACAAAAATTAAAGAAATTTAATTTAAAAACCAAATCTTTTTAATATTATAATCTTAACCATCGATTTAAAAAAAATTTCATAACGCAATCCAATCCAAAGTTTTCGGTTATGCTTACATTTTGTTTTCATATCGTCAACTGATTTAGTAGTCTAGTATCTGTGTAAAACCTAGCTTCTTCAGTTCACTTCAGCGTGCCCATATAAGTATTCACTTTGAGAATTAAGTTGACAAAATTTGAGAAATATATATTTCCATACAACCATACCTACCCACAAAATTTCTTTGAAATCGGTTGAGTGGTTAAGAAGATCGACAACAGCGCCACCTATGGGGTCCAAAACTATCATATCCATCAAGTTATAACCAACCATACCTACAAACAAAATTTCTTTGAAATCGGTTGAGTGGTTAAGAAGATCAACCAAAGCGCCACCTATGGGGTCCAAAACTATCATATCCATCAAGTTATAACCAACCATACCCACCCACAAAATTTCATTGAAATCGGTCGAGTGGTTAAGAAGATCGACAACAGCGCCACCTATCGGGTCCAAAATCATCCTATCCATCAAGTTATAACCAACCATACCCACACACAAAATTTCATTAAAATCGGTTGAGTGGTTAAGGAGTTTTAGACGGCGGCATAGTGATGGCGACAGGCCAATTTCCGTCACGCACTTCCGCTTGGTCATTTCCGCTTTGAAGAATCGATTTTACTCCCAAGTCACGCCATAAGATGTTTCACATCAAAACTTAGTTATCTTAAGTCGACTAGATTGGTCTGGAGTAGATGTTACCTGCACGCAAAAACTAGATTGGTCGGGAACGTCACTCTTTTCCTACGTCAGCCACATATGTGAACTGTCAACTTAGTACTCAGTCATGAATTTCTTGACTAGATTGGTCAGCTACCCCTCCATAAACGTCAACTGACACAGCTGCCCCTGTGACCGATCTAGGCCAATCAAAACTGAGATACATCAAGTCAGTCAGCTGTCAGACTTACTAAACTAGATACTTGAACGTCCCCAATTATTTCACTTTTTAAAGAAATATAACAGATTTGTATCTCGCTGCTGTTAATGACAAAATAGATTGATAAATTGTGTTAAAACAGTAATTTTTAAAGATTACAGAGATGTGTTATCAAACACATATTCGATTACCGCTTCACAATTGATTTGGCGACGAAAGCTCATCGATTTTGATTAAACTATTCTTATATTGGTGGTTAAACGTCAAGAGCGAGAGAGCAACTCCACTGAAGATTATGCTCAATATCATTTTATTACCAAGAAAGCTTTTTCCTGATATGAACCATAGAAACACCAAAATTCTCTTTTTTTAGTTAGTTCGAATTTCGTCGGTCGTATATGCTCAACATGTTGAAATTGTTACCTGCCGTTGCGTCATTCATTCGAACATGAAAGATAACAATTCAGGGCCAATATAATTATTAAGTTCATGCTACTATAAAACAGTCTGCCAAAGTCAGAAGAAGTATTAAAGTAAACGAATTTACAATTTATTCTATACTCGTAAAATACGGTTAGTGAAACGATGTCTGATTCTGAATTCAATGCCGACGAGTTGAACCCTCCCGACTGGATTGACAGGAAATACATCCAGGATGTCTTACGTAGTTCAGAGAAGGATGATACAATTGAGGTGAGTCTAAGAAAGTGTTATGATCATAAAACGCGAACACAAAAGTGTGACAGGGGTGCAAAATAAAAGAAGAATGTCAAAAAGTGTACTAGATATTAAGAAATGCAAAACATATTTTGTTGTGTGGTTTGCTTTTGAAACTAATATGGGTACTTATCTTAAACACGTCGCAATGGGTGCATTCAGCAAACCAAAAATTTTTTTTTTGACAGTCACAAATGGAAATGGTCACAAATGTAATAGATTTAGAAGGAAAAGAATAACTTAATAAAAATAGTAAATGAAAAATGTTGAATAAATATAGTAAATTTGTTTAAGGCGTACTTAACCCGCAAAAGTGTAAAAATGAGCGATTCTAATGAACTTCTTCTTGTACTACATTCTCACAGAGAATTGTTTTTTATTTATACTGATAAATGGTGAATGGGGAAAGAATTGTTAATATTTTAATAAATGTGCTAATAGAAATTGTTTGAGTTCCATTGAGGACGTTCGGATACCTAGTTTAGCAAGTCTGACAACTGACTGACTAGATGTGTTTGAGTTTTCATTGGCCCAGATTGGTCTCGTCAATCCTGCCTGCGTACTCAGTTGACATTTTAAAGTGTCAAAATTTAAAAATAAACCACGCGTTTACAACAACAACTAAACTTACTTAGTTAAGGCGTATGGATACCTAGTCCCGACAAATCTAGTTGACGTTTTATACAAACTACGTATCCGAACGTCCCCATTGACTGCCGGATTAGTTTAGTTTAGTTTACTTATAAAAAAAACAAGGTATACAATAAGACTTAGTCTTTTATGGTACAGTTTAAGTGGAAAGAATTATGTAGACGTATGTAATGCATAAAAAAAGAGCAATTCAAGTTAATAAGTAATAACAAAATAATATTAACAAATAATATTCCCAAAAAGTAAACAAAACTATAATAAGATACCCCCATATTAATAAACAAATGTGCACAAGTTAAGGCCTCGTCGAACAGAGCGCGTTTTAACGCTCCGTTCTACCGCCGCGTTTCACCGTCGCGTTGTAATTTACTGAATAACATATGACATATCCCCCGTCACACAGAGCGCGTTTTCAACGCTGTGTTGAATTCACCACGGCGTTTGAACGCGGGGTTGTGAAAAATTACAGATTATTTTATGACGCGGCGCGTTTGAAATGGTTTTTCATGATTTTATATTCTAAAAAACGGAAAAATGAATCGAATTGTTTGAAATTTGAATATTTGTACGTTATGTGTGCGAATCTTATACAAATGCAGTCTTAAAGGCTGAGATATGGGAGGTAATAGCAATAATTCTTCCTCCGAGCTGCTTGACATTTTTTTATAAAATGAAAACCAAGAGTCTGTTTGACGTCCTCTAACGCGGCGGCTAGAACGTTGCGTCAAAATAATCCTACCGCCGCGTAAATTAATCTCACCACGGCGTTAAAAACGCGTTCTGTTTGACGAAGCCTTTAGTTTGCTAGCAGACGTCAGTTAACATACAAAAAACTGACATAACTGCTGGGTAACAAGTTGATAACTTTAACACAGCCTTTATTAATACGGGGAATAGAGTTTACATTTTAGGAAAAAAAGAAAATGATAATAATAAAAAAAATTAACAAATAAAAAAGAGAGAGAGAGAAAATTAAAAAGAGAAAAAGGAAGAGGAAAAGAAATTAGGAAACTATTATTGCAATGCGTAGTAATTTAAAAGTGCATTTTTAAAGTTGTTAGTATTAAGTAAACGTTTAATGTGTGAAGGCAAGGAATTCCATAGCTGAATTGCATGGATAAAAAATAACCGAGATGAATTTAAATAGCTGTATCCATAGGTTACAATGGTGAAAGTTCTAAAGGATTGGGTGAATTGGAGCTTGGAGCAGAGCTGACTGTGTTCTGATGACAACCTAAGACGCTCTTCACGTACAGAGATATTCTCTGGCGCCTGCGTATCTGGTAAATGTATCTCACAGCATCATTAAAAGCTACTTGTAGTTTGTGGTATGAGAGTGAGTCGAGATTACTATAAACGACCTCAGAGTAGTCAATTTTCAAGCATAAAAGAAGGCTCCTGAGTTCTGCTTGAAATTGGAATGACTTGGCATTTAGTTGGATTAAGGGCTAATCCATTTACCAAAGCCCATTTTTCAATTGAGGATAAATCTTTATTTAAGCATGAAGCGAGTTCATCCAATCTACTAGTTGTCTTGAGTAATAAAGTTGAACATCATCAGCATATAGGTGAATTTATGCTTGGCTGCAGGTCATTGATAAATAGACAAAACAGAATGGGGCCCATGATTGAGCCCTGGGGAACACCTTGCGCAACTGACATAAAATCTGAGCATTTGTCATCAACAACTACTCGTTGCCGTCTTTCACTTAGAAAGCTACCAATGAGCCTAATGGCCCTGTCGCTAAAACCAAAATATCAAAGGCCTTTGAAAAGTCTAGAAGGCAAAGGAAGGTAATGAAACCCTTGTCAAACTCTTGTCGGATGTCATCTAAGACGTGCACCATTGCAGACGAACAGCTATGACCAGCTCTAAGTGGGCTAAGCAGGGAATTCACAGATAGATGGTTTCGTATTTGCTTCTCCAAAACTCCTTAGACAAACAGGGTAGAATACTAATCGGCCGATAATCATTGGCCATTTCTGCATTAGGCTTCTTTGCTATTGGTATAACTTTAGCAAGTTTCCAGGCCAACGGGAAATGTTAAAGTCATGATACATGAATTTTACACGTGCGTCACATGGCTTAAAATATTTGGCAACAACATTTTTATGAACCGAAGAGGGACTCCATCTTCACCAACAGCATTTGTTTGCAGTGCCATTGTGATATTCATGATTTCGGTCTCAGTGGCAGTCTCGAAATCGGCTGGATGATTAAATACTATAGATGGGGTAGCATTATAGTCAAATCGGTTGGGTGTAAATTCATTGGACAAAAATGAGAGGATCATTTAGGTCAAGCGTACAGCTAATGTTAGATTTGTCAATCATTCCTATTTGGCGAGTATTTCTGAATAGAATTTTAGAGGGCAGGGAAGTACTTAGCTTTGAGGAGTAAAAGTTTCGTTTTGAAATACGAACAGCAGCTGTTACATTACAAGGTGCACGTCAAATTACTGTCAAACTCTATATATGAATGACATTTAACTATTTGCGGTACAGTATTTTGTGTATATAATTTGGCATTAGTTTGACGTGCTGGATGACAAGTCTAGCGATCAATGAAACGCGGGCATACCTTTTTCGTTTGAAGTCTCTAAATCGATAGTTACTCTTTGATAGACGTCAATATTTCTGGTTGCTACACTGAGAAATATTTGTGAGCAATTTTTTTTAAAATTTTGAATTGAGTTTAAATATTTGACTGTCATTAAAGACATTAAACATTAAACGTTTAAATTATGTGTTTAAAATTATTAAAACCCTATCCCCATCCACAGGTGATTGGGTTGAAACTATCACCCGCAACTGCGGTAGGTGATCACTACGCTACCATCATGTTTCGTGCAAGCATAGACTATCAGTCTAAAGATGAAAAACCTCTGTCCAAATCAGTTATAATCAAAGCGATGGCGCAACAAGAGGGTCACAAGAAGGAGCTATTCAAGGAATCAAAAATCTTTAAGACTGAAATTCAAATGTATCATGAAACAATTCCAAAGATCGAAGAACTCTTGCGAAAAGCCGGCGACAACACAAAGCTTGGACCAAAGTACGAAACGAACATCTCTCCAAATTTAAATAAATTACATTAATCTTCTTTTAGAATGCTCTTCCATTCCGTGCAACCACAAGAAGTCATAATCTTTGAAGACCTTTGCCCTCAGGGCTACACAGTCATACGGGAACGCCTACTAGATTTGGAAGAGATAAAAGCTGTAATTTTGAAGCTGGCAAAATTGCACGCAGTTAGCTATAAGCTAGGTCTTGAGTCGGATCCCCTGATCACCAGATACACCGAGGGATTCTTTGGCATTCCGAACTTCATAGACAGTGATAATGCGCGAAAGGGAATAGAACTTTTTACAAGAATGCTATCCACCTTGGAAGGCTATGAAAGCTATGTTCCCCTACTGAAGGAGGTAGACAAGGATTTAGTAACAAAGTGTTTGGACATATTCAATGCTGCACAGAATGGCGAAAAGGGTATTTTTGTACTTAATCATGGAGACTTTCATTTGAAGAATTTAATGTTTCGCAAGAACAAAGATGGCACCACTGACGATGTTCTGATGGTAAGCTTAGTCGCTTTTTTGTAGAGTTAGGTTTAAAGCTTTTTTTTTTGGTTTTAGCTTGACTTTCAAATGTGCTTCTATGGACCGGCTACAGTTGACTTGACATACGCAACGTTTACCTTCTTCAATGAGGATGCGCGCAGAAACCATCGCGATGAGATCTTTTACTTTTATGTGACGAACTTTTTGGAAACGCTTAGAAAGATTGAATTTACTGAAGAGGCTCCGACTTTGGCCGATTTTTGTATAGAGTTAATTAAGAACAGAAAGTTTGGTGAGTTAGTCGCAGTCTTATGTTAGAATGACGTTAAGGATTTTCTTTTTAAATTTTAGAAATCTTCATGGTGATGACGTTGTTTCCATTGTTTTATGCATTTACGCATCCAAAGGATTTTGACGTTCCAATGATTATGCAATCAGTAGACTACCGTAGTCAGTTTTATTTTCTACCGCAATATATCGAAGAGATGAAAGAGGCACTGCCAAAGTATTTACACAAGGGGTACCTTCACTGATGATGGAGTCGGAGATAAGTTTGGGTTGAAATTTGTCAATTATTTCAATGTAAAAAAAGAGTTAAACGTTGGATTAAATGGTAAATGCATGTGCAACACAGGCGATGACATTTTTTTATTTGCAATATATGCATGGAGTTGGCAGCACTTATGTGAAATTTCATTGCCCACTTTATAAAAAAAAAACTAAAAAGACAGTAACCGCGACCTAGTTAGTGTTTAATTTACTATATCCTTCAAAATTACGAAAAACGTACCATTGTAAGTTGTATTTCAGCTAAATTAAGAGTCCAGAAAGACACCACACAGCCAATATTGTTTGAATGACAGAAAAAGGCTAAATACGTCTTTATCGACGACTGGATGCTGCAAATTTGCGCCCAAATGCAGAACTAAATAAGAAAATATAGAATTATGAACTATAACAAAAATTGGATGTTGCTTCGGATGTCAGCTGTCAAAGTCTCCATTTATTCTTGTACGTTTCTACTTGTTCTGTGTAGCAGATGAATTTTTGAAACTTCTCCATTCGTTTATACTTTATCCAAAAGGTATTTTAAACGAAAGATGATCTCGCAATTCCAACGGAAAATAAGGTGCACGACTGGATCGCACGAAACTTTCTCGTTCATATCATCAGTTTAATTGGTTTATTTTTCTTTTATTATTATTTTTAGGCTATAAAACCAGATTTTTCAGATTGGTGATGCTGGTGATGGTTATGACTCGAAGAAGGGTTTGTGATGTAAGATTTCAGAGATTTGTTTTTGAAGTTGCACGTGTTTGGGGGTAAATGAAGTGCGGGTTTCTGAAAGTGTGGACTCCAATTGTTTGGAATTATTTTAAGGTTCATGATTAATATGGTTGAAAATAGAAGAAGTGGGAAATATTTGCTAAAAAGGAGTTTCGAGTAGTTGTGATTACATTTTAACTGGTAGTGCGGTAATGCTTATAAGACGGCTTTATTTGCATTTCTAAGGAAAACTAAGTACGGGGTCTTATTTATAATACTTATGTTATCGTAAATAAGCATTTTAGTCAAAATCTTTAAAGCTGATTTTGGAAAATAATGCGTACAAAATAGTAAAAAATATTGCAATGTTGAGTTCGAAAAATTATCTTTCTCAACTATATAGCTAAAAACTGAGTATAGGGTATTGTTCAAGATGTTAGTATTACTTGGTTTTTAAAGTTTTATCCAAATCGAAAATCGCGTTTTCGAGATTTGAGCAGTTTTCAAAATCAGCGTTTCCGGTGATTCGAATCGAAAATGAAGAACGTAATATTGTTAAAAACGTCAATTATACTCCAAGTATGCATTTTGGTCAAAATCGCTTTAGCCGTTTTCATGTAGGTAAAACAAAAGAAAACCAAATTCTCAAAATATGCCTTTTTCCAAAAATCCATTATAGACAATTAAGAGGAAATCTGAGCTATCATGGTAGGAATGACTGTATTACCTTAAATATTAATTTTTGTCGAAATAGTTTTAACCGTTTTTGAGATATGACCAATTTTCAAACCGTTATTCGATTTTTCTGCGAAAAACTGGGTATGCAGTTATGTTAACCGCACCCACATAAGCCCAAATATCAATTTTAGTTGAAATCGTTAAAGCCGTTTTCGAAAAACTCAAAATTGCTGAATACCGTTAGAACGGCAACACTTAACGTGCAAAAAAAAAAGTGGCCCCGAACTGTAAGCCCACCAACTCCAAATCCGAAGTTTGAAAGAAATCCGTCCAGCCGTTTGCGCTGTGGAGGGGAAGGACGGACAGACGGACAGACGGACAGACGGACAGAATTGCGAGACCCACTTTTTCGAGTTCCTCTATCATCGTAATATCAGATTTGATTAAAATCTCGAGTTCGAATTTTTGTACGATTACAATACCTTTCTCTTACTACGTAATGCGAAAAAGTTAAAAAGAAAGAAATCTCTCTTAACACCACAGCTGTAAACAAAAGGAAGACGTTTCGCTTTTGTATGACTTATCTCACTGCAATAACGTCAAACAAAAGTTCTGCTCGTGTGTCTTGCTTGCTGAACTGCGTGCTTCACTGCGTCCAGAAATTCTGCACAATGTGCATTGAGATGTAAAACTTACAAAAGCATTTCATCTCTAAAGAGCTTTCATACTTTAGTTCGCTTTTTGACATTTTGTGATTAACAAGTCGTCATGATAGATGCATGAACAAATTAACTTCAGCAAATTCAGCAATAATTGGCATTTCGCGTAACTTATAAACTCATTTTCTCGCAAATTTCTACTGTCAAATTATTTAAAGGCAGACAGTGGTGACTGGTGACTGGTGAGTGAGTTCGAAAACGAATTTCAGTATTTTGTGAGTGTACGTAAACCTTAGAAAAACTTGTTTACATTCTGAGTGTCGGCGGAATAAAAATTAATAAAAATTAATTTCCTACAAAAGCTCATTTCGATTTGACTTATTCTCTTTAATTCCGTTCATATGTAGTTGTTGTAGGTACAACGTACTTTTCTTCTTAATTATACATGAGAGAGAACAGAGAACTGAATGCAAATATTCTTTTGTGTTGGCAAAAGCTTTTAACATTATCAATTTAAGAGCAGCTGTGAGTGTACATTTTCTCTGTATTATGCGCAACATGTTGAAGTGTTCTTACCTTTTCTTGTGAAATGAATTTACAAAGTGAAAGATAACAAAATACGAAACAAGAAATAAACAAAATATAAACAACCAAACGCGAGTACAAGTTAGCCCGCCAAAATCAGTGGACAGGTATTAGTAAAGCAAATTTAAATTATTTAAGTGCGCTAACGAATTTAAAATGATAACACTGTCAGTGAAAATGCCGCAGTGAGCCGATGTCTAATTCTGACTTCAATGGGGATGAGTTAAATGCTACAGATTGCATTGACAGATAGCTTATTCGGGGAGAATAACAAAGTTCAGAGAATTAATTACATGATCAATGAGAGTTGTACCTTGTACTGCTGATTAAGAATGTAGGTAGTATGTCTTTGAATCGCGCTATCAAAAATAGGAGCATTAAAAATAAACAGTCGAAATACAAATGATCTTATGATTTTTGATTTTCGTGTCTGAACTGTCAAAATTCTCTCTCTGAATTTGTGTTTTTGTTTCTGTTCGGAGCATGATAACAACGTACTCTATGACCTAGTAGGTAGTTTGAAAAAAAATCTGATTACAACATATTTTGACAGTTAACCATATGATTGCTAAACAGGGATGCGAATGCTGGTACAGAAGGAAAAATGGGTTGCCAAGATGACACAAATGGAAGTTAATTTTTTAGTAACCTAGTTAAGTGATATTTAGAATGAGAGAAAATAAATCGTTCGAAAATATTACGTATACGCCAGACGCAATGCAAATGAACCACAGTAACAAGGCAATGTGTACGTTCTATTGTAGGTGAAAATGCTGGATTTTTGACTGAGAACTGTTGCTTAAAAAAGTGCTTTTCGGTCTGTTTTCCTATGATAATGCATTCGAAAATCTGAGTCAAGTTTAGGCACTTCCTATAATAAAATTAATTTCTAAAATAGGAGTAAACCGAATGGACAGCTTACTTAGTTCTTGAAGGAAAGATGAAATCACAGGGCTATTCTATTTACGAAGGTGATGTAAATCACCTATAGTATTTGCTTACTCCTTTGATGGTAATACTATCCCCCTTGTATATACAATCAAGGATCTTGGTGTTATTTTAGACACCAAGCTATCCTTCAATGATCATTTTGACTATATCTCAAATAAGGCTAATAGGTCCTGGGGAATGATTAGGCGTTATGCTTGTGAGTTCTCTGATCCCTACGTTATCAAAACTTTACACATATCTTTTGTACGGTCAATATTGGAGTATGCATCTATAGTTTGGTGCCCATACTACAGTGTACACATCTCCAGAATTGAATCAATACAAAAAAGGTTTCTGAGATTCGCGCTGAAAGGGCTACGTTGGACTGATCTTATTAACCTACCTCCATACCTATAAAGGTTGAAACTGATTAGCATGGAGTCCCTTGAAGTAAGAAGAACGGTGGCAAGAATTTTATTTCTTCATAGGGTACTCATTAGTGAAATTGATTCTCTTGAAATTTTACGCCTTCTTGACATTAATATCTGTTCTATATAAAATTTTGTTATTTTTCCTATGTATAATTATTATTGTTCTTATTATTAGCTTTATTTCTTTCGTCCCTATCAGCGTCTCTATCAAGGATTGCCGATAAAAACGAACATCGAAAAATATAAACATGAATTGGCAACGCATCAAGCTGATAATTAAATTGACATTGACAGTAAAATTTACATTTGAAAATTTTAATTTGAAAAAATATTATTAATGGAGAATTCCAACGAAGCAGAGGTTCCAAAAAGTTTCAATTCAAATAAAAAATGAATCAAGTTAACACAACAACATATTGTGTATTGTTTCATATATTACATTTCTTGGTATTTTACCTTTTTTCGTTGGTCTGCTGAGACATTTTTTCTGATTCGAAATTTTTAATTTAATTTTTGTCAGCATGTCAAATGTCATTTATTAAAATCCATACAAGCTATCGATAACATACACAAATTTGTGTTGGCTATACTTTTCTCTATCGCCGCGAAGCTGTTAACCCCGATTATTATCCAGGTTAAACCATTGTTGTATTTAACAAGGGATTTTTTTAATTTGCTTATCCTATAGCCGTGACGGGGACGAAAGAAACACAGCTATTATTAAAACTATTCTTGTTTTTTCTTTTTTTTATATAATTATCTGTCACATCTTTAGTCTAAGAAAGAGCTTGTTCTTTGATGGCGAATAAATAAATAAATAAAACGTTTAAGCGGCTTTTTGATTTAAAGTCATTGCTATAGCCTAAACGACTGGGCGGACTTTAATTTATGTCTTAATTTAATTAACAACTAAAGGCCTCGTCAAACAGAGCGCGTCTTATCGCCGCGTTTCACCGCCACGTTGGAGTTGTGAAAAAGTACAGATTATTTTATGACGCGGCGCGTTTGAAATAATTTTTCATGATTTTATATCCTTAAGAACGGAAAAATTAGTCGAATTCGTTTGAAATTACCCATATTTGTACGTTATGTGTGAGAATCGTATACAAATGCAGTTTTAAGGCTGAGATATGGGAGGAAATATCAAAAGAATTTCTCTTTTTGTAAATTTCATGCACTTAAATCTTTTTTTCTTTTCGGGAATTACATATTACGGCAAATAAAAGCAATAATTCTTCCTCCGAGCTGCTTGACATTTTTTTAGACAATGAAAACCAAGAGTCATGGACATTAATGAGATCTTTCTGTTTGACGTCCTCTAACGCGGCGGTTAGAACGTTGCGTCAAAATAATCTTACCGCCGCGTAAATTTATCTCACCGCGGCGTTAAAAACGCGTTATGTTTGACGAAGCCTTAAGTTCTGAAATTAAGAGGAGGTTCTTATTATCTTAAAAGAGCAAGTTAAATGTGACCCAGTCGTCCATATTTTTCACAGAAAATAGTACAATAGGTCTGTTCCCTACCGATAATAAACACAAATGTCAAATTTAGACAAACTTCGTTTCATAACGCACAAATTGGGTAGAAAACAGCCACAAAGAAAAAACAAAACATTCCCCCTCCATAAAAAAAGCTGCAACAAGTAGCCCAAGAAATTTCTTTGGGCTAGTTTGTTACATGTGTAACTGACTTATAGCTGTCAAACCTCTCAAAGTCAATTTCAACTGGCTGTTTATTTCGGTTTATTACTTTTTTTAGTATTTAATCGGCAAGTAAAATAAATATTAAATTGTATTCGAGTGTTTTCCAAACGTCTGCTAATTGGTAAGTTCATTTTTAAAGCAAGAGTTGGAACTTAAAAAATTAAAGATTACACGCAACTTCTCCAAATAAAACAAAAATCAAATGATAATGTTTTTTGCTATTTATTTAAATTTAAAAAAATACGAAAAAATATATTTAATCTCTAACGTAGAGAATAAATGAATTAATTCAAAAGTAGGGTCTACCATAATTTTGATTGTAAATGACAGCCGAGTGAACGCGTCCAGTAAAATTAATTGAGGTGAACGGGTGTGAAAAAAGGGTGCGTTCCATTTAGCATACAAAATGAACTTAAGTTTTTTGAATAGGAGAACATTTTCAAGTAAGGGAGGACAGGAGGACAAATAGTTGAAAACGATGACCGTCCACCCAAATGGAGAACGCTTGGGTGGTTGTGGTGATTACGTTGCGTTTAAAGAAATATCGGTCTCGGAAGCAGTAGGTGGTGTTCCGAACGATGTTTGTGACGTTGATGATGGCGAAGAAGTCAAGGGTGCATTGAAAACACTTCGGAACGATCCTGGGGAGGCTTAGCAATAAAACGAATTTGGCTGGAAGCTCTTGTAAAACGTTTACTGTCTCTGGCGGATGCTGCAGCTGGGAAAATGCATTAAAGTTAAAAATAATACTAAAATGTAGCAGACAATGGCGTAGCGTGAGCATTTTAGAGTGGGAAGTCGAAGAAAAATAATCGCATACAATCGTAAAAAACCTTACATCTGTGTACTTTGAAAGAAAATCATATATGTACATTTGCTTATCCACAAAATGAGAAAAGCAGAAGTAGAAAAAAAGCAAATAACTCGAAGAAAAGCGAGTTATTTTGTTCATAACCAGGCGGGTGTAAAGAAGAGGTGTCAAGTGTCATCTGTCATGTCAAACACAGTGCTCAGTGCAAACAGTGCTCAGGGAAGAAAAAAAGATATACATGCAATCATTCTCTTAAAATCAACTATCCAGTGAGAGCTTTAATAACCCGATATATTTGGGGTTACCTTTACCTTCGCTGTTCAATAATGAATGAATACACAATATTTATTTGATTGCTTACGTGTGTGTACCATTTGGTGAATATCGAATTCATTTGGTAGGGTTTCATGTATAAATGTATTTCTATTTTGGTAGATTATGTTGAGTGGTGGAAATCAATAAAGGGAAGTCGGTAGGAATGGGGTTATATGGACGCCGCGCCACTGGTAGCAGCTGATAAGCAAAGACGAGGGACATGAATTCACTGCGCTGCGTCTGCTGTTTAATATATTCTTTTCTAAATAGTTCTTAATTTCTTTCATTTTTAACACAGACTTTAACTTAACAGACTTCCCAATCATTTATAATGTGCTCAAAAAAATCTTCATCACTTTCCGATTAGCCCACTGACGATTATTTAGTATTTTTAGTATTTTATTTATATTGAAACGCTATACATTGAGTTTAACTCATAAATGAAACAGGAAATGAGAATAACATGAAATTACAAAATGTTCAAGAATGAACAAAGTAAACTACAATTAAACTACAATCTATATATATAAAAATGAAACCCGTTTTCCGTTGTCATGACATCACGCGTGAATGGCTGGACCGATTTCGTTAATTCTTTTTTTGTTGCGTTTGTTATTGTCAGCAGAAGGTTCTTATGAAAGAAAAAATTAAGAAAATTGCGCGAAAAATTAGAAAATTTAAGAATACTTAACCACCATATTAAATTTCTACTGTATTATTCTAAAAAAAAAAAAAAAAGTATTTGCAGGGCTGTCATTCATTTCTATTTTATAAAAAAATATATTCCTAAGCCTACCAATTGAATTTAATATTCACAAAATGGTGCAAATACGTAAGCCATCAACTAAATATTGTGTGTGTACTGTGTATTCATTTTCATCCATCATCGTCATTGTCACGGCAAAGCAAAGGTAACCCCGATAGGTGGCGCTGTTGTCGATCTTCTTAACCACTCAACCGATTCGAATGAAATTTTGTAGGTGGGTATGGTTAGTTGTAACTTGATGGATAGGATAGTTTTGGACCCGATAGGTGGCGCTGTTGTCGATCTTCTTAACCACTCAACCGATTCGAATGAAATTTTGTAGGTGGGTATGGTTGGTTGTAACTTGATGGATAGGATAGTTTTGGACCCGATAGGTGGCGCTGTTGTCGATCTTCTTAACCACTTAACCAATTTCAATGATTTTTTTTTGGTTTGTATGGTTATATGGAAGGATATATTTTTTTAATTTTTTCAACTAAACTCTCATTAAAGTGAATATCTATATGGGCACGTTGGAGTGAACTGAAGAAGCTTGGTTTTATACAGACACTATACACAAAAACTCCCGAAATAGAAATAGAAAACTTTGGATTGGATAAATTAATGAATACAATTATCAACTGCGCTGTATTAAGATTATAATATTAGGTATAACGATTTGGTTTTTTAATTAAATTTCTTAATGAAATTCAACATACAACACAGTTCAATTTAACATCCATATTTAGCGAGAGAAGTTTCACATCTTGCGTGTGGTCACACTCTGTTTTTTTTTTTTTGTATATGTGTAATAAACGACAGCAATGTGCAATTGTGCATGCAGATCTTCAATTTTTTTTGTTTTTGCAAAAGGTATTTCTAGACCACTATTGGCACTATTGCTTTAGTTAGAATAAGAATTTATTGAAATTGAGTTGAACTAATTTTGTATCCCTTTTAATAAGTAATGCAGAAAAGGACAAAGGGTTCCTTAAGTGTACTTGAAGTGATTGACAAAATCGGCATTAATCGGCGAGCGAAGCCGCGGGCAACAGCTAGTTAATTATAAATAAGCGCAACCAAGAGAGAGAAAAAAGAAGAAAATAAAGCTAAGTCAGTTCAAATTGGAGAAGTGTTTAAAGCAGATTGAATGAAATGATTTGTGTTCCATTTTGGACCTCAAATAAATGGGTAGATTGTTCCAGAGCTTGACAGCATAAATGAAGAATTGCCTGCGAGAAGTTAAGCGGGTATAAGTTGCGGGTCGCAATACTATATAGCAATTAGAATTACAGACATTTATGTTTTTGAACAAGTAGTTTGGTTCTTTCTTGTGAATAATCTTAAAAAGTAGAGAACAGCATCGATATTTGAAGAAGCCTTCCAAGTTACCACCAAGGAGTTGGCGAGCGTCAGATGAGATATGATCAAACCTACGACGGTTGAATACAAACTGGGCAATCGAATTAAAAGCAACGCGTAGTCTTTGAAGTGAGAGGAAATCAGGATCAGCAAACAGCTCACATCCAAATGAAATTATAGGAATTACTAATGCTTTTACCAGTTTGAGCTTAACTTGTGTTGGTAAAATCGTTTTAACTATTGATAGTCCTCGTAATGAAGCGTGAACTTTTTTTAACACAGAGTTTATATGATTATCCCAAGTTAATTTGTTGTTAAAGATTACTCCTAGATTTTTTGCATTGGTGACATATTCGACTTGGGAAGAATTTAAAAAAATTGGTGGAAAGTCGGGAAGGTACGGCTGATGTTTAGATATAGGTATGGCTTTTGTTTTTTCGGGATTCAGTTTGAGTGCATTACATTTAGACCACACAAGATTTTCATTTTCGCTATAGCATCCTTAACCATGCCAAGAGGGAAACTAATGTATAATTGGACATCGTCAGCATATATATGGTAACGACAGTGAGATAAGATGGAAGGTAAGTCATTAATGAACAAAGAGAACAGCAATGGACCAAGAATAGATCCTTGGGGAACACCATTATTAACAGGAAGAAACGAAGACAGGTTACTACTACATGAGACAGCTTGCAAGCGATTTGTCATATATGAATAAATAAATTTTTTCGAAGTGTCAGAAAAGCTAAAAAATTTAATTAATTTATCACAGAGAATTTTAGGATTAACGCAGTCGAATGCCTTAGAAAAGTCAAGTAAAGTTATCACAGTAGTATAATTTGCATCGATTGCCCGTCTTATATCGTCAGTTACTTTTAATAAAGCAGATGTGCAGCTGTGTCCGCAGCGGAAGCCTGACTGAAAAGGGTTAAGAAGCTCTTTGTCTTTAATATGCTGTTTTATTTGTTTACTTATAATACTTTCGAAGGCCTTTGATAGAAAGGGGAGGATTGCAATGGGCCTGTACTCAGATTTAGATCCTTTTTTAAGAATAGGGATGATTTTTGACTTTTTCCAGACAGATGGATACGCAGAAGTCATAATAATTGTGTTAAATATGTGGGTTATGTGGGAAGTATAACCGGAATGAGCATTTTTATGAAGTCTGGGTGAATGTTATCTAACCCGACAGATTTGCATCTTATGGAGAAAACCGCGTTTCCTACCTCATATACGTCAACTGAAACAAATGAGAAAGCATACTCTGTATTACAATCATAACCAGTAGTCGCTTGATCTGTGAGTAGTGAAATTGACGGAGTAGATAATCTAAGATTCAGTTCATCAATATCTATATTGTCATCCAAGACTGAAATATTTTCCTTATTTAATCCAACATTTCGAACTTCATTCCACAGGAACTTGAAGGAAAAATCAGAATTAAATATATTACTATAGTAGTTGAGTTTAGCGGATCTTATAAGCTTTGTGACAAGATTACATGATGCCCTAAAGTTTCTATACATTTCTGCACATCCGAAACGTTTCCAACGACGATATAAGATATCTCTACTTTTCATAGCACTTATGATGTTATTAGAAAGCCAAGGACATCTTTTAGATTTAATAGGACGAGTCTTAATAGGAACATGTCTGTTATATAGGTAGTCAATTGCAGTGGTCAAGAATTCGGTTTGTATATTTACGTCAGGAGTAGAATAAATTGAATTCCAGTCAAGTGCCAAATAATCACTAAAAAGACATTAATATTACGGAAATCACGAAACTGAATTGTCTGACACAATCTTTTTTCAACATGTAAGTCAAGGGTAACAAATTATTGTTGAATATTATTTTTCTTTCTCACACATGTTTTTAACATTCGTGATACGTTCCTGTACTTTTTCGTTATATGTATTTACTTTTTCTGAGAGAACTTATCTCCACTTCTTAATATTTGACATTTTGCCAAAATTGGCGCAAAAAATAAGGGAACAAACCTAATACGAACTGATTGAAATGTTCTTACAATAGTTTTCCAGAAGACAGACGAAAGCAACGCGAACAAAATGGATCATCCATCTTGGCTGGACAAGGAGTTTTTTGAAAACGTTTTAAGAACGTACGAAGAAGACGATACAATAGAAGTAGGCACTCTGAAACATTTAAGCATTCTAAAGAAAAACATGAATCCACTATAATTTTTCCAGATAAAGGGTTTAAAATTCACACCTGGAGCCGATAAAGGCGATCATTTTGCGAGCGTTATTTTTCGAGTAATAGCAGAATACAGTTCCAGTTCGAATGACACCAAGACACAATCTTTGATCGTCAAAACGCTTCCAGAAGCGGAAGGCTTCAAAAAGGAGTTTCTTGAAAAATCTCCATTCTTTACAACCGAAATTTATATGTACTCAGAGGAGTTGCCTAAATTCGAAAAGATTCTTCGGAACCACGGTGACAACACTCAGTTGTGTGCAAAGTAAGTACGAAAATCGTCCGCCAACAGCTTATGACTTATGACTTCCTTTCAGAATGATCTACCACTCGCTGACCCCACGCCAAGTGATCGTTTTCGAGGATCTCGTACCGCTTGGGTATACCTGTGTCCGCAATCGGTGTTTAAAGATCGACGAGGTTAAAGCTTGCTTTTCGAAGCTGGCCAAAATGAATGCTGTAAGCTATAAGTTGGCAATGGAAGGCGACGAATCCGTTAAGAGATATGAAGACGGTCAGTTGGCTGAACCAAAGGAAGAATTGCCAGAGTTCATCACTGGAGGCTTGCAACGTCTTATCTCAGCGATTTCTAAAGTTAAAGGTTTTGAAGTGTATATCGACAAATTGCAGGCCATCGAAGGCACTTTAATAGATAAGTGCAATGATCTTTTTAAGGCCCATAGAAGAGGTCACAAAGGACTAATGGTGCTGAATCACGGCGATTTACATTTGAAAAATGTCATGTTCAAGTTTGATCAAAGCGCTAAAGTGGAGGATGTTATGTTGGTGAGTCTTAAAAGTGTCCCAAAATTGTTAAAAACTGATTTTTCCCCTTAAGATTGACTTCCAAATCAGCTGCTACGCCCCAGCAGTTGTTGATGTAATCTATAGCATATACATGCTGCTTGATCGGGACCTGCGCCAGGATAATCGCGAGGACATAGTTTGCTATTACTTTACAATCTTTCTCGAGACTTTGAAGAAGATTGGGTATGATGGGGAGTTACCAACCTTGGCCGACCTTTACGCTGACATGGACAGGTTCAAGGAATTCGGTATGACAATTGATAGCTTTTGGTTTGAGGTATATGAATTTTGTGTGTTTTTTCTAGAGCTCTGGGTAGTGGCGACGTTCTTGCCAATGTTCTATGACGCAGGTGAGTCCAATGAGATGGAAGAAATGATCGCTTCAAGTGATTACATGGAGTCGATGTATTTGAATCCTGAATTTCTCAAGGAACTACAAATACTGCTGGCAAACTACTTGCAGAAGGGGTACTTGGGATAATATCTAAGCAATCAGTTATTCTCTAAACACAAACAAGAGTGATACGAATAAAAAAATGGTTTTGGGAAAAATAAATAAATAAATAAATAAAAGAAAGAAATAATTTGTCTTTAGCATTACAGTAATAGCAAAAGAAGCTGCTTCAATCTCTTGTGACTTTTGAGCGCAAGCGGATGACTCAAAAAGCAGTCATTTAAAGTGTCAGTAAAAGTCAAATTTTTGTATGCAGTTTTTATGAACGCTGCCAAACAATAATGGCTGGAGACCTCAAAGTAGGGCCCTAAAGTAACACATGGCGAATCATATGCAATTGATTGGTGGTGGGAATTAATGAAGCTCGGTACCCTTAAACAGTACTGACGCGGGGTCTTTCACTACTGGACCAGAGAACTTGTGTTCATTTGCTTTAAGCTTTCTAGCCACCTTAGCCGACTAATGTGCTCTTTTCATCGATTTGATCAAAGGAGCTATACCGTTTGAAGAATTCGTTCACCAAAGCCCGTGACTTGATAAATATTGCGTTCAAAACATGGACTGGCAGGCTGGCAGGGTTCCTTCGTAGATCTTCCCATCATAGAACAGGACTGTGATGGTGATGGATGTAGTTTATATTGTTTATAGCCTACTAGCTGTTGCCCGCGGCTTCGCTCGCGTTAATGCCGATTTTGTCAATCACTTCAAGTACACTTAAGGAACCATTCGTCCTTTTCTGCACTACTTATTAAAATGGATACAAAACAGATACAGAATTAGTTCAACTGAATTTCAAGAAATTCTTCAGTTAGCTCCAACGTGCCCATATAAGTATTCACTTTAATGAGAATTCAGTTGAAAAAATTCGAAAAATATATCTTTCCATATAACCATGCAAACCTACAAAATTTCATTCGAATCGGTTGAGTGGTTAAGAAAATCGACAACAGCGCCACCTATCGGGTCCAAAACTATGCTCTCCATCAAGTTACAACCAACCATACCCACCTACAAAATTTCATTCGAATCGGTTGAGTGGTTAAGAAAATCGACAACAGCGCCACCTATCGGGTCCAAAACTATGCTCTCCATCAAGTTATAACCAACCATACCCACCTACAAAATTTCATTCGAATCGGTTGAGTGGTTAAGAAAATCGACAACAGCGCCACCTATCGGGTCCAAAACTATGCTCTCCATCAAGTTACAACCAACCATAACCACCCACAAAATTTAATTGAAATCGGATGAGTGGTTAAGAAAATCGACAACAGCGCCACCTATCGGGTCCAAAACTATGCTCTCCATCAAGTTACAACCAACCATACCCACCTACAAAATTTCATTCGAATCGGTTGAGTGGTTAAGAAAATCGACAACAGCGCCACCTATCGGGTCCAAAACTATGCTCTCCATCAAGTTACAACCAACCATACCCACCTAAAAAATTTCATTCGAATCGGTTGAGTGGTTAAGAAAATCGACAACAGCGCCACCTATCGGGTCCAAAACTATGCTCTCCATCAAGTTACAACCAACCATAACCACCCACAAAATTTAATTGAAATCGGATGAGTGGTTAAGAAAATCGACAACAGCGCCACCTATCGGGTCCAAAACTATGCTCTCCATCAAGTTACAACCAACCATACCCACCTAAAAAATTTCATTCGAATCGGTTGAGTGGTTAAGAAAATCGACAACAGCGCCACCTATCGGGTCCAAAACTATCCTATCCATCAAGTTACAACCAACCATACCCACCTACAAAATTTCATTCGAATCGGTTGAGTGGTTAAGAAAATCGACAACAGCGCCACCTATCGGGTCCAAAACTATGCTCTCCATCAAGTTATAACCAACCATACCCACCTACAAAATTTCATTCGAATCGGTTGAGTGGTTAAGAAAATCGACAACAGCGCCACCTATCGGGTCCAAAACTATGCTCTCCATCAAGTTACAACCAACCATACCCACCTAAAAAATTTCATTCGAATCGGTTGAGTGGTTAAGAAAATCGACAACAGCGCCACCTATCGGGTCCAAAACTATGCTCTCCATCAAGTTACAACCAACCATAACCACCCACAAAATTTAATTGAAATCGGATGAGTGGTTAAGAAAATCGACAACAGCGCCACCTATCGGGTCCAAAACTATGCTCTCCATCAAGTTACAACCAACCATACCCACCTAAAAAATTTCATTCGAATCGGTTGAGTGGTTAAGAAAATCGACAACAGCGCCACCTATCGGGTCCAAAACTATCCTATCCATCAAGTTACAACCAACCATACCCACCTACAAAATTTCATTCGAATCGGTTGAGTGGTTAAGAAAATCGACAACAGCGCCACCTATCGGGTCCAAAACTATCCTATCCATCAAGTTACAACCAACCATACCCACCTAAAAAATTTCATTCGAATCGGTTGAGTGGTTAAGAAAATCGACAACAGCGCCACCTATCGGGTCCAAAACTATCCTATCCATCAAGTTACAACCAACCATACCCACCTACAAAATTTCATTCGAATCGGTTGAGTGGTTAAGAAAATCGACAACAGCGCCACCTATCGGGTCCAAAACTATGCTCTCCATCAAGTTACAACCAACCATAACCACCCACAAAATTTAATTGAAATCGGATGAGTGGTTAAGAAAATCGACAACAGCGCCACCTATCGGGTCCAAAACTATGCTCTCCATCAAGTTACAACCAACCATACCCACCTAAAAAATTTCATTCGAATCGGTTGAGTGGTTAAGAAAATCGACAACAGCGCCACCTATCGGGTCCAAAACTATCCTATCCATCAAGTTACAACCAACCATACCCACCTACAAAATTTCATTCGAATCGGTTGAGTGGTTAAGAAAATCGACAACAGCGCCACCTATCGGGTCCAAAACTATCCTATCCATCAAGTTACAACCAACCATACCCACCTAAAAAATTTCATTCGAATCGGTTGAGTGGTTAAGAAAATCGACAACAGCGCCACCTATCGGGTCCAAAACTATCCTATCCATCAAGTTACAACCAACCATACCCACCTACAAAATTTCATTCGAATCGGTTGAGTGGTTAAGAAAATCGACAACAGCGCCACCTATCGGGTCCAAAACTATCCTATCCATCAAGTTACAACCAACCATACCCACCTACTTACTTACTGTTACTCTGCTGTTTTTCATTCGTGCTAATACACAACACAATGCAACGCTTGCAAAATCGAAACGCGTTTACTTTGATTCCTCTGTTTTCCGTTATGCAAAAATAATGCCCAAAAATAATTTTTTTTAAATTAAATTTTTTTAAATTATTATTTCACACAAACCTTCTACAGGCAAATAATGAAAACATACCAAAAAATCAAGCAAATCGGACTTCACGTTCGCATGTTATGAACGTACAAACGAACAATTCATTTTTATATATATAGATTTCACACAAACCTTCTACAGGCAAATAATGAAAACATACCAAAAAATCAAGCAAATCGGACTTCACGTTCGCATGTTATGAACGTACAAAC
Organism: Cheilosia pagana; assembly: GCA_936431705.1. Classification (NCBI taxonomy): domain Eukaryota; kingdom Metazoa; phylum Arthropoda; class Insecta; order Diptera; family Syrphidae; genus Cheilosia; species Cheilosia pagana. The sequence goes on along the minus strand of OW386166.1, from coordinate 13,402,875 downwards.
GAACAATTCATTTTTATATATATAGATAAAACAAGATTTTTCAAATTGGTAATGCTGGTAGGTGGCTATGACTCGAAGAAGGGTTTGTTTTGAATCCAAGTAAAGATAGATCAGTTTCCGAATTTTGAGCAGGTTTATTCGATGCTAAAATTTCCTAAATGAGTACAATTTCAATTTCAAGTTTATATTCTAATTACAATTTACTCTTACGTTTAGTTTGGATCTTTGGATTAAACAATATTGATTACTACAGTTTAATTTTTAGAGAGGTTAGTTTGGCTTATGACCATGCGCTTTCACTGCTTCAATAGAAAAAGAAAGAATTTTTTGACACTTCAATGCATGAAAGGATAAGTTCACAAAGCGAAATAATTCAAATAAGTGTAAGTTTGCGCCATCTACCTCTCAATAGCGCCAATGTTGCCGTGATTCTCAACAGTTTGTGATGTAAGAATTCAGAGATTTGTTTTTGAATTTGCACGTGTTTGGGGGTAAATGATAGTTGGAATTATTTTAAGGTTTATGATTAATATGGTTGAAAAAGAAGAAGTTGGAAATATTTGCTAAAAAGGAGTTTCGAGTAGTTGTGATTACATTTTAACTGGTAGTGCGGTAATGTTTATAAGACGGCATTATTTGAATTTCTCTAAGAAAAACTAAGTGCGGGGTTTTATTTAGAATACTTATGTTATCGTAAATAAGCATTTTAGTCAAAATCTTTAAAGCTGATTTTGGAAAATAATGCGTACAAAATAGTAACAAATATGGAAATTTTGAGTTCGAAAAATAATCTTGCTCAACTATTTAGCTAAAAACTGAGTATAGGGTATTGTTGAGGATGTTAGTATTACTTGGTTTTTAAAGTTTTATCCAAATCGAAAATCGCGTTTTCGAGATTTGAACGGTTTTCAAAATCAGCGTTTCCGGTGGTTAGAATCGAAAACGAAGGACGCAATAATTTTGAAAACGTCAATTTAACTCCAATTATGCATTTTAGTCAAAATCGCTTTAACGGTTTTCATGTAGGTAAAACAAAAGAAAACCAAATTCTCAAAATATGCTCTTTTTCAAAAATCTATTAAAGACAATTTAAAGAAAAACTGAGTTCGCTATCATGTTAGGAATCACCATATTACCTTAAAAAATAATTTTTGTTGCAATTGTATTGACCGTTTTCGAGATAAGGCCACTTTTCAAAAGTACCGTTATATACCTTTTTAGCCAAAAACTGGGTACGCAGCCATGTTAACCCCATGTAGGGAGTGATGTCTGCAGTCAACCGACGGTTATTTCAAAATTCAAACAAGAACTCAAATAAATAACAACAACTTCGGGGATCGACCACCAGAGTGCGACACCAAACCAACCTACCATTTTGTATATTTGCTCATTTGTGCTCATTCGCATTTTGACCTTCAAAGATTCAACCTGTCATTTTTTCAGTCGTAAAGTATTAAGAATTTTTCCGCCGTTTTACATTCTGTTAAAATAAAAATTAATTCGTATCATTGACAATCTTTTATTCGTCGACACGCTCCTACACCCATATATGGTAGTGCAAGTATACATTTTGGTTAAAATCGTTAAAGCCGTTTTCAAATAAACCATATAGTCTTAAAAAACAACATTTTTCCAAAATAGTCCGTTGAACGATAATTTAGGGAAAAACTGAGCTTGCCATCATGTTTCGAATGACCGTATTACCTTAAATATGAATTTTTGTTGAAATGGTTCTGACCGTTTTTGAGATATGACCAATTTTCAAAATTACCGTTATTCGATTTTTCTGCGAAAAACTGGGTATGCAGCCATCTTAGTTACACCTACTTAAGCCTTAAGCCTTACTTAAGTTTTCGAAAAACTCAAAATTGCTGAATACCGTTACAACGGCAACACTTAACGTGCAAAAAAAAAAGTGGCCCCGAACTGTAAGCCCACCAACTCCAAATCCGAAGTTTGAAAGAAATCCGTCCAGCCGTTTGCGCTGTGGAGCTCAGGAAAGGACGGACAGACGGACAGACGGACAGAATTGCGAGACCCAATTTTTCGAGTTCCTCTATCATCGTAATGTCAGATTTGATTAAAATCTCGAGTTCGATTTTTTGTTTTGTTACTACGTATACGAGAAAGTTAAAAACATTTGTTTGTAGTCCATTCAACATGCTTTGTTTGAAATGGGGGTAAGTTCAATTAAATTAGTCAGAGTTGATTTTTTGGGACTTAAACCATACCAAAAGTTGCAAATAATTTTCTCAAAGAGTTTAGGTGTACATGACAGTTTTTCTATGCCTCCAGAGTTCTTGTCTCTTGTACACTCTATTTAGTAGTACTGATGGATTTAAGTTTAGATATGACTTTATTTAGCCATCTCAAGGAAAGTGATAGGTCCGTTTTGTCTGTCAGCGAAATTTCTGTCGCCTTCGCCGTTTACAGATGTGGAATGTGGGTTTTCCATACGATTTACACTGACTGACCTCACTTAAAGCAGTGTGGCGATTACATTGATCCTCAAGGCTTTGTTACTCTTTTCAGCTACTGCAAAATCCCCTCTTAAGTTACTACGTTGGGCCACTTTCCATTCGAAATTTGCGATGTTTTTCGTCCCTCTTTAGATCGTAGAGTTGTCTCGTTCTTCCCTGCAGCGTATGACGTTTTTTAGTGCAATTACTCACTGGCATTCTTTGTCTAACCAAGGGTTTCGTGGGAGTGGCATATCGAAACTTATAGGTTTGTTCCGTTTCGCCTTTAGTTGCCTTATAAAGTATTTTCAACAATCTGGCCTTGAATTTGAATGCGAGGAAACCGTGCGCTGGCTTGTATAATGTTTTGCCTCCCCCCCTTCACAACAAATAAAATTTGCCAAAGTCCGTCTCCAGACGCTGATTGATGTAGGTAGGCAATGCTTTTCAATATCTATGCTGCCTTGCTTACTACTTACTTAGGCGGCGCTACAGTCCGGGGTGGACCTGAACCTCAACCAATACGCCTCTCCAGTTAGCGCGATCTTTTGCTAACTGCCTCCAGTTGCGCACTCCAAGTTGGTTGAGGTCCCCTTCCACTTGTGCGCGCCACCTAAGGCGAGGTCTTCCTCTACTGCGTTGTCCCTCCGGGTTGGAATCGAAGACTCTTCGGGCCGGAGCGTTGGTGTCCATTCGCTCTACATGTCCTAGCCATCTTAGACGACAGATGCGTATTTTTCTGACCAGGTCGGTGTCGTTGTACAGCTCGTAGAGTTCGCTGTTAAATCTTCTCCTCCAAAGCCCGTCAACGCAAACGGGACCGAAAATCAGTCGAAGAATTTTTCGCTCGAAACGACCAAGGAGATCTTCATCAGCCTTTGACAGCGTCGCCTTGCTTAATTTCGCTTAAAAATTGACGAAAACAATTTTAATGTCATTCCTGGGGCATTAGTCATTTGTTTCTTTGATGAGCTAAAAAGGTTTTCCTTTATTTGGCAAAAGCAACTACCAGAAACTATTTAATAAGATTCAAATTGCTGCCAGGCGTTACTTTAAAAGTCTACTCCTTTCACCTAAGTCTGCTGGTTACAGTAGATCATCCGTTCTCTGTAGGATTCGAGGCAGTTTTATGCTTGGCCTGCGCGTAGCACTTTGAATTTTCGGAGCCTAGACAGTGAGATGTGCTTTTTAGAAAGAAGTCGAGGGCCTCCGTTAGAAATTTTTCTGTATATATTTAGGTTCTGAACCATTTCCGCACAGATCCGAGCTTTGTTATTATTTTTTGTTTTACTTGACAGTTAAAAGTTAATCCATTCTTATCTGAAAATTCATTTGCAGCTTTGGAAAGTTAACTTTACAAACAAGACCTATTCTGAGGGCCAGACCCTTACTAGAAAGAAAAGAGTAAGTAAATCGCTGGAGGCTTTGATTCTTCCAGTAAGCTTCGTCCGTCAACTCACTAGTTCTTAACAAATTTTAATAACCTCAAAAATGTCCCTAAGCTTGAAAAAAGTTGCTTTCGAAATCAAAAATAGTTCTGAGTCTTTAAACGGATGTTAAAGTATGTAGAGTTCCTTCATATATGGATGTCAAGAAAATGATTCATAATTGAATTGCGTGGGAGCGTTCAACATACCCAGAACACAGTAAGACTTTGTAACTCATTTGGTTTGATAGAACTGAAGTGAATTTTCATCCAATTTTGACAGCCATTTAAGTCAGACTTAACCCTAATTTGAGCCTGACATTTATAAAGCAACCGACGTTTATAAATTTAGCAGTAGAAGCTATGTGAAGTCTGCAAAACGCGCTACCTCCAACGCACACTGCTGAAGCCACAAAGCCAAACAATATTTTATGCAAAATATTTTGTATACCATTTCGCATTTACAAGCTCCTCTCTACCAAAAGATACTTGGAATTCTTTGTTCCTCCCTGAAACCCAATATCTGGGAACTGGGATTAATGTCTCTGCGGCGCAGCGAGCTGTCCTTATCTCGCACCAGACAGAGCCTGCCTATACAGGAGGTTAGTAGGTATTTTTTAAACGTGTTCCGTGCAATTTGTTTTCGCAATGACAAACGGCGCGGCTTAAATAAAACCAACAAATCGCCACCAAAACAATTATGCTTCACAGAAAATGTTAAAAATCACCGCCATTCAAAGAAAGCGAAATTATGTATGCTATAGTTGCTGGTCCTTTACCTATACAGCCAAAGGAGCATTCCTTGGGCGCATTTCGGTGTTGACCAAGAAGATACGACGACGGTATTTCATTTCGGAGTCAAGTAATTAGCCGTACTGTGGTCACTGGAGTAGGGGACAATGTCTGGACAGTTCCCAGGCAGGAGCCAGAAGGATTTGAATGCGCATTCAGAGAATTTACCGAGATAGGTTGGCATTTTTGCGTAAGTCGGCGAGATATGCAAACGATGCGGCTATTTTTAGTGGCACTGGAATTACCGAACCGAAGAAGACCGGGAGTCGTCTTGTCTTCATTTGTAGTGCACCTATGGAAATAAACCGTCACGCGCATTGATTCAATGGTCACACTTTGGGCGGTCACGAGATGCCAATGCCAAGTGAAAGTACTAATATAACCGAGATGAAGATCACATCCATGACCAAGAACAAGAAGTAAACAAATAACAAACCGAAAGAAATTGTCACACAAACAAGAAAGTCACGATCACGGTGCGAGAGAAATGAGATTCTTGGCCCGTTAACAAATTGGGGGAACAGAAAACGACAAATTAAAGCGGAATGGTCAATTATTGTTATGCTTGTGGCCTAATTACCGGGCCGGTATCACTTTCCATTGGCACTGGCTGTAAACGCGATACAGATATTCGCTTCATGAGAGATGTCTGCGTCGAGTGTTTACGTCTGCGCGGCGAACAAGCAAAAATAAAATGAACGGACAACACTGGCTGAAAGAGACACACAGTGACCAGTCTTAGTCGGGAGGCTAATTAAAAAATGACCAAGTGATCGATAAAAGTGATATTTTCGCATAACGTGCGCATGAGGTGATTCGCATAGAGGCGGAGGGGGCGACGACAGCGACAACTGGGTGTGGAGTACTGGAGTGGTATAGCAATTCCAACTGGTTCCATGAGTGAACTCTTTCACTTGGTGCGCATGCGTGCGCTTTGGGTGGCAAAGAGGGCTGTAACTGAGCTGGTACTCCTGATCTCTACACATACCTACTGCTAGTGCCAGTGCACTAATGGCGATTAATCACTTTTACTGAAGAGATTAGCTGCCTACATTAATTGGTTGTAAGCTGAACGCATTTGAATCGACTCGCCGAACGGGGTTAAATAGTTCACAGAAGACAGGTCCAGTGAGTGCCAGCGTTTATGCGTAATGGGTGACATATAGCATAAGTAGGGGACTCTTAAGCGTGTATATTTTTGAGCTTAAAACTTAATGCCTGTGAAGGGTTGACAAATTTTAAGCAGTCGCCCAAGAAGGGGTCTGAATCTAGAGTCTGAAAAGTGTCGCTGGGCTTGTTGGCAGGCTTCTGTTATTAGCAAAAGTGTTCAGTGTTAAATAAGGATTTTTTGAAGCCTTCTCCTCCCCGATCTGTAGAAGAATGGAGGTACACATCCTAAAATCTAAATCCGCTACAAAAGCAATTCAATCAGCTGATCTTTTATTATAGGACTTACCTACCGAGTAAAGGCTGCTAGGGATTAGTTGAAAATGTACGCAACCGAAGTACAAGGGCAATATAAAGAATCAGCGAACGTAGTTAGTAAGTAAATGGGTGCGTTCCGAACTCTAATTTACCAACTCTGACAAGTTCTGACAGTCGCTGGTTTTTGGACCTTCCATCTCAGCAAAAAGTTAAGTTAAGTAAGAAAAGGTGCACTGAAGCGTTTCCTAGCCATTTCTTAATAAAGGGTTTTCCGCTATTTCGGTAGCTGTCACTTTTGAAGCTGTTATTTTTTTGACATTTGACAAGTAGAAACTATGCCATTACTAAAAATGGAACGATACACACTTCAACAACGCACTGAAATTATAAAAATTACCTACAAAAATGTTGAAAATCTTGCAGTCATAGTTCGCAAAACTAAAGCATTTTTGTGTCGTCGTGAAGCACCTTGTCGAACGCCAAAACAGAAATTGTTGGAAAAATTCGAGCTGTTGGGACAAGTTACAAGTTTGATGTGAAGAATAAAACCCGTGCACGTCGCTCAAGAACAACTGAGAATATTGCTGCTGTAGCCCAAAGTGTTGAAGAAAACCCAGGTTTGTCCATTCCTCATCGTTCTTTGGAATTGGGCATTCCACAAACGGCATTAGGGCCGGAGTTGGATGGTATTGATCTTGACAACGTTTACTTTCAACAAGACGGCGCTACGTGTCACACAAGCAATGAAACCATTGATCTTTTACGCGAAACGTTTCCGGACAGTGTTATCTCTGGAAGAGGTGATCACAATTGGCCACCGAGATCTTGTGATTTAACACCTTGCGACTTTTTCGTTCTTCCTTTGGGGCCACATGAAAGATAAGGTCTACGCCAACAGCCCAGCGTCGATTCAAGACCTCAAAGATGGAATTCGTGAGTCTATTGAGGGCATAGGGCAGCCACTTTTCGATTTTGTTATGGAAAATTTCATGAAAAGGATATGGTCCTGTAAGCGTCGTCGTGGTGGCCATTTGGCTGATGTTGTTTTTCATTATTAACCTTCCTCCTTATTATGAAATAAATATCCGATCATTTATCTCAAACAATGGCATTTTTCTTTGAATATCAAAATAACACCTCTTATTGGAAAACCGTTTAGATGGTTTTTTTACGCTGATATATTCAAAGCTATGAAACATGTAACGAATAAATTCTATTAACGCTTTACCGGCAGTAAAGTGGAAAATATCAGGTGCGAGTGTATTGTTTGTGAGCCGGAATTCTTAAATTTACGTGACATTTGTCAATACGAATTTCTTTGTTACAATAAATAACTCGTAGGGAAGTAACTGTAAATCGGTCAAATGGAATAAATTGCATGAACTATATAAGGTTTTAGGTACTAAGGCCCCAGCTATAGCTATCTATACGTAAAACTAAATCGTAAGCTTTTTTCAACAACTTAAAATTAATACTTGAAACTCAATCTTGGTCTCAAAATGTTGCCTTTGAAATATTAAGTTAGTTTGCCAATACAAAATATTAACATGTGATCTGTAACTTCTCTTGAAAAAGAGTTTATTAATTTTTTCGTACGAAAAACTTTTTCCGATCCATTTTTCAGTCAATTACCCATAAAAAGGCCACTGGAATATTTAATTTCATTACAGCTCCGTCTTTCAGTATTTTGTTTATTAAAAACGGATAAATCAGCAAAAAAATAAATAAATATCAAACTGAATCCGAATGTTTTTCAACGTCTGCAAACTGTTAATTTTTTTAAACCCACTAACGTTTATTTTTGAAAATTATTTTTCTTTCTCGCCTATGTTTTTAAAAAGCGTCATGCCAAACTTTCGGTCCTTTATTTTTTGGTTATATTCTCTTTTTCTGAGAGAATATATCCCCACTCATTGATATCTGACATTTTGCCGAATTTGGCCCAAAAAGTGGGGAACAGACCTACTGTATAATTCATAGGTGACATGTTTAGATTAAGATTAAGTACAAACGTCACTTTAAGTGCTCAAAAACACAACAACAAGTTTTCTGCGGTTGTTTTCTGTTTTTTTTTTGTGGTTTTTTGATGAAATTTAATTTGTACCCACTGACACCAAAGTGACAGTAAATTTTTCTGCCAGGTTTTTTTCTGTTTGCTACGACAGCCTAAACGTAAAATAAAAACCATTTCCATATCGTTCCAACTTTTCTGTTGCATTTTACGTATAGTATATCAGCTTAAACTGAAAATGAGTTCTAAGTCAAAGCAGCCAACTCGCTACTAGTATTCTAGTATTTAATTCGAAAGTTCAAAGGCAAATGCGGCGAAAAATTGAACGAAACAAATGCAGCAAATTTTAGTACGATTATTTTTACTTCAATATAGCTCTTTCTGTTATACTTTTTAACTTTCTCGTTACGTAGTACCTAAAAGAAAGATATTGTTTTCGTAAAAATATTCTGAACTCGAGAACTTCAAACAAACGATGCTAGAGGAACTCGAAAAAGTGCAATTACAACTACGAAAAAATTACTTTATGGAAGTAGAACACTTCTTCAACAATATTAAAAATGCACCTTAAGATAATTGCAACCGCTTAGAGCTTATACAATCATAAAAGCATACTTCAACGAATCCACATTTTAAAACATATCCCTGTTGTTAGGATATCGATATATCTAAAACCCTATTTCCAAATTCCAATCATAGACAAAACCAGGGGCACCAATCTATCCCAGTCAAAAACAAGAAAATGAACTTGAACTTGACAAAAAATTTATATTGTGAAAATATGCAAAAACCTTGAAATTCTTTTTTTGACATAAAATGACAGAAGGGTACCAAGGTAAAAAATTTGCCAAATCCCGTATAAAACCAATATTTTTAAGCACTTTATTCAAAAACATATTCTTAGGTTTTCTGTATGGTAGGCTTTAAGTTTTTTACCTAATACCTAAATAAGTCGTGCACTTTATATAGTGTTTGTCATTGTCAATGGTATCTATTACTTTTTTTTAGATGTACCTATATTATATATACAAAGGTAAGGTTACTTTAAAGAATAGGCAAAATTGGTTTCATGTGACATTTTAGGGCCTGTCAACATTCAAGACCACATTACCTATATTCAAATATCGATAGAAAAACATTTTTTTTTGATTTAAAAAACAAATCTAATCTCATCTAATCCTACTCAAGATTAGTACTTATTTGTTCAATTCCATTTAATCACGATAGAGCTATGTTCAGACGATTGCCTTTGCCAGATCTGACCATACTGTCAGGTCTAGAAATGTTCTGACAATGACCTGCAAATGCAAATGCTAAATTGCCAATTCACACGGTTGGCATATGTTTGTTTACAAAAAATTCAAATTTCCACATATTCGAAATAATTTAGTTTATACAATTTGCATAAACCTACAGAAAACCTGAAGAAAATAGAACCGAAACTTTGTTTTGCTCAATCAAATATGAAAAATATTTGTCTGGCAATGAAAATATTGCAGATTTAATAAGTACAGCACATCTAACAATAGGAAATGAGTCTGAAAATGTCCTAAACGTCTGGCAATGCTTTGACAATAATAAAATTGTGTGTTCACACGATTTAAATTTTCAGGTGACAGTCTGATAATTATCTGGCAATGACTTTTCTGCAAATATTGTTAGACAAAATTGTAAGTTCACACGGTTTTAAGATTTTTGGGACACATTTTTCAATGACAGATCTGGCAATATTGTCAGAACAATCGTCTGAACAAGCTTAAGTAATATTTGATCTAACCTAGGATCGTAGAGAGAGCTCTTTTTACATTATTGGAACTTTCGGTCCTGAACTTGCTGGGTATTTCAATTCTAAATGCGAGAAGTCCTAACTAAACAACTTGCGATAAAAAAAATTCACTTTCAAGATTAAGTCATTATGAAAACAAAGTGCGTCCGCGTCGTCTTTTATTAAAGGCACAGGTTACATCCAGCTGAAAGGTATATTTGTAAAAACAGGAAATCTGTAGAAAGGCATTAAAAACCAACTTCTTTCTTACAAATTTTATGTTCAATAATTAAGGCCCTACAAGATTTAACTTTCATGTTTTATGTACCTAGTCACTGATTTGTGACAGTGCCAATTTTTGTTCCTCTTCTAATACTTAAGCTCCCGAAGGTCGTTTTAAAACATTTATTTTTCTCTAACTTATCCAAAGTGTATTAAAAATAACTACTACATTCTTATCGCCTATTTGTGTGAGTTGCTTAAATTCGACAACTACACATATTTTCTGAATACCTAGCTAATTTGTCAATTCAATAAAATCGAACGAAATTGTTCTACTAAATTGTTCCATTTTTCTTATTGTTCCATTCACCAATTTAAAATTTTCTGCTGGAATTCATGGAAGGTATTTTGCAATCGATTTGCTTTTAATTTGTTTTCCATTTCAACTGACGACACATTTACTCTGATAGCTACCTTTAAGTATGCCTCTTTCTAATAGGTACAACTAGAGTTGGAACCGCTGTCATCGTGTTTACAAAGTACCTATTGACATTACTTAATTATTTTCGTTTTTTTTTGTGAATTGGTGTGAAAAACTCACCTTCCCAGTCGAATAGATAAAAGCCATAAAACACTTTCCACGGAAGGTTCAATCTGCGATTAATATTTTAAAGCCTTGTCAAAATTCGATTCCCAACGATTTTCTTCGATTATTATCCGTGACGAAAGAGAAACTAGAAACCGATCTGTAAACCGTACAATCAGGGGGCAAGCTCTAATTTTTGATCTCAGCCATTCATCAGTGAAACCTTCAGAAGTTAATTCCCATTAAACGATCAATTAAGGGCAACCAACCAATTGTTGGCCATAATCCGTTCTGCACTCTTATAAACCGATATCTGTATCCCACTGTGGGGAGAACAAATTCATATAATCAAATCTATCCACACTCGGTGACGATAATAGAAACCTCACGACGACGGCGGCAACGCCGACTCAGATGACTATGTACGTACATGGCCTACGACTACGACTATGACTGTACGACGACGACGACGACAACGATAAAAGATGAAGATCAAACGCGCAAACGTAATAAATCATCGATTCAATATGTCTGCGCGGCACGTTTCCGCCGATCGATGTTGCGCGCAATCACATAAATCACACACAATGGTCGCGCCGGCCGTGTCGCTGCTGCTCCAGCTTCACCAGATCGAGTGCAGCAGCTCCAGAGATGTTAGCCAATTGCTCGAGTGTCAATAAAGTGTCTGTACTCTGGTACTCTGTGAGCATTCCCCGACGAAGGGGCCTGCAATTTATTATTTGTTAATAAACATGACAATAATTTCTCATGCTTTCTTTTCTCTTTCACCATTATGAAGTGATTAATAAAAGAATACAATTCATGGCATGGCATGACGACGACGATGCCAATGCCGACACCGACACCAGCACACGAACGCAACAAGACACATTGCCGGAAGACAAGCCAACGACGACGATGCGACGCAGAAGAAGAAGAGAAAGGTGTTAGAAGAGATCTGCCATAGCCACACTGCCGCCGGTGTTATTCACCTGCTTTGGTTCGGAGTAGATGTTTGAGGTGACCCAGTACAGGTGATTGTAGTGGTGCACCTTCTCCTCCACCGCGCACGCCACTGGGTTGTTATCTTTCGTGACGAGGGAGAATTTGCACTGCGATTTTGATGAATGCCTCAAATTGTTTGTTTGCGTTTTTACAACTCCCTCGCCATTGTGTGTGCAGGTTTTCTTGTTTTCCCGCCGCGTTTCCCATAATTTTCCCGCTCAGCGTGAGACACATACTTGCATTATGTGGAATTGGTGGGATTTGGTTGCTCTGTTCGGCTGGGTGCTGCCCTGCGCCTGCCATTGAAAGCGTGCACTGTTTCTGTACGAATGTGACTTTTGTAAGTTTCTGATTGTTGAACTTGTAATTGATGGCGCTAGCGCGTGGCTAGGGGATTTTTTTTGCGAATATGAACTGGTAACTGGAATTTTCATATGCAAATTGAAAATGTACTAGGTACTATAATAGCCACGATCTTGTTGTCAAAACTGTAGGTACTCAAGAAGAGGAGAATAGTAATACTTTTTGAGTGGCAATCGTAGTAGAATTAGGGCGGATGAAGCTAGAGGCACAAGAATTTCAACTCTCTTAGTATCTGTTATGAACTTAAGATGGAATTTTCAAAAATCAGAATGAGAAAATTAGTGATGTGCATTTTGAGTGAACCAGATAAGTACGGTTTTCAAAAGACGTCCCCTTTTTTGTCAGAGATCTATTTTACACCTTCTTTTTTCGCTTGGCTTATTTTTTGTCCTCTTTTTTAATACCTTCAATTCCAATATAAACAATTCCTTAATTTTAAAACTTTTAAGTACGCCCGTAAAAACTAGCAGTGGTAGCACTTTTCCGATGTAAAGGGTTTTCCAATAAGAGGTGTTATTTTGATATTAAAAGAAAAATGCCATTTTTTGAGATAAATGATCGGATATTTATTTCGTAAAAAAGAGGAAGGTATGCCGTTAATAATGAAAAACAACATCAGCCAAATGGCCACCACGACCACGCTTACAGGACCGTATCCTTTTCATGAAATTTTCCATAACAAAATCGAAAAGTGGCTGCCCTATGTCCTCGATAGACTCACGCATTCCATCTTTGAGGTCTTGAATCGACGCTGGGCTGTTGGCGTAGACCTTATCTTTCACGTGGCCCCAAAGAAAGAAGTCGCAAGGTGTTAAATCACAAGATCTCGGTGGCCAATTGTGATCACCTCTTCGAGAGATAACACGGTCCGGAAACTTTTCCCGTAAAAGATCAATGGTTTCTTTGATGTGTGGCACGTAGCGCCATCTTGTTGAAAGTAAACGTTGTCCAGATAAATACCATCCAACTCCGGCCATAAAAAATCATTAATCACGTTTGTGGAATGCCCAATTCCAAAGAACGACGAAGAATGGACAAACCTGGTTTTCTTCAACACTTTGGGCTACAGCAGCAATATTCTCAGTCGTTCTTGAGCGACGTGCACGGGTTTTATTCTTCACATCAGTAACTTGTCCCAACAGCTCGAATTTTTCCACCAGCTTCATCATGATGAAAATGTTAATTTTACTGAAGATTTTGACATTTCGGTAATCGGTTTAAGGTTGCATTTTTACTGAAAGTTTGAAGCTGTCAAGTCGCTAATGAAAGACCGCTTATAATTAAAAAGTTGTAGAATGATCGGTGGTTGTACTAGATTTTTTAGTACCGAAAAATCCAATCTGACGCATAAATAACACTCACCAAATAATATTTAAACAGATGGACATGATCATAATGTTTGTTGTTTGGTGTAAATCAAGAACCCTGTGTTCTATTACTTTTCATCGTTTGTAACGAAACAATACATGCGGGAATTCACCTACAGAAATACAGAATTCATTTGGGCTATGTTTTATAAGAATCGGGTTTGAAATAAAGCCGTAATCGGTACCACAAAAACTTTGTAGAAGTTTAACGTCAGTCAACATTTGATAATTAAATCCGGCTTGAAGGACCATGTATAATTCGACGTCACTCAAACTTTCTTTTCAGGTTTTTGGTTCAAAGAAAAACGCACCTTAAGTTATAAAACTTTGCTTTAATAATGATATAATGTATATACCTACTATGTGTGACAATTTTACCGGCAAAAAACGACCGGGTTTTCCTATTTATTTATTTAATTTTTAACATAAAATGGATTTTGACATTTAACTTCAAATAAAAAAAAAACAATGACACCGAACAATAACAAAGTACTAAACTGCTGCACAAAAGTACTAGAATGATTTTCCACTAATTATTGTACAATATTATAGTTGGAATTAAAAATAGGTATAATGAAAGTAGGGAAAGTTTTCATAACCGTCTGCCTAACTAAGACCTGCGTTAGACTTGTTCATAAAGTCAAATTTTTGATCGAACAAACGCAGATGAATTGCAGAATATTCGTTCATAAATGTTATCAGCGTCTGGCAGATTGTGCATCCATATTTGTTTGTCTGCAGAAAGCGCGGGAGGTAAAAACAAAAATTTACAGTGCGAAAAATGTAATTTTTTTTGGATATTTTGTTTTACAATTAAATTTAATTTTAAAGGAAGAAGAAGCTGCGGCGTGCAATGTGGTGAAAACTAATCTATTATTTGATAAAAGAATTCTGATGGAAAAATAATTCAACTCTGGGAAAAAGAAATTATGTTATTGTTGTCACACAAAAGTCTCTTCACAAATTCTTTTGCGGCCATTTCTGATTTTTGTCTTACGTTGTTACGTTTATGAACATTCAGTGAATACAGTGTTACAGGGAAACGCTGAATACTGAATCTGAATTCATGGAGCTTATGACCAATTTTTTTCGAAAACCAAATATAATGACAGACCAGATGGCGACGGCAAAACCTACATCATTTGCACCTTTAAAATTAAGTGTAAAAGGCGAGCTTAGATAGGAAAGCGAATTGGACCTGCGACAGAACCTTGGGGTACCCCTAAGTTAACAACATACGATCGCGCTCTACAATCCTCAGATCTTCACTCTTTGTGACCTGTTATTTTTTAGATAATCTAAACAAGTCTTACATAAAGCCACGAGTCTGCTCACTCAGGATTTTCCAGAAGAATATGCTTGGTGATGATCGACAATATCAAACCAATAAATAACCTGTCATCCCATTCCTTAACCATCGCGGTTTGAAAATAACTTACAACAAAACTGTAGAAATGCGTCTTCTCTTGATTTGCCCTATTAAAATTATATGTGGCCTTAAGAAAGAGGCTTTTGTGAGACGCCTCACTAACCTAGTTTTTGCAAGATTTTACTTTTAAATGGCAGAAGTGAAATAGGTCTATAATTATACACGTATACACAGACACAACTGAAACCTATTTTCAAATAACGGAACTGTATTGGCTTTGGCACATTTGACGTATTCTGGAAGAGAATATAACTATTATTATAAGGGGTGTTCGGTTCTTATTTCATTTAGGTTCAGAACTAACAATTAAGTAAGACACATTAATATTGTGGAAACTTATGACAGCCCACATCACATATTCCCATAAAATCAAATGATTAAGCGAAATTATGCGTTCATTGAATGTTTCTTTACATAAATTGATTATGGCGCTTGTTGTGCGGCATTCTGCTTATAATATAGGTAATAATACAACGTAATATTGAGGACGTTCGAATTTCTAGTTAAGTAAGTCTGACAGCTGACTGACCTGATGTATTTGATGGGTGTTTATTGCTTTAATGGCACAGATTGGTTACCTACGTGAAGAGTGCTTTCATTTGACGTTTATTGAAGGGTAGTCGAAGAATCTAGATAAGAAATTCGTGACTGACTACTAAGTTGACAGTACGCATATGTGGTTGACGTAGGAAAAGTAACGTGGTTTTTACGTTCAGGTTACCTACTTCTAGTCCAGACCAATCTAGTCGACTTAATCCTGGCTGCATATTCAGTTGACATTTCGAGGTGTCAAAATTTAAAATCAACTGCGAGACTATAGGTTTGTTTGACGTGGCTAGCACTAGTGCCCACTAGTGCCCACTGAAAAGTGTCATCTAATTTTCCCGCCTGTCCAAAACTATGCTGCTCTGAAGTTTTACATTAAAAAAATAATGACAGCAAGCAAAATGACAGCGAAACTCAGCACTGAATTCTTGCGCCGATAAATTAACTGGTCAAACAAACCTTATAACAACAATTAAAGTTCAATTAGTCAACGCGTTCGTATATCTTGTCAAGACAGTTCTAGTTGACGTTTGACATTAACTAGGCATCCGAGCCAATATCAAACTGAAAAAACGTATTGAAATGTTGTGTACCTACTTGTCTTTTCCGGGTTAATACTTTTCGATCATTCAAAACATCTAGGAACACCTAAATTGTTGTACCAACATTTAAAATATGTGTGTACCTATATATTTGTGTATGTATTTTCAGGATTTCTTTTGAGAAGAGTCCATAAAATTAGACAGTTCAACTAATGGCCTACATTTTTAGGAATATTTTATTAATCTCATGATCTGGATCAGGTTTAAGCAATTTTTTTCATCTGTACCAATTTTTCTAATCTAGCTGGCACAAGAAAGAGGAGTTTCTAATGAACTTTGTACTGCCTAAAAAGGTATCTGCCGTACTTTGACAGTTACGTTTTATGACTTTTGACAAAAAGCCTTGTTTTTTTGCCATGATCTGATCGAGATCAGATAGTTTGTTTTGTTCCTTACCGGTTACATAAGTGAGTGGTTCCATATAATTTGAAATTAACTGAACTGTCAGTGTCACTTTCGAATATAAAGTGTTTTTTTTTTAGCCTTAAAAATTAAGCAAAAGTGAAAAATATATTTTGGTCACTTTGTTTATGCGATAATAATAGCCGTCTCATATGGTTTTGCTTTTACGATTATAAAATCTAGTGACAGATAGCTACCTTTTCTGCGTTCGTTGTTTATAAAGCCGACTTTTGCTTGAGAATACATATTTTAAAGAGAAAAGCAAATTTCCATGAGAGCTTGGGAGAGAAAAACTTATTTATGTTTGATGTAAATAAAAACAGTACATTCTGCAAGAATGAGTTACAATTTACTGCGTACACAGTACACTCTTCCAATTTTGCGAGCGTAAATGCGACTTCCTTCTATAGATCGATCCGTTTGTTAACTTTGTCCTTATGTTTAGTTTTTGATGATTTTATGGGACTTAATAATTAGAATTTAAAGACAGATAGTTGACTAATTCTGATGTTGTATTAGCTGTCACTTTTCATTCCCGAATGTTGCATTTTACTCGCTCTTGGTGAATGGTGTAAATGTTCTATTTGGTATAAAGTAACTGCTCACGAAAGTAAAACAATTCACATTTGAATGACCTAAAAAATGCTAGATTCGCTCGTTACTTTTATTTATTGTCAGAAACTAACGAGTGTCATTGCTAGACATAAACAAAATGTACAGCTGCTTTATCTCTTCACTGTAATTAATGACAGCATAACAAGAACTGGGGTCGAATTACCACATCCGTTATCGAGTGAGTGAAATGCATACGTTATCGAATGATCGAGTAACTACATTGGTATGATCACATACGAACGGTCACGTATCGAATGCACATTTAAAATTGTACCAATTGTACTAGCACAATTCTGCTACATTCATGGTTGATCGGGGACAAATGTCAAATGTATTGTTTTTTGTGAATGTTTTGAAAAGAAATTGGTGTATTTATAAATTCTTAAACATTGAATTGAGTATTTGCTGTATTTTTCATCTTCCAAATCAAAAGATGGTCATTGTGAGTCCATTTAACGAAGACGTTTTAGAGATAAAAAGCAATTCTTTGTCTTTACAAAACTCTGCGCACGTATAATCAATGAAATTATAATTTTCTTGAAAGTTTTGAAGTGAATAAGAGTGCATTCATATTTAAAATAGCCAAACTTTATTTTTGTGAAAGTATTACTACCGCCTCCCCAGTTCCATTTAAACTAGCTGCAACTTTGTCCTTACAAGAAAGTGGAGGATATCAACATTAATTTGGTGTGGTTGAACTTAATCAATAATATTTCAATTGTAATACCATTGAACAAACGTTTTTTGAAGGTAACGATTATATAATCGGAATGTTAAAATAACAAAATAAAAATATCTTTCATTTTCTCTACTGAAAATGAATTCACTCGACAGCACAAACCCTACCGTATGAAAATATGCTCGATCACTGATGACAGAATACCAAAATTCGATACTCGATCCCGTGTGCGATGTGCGATCATACCAAATCAGCAATTATCAGTCACGTATGACTCGATAACTGATGCGGTAATTCGACCCCTGTTTCAGCTGTCACAAAAAGCGATATTTTGTACAAAATCAATATCGAATCACCGGTTAAAAATATTATAGGAAGTTTATCGAGTAGATTATAGTATGTTGTAAACTTAGCCGCCTCTGGTCCATCGCATATAAATACATTCCAATAGAGGGCCAATGACGTTGGTTTCTAACGATTAACCATCGTTGGTTTGACATATTGACTGCGTAGTAACTTTAGTTACAAACTGGTAAAACTAATTTTAAACAAAAACAGTTGGAAATATAAAAATGTTATCATTCTGAATATTGTCGTAAGGGCGTTTCAACAAAAAAAAAAACTCGCTGATGCTGTAATTATTGTCATTATTGTCATTTTCATATTTTCGAATTTTCAACTCTCTGTTGCCTATAGTTTACTAACTATGCGCCATCTTGCTTCATTTCAATTTTAACTAACAGGCACTAATCTCAAACTCTTCGTAGCGTCTAGTTACCAACACTGACTCGTTCAGTAAACTCTTCACACTAAGGCAAATCCTGGATAAGACCAACGAATTTCAAGTCGAAACTCACCACCTTCGACTTCAAAGCCGCGTATGATAGCATACATCGTCAGGAGCTCTACATGGCGATGGCCGAATTCGGAACCCCGGCAAAACTGATTCAGCTGTGTCGCGTGACGCTGAAAAACACGCGCTGCAGCGTGCAGTTTGGAAGTAGATCCTCCGAACTATTTCAAACATGCACCGGATGCGCTATCATGCGACTTCTTCAATCTCGTACTGGAGCAGATAGTGCGCAGGGCAGCTGTCAACACGGAAGGCACTATCTTCAACAGGTCCGTCCAGCTGCTGGGCTATGCGGACGATATTGACATCATCGGTCGCTCCCAGCGTGCAGTGATGGAAGCGTTCAGGTGAAGCAGGTGAAATCCGTTGGCCTTGAAGTAAATGAGGGCAAGACCAAGTACATGCTATCAACAAACAAACAAGCAACTGTCCACCGCCTAGGACAAAACGTCACTGTTGATAGCAAAAATTTCGAGGTAGTTAGGCAGTTTACCTACCTCGGAGTAAACATAAACTCCACGAATGACACCATAGTGGAGATCCGGCGAAGAATAACCCTAGGAAAGCGTTGCTACTTCGGTTTGGCAAAACAACTGGGTTCAAAACTCCTAACTCGAAGGACGAAATGTGTGCTCTACAAGACCCTTATCTTGCCAGTTGTGCTTTATGGCGCCGAGTGCTGGACTGGTAGGCAAGAAGGAAGAGCTGATACTGGGCTCCTTCGAAAGAAAAATTCTTCGTCGAATTTTTGGTCCTGTGTGCGAGGAGGGCGAACTCTATGAGCTGTACCAAGATGTGAATGTAGTCCAAAAAGCCAAAACACGTCGACTACATTGGCTCGGCCACATCGAGCGAATGGACAATAATGCTCCGGCTAAGAGGATCTTCGAATCCCAGCCCCCAGGTTCGAGAAGACAAGGAAGACCGAACCTCCGTTTCAAAGACCAAGCCATCGCGGATGCCAGAGCGCTTGGTCTCGACAACTGGAAGCAACGTGCCCGGGATCGTAGCAGTCTTTCAGGCAGAGACTCTTCACGGGTCGGGAGCCCGATAAGTAAGTAGCTTCACTGAAAGGTATGGAAGTCAACTACAGAGCTCTAGTTTAAAAAAATCCACTTTCGTAAGCTCGTCCAACTCAAAGCTAAACTAGTTTCCTTTTTTTTTGAGAGTGAGACTTTTTCCAATCCATGTGAAACTGACAGCTTTGAGACAACATTTTTGAGGACAATAGAGTTGAAGAATTGGTTCAGCTTAACAGCGCTTAAAATAGAACGAAAAATATGCCTGCAATGTGGTAAATTAATCTGGAAGAAGCTTCACCTCTCCACGAAAACATTTACGAGTCTTCGAGACAGCCTTAAGTCACTCTTACTTGTCCGTTCAAAATTCCTCCAGCTAGCGCAGTGGCTTAGTGGTAGTGAGTTGGGCTACTAAGCGAGGGGTTCCCGGTTCGAATCCCGGAAGGGCCAAATTACATCTTAATGTTTTTTTTCCACTGCGCCACCTCTCGCGAACGTCTGACAAACATCCGACAGTAAAACTGTCATGAAATAGCTTCTCAATTAGACGTTTGGACTCGGCGTTAAATTGTAGATCCCTTTCATTCATCCCAAAAATTTAAAACAGACACAAAACGAATGGTTGTGAGAAACTAGGCCTTGGGTGCCACAAACCTGTCGCGCCAAAATATTATTTATTTATTTACTTTTATAGTTAACCTTTTAGACACAAAATCGTATATCAAATCATCTGGGTCTAGGTGGCCTCGACACTTGCACACCATCCGACTACCATCCACCCAAACTAATGCAGTCATTACCTGATCTAACGAGCCTCTATAACTCTCTACGGAGGTCAGCAGTCAACCTCATTGCCTTCCGGCAAATCCCCCAACACAAGAAAGCAGACATATGACACCCATCAGTGCTGTGCACAGTGAAAACGATCCGTCGCCCCACCCATGGCCTCCTAAGTACCTTACAATGTATTAAAAGCCCCCGCTAGGCAAACAACTGACGCCGCCTGACCAAGACCATACCCGGCCCAATACCAGAAGTCGTCATCATCATCATCAGCAGCAGTTCAACAACAAATGGTTTGTTTGCGGATTTCCAAATCAACAACCAAACCCCACCCCTACGCGAGTACTCCTTTCCAATTTTCTTTTCATCAAGTATTTTCGTTTTCATTTTTATTTTGATTTTGTCAATAATTGGCAGACGTGGATGTAGAAGAAGACAACAACAAAAAAAAAACGAAACTATAGGCCATATCGGCCGACACATCGACTACTTGACTCTGGCGGACGGGAGACATCGTCCATGCCAAAACCTCATTTATTTAATGAATCCCAAGATAAGGCTCCCGCGCCAAATGCTCACGGCGTGCGCGCGCGCGCTCCCAGCCTCTGTGCATATGGATATGTTGTGTGGCGGAGGAGATTTTCTTAAATGGAAAATCCATTTCACTTTTTATATTAATCTTCACCTGCCAGAAGGATGACTTTTTCCACCACACCATCTCACCAGAAAGACCGCTAATAGTCGGCTCGGGTTTGGTATGCGCGCGGTTTCGAGGGGGGGTGGCAGACGCTGCTGCTGCTGTCTGCTGCCTAAGATACACACGGTATATTTATATTTATCGACGCGTCGGTCGTCTGATTTTGGAACCGGTATGAGAATAGATGGGACATGTGCGTGAGGAATTTCAACCGCTTCAAGCGAAAAGTGCAAACAAGACGAAGAGGAAAAGTGCACTTTCGGTTTTACGGAGAAAATTTGCGGCATCGCGATAAATTTGGATTTTCTGTTTCGCATTTTTATTATTTTTCATAATTTTTGTTCGTTTTTAGGCCAAGTGCGCGGTGAGATGGAAATGAAAAGTTTGCGACATTTTTGCGATGAAAATGAAAAGGAAATCCATCAAACAGGATCGTGATGCGAGGTGGGGCGATGCGATTTCATCTTTTGAGGCTGCGGGTGAGTGGTGTGTGTTTGAATGTTTTTATATTCATTTATGTTGGGTCAATGAAACCTATTAAGGATTCTAAAAGAATGTCTTGTTTGACAGTGCGAAAGTAAGACAAACAATTTTAAGAATTCTTGGATTAGGGTCCGCTGAAAATGAGTTCATTACTTCGGTCGACGATTTATTTTTGAGCTGAGGTGAGTGGCCTTTTTTAGGAAAAGGAAGGGTCAAAGCAAGAGGCTAACTCCTGCGGTTAGGGGCTCGAGCTTTAGATCTGTACTTGACATTTTCTCTACTACAGCTGGCCCACGGGTTTCCCCCCTCAATGGAAATACTTGCGATCGACTCCCGGCATTGATCTAGCTTTCTCGGCTATCAGTATAGGTTCGAGTTATATCCTTGATGGACATTCGACGTCGGTTTAGGTGTTTTACTTCTGTAATCGAAAGAAATCTTTTCCTATCGCATATTTTCCAAAGCTCAACCTATCGACGACTTTACGCAGCCAAAACCAAAAACTGTGGCAACATTTCGAAAAAGCCGTGAGAAACTGGGAACTGAGTCTTCATCTGACCAACTCCAATAAATCTTACTTACTTACTTAGGCGGCGCTACAGTCCGAGGTGGACCTGGGCCTCAGCCAATACCGCTCTCCAGTTAGCGCGATCTTTGGCTAACTGCCTCCAGTTGCACACTCCAAGTTAGTTGAGGACCCCTTCCACTTGTGCGCGCTACCTAAGGCGAGGTCTTCCTCTATTTCGTTGTCCCTCCGGGTTGGAATCGAAGACTCTTCGGACGGAAGCTGTCCATTCGTTCTACATGTCCCAGCAAACAGATGCACCAAAACAATTACCACACAAAGATCCGAGCTGTAAAGAAAGTAAGGTCGACTCGTAAGCATTGCAAACAAAAGAGGATAGAAGAACAACAACCTCTCTAGATGAAAGAAGGAAGGTTAACAACAAGCCGCGATCTAAGAAATGGAGACGTTACTCAAGGAGTAAAATTCCAACGCCAGAAAGAACGCGCTAAGGCAAAAACACTTGAACAGAGGCGTCTAGAGATGAGCAGAGGGAAGCCTTAGATTACAGTCGATGTTGGGGATGTGTAAAAATCACTTCTGTTGATTGTTTAACATGAAAGAAGTTACAAATTTCGCTGTCAGGCAGAACTCAATAGAAATGATGATAGTAATTTCTAAACCCAAGTCCTACAAGACTTTTGGACCAGACTGGCGAACGTTGAAAGCCTGGGGTCGAATCGCGTCGTCCGTGATCGAACATTACGTTCACGGAATTAAGTTGATTTACATGTGAAACAAAAACAAATTTAGTCACGATATGCTCGTTCACGAATGACGCGATTCGACCCCTGTTTAGATACAATGACGAGTATTTAAAGAGCTCTGTCTAATTCTGCCAACCCTGTAAAACTCATCTATCAAGGGACAATGATGAGGAAAGCTTGCTGCTGCATAAAAGTCTGTAACGACCTCGCCGAGACCTCTGATGCCAAAAACGAAGTGACGTAGTGAGGCGTTGTCATTCGACTTCTTCAAGATTTAGCTTGAGGGGCATACGTTTTTAAAAATTTCATATACAATTGACTGGCAGAACTTAGTTAACTTTCACTGATGAATGGCTTCCCTATAAACTCTGAGAATGACATCACATCAAAAATCAAGCCGAGTTGACGACGGTGTTGTTTTTTTATTTTTTTTTTAAGGAGGCAAAGCTGGATGCTTTGATGCTGACATCAGCTGAGTTTTATAAGTATGGCACAACGGAGGTGACTAACAAGCTAACCTAATTTTAAGGAAAGATATGAACTGAACATATGGGAAACTGGTTTTATATCAGTCCAATGTCCAATTACAGATGTTTTTCATTTTTAAACGCAAATCCATTTCTCGATAAAGGGAAGAAGTTGCACACGTACTTTGTGGACTTTAAGGCAGCATTTGATACAGTGGATAATCAAGTTCTTATCTATAAGCTCTATGGTATCGGAATGTCGCAGAAGTTTGGAAGGGTTATACAAAATCTTTATGTGGACACAGTGGCGTTAGTTTGGAATGGTTAAGAGATGTCTTGTACAACAGGCGAATTTTAACAATTCACAATTGTACAAGCAAACCTTAACATGTGGAAAATTCTTAAGTTCCCCACTTTCTGTACCACAAAGCTACAAGTGTAGAAAAAATTTAACAAACTATTGTTATATTGAAAAACTTAACGTGCGAATTGTTAAGTGTTTACAAGTCAGATTTTATGTGGTTTCAAATTGGAATTTGAATCATTAATATTCAGAAAATATAAATTTATTGGAGTTCCAATTTTGAGAGTTACCCTTTAAATAAATGTGTAAATCGAAGCGTAAGCGAAAGCTACATGTACAGTAATAGTACTCTTAACATTTTGTTTTGACTTTAGTCAGTTCAAATTCGTATGCATATTATTAAATAAGAAAATAATTTTTTCTATTCAGATAAAAGTGATGAAGATGAATATGACAACGTTGCGTATTGAACGTTTTTAGACCCCGTATTAGGTTTGAGAGTGTCGAAAATACATCTACCGAGAAATTCGGCGCTTAAATAGTGTAGTAGATTATCTTGTTGAAAAGCTTACCTATAAATTAATATCGTAAACAAACCGAAAGAAATCTCTTAGTGTTCTACATTAAATTTCAATAGCCCTGCATTGGTCTGGTTCTAGAGATCAATACCACACTATTGATTACATGCATGGTCGTTATGTAGCTTGTGTCACGGCTTTATAAATGATGTTAACGTTTTTTTGGAATTATCTATTTTCGCCTGATACATTTTTTTTAAATTCAATTATGTATAGATTGATTTTGGACAGTTCTGCCAAAACACGTCTCAAATAAAATAAGACCAACTTTTATTGGTTGGCATGATATTTAGGCTAAGAGCCAAATTTTCCAAAAATTTATTTCATTTACCTTTGAAATTTTTTCATTAAAAGCAGCAAAAATAACGGTTTTATCCTCCAAGATTTTGGTTAGCACACTTTGCTTGACAGATAAACTTATTTGCCTACGCATGTCGTCTATCTGTCACGATAGCACTTGTACTATGACTTGTACAAAGAAGGGAAATTTCCATATTTAACAAGTGAAGCGGTTTTCTTTTGTGGTAATTATAGTTACTTGTTAATTTGACATATTTAACAAGTGCCTGTAAAATTGTTTAATTGTAGTTTTGTGGTACAGGACCTAGTTGGTTTAGAACGGAATCAGGAATCCTGGTAGACTTTCTTCCTAGCGGCATTAAATACGCAGGTCATACAATAAAGGTATTGATTTTCGCTTATGACATTGTACTTTTCGCATCAACACCTGAATCACCGCAGCTCATGACTAGCTGTGTCAATATTGAAGCCTTTGGAACTTGATAGCTAATCTAAAAAAATCCAAAATTATGATTTGAATTTTAGCTAATCGACTGCCAACCAATGTGGCTACCTATACATGACTTTGTTGGAAACAGGCTTCGCCTCTCTTCATTGGAACGCCTAAAATGCAAGATTACGTTCTGAAAATTATGAATAAGAAAGAAAGGCAATCGCTCAAAATTAAATTGGTTTGCTGAAAGGATCAACCTTGCTATAGTGACTGTGAGGTGGATCTCAATCTAGATAATTTAATCAACTACACTTCTTTACCAGCTTGTTTCTGCAGTTGACTTAAAATGTAGAGGGAGATTTTTGAACAACGCCACAGGATCACTCCATAGAAACCTTTTCTCTCGAATAAATCATAATCTGTAAGAAATTCCATCTGTCGAAATATCGATGATGGTCGAGCTAAACGGAGAAATCATGCAGTTTACGGCCAAAATTAGTGTTTGGAACGGCTCCAAATCCCAATTAGCGAACAAACGCTGTTGTCTTTGAACTCCTTGGTCAGTTGGATCTTGAACGGGTGTATGCCCGTTCAAGATCCAACTGACCAAATTGAAGTCTGAGAAAGGACTACTTCTTGAACAAGGCGTTGAATTGACTGCCTCGGATTGTAATGTACAAACGTTGAAGAGTTAAAGCCCGCGCAACATTAGCCCTTTTCTTATTTATGGTTAGTTCGCTGGACTACTGAGCGGGGGGTTTCAGGTTCGATCACCGGAAAAATACAAACCACATCCTAAGGTGTTTTTCTCTACGACATTTCTTGCGAACAACTGACAAATATTACAGAGTAAAACTGACATGGAAAGTTTCTAAATTCAGCTACTCGGACTCGGTACAAAGTTGAAGGTTCCCTTAATTCGACCAAAAGTTAAACCTTTCACAAAACGAACGATTATGAGAGGTTGAATCATAGGGTACTCTTACGGACCTGTTGAGCCTTTAATTATTTTTATCTAGTGTGCCGAAGTTATTGAGGTTAAAGAGAAGTGAGAAATAGTGTTTAATAATTTTGTAATGGACTTCGCGTTCTAAAATCCTTGTGTGTCTGGGGCGGGCATGGTTAGTTGGTTGGTTTAGGTGGTTGCCTTCCCTCCATCCTGATGAAGGAAAAATACAAGTAGCGCTTTCGAGCCGTTTTAAAACCACAAACTGATAGAACCTGGCAATAAAATAGGTGACATTTGTTATGGGAGCTCAAAACCAGCCTGAGAAGTTGAGAAATTTGATGATGTTGTTGAAATGGATGCCTTGGATGGTCGATAGGTCGTCAAAGAAAGGTTTTAGCTAGAGCCGGACATTCACAAAGAAGATGGAACATTATTTCACTCTTATTAGTGTCAGCGCAGCTACGACATTAGGTGTTGTGGGTGATGCCTAACTTGCCTGCGTGAGTTCCTAGAGGCAAGTGGACCGTACTAATCGCAGTAGGTCTAGAGTCATCTGCACGCGTTCTGGAAAGGATGTTATTTGTCCTGGCTTTTTCGAATGTTGGCCAAATCTTTCTTAAAATGACGCAGTTTGTGAGGTTCACCCATCTAGTTACCGCCCCTGCAGGAGGATTTCTCTCTTTACGTATTCCAGCGGAGGGAAAACTCTCCTCCTATTTTTTGATGTGAAACATCTTATGGCGCGACTTGGGAGTAAAATCGATTCTTCAAAGCGGAAATGACCAAGCGGAAGTGCGTGACGGAAATTGGCCTGTCGCCATCGCTATGCCGCCGCCTAAAACTCCTTAACCACTCAACCGATTTCAATGAAATTTTGTGGGTGGGTATGGTAGGTTGTAACTTGATGGATAGAATAGTTTTGGACCCGATAGGTGGCGCTGTTGTCGATCCACATTTAGCGAGAGAAGTTTCACATCTGGCGTGTGGTCACAAGGCCGCTCTCTGTTTTTTTTTTTATTAATTTATTTATTTATGAACCTGTATAAAAGAAGACTTCCAAAGCCCTGCTTTCAAGACCAACCATGTTTTTTTTTACCTCATTCAAGGGTGAAACCTTTTTTAGCTGCATTTTTTAATTGCCGCTTGACTTAAAATGCTGAAATTCGAAGCCCAACGCATATTCCAAACTTGTCAAACGGGATAAAGTTATTAAGAACTGTCATTCTACAAAGTATCCAATTGTATTTTCCAATGCGGCAAAAGACCATCACCTCACAGTTGCAGTTTCTCAACATTTTCAAATAAAACACATCAACGAACCGTTAAATATATTTATATTTATATTTATATTTATATTTATATTTATTGCACAACGGCATCTTCAAAAATCAGTAATACACATAATACAATATATTTTAGTTTTGCGTTAATAAAACATTTTTCGTTTTTTATATATGTATGCATTTTTTTATATTGCTTGCTCTTAAAAGTTAATAGTTTGGCTATTTACAAAAAATATCAACAATTTACGAATTAAACAAAAAAAAAAATAAGAAAACTATTTAAAAAAAAAGTTGTTTACATTTATTTATATGCATAATTAGAGTTAGCGACTAATTAAGGCAGACTTTTACTAGGTACATCAAATATTTTGACAGAACAAACACGTACAGATATATATATACAAAATAATTATAAGGAAAACGATTACAATCAGTGATACAGTGATAAAAGAGAAATACATAAACTAACCTAATGACTATACAAAAAAATAAAACAATTAATATCTTTATCGTTTCCGTTGTGTGTTGTTCTTCTTCTCAGTAGTAGAACAGCTTCATTCAATTTTTCTTCTGCGGTGTCTCGTGTCAGAATGTAAGATGCTACAGGCGAAGGCTGCTACTTTTCAGGCTGAAGTTGGCCACATTTCGACAAATTACTTTTTATATCTCAATTCCAATATAGAAAGCAAGTCGCAAGTCCGTTTCCTGTGTATGTGTGTGTGTGTGTGTAGTCTTAGTTGAGGGTGGTGAACCCTCAGCAATGGCATTTATTTGCTTCCGGGCAATTGGCATTTTATTTAGGGGTTAACCCACAGGTCATAGTCGTATATGACAGAAAGCCACTGGCATTTCGAGTAAAACAAAAATTAACAGACGACAGAGAGAGAGAAAAACTAGACAACCTGGACAGTGGCGAACGCACTGAATGTGACTTTCTTGGGAAACTCTGGTCCCGGCGATCCTCTTGTCTTAATCACCGGTTTCAATGGCTGTCGTGGCTTTAGCGACATTAGGCCAGCCGATGCGGCCAAAACACGCAGCTTCTGTGAGAAGCCTCCGCTATTGCTGCTGCCATTGGCATTGGCATTCGCTGTTGCCGCAGACGATGCGAGCAGGCCATTGCAATTCGATTGGTGTGATGTTATTCCGGTACCGGAAATCGACGCCGATGCAGGATGAAGGCGAAACACTTGGCCGTTTGCTGTTGGGTAGATTAGGCTGTTGCCACCAGTTGTTGTGATGTGATGTTGGCTGGATGGTGTAATGTACCTGCAAAGAGAAAGAGAAGCGACTGGTTAGTAGTTGTTGTTGTTTTTTTGAATATTTAATTGATTGTTAATAATTTTTTTTTCGGGTAGATGGAATTTCAGTGTCAAGGTTCAGTGTTGGAGGAGAAATTTTTTTTT
The DNA here is from genome assembly GCA_936431705.1 of Cheilosia pagana. Classification (NCBI taxonomy): domain Eukaryota; kingdom Metazoa; phylum Arthropoda; class Insecta; order Diptera; family Syrphidae; genus Cheilosia; species Cheilosia pagana. The sequence continues at coordinate 13,374,354 of OW386166.1, read as the reverse complement.
GGAAGGTTGTTGAATTAATGACGATGGTTGCAGCTTCCAATGATGTCAGTCAGCAGGCAGCCGTGACAGGTTACAAGAGTGCAAACATTTATTGCCACAGACAGACAGCACGCTGAGGTTAGGCACAACTGGCCACCTGGGGCAATCAGTACTAAGGTGGGGGACTTTTGTGGTACGAGAAGAGGGATACATCAAGACTCAATAGCCTTCGGAGAGTTAAAGTCTGTGGTAACAACCAGCGACACTAAGAGTCGACAAAGACTACAAGGATCATGATTGTCATGAGGTTGCTAAAATGCCGCATAACCCAAAAAGACGACAATTAGACTCTTGTCATCGAAATAAGGGATACTGGCTTAGATTTGGCGGAAGTAAAGACTGCTCTTAAAATGGATGAAAAAGCATTTAGATAAGCAGAAGGAAACACAACAAACAAGACAGTGGAGCTCTAATTTACCACGAAATTCTACGGCATACGCAGATTTCGCAGTGGAGGCATTGCAAAGGGTAGGAAAATCCGGCGGATCTCCTTTTCTACTCTTTGGGCTCGTGGACCACTTTGGCTTCAAGGCAGCGATGCCTTTTGTGCGACTGATTCTCAAGACGTGTCAACGGTTGTCGCTACCGCTCTTATAGCTAAAACCCAGACTCCAACCATCCCTGTAGACAGTCCCCTACTACCTTATCTAGCTGGCAGAAAGTTTCTGGTTCAGGTACGTACGAGGGCACAATTTTTGTAATGAAATCTCAATTCTACAGAAGCGAAAAATCCTGAAAGCATCGAAAATACAAGAACTAACACCCTTCTTAGACGAATATGGAATTCTAAGTGTAGGTGGCCGCCCTTCAAGCACTAGATGAACCAATGGATACCAAGCCCTCGGTCATACTCCCTTCTGATTCGCACATTGTGAACTTGACCATCGATGACTGTCACGTACGCGTTCTCCATGCGGCTGTTACTATTGTGATGATGGAGCTCAGTAAACGACTGTATTCGAGCTCGCCAAATCATCAAAAGGCGCATTAAGCAGTGTTTAATTTGTAAGAAACTGTGGACCGCTCGTGCTTCCCAGCCCTTTGTCCCGTTGCCCATGGAGCGGATAGTACTGTTGAGGCCGTTTGACAACGTAGGTGTGGATTTTACTGGGCCTCTTTATTGCTATGACGACAAACATATAACCCGAGTGTGGACATTCAAGGCACTACCACCTCGAAGTGAATTCCTCGCAAGCTTCTATGATGAGAGTTAATTTCATGCGTCTTTTTTGGCTACGCAACTAATTGGCGATATCATGACAATTCGGAGAGATATCAGTGTAAGTCTTTTTTGAAAACCAATGTTGAAATGACTGCTACTTTCTGATAAAAGAACAACAACCTTTACGCTGTCGTTGCTGATTTACATTGCTGAGCTGAGCTTTCTACTCAAGAGTCCATTTGTAGAACTATTTATTTGGATCCGAAGTGCCGGAAGTGGTTCCATCAACTGAGAGAACTGCACGGTAGTTACTAACAATCATTTTTGGCGTTCAGCTTCAACTTTATAAAAACTCGGAATGCAGTCATTTCCTATTTAAAATGTGTTCTTCTGACCTTTTTCAAATTTAAGGTAAATATTTGAAAGAGTATTCGCCCTTAAGGCAGGCGTACAGCAAAGCCCAAACGACAAGACGAGAAAAAGTTAAAATACTACGTCCGACAAACATCCGAGAGTGTGACTGACATTAAAGTGCTTCTTAATTCAGTCGTTCGAACTCAATTTATAGGTAACTAGCTGACCCGTTCTCGTCTTGCTTTACCCGCCTTTAACTTTTAAGACAAAAAGTCTTTTTATCGAACTACATCGAATACTTTTTAACTTTCTCGCATTACGTAGTAAGAGAAAGGTATTGTAATCGTACAAAAAATCGAACTCGAGATTTTACGATGATAGAGGAACTCGAAAAAGTGGGTCTCGCAATTCTGTCCGTCTGTCCGTCCTTCCTGAGCTCCACTGCGCAAACGGCTGGACGGATTTCAACCAAACTTCGGATTTGGAGTTGGTGGGCTCACAGTTCGGGGCCACTTTTTTTTTTGCACGTTAAGAGTTGCCGTTCTAACGGTATTCAGCAATTTTGAGTTTCTCGAAAACGGCTCTAACGATTTCAACCAAAATTGATATTTGGGCTTATGTAGGTGTAACTAAGATGGCTGCATACTCAGTTTTTCGCAGAAAAATCGAATAACGGTAATTTTGAAAATTGGTCATATCTCAAAAACGGTTAAAACCATTTCGACAAAAATTCATATTTAAGGTAAAACGGTCATTCCCAACATGATGGAAAACTCAGTTTTTCCCTAAATTATCGTTCAACGGACTATTTTGGAAAAATGTCGTTTTTTAAGACTTTATTTAATTATGGTTTGCTTGAAAAAGGCTTTAATGATTTTTTTCGAAATGTATACTTGCACTACCATATATTTGGTTAACATGGCTGCATACCCAGTTTTTGGCTAAAATGTCGAATAACGGTACTTTTGAAAAGTGGCCTTATCTCGAAAACGGTCAATACGATTGCAACAAAAACTAATTTTGTATGTAATATGGTCATTCCTAACACAAACACAGTTTTTCTCTAAATTGTCTATAATGGATTTTTGAAAAAAGGCATATTTTGAGAATTTGATTTTCTTTGGTTTACCTACATGAAAACGGCTAAAACGATTTTGACCAAAATGCATACTTGAAGTAAAATTGACGTTTTCAACATTATTACGTCCTTCATTTTCGATTCTAACCACCGGAAACGCTGATTTGGAAAACTGCTCAAATCTCGAAAACACGAATTTCGATTTGGATAAAACTTTAAAAACGAAGTAATACTAACATCCCGAACAATACCCTATACTCAGTTTTTAGCTAAATAGTTGAGCAAGATAATTTTTCGAACTCAACATTGCAATATTTGTTACTATTTTGTACGCATTATTTTCCACCAACAACGTTGATGTCAATGAAATGCGTTTCTAAATTTAAAAATGGTGTTGCTGGCGAATTGATGACATGGTTGATCCATTGTCGAACCAAAGTGCTGTCGTTCACTATCGAAGAGGATTTTTTAACTCACTGGAATTAAAAGTCGGATCGGTTCTCATAACGTTGCGAAATATCAATCCATTACAACGTCTTTGAAATGGTAGTCGGCTCGCGGTGATGAAACCAATGAACAACGTCATCGAAGTTACAATTCTTAAGGGAAAGATTCCGATGATTCCGATCTATATCCTATTTGACTTTCAACGTTTGCAATTTCCAAAACAAAGTTTATAAAAAAATCGCAAGGGCGATTAGTCCACTATACGTAGACTATTCCTGTGTCGAAAAAACCAACAGGCTTATTTGTTTTCGCGCCATGCAACAAAAAATATTGTGTAATGGCCAAGACAAGACATCTCGGAACAGCAAGTCATTTAAATAAAAATCTGCCAAAAAGTAATATTGGAGAAGGAACCTTCATTTCTGTCCAAGAGAATCATAATTTCAATCCACCGCACACTTCTCAACTATTACTCTCGCTTTTGAAAAGAAAAAATAAGAAAAAAATTAAGATTCCCCCATCCCGCAATTATACGGCCAATTGTCTTGATCTAGATTCTTCACATCGTAGACATCTGCAAATGCAACAGCCACACAAGAATGTAAAACATTTTTTGTCCCCGGATAATGATTTCCCGGCGATGACTCTGAGATTCTGAAAATCATTAAAAAAAAACTGCAATCACAACCAGAGAAAGTCAATCTCGCACAATCAAGTTCAAGTCGCGCGAGTTGTCAACTTCGTCTTATACAAAATACACACAGTGAGCATCGCAGACGGTGTGCAGTCTTTAGATGTGCTTTTCCTTTTCCTGATTATTTTTTTTTCGTTTTAATTGCTCTACTGGAAGATGACTTTTACCCGCAGAATTTCAAGATAAATGCGAAGAGATAACGAATGGGAAAAACTCAAACAAAAGACAAATGAAAACTTTAATTGATTCTGATTATTGTTTTGAAAAGTAATTGTTGGCTGGGTTTGATATTTATTTTTTTTAAAATAGTCCGCAGATAGATTCCTAAAATGTTCTTTCATTTTACAAATTGCTTAGTTGGGGCAGGTGTTGCAGGTTCAACTCTCGGATAAATTGGTATAATTTTGCGCAACCCCTTGGAAGGTGATATGACAAGCGTTCAAGCTACCCTGGGAAAGGTTGACAAATTAGAATTTTTTTGGTACACTTGAGTCTTTTCAAAAATAAATTGGGTACACAAAAGAGGTTGCAAGACGCTAGGTTTATAGAGTAGTCAGATGAGCCATGTTTGAAGGTGTAACGTATACGACTGAGTGTAATTGGACGGGAAGTCATAACTAAATTCGAGTCTCGAGAATGACGATCGATACGGAAATGCAGTGCGATCCATTGTTCAGTCCTTGTCAGTGGTATAAAACGTAGCATTGACAGGTATCACCTTCTGTTTTCATTGAGACATCTGCCCTTGACGGAGCACGCAACGTTCTATCAAACTTCCGATTATTATTGTCTGTACTATTGAGGTGAAAATCAGTGATTCATATTCCAACATATTCTTTGTACATTGTTGCTTGAGTAACTCTTTGTTCTCTTCAATTGATATCGAAGTCTCGTATAACTATACAGAAATAAATAACCAGTTTGCTCTTGAACTCTTTTGTTTTTCAATTTGAAGTATGTGACGGAAATGTTATCTTAAACTGGTAAATGAACTACAAAATGCAACTACAGCGTTTTCCTAAGCTTTTGTAAAAGCATGCAAGACCTTCTCAGAGAATATAGCCCTAGGGCCACATATGTAGGTACAATGTCTTCCAAAAGGGACTTCTGAGCTTTGAAAGCTGATAGCGGCCATATTGTTGAAGGTACATCTGTCAAATGGGCTGTCATTTATTCAGTCTCTTTTGACAAATCACCATGGATGGACATAGCGTTCAACAACACTTGCGAATGATACAATTGTTTCATGAAAAGCAGTTGAAAACTGACCCTCAAATCATCTTCAGCGATAAGGCCCTTTTCTGGGTGGATGGGTTCGTCAACAAACAAAATTGTCGAATTAAGGATGATGCCAATCCGCTTGAGGTCCAAGAGCGTTCAATACATACCAAAAAAGTCACTGTTTGGAGTGGATTTTGGGCTGGCCGCGTCATCGGTCCATATATCGTTGTCCAGGCCATCGAGCGCTATAGGTCGATGATTACCAACTTCTATTGGCCGGAGAACGGAGCAACGTAACACACAGCGCACGCACCGAGATCATGGGATTTGACCCCGTCAGTTTTTTTCTTATAGCTTTTTCTGAAGTCGCAGGTCTATGCGAATAAGTCATGAACCACAGCGCCCCTCAAAGCCAACATAACCCATGCCATCAGTCAAATTCAGCCTGATTTATGCGCCAGAGCCATGGAAAATTTGACATTTCAGGTGCGTCCCACCCAGGAAATCGTGGCGGACATTTGAACGATGTTATATACCCATACAAAATGGCATCAACTGGCCTTTCAAATCAATAAAAAACTTCGATAATATCTCACACATCCTTTGTTTTATTTAAATTTAAAGATGGGAAGCACTTAATGCAAGTACCTTTAAATGTTGCGTCAACTGTTTATTCAATCATCTACAAGACTCTTCTAAAAAGCTTATTCAAGTCGTTGGGGTGTTATAGTCGAACTTCTAACTGTATGTGCAAATAAAATTACAACTTTTATACCAAAAAGCAATCGTAACCAAAATAACCCTCAACCAATTTCACCTTAAGAACTCAATTCAATTTGATTTGCAACAAAAAAATCTTTAAAATAAATTAACCACTCCCCCCAATGTTAAGACATCATAATAATGTCCACCCAATGGCCATAAATTAAAAAAAAAAAACACCAAACGATCTACACCACCTGACGGACTGACGTCAAGTCCAACATTTATTGAGAACCCTTTCCGGTCGCGTCCGGTTTGAAATAAAAAATGAAAAGTAAAACCGAAATTGCTCAATTAATTCAAAACGACCCATTAAACAAAAGAAAACATCAGCAACCCCAACAGAGCGTCATTCACCACGTGCTGCTCCCCGTGACTACGCATTAGGTACACCCAATCAGTGTGTTAAAGAATTAAATAACCGCCAATCGATGTGGTCAAACACCTTAGGGACAGACGAAGAGGCACCTCACCCATCCAAATGAGCCGACAAAAAGCGTAATCATGCGCCCATTAGGCTCAGGCTTAGACCTAGGCCCACCATCATAAACGCGGACAAATTTATGCCGATTTAATGTGTTGCGAGGTCGCTTTTGGGCCCCTTCACGCTCATTGTCGTCGGAAATCGGTTATTGGTGTCGCATTTTACAAACAACTTCCTCAGATCATCGAAAACGAAAACCTTTAGAGGGACAAAAGACCGACGACGGGTGCTGCATGCGTAATCATGGGAACCTATCTGTGCATCGCCATTGTGCACAGAGAAGATGCTAATGGAGAGACTTTACGTTTCTATTAGGCGAATCATTTTTTACGATAATTAGATGCGAAGAGACGTTTTGCTGCGCTGGCTGGGGGAAGACTTTCTTTTTCGCTAAACGTTTTACGGCACAAGGAAGTCGACCATGTGCAGTGCATCCTCCTCCTCCTTCCCTTGCATTAATTGTGATTTTATCTATTCAAATTGATATTCTTTTTATTCGATGGCGAAAGACAATGGCCGCATCCATGATGCGGACGGGTCGTACAGTGGTGGCATTGCACTTGACTCTATTTGGGCTTTTACGATTTTACGATTCTGATGCAGTCTATCGCTGTGGCCAGAGAGGGTAATTGATAAAATCGGGGGAATAAAGGCCATCGAATTTGTTTGGGTTGTAAAAACTGATTGCGGAAGTCTGACCGAGGCGATTGGAGTATATGTTCCTATAAACGGATTGAAGCAAGGGTTACGGGTATACTCATAGGTGGTCAGGGATTTATGAGTTTTATGTGAGGAGTTTTGCAAGACTGTGGGAATGGGTTTTTTTTCCCTTTCGTATTAAGTAGATTTAATGGCACAAGCAGCTGGAAATTTCAGTTACAGCTCATAATGACGATAGTCGTGGCATTTTATGATGGAGAAGGTTTCTCTGGACTCTTTGCGGAAACACTTTTAGCAATCGGTGAGCACATTGTGATTCTTAAGGAATTCGGTAAAAGGCAGTGTGTGTGGGATGCAAGTGCAAGTACATCAAAGTCACGGTCGGTTTTTAAGTCTTTTTAGGACAAGTGAGTTTCAACAAGTGTTGCGCAGAGTAAGAAGAAGAAGGGCTATACTTTGACGTTTTAATAAGATCTTGTTTTGATCCGTTTACCAATAAGATGACTAAAAATTGGTTAAAAACGAATATCTGCAAAGTCGATTAAGGTATGCTTAGATGTGTTGTGGAATAAAAGAGAAGAATGTATGTGAAAGTAATTTAAAAGCACACAACTGGTTAAATTTGATATGAAGGAGCAAGTTTCCTGCGACCCAGTCGTGCACATCATTTCCTTTTGGCTACTTTTCTGATCGTTTCAAATTTAAACGACCTTTTTTGTCTCCACGGTGCAGATTTGCAGATAAATTTTGCAGAGAGCTCATTATTTGTGAGAAATAAGTTTGCGCTAATATTTAAGGCCGGTAAACGTGAAATCCAATTTTTCATACAAATTTTTCACTGCGAAATGTCAAAATGAACTTTAGACATGAAAATTTCACCAGGCAGTACGCTGTTCAAGTGAAAAATAGTTGTTTAAAAAGTGATTTGTAGGGGGCGTTACTTAAGCTATTTCACTTGGCTTTTATTGTCCGTCGCATTAAATTTTTAACATTTCGACTTGAAAATTTCTTTTAATTTTACAGCACTTTTTGGAGAGGAGTGAAAATTTCACTTCACTCGAACAGCGTACCAGCCTTTATGATTAAAATTGCTTCCTTTTCAAGTATTCAACAAACCTGTAAACTTTTTGTTTGCAAATGTCAGCCAATTTTATGAACTTGATGAATATTTAAAGAGGACGATTATAAGACTTGCCATGGGTGGAGTTTAAATTCATTTTCCACTGTTTTGAAACTAGATTAATCGGTAACGTCACTTTTTCTTAAGTCAGCCACAAATATGAACTGTCAATTCAGTAATCAATCTTAAAATGAGGACGTTCGAATTTCTACTTTAGTAAGTCTGACAGCTGAGTGACTAGAGGTCTGTTAGTTTACTTTTGTAGTAAAAATGGAAAAGACTGTCAAAATGCCTGTGGAGGGGATGAATTCTCTCTCAAAAAGGGAAACTTACGCAAAAGTTAAGGAACGTTTTTGTAGTAACTTGTGAAAAATGACAGTTGCGAATATTCCACCCAAATGCTAAATAGAACAACAAACTCAAATCAGCTGTAAATTTTCAGGCAACTGACAGATGTTTCAATTCATACGCAAAGAAATTTGTTGAGTAAAAACTAGTAAGAGGGGAAATATCTTGCTCTCTCGAACCTGCTCTCTTTTACGAATTTTTCGAGTTAGGGAACGACAATTGAGTAAAATGCGTAAGAATTCGTAAAAATTCGTAAGATTTAGATGTGTTTGAGTTTTTAGGTCTGTTTGACATTAGTCAAATTTAGTGAAACTTCGTTCATTTACGCAGAAGTTGGGTAGAAGAGAGCCACAAAGAGAGAACAAAACATTTCCTCTTTATAAAAAACCTGCAAATAATAGCCCAAGAAATTTCTTTGGGGTAGTTTGTTATAACTGACTTTAGCTGCCAAATCTCTCAAAAGTCAATTTGAATTGGCTGTTTATTTTGGTTTGATTTATTGAGCGCTGAAATTTGTAATTAAAAATAAATATTAAAATGTATCCGAGTGTCTTTCAAGTGTCTGCAAACTGGTAGTTTTTTTTGAACCCACTGACGTTTATTTTTTAATTTTATTTTTCATTCTCGCGCATCTTTTTAACAAACGTCATGCAAAACTTTCGTTCCTCTACTTTTTGGTTATATTCTCTTTTTCTGAGAGAATATATCCCCACTCCTTGTTATTGCCGAAATTGGCCAAAAAAGTAAGGGAACAGACCTTTTATCGGCCCAGATTGGGAACGTGATAAGTTTTTGCAGCTGACGTTTATGACAAATCTAGTTAAGAAAATGCTGCCTTAATCCTCAGTTGACATTTTAAAGTGTCAAAATTCAAAGATAAACCACAAGTTTACAACAACAAACTCATTTTACATAGTTAAAGTGTTCGTATACCTAGACCGGACAAATAAAGTTGACATTTTACACAAACTAGGTATCTGAATGTCTCCAATACTTTACTAGATTCGCCATGTACCCCTCAATAGACGTCAGCTGCAAAAACTTATCATGTGACCAATCTGGGCCGATAAAAGGACTGTTCCCTTACTTTTTTGGCCAATTTCGGCAAATGTCAGATTGAAGAAACTGTTCATGCGACCGAACTAGTCCCATCAAAACTGAGACACATCCAGTGAGTTAGCTGTCAGACTTATTTAACCAGATTCTTTAACGTTCCGATTGTTGTACCCGGCTGACCAGAGATAAATGATATTCCATTATCTTTGCGGCTGACGTTTAGTGTAAGCCATATCCTATATCCATATTTTTGTGTTCCTGAACGCAGCCGTGTGATTGTAGATTTCGCGTGAGTGACTTTTTTGAAATATGTATGACAGTTAAGAGACAGACAAGGAAATGAGCTAGACAGGGGAGGCTATGATGAAGAGCTCTTCATGAAATCTTAATTGTAATTTGTTTAAATTTTCAACTTGGAAACGTTACAATATTAAATTTCAAACTTAAAGTGCGATAGGGGTACTGCTGCGCTTAACTGCTTCGCTTAAATTGATCTTCGTTGACATTTTTATACAGGGACTTGAATTAAGCACCAAAAGGAAGCTGAGTATAGGGAAAGGGATACGCAATTTAAAGAATTTTCAGGCAGCAATGAATTTTTAATCAAAAGGCGAACTAGTTTATATATGGTAACGAACAAGGGTGGGTCCAAAAAACCCAGAGCTAAATTATGTTGTCGTTCGAAGTAATGAGAGCGCTCTGATGACGTCCACATTCCATAATACCAAACGAAGCGGGCTACGTTTTCATCAGTTTATTTAAAACTAGCTTACCCGTGCTCGCCTTGCTTCACCCGCCTGCCACTTTTAAGCCAAAAAGTATTTTCATCGAACTATATTGAACAGTTTTTTTTATTAAAATGTTCCCATCCTTGGACCTTTGTGAAAGCAATATACTTAAAGCAAAAGACAAAGATAATTAAAACAACAGCAATTAAAAGTCAAGTCTTCCATTATTATGAACGAATGAAACAACTTGACACACGAACCCCACCAGCCCATTTCCAAACTTTTCCCAATGAACATGATCATGATCATGTTTACTATTTTGTAAAAACCAAGTTATATTCCGGGTTAAAAAATATCCTAAAGCCCGACCCAGAATATAAGCAATAACTGTGCCAAGTTTCATCAAAATCCGTCTAGCAGTAGTCCCTTTCTTTTCTCCGCTCGACTTCAACCCCAGCCATCTGACAGCTCAGTGGTTGCGTTCCACACTCCTTACGAAAAGACACGATTCAGCTGACAATTCTAAAGATGGTATACCAGCCATCACTTCATATTTGAAAAATGATATATTACACAAGTACAAGTTACCCCTATTATTACTAAAAGCATACAAAGTCTTCAAGCATCAATAAACCACTACACAAATAGTAATTAGCATAATTTTAATTATAAGCTCAAGTCATCACCACACCGATCGACTTGACTTGCTATTAAAGAACAACTTTTAACCGACAACTAACTGCAATTTAAATAGCTCACAACTTCAAATGCAGTAGGTTTTATACAAGCATACTTTTATACCAGTTTTACAATAATTTCTCTCTTGTGAATGTAAATTGAAAAATAAGGCAAATAAAAGTGAATCTTGTTTAAACTTGGTATTACATCATTATGAGCCATAAGAAATATAAAAAAAAAAAATATATTTTAATTTATTCTAGGGAGGTGTTCATTGATCAGTGTGCGAGCGCTTAGTCATGGTTAGAATATTATTTTAAAAGAAGAGGCACAATACTTCTAAAAAGAACTATTTTGTGGTCGTTGCGGTTTTTTTTGTTGTTTTATGGAAACAGTTATTTATGTAGTATTTTAGTATTTATTAGCAGATACAAGTAACCAGTTTTGCGGGTCTTGATTGAATATATTAAAAATAAAATCCAAAAGTGTGAAATTGGAAGGAGTAGTATCATGATTTAAAGCTCAAACAATTTAGTGATGAAATTTGTTTTGCCTTTAAATCGGATTAAATAAGTAGTATGGACTTTATCCTGTTCGTATGTTAATTGTGAATGAATGTAGCCATCGAAATTAAACAAAATATTTACTAAAACCTGCCCTGATAATAGATCTAAATACTGAAGGAAAATCATAACAATTGGGCTGATAATTCTTGCGATAAAAACGGACAAACAAAGAAAAATAAAATATAAAATGGAAAGACGTTTAATTTTAATAATGGATGGAAAAATGAAAGAGTTGCAGTTGTAGAAAAATCTTGAAAAGGAGAGTTATATTAATTTTTTTCACACTCTTACTATACATGGACTGCTAGTGAAATGTCAGTTTCATTCAAACCTGCGAGGAAAAATGAAGCCAACATAAGCACTAGCCCTTTTGGTTCAGTGCGGCGAAAGTATGAGACCTCTGCGCGCCATTGCTATTTTTTACACAGAGCACAGTGCCATCTATTGTAGAAACATTGTAACTGCTCAAAATAACGATTTATTCAAATTATTTGCAACTTTCCTCAACAGATGGCTTACTCGGCACTTAAATAAAATACAAAGACAAATTGCACGAATTGCTCAATGACATTTGAGTGTTTCTGATGCTGTCCACCGTGATCCAAAAGAGCTATATCAGATCAGCTAGTGCAGCTGTTCGTCTTAAATCAGCATCCATTTTGTATAAATACGAATTCATTCAGAAAACATGAACTACACCACTCCCAAGGATGAAGTTTTTCCGGAGGATAAGTCGGTTCACTTTTATACTGACGGATAAAAAACTGACGAAGGGGTAGGTGGCGGTGTTTTCTTGGACACACTCGGTATCAGTCTCTCTGTCCGCCTTCCAAATCACTGTAGCGTGTTCCAGGCGGAAATAACGGCGATTAAAAAGGTTCTATCCTGGCTCGAGAAAAACGTGATATCTGCTTAAGACAGACAGACAGACAGACAGCCAAGCAGCTTTCAAATCCTTAGAATCCGTCTCAAACGATTTAAAAGAAGCTCTAGACTGTCGATCGTCTCTTGAAGAGATGGCAGTTTAACATTCACCTCTATTGGGTGCCAGGGCCAGAGATATTCCAGAGAATTGTATGGCCGATGAACTCGCCAAACGTGGAACAAGTATGCCTATCAAATTTAAATTGAAACAAGATGCCTTCGAGAAAACGAATCTTAGGTGGGCAAGTAGTTATAAATACGTGCTAAGCCTAAGCGACAAAACAGATTTGGTCAATGCTAAACCTTAAACCATCACTGGACACTGTCTCATAGGAAAACACGCATACAGGCTAGGTGTACAATCAAATGATTTCTGTAGAAGATGTAGGGATGAGGAAGAGCACCGCGTTCTCTCAATGGAGAAAACTGTACTTGGGAGCCTTCTTCTTTAATGATACTAACGAACTAGTTATTACCGACGCCAGAAGTTTACTTCGTTTCATAAAAAGCTAAAATTGATTTTTCGAGTGAGGATTTAGGATTTTTGATCCATCGGTACCACAATGGATCTTTTGCCATACTGGGCAAATTGAGCTGGCTTTCGTAGCTGGCAGCCGTTTTAACCTAACCTAACCTAGATTACCAAATGGCGATTTTTCGATCCAGGGCGAGACGCTATTTTGCACAAAATCATACTGAACAGTGATGGGCGGAAAACTATCTTACTAAAGAAGGTATCATTATATTAATACATAAACATCAAAAGTTTCCGTGCACTTTTTAATTATTTTTCATGAAATGAGGAAAATGAAACTTATATCATTCGAAAGGTACTGTGCCATAGATGTGCAGAAACAGAAAATCGTAGGTATATGTCGCCATTAAGATTCGTAAAATGAAGTTAAGAATTTCCCATAGAAAATGCTTAGCAGTTAATCGAAAGCATTTTTTTGCCATTCAATTTGTCGCCGTCATGTTTCCATAGTAACGAATTTAATCATCTTAGATCAGAACCTGTTGGATAGTCTCATTTACTAATAAAGGTATGCAATTTAATTACCCTTAAAGTAAGCAATCATAAAATCTTATTTAAGGGGGATTGCAGAGTATAAGATTTAGCATAATAAATAAATTAAAATAAATAATGAATAAATTATGTAAAAAACAAGTTGGCTTTCGTTACTTTATCTATAGACAAAATTGGTCGAACTTAGGCCACGGGCGGCACTAGTTTTATTTTATTGTACAAGCATGTACTTTTCTACTCTTATTAATTATTGCACGGTAGAAATTTTAAATAATATATTTATAAAAAAGTACATCAGATAACTAATGTTGTCAATACAATATTCTGGCGATAAAGGAAGAAAACTAAAGATTCATATCTGACCTGCGTTTCACTTTTTGTTACTCTAATTTTACTTAATATGGCAACGTACCCCTCCGTGAAATATTGAGCTTTACAGCATAGTTGAACTGAGTTTTGAAACACACTTATCTGATCGGTTACTGAGTATGAATTCGAGCGTTAAAGAAAGTTTCACTTTTCGTTACACTTCACTTTCTTTATATCCCAATCCCAACTAACGTTTTGTCACGCTTAACTCACTTCACTCTTAGGTTGTCGCGTGGGGATATTCGGCCCTAGCGAGGTATCCGTCGAAACGGAAAGTTCTCCGATTTTATACGATTCGGAGGTTTTTTGCTTCGAAGTATTCTTCGGAACATCTATTCGGAATATTTCTCCGACATTTTGTAACGCATATCGGCGAATTACGTTGAAGTGCGATGAAGTGCATTTTTTTCCTCAATTTTAGACAGCTAGCTTCCGACATCCTCCGACAGAAATTGATTGCGGAATTTGTTTACGATTTGGATTTGAGTCTCCGACAGAGTATGCGTTGCGGAGAATTTTCAGTTCCGACGGATACCTCGCTAGGGCCGATTGGCTTTATAGCGTTTCACTTTTTGTTACATTTACATTAGCCAATGTGGTTAGGTACTCCACCGGAACATATGACGCTTGATGGAGTTATTATTATTGAAACAGAGTATGTCGCTTCAGTTTGAGGTTATTGTGTAAGGATGAGGTAGTTGGATCGCGTTTCACTTTTCGTTACGCTTCTCTTTTTCAAAATGCCAACCAAACCTGCCAGGATATATGAAGTTTTACCCTAAAAAATATTGTGGTAAGTGCTTTTTATAAAATTTATTTATTTAAACAAGCAATTTTTTTGATCTCAGGTCCTTCTTTGGTCTGATCTGCCCATCCAAAGACTTGTTGTACCATTTGTCTACCTAAAGTTGACTGTTGACGAGATTGCATGCATTTATCGAAGTGCCGATGTTACAAAAATTAAAAAATACCATGAGGAGACCTAATTAACATTAAACCGCCAGCAGTTTTACTCCTCCTCTTGCCCAGAAACTCTCGAGAAGACCAATGGAGTCATGAGACTTTTCGTGCTGAGGACCAGGATCATCTAGAAGACTTATGAATATCCTCGGCCGTTGTAAATATACAAAAACCCCAAGTGACTTTTGGTTTCGTTTGAAATGACGGTATTTAGGGGAAGCAAATTTACCCGGGAACTTTTCGAGCTGTGCAGAGTCAGCGACCTGTTGCTCTTTTCATGCCTTGCATAACCAGTACCACGACTCACGACCTATTTAACTTCAATTCCCATCACTCCGTGTCAATTTCACAGAAGTCGCCCGTCGCAAACACCATACCCCCCTATATCTCTTCTCAATCCAAAAGCGTGCGTTACATGCAACCAACTCATCAATCGCTTAATTGCTGTTAATTGCCCGCACACGCTTTAAACACAAAACGCATTCAAATGCATTTGCAAATAGCAATCGCTGAGCCTTCCACGGTAGACCCGCTCCGTTGCCATTGAACACAGTTCATTAACATCCTTGTGAAAAATTCATTAACAAAGAATTCATTACCATCAGCAATTCAATAATTATCACGTGCTAATTTTGCCACTAATTTGTGAATGCCGCTAGAGTACAATGCATTGACCCTGAGTGACCTTAAATACACCTTCCAGTGCGATGGGAACATTTGATTGTCTCAAGACCTAGGCGGACCTTTTCAATATACGCTGATGTGTGACAGTATATAACTTCCATTGAAATGGGGCACTGATTTCTTTGGAATTCGAAAACGTAAATGTAAACAAACGCGCAACTCTCTCAGGTTGTGTTGTTGTTGCTGTCAACTGGTTTTGCAGTAGCCAGAGCCAGATAATTATTTTTTTTTTTTAACACAAATAGTAGATCCACGCAAAGAGTATCTAAATCTATACCATGCGACAAATTCAGTAGATGGACGCAGCAGCAGCGTATTTACTTGGCAATGCCAAGGTTAGGAGCCTTCTGTTGATTAAATGTGCGCACAATCGCCGAGAGATAAATTATCTGCATGACAATTCTATGCTTTTTGTAGTTAAATATACAAGAATATAACGCGGCTATGATCAAATTTGCATAGAGGGACGCTGGGCTGTGTGCGTGAGACCGAAGGTATCTGTTACAGTGTACTCGCAGACGCAGACGTTTGCATGGAGTGAAATATAACTTAATTCGATATTTTAATTTTATCACGCAACTTCGTGCGGTCGGCGATGTGATGGGATTGATAATTGAAATGAGGAAAATGGGAGTTTTGTGTAGGTACATTGTTGCTAACCAGTTGGTAAACGGTTAGGTTGCATTATACAAAGGCATAAGGTTTTATTGTGGCTTTACGTTTCAGGGGCTAAAGTGACCTCTTGACTCTTAGTAATCGGTTGTTTATTGTGGAATATGTGAAGTTTTGACGAGCCTGTGGCGGATTTAAGAATTACCTACCTAAAACGGAAGACCCTAATGCCAGTCAATGACGGACAAATCGAATTTCTTGTTACCAACTGTCAAAATTGTAATTGGCAGCAAATCAGCACCCGGCATTGACTTATGTGAGCTTAAGTAAATGTCAAAAATTATTTAAATAGCTAAGCAGTAGAAATAATACCACTTTGTGCCTAATGGTCAAGACATATACCTCCAATGCTGGCGCACTTCGACTTAAGCTGGATTAAGCCCAGGCAACCGACGACGTTTGATGAGAGGTGGAAATTCCCATCAATATGCGGAAACAACATCTGCTAGACTGAATTAAAAATCAATTGTCATGTCTTTCTTAAGTCAAATGTCAAATTTCGAACTGTCACTTAAGAAATTCCTACTGAAATCAAGAACTTCCCGAACGCTCCTAAATATGTAGGTACTTGAAAAAACACAGAAATCGAAATGCAAAGCACTCATCAAATTGATCCAGCAGTTTAAAGTTTAAAAAGTGTTACAAACGTCACGGTAAATCCATTATTCAACACAAACCACCATCACTGGCTGAACTGACCCACTGGCCAGAAATTATCTCCACTCAGATGCTAACAAAACAAAAAACCCAACACAACTTCAGATTGTAACAAACGCTTTCGTCTGACGTTTGCAAAAATGTAAAAAGAACGAATGCGCTTACAATGACAAGTGCCAACCGCGCACTTGTTAATGAAGAATGAAAAACAAGTAGAAGAAAAAAACGCGCAAAAATCTCTGCGGAATCTGTGAATTACATTTCCCTGTGGTGTATAGATTTACTAGACCGGAAAATCAGACATTCAAAAGGAAGAAAAAGTACTGCAACTGGTCGTATGTTTCAAACGTGCTGTGCCGCAAGGTGAAAGTACTAAAATACACTTGCGCACTGAGATAGAGTATACTACGTAAAACAGAACAACAACGATCGAAAGAAGAAGAAAACTCGAAAAACAAGAGCACATGGATAAAATCTGATATAGTACGTCAGTTGGGCATTTGTCAATCATTTGGAAAATATGCGAAGAAAAAAAGGGGAAATTATTTTGCGAGATGGGATGAAAAGTTGCCGGATATAGCTATTGCAACTTGTGTGTACAGCTTTGGTGGTTCTGAATTGTGAACAAAATTGTAGGGAGCAACGAAAATGCAATGGATTTTTCAAAGTCTCTGCTGTATTCGGTACTTGAGCATGTCAACGTTGAGGTCGGGTTCGCTTTCTGATAGGGAAATAATAATTAATGGGGACGTTCAAAAAACTAGTTCAGTAAGTCTGACAGCTGTCTGATGGCTTCATCCTTCATTTGTCTCAATATTTTGGGCCTATATCGGTCAAATGGACATTTTTTTTAAGTTGACGTTTATAGAGAGTTAGCCGACGAATCTGTTTAGAAATCTCTTGACTGAGTACTCAGTTGACAGTTCGACCAATCTTGTTTTTTACTACAGTTTACATCTGGACGAGATGAATATAGTCGACTTAAGGTAACTTGTTTTTGAATGTGCCCAATGCCTTTCCAAGAGGAGCATGCATGGAGAATTGACTGTCAGAATTCTCAGGTGTTCAAGAGCTCTCAATGTTTACAACTATACGTCGTATGCTATCAGTTTCAGAGCGAATTTGGTTGATACCTAAGAGATGTACTCATAGATCTTTAAATCTATCTAAGGTGGCACTTTGAAGACCTTAGTTATCTAAAGTCGACTAGATTGGTGTTTAACAGATGTAACCTGAACGCAAAAACTAGATTGGTTGGAAACGTCACTTTTCCTACGTCAGCGAACTGTCAACTTAGTACTCAGTCACGAATTTCTTGACTAGATTCGTCGGCTACCCCTCCATAAACGTCAACTGACACAGCTGCCCGTGTGACCGATCTAGGCCAATCAAGTCAGTCAGCTGTCAGACTTACTAAACTAAGTACTTGAACGTCCCCATTTTATATATTTTCTGACATAAGTCATACACCGAATAACATATTCTAAGACCTTCCTAAAAAATCATGCCAAGTGGAGGTGAAAGCTGGGGGTGAAACTGTTTCGATTTATATGAATTGTGTAGTTGAACAGTTTTCTGTCACTCGGAAAAGTTTTTAGAGATAATTTAGCTGCGACGATAAAGTGACACAACACAAAAAATTCTTCATGTTTGTTGCGTCGATGGATCTGTCAACTTTAACGCATTCAACGGAACTGACCAATAAAATCCATCGCATATCTGTTGCACAAAATATATACGTTTAATGATTGAACTGTCATTACGAACTGTCATGAATTTATTCTTCGACGAAAGCAGTTCTCTCATTCTCTCAATTTTGTTCATCAATGGACGTGTTTTATCTCAATTTGTAAAAGCTGTCAGTCAACGGGTACGACGGACAGGAAAGTAGTAGAACCTAAACCTACTTTATTTGTGTCATCCGGCACATTATTTGTTGCATATACTTTGGCCATATTTTATAAGGTGTCAGTTGAATCCGTTGCGACGTAGGTATTGTGCAATGAATCCGGTGTTCTATCGAAGTGCAATTCAGGCTACCACAATTAAGGAAATTGTCGAATCAAAATTTAAGTTGAAGAAATATTTTAAAAAATTTGACTAGTTTATTTGTTAAATAAATTAAATTCCGTTTTCTTAATGGTAGATGATTGTATATCTACCTTAAAAGGTTCGAATAAAAACTACAGGCATCCAGTAACTGAGCACATTCAAAAACTTAGTTGTCTAAATTCGATTAGATTGGTCTGAACTAGATTGGTAGGGAACGTCACTTTTAATACGTAAGCCACATATGCGAACTGTCAACTAGTACTCAGTCACGAATTTCTTAACTAGATTCGTCGCTGTCAGACTTACTTAACTAGATACTTGAACGTCTGCGTACTAAAAAATGTCAAAACCCCCTGTCATCAAGTGCTTCTGTCAAATTTTCAGCTGGGCTTACTCCACCTTAAGCGCCAAACTACGTAACCGAAAACAAAACCCACTGGACAATTGAGAAATGCAAACAAAACACACCAGTAGGATGCAATAAACCACCGCTACCGCTCTCGTAACACTATAAATAAATACGTAGTCCACAAAATACAACAAGAAGTGCATTAGTGTTAAACACCATGCAATACCAGAAATTTATATTACATGCTAATTAAGCTTTCAATACTTTTTTCGTATTTTTTTCGTATTTTTTTCTCGTTTGATGTGTTCCTCGTTATGGCACTTAAACAACACGAAACAAAAAAGTAATAGTCGCACTGCCACAAAGTGGGTACTTAAGGTTCCGCATTACGTCACATAGGAAAATGCGTCGAATACCTTCCTGCATTCATTTGAATTCCTGTGGTAGGGTACTTTAAACTTTACACAAGAACCGGCAATTGAACCCACGAACGCCCAGTGGATCCTCATCATCTCGATTGGTGTTGTCCACTTGAGCTATTGACAAAATGGTCAACAGCCACGATGAAGAAGTCTACAACTTCGCTTTCAATTTCGAAAAAAAAACCATTCCAATCAAAGTAGTAGATGAGAGATGGCAATGCGCCATCTTAAACTTAATACTTGATGATTAAAAATAATGACCGCTGTACAATAACATCGAGAGAAAGAGAAAGAGAGACACTCACTGCGATGACATCTAGTGCGGCGGATTATGTAAAGGAAAAAGTTGTGAATTAATAATTATTTTCAAATGATTTACATATCCGTTTTCGGATGGTTTTTTGGGAGTGTAGCTAGTGGATCTGCCGCCATTAGTTCAGTGCGTTACGAAATCTATGCATAAATTTGCGTGTAAGACTTGTTTTTCTTTTTGACCATCTATTTGCATGGCAATTAACACTTGGATGGTTTGGTGTCTCGGCAATTTGCAAAACTAACCAAATTTCACACGAGAACGGTTGTGGTTGCCGTTTTTGGTTTGCAAATTTTGCACACAGGTGCGGATTTTCTTTAGTCGAAGGTGAGTTACGGGTATTTACAATAAGCTCACTTTTAAGCATATACAACTTCGAATGGAGTTTTTCTTTAAGCACGAAACACATTAAGTTAATAGTGTTCGGTGTGTTTTTGTTTCCGACGCAAAAGTTGCCCAATGGTGAATGGAATGTTTGTTGGCCCGAAGCCCTGAGGTGTCCGAAAAGGTTGACGGCCTTAAATGTCAAACATGTGTAGTCATTATTAAAAAAAAAGTCATGTAGACAGAATGTGATTTGCACATCCATAAGAGCCTTTTGGGGGACATTGTACCTTGCAGCACTGATCAAGTAAGAAGTCTAAGCACTGATTGCGAATTGTCTGAAATAGTGGCAGGTGCTTCGATTGAAGCAATTTTTGAGCTACTTCCGTATTAACAGTGATGATAGAGACCTACCTTATGAAATATTTATACAGCCTTTGTAAACCCAGCGCAGAGTTTGCTTAACTCTACGCATCCTTTAAATTGCCCTTACGCAGGAAAATATGATTTGTAAACAAATTTCGGAGTTTAGCAAAGTTACTTTAGGGCTCCGTTTAGAGCCTGGCGTAGAGCTTACGTAAATATGTATGATTGTCGGTTGATATTTCATCAGTCCCTAAAAGGACATTTCGGAATTGTTAGTTTATTTCAGTTTATTGTAAGATGATAATTTACGAAAGCTTATCCGTCAAAAATATCTGATGTCGCTTTCAGAGCTAAATGTAATAGATTTCAGTGTTTTTCGTAATAGTTTATCCAAATTCTTACCTATTTAAACATAAACCCCGTTCAGTAAAGTTACTGCGGAAAAATGTCTGTAAATAATAATTTCAGAAAAGCCACGTAGTGGCTGCGTACATTTTTACGCGATGTTTAAACTAAACAACATCGTAGAGGCGTGGTAAGCGAATCTAATAAATACGGCTGATATTGGAAGTGGGGACGTTCGGATACCTAGTTTAGTAAGTCTGACAGCTGACTGACTAGATGTGCTTGAGTTTTTCTTGGCCCGGATTGGTCACCTGATTAGTTTTTGCAGTTGACGTTTATTGAGAGGTTGCCGACAAATCTAGTCAAGAAAATCCGGCCTGCATACTAAGTTGACATTTTAAAGTGTCAAAATTGTAAGAAGCTAGGCCTAGGGTCAATAGTATGTTGGTCGACCATTTTGAAAAAAGCCTACATCAAATTGATTTTACTATTTATTTTCAAGATTGACTTTCAGATCGTTTAACAACAACAGACAATTCGTGAATGAATCTATTTAAAGCACTTTCTACTTACTGTATGAACATCTGACAAACAGAGGTTGACATTTGATAAACATTTTTTTTCTTTAAAAGTAAGTTAACATCTGGAGCGAAATAAAATACATAATTTTTACCATTTTTTGTAAAGAAAGTTATAATAAAACTAATTAACTCTGAAACGATCTGTCAAAATTAATCATGAGAAAGACGTTAAATAATATAGTTTAGTAAGTCTGACAGTTGACTCGATGTGTTTCAGTTTTTATTGGTCTAGATTGGTCAAGTTATCAATTTTTGTCAGTTGACGTTTATGGAGGAAATGGGCACATTCGAAAACTTAGTTGTCTGAACTCGACTAGATCGGTCTAGAGTAGATGTAACCTGAACGCAAAAACTAGATTGGCCGGGAACGTCACTCTTCCTACGTATGCCACATTTGCGAACTGTCAATTTAGTATTCAGTCTCGAATTTCCTGACTAGATTCGGCGGCTACCCCTCCATAAACCTCATCTACTGATCATGTTACCGATCTAGGCCTCAAAACTGAGATACTTCATGTTAGTCAGCTGTCAAACTTACAAACAGAACGTCCCCAATTACGCGACTCGTAGCTAAAGGCCTCGTCAAACAGAGCGCTCCGTTTTTCCGCCGCGTTGTAATATACTGAATAACATATCCCCCTTCACACAGAGGGTATTTTCAACGCCGCGTTGAGTCCACAGGAGCGTTGAAACGCGAAAATGAAAACCGAGAGTCATGTCTCATGTACATTAAAGAGCTTTCTGTTTGACCTCATCTAACGCGGCGGTTAGAACGTAGCGTCAAAATAATCTTACCGCTGCGTAAATTAATCTCACTGCGTCGTTTAAAACTCGTTCTGTTTGGCGAAGACTTTAGTTGACATTTTGTGTGTGTGACTCACGTAAGAAAAATATTAATGCGAATCGAACTCAGATAATAAGGGTTTTCACTTAAATGCGTAAAACCCTCATAAACTGCAGAAATTTACCGTCGCGTAAATGAATTGTCAGATATTCTGTGGAGAATAGTCTACGCAGGCCTCAACATTTTTCGCGATCAATTTGACTCCGAAATCGACAGTGGAAAATTACGTAAATTTTCAAATGTCAAACTGTGACAAGCGGTCATGTGAATTGTTTTTCATTTAAAGTTGCAGTAGTGACGGTAATAATTTATTTAAATATATAGTTATTTTATTGCTTTATAGTTATTTGCATCAAAACGAAACGTATTTCAATTTAACATAATCGCATATCGATAAATTTGGGTAGTCTAAGAACAGCTGTATTTGACAAGAGACTTGACAGTCGATTTACGCAACATATACAATGACATTTCCGAGGGGTGTTCACTTCAAGCAAAGCAGCAATTTATGAATTCAGGAGCTGCATAAAATTGTGGGATTAAGTGAATACCTTTAATTTTTTCTTGATCAGAAAAAGATTAATTTAAGCAAATTTGTCGCGCATTTAGAATTGAGTGTAGGAGATTAATGTAAGCGCTTTAACTGGGCTTTCAGGTAATTTACCGTCTCTCGAAAAAAGCCTACGAGATAATTTATCACAATTGAAATACTCATCAAACAGGTATCTTAATTTCCAACAACGATGATCCCAGATGAAGGAAAGTTTTGAGTTGCATTCTCCGAGTCATTTTAAAGAAGTTTGAGCCACATTGTATTGTAATGTAATGAAAACGAGGCGGGGGAGCACCGTAGTTCATCGCAAACAAATACGCGCGTAGAGGCAAATTTAATGTCAAATGATGTGACACGCTGAATGGGTGCGTTCAATTGGTGAGTCTTTTTAAACAGCTAATTGTTTTGTCACGGCGCTCAGTCTAGTAAATTCTTATTTCCTGATAACGTTTTTATTTTATTTTATTTGTTTACATTTTTTTAAGAAAATTGTATTCATGTTTTAAGACAAATGTGAGCCATTCATTAACTAAATACTTCAGCACAATGGTGTTTCTGACGCCACTGAAACAGAAATGACGAGTAAAATAATTTTCCGCAAGATTTTCAAATTTAATCTATTGAACGTTCATCTCTATTGTTATTATTATTGTCAGACTTTTAGTTGAATTTCATTATCAACTTGTTTTTTTTCTATCTTTATCAATTAAGAAGATAATTCTGGACTAAGCTGTTGCGTACGCAAATTTGCATATCAAGCAATTTTCGCGAACTCGCAGATTTCCTTCCCACAATCGCAAAACATGATATGTCTCGGATATCTGTTCCCCGTCTGGGAACTGGTCGCAGACAGAGTTCGCAAGGTGTCATTTTATCCTCTTCAAGGTAATGCGCCAATTGCGTGTTCAAAGGCAGAACAGAACATTTTCAAAAACATTCAAGAACGAGACGCGCTACAGATCGGTTGTAAAAACCAAATCTTCTCTATCCTATCACATAAGATGCTTTGACATCCATACAATAGAAAATTGCAAAAAGTGTATAATATAGTACTATAGAAAACTGCAAAAAGTGTGTGTGTCTCTGTTGGACCAGTACGGTACAATCCGGTGCATTTAATAAAGAAAAAGCAATCCTCTCTTAACGGAGACAAGTGTACGATTCATTTCATAATTCATTATCCTGCAGATGAAGAAAGGATTCCAGTGCATCGAAATTACAGTGCGTAAGCTGAGCAAACAGGATACATCATCAGAGAGCGAGAGCGGAGTGAACGTCGTTTAGAACGTATATAAAAGGTGTGGCAACAAACCTAACAAAGCTGAGAAATGTCCTCAAGTTCTAGATCTTGATCATTTCCCTTTTAAAAAAATTCACCAACTGATTATTTGACGTTTAAGTGCAAAAAATCGTAAAGAAGTCAAATTTGTTCGTGAAAATTTAAATTCAATTCAATGTGCGCTTAGTCAAACAAGGTCTCACTCTCACTGCATCCTTGTTAAATGGGATCAATCGCTTAAGTGACACATGATCCTGAGTCTCCCCTATATTCTTAGATACTGTTCCACAAGTTTTTGGTAAGATAACCATCAATAAGCCCCTACTCGTTTCTTCCACCACGAGCTCGAAAAGGAAAGTTCCCCGCCATTGCGTAACTCCTGACAATTTTAAAGCTATCAACGAAGACATGTCTCTGCAACAAATTCCCCTAGTTCGCCACCTTCCCACACCTGCTATCTGCATCGAGTAAATTACTTAACTGCGTACATTTCAACTCAAACAATACCCAAATAAATCAAAAACCCGACACAGATGCCAAAGGAAAAAAATAAGTATCTGCCAAAAAAATCCTCTTAATCGGCTTAAGCTCCGCCCGTCAACAATAAACCTTTGACTCGGCACTTTTGACAGCCATCGGAATTATGAAAGCCCCAGGAAGCCGCACAACCTACAAAACGATTAAATTCAATAAGAGGTGCAAACAATTCCATTCTCTCTCTTTTTCTCCAGATATTTGATGAGTTTCTTTTGTCAGCCAGACAGATATAGGTAGACAATCAAACAAAAGGCGCAATTTGCAAACATTACAGCCGAACATGTGTCCGCGTACACAAATGTTGCAATTTTGCAATAAAAAAACAAACGCAAAAAATCATTAATAACACTTAACAAGTTGTGATGACAATTTTTTTTTTCTGTTGTCCGCTGAACTCGCCAACACTCATTGTCTGTCATTAAGCATTTTTCTTCTCGCGTTTTTCCACCTCTTCGCGTCACCGATTTAGCTTTACATGACGGAAAGGTGACTGTGCGCGGACATTGTTGTTGGGCGGCGAAAATTATAATTTGCGCGATAGACCATATACGCCATTGCGAATGTGATTTGCGGAAAAAAAGTATGTTTTACTAATTGGTTAACAATTTGCGTGGAAACTCATAAAAAATACTTTAATTGAATGATTTCTAATTTTAAATTGCGCAAGAGTCTTGAGGAATTACTGTTTGGCACGGGATAGCCGGTGGTGTGCAGCGATTATTTTGACACTTAATAAAATGTGAGTTATGGTGTGCACGGAAATTGTATTGAATTGTTTGTGAAGTTAGTTTTAGGGATTGAACTTTGACGCGACATGCTCGGAAAAGCTGATAAATTGCAACTGAGTTGACTTATCCACTGAAGAATGAGAGCTAAATTTGGATTTGACATTGGGGACGTTCAAGTATCTTGTTTGGTAAGTCTGACAGCTGACTGATTTAATGTATATCAGTTTTAATTGGCCCAGATCGGTCAGATGGGCAGTTGTTTCAGTTGACGTTTATGGAGGGTAGCCGACTAAGTTGACAGTTCGCATAAGTAACTGACGTAGGAAAAGTGACGTTCCCGATCAATCTTGTTTTTGCGTTCAGGTCAGGTTACATTTACTCCAGATCAATCTAGTCGACTTAATACAACTAAGTTTTTGAATGAGCCCATTGTAAACAGTATTGAAGGATTGTGTCAGTTTAAGCATGTGTCAAAAATGAATGAAAGTCCACTCAAGTTCAGTCAAAAGTATAAAATGGACAAATAATTCTGCTATGCTATCATATAAATTAGAATACATTTTTTAAGGAGGAACTGGCACTAACTCTACCCTAAAAATCCACTAGATATGCTAATTTTTGGCACAAAATTGTTGAAAATTCCACTAGATATAGCGTTGCTCGAAAGAGTCCACCATAATCAGACTAGTGGACTTAAACTTTACATGAGGTATAGACGGAACTCCCAAACGCACTTTGACTTAAGCTGGATTACTACTTAATAAGCCTTTGATATGCAGATAAAAATGTAATCTGAGAATGTCCAAAGTCTGCAAGGTGAAATAACCTAAAATAAAACAATAACAACAAGTGGCGCAACAGGTCCATTTAGGACGTAGGTAAGAGGTATCTAATGCAGTGAAAGAAACAACAACAACAAGTGTCCTTTCGGGGGTCGAACCTGGGACCCCCTTAGACTCTTGCTCAAATACAAATAAGCTAGCCTCGGTTATTGTGATGCTTGTAAAATGTAAGCGCCCTGCGAGAGTGAAATTTTTTAACAGTTCTTTGGTTGGCTTTTCCCAACTGGAAGCTGGCCTGGTTGAGCCCCCAAGTTTCGGGATCAATCGATGAGGTTTCTTGACAACGGTATCGACTAAGGGTGGGCATATGGAACATTATTTGCGTCGCAGGAAAATGTGCTCCTTAACGGGCCGCCGAATTATAAAAAGTCACGAAGTGCCCCAGGCGTTGCTAATTGCTATCAGTTTTACAGACTCGAGTGCTCTGACATTCATGTGACTGAGGCTTTATTCCCCAATAAGCCAATGGCTGAATGTAGTTCACATTTTGTGGCATTTTAGACTACATTCACATGGCGCAAAAACTCATAGAATCCGTAGGTCTGTTGTCTCCTTTTTTTCTTTGAAATAAGTCAGCATTACCATCCTTTCTTGAAAGTCGTCCAACAGATGGCGCCATTAAGAGTAAAATGTTCTGCAGAGCTCCGCACCAAATTTTTTTGCAAAACTAGAGTAGTAGCATTCTCCTAGGAAGCTAGAGCTTAATGAAAGTACTGTCTTCTTGACGTGTTCTGATTTCATTTCGGTTGAGGTTCAATAAGCCACCACTTACGGTGCTAGAAGCAGACCTTACTGAACCATAGGCTGAGCAGAACTAAGTGAACTATATGAACTAATTCAAATTAACAAATTTTAGCGTCGGTTTAAGTGAAAGAAGAAGCTTCTGTGTAGCCAAGGAATTCACACCCTACACTGTTTATAGGTGGCTGCATAAAAGGCATAAATTACTTAGGGATAAGACTACCTCTGAAAATGTATTGCTTTACACATAAAAACGTATTGAATGGTAGCTATGAATATTCCCAATCAAGCAATAAGAAAAAAACACCCGGAAAACCCACCGATATCCACCAAGCTTTGGATCTGAAGTCCCTCACTCTTAACACAAGTAACATTTGTTTGTTACTCCGAATGGCGCCCAACGTTGGACACATACTAAAAAGGTCAAAATCATATAAAAAATAAAGTAAAATCAGCAATAACCGAAAATCCCTCCAAACTAAGCCAGTGGGGCACTATCTCATTACCCTTCCCCACATCGTAATTGCGAATTCTATTTAAATTCTCTAATTGCCCGCCATCATTCAACTCTAATTACAATTTTCAACTACCATCAGTCAGCTCATCGAAGCCACACACTATGCAAATATTCAAACGGTTTGAGTTTCAGCATGTTAACATATATCTCACCATTTGAGCCGCTTCCTTTTCAGCCAGCCGACATAACTTTAAGTATCCCGCCCCCCCGCGCCTGACTGCTTTTACAAATTAATAACCGAACAGTGCCCGCAGGCTGTAATGTGATTCTATGCGCACCTTCTCACCAATTTTTCTCACCGAATTCCCCGATAAATGTATCTCGACCATTGGCCGCTCTCCTGTTGATCTCGAACATCAAACAAATTGCCTGGCTACCCAATAAATAGTCCCGTAGAGAATTCATTAAATCATTAATAGCCCAGCAACGAATAATAATTTGATTGCCCCCTCCACCGACCGCCGCGCCGCACCACTGGAAAAAGGAAAAAGGTTTCTCTTAGCCAAATTACCCCACGATGTGAGTGTGTGCAACCTGGCGAAACTGTTAGCAACACACAAAATAAAGTGAAAGACACCCGAGCTTGTTGCCTGATTGCAATTTGTAATACAACGAAAATATTTCACCCATTAAGTTAGCAAATATGGCCGACAGATTGTTGTAACAAGTTTTGCACTACGGCCGCATTCAGTGACACTAAGCCGGAGCTGTTTTCGAGAACCAGTCCACAGCGGATATCATATTAACCCCCTAGCTACGCATCATGCATCTGGGAGAGACCTCCACCTACGTTGCCATATGTCAGTGTAGTATGGGGGTATATGGTAACGCCGCGCCGGCCGCCGGAAAAGCGTAACCAAATGCGATCGCAGCCGATCATATTGTCTGCGGTTAAACACATTCGGAGTAACAAGCGCTCGCTTACTAGCTCAGATTCTAGCTGTCACCTCAAGTGAGCTCGAATTTCCTATTGCAACATTGGGCTTAGAGAACGCGGTCGGTCCTAACCATAAACTGTGCAACCGACCATCGCGCCAGCTGACCAAACTGCCGTAGGTATAGGTGCAAAAATAGCAAACTTGTGTTCATCTCTGTAATGGATACGTGTTTATGGTTAGTGTGACTGTGGCGGGTCCAACCGGAGGCACAGCTTACTACACTCAGTCATTGTTGGCCGGCGCAGCCAGCGTTTGTGATGAAACACAGTCAACGCCATTGCCGCACATGAGCATTGAAGTTAAGTTTTCTCGTTACACCGGTGTATGGCACTGAGGACGCGGACGAGGAGAGTTTCTTTTTGTCTACAACCCTTCAACCATATTAAACAAGAAAATGGTGAACTACTGTCACTGAGTGGGGTAAAAGTGACGCTCAGGTTGTACACTAATGACGAACGGAAGTGCTTGAAAGTTTCGAGACAAAAGGGTCGTTGGAGCTGGACTTGATGGTTTTGGGTGTAGGAGTGATGACAAAACTTGTTCAGATGTCAACATTAGTTTTTCCACACAATATTCTCACAACAGTGGCGAGGGGCGTCCGGTTCAACCCCCAAAAAAACACAAATTCAACCTGCGAATGTCTGAAAAGTATTCAAAAGCACAACACTGCTGAGAGAGGTCATCACAAGAACCGGCATAATATTGTTCGTCCCCCCCCAACAAAATACTCGCGCAACCCCGGCTTGCTTTAAAAAGCTAGCTTAAGGTCCTATCTCCTCTATAATTGAAGTTGCTGCTTCAACCATTTATTAATTTTAATATGCCTGTCAGTGCAGCGCTTCCTTTATGGGAAATATTCTTTGAATCCAGTGGCGTCGAGTATAGGGGGTCGTCGGGGCTCGTTCTGGACCTACAATCAAAATAGGTGACTCTGAAGCGTCATTTTGTAACGTGCTGTTGGACTCCAATATGTTTTGTGGTCTGGAGTCGTAACACCAAAAATGACAAGATCTCACTATGGACAGATGCAGCTATAAGTTGAATTGATTGATAACATTCTTTGCCCCTTATTTTTACCATTTTTTCGCTTTGAGAAAGTTGTAAATGATTAACCAATTTCTGCTTATAAAACTAAGAATGACGGTACGAATACAGATTCAACAGAATCGGAACCGTGAAGAATTTTGCGTCCAACTTGGAGACAGAAGATTCAGCTGGGTTGGTTGCACTCAACAAGTGGGGGTGGTTTTGACACTTGACGGCGTTCAAACCTTCCCACACCATTGGAAATACTGGGCCAGAGCTCATGTAGTTAACTAAGCCGTGGAAAAAGGGGCGATCAGACAAGTGGGAGTAGTTCTTCTCCAATAAGTCCTTGGAGGCCCGCACATGAATTTCATGGCGACCAATTTGAAGGCCCTCTGCACGAAACGCTCGATGATCTTGCTGATGAGTCCACGTTGGACCAAGCAGTAAGTTCTTTGTTTGTTGACGCTACTGTTGAGACCAACGAGAAGGAGGTAGCTTTAAGGTAGTTAAAAACGTTTGCCTATCGGGCCCTACACTTGAACCGCAAAAAATAAAATCACATCTCTGCTGAGATTGAGCAAAGAATCGCTCCAACCCAGAGCTGTTTCTTCGGACTAAGACGGCAAATCAGAAGTAAATATTGTACAAGAATCTGTAATCAGTCCGGTCCTGCTATACACAAAAGCATTAACTTTGTGGAAAGTGGATGAAAACCTCTTGGGACGTCTGTAAAGGAAGATTCTTTGGGTGCTATTTGAACCAGTTTGTAACCAGTTTGTGGTTCAAAGATGAAGTGTAGAGCGATGTTGACCTGATCAAGAAGCTTAAAATACAAAGCTATAGAAGGCTATAGGTCCAAAGGAGCGCACAAGACCTGGACGAGAAATATACAACCTAAGGGTGGTCGCTCAATTGGAAAGTAACATACTTTAACTTTCTCAACAAACACGATCATAACAGGAGGCGTATAGCTAGTGACCATACTAGCTGATAGACTTAAGGCCGTGATCCACTTCGGACTGCAGGTCTGAAAGCCAAGTAACATCATACAATATAGCAAATTGGGCAGTTCTATTCAACCCCCGGTAAAATAAAAAAGGCATAGCTAATTTTTTCTAACTATAAATGAACAAC
Organism: Cheilosia pagana; assembly: GCA_936431705.1. Taxonomy (NCBI): domain Eukaryota; kingdom Metazoa; phylum Arthropoda; class Insecta; order Diptera; family Syrphidae; genus Cheilosia; species Cheilosia pagana. The sequence continues at coordinate 13,343,770 of OW386166.1, read as the reverse complement.
TGAGGTTACCATTGTCCTGAGTAAGGTTCACTATTTGAAAATGTGAGTAAGAAAATGTTCCAAGTAGATTCTCTTGAGCGCTTAGCACCCTTAAATAAACCCCGATCAAAAACAATCGTTGCTGACACTCAATTCAAACATTCAATTTGTACACGCTAGATTTTGGTCTCTAGCTTCACTTGTGAATAGAGAAAAAAGCTTATTTATAGCTTAAAGTATTTAGGCAAATGTTGACTTCCTTTTAAAGTCTTTATTTTTTCTATCAGGAATTATTTGAGAAATAGCAAGTTAAAGGCAGTGAGGTCAGACAAAAAATACATTTTTATTAAAAACGCTTCTAAAAAGTAGGCGTGGCAATGAACGATATAGCCCATATTTTTCTCAGAGTCCTAAAAAATATTTCAAAAGAAATTTTATTGAATTCTGTCGTTTAATACTGCATATAGAAGACCCGTTTTTTACATGACTAGCGCGCCATCTGATTTTAAATGTTCACTTCAGATCGATTTTTCTGTAAATTTCACTCGTTTTGTGAAAATTCTGTTGAAAGTAAAATAAGAGGCAGATCTTCTTTTTGAGCTTCTTTGATAAGGGAACGCAAATTTTCACTGATAAGTCGAGTGAACATTTCTTAAAGGACATATATTTTCCGCTGCTAAACCATAAGTTAGGAACTTTCTTGTCTCTATGCTTACATAGGTGGCGCTACAGTAAGTGGTAAACATAGACCAGTTTCTTAGTTTCCTAGAAACCCAACGCCAGTTTAAGGTAGTCAAATGTGTTTAAGCTTAAACGAGCTGAAAACGGCAAAACCGCTTTACATATTTTTTCGACAGAGCACAGTGGAGGATTCTATTCACTTTCGCAATTCTGAAAACGAAAGAAATCACGCGAAAGCTTTGGTTTTCTCCTTCTCATTCCTAAGGGTTTAAGTAAGTACAATGTAAGTACAATTAACAATTATTGACATACAAACTGTTCATTTCAATTAATTAAATTCTTATAGGACGTCAACGACAACACAAATGCCAGAAAATATCATGATCGAGTGGATGGGTAAGTATCCCTTCCATTTTTAAAAAAAATACACAAGACAATGCTCAGGGAAGAAATAAAGCCGCAAAAAATAAGAACAGTTGTGTAAAATATTAAATGAAAGCGTTAAACAAAACTAAAAAGAGATTAAATAATATAAACTTTTTATTCAATGCACATCAATTTAATAAACAAATCTTTAATCAGGCAGCGTAAGGGAATCCGAACAATCTCGAAGATTTTTTCTGTTTTTTCTTAAATCTCCACTATCTTTTATTTCCTTATTTTGTGAAACAAAAACCAGCTGATCCCTCTGTGAATATCCTTGTACACTCAAGCTTGAAGCAGGGAGAAAAGCGACAAGAGAGGCGAACGTTAGATGGACTGCACAAGAAACTTGCCGTAGGTACCACAAAAACGCTATGGTCGACCTTCAATGAAGCCAGAACCGAGAGTCTTATACGCAAGGACAGGAAATCCCTTTCCACTCTAGTAGGTATCATAACGGGGCACAATACTCTACGGTACCATATGAAGAAAATGCGCCTGACGGAAGAAGAACTTTGTAGAGGCTGCGGTGATGAGGAAGCTCTGGAGGACACTACCCACTTGCTATGCCACTGCCCAAGTCTACAGCACACTAGGCACAGATTCATAGGAAGACACTTCTTCCAAGACCTAGACGAGCTTTCCAGCGCACCAATCGACCAGTTAATGGGATTTATCAAATCCACAGGATGGTTTGTATGTAACAGCACAGTAAGTAGTTAGTTACAACACTTAGACAGGGTCATAATGGGAAAGGGACAAACTCTTTCCTCCAGCGGGCATCACAATGGGTCAGTATTAAGCTGAGTGTGGCACGAAGTATCTCCAGCCAGCAAACTAACCTAACCTAACCTAACGAAACAAAATGAGAAACGTCAAACAAATAACATTCGCTGTATTACTTTCGCATAAAACGAAAACGAAAACGAAAACGTCTTTCGTTTTTTGAGTTACATGAAGCAATAGAAACGAAAACGTCAGTGAAAAAGCTTTCGATTTTTTACTTTCGCGAAAATGATATTTCTTTTCGTTTTCGAAGTTATATGAAGCGAAACGTTCGTTTAAACGAATCCCACTCCAGAATATTTAAAGCATCAAGAGTGAGTCGTTGCTCAAATCGTATTTATCTCTTTTCTTAAAATTTTAAAAATGCACGTCAAAGTCGGGCAAATGCTGACTCTTTCCAACGCTAGACAGGGCACATTCCAAAAAGTCGACACCAAATCAAAGCTCATACCACAACCAACTAACGTAGTCATAAGAGCTATCCCCACTTGAATGACATCAACTCTGAGTGGTCATGTTACCACACAGCAGGGAGTGTCTCGCAAACCCTCTCGACGCAGTGTAATTATTCCCTTTGGCTTGCTGCAATGGAATTTACAAAACTTTTCGGATGACCCACAATCTGGTGATAATTATACAGCCAGATATGAAACTAGATGAATCATGGCACAACCCGCACTTAAAAAAAAATCTCCAAAAAACAAATCAAAACGTCTTGGCACACACTGCCATGTGCGTATCATGACATCTCCATTTGATGACCCACTTTTGCGTGTGATCATCATTTCGATAATGCAAATATTTGTGCGCTCTTATGTAAGCCGGCAATCGAACGTGTCAAGTGTGACGTGACACATTGGTGCGGTGTGCCATTTCGAAGTGTGGTGTCATGTACGTCGATTAGTTGTCAATCCATCATGGTAATGTCAGTTGAATTGGAAATAAATTGCAACCACTTGTTGTAGGTTGTAGTTATACCATCATCGTCATCAAGGTGGTTACTTCCTTTGGCCGATGTGCCCTAAATATCCAATGGAGCGTGGAAGGAGAACTTTCTTCCATCAATAGCCCCCAACCGCTTAGTAATCTCTTTAAATTAGATTTCCTGTTAACTGTTGTATACCCAGCCCCCTAGAGATACACCCATCGTCGTTCCCATCGACATCCAAATCAAATTCACGGCCATAGCCGGAGAGAGAGAAGACAAAAGCCTTTTGCGAGGGACTGGGCTCTGGGCCGGAACAAGAACGTATAACGTAATTCGAAGCCGCGCACAAACTGGTCACATTAGTGTGCCTAGTGAATAATTAGAGATCCATTGAGGAACCGACCGAAAATCAGCGGTTCGATCGCACAGCAGCAGGGCAGCACAGCGCAACTGTGCACAACGACCGAAGTCAAGGTGAAGATTTCAGTTCAAGATAGACCAATGGCCAATAATTGTGGATGCATTTCCTTGGTGAAGAAAAATCCCTCTCTGTGTGTGTGTGTATGATTATCATGTCCAATCGGCACGAGATCGCTCGACAAAAGCTATTGCTCTCTGCAAATCGAATGCGATTCATGTCCATTGGATAGTGCAGCGTGCAGGTTGGCCGCAGAGAAGGTGCTGCTGTGGTATTCCACATTACGAGGTGGAATCATTGAATGGAATCTGGAGCAGTGGCCTAACCCTAATGGATATCTTTTGGTTTATTGCTCCTGCTGCGGTTTGGTTGTGTTTTGCTGGCCATTGAATGTGAATGAGAGGAGGCGCAACGCGCGGAACATTCAATTATCGACATCTCGAACAAATCTTAGGGAAATTTTGTTTATTTTTATTTTTCGGTATAGGTGAAAACGGGACAATGTGGACTATATCAAGATGCGGAAGGGTGTGCCCCACATATTGCAGAAGGAAGCGTTTTTGTCGGTTTTACTTATACTTACTGGCTGGGCGACCAATGAGATTTATGTCCAGCGATAGCTGTCGAGCGACTTACCTGAAAAGATAAAGAAAAAAAACGACGTTAAATTTGGATCGTGAGTAATGGGGAAGATTATATTGGACAGGGATTAAGGAGTTAAGGAGGAACGGAGTTGCATTTGACCTGATTGAGGGCAGATTGGCTAATGGGATAGGAGTTTTCAAGTGGCTTGGTTGCGGTTTCAGTTGGGAAGTTGACGCGTATCGTGTGGCGACGTCAGTACTATATATTTAAAAACACTAGTACCGCCCGCGAATTTTGTCTGTAGATAAAGTAACGAAAGCAACTTGTTTTTTACATAATTTATTTATATGCTAAATCTTAATTCATATACCTTTCTGCTATGAAAAAAGAATGGAAAAGGGCAAAACATGAATGTTTTTTTCTATAGTAACTCTGCAATGCCCCTGAAATAAGATTTTATGATTGCTTGCTTTTATGGGTTAATGAGACTCTCCAACAGGTTCTAATCTAAGATGATTAAATTCGTTACTGTGGAAACATGACGGCGACAAATTGAATGGCAAAAAATGCATTCGATTAACTGCTAAGCATTTTTTAATGGGAAGTTCTTAACTTAATTTTACCAGTCTTAATGGCGATATATACCTACGATTTTTTGTTTCTGCACATCTATGGCACAGTACCTTTCGAATGATATAAATGTGATTCTCCTCATTTCATGATAAATACCTAAAAAGTGTACGGAAACTTTTGATGTTTACGTATTAATATAATGATTTTTAGTGTCCAGTTCAGGCTGAATTTTCCATACAAAGTTGCATATTTTGACCTATAAAATGTATGATGTGAAGGCTAAAAGATAAATAGACCTCTAAAGGTGACCTAAAAGGGTTTTATCAAAAATAATTTATAGGAAAATCTGATTTTAAGGTCATAGCTTTTATAAACCTAGAGAAAAAAAACAACTTCTGTACAAAACATACCTACATTTACAGGAATGGAACAGACACTTCAATGAGATATATTGCCATGCGTCTGTCAGTTTAAACCTCCCTAAAGGTTTACACGAACAGAACAAACCCATAAAAGTTATAATATTTGGAAAAAACTAACGTAAAGCAGCCTCTTAAACCCTCTTCTTTAAACCAGCTATTATTGGTTTATTCTGACTAGAATTTGCATCATAGAAATCTCATAAAAAGCTCTCTCTAAAAGGTCGCGGAGCTAATATTTTTTATTGGAAGTTAAATGCGAAATAAAATGTCCCATCATCATCACCAGACCTAAGGTCCTAAGCTTGTTTTACTGTCGCTTTTAGCTTCCAACCTACTGAACCGATTTGAGTGTAGTCTTTTTCAGAAGATTCCGAATTCCGGGAGAATTGCCATTACGAGCTCTAATTTTGTATCAAACATATTTTTAAATAAAGGAAAAGTAACTAAAATCGAAAAATTTGGCAAATATCTGACAGCTTTTCCCGGATTTATGTTGACTTCTACCAAAGCCATTACAATGAGAAAATATTTGTCCATATAGACCTTTCAATGAGAATGATTTTGATATTTATTTCAACTGCTTGCATCACTTTTGACAAAAGTTATGAGTTTAAGGTATGTTGTTTAATCTTTTGCATTTACTACATAAATAGATAAGTTCATTTGCAAACCCGGTTTGTTCTGTAGAGATATGTTGCTTTTTGGTATGATCTTTCCCTGAACATAGGTCAGTTCGGTCAGTTAGCCATTTAAGGGCTGCTTGGCATAACTCTAAAACGAAATACATATATAAGTAGGACGAGAATAGAGGGATTATCGAACTAAACTGATCAGAACTCTTTTTAAATAATACTTAAGTCCGGAGTTTATCAAACCAGAAGATGGTTAGTTATTGGTTTCTGGATAGACCGCTCAAAGAGATCACTTGAACTTCAAATGAGCTGCCTCTCTCTGTCCTTAGATAAAAATATCTTGTGTTTTGTTTTAATACAAATTGATTCAAAATTTTCTTTACTTAATGAAATTTAGTAAAATATTAAGGCAAATAAATTTCCTTGACTATCAACACTATCTCCTCCAATGAGGCTAAATTCCGTCGAAGTCGCTTGACCAAATTTAAATGCGAAAGATTTTTTATTGCTGGGTTTCACGTGCGCTCAAAAATGTAGTGTTCTTTATTTTGCGACTGAAAAGATGTGCGACGAAAGTCACATACCCGCGTGTTATAACCTTAGGTTAAAAAAGGACTTTAGCTATAAATGCTTCAACGCCGCACCAGAAGAGGGTACAGTCTAACCTTATATAAATTAACTTCATCTTTCAAAAGAACTCCGGACTACCTAGTTCGAAAGTGAAAACTACGGAGGACCTCAGATTAGTGAGCCAGACCTCTCAGCTAACTATAGGTGTGCGTGTGACAATGGTCGACTCTTTTCCGCTGTATTGGTAATATCTTTCACAGCTTTGTCCGCAAGGCAAATTTTTGTTGAAGTGTTTCTTACAGAATTGATGAGGACTCCTTTCGTGTACAACAAAAATTCGACACGTCTTAATCAATACAAGCGGTGCTTTTATTCCAAGACTTGCAGCACATACAGTTGTGGACTCACGTTCGCCAAAAACTATGTATTTCCTTTTACGATGTTTGACATAAGTGTAAGACTGCTTTGCTTAGGAAAGGTGACCTCAGTGTTTTTATTTGGCCTGTCGGATACCAAGTTAACTTTCTTAGCTTTACCATGCGCCTATAACACAAAGCGGTACTAGTTAACAAGTTCTACAAGTGTCTACCGAATTTGTATGAGGTCTGTTTTACAAAACAAAAAGTCTGTACAACAAGAGCACGATTGTTAAAATGCTTCTGCCAACACTTGTTGTTTTGTGTAAAGGCCAAAGATCAGCATTGAGCCTCTAGCTCTGTGTAACACTCACTTGTAATACAAGTTGATATATAATGTTATACCAGAGGTTTCGAATATTATTCGCTCTCATGCAAAATGATAATAAGTGCGGGGCCTCTGTAATACAACAAGTAATTGTAGAAGAAATGATTTTCAACAAGTGTTACACATTTGTGTAACACAAAGCTACAAGTTCAACGTAAGTGTGTTATTATTATGACCACTTATCAATAAATTCAAGAGAAAATTGTAAGACTTGTTGACTTGTTGAGTTGTGTTAATAGACCTCGGTTAACTTGAACTTGTGCATCAAAAATGCGCCAATTTTGTACATGGCGGGATCTATAAAACCGCTTCCACTTTTTACCACCCTACGCCGTCTTACCAACTATTTTAATCTTAAATGAAACGAGTACCTCAGCTAGTCTTGTTGTTCTTCTCCTAAGATATACAAATTGAGTGCAACAAGTGTGCCAATTTGCTTGTTTGTTCTTTCTGCGCTCTCAAAACCTTTAGCCAATTTTACATCCAAGAATGGTCGAAAGTTACGTGGCATATGGAGAATGTCACAAGTACTAAACGAAGTGTTTTGGACAAAGGGGGCGTGGCATTTTCAATATAAAATAAAATATTCAAACAAACGACACAATATTTGTCCTTCATACGGTTTAATGGACCGTCGTACATTCATGGTTCTCTGGAAGGTTTCCCAAGTACTAAATGGAGGAGTTTTAGAAAAGGGGGCGTGGCACATCTCATACAAAAAAAAATAAAAAGTACAGAAACACAGTCAATAATATTTTTAAGGGACTGTATAACGTTGAAACCTGAGTTTGGTTCATGACTTTAAATATTTTATTTTGAACCGGACGTCATTGAAAGGTATAAGTTCATAAAATGACCTAGGACGAGGAATACGGTCAAGATCAAGACTCAGCTGCTAGGCAGAGTGGTAACTATTCAAGTTGAAGGGAACTAGCTTGAATAACAGAGAACAGACCCTTATGCAAAAGGAAGAGGGTGTACCAATACTAACAGTAATACGCCATACAGTCCTGACGGCTTAAAAACCAAAATCCTTACATTTTGGCTTATGGAACAATCCCCATAAATCAAGTTTCAGGCTCGTTTCAGGGATCCGCAAGACTCCGCAAGACTCCGCAAGCATTTTTGGTATAGTAAGCGAATTTGACAGCCTTCCTTATGTGACATTTGTATTCGGACAGTCGTGAATATTACTTGGTAAACTATTGCTGTTCATTTCTGCGGCAGGAAGTGAACCCATCACTTCGAATCGCCTACCGAATTGCCTGCCACTTGCCTTGATTGAACGATCAGCGCTCTGCCGTCACTTATCGAATAAAACAGAGAGGATGACAACCGCACTGCAATTTTTCTCAGCTTCCTCTGGAGTCCCCTTGTCCTTCATTCTTTCCCCTATTTCAACGACAAATCATTTTACCACCGCGGAGGTCTAAAACCACAATCCCTACTAGTTTGATTCCCATTATGCTCCGTACCAGACTTTACGATTCATTAAAACCCTACGAGGTATCTCAGTTTTACTGTCCCACGTCTCCATACATCATTACATCATTCACCCAGCCGCCCATTTGCTATTAAAACGAAGAAAACAAACGTTTGGCTTCTTTTCCTCTTCTTCTGGCCGACAAAACTTATAGCTAAGTAGACGGATTACATCCCGCCTCACGGCTGTTTATCCATTTATCGGCTTTAATTTGTGTTGGGCCAGAGACTTCTTCAACTGCCTAATTGACCACCATAAGCCGGCTCTTAAATCACACCAAAGCAACTCTGCAACTCTTATGACCAAACATCTCTTAGGGAGTTACAAAATTTTCCTTATCAATTATGGCGCCGATTAAGCGTAACCTATTTCTCCGTCCAAAGCCATTAGGTTAAGCTGGTTCCCTGAATTCTATTGCCTCCCTTTTGATTATAGCACATTTCCCGCTCCCAAGAAACACCGACAACCACAATGAACAAGATGAATGACAAACAATTTAGATACGTACCTTTAATCACCCTTTCTCGGGTCCGTCTTTAACAATAACCCCAAAAGAGTGTACAGATACAAAAGGAAACTCGAACAGATTGCATCTTGCGCACTTCCTCTTCTTTCATTCACCCAGCACCATCGCATTGTTGATGATGATGATGATGATGATGATGGTGGTGGTGGCGGCGGAGTAAAGAAATGCGAACACAACAAGTGACCTTCCACTGCAAGCGCGCCTCTTGTACATTTGAAGCACTTTTAACGATCATTATAAGTGGATCACCTGGTCAGTGGGCCAATTTGGACATACAGCGCCGCCGCCGCAACAACAAAAGCCACACTATTCGCATGCAAATTGGCGGCGGACTGTGCGCAAACAAAATGCGAACTCTCTTACAAGTATTTGACGTGACGAGAATTAATTTACAAACGCTGACGCCTTTGAGATACTCGCGTATCTATCCATCATCTATGGCTGTGGGGAAGTGATGAAGCCCAAAGTTGTGCCATTTCTAATCTCATCCGAATGTAATGACCCATTTAGACGTGGCCGAAGAACTATTGAGTAATGACGGGCGATATCGGCGGAGAGTGCAGTCGATTCGCCAATACCTCGACTGGGAGATAAGCGCATCCACTTTGAGATACCCTGGCGCATGTGTGGGCGCTGGAAGAAAAGGAGGAGGATGTGCCTGCCACAGACCGTCAGAGACTACCTTCGGCTTTTTGGGTGAGGTAATGCCGTTTCCTTTCCCCATAGTGGAGATAACTCCGAGTCCCGGGAACAGTTATAGACAAGATTAATGCAAGGAATTCCGCTATGGCGATGTGAGTCTCACTTTACAGTGTGACACGCAGATGGGGTTCTAACGTGGTGCTACTTTCACTCATCTTGGCAGTGCGTATAGATGGGAATTCTCCACTTTTACGCCATTGCCGAAACAAAGCACGTAGCGGACATACAAATTTGTTATAGAAAAGTGAAAAGCTCTATCTAGATCTGGGTTGTAAAGTTGCAGAGATTGTTAATTCTATTGAAGGCTGTCATCGTTGGTTGTCAGTTTTTCAGATTGATTTCGATTTGGAGTGAGGTTGGGATGGGTTTCTGGGCAAGATTTTTCAAAAAGTTGACCAACAATCCTTAAAACAGCAATAGGAACTCTTAAAATATGACACGAAGAAACGCCAAAGAAATGTCAGAAAAATAAATAAAGGGTTTTCCAATAAGAGGTGTTATTTTGATATTCAAAGAAAAATGCAATTTTTTGAGATAAATGATCGGATATTTATTTCGTAAAAAAGGGAAAAACAACATCAGCCAAATGGCCACCCAGACCACGCTTACAGGACCATATCCTTTTTATGAAATTTTCCATAACAATATCGCAAAGTGGCCGTCCTATGTCCTCGATAGACTCACGAATTCCATCTTTGAGGTCTTGAATCGACGCTGGGCTGTTGGCGTAGACCTTATCTTTCACGTGGCCTCAAAGGAAGAAGTCGCAAGGTGTTAAATCACAAGATCTCGGTGGCCAATTGTGATCACCTCTTCGAGAGAAAGCGCGGTCCGGAAACTTTTCCCGTAAAAGATCAATGGTTTCGTTGCTTGTGTGGCACGTAGCGCCGTCTTGTTGAAAGTAAACGTTGTCCAGATCAATACCATCCAACTCCGGCCATAAAAAAATCATTAATCATCTCTCGATTCCAAAGAACGACGAGGAATGGACAAACCTGGGTTTTCTTCAACACTTTGGGCTACAGCAGCAATATTCTCAGTTGTTCTTGAGCGACGTGCACGGGTTTTATACTTCACATCAGTAACTTGTCCCAACAGCTCGAATTTTTCCACCAAATTCTGTATTGCGGTCCGACAAGGTGCTTCACGACGACCCAAAGATGCTTTAGTTTTGCGAACTGTGACTGCAAAATTTTCACCATTTTTGTAGTGAATTTTTATAATATCAATGCGTTGTTGAAGCGTGTATCGTTCCAATTTTAGTAATGGCGTCAAATGTCAAAAAATAACAACATCAAAAGTGACAGCTACCGAAATAGCGGGCTATTCAAAATAACACCTCTTATTGGAAAGCCCTTTATAAGTGACAGCTCAGTAGAGGAAGACCTCAGCTAAGGTGGCGTGCACAAATGGAATTTATCCCAAGCTATAGTTGAAGTAAGCACTAAAGACTGGTTGAGGCCCATGTCCACACTGATTAGTACACCAGAATGGGATTAAGTCGGCTTAAGTCAGTGTCAAAAATTAATGAAAATGCACATGAGTTCATTCAAACGCTTGAAATTGTCTACTTCATTATTGCTCCGATATACAAGAATTTAATTTGAATTGCACACTGGCTTAAGCTGGATTACTCTCATAGAATTATTGAATGCTTTCCTTTTTATGTTGTTTGTTAACTTTTGTACATTTAAACAAGAAACATTCAACTTGTTCCGATGGGATTTTCGTTTAGAGGGGGAAGTACAATAGGATTCCGAGGGAGTAATCCAGCTTAAGTCAATGGGCGACCACTTTTAAATTGTGTGTCAATGCTATTGTACAGAAAGTGATCTTATTTAAACATTGAACTAAAAATATGACGATTTTTATCCATTTTTGACACAAGCATAAGGCCGCATAATCTTACAATAAATAATAATCTTTAGGTTTTGAAGTGCAAGTCACAAATGGGTTTCAGGGGTCAAAACTCGGTTCCGTGAGGGTCTACGACAAAACGCATGATTCTCAAAGAAGATGCGCAGTTCAATCATGACCTCGATAAGGCGTGGTTTTTAGGTGACAAAAAGTGGGGTGCTTGTATGATTAAAACTTAGTCACCTACATAAGGTCCATCATCAGGAAAGCGTGGTTCTAAGTTGTATATAGGCGTAGGCCATAGCTGGTCAGCGGGACTCCGGAATTTGGTGAAATGGGACAGGAATCAGGGGTCGAATCGCGTCGTCCGTGAACGAGCATTACGTGACGGAATTTGTTTTTGTTTCACATGTAAAATCAACTTAATGATGATATTAACTTAATGATGATATTCATGACTCTGAAATTTTTGATGAGTCTCTCTATCGGGTTTTCCGTTTTGATCGATGTAAAAAGAAGGAGGAACGTGGTGGAGGAATTCTAGTTGCAGTTCGTCGAGGTATTACCTGCTTTGAGATTCCCTTACCAGATCGTGAAGTGGAACAACTCTGCTTTTCTTTGGAAGTCACAGGTGTTGTGAGCTCACTTATTTTTATTGTAAGTTATGTCCCATCAGGGAGTGGATTAGATGTCTATGAAAGACACATATGTAACATTGATTTTATTTTCGATATTCACGATAATGTCTCCAATAGTATTTGTGTATTGGGAGATTTTAATGTCGGTGACATTGTTTGGTCTTGGTCCGACGAGGATAAAATGCTTATGCCATGTAACTTAAAGAAAGATATTGAATTTGTTTTAGTTGATTTTCTACTTTCTCTTAATTTGTGTCAAATTAGCTCAATTGTTAATTCAGAAAATAGAATATTAGATCTAGTTTTTATCTGCTGTGATGATATCAAGGCAAATACTTTTGAAGCTCCATATCCTCTGTTAAATAATTCTATTTATCATAATCAAACTTCTATTGAAATTGAGGTTTACGATTTTTTAAAAGCTGATATTAATCTTGTTAAAACGTTCGATTTTTCAAAATGCGATTTTAATGGTTTTAACTGTTACCTTCATGACATTGATTGGAATAGTAATCTGAGACATTTGTCCCTTCAGGACTCTTATAATTTTTTTAAGTCTGTGTTGTTTAAAGGATTTAACGCTTTTGTTCCTTATAGATCGAAGAAGAATTTATCTAAGCCTCCGTGGTACAATAGAAGGCTCGCTCATCTTAAGAACCTTAAAAATAAGGCGCATAAAAATTTCAAATTGTCCGGTAGCCCTGTGGATTATGAACTTTTTGACAAGCTGCGTAAGGACTTTCTTGCGTTAAGTAAATTTCTGCAAAAAAATCACGTAAATCAAATAGAAAATGCATTAAAGACAGATTCCAAACGCTTCTGGACTTTCATAAATAGCAAAAGAAAATCTACAGGTCTGCCCAAATCCATGTTCTATAAAAATTATGAATCTAAAGATGTAAATACAACACTTGATTTGTTTGCTAAATTCTTTGAATCTGTGTACTCTAAGCCAGATACACCAAGTTTTGTTCCAGCTACAGAATGCAGACTGGACCTTGGCCTCATTCAACTAAGTCTCCATGACATTATGGCGGCTCTTAATGTTCTTAAGCCCAATTCAAGTCCGGGACCGGATGGTATTCCTTCGATTATTTTTAAAATGTGTTCCCAAGAAATCTGCAATCCGCTTCTTCATATTTTTAATCTGTCGCTATCCTCAGGAATTTTTCTTGAAGAATGGAAATCCTCTTTTCTTATTCCAATTTTCAAATCTGGATCTAAGAATGATATTGAAAATTATAGAGGAATCTGCAAATTATCTGCTTTGCCTAAGCTTTTTGAAAGTGTCGTCAAATCAAAACTTGAATTTTTTACAAAGGAATTTGTTTGTGATGCGCAGCATGGCTTTGTGTCTGGTAGGTCCACTACCACAAATCTGGCTTGCTTTTCACACTATGCCATTAATGCAATCGAAGATGGTTATCAAGTGGACTGTGCTTACACTGACTTTAGTAAGGCATTTGACTCAGTCAATCATCACATATTACTAAAAAAACTTGAAAGTCTTGGGTTTCACTCAGCAATGCATGAGTGGTTAGCATCCTACTTGATTGGAAGAAATCAAAAGGTCAAAATAGATGACTACTTTTCACGATCCTTTGGGTGTGGATCAGGAGTACCACAGGGTAGTCATTTGGGTCCGCTCCGCTCCTATTTACACTTTTCATCAACGATATTTCACGAGTATTAAAATATTCCCATTGTTTGATGTACGCTGATGATTTAAAGCTGTTCCTTAAAACGAAAACTTCATTTGACTGTGAGTATTTGCAACATGATCTAACAAACCTATCTGTTTGGTGCGTCAGTAATTGTTTAATGTTAAACACTAGAAAATGCTTCATAATATCTTTTTTTAGAAGCTCTTCTCATTTTGAATTTCAATACGAAATCGACAGTATTGTACTAAAAAGAGTTCTAGAAGTTAAAGATCTTGGTATTATAATTGATTCGAGGTTCACCTTTACATCTCATGTGGATCAAGTTATTGCTAGATCAAATAAACTTTCTGGTTTTATAAAACGAAATTGCAAAGAATTTTCGGATCCTCATACTCTTATTTCTCTTTTTATTGCATTTGTTAGGTCTCTGCTAGAATATGCTGATGTAATATGGAACCCATTATACAAAGTTCACTCTGACCGCATTGAAAAAGTCCAAAGGCGTTTCACTAAATACATTTTCCGCAAAATGAGATGGGACTTTGAAATTCCTTACCAAACTCGGTGTCAATTGTTAGGCATTTCAATTTTAAGCTCAAGAAGAAAAGCTCATGACATCATGTTTGTAAGGGACTTGTTAAGCTATCACATTAACTGTCCACCTCTGTTAGCCCAAGTACCAATATATGCCCCGGCTAGACCTTTAAGGGAAAGAAATCTTCTCCTTCGACCAGTTCACAGAACTAATTACGGCCACAATGAGCCTATGTCCAGAGCTATTGTTTCATTCAATGAAGTTTGTAATTATGTTGATTTACATTTCTCTCGTAGTCGCTTCAAAAGTGTTTTACTTAATTATCTTGCATTCTCTTAGTCTTAAGAAATTGTTTTATATAATTTGTAGGTATAGTTATCACGTAATCTGTATAGCTTAGCTAGTAGATGAAATAAATAAATAATTCCATGAACGTAATGCTCGTTCACGGACGACGCGATTCGACCCCAGGCCGGTGTTTCCAGTGTCAGTGTAGTCGACCTATTTGGTGCATACCTTTCTTTTGGACTCCCAAAAAGGACTCTGGCTGTTTGACTTTGTTGCGCGTGGCGTCAGATTTGCCTCCAGTATTTTAGATATGTGAACGTTCAGGACTACGAATTAAGGCTCGGAGAGCGGATGTTTTGGGATGATAAACGTCACAACTGGTCCTCGTTCCAACCCCGAGACAGTGGAGTAGCGGAGGACACAACCTTGGGTTGCACACAAAATCAGACAGCTGCCAAATCGAACTTCGTGTGCATAACTGAAGCTAGAAAGAAAGTTTGAGGAGCGCGCCATCTAGGAGTCAAATCTCTCATTCATGGAACGAAAGATGAGCCAGTCGCCAGTCTAGAAAACCGATTTCCTTGGATATTTCAAAACAGCTATTTTGATTTATATTACAGTTTAAAGGTCCAGGATCACGATGTGGCCATTTTGATTTCAAGAGTTGTTTAAAATGCATGACCGGTAAACATAACCTAACACTTCTCACCTAGTGCAGCTTTAAAAAAGTCAGTTCTGCTGATTTCTTTCAATCGGACAATGCTGGCAATCGAAAAAAGTTGTCACAACGTTTCGAAAGTTTGTATATTTGTCTCAAACGTCAAATTCCCACAACCGCGCTAGACCCTAAGTCCCTAATGGACTTGCTGCACCCACTTCTCACTTATTACTCTACAGTCTACACCTTCGGCAATTCAAATGCGTTTGAAAACCGCTTTTTCCTTTGCCAGTGCTGCCAAAAACTTTGTTTGCGACTTCCAGAAAAATAAGGGGATACAACACTTAGCACTGCGGAACACCATTTACAAATGACAGCCAAGTCACTGTTCCTAAACCTTCTAAAACATATATTCAGATACAACTAGAGTGGTTTTCTAAACGCAAAAACCCATTCACTTGGTGAGTACAGCACTTTAAGCCCATTGAAGAACACCAGTGCGATATAACTTCCGTGAGACCCTAAGAAGGCCAATCAAATTCAAATGAAGTGCACGCATTTCTGTACCGCTTTTGTGCGCCACACTGTCCCCAGGTTGATGATCTCGTGCAGCATGCCAACCCACATTTTGAAGAATTCCTCTCCGCAGCTTAGCCCTGTTTGGCCTCAAAGAGATTCGTTTATTAAATGGTAATTTGCACACAAATTGCTATTTAATTCCGTCGAGAGCCACCACCCATCATCAGAGATTCTATTCCTGATCAGATAAGACCATCATCATAACCGCAGTGGCGGGCTCGTCGCGGTTTCAATTTCGAGAATTCCAAACCCAAAGATGGCACAAAAGCTACAAGTACTCGTTACCCAAAACGGGCCACCTAATAACTTAAACTCATTTATTGACCAACCCATATCGCCAATATAGTAATGATGATGATGATGCCAAGGTACCATGGACCCATTCGAACCGTACAATGCCATATCAACAGACAGACCCTGAGACCGACGCTTGTATTTCATCTTCAAGAGGTAAGAGGTAATGGGATCACCCAGTCATATATAGAAGGCACACATGCATGAGGCTCATTTTTCTATCGAGCTATCGAGAGAGAGAAAAAAAAACACCATTTCCGGTTCTCAGAAGAGCCACCACAGCAAACGTTAGTGGCTACAGAGAAGGTTAATGGGTGCTATATGTGTGATAATTTCAACTCGTGGCTTGATTCTTCCTGTTTCAGTTGTACATACTACCATCATTACCAGAATTTTCTACGCTTGTACCGCACACACACATGTGTTGCGTCCGTCGCGTCGCATTGCGAGAACTGGTGTAGCGCAGATTATGCATTAGATTGCACAATGTCGGCTAAGCTCTATGCTTATGCATATTGCTGCTGCCGACGGCAATTGGGGCTGGATGATCTTGAGATAACATCTGTATCTGGGGGTTCTCTGGTTAATTGAGTTAGGGTTGCGCGCGGGGAGAAGGCGCATTGAAAATCTATTTCCTACAAATAGGTGGGGCCGCCTGTCTATCTGTATCTATCGCATTGCATGTAAATACGAAATGGATTCGAATGGAGTGTGGAGAAGTGCCGCATGTGGGATTTGGCCGTTCGCGGTTTTTTTTTTGTTTCGTTTTGTGAATTTGCAAAATGATTATTGTTTCGGCTAAGTAAATGATTGGAGTAGTTGCATTTCCGCTTGCCATTCAGCTGTTGGCCGTCATAATACGAATAAATGGAAGCGGACTCTGGGAAGGATTGGCGATGTCGTGATCGAGGAGCGGAATGGGGATGAATCTAAGTTTGCCTTAGATTATGTAACTATTATCACGTCTAGTCATGTCATTAACGCATCAAAACTGAACGACAATCGGAGATGGAGTAGGTAACTTTAGGAAAATAGGTTGCCAGCTTTAATTTTAAAAGGGGTTGGAGCTTGGAGGTGGTTAACGTCTGAACGACACTTAAGCCGCCATTTAATGAACAGCAAAAAATTGTGTACAGAGTCGCACAGCTTTTGCTGAAAAAGGTTCTTAATTCAGACGAGTGGATTTGGTATAAGAATTTCAGTAGGTGATGTGCTCAGTAACGATCTGTCGGATTATGAAGTGCCTTTCTGTTATTTCTCTGAAAGTCACGTAGTTTCGGTGTAAATCGAGAAAATTGTGCGTCTAGATTAGATTTGGCGATCATTTACAGACGATCTCACTCAACTACCATCAGGGCGATAGGTAAATTTTTTGAAACTAAGTTAATTTTTTTTAATTGTTTTCTAGTGTTGACCATTTTTAATTTTTTTTTCTTAATTTTTGACAAAGTTTATGATAAAAAATAGTTACATTCTTCCCTTTTACGAAACTTTACCTCTCTTTTGGTTCATATTTCATAAAGTTCGGTTTTGAAATGACGTCGTAGGAGGTACGACAAAAAATGTTGTAGGCTATCAGTAGAATGATTGTAGCTTTTGACTCATGGATGCACTTTAGAAAGTTTGGTGATAATTCCAGCATCTAAAATACCGCTTTTTAATATTCTTGAGACCCATCACCATGTGGCAGGCTCGTATAAGATCGCTGTTATATTCATTCGTAAAATGAAACTGCAAACAATTTTTTTTGTTTTTTTTTGGCTCAATCTTGGTCTTAAAAATGATGCTTATGAATTTTCAAGTTATATTATCATAAAAAAATAAGCAAATGATCTTTAAATCTGTATATATAATAATAAGCTGGATTGTGTTTGTCGCCAATGTTCTCGGTTATGCGTTAACCGATTTTGATTCTGAAAATTTCCCATGAAAGGTGACGTTAATACCATGGTTTGTAGGCTTAAACGGTCTTTGTAGGTGTATTGGTTCATGAGTTATAGGGGCCCATACAAAAAATACATTCGAAATCTTGTATTTCGAATACCACCAAATCGATTGAGTTCAAATTTACACACAATCTTAGGTATTAGCTTAGAACTATTCCTGTGAAGTTAGGTAAAAATTGGACAAAGGGGCGTGGCACCGTGCATACAAAAAATACATTGAAAATCTTGAAAATAACCGAATCGTTGGATTAATCAGGATTGCCTTCGCATAATCTCCAATTGAAAGTTGGAGTCACTATTATTATGCTTCGGAATAATAATTAACCCCGTTTGTGTAATGGTTCAAAACTTTCTGTTAAAAAATTAACCGGAAAACTTATACCATGTTCCCACCAATGCGATTTAGCTGAAGTGATTTATTAATTACGATTGGTGTTCCCACCGAACTTTTTAATGTTTTAGTGTGACATTTAAAATTAGTTGGCAAACTTTCAATATCGTACATATAAAGTGCAAAAGAAAAATTGCCTGCAACAATTTAAAATGAGTTCAAATGCTTCGGATATAATTTACATCTACCAGAATTAATTAAAAATGATATAAAAAATAACTTTCTGGTATTTTCAATTTAAATTTTTTAACAGTTTGCTTTTGTGTGAACAGCTGAAGTCGATAGCAGGTCTGTTTGATTTTATTTGTGTCTGTTCGATTCTTTTTTGTGTATGTTCGACTTTATTTTGTGATATTCCAAATTTAAACGACTTCAGTTTCCTGTTCGCCATGCGTTTGCGGTTACTATTAATAAGGCGCAAGTGCAAACGTTAGTTTTCTCACATGGACCTGTAGCCTGTTCACGTGTTGGCAAACCATCGGTTCTGTTTATTTACACCGAAAATGGAAAAACCAAAAATATTCTGTTCCACAAAGCATTACATTAAAAACTATTTATCGCTGATTTAAGTGAATTTGAATTCGATTATGTAGTATTTATATTTTGCACTACAAAGTGTGCTAGTTATTTATAAAAAGATTTTTTTTTCATTTTTATTAAGAAAAAGTCAACTTCTCAGTCAATTCCGCAAAAAAAAAAAAAAAACAAAAACTCATCCCAGTTCCACTGTAATATTCCATTTCTTTACTGTTCCATCTGTCAGAAATTTTTTCTGACCGAATCTGGCGGTTGATTTGTTGTGAGTGTTTTGTAGGGAAAAGACAATTTGCACATTTTTTTGATAAACTAGCTTCTTTTCTTGAGAGTAAAATATCAATCAGCAGCTGATTTGCAAGTTTTCTAATAAGCCACGCCTCCTCTTCTTGTAGTTTTCCTTTTTCTAAAGATGTCTTTGAAGAGGTATTTTGTTGCATAATTCTTAAAGTTGGTAAGAATTTAAATTATTCGAGCTAAAAACGGACTCAACAACATTATAAAAAATAACTTTCTCAAAACGTCTTACAGAAAAAATATACTTCGAATATTCTTCTACTATTCCATCAAGTTTGCATAATCAACATCCATAAATTTGTATATTGGGTTATAGGAAGTTTTCTCAATCATCCTATGCATTCGCATTTTATTCTCCAGAGAGCATTTTGGCAACCAAATCTTTCAAAGGTATTCGCTGCAACATTAACCATTTGATTCGACATATGGCTCGCCATGTATTCGCAGATGAACTTGCTGGTGAACTTGAACGAATTCTTCTTCTAAGGAACTCGAAGCTAGGTTTGCTGAGATATATAATCTGGTAAGGTGTCCCTTAAATTCAGAACCGTTCTTAGAAATGTCAAAATGATGGTTAGACAGACGTCATATATGACATCGCTTGCTGCTATGCAGTTGAGCTATGAGAAAATGAAGACATTTGACCGGCTTTAGTGTTGCTCGACCGCTAGATGACTCTGCCTAGATCAAAGCTGTTGCCAGAAGAATCTGGTTATATATTTACATGCCTTATTTCCGGACTTATATTACAGCTGATAAGTCCGTTACAACGAGCGAGAGAGAGAGAGAGACTACACTACCTATAGGTTAAATTTGAATCTTTTTGGTAGGTGTGGAAGTCCTCGACTAGGTTAGGTCAAGTTAGGTGTGAGGGAAGTGCACAGCTGTATGTGCTGTGCTGCCACGGTCGCCTTTTGGTCCATTGTGATCCCTTAGTTTATGTCGTGGTCATAAAATAAAATTTTTATTGGACACAAAAACATGCATAAACACTTTACCTGATTTCTTAAAGTTGTTCCTTGGCGGAGTTGGCCTACTAAAACCAACCCGTACTTTAAACAAACCTCTTTGACAGTCCCTGACTGTTTTGGATTTAATAGTTACGTTTTCTAGTGCTGTGCTTTAATGGCTGTCTGACTGTGCACGAAGATTGTAATCTTAGAAGGGTCCAGATTCTTGGTAGATATGGTTTTTACTGCCTTGTCGATGGTGACTATTTCAGCTTGAAAGACGCTACATTCATCTGGGAGTTTGTACGAGTTATTCCGGCTCCTGTACCTACTTTCATATTTGACCCGACGGTGTAGATTTGTGTTTCTTGTACGCTTGCGTGAGTGTTAGTTATCCAATCCTGTCCTAGGGTAGAGTAGTTTTTTGTTTTGAAACTCTGGTACGGAATCATGTAGTCTGTTTTTCTAGCCAGATCGATACTAAAGTATTTGTAAATTATGGAGCCGTGTCCATGGGAGCTGTGCTTCCAGGTTTTCACCTCCTTTAGGCGGAGGGCTCCCTTGGCTGCCATGCTACAAATGTATTCACCTAGGGGTGGAAGATTTAAAACCATCTCCAGCCCAGATTGAGGTGTTGATCTCATTGCTAGCGTTATGCCGATGCATGCCAATCTCTGTACCTTGGATAGGTTATTGAAATAAGTTACCTTTTCTGTTGCCTTTCACCATACAATGGACCCGTAAGTGCTTGACTATATTAGGGTGCCAAATGCTGTAGCCTGCTGTTTCAAAGCCACCTTTAATTTTATGGAATCCAGCTGTTCCACCTCCAAAAGTGTTGTTTTGCTATGAATTTCCTGTAGTTTGTGAACACTCATAAAAACAGGATCATCCTGGACTCCTTTTAGAGCTTAGCTTAGGATTTTGGTTTGGTACTCAATCGAATAACTAGCAGATGCCTCAGTCTTGTGACATGTTCGACTCCTTCTTGGTAATACTTTTGGTCGCAGAACAACGTCATACAGGCCAGGTCCATGAATGGAGCCTTGTGGTACCCCCTCGTCAACAATTCCATTAGCCTGGTACTTAAACTTGCTCTACCCTTATCCAAACTTCTCTTGCTGCATTCCTACAACATACAAATTTTTTTATTTTTTAAAACCTACTCAAGTTCGCAGCTATAAATACCACCTTCGTGCAGACTGTGTGCTGGAGTTGGCAGTAACCCTAAACGTATATTCCCAGCACTTGACCGCAAGGTGGAACCCATCCCAGGGCCGCGTGAAAGTGCGATGCCTACCGGAAATAATCACCTCCCTTTGACAACCGTCAACTGTATGAAATGCCTCCTCACTCAAAATGTCCAATTCTGTTAAAAATATTACCCAGGCGAAAAAAAAACCCATTCACCATTTGACGATACCATCAATGCGTTGGCGACTTGCCATAAATTACCATTCTCCTCTCTTGAAGATGCCAGTGTATGCAAGTAAAGCAAACAAATTAAAAAAAACAACCAGAACCCACCAAACCAAACCAAATAGATTCACAGTCGAGTAACGTTATGCCTACTATTATGGCATCATTGTCTTATCGCTCGCTGATTGATTCCCATTTTGTTTGGCGTCTACTTTCGAGTGTACCCCGGCTCTGTCTCTGGCTCTGGTTGTAAAGTAAAAGTAAAAGCGTTCCATCCAGTGCGACCATGCTCTCTATACCTATATATGCTTCTTGATGTATGGCCCGAAAGATGCCATATTTTTTTTCGTTACACAAAAAGACCGTCAGCCGACTGAGTAAAAGGTTGGAAGAGGAGGTGGAGCTGCAATGGCAGCGGCACGTTTAAGAAAGTATCTGGGCATATACCGACTCGAATTCATTGCAACAAATCTTCCCGCAAAACAATTGAAATAAACAAAATTATAGAGCAGCCGCTGGCATACAACAACTGTCTCGAAAGCAATAGATTCATGCATGAACAGAGATAGCCCACAAGTATTAATTACGGATTCCGATAGAGGGCCTTGCTTAGCAATTAGTTGCAAAAGAGAAATGCTGCTCCAAAAACTATTTCGGTTGCATAAATCTGAATGCATTCATTGATTCCGCCTGTCACTTTGCCACAAATACTGTCATCAAGGCCGCACTGAAGAAGCTGTTCGATTTTGACATGCAAATGCGCCAACTGACAGCAGGCGAAGATCGATCAATCAAAGATTAATAGAGTGTAACCTGAATTTCTGAATTAAGTGGCTTTTATTACAAATAGTTTAAATTCAATTTGACACAATCGCAAACGATCGATTAAAATGTCGCTGACAATGTGCGGCAAGGCCATCGAGATTTGGCAAATGTAATTTGGCAATACGACCAGAGTGGGGGCGTCACCATTAATCGGATGTGGCATGTGGATGTGGATCATCATCGCGTTCGATGGAAAGTAGAAACTATTGTAATGACTCAATCGAAGAGATTTCAATGAGTCAAACGAAAACGGTTACTAATAGAGGAAAGTGTGAAAAGATGCGGTTTGTTTTTTTTTTGTCTGTCAATTTGATTTTTTTTTGTGGTGGCTTTCTTACAATTTGGCGCGACTTCGAATTAATTTTGCACACTTGTTGTGACCCTCTATACGTGAAGTATAAGGTAGCTTACATACAGATTCTGACATTTCTTAAAATCCTTGTTCAAAAAATCCCATCTTTATCCGACCTATTATCCGTGATCCGTCGAACTTTCTTGGGTCTTATGAAACTGTTCCGATCACTATATGAAGGATTTCGGACTAAGGGGCGTGGCACCTTTCCAAATAGTTCAATAACTAATTTTGGTACCAAAAAAATATGCTTGGAATGATATATCCTGGCACCTGTTTTCGTCATTTTTGGTCCAAATATGTATTTTGTTTGTGGTAAGGAGTTTACGAAATATGAGCGGTATTGGAAAAGGGGTGTGCTATTTTCTTAAGAAGAATTTCACTTAATACACTGTATCTTGGGAATTATGGCAACTTGAGCTTCCAAATTTAATAAGTAGGTGCATATTGCAGGACAACAAGTCTACAACATTTTACAAAATATTTCCGAGATCGGAAAAGGGGCGTGGCATTTTGCATGCTAACAACTGTTCCCAAAAGTGTTTTTTCGACAATTTTTAGAGCTGAAGTTGTAAGTCTTGAAAAATTGATTTAGGAAAACACTTGAAGAAAGGGGCGTGGCGCAAAATTTATTTAAGACACTTGACATTTATGGCAGATTAATCCATAATTAATTTTGGTAAATGGACATATCTTGCCTGTTAGAAGGGATTTGCAAAATATGGGTGATATTGGACTTGATACTCTCAGAAATTCGAAAATAATAGGACACTGCGCTGGTCTTTTATCTACCAAAGACGCAACGATTACACAAGGCTTGTAAGAGCTCTAGTTATGGGAACGTTTTCAAGTAGATATTTTTTTTTGGATTTAAGCTGCTCAACATCTAATTTTTTAGCACAAAGAACAACTTTAGTGAGAATTTATTGCTTAGCTTAAGGCACATTATTTTGAATATTCGCCAGCAGAACCTCGGGACTCCAACTAGTCTTCATATACATAAGTATTAGGCAATGTTCATATAGATGTCGCAAAGGGACCAAAAATCCCTGCAGATTTCACTGAAAATCCAACAGCATTTTCTTATATGTGTCCGCAATGTTAAGAGAGTATTTTGAATGAAATTTGATAGGTGGCGCTGCTGTTTGTATAGTGTTTACCTTCAAGTGCGTTCAATTGTAGGTATATGCAATTTTCACGGTCATTATCTGCATGATAGGAAAAATTTTACAAATGCTAGAGTGGTTAGTCTTAATAATTGTACGCAGTGTACCACATTTTTTTCCAGGGGAATGCTTAAAATTTGAAAAGTATAAACGTAGTTAATGGAAGCCCATCTGTTTCATTTAAATTCAAACGCACTGAGCTACAAACACTCTCACAACTCTGTAACAAAACAATGCATGCGGGAATCTATCTACCAAAACGTAGCTTCCATTTGGTGCATAATTCATAAAAATTGGTGTTGAAACAACGCCGTACTCGGTACGACAAAAATCATAAGACGTGTAGCCTCAGACTTGCAAATAGGATTTGATGGGCAAAATTTGTAGTGATGTTGAAAATCCACATGTAAAGCGCAATCGCAATCAACTTGCTGACT
Organism: Cheilosia pagana; assembly: GCA_936431705.1. Classification (NCBI taxonomy): domain Eukaryota; kingdom Metazoa; phylum Arthropoda; class Insecta; order Diptera; family Syrphidae; genus Cheilosia; species Cheilosia pagana. The sequence goes on along the minus strand of OW386166.1, from coordinate 13,319,488 downwards.
AGAGCATTAACATACTCGAAAGACAAAAGAAGTGTAAATAATTTGGCCTGACGTTTGATACGCAAAAATATTTTGACAGTTCGATTTTTTTTTGTTTAAACTTTCTGCTTTCGAAAATGAATGTAAATATTTTGCTGCAATGATCCAAAGGTGCCCTGAGAAGGGGCTCTTACGACGCACAGTACACAAATCTATGCTAATATATTGCGCAGGTGTCGGCAATGTGAACAAGCAAAAATGGCGGATTACTGTGACTGTCTGCTTTATCAGTAAGTACCATATACATTTTCAAGTATAGTCCACATTGTAAGTACCGAAAAGCATTTAGAGGAACATAATCACTTTCCTTAATATGTTTTGAGTAAACTCGAGCAGTTTTCACATTAATTTTGTGTTTTCTTTGACACAAAAGCCCCACTGGTTGCACATTTTATTTGCTTTTGGGAACGAATGGAAATTATTTTCCCCATTATATTCTTTTCTAATTGTCTACACAGCACAAGAAATATAACCGGTGTTCACGAGAGAAACTGAGAAGATTATTTGTAAACAATGTTTTTAGTCACAATTGGTCGCCATATTGACAGATGCGCAGAACGTTACCAAAATTATTGCGCAGAGTTATTACCTTTATGTATGTACCTTGCTTATGACGTACTACCAGCTGAATATAGTTATAAACTACCTTACCGACAGGAAGCAGAGATACGAGTACAAGACTGATGTTGTTGGCAAGCATACCAACGCTGCCTTCTTGGACCTCTTTTGCTATTCACAGTAATTAGCCGTATCGGAAGACAACTGCTTGTAGAATTATGATTCATAACGATCGTGCAAACTGAGCTAAGAAGACCTAAAATGGACGCAGATGACATGAATTGCTAACTAGCTCTCTAAAGTAACACCAAACGCCAGTCCCGAGGGGAGATTGGTAGAAGAGTACAGTCACAGAGTTGTGTTTAAATTCGTAGGCGTGTAACACCGGAAAAACATATCCCGCCATTTGTGCATGTCAGCTAGTTCGGACTTCTGGTGTCTTTTAAGACTACACAACCTTTAGACACATCTATAAAAAGAGGAGAATAAACGTCCAAAAAACCTTCTGCGAAAGCGTGTTTTGAATCTAAACGCTTTATTATGTTTCGAACGACGTCTTACCGGTCGTAGGTTCAGTGAATTGTATCGACATAAATGCGAGCCTAAAGGATGGACGACTTAAAAAGAATATACTAGTAATCGCAACGTTGTGACCTGCAAACGAAAATAAAACACATCTCATATCCTGTTTTTCATTCCTTTAAAAGTCGTAAATGTGACCATGGGTCACACTTCTTTTTGTCGTACCGATTGTGGCGTTTATTCTAATCCGATTTTTATGAAACTTGACCCAAATGAGAGGTGACCTTCTGTAGATGAATTCCCGCATGGACTCTTTTGTCATTTTGATTGATTTTTAATATCATTCAGAAAAAATGTTTCCTAAGTCACAAAAAATTAGCATTTCGTAAAAATAAGGACTCTTAAGGCGGCAATTAGAAGTGTCGTCATATTTGCTTCCGAAATTCGCAACAATTTACGATATCTACGATCATATAACAACGCTGACTCGAAGTTTTGGCTTTTAGTGTTGCCTATCAAAAACATGTCAAACCTCGCGGTCATCAGAGATAGATATGACTCCACCCAACCAAGCTCACTCTCACTTCTTAAACAGCCTACTATTTAAGGCGATTTTTCGAGCCCAATCTCGTCGCCGTTTTCCACTTAGTTTCAATGAAATTACCCACAGCTAAACCAGTCAGGGAAACCAAGCTTAGGGCAGATTGGTCGCACCCCGCCCCTGAAACAACTCGAAACAAGCCTTCCGGTTACAACTTACAACCTCCCATTAGCTTGTGATTTATTCGCCCAGCGCAATTTGGCGTAAACAAAATTCAGATTTCCCTTTCGAATGGCCGCAGTTGTCCGGCGAAATGCAGCAGCCAACTTCATCGGAAATTTATTCGCAAACACACAGCCGATCGCCCATGGTCACACTCATAATGTTCTGGGACACATTTTATTAAATAATCACATGCTGGCCCGTTGGCTTGGTATACATTATCCAACACCGAAGGCACTCGAATTGCCCAACGAAAGTAAGAGTGATCCGTTTGGGAGGCGACTCTTTTATGTAACGACACACCATACAGCCGTGTGGATTTATGTTAATCGACGCATTCGGTTATAGAAATGCTAATCAGTACGAAACCGGCCACGGTCAATCTCTGACCAGAGTTATAAACCCAAATACATATCGTGTTTGAGTTGTGACAGGCACAGTCAGTGATTGGCGTGACCTTATGATGAGCCCGGGTCCATGTGTGTACAACATTCACGGCTGAATTGGAATTGATTTATCTGGCGCGTTTCATAAGCGCCGAACCTGACGCAAGACCGAAACACGCCAATCAACGTTCTCCTACAAGTTCAAGTTTCCCAAATGCAAGCTGGAGATGTGTTTGCGTTTTTTTTGGTCATAATTTATCTGTTTTTGACTGCTAAAGTTCAACGTCGTCGTCGCGGCCAAATATAGACAGCGACCGTCATTCGATGACATTTTTTTTCAATTTTATTACGGCTCGACGTCAGAGAACGGGGAGTTCTTGAATACCTTGGGCAGCCTTGAAAGCTCATTCTGCTCATTCTGGGGTGTCAACACACTGCTTGGAGGCTATAAGATACGATGCAGCGGCGACGAACTTGGCGCACTTGGTACACTTCGAAATGAAAATGAAATGTGTGACAAGTGTGTAGAACCATTTAACTGAAAGGGGGCTAGATGGTTTCGGTAGGCCTCTGGCGAAATCTAGGTTAACTCACATGTTCGCGATTGAGTGTATGTGGCTGACAATCTATCGTTCTCGTTGAAGAAGTTATGAGGTTGTAAGTTAGCAAACAAGTCTTAGAACGGAACGTGTCGGTGTTGCTTGAGGTCTTGGACAAGGTTGGCATATTAATATTTGATACACGAGTTGGGGTCCTTGGGGGAAAAATGTAGTGCCAAGAGCAGGAGTTGATTCATGTCAGATTTTTGCTTTTCGAAAAGGTTCAAGACCTTCTAAATTTTATATTGAAGTTCTAGAATTTGGTTAAAGTAGGGTGAATTGACGGGTAAAATCAGCAATGGAGTTGAGAAAGAAATGTCCGATTGCACGCAAAGGTAGAAGGGCACTCTAACCTACTAAAGAATAGACACAGGAACAATAAGCTTAGAATGAGGCTCACCCGAAAAGAGTAGCGCAACTTATGTAAAACAAACCCGCCCAAGGTCAGGCTTGAGAGATGTTGTCTGCTTTTTAAATGATGACTTGACCTGCTACCCATTTCTAAGCTTTGTTTCGAGCCTCCTTTCAATAAACTTTATAAATTCAGGTTTCGCACCATACGAGCCTCACCTCAACATTTTTGAGGAATTTAAGTTTCACATTTTTCAAGCTAAATTTCGACAGTTCTCGGCAAGACACATGTCTATTTTACTTCGGAGCGTATTTTGACATGAGTAAGAGCGAAGATTAGCCTCCTAGTAAGTTGGAGTAACTCCTTCTACTTCCTTAGGCCCTGACTTTGGACCCAAAAATGAAAAGAGACGTCTCGTGATTTGGGTGAGTCTTCTTTGTCAGTCCTTGACGAGCTTCCGCACAACCATTCAGCAAGACGGTTTTACGCAACTCCATTCAAAGGGTTCAGTTTTTGTCATTTGAAGTCGAAGATTTGGAGCTCAAGTGGTATTTTTCAAGGCATTCCGCATGCTATGAGGTACATCTCAGAATTGGGGGTAGTTCAAACATTCAGGTATGACTTACCTATGATTTCTTCATGGAAGGCAATACAAAGACCTGCTGAAGGATTCAATTTTCGAATTTCTTCTTTTAAGACCGCGTTGCATCCCAGAAAAACTTCTTTCGAATGAATGAATGTAAAGATTAGCTGCTTTCGAAGCTACTTAGCTTTTTTTAAAGCTGAATTTGAGTCTATCAACGACCTTAAGGGATTGTGGACCGCCTTATAAAGGCTGGATGGTATATTTTCAGCTTGCGCCCAAAGTTAAGCTCATTTTTCAGTTGTTTCTTATTTTTTTTGAAATTGCTGTCCTTAAAGCTGAGAAACATGCCAAGGAAATGAGGACAGCTAGTACAAAAGTTTGCTGCAAAGTCTCCCTTTCCCTTGTTTAACATTTTTCAAGCCCGTATAAAAAACTATCCCTGCACACAGCTTTCCGAGGTGTAGCTATTCCAAGTGCCTTCTAAAGTGCCTTCTAATACAACTGGTTATATTTTGGGCCTTTATGCCTAACTTATGCTTTTCTCTTATTCCAATGGCACGGGCATTAAAAACCATTGATATCTCCGATCTTCCTTATCTCTATTCCTCTTTTCTAGGTGATTAGGGGCACAGCCTCCTGTTTAAGCATGCTCGTACCTTTTACCATTGCAAGTTATTTGGCTTTCTAACCAGAAAACCCCGTTTTCGACGCCTTGGGTCTAGATATACATTTCAAAGAGTTATCTGGGCTTGAATATCACCTTGCATCTTAAGATAGTCCGGTCCCTAACCATCTACGGATCACTTCTTTTTACCCTAGGGTTAGAATAGAGTCTTTAAGCGGGACAGATCGTGTCCTTTAGCTTTGTATGTCCCAAGCGATCTCAAAGTATGTAGTTCGTTTTCATCTGTTCAATATTACCTAGAGAGTCCTGAATAAAACCCCCTATCAAATGCAAGAACAAAAGGTCAAACCACGCAGCTAATAATAAAAAGATCATATGGAAGTGAACCGCTGTGTTAAATAAGGTTGGACAAAAGCAAGAGGGTGGAGCTCCGAAAAATAAAAACTAAGAAAAGGGTCCCTAGGCCAAGCTTTTTAAAACCATTCGCCTGTGTGAGTTTACATGTTTGGGAAGAAGTTGTCGGCTCGTAAAATCAACAAGCACACTTTGCCGATGGTCTATATTGCGTTGACCATGAGTAAACCTTGGTTACCTTTTTTGAGTTTTTACCTGACTTCAAATCGCCGGTTTACATTATGTTTGATCTCTTCTTAGGAAGGTAGTCCCACAAAAATGGATGCTAATATTGCAGAAGTCTTGCACATTCAAGCTTGAAGCAGGGAAAAAGCCTGCAGATATCACAAAATAGCTGTGCCAAACTTTCGACGAAACCAGGACTGAGAGTCTTATACAGTAAGATGTCTTTCCATCCTCGTAGAAAATCTAACATGAGAAGAAAGCCCTTGAGGCTTGAGGTTTTGCTTAAATAAACGTTTTTTCACTAAACTTCCCAGCTTCTTAAGGTACATTTGGAGCTTGATAAGTATTTCTCCCAGAATTTGGGCAAGCTTTTCAAATACCGAAAGAAGCAAATTACATCTTAAAGTTTTTTTCCACTGTGCCACCTCTCGCGAACGTCTGACAAACATCCGAGAGTAAAACTGTTCTGAAAGAGCTTCTTAGTGCCGTTTGGACTCGGCGTAAAATTGTAGATCCCTTCCATTCGTCCCAAAAAATTGAAAACCCACACAAAACGAATGGTTGTGAAAAGCTAGGCCTTGTGTCCCACAGACCTGTCGCGCCGAATAGGTAGGTAACTTTTTGAAACCGTTGGTGATAAAACTGGCAGACGATCATTTTTGTCGTACTGATTACATCGGTTTTTCAAAACCATTTTTTGTGAAATATGTCTCGAATGGAAGGTTAATTTCCGTATGCAAATTCCCACAAATATAAATTTGTAACTTACGAAAGAAAAGTTAAATAGGGCTACAGTGGGTAAGGGACTTTTTCTTTTATCCAACGGACATGAATATAGACCCGTACTGAGTGTGGTTTATAGCTCCTGGTGCACCCATGGACCTTACCTAAGACCAGACTTAAGGTGGTAGGTAGGTTTATGCTTAAACCTTCGACAGGTTTATTATATTCATCTCTACTTTAGTCGTACTTGAACGAATTAGACGAGGAAGAGTGTGTCTTAAAATTACAGGGCTCTTTTCGCTCTTTTTAAAGATGCAAGATTGGAACATTATACATCAGTCACCTACTAGACCATATCGCTTTTTATTGTTGGCGTTCCTAGCATTAGTCTGGCTGCCTAAAAGGTGTCAAGTGTTCGCACCATACCTCTATTCGAATTCTGGCCGACATCGACTGTAAGTTTACTTATTTGCGGCTGTTTCAGCTCTAGTCTTACACCTTATTTTTTTAGTTTGTGTACCCCTTCATGTCACAAATTGTCACTGATTACAATTCCAATTTATCACTCCCTTTCACTCAAGCTTGGTGTCAAGCTATCCAATCTTTACAGATACCTACGGACATAAGGATATCTGGACGGCGTTGAGGAGCTAAAAGAGGGTGGAAAAAATGACCATCGTCAATATACGCGTAATCCCCATCAAGAGTCGTGCGTCCACAAATAGCTAAGTGTGATAAAATAAGGTCTTCTTTGCTTCACCAACCTGCTCCCTAAATCGACTGGCTGTGAACTTGAAGTACCAGGTTCCAGGTCCCTTTCAAGACAATGACTCCCGTCATGCCGGACACTTTCTCAAGCATGGAATCGAAGGAAAATGCATTTTAGAGTGAAGACGAACTTCTTGACTCCGAAGTGAGAGTGCCCCACTGGACCTCCTCAAGTCCAAAAGTCAAAGTTCACACAACAACATATTTATAAATCGAATGCCATACCGCATACCAATCGCTCTCAAACTCGAACCTACCACAATGGCACAAGGTCACTCTTTTCGTATTCTTTTCCCCTCTCAGCTATATATGCCACAATCAAGTTATTCTAATTAGCCACCGATATTATATCACGCTACCATTTAAAAGATATGTAAATGCTGCATGACAGCCCATTACCTAATCGAACTCAGATCTTGGTTTGCATAAGCCTCGTTCTTTTGCCGCAGCTCCATCTGGATTACCATAGAGACTCAGCCCCAACTACTGTCACTTTTACGGCTGGTTCATAGAAATGCTTACTTCCACCTCTGGTTTGACATTTCGAATTTACTGTCCAGCCGGGGAAATCATATAAAACAAAAGAGTTGACAGGCGAACTGACTATGCAGCCGCTCACTGTGAATTAATTCACCAGAAACGTCTAATGAAACGGCAAAGCGAAATGAAATAATTTATTATGATTCCATCATTCTGCACGTCTTCTTCTCATTTCACTTCCTACATCATCGCCGAGATTGATTTCCGTCTTATTGTATAGGCAACGTCGACCGTCGACCGTCGTCTCTTCTCAGTCCAACAACTGCCCCATACCCGGCTGCTGGTCGATCGATTTTCATGTTAATGAACTCGATCGGTCCTCGGTCGGAAAGAAGAGTGAAAAAAAGTAAGAAAAAACATTCCATCCACCATTCAGAGAGTGTGCGCTTCCGATATGGGAATCGAGTGAAAGAAATTGCTGCCACTGCTACTGCTGGTGGTGGATGGTGGTAGTGGTGGTATTTGTCCTGCCAGAAGAAAGGCCAAGATGATACATGAAATCTACAGTTAAGACAGTATCATTATGAGCGAACCACCGGATCAATGTAATCACCACCACTACCACTGCCATAGTGGCAAGCGACCACGACCAGTCGCATAGCCATCTTCGAACCGGCCACCGGCAAAACGTGATCAATTTGATCTTATACGCGAGTGGGTACTGGGTACACACTTACTTTCTCCTTCTACGATAATGGCGCGTTTTGATGGCAAATCAATGGTTTGTTGTTATGTGGTTGGATGGGTTTTCGCTTTGTAATGCAGTCATTCAAGAAACTCAAACGGCTCCGCGCCGCTCTCTGAAGGAGTTGAGTATTTTGAATGAAAGATTCTGTGCGGTGCGCGGACGGACCTTTAAGACGCAAAGAGAATTCCAGTTTCGAACGTTGTTCGCCCCCAGGAAGTGGCTTGTGTGTTGGTAAGAGATGAAAAAGAAAGTGAAATCGATACTTGAAGAGTACTTTTGGTCGAAACGAAATTATATATCTGATGGGAGGTATGTGTACCGATACCTTTGGCTGGGGCACGCAAAATTAGATCTGTATCTTAATGGGTAGTCTTGTGTAGATAAAAATGTTAAGATCACCGCGGGCCCGGGGTGTCTGTCGTTTAGGGCTCTCCGGGCTCCGCATCATCAATCTTCTTCTAGCGGTTGGCTGTTGTTGTGGTGCTTGCGCAGAGCGACTTGTGGAATGCGAATTTATTTGGCACTATTTTCGGCGTAAAAACCTAACACAAGATCTTTTTGCGGGTAGGGACCTTCAACATCAGCGCAGATCAGCAATTACCACCCAGTCAGCAATTCGAGGTACACATTTGACACACGCACTGATTATTAGATAAAATTGACACACGCCTGGAACTCCTGACTTAGTAAATATCGGGATGTTATTTTTGGACAAGTGGTTTTTTTGTGCTGTAATTTCTTCTTCGGGTAATAGGTGTTGTTGGCAACTGAAGACAATCTTACGATCCAACTTGGAGGATAAACAACAGGGGATCGGTCAGATTTGGGTGAATCGAAAAGTCGGACAATTGTTTTAAATATTACCCAATTTTCCTATGCGATGTATGGTATCGGACTCGATGATTAGTCGAAATATAAGATCAGATCTAAGTACATTGATAGTGGGGGGCGGTCATTAAATTGGTGCATTTATGGAGCGAGTATTGAATAAATATCCGACCGTAGTTACAGCCACGAAGGTGTTAGATATTTGCTCCGCCACGCCACACGTCCTGAATGTAGTGAAGAAAGCAAATAAAACATATCGTGACATGGCAAAGTTGGAATTTAAGGGCCGAAATTTTTTGATTCAACAGAATTGGTAATTTACTGAATCCTTTGGTATGATTTCTTTTTGTTGTATTTTTTATTTTATTTTTCTTCTTTTGATAGTTGAATTTATACCTATTTTTATCGCATCCCCATCGATAAATAAATCTTAATTTTATTGAGTATGTACTGTACATTCGCCTCTTGTTTAAATCTGACAACAGAATGTACAAAACTATTTCAGTTTATAACTTAAATGCTCTACTATCTTGTAAATCTATCTTTGAATTTGTTTTAAACTTTTGTAAAACTTTAAGTTATTGATGAAATAAAGAAATTAAATAAATAAATAAATAAATAAAAAATAATAAAATAAATATCAAGCGCTAGTTGGAAAACTTTCTTTCCTGGCTATTAAAATAAAAAAGAAGATCAAGAAATTCAGCATTAAAAACTCTATTTGACAAGGAGTCGTTCTTTAAACCCCGGATGGAATATCAACGACGAGAATCAGGGAAATGGCTATGAAACTGGGTCGCTGATTGAAGACACTGTCGACATTCTATAGATCAAGTGGCCTAAAGTATTCGTCAAAGGTGATCTCCACTGTTAACGAACATCATACATTAGTAGGTAGAAGACAGCACTCACGGCATACCTACCTCATGAAAAGCAACAAGTGACCATCGTATGACAGTGCACCACCAGCCTTTTTGCACTGACACTGGCCTGCCATACTAAGGGCTTTTTCCGTGATTCAACGAGTTAGTGAATTTGAATTCGTCTAATAGAATTCACAGTGCATTTGTGCAGTATGAGAAGCAGTTTCGTTGCATGCGTCAAGAGTGGGTTCCCGTGCTTGAAACAATGCACCACTTGGTACATCTTGGCCTAAGGTTTGACTGTCTAGGTCACCTTTCGGGTCTTCCAAGTCCCAACAAGGCACTAGTCACAGCCTCTCAAAGAAAGCTTGTTCGCAGCAACAAGGCACCCATTAGTATGTCCGGTTTACGATTTTTGTTAGTATGGCATCAGAAAGGACCAATACCCCTAGGCTAGGTATGATTTTCAAGACAGCCACCTTACCTTATCTAACCTGTCATTCATTTATATCTGGCATTCAGTAAAAATGTTTTACAAAATTTGCCAGGGAGCAGGGACTAGTAACTGGTCTCTAAAAGGGGACTCGACTATCATTTCCATCCCAGTAGGAGCATAAGATGTACCTAAGTCGAAGTGTGGCTCGTGAGGAGGTATGTCGGAAGGCAGGAATGGCAGTTTATTTAAAAACTCGTGAGGAATTACTTCGATTTTAAAATCTAGAATACTTTTCAGCGAAATACCTCTGGTCCTAGTTCTTTTTTTCCATCTTAGGTGGCCGACCATTGATAGGTACTGACTGCATAAGCTCCTCGCCTTATCGTTGATGCCTATTTTAGAGTTGCGTTTTTAAACCTTTTAAAGAGTTGCGTCGAAACAATGAATATATCACCGTGGGACATATTCTTCGCCATAGCCTTCATCTTATGAAATCTCGGTAGGCCCTATTTTATGTGAAGCTTCCCATTTAATAAGTATTTCGTCTAAAAAACGAGGCTTTGCCATAAAATCAAAAGATCTTCTGGTTGGAGTGTTGAATATACCCTAGGTAGGCGTGAGAGGCGACAAAAATGCGGCTGTAAGAAGAGTCTAAGCGCTTTCTGAGTCGGTAACCTTGCCTGAGGTGACGAGACGCCATAAAAAAACCAGCAGCAAACTCTGTTTAGGGGCAAAACTCATGAACCTGGGTCATCATGAACAGAAAGGATGGATAAAATAAACCAAAAATGAGCCTTGAAGAAGCTTTAATCACAAGATGACCGGTTTTGGCAAATTAAGTTGCGAAACGATTCAGTTTCAAAAAGTTAACCCCCTCTATGTCTGCGTCTTTCCAATACCTCGAACTTTAAAATGTTTTTTTGTTATCTGAGAGTTGTTTATATACTTAGTCCAGGTTGGTCCTTTGTGGTACCAGTTTTGTTACTAAAATGTGATATTTTTAACCTTTTAAAGACCTCCACCAATCGGTTCTATTAAAAGAGTAACGTAAAACGTTACCAAAAACGTCTAGATTGATAGAAATAGAAGAACCCAAGGTTGACTATTTTCCTTTAAGATAAGGCGGGACAGTTACATAAGTAGTGGAAAGTCACCTCAACCTCCTATGCAGAAGCCATGTTAAGGAGGGTTTAACTTCTAGTAAGTTTGACACGGCACCAATATTGTCGCTGTTTGAGAAAAGGCTTTAAGGGTTTCAACTTTTATTTGTTTAAAGACACTTCATGTAGTCCATAATGGTATCAAATAAGATAAGCTGGTTAGCTGCTGATGAGCACCTTTCTCTAAGATATAACGAAGTTGAATGGTTTGAGAGAGCTGCCAACATTTATTGCACACCGGGGCCTGATATCCGCGATATTGGCAGACAGGTTCTGCATTAAAGTACGCCAAGTCACAATTGTTCAGTGTTACGCCTATAAAATTTCTGTCTTTTGACGGGATGTCAATTGTTTTGGTGCTTCAGTTTTAAAGCCTCTTGTTATCTTGATAGGGGATTTCAAAGTCACAAGGACTTGAACTTGTTATGGGCAAACATTAACCAGAGAATCGAAAAAGCTCGAAAAAAAAAATGGCAATCGTCTTGCCTAACTTGCCTCAAATTCAGTTGGGTTTCGACTTAAAGGCGCAGGCTAACTCTTATGGCCATTTTGTTGTAAGCCGGCGTTTTGGAAGCATGCTCCTTAGTCTGCTATTCAGATGTAGAGTCGACATTGGAGTGGAATGAAATTTAGTCTGGCAAAGACTACAGACTCTAGGTAAAACATTGACAGATAAAATTCTTCAGTCCACTGCTAAAAGCCTGCCTTTCGTAAACCGAGCCATTTCCAAAGGCGATGTGCTGCAAAATTTAAGTTCCAGAAATTTTGAAGCAACTTGAAGTCCGCATTAAAATTACTCTACAAAAGAAGGCAGCCCGATTTCATATAACATTGTTGAAAAAGTAAAAAAGTTGTCATTAGACCGAAAGCAGAACAATCACCAAAGTCTTGAAAAAAAGTTATAGGCGAAGTTCTTAACAGGATTTGGTAAAAGTCTAAGGCTTTCGAATGAAGATCAGCTTTTAAACCGATTGCTTTTTGTTATGATGAGCGATCCTTTAGTAACTTAGATATTCTAGGTAACAAATTAACGAAAAAGCACCACAGCTTCTGAGAACGGAGTATCACAGTATTATGCAGTTTTGACCTTTAACTTTGCGGAACTCGGTGGGGGATTATAAGATGCAGACTGTTCTCTTGATGAGTCGAAAAAAAGAACAGTGTTTCTCAAACTCCCAAAAAGAGTTCAAAAACTGATTAAAATTATCCAGATTTCAGGCAATCTTGTGAGGAGAATTAACCAAAGAACATCACTCCTTGAAAAAGCAACAGTGACAATAGCCAACCTTTCCGTATCCCACTTTGAACCGTGCATTAGTCAACTAATCTGCACTTTGACCAACCGCGTTTCATGACACCGACTGAAAGAATATCCATCTCCGAATCCTTGACACTATACATTCGAAATAAAAAAAAATCCCAAACAACACTTCGTAAAGATTTCATCGATACAAACCAATCACCAACATATCATTACCACAGAGCATAACTATTATTACAGAACAATCAGCGACCAACCGAGGGTGCGAGAGCACAATTTTATTGGATACACCTCTGGCGCAATTTAAGACCCCGCCGCCGCCAGAATTATACAGCCACCAAAGAAGAACATTTTATATTTAGGTGTCTTAACGATCATAAACAATGCTCGTGCCCAGCCCCTCACCTCGTTGCGGGAATCGGATTAATATACACCTTCCCAGTGTGCACCTATTTGTATTCACTCCACTCTATTCCACATTCATCACCCATAAACTATTATATTATGCACATTTGCTTTGCCAATCGAAAAGGCGTATCCCCGTCCCAGGAATGAAGGATAATAATCTCCATCTAGCTGGGTCGCGTGTGCGCAAATTCACACAACAATGTTGCTATGTGGATCTGGCCACCATCGCACCATTGACTTCCAGTCTGTGAATGTGATCGCATTCACAAATAGTCGAGATAAAATTTATTATAGCCATGCAGAGCAGAAAACCCGTCACACAACGATCCACAAACAAACAGAAAAAACCACCGCACACTCTCCGCGATCTGAGATGTATAGCGAATTGTCTGCACAGATATGGATATGTATCAATTTTCGACAAGTCTCTAAATAAGTTATAAAAATAAAACGCTGTTAAAATATTTGCAGGCGACCGATGCCGATGGAGGAAAATAAAAAAAACAAAAGAGTTGAGGTACGAACTTGATATTTTTGTTTCTCATCAACCTGACTGAAAGCAAGTCTCTCGAATGTTAAGGTTTGGGGCGACCGCACGCGCTCTTTGGCTTGCCATAAAATCAGGCTCGACTGGGAATTTTTGTTTTTACTTTCCGTTTATCCAAGTGATGACTGTTTCTGTTCTTTTTTTTTGTTGTTTTTGTTTACTTTTTGTTTACTTTTTGTTGACTTTTTGTGTGGTCGATTTAAACGATGTCGTAGGTGGAGAAACGTGTGTGGATTCTTGGCCACTGTTTTGCGTTTTAGGAAATGTTAATCTCTTCGATTTGAGTTGCATAAGACGGAGATTTGATTTTATGTGGTCGCTGGTCGGGTTGTTCTTTTTTTCTCAAAAAGGTGCCATGTATCGTGCTTCTGAAGGTCCAGGAGTGCATTTGATGGTGAGGCGATAAGGATGTGTGTTTGAGAGATGTTAAAGATGGCCCATCAAGTAGTAGGAAGTTTCGTGTTTAACATATTGTTTGACATTGTCAGATAGAATGTTGCAAGTGAGTGGAATGGCTAGTTAAAGACCTCAAAAGAGGTGGGAAGTCAGTTGACACAATGTATCAGTGGGTCCCGATTAGATCGGGGTTGTGTAACATAAGTAGATTTGTATCACACTCTCTGGTAACAAGTTCAATGCTGATATCTGATTGGACTACTTAATGAAAAATTCAACAGGCGCTTTTGAGACTTGGGGAAGTTCAAAGAAGGCAACTTTTTTAGGTAGCATCAAACTGTGGGTCGAAATTATGATCCTGATATGACATTAAAAGTACCTTTTTTAAAGAAAAAGCGGCGGTTGTTCTTGCCAAAGGGAAGCTACATTTGAAGATGTAAGTCCTAGTCAGTCAAGAGAGGTCTTCCAACCTCGTAGCTGACTTTAGACGAGCTTATGTCTGACCTATTCATCGCAGGGGAAGAGGAGTTGCAGTGTGTTCGATATAGGCAGCTTATGGATGATTATCTAGATGTTGGATTACAGGTCCTGTGTATCCCCGTGTTTCTAGGGTTGATCGTCCATTTTAATTCGTGTCAAAGTCGATGTATTTTTCTTTAAAAAGGCTGTGAGTTGTATCTTCTGTGCACTAAATACTACCAGTCTTTTCCTCTACGAACTCGAAGACTTGGTTGAGGTCTTCATCAAGAGAACGAGTATACTTGCATGTCTGACAAGGGTAGTTGCATTGACAGGCACATCTGCACATCGTTTGTGAAGGAAGATGTAGAAGCTATTAAAATGCATACTGTTCGACCTAAAAGGGCCGAATATGAGGAAGAAGTAGTGTTGGGGAAATAATAGACCCTTGCGGCACTCATGCGTTTAGATCCAACGAAACATGTGCCACACTTTCGACTACTTTCAAGTGGATCTGCCCTGAAGCAGAATTTGCATCTGCAGAGTTAATGAGAGGCTAATTTTTGCTCGGTGAGGGTCTATGACAGACGTGTCACTTAGCATACAGAGCTCAATTAGACTGTCTGACTTCAGCAATGTCTTCCAAGCGGAGGCAACCAGTATGGTATCAATGATAAAAATACCACGAGAGGATATCATCATTCTTATTGACAGTTGGGCGGCCTTTAAATAAATTTTGCTACAAAAAGCAAGCCCAAGCGAGTCCGACCTTGGCTCAAATCACAACATAAATCTATGTCACGAATATAGATAACTCAAATTGTGGCTGCTTGTGAACTTGAAAGGGAAAGTTCTGCATTCGTTCAAAATCATGAATTTCAATGAATCAAGCCTTTCCTCTCCCAATCTCTCTAAATTTACATGGAGTAGCTCAAACATAAAATCCGAATAAAAAATAGATAACAATCGCTTACTGCCTATAGAAGCTCTGACCACTATACGAAAAAGACTGAACAGATGTCCTCTGACATCCCCTGCCAATGTTGTCCCTGACCCATAATCTTATCGCAATGAAACATAAACTCAACGATGAAAATATGTGCCAAGGACGTTCACCGCGTAAACACCTCACTACCTCTGTCACGGGACCCAGTCTATGTTACAAGCCCTAACTATATTTAATGTCTCGCTTTACAACCTTTTCAAGTATACCATGGTTATGGCGACCCTTTTTATCAACGAACAGTATAGAAACTGGGACCGAAAGCACATCGGTCATCACAAAGACCTAAGTACGTTATGGTGGAGCTATTGAGCTATGCAAGACATCTTACAAATGCCTAACGGCGGTGCTACAGAAACCAACGGTTGGTGGCAGAGGCGGTTTTACTTAGGACTTAATTTCCACACTCAGTCTTTCGATGCTTTCCACCGCCTTTTAAGAAAAAAAGAAATACATCATCAAAAACCTTTGAGATGTAAATGTACATTGTACAGGAGTTCGCCTCTTTGTTCGATTATCTAAGCAGAGTCTATAAGTGGGTTACATAGCCAGTAGAAGGGCTGATCACATAGCAACAATCGGCAATCTTTTAGACATTTGGGGGGTGAATTATTATTTCCTTTGTTGAGCTCTTCAAATGTATCTCAATAAGTCTTGAAGAAATAACGAACAGAACGTGGGCGATGTCTTCAAAAGCATCAACACTTTTGGCAGCGGTCCAAAAAAGCGTTTCACAATAAGCCTGATTGTATGCGAAAAACTATTCAGTTTAACGCTGCCCTTATCAGTTTTCCTACAGAACAAATCCTTAACTTCGTTTCTGCAATCGACCGCACAAAAAAGTTCTGAATTCTCAAGCTTTTTAATCCGCATCCCAACTTGCCGAGGAACTATTTGAAGTTCAATTAAGAGCTCCAAGAACTTCATTGAAACAGACAATGCGTTCCAATCCAGAAACCTCTTTTCCTGAAGCCTATTTTAGAGTGTCTATACTGATTCCTTGCATAGATTCGTTAAAATATACGAAATCTTACGGACAGATTCATGGTCAACGCAGACGATCTACCATCGTTTCAAGCTCTGTTCCCAGGTTTTGCTGTGGTTGAGCGAGTGAACGAAATGGAAAAGCTAACATGTTACTTTGATATTGTGATTTCGTTGTCAGCTGTAAAAGCTGAGTAGATTCTTTAGTGCGAAAAAGTATCGTCGAGTGCTCCTTCTACCGAAGTTTTGAAATTGCTTGATATATGTGACAAGACGTACTTTAGAGGTATAAACTTCTTGCTGTCGGTTTTGGCCACGCTTCCAGTGACCACAGCTATAGTGTTGAAAGAAGCTTTTCAACTATGAAAAGGATTAAAACAATGTCCCGAAGCGTTATGAATAATGCCAGATCAAGCTCACTTGCTATGATATCTGTTTATTCGGACATTAATGTGGATCCAGATAAGGTGATTGATCTCATGTCAAAAGTACCTGTTTTCGTTTAAGTATACGATTTAAAAACTAATAAAAATTAATGAATTGGAATGTACATACCTATATAGTTTTTTGTTTAAAGAATTCGTAAGATTTGGAAGCAAACCCCCCAGGAACAAAATCCTGGCTACGGCCCTGGTGGAACAGCATTTACTAAGAAGAATGTGTACCAGTTCTTGCGTACAGTTGTTAGCTTCTGTGATTGGAACATAATCGGCTCCATTGACATTTAGTAATCTAGCTCTTTAAGCGCTCATCATGTATATAATGAATTCTCAGCTAAGAAAGCGTAAGCCTGAACAAAACACACGAAAACCCATCAAGTTACTAGCTGGCTTAGATCTCGCAAACTACTTGATGCTCCAAAATGAAGCGTAGAAGATCCGAAATTTTTAAGGTCCTTCAAGTTATCCGACCACCTTCAAGTCAAGACCTTCTTAGAGGTGGAAATAAAGGAAAAATAATGTGATTTCTGACTGCATTTTAGAAAAAAAACGAAACGAAAATCACTTTCGCTTTTGAAAAAACGAAACCATCCGTGCAAAACCGGAAATTCGTTTGTAACATCTTCCGTTCTTTTATTTGCAATCATTTAACATTTGATTTGATTGTGGTGCCTATCCACACAAGGAAACAATGAACAGCATTGCCATATTGAAGATAACCTACCAAAAATAATTATAGTGCCAACGTATCTTTCTCTTTTGATACCTTATTTCTTGAGCGTAGAATCGTAAATGGCGTTTATAAAGCAGAAATAATCAAAGAAACTAGTAGCAGTCCAAAAAAAAAAACATGTTCTGTTTTCCTATAGGTAGTGCGAAACGAAAATTTCTTTCGTTTTTGGAAAACGAAAATGTTATTGAAATAGCTTTCGTTTTTAATTCACACAAACGAAATTTTCTAACGTTTCTAAAGTCGTGTAAAGAAAAGCATTCGTTAAAGCGAAAACGAACGAGCGTTTTCATCTTACGGAATTGCTCACAAAATAAGAAATGGATTCTTAGCGGAAAAAAAATCAGAATGTGTACACAAAGTATAATCCAATCAACCCCAGTTCAGTGGCAAGGTCCCAAGGTACACTTACAGACAAAAGACAGACGACATTTTGGCAGACCAATATTTAATAAATTCTGAACCAAGGACCCAAAACCCTGTAAGTTCATATGAAACTTAAAATTTGCTACATCCACAGTTTTTTTTATAGGAACAAAATAAAATCACAAGGCGAGCAGTAAAAAATCCAAGTCGCTCGAACCCAAATCAAAACCACGGTCAACACGTCTTTGTGGCAGCCGAGGGAACTATCTTATCTCACCGAATTTCATCACCAATCTGCAATCAGTTTCTCCCAACAGATCAAAGATCTCCGTGCTGCCCTTTTTCCCATATCGCCAAAGACTCCTTCCTCAACTTGTCCGACTCGCCATTGCAGGGGGAAAAACCCGCTTTTTCGAACAAAAAACAAAAAACGAAAACACCGTGTGTGTCCGGCACTTTCTCAAAAAAGAATATTCGATAATATTTTCACCTGGCCAAAGTCGCCGCCATTTTTCGTCCCATACGACAACACCAAGTAGGCCATATCCCCCGAAACAGAAATAAAACGCGCAAAACCACCGCCGCGACAAGTACAAAGATGACAACCCAACCAACAACAACGGCTACAACCTGCTGCCGCTACAAGGAGAGGCGCAATCATCATCTGCAGCATCACCCGTATCACCATCTTCATTACCATCATCTTCACATTGGCGTGTAATCACCTTTTTAGTGATTATTTTCCATCTTCTCCCATTCCCCACTGAGGAGGAAAACTTTTTTCCATCAACAAATATGGTAAATCTCACCAAGGAAGTACCACCATAATGATGAAGATAAAAAATATGGCAACAGCTGAAGACGAAGAAGAAAACTCTTCTTCCCGTCTCGATCTTGATAGAAATTGAAAGAGAAATTTTTCGCCCGCTTAAGCCATAACCACTGACTGAAAAAAAAGCAAATACAGAAAAAAATACCCAACATTTCAACCATGCAATGAGATAAAAGATACTACCGGCCTAAGCACACACTCGTGCGCGCTGCTTATACGACCATTATAATGCGTTGCGTGCCGCTCTTTTGATTTTCGGTTTGGCGGGTGAAACAAGTGTGATTTTTCACATCCTAATGGTCTTGATTTATATGCTGAATAACAACAACAACACGAACTCGATGGGGAAAAAGTGGAAATAAACAAAATCATCATCATCATCATCATCGTCGCTGTTAATGATGATCGTCCCTTTTCTTTGCGCTTTGTTTGCGGCTAAAGTATCTGCGAGTATCTAATGGTATTTGCTGCCACAAAAAGCCATTGAACTACCAACTAATAGCAACAACAACAACTACTGTCTATTGTGGTGATGGCTTATGGCTTCCTTTTCTTTGGGCCTTCCCTCCGAATACAATAACAAGAGTGTCGCAGTTGAATGGCGTACATACATTATACATCTTTCAAGTCAAAGTAATTCATTCGCGAATTGCAAGTGAATTCGTTCGAGTGGAAAGCAATTTTTACGCTGATTAGCTTGGAAGAAAAAAAAAATGCTCGCCGATTTAATTAGGGCTTATAGTCTGGTGGGTATTGTGTCTTTGATGTTGAATAGATTAGCCAGTCGAGTGTGAGTATTTCAAGTGCGTGACTGTTTCTGTGGTTGGAATGGTTTCGTAATTTCGACTTGGATGCGCGAGGCTCTTATAAAATTCGAAGACAGTGAAACGACATGGATTCGGAAGACTTCCTCCCGGAGAAATCGATGAAAAGTCAAATTTTTCAAGGAACGGAAGGGAGTTTTAACGAATGCGATTGTTTGCGACCAGTACGCCTATCGTTCAGGTGAACAATTGGGAGGCTGTCGTGTCAAATTGCATTTGGTTGTGGATGGTATCTGAGAGTGTGTCAAAGTTGGTTGCATTTTAAGCGAAGCTTTTTGAAACAGATATGCAAAAAAGTGTCGACGATATGCAGAACCACGATCAAGAACAACTGTCACTGATATTTTTTCGAATTAAAACATTTTCAATTTGCTCCTGCTTAATTATGGTCTGTTCCTAGATAGAGTGGAGAGCTGATTAATAGCCTAAAATATTTAAGGAAGTGCTGTCACTCTTGCGTACACTTTATTTTTCGTTTTTATTAAGACTTATTTGAAATAAAGCAAGTTAAAGATGAAAAAATGGATTTCAATCAAAAACGCCCCTAAATAGTAGGCGTGGCAATAACCGATATAGACTATATTATTGTCTGTGTTTTAAGGGACTATTCAACAAAGTTTCATCGAATTCTGTTCAGTAGTTTTCACGTCAACTCGTAACATACATGACAGCCCCTTCAAATCATTTTATAACTCTGCTTACTTATTAAGAAAGACAGTAGTAGAGCAGTAAAAATTAGTAAAAACTGTCAAAACAGAAAAGCACAGCTGCGTTAAGCTGTGGAAAAACGTTTTCTAAATGTTATTCAATGGGAAAAACAACTCAACTAAGGTCAGAAACGGGTTGGAGTTGATTCTATCCATTTTAAAAGGATTCTATGGACATTAAAAAAATATATTGCAGATATAATGAACTTAACTTTGAATAATGTCGAAGAGTAGATTAAATTCAGCAGCGAAAAACAACTGATTTAAGCACTTATTACTGAATCTTACTTACTTAATCGAAGGTTGAAAAACAACTGATTTTAGCAGTTTTTCAGGAGTCTGCTCCAGCTCAGATGTCATAGCTCAAAATCGTGCTTAACAGCACAGTACCAACAGTTTTATGAAAGAAGAAGTAAATCAGTTTCAGACAAACTTTTCTTCTAAAGAAAGGCTCAAATATCGGTACTTTTCAGTGGAACTCAGAGTCACTAAACAGGTTTTATATATTCAGATGGTACTTATAGCCTGGGTGTTTTTTTGTCGTACCGATTACGGCGTTATTTATGAACCGAATTCCATGAAATATAGACCAATTAAAGCGCAAAGTCTCGTAGAAGCGATATATACCTTCGTTTTCTTAAAAAGGCTGTCAAAAACTAAAGAAACCAAAAAACGTTGCATACTTATTGGCTACAGTTTCTTTTTCACGGTTTTGCGTTAGCGGCTTGTATCTTATAGAATTTGCATAAAGGTTATGATTTTGCGTCTGTAAAATGTAGGAAGATGAACCTTTATGTGAATTAAGGATTCAAAAAATTCAAAACATCCTCAAAAGCCGGGGTGAGGATTCAAGTGGATTAGAGTTCTTCAGACACTTTCCACAGAACCCTAAAGTTCAACTTGATCTTTATTTGCCACAAAGTTAAAGAGGAGCCTGTAATTCAAGGCTGTTGTCCTCCCTCAAATTCAAAAGGAAGAAGGACTGAGCCCTCACTGCTTAGTCACAATGAACCGTCACGTCATTTGAATTCCTCTCAAAATCTAATTTAACCAACAAAAATCATTTGTTTGTCAATTTGAATGCAGCTGCCCGCCTAACATTCGTCCTTAAAGTAGGAGCCGCAATCAAAACCACCGACATTAAAATCGAGAATAAAATTCACTCTCCAACAACGGCCAAGGACATAAAATAACATTTTACTACCCAAACAACACAAGACTGGTGCCCCGAAACTATACACCTTACACTTACAACTATATATGCAATAGAAGCCTTTTACATCATACTTGGCGAAGTAATAGAACGGACAAGGATCAACAAAAAAAGTAAGCATTTATTGGCATCATAATGGAGGAGCTGGCCACATTACATCAATATTGTTGAGGGTAACATCAAACGGAAGTTGAGCACAGACACCGGGCTGGTAAGTTGGTTAGAGAGCCACCCAATTTTAATTGGCGGCGCGTCGCGACAAGACAAAAGGAGGACCATTAACTTTACAACAGAGCGAATGACTCGAATCGAAAAGGGAGTATGTGTATATGTAGAATCTGGTTCTAAGATCACGTGCATTAGAAGTGATCTTATTTGCCATCTTGGTACGGTGGTGCAAAGTTGTGCTCATTTTGCTATAAAGTTGAAGTTTTTGAAAGGGAATAATAGAAACGGAATTCATTAATAGTGACCAATGGCTGAGGGTATGAAAAAAGCGAATTACCTTTGTCATCAATAAAATTAACTTTTTTAATTTTAAAATAAAAAGTTACAATTTTAAATTTTCAGCGCTCGCTGCGCCATAGAGATCGGGAACAATCTCCCCAGGACCTTTAATGTCATAAAAGGATTATCTAAATCCGATGACGATGCGCTGTCATTTGATTCTTTACTTTGTCCTAAGAGAGCAATTGATTAATAAGGCCTTGTCGAGAAACACTAAAAAAAACTCTAAGCCCCTTATCATCCCAGTCCTGCTTTATGATGCAGAAGCACGGACGATATCAAAGGTGGATGAAGATCTCCTTGGTCGCTTCGAATGCAAAACTATTCGAGTTTGCGTTGACGGGTTTTGGGGAAGGAGATTTAATAGCGAACTCTACGATCTATGTAGCGAAATCGACCTGGCCAAAGATCGCGGTAACTTAAGAAGGTTGAGGCCCATCAGGACCACTGCAGCGCCACCTTGATAAGGAAGAAAAATCATTGACGACACAATGTCTCTAATCGTATGACCATTTTCCATGTACTTTTGTGTCTTGCATAAATCGTCGGCTGAGTTCTATATTGTGGAATGTCCACTTTACAAATTGCTCGATTTTTTAAATTCTGGCAAAAGATTTTTGTTCTAAAGCATTTTTTCAAAGCTCACATAATATTATATTTAATGACTTAAATTTTTTTTTGTATTTAAAGTTGCTAGGAATTAATTGAAGTTATTTTTGTTAATTAAAAATCACTAAATTCGATTTTGCTTTTAACACATTTAACACATTATTACATCTCTATAAAAAAATTATTTAAATAATAATAATTATAAGCAAAATTTAAACAAAAATATACTAAAACAGTCTTAATTAGGGTAGGGTGGGGTACTTTCGACTATGGGTCACTTTCGATATCGCAATTACAAGAAGGCGGTTTTTTTAAATAAAATAAAAAATAAAATGTTTGATGGCACATCGTGCAAAACTGGGGTCGAATTACGACATCCGTTATCGAGTGAGTGAAATGCATACGTTATCGAATGATCGAGTAACTACATTGGTATGATCAATTACGAACGGTCACGTATCGAATGCACATTAAAAATTGTACCAATTGTACTAGCACAATACTGCTACATTCGTGGTTGATCGGTGACAAATGTCAAATGTATTGTATTTTTGTGAATGTTTCGAAAAGAAATTGGTGTATTTATAAATTCTTAAACATTTAATTGAGTATTTTCTGTATTTTTCATCTTCCAAATCAAAAGATGGTCATTGTGAGTCTATTTAACGAAGACGTTTTAGAGATAAAAAGCAATTCTTTGTCTTTACAAAACTCTGCGTTCGTATAATCAATGAAATTATAATTTTCTTGAAAGTTTTAGAGTGAATAAGAGTGCATTCATATTTAAAATGGACAAATTTTATTTTAGTGGAAGTATCACTACCGCCTCCCCAGTTCCATTGAAACTAGCTGCACCTTTGTCCTTACAAGAAAGTGGAGAATATCAACACTAAGTTGGTGTGGTTTAACTTATTCACTAATATTTCAATTGTAAAACCATTGAACAAACGTTTTCTGAAGGCAACGATTATATAATCGGAATGTAAAAATAAAAAAATAAAATTTTTTTTTCATTTCCTCTACTGAAAATGAATCCACTCGACAGCACAAACCCTTCCATATGAAAATATGCTCGATCACTGATGACAGAATACCAAAATTCGATACTCGATACTCGATCCCGTGCGATCATACCAAATCAACATCTATCAGTCACGTATGACTAGATAACTGATGCGGTAATTCGACCCCTGTTCTCTCATATCGTACATGAACTATGACAATTCTTCCTCAGACGATAATATACAAAAAGCATATTTTAGGTCTTCAAAAATACAAACCTACCACTGAACTAATGAAAACGGTACTTTTGTATATCTGCACAAAAATCCGCGAATCAAATAGCTACTTAGTCTAAGAACACCTGCAGATAAGAAAATTAACTGTTAATTCAGTTTTTGGATTATATTTCATATTTTGCCAAAAATAAGAAAAATGAAATAAGACCGCAAATTTTAGTTTTGGGGTTTTATTTCATTATGAAATTTTCATTAGGAAATAGGGCCCCAAAAAAGGAAACAAACACTGAAATTTCGTTAAAAATCGTGTTGTTTCCTGTATAAATTTTCGGGGCCTTATTTCATATTTTTTTGGGGTCTTATTTCGCAGAGCCATCTCAACACTCGAATGTAAAGCTAAATTTAATTTAAAAATTTATTTCTAAATAATCTCATTTAATTTTTATGGTTGATTTCAGACTTGTTTAACTTCTCAAATAAAAACCATGAATTCTGCAGAATGTTAGACTTATAATAAATAAAATGTTTTAGTTATTAATTTTTAACACTTTGCGTCATTTAAATGCATGTCGAAGGTGCCCCACCCGGAGGACGATTGTGTCCCACCATGGGACGGAATCGTCATTTTAATGCTGTTTTAATTTTTTTTTTATTATCAGAGTGAAGCTAACTTTAAAGAAATTATACATTTTTGTAGTAAAATTATCAATGCTTTCAATTGAAATATTTATTTGCGAAAGTATTTTTTTTTCCAATCCGCCGAAAAAAGTGTTGAATCTGCCCCACCCTACCCTACTAAAAATATTGATTTATTTTTTAATTAATTTCATTTAAATAATTCCATTACGGTTGTCAAAGAAATAATAATTCTCCTTTTACTTTGTGAAACACAAGCATCTGACCATAAAATAATATTTTTGGTTCATGGAAAATTCTTTCAACACGTTTTTCAAATCGTGCAACAATAAAAAATTACTAAATATTTTGACAATATCCAATAGCATTATAATTTTTATTAAATTATCCACTTTTGTGGATAGAAAAAGTGTTCCCCTTTACTACCTTAAATATAATGCATTATTTTATGCTTTAAATTATTTTTAATAATTTATTTAACAAAAAATATATTCAAAATTCTCAGAAAAGTAGTATATTTAACAAAATAGATCTCCGTAAACTAAAAGAAATAAATCAAAACGGATTCGACCAAAAGAAAGAGCGTCTCCAAATCACTAAGACTGCATACCTAACTTAATTTCACTCAGCCGAAAATTTCCTTAAAGAAGTCTCAAAATGAACTGCGGGGGTTTTTTGAAATATCTACAATTTAAAGCAGAGTTTGCAAAAAGTTCTCCCATCTGCAACTTCGACTAACTAAAAAATTTACTTTAATGAATTTGAAAAACAATAATCAGGCATAAAAACCGTCAAAATCCACCACTGTTGACCGCCATCTCTCTGTTGGTTTTTTTAATGAATTCAACTGCGAGACGGTGGGCAGCAATGTTATAATTACTAAGAGATTCCTCCACCGGAGCGATGTTGTTAGCATTCCAACATGCACATGAGTACTTAATCCCAACTGGAAATCTCACAGCCACTGGGGAGTGAATTTTCGGTGGGAAAAGATTAATTGCGCTACATTTCTCGAACAAATTGGAACATAAAACCTCAACTTCCGGCCAAGTGGTCAGGTCGTGAGTGGGGTCATCTTCACTCGCCTCGTATAAGATGTAATAAATCAAAATTGTTTGAAAAAAGGATGCCACCTGGTCACAATCATCCGACTGAAAGAATTAAACTTTAATCAAGCTCGAGTCCAAAGAAGATTCTAGTCTTTTTTAATGGGCAGTCTAATTCGAAGCACACGTTTCTCCGGTCGTCTCATTTTCATTTATTTGTAATTTGCGTTTAATTGATAATTTTCTTTGATTCGGCCGTGATATACGCGTATTCTTCTGCGCTTCGGATGATGTTTGAAGTCTGATGACTTTCTTTGACCGATTGAATGATTTGTTCTGTCTTTTGGTTTGTGTGTCGCTGGGGGAAAGTGTAAACCATGACGCGGAAAGAATTTCTTTCTCCATACAATGAGCGCAGTAAAATATTGACTCAACTCTGATGAGTGTATACAGAGCTTTTCGTTATAAGTTACATAAGGTGTGTCCTCACATTTGGCGAACATTAAAAAACCAGTCAAAGGTGATTTCGTTTTATGTAACCTGAACGTTTAACGCCTCTTCTTGGGTAATCCTTGGCAGTGTAATAAAAAGAGAAGAAACAACATGATCGATTATGGCCAATGAGTTATCCCTTATAGCAGTTTGTAGATCTGAAATTAGCGAAAATGTAAAAAAAAAAACGTGTTCGACTGTCGGCGGAACCCGAGGTGATCCACGCAATTCACGAGTTTTGTTTTTTTTCGCTCAGCTCTGAAGCGTAACTTTAAAAAGTCCCAATCAATCATTGGCAGGCGATGGTTAAAGGTTTTCATGTAGTTAACTGACATGAAAACAGTTTTTGGGCTTGTAAGACAGGTGTTTCTTATGTAGTATGTGACAGGGTCAAGGGTAATAAAATTAATTTCTCGGAGGAGAATATAAACAAAATTGTTTATGGCCAAAGAGAGGATCGACTTACTTGGGTGGAGTTGCTTGGAGGAGTTGTTTTTGTACGTACCTGTAAGTAGAAAGAGAAACATTTTTTAGTCAACTGGTGAGTGTGAAATCTGTTTGTTAATATAAAGTTAAAAGGGCGAAAAGTGCTAAGTATGCTTTTGTATGTACTTCAACAGAGTTTTGCCTAAAATACCTCGAAATAACACCTCATCGGGGTAACCTTTTATGAGAAGTTTCGTGCTCTTGCCGGGGACAATGAAATGGTAGATGGTATGTAAATAATCTGAGCTTTACTGTGAGTTTAATACGCGCTTGAGGGCTTACCAACTTAAGAAATTTTACAATCTAAAAGCGGTAGTCCACCGTACAAGACCGAAGCCGAACCGTCCCATAAGTCAGAATTTAGTCGAATTTACATACAAAAAATAAAGTCAACTATTGTTCGGTCACGGGAACGCGATTCGAATCCTAATGACCTACTTTGAAAATTGTTATCATCAACCAGACTGACTGAAAACTCCACCACAAACCAATTTCTTACATAGGACCCAAAGAAGTCGAAAAAGTTGCCAGGCATTTTAGTTCAGTTTTAAAGGCTATTCAGGGCAGCGTCTAGTTTTTAAAATTTTTTACAGTTTATGCTGAGTGTTATGAACCCCTTCCTTATCTCAGATAAATTCCGTTCCCATAACCTTTTATTTTATTTTTCGGTTTGCACGTTTTGCAACCATCACTTTCCTCTAATTTCAATATGCAATTTCCGCTGAAAGCGATTCACATAAATAAAAACAAACTTCTCGCGTTACAGCCATGCGCATGCTTTATGCAATCCATGCGCAATTTTGTTTGTCGCGCGAACTGCTGACGCATCTACTTTTCTCCCTTGCTATCGCGTCGTTTGAATTCTTTTTCGTCTTTCATGCCAGTCAGTTTCCAATCTTCAGAGTGTTAACATTTGCTTTTGCTATATAATAGTATTATTAACGTATAATCGAAACATTGTAAATTGATTTTTTTTTTAATAAAGAAAATTTGTGAATAAAGTTTAATAAAAATAATAAAAAAAATTTTTGTGGAAAAAAAAAAATAAATAAAAAAAAAATTTTAAAAACATCTTGAAAGTTGTAATTATTTCATAACTCCTTACTCGGAATCCTAACAAAATTTGGTGTCAGAAGTAACGGATAATATATAAATGTGAAAACAATTCAAAACAAAAAAAATTAATTTAAGATCAGAAGCTCTAAAGTGTTACTAAGTCTCATAAATCTACAAATTAAATTACAACGATCATCAATCTTCAAATTGAACTACAAACTCTCATAAATCTACAAATTAAATTACAACGATCATCAATCTACAAATTGAACTACAAACTCTCATAAATCTACAAATTGAACTAAATACAAATCTACAACTAAATTACTAACTCTAACAAATCTACAAATTTACGAGTGCCTGCGATTAAACCGCAACAATTGGAAAATCACAAAATACATACACTACCTTCTAAAAACTGAAGACAACTCTAAAACTACAACTACAAAGTTCTACAATTAAAAGGATATTATATACAAAATATGTTACTGTAAGTTATCTGTATTGTAGTATGCAACTATAGTTAAGATATTTATACAGAGATTACCTTAGATATATATATATATAAAGTGCTTTAAATAATACTTGTTTTATCCAATAAATTACACAATGGCTTTAAATAATAACGATGAAGAATTCAATGATGCGGACGGTAACGACTTAGAAATTCAAAATAATGTAGGCGTCACTGTTCCCTTACAAACGTTATTCAAATTTATCAAACCATTCGATGGTGACAGACAAAAACTAATTCCATATCTTAATGCTGTTGATGCAGCTTTCAATATAGCTACAGCCGATCAAATAGACATTTTATTAGCTTATACAAAAACGCAACTCAGCGGTAAAGCTGAGGCAGCCGTTTCGAACCACGATTTCAACAAATGGTTAGATCTTAAAAATTTCCTAAAAAGTATATATTCAGATGCTAAGCATCATGGTCATTTACTAATAGAATTACTATCTTGCAAACAGCAACCCACTGAACAAATTTCACAATATATATGTAGGGTTGAAACTGCTTTAAAACGTCTTTTAACCTCAACTCACCAAAATTCAACAATTCCTGCAGAATTACCTGGAAGACTTGCCGCAATGAATGACCTAGCACTGCATACTTTTATTTTAAATATTAAACCTGATATAAGCAACATGTTAAGAGCTAGAAATATCGAAAGTCTAAACGAAGCCTTCAATTTAGCAATTGAAGAAGAAAAGGTTCAATTACTAATCAAAACAAAAAATTCGAATTTCAAAGCAATTGAATGTTCCTTTTGTCATAAAATGGGACACTCATCAAATCAATGCTTTCAAAAACCAAGTACATCCAAAACCGTTTTAAATACTTCTCAACACTCAATAAAAACTTGCAAATATTGCAAAAAAGATGGTCATGTTATTCAGGAATGTAGGAAACTTAAATGGAAGAAAGAGCAAGAAAATGCAAACAATACGAGATCATCGGAAAACATAAGGACTCTCGAACCAGAAGCTGCGGAGCTTCGGGAGAATATTGTAGCAGCAGCAATTCTTTCCGAATAGTATTATCAAACGATAACACCATTTTTGTCATAGTTAAATCCAATCGATCTAAAGTAGGTTATTTCAAATTTTTAATCGATAGTGGTGCAAATATTTCAATAGTTAAGAAAACAAATTTAAAAGAAAATTCAAACTTTATTCAAAATGGTAAAGTTACACTTAAAGGAATTAATAACGACAAGAATCCCATTAAAAGCATAGGTTCTATAAATCTTAAATTTTTTATACAGTCAGAAAATTCAGTAACCCTAAATTTTAGCAACGTATTTCATATAATTGATTCACCTTCTAATATTCCCTATGATGGTATATTAGGAAACGATTTTCTAGTTGCTAAACGAGTTAACCTAAATTATCAAACAAAAATTATGAGCTTAGAAAGCGGAGAGACAATTCCCTTTTTTATCAATCGTTGTTCAAAGGAATCATACATACTGCCTCCCCGATCAGAAACTGTAATAAAAATAAATATAATGAATCCAGAAATCAAGGAAGGAATTCTACCAGAACTCTCAATACTCGACGGAGTTTATCTCAGCAAGGCAATTACACAAATCGATGATAAATTTCAAGCTATCGCTACGGTACTTAACACTCTTGATAAACCAGTAAAGATTACCAAGGCCAATGCCAATCTAATACCTTTATCAGCAGAATCTTTTCATTTTCAAAATGGTAATCATGAATTTGTAGATCGAAAAGAACTCTTACATAAAGAAATAAGAACAGAACATCTTAATCACGAAGAGACCAAGAGTCTTCTCGACTTATGCAATAAGTATTCAAGTATATTTTTCTTGAAGGGAGATATTCTCTCAGCTATTAAATCTGTTGAGCATGAAATTAATCTAGAAAATAACAGACCTATTAATTGTAAAACATACAGATATCCCGAGGTCCATAAAGAGGAAGTCAGAAATCAAATTTCCAATATGTTAAATCAAAAAATTATTAGACCTTCCAATTCCCCATGGTCAGCACCCTTATGGGTGGTCCCTAAGAAAGCTGATGCTTCAGGCAAGAAGAAATGGAGGATTGTAATCGATTACAGGAAACTTAACGAAGTTACTGTTGGAGATTCTTTCCCCTTACCCAATATATGTGAAATACTTGACCAATTAGGTCACAGTAAATACTTCACAACCCTGGACCTCGCTTCCGGGTTTCACCAAATCAATGTTAAAGAGGAAGACAGGTCAAAGACCGCCTTCTCTACTGCAAGTGGCCACTACGAATTCTGTCGTATGCCATTTGGGTTAAGGAATGCTCCCGCTACCTTTCAGCGTGCAATGAATCATGTTCTTGCAGGACTGATTGGCGAAAAGTGTTTCGTTTACCTTGATGACGTGGTGATATATGCATCCTCTCTTGAAGACCATGAACGTAAACTTACTGAAATTTTCCAAAGATTAGCAGATAATAACTTAAAGCTCCAACCGGATAAGTGTGAGTTCCTTCGAAAGGAAGTCGCATATCTCGGACACCTTATTTCAGAAAATGGAGTAAAACCTAATCCTTCGAAAGTTGAAGTAATCAAAGATTTTCCTAAACCAAAAAACCCTAAAGAAATAAAATCATTCCTTGGACTCGTCGGTTACTATCGTCGATTCATCGAAAATTTCAGCAAAATATCAAAACCCTTAACTTCCTTATTAAAAAAGGATACAAAATTTATTTGGAGTAAAGAACAAGAAAATTCATTCATACAATTAAAAAACAAACTTTTAACAGAACCTATACTCCAATATCCTGATTTTTCAAAAGAATTTTTAGTCACTACAGACGCCTCTAATTTTGCCATAGGAGCCATATTATCGCAGGGAGATATTGGAAAAGATTTACCAATATGCTTTGCATCTCGTACATTAAATCATGCAGAATCTAATTACAGCACTATTGAAAGAGAACTCTTAGCAATAGTGTGGGCCATTAATCATTTTCGTCCATATTTATATGGAAGAAAATTTACAATTGTTACCGATCATCGACCATTACAATGGTTATTTTCATGCAAAGATCCTGGTTCAAGACTCTTAAGGTGGCGACTTAAGTTAGAGGAATATGAATATGATATCGTCTATAAGCAAGGTAAAATAAATTCAAATGCTGATTGTCTATCAAGAATCAAATTTAATCCCATCAACGAAAATCATACAATCAGTTTTGTTAGTCATGAAACTTATGACGATTATTTAAAGTTTTATTACTCCTCTTTAAAATCAAAGGTATTTGATTATTCAGAAGAAAATTCACATCTACTGAATTCAAAGGATCACATAGCTTATTTAAACAGTATTGACTTTAACGACGAAAACAAATTTGTTACAACAATTTCGCAAACAGCTGATAATTTTTCTCAGTTACAAAACCATCCTCACGAATTATACAGTATTACTCGTTCGAATAATATTAAAACTAAAAAACATATCTATCATTGTCTCATTAAAAGAACGAGCTGGGAAAAAGCTAGTTATCAAGATTTCTTTTATACAATTCAAAATCTTAAGAACAAACTAGAAGAGGATAATGTAGAAAGCATATCATTGCCTAATTTTGAAGATAAAATTAACCAATTTAAATACGAAAAAATACGTCATATCATTCAATTCATATTCAGAAATTCCAAAATTAAAGTTATTGTTCACAAAAACAAAATAATCACACCTACTCAAGATGAGATACCTCTAATACTTAAAGAAAACCATGATGATCCGCAATCTGGACATTCCGGTTTTCGAAGAACATATAGTAGGATCAAAGATCGTTATCATTGGCATAAAATGAAAAGAACTATTAAAGAATACATAAAATCTTGCGAAAGCTGTCAAAGGAACAAAGTCTTAAGAAACACGTATAAAGCTCCAATGGAAATAACTTCAACTTCAAATCAGCCGTTTGACAGACTTAGCTTAGATATAGTAGGACCATTACCTATCACAATAGATGAAAATAGATTTATACTTACAATGCAGGATGATCTTACAAAATTTACGCAAGCATACGCAATCAAAGAACACAAAGCCGAAACAGTTGCAGAAAACCTACTTAAATTTATTAGTCACTATGGAATTCCCAAAGCAGTTCTTACCGACCAAGGCTCAGATTTTATGTCCCATACACTAAAAGAATTTTCCAAGTTTTTCCATATGAAACAAATACATACTACAGCCTATCATCCACAGAGTAATGGAGCATTAGAACGCTGCCATTCAACAATTAAGGATTATCTAAAGCATTATATAAATGAATATCAAGATAATTGGGACACATGGCTACCAACCGCCATATTCTCCTATAACAATTCGGTACATAACACAACTAAGTTCACGCCGTATGAGTTAGTGTTTGGACACAAGCCGATTCTTCCGTCTTCCCTAACCCAAAATCCAGAATTTAGATATACGTACGACGACTATTTAGATCAACTCAAGTACAGGTTAAATAAGTCTCATGAAATTGCAAAGAATAATATTGTGAATTCAAAAGAGCAATCAAAACTATATTATGATAGAAATATCAAAAATCCTTCATATAAACTAGGTGATAAGGTATATTTACGTAATGAAAATGTTCGCAAAAATAAAAGTTTGTCTCCAACCTTCAAGGGACCATTCGAAGTAGTAGACATCCATAATAATCAAAATTTGACTATTAAAATCAAAAGAAAAAAACTTAGAGTACATATAAATAGACTGAAACCAGCTTCTTAATTCCAGACTATCCCTTATGACATGCTTCATGTGCGGAATACACGCACTTTCGTTTAAAGTCGACAACATCAGCAACGGAAGCGGTATATACTTTGAGAATCTGGGACACGTCAAAACTTCATCCACGAAATGGAAAATGGTAACCTATACCAACTTCTCAATATACTACGAAAAGCTATATCTTATTAACAATACTTATTCTAAATCCTTACCTCTATGTAATGATGAGAAACTTTTCCATATACATTTCTACTTTTGTCAGCAATCTCTTAATTACTTAAAAGCCAAAATTCCATATTTATATTTAAAATACCAATCAATTGAAGACCTCGTAGGAAGGAATCAAATGAGGAATAAAAGAGGACTTTTTAATGGAATCGGAACCATTTTCAAAACAATTTTCGGTACACTTGATTATGATGATGCAACCTTTTTTGAAAAAGCTATTAATGATGTCAAAGGAAATGAAAACGAAATGCTTGAGTTAATGAAAGAACAAGTTCATGTTGTGAAAACAACTATTGCAAACTTTAATGAATCAATTAATAACTTAAAATTTAATGAGAATCTCCTTAACGGAAACATTAATAAAATAAACAAATTTATAGAAACAACTTCGGATAAAATAAATAAACTTGAGCTTGCCGAACTTGCCTCCCAACATGTAAGCCTTCTAACTTATTTGACAAATGAATTAAGTGAAGAACTGGACAACATAATAAATTCAATTCTATTTGCTAAACGCAATGTGCTTCATCCTTCTATACTTACACCTATTCAATTAATTACGGAACTTAGTAATAACAACTATCTTTTAAGGTCTGGTCTAAATTTCCCAATATTTCCAAGCCTTGAAAATGCTCACACATTTATGGATATAGCTGATTTACAAGTCTTTCATATAAACAACAAATTAATGTTTATTGTTAATATTCCTTTAACGGATCCAACACTTTTCACTCTCTATCAATGCATTCCATTACCTATACCGTATGAAGAAAATACCCAAAGATATGCTTATATTCAACCAAATGTTAATTTCTTAGGTATTTCTGAAAACAATCAGAAATATGTAAAATTTCACGATTTAAAATCATGCAAAAAGATTTCGGAATTCGACTATATTTGTAAACAAGATATATTCTATTCCACAACAGTAAATGCTAATTGTGAAGCCACACTTCTCACAGGAAATCCCAGAAAAATTCCAAAAAATTGCGATACTAAAGTTTTTAATGGAGTCTTAGATTTGGTTCATAAGCTCCGAGTTAACAAATGGATACTTATTACAACATTTCAAAAACAATTAACCATAATATGCGAAAATGAAGAAGGTATCAAAGAAGTAATGATTACCGGATTATCAATACTCACTCTCAAAGAAAACTGCGAAGCATATTTTGGTTCAAATCTTCTTAAAAGCGAAAGTTCAGTTATAACAGAATATCAAGCTGTAATCCCTAACGTCGATATAATTAAGGACGATTGCTGCGAAAAAGCGTCTTTTAACATTTCACATGAATATATTAAATTAAGCCCTATCACTCTATCTAATGTCAATCTCGAAAGCTTAAAACTTGTTTCTCATACTTTAGACAATATTAAAGATAAAATAGATCAGGCTAATAACCATCCTAGTCTTATTCGCTACCCCTCAATATTCTCCAGCATTGTTTATATCATAATCATAATAATAACGTTCTATATACTCTTAAAATGTTGCAAGAAATATCAAAATTTAAAAAGAAACTGTCGAGAGGATATTCAACGGGAAAATACCGGTTGCTTAGTCCAAGTCATAAATAAATGCTTTACAGTAAAAGAAGCAAGTCATGCTGAAAACGCAAGTCTTCCAACAGTTCATTATCAGGCAGATAGCCCTAGAATCGCTCCAAGGCGGCCATTGAAAACTCAATCTTCAAATTTAGGATCTAACTACAACCTTTCAAATTGATTTTATTTAATAAAATAATTTTATTTAATAAAATCAATTTTCCTTATGGGGGAAGGTGTTATGAACCCCTTCCTTATCTCAGATAAATTCCGTTCCCATAACCTTTTATTTTATTTTTCGGTTTGCACGTTTTGCAACCATCACTTTCCTCTAATTTCAATATGCAATTTCCGCTGAAAGCGATTCACATAAATAAAAACAAACTTCTCGCGTTACAGCCATGCGCATGCTTTATGCAATCCATGCGCAATTTTGTTTGTCGCGCGAACTGCTGACGCATCTACTTTTCTCCCTTGCTATCGCGTCGTTTGAATTCTTTTTCGTCTTTCATGCCAGTCAGTTTCCAATCTTCAGAGTGTTAACATTTGCTTTTGCTATATAATAGTATTATTAACGTATAATCGAAACATTGTAAATTGATTTTTTTTTTAATAAAGAAAATTTGTGAATAAAGTTTAATAAAAATAATAAAAAAAATTTTTGTGGAAAAAAAAAATAAATAAAAAAAAAATTTTAAAAACATCTTGAAAGTTGTAATTATTTCATAACTCCTTACTCGGAATCCTAACATGAGTTTTTAGTTCTGAAGATTTGGACCTAAACATTCAGGCCACAAGATTTAATGCAAGTCAAGTAAGACTTAAACCCAAGAGTCGCCCCAAAACTACTGGAGTCATCAGCAACCACTAAACTCTGTTATGAACGCAAGACTTTTGAGTGACTTTCTCCGTTTCCCGTTTGAGTTATCTGGGTCTAAAAGAAGCATATTGAAGAAGGAACTTTTTAAGCTGTAGAGCAACTTGTTCAGAACAGCATGCAGAATGCAGCGCTTCGACTCCGTTTCCTACTTCGCAAGGCAGGAAGTAAGCCTCGTCTTCTGTGAATGAAGAAAACCTCAACCTATATGAAAGGCGCTGCGGGACCCATCTCTGAATATAAGAGAGTGAGACACTGGCTATTTTAGAACTAGATCAGGCGGATGAACTGCGCGGTAAGGTACTCATTCCGGCAAATCCCGTCGCTTTTATCCAAGGGGTTCAACAAGTTGTTAGACCTTTGATGTCTTATTTCCTACTAAGGGAACAAAATTCTGTTGGAACACAAGGACAAGCCTTCGAGTGTCGTGACAAGAAAAGTGAGTGCTTATGTGGATGCAGATTCGGCATTAGAGAAAAACTTAGAAAAGAAGTCTGAACCTACTGTAATGCAAGCCCCATTAGATGAAAACGATGACGGATGCAGCCCATACTCCGATATTCTCGAGAAGACGTTCACGTGCGGTCAAGTTGTAGTATTAAAATTGTTCATATGAATTTTAAAACCAAAGTACGAGGGAATGGCGTGTTTACACTCAAACAGCACAGTCTTTACGACAACACCCTCGAAAACGGACTTTGACTTTCAGTAGCCGAGTAGAAGAATTTTTGCGTTCAAAAGTACTAACTACATCTTCATCATCTAGGGTTCCACTAGGCAACCATAAATGAGACAAGCGGGTACAGTCTTAGACAAGCGTTGAGTCTTACCCACTAATTATTGAATACAACAGAGGAGAAGACAACCGCAATCTGTGAAGCCAGGCCTCTGTGAGATGCAATATTCCTGCCAAAAGGGGAAAATTATTGCTGGATCGTTTTTTTACTTTTATATGACGAACCTAAGCGGTCTACAATTTCATGCTAAATCCAAAAGGCTGAATTGAGAGGCTTTTTTGGGACAGTTTATAGTTACATAAAAGGAAGATAAGAGCTATCCGAGTTAAGCTATCATGTCGGGTACTTTTTCGTCTCTCTGCCACTGTACATATTACTTCTAGAGTGACTATCTTTATCAACAGTTCTGCCCTGTTTTCGCAAAAGGTCGGCATTGCCATTTTAGCCTGTCTACATTCTGCCACAGGTTGTCTTTCATGATTTATCTATCCGTCAGCTTTTCTACCAAATCACCTACCAATCGAAGAAAGGTTTTGGATACACGAGCTTTTCAATTGAACCTTGTTTTGCAAGGGAGTCCGCCTTTTCTTTGCCTTCGGACAGTAAGTAAAGTCCCAAATGTTTGTCGACGTCCACTAAAAATGGCAAATAAGATATGGTTTTCTGTGTCTCTCGGGGGGTTAATGATGAGATCCATCGATCATAAGTCAAGCAGTCTAACCACTGAGCCACTATCCCCACTCTGAAATGACAGATGTCAGAAGCTGCTGCTCACAAGAGG
The DNA here is from genome assembly GCA_936431705.1 of Cheilosia pagana. Lineage (NCBI taxonomy): Eukaryota > Metazoa > Arthropoda > Insecta > Diptera > Syrphidae > Cheilosia > Cheilosia pagana. The sequence goes on along the minus strand of OW386166.1, from coordinate 13,282,813 downwards.
GTATCTCATCCGCCATTGTATGACTTGTGACAGTTGTCTTAAATGATCAAACTTCAACTTATAACAACTTAAGCAGAGTTTCCACCTATCTGCAAGATTCTCGGGGCGCTGGCGCTGTTGAGGTCTTTCAAATACGCCTTTTCGGAGTGAAATATTAGATGCAAACATAAAAGATGCCTTCAAAGCTTCTTAGCTTTAAGACAAGTGCTCAGTTTTTAAAATCGATCAAACCGTTACCCGACAATTTGAACAATTGCTAAAAGTACACTTTTCATACAAAACAAAAGAGTCCCACTGCGAACTGGAGATTTTTCATTTTTTAAGTCACTGAAGGTGAGTCTCAAATTTAGCCAGTGGGGGTAAAATAAGCTACCAATAGAGTAGGAGCCATCTGCAGCGACTAAAAATCAACTAAATATATGTGTTCCTATCACAGGGTGCCGAAGGTATCAACACTTTTGTCTGTCAAACCCGCTCGTTTGTTAGATGCCGATATATCATGAAAAAAGGTAAAAAAAATGACCAATCTGACTGCTAATAGCTCTACTATCTTCAAGTCGATTCAAATACACTCATATACACTTCAAGCCGCAGTTGAAACTCAGTCTAATAAGGTTAATGGCATCAGGAAGAGCGCACAACAATGAACTACCCAGCACAAACATCGCCCCATTATATGTTAATGTCCAATTTCTCTGCTCATTAACACGGCCAATAATTCAGTTGCTTATCTTCATGCTCAATCTAAGCGGAGCATTTAAAAAAAAAAAAACGAAATAGGTTTTCATAAAATCCAATTTAATAAACGATCGCCCTCCGCAACCTACAACAAAGATAACACACTCCCATTAGGCCGTCTCGGCCAAATAACAAATTTCTTCTATTAATTTGGTAACTGTAAAGCAAACGCAACCTATTTGGCTATTTGCCCACATGCCATAACACCCGTAGACAGCCAGCAAATCGTTTCTCACATTCTAATCCGGGGGTTCCGTGTATATGTTGCACCCCAGAAGGAGTCATCGTGGTCTCCTACTCGAAACGAAACCCAATCGCGAGTCAACTATCAATTGAAATTCATCAATCGTTGCACTAATTCTTCTACGTAACAGAAAAATGTTTGTTTAACAAAAACGAACCGAAAAAATTGCCCATACCGCCTCGGCTCACATGCAGCATGCAATCATTTGTGTGTGTATGACCAAGTTGACTTGCAGGCAAAAGATGAGGTATGTGGCCTCCTCTCCTATCGATATTGGCAATTATAAAGTAATTCCTCGTTTCGTTCTTCCTGGATCTTCTTCGCCAGCATGTTGTTCTAGTTCCGTCGCGTCGTCATTATACACGACGACGGCGAACTGGTGCTGGCACAACAAGTAGCTTGCGGTCGATAGATCCCAGCCAGTTTGGCACGTTACCTCATCGCATATAAACCGAGTGTATATCTATCTGGAGTGGATTGTCTTTAAAGAGAGAGCGAGAGAGAGAGTCGGTCGGGTCTGCTCTAATGCAATTATTAGCGTGTTACATAATTTACTTCTTTTCATCGTCTAATATTGGCCCGAGCTGGTGGCATGCGCAAGAGCGTTCAAGCTTGCCCCAGTGCACTCACTGGATATACTGCTGCTGGCCATCATCATATTGGCCAAGACTATACTGCGCTGTTGGTCTTCGCTATATACAGACCCAGCGCCTTGTGCGATTCGATTGTGTGATTATGTTGCTACACATAGAGATGGACATGGACGCGCACTCTCGGCAGTCTCAGGCCATAGGTTTGCATGTAGGTTTATCGAACCGTAAATATATAGTTCGTCTTTTTCGATCTTTTTCATTTTCTTTTCCAATTTCTGTGTTAATTGAACAAAAATACAAAAGAAAAAAACACTCGAAACAAACGATATGAAAAAAAAAACCCACATCCAAACTCACCTGAAGTGAGCTAATTTTTTGATGCAATTTAGTGATGAGTTTGGCCGGTCGGACGGGCTGCATTTTTGCACGTTCCTCAATGAAAAAGGAGTGCATGTGTTGGTGGTAAAACTACCGCTAGGCATTTTGCGAAAATTTACACGAATGCGATAAGAAAATTAGAAGAAACTCACAATTGGATGGTAATAAGAGTTTCGAAGTCCGCACGCACTCGTTGAAGGGGAATAACCCACCCAAAACTGTCGGAATACATTTAAGTAGATTGCCTTGGTCTTTGAATGAAATTTATTGCCCCCATAATTGATGATGGCAGTCAAATTCCTTACAATGTTCCCAACTGTGTAGCTGATAGAACAAGAAGCTTCATTTTTCGCTGTAAAACATTCCCTCAATCGATACGTGATTCTCAAAGTGTCTGAGGTTATTATCACATCGAATCGGTAATCAACTGGTCACGTATCTATTGTTTGTCATGTTTTTATTTTGTATTTTTTTGGTTTTGGTGTTAACTAGTGAATAATGGTCTTGAAATAGAACGACGAAGGAGTGAACGGGAGTCATGCATGCATGGGATATAAATAAAATAATAATTGAACTAATTAATCTTGGAAACTTCTTGAAAGAAAATGCAAACTGAGAAGTTTTGAAAACAAAACACGTGCCTTTCGGGGGAGATTCTTGGGAATTTAAATTGAAAGAATGCATGGCTGGAGTGAAGTGTGAGCGGTTTGGGTTTCATGGTATAAAATTTGGAACCGAATTGTGTGAAATTATCGGCCGAAAATAATAGTCACACCAGGAATGAACGTCGTGGCAAATATGCTCACCATCTGTGAAGTCTCCAATTGCATTTGTGCAATATACACAGAGTTGTCAAACTTTTAAAAACTCCACTGTTAGGTCAGTGTTAAAATTATTAAACACTAGCTGACCTGTGCTCCATTTGCTTCGCAGTTCTGTCACATTTTAAAAGAATTTGAATGCAGTGCCGTCTTTTACCTGTTGGAGGCCCTGGGCTTATTAGGATAATGGGGCCCCTATGACTTTGACAGAACACTATTTTGTTAGAATAGACATAGAAAGTAGATAAACAAGGTTAAGTATTTATTTTTATTAACGCGAATAAATAAATTTTGGTTATCGTTTGGTGATCTGACAGGGAGTAGGGACTTTGTATTTGATCTGAGGGGGCCCCTATCGATCGCGGGGCCCTGGGCACTTGACCAAAGTGCCCACGGGGAAAGAGGGGTCTGCTTGAATGTCAATCGTTCAAGACATTCCAAAGCTAGGAGGTGTTCTTCAACCTTACTTAATCTTATCACAAGGGATCTTTTAATGGTCTTACCTAGGAGGTATTTAAAAAATAAAATATCACACAAACAAAAAATTGTTGTGAGAAGCTTTCTAAAACTATTTATATTGATATGAGCTTTTATCTCCACTCCTAAAAAGCCGATAAGAATAAAACATACCCAACATTTTAGCCGCAACATTTCGGCATGGAATTGTAAAATCAGGAGTCGACTTTGTGCAGTAGTTTTTAAACCTATTCCGGACAATCATCTTTCAGTAGGAAAAAAGTTGCAATTGTTCAGGTTCTTCCAATAGGGACTTTCGAACTTTGACAGTTGATAGGGGCCGTATTGTTGAAGCTGCATCTGTCAAATTGGCGCGTTCAAGAACACTTAGGTTAGGTTAGGTTACAGTGGCAGGCTACACACAAGTGCAGCCACACTTAGGCCAGAATTGGCCCATTGTGACACCACAGGATCTAATGATCTCAAACTACCCGTTGAACCAACAGGAGCCCATGGTGAAGCGGCGGAGGCGATTGATATTAATAATATCGAGCTCACCAAGATTATCAAAGAAGTACTCTCCGAGATGTAATCTTCTTCGAGTTGAAAGAGCAGGACAGGTGCAAAGGAGGTGAAGAATGGACTCTTCCTCCTCCTCATCCATGCAACTTCTGCAGAAGTCGTTAGCGGGAAGACCCAGCCTGAGGGCATGTCTGCCTATCAAGCAGTGCCCCGTGATCACACCTACTAGGGTGCTTATGTCGGATCTCTTTAATCTTATAAGAGCGCTGGAGCGCTTGAGATCCAGCCTGGGCCAAATTTGTTTCGTGATAGAGCAAGTGGTGCAGTTTGCCCACCTGCGGTTAGTAGCGTTTATCGCGTTTTGTTTGATAAGAAGTTTGCAAGTAGCGAGAGGCATGCAGAGATTCTCCTTTTCCGGTAGAATCGAGGCAGTTGTGCCATGTCTGGCGAGTTCGTCGGCCGTACAGTTGCCTGGAATGTCCCTATGGCCCGGCACCCAAATAAGGTGAATTTTGAATTGTTCCGCCATCTCGTTGAGAGATAGGAAGCAATTGAGGGCAGTCTTGGAGTTAAAGGTGACCGATTCCAAGGATTTAATCGCGGCTTGACTGTCGGTAAAAATAGTGATGTCCCTTGCAGATATTACATTATACCGCAACCACGACAGGGCCTCCTTGATCGCCATAATTTCCGCCTGGAACACGCTACAGTGGTTAGGAAGACGGAAGGAGATCTTACAATCCAGATCTTGGGAGAATACACCACCCCCCACTCCTGTTTCCGTTTTTGACCCATCTGTGTAAAAGCAGATGGATTCCCTTCGAGAACCTGCAACTCTCTCCCAGTCAGCTCTGGAGGGTATACAGGTTTCAAAGTATTTGTTGAACTGAAGTTGAGGGAGGGTGTAATCAGTGTCTTTTGGTATACATAGTATTTTATTCAGAATGGACGAGTGGCCAGTTTGTCTGCTGGTCCACAGATGAATTGCCTTCAAGCGGGTGGCCGCGTTTGCTGCCACCTGTTTACAATAGATATCTAACGGTAGCATATGGAATAAAATGTCCAGAGCCGCCGTTGGAGTGGTTCTGAGAGCTCCGCTAATACAGATTTCAAGAACACTTGCAAATGATAATATTTTTTTCGAGGAACTGGCGAAAGATAATGGAGTCACCGTTGGCTGGACTGGATACCAGGTCATAAGGGATATGAGGGTAACGAGCGTGGTAACGGACTGCCTGGTGAGAGGGGGCGACTCTCGCACACTCACCGATGACAATCTGTCTGATTACTGGACCAAATCAAAAGAGATTTATAAACCCAGCTCGCAGTAAAGCCAAAAGGCTACTTGAGCTCAACAAGAAAGACTTAAGGCTCTTAGCTGGTTTTATTACGGGGCACTGGGCACTAAGACACCATCTTAAAAAAATGGGTCTATCCGACAAGGACCCCTGCAGACTTTGTGGGGAGGATGAGGAAACGACGGAACATATACATGAGGGCAAGACGAAGTATATGCTGTCAACTAAAAAGGACACCCAACACCGACGGCTCGATGTCACAATAGACAGATATAACTTTGAGGTAGTTAAGAACTTTGTCTACCTGAGCTCCGCTATGAACTCAGACAATAACACCAGCGCTGAAATTAAACGTAGAATAACTCCTGCTTTTTCTTTGGAATTAAAAGGCAATTGAGTAGCAAATCCCTCTCTCGAACAACTAAAGTGACCCTTTATAATACCCTAATAGTTCCAGTGCTGCTTTATGGCGTAGAGGCATGGACTCTATCAAAAGCGGATGGGGTAACACTCGGTTGTTTTGAGAGGTAAATTCTTCGAGTGATTTTTAGTCCCGTCTACATTGATGGTGAATGAAGAAGGAGATTCAACGACGATTTGTATGGGCTATACAGCGACATCGACCTAGTCAGAAGAGGGAAGGTCCAACGACTGAGGTGGCTGGGTCATGTAGAGCGAATGGGCACGAATGCTTCGGCCCGAAAGATCTTTGAATCCACACCCGAGGGTAGAGGAAGACCGCGACTCAGGTGGCGCATGCAAGTGGAATGGGACCTTAACCAACTTAACGTGCGAAACTGAAGACAGCTAGCTAAACATAGTGCTGGCTGGAGACGCCAGTTGGTTGAGGCTCAGGTCCACTTCGAAAAATATGAAATTGGACTTCGAAGTCTTTTTTTTTGCGGTGCCCGAGACCTACAGATTTATGTCAAATATACGAGCGGCTGAATTGGGAACCCTTCTCAAGCTGATTATATTCTCCGTGGCCCTGGAATTTGTGTCAAACTTTCATTAGAGCTGAAGCTGTCAAAAACACTCCAAAGGTATAATTAGTGCCTTTCCGGAGTTGGACCAGAGGATCCTCACTTAGTACTGTATATAATAAAAATAATAAAAATATAAATTTGCTTTCATAGACCCGACCCCCTAAATCATTGCAGAAATCACAGCAGAAATGGCCACAATCAGTCACACTCTGGCTTAGTAGATTTATGCTTCCGCGTCAATGTACAACCTCACTGAATTCAAATTTCTATTCGTGAATATGAAAAATACGAAAATTTGAACATAAAATCGGAAATATTTTATTTCAATTTACGAAGGAGATACCGCACATGTTCGACGCTTGACGCTTGACGCTCCTACCTCAATACAAAATGGACTGCCATAATACAAACGCTTACGTAAGGCAGTGGTCCGCAACGATACAGTCAAACTTGGATGAATAAAAAACAAAACAAACCGACAAAACATATTAAAACCAAAAGTTATGTCATCCAGGCACTAAAAAGATGACAAGAAATTTATGGAAATTTATGCTCGCAGACCGGTGTATGACATGACAGCGTATTTCTATTTTTACCCAAAACATAGGAAAGCGATACAAAAATGACAATTTGATTCACTTTTACTGCAGCCAAAATAAAACGTAACCAACTGTCCAGCCTGTTTGAGAACTGGCGGAAAGTGAATATGAGAATGGAAATTGAAATCTATTGACCAAATGGTCATTGATACCACTCTTTTTAAAAGAGCTTTATGCATTTTTAATGAGAGTCGTTGAGATTGCATTCGAATTGGGGTATTATATGCACCGAGGGGGGGGAATAGTTGAGTGCGGCAGAGAAGTGCCCTGCATATGATTATGGTGGAATAGAAGTGTGTGACAATAGGGAGATATATTGGAGACTTGCTGGCTTAACAAAATTTGAGTATATGCCATGGAAATGGGGATTTTCATGGGGTACCACAAGGTTGCGTACGGTGGCTTATACCTTTTTTTGAAAGAAAAGGTCATAATTAGGTAAGTTTCGACGTAGGTAGGATTTTGTTCTCCTGTGTGGATACTTGGAAGGTAAAAATCAAGAAGATTGCAACATAGCCAATTCGACATCTATGGTGGGATAGAGAGAACCATGTCTAGGGTGTTTGAACTTATATTTCCTAAAGTCCATTTTCTTACAATTTACGTTTAACATTGATTGACATGTTATCAAGAATACCCAAAAACTATTTTAAAAACCGGGTTTCATTCGAAATCGGATGTCCTGTTGAGTGACGAAACTCATTTGGGTCAATGGGTTTTAGAAAACACACAGAATTGGTCAATCTTGAGGGAGGTACACCAGTCAGAGACTCACTCACCTGAACGAGATATCCTATGGCAACGCGGTGCTGTGTCCCTATGCTGAGTCCAAGGACGTATCTCTTTGGTAGTAAAGAGGTAGATCAAAAATCCACGCACATTTCGTCTTAAAACTTGTAAGAACTCTACTGAATATGCTGGCAAGTAAGATTTAAATAAATTCCTTGAAAAAAAACAAACCTAAGATGGTTGAATTTAAACACATGCAGGCACTCAAAAGAGCTATAACCAGAGGTTAACAAACTGAGCTGCTAAGACATGGAAACGGAGCTGTGACTGGTAGATCCTACATCGAAGAAATCAAATCTGTTCGTCTTTTTAACTTCTTTAATAAACTGAAGGATCTGGGGAGTCTAGATCTTAAAAAACTCCTGAGATTGCTACTTAAATCCGGATGGTTATAGGAAAGGCTGTTTCATTTGTGGTCTTCTATAGATATTTTAAGGATGCTTCCTGTGATTTCCAGCTCCAGGTCACATCTGCGGACCGTTTTTTTGTTTTGTATATATTAGGCCATGTAAATTTTGGGCGAAACTTGATGAAAATATGATGAGATAAGAGCATTTCCCTGCAGTAGCTATAGAAACGGGAAGAACGACAAACTTAGTGTACAGCTTCTTTGCATAAGTCTTACTTGAGATGTTACTGTTTTGTAGACCTAAGCAAACACTGTTAGGCACTAAAGTTCGCTGTATCTGCAAACTTTTTACAGAGTCTAAATAGCTTTATTTAAGAACAACACGCAACGTCCTAGGTAACGACTTTGTGCGCCCCCATCAACTTTCAGTGTAAGCGAGCAGAAGAGTTGCTTGCTTCAATCACCAAATTCTTTAGATGGAATCTGAGAGGGCGAAGCCTTTTGTCAACATTCATCTCCCACCGAGGCATTATGCACAGCTTCTTAAAGGTTGTATGCAGCAACATGGCTTCCCTCACCTTCATACAGAGGTATCACAATAAACCCACCCTAACCTAGGCCGGAGATCGCAGTTTTGGAACCTTGACAGAAAATACTTCATCAAAAATGTTTACGATATTGACTCACTGAATACCAGAGGGAACGACAGGCCCACCTTCCCACAACTATCCGTGTTTGAGACTTTACCTTTTTAACGTTTCTTAAATATTTGCCTACGCCTTAATTGTTTTTCTAGCTCTTCAAATTTTCATCCCCTTCCTCCCCTCCATTTGAAGCAAAAGGTAGTCGCCCTTCTTCGTTCATTGATTTCCCTTCCACACCGGCCAGATACTTTTTCACTTTTACTTCGAGACTTTCAGACTCCGATTGGTCGGAGTGTATTGATCTTTTATTACCACGGTTCGCCACTCGAGATGACTGTCTTCTGTCGCTAGCGAAACAATCAACAGAGACAGTGCAGATCTCCCATGGAAGAGTTGTAGATACAGATGCATAAGCGTAATTATATGCAGAGGGGAAGGAAAAAAAAAATTCATTAACCTCAACAGTGAGAAGAGAAAGTGCGTGTGAGTAATAATATTCATTTTTTTTTGTATTCCTCTTCTGTTTTTCCTCAGACACTTTGGTGATATTTCGCGCGGTAATTTATTCACTGTCGCTGGTGCACAGGATGACTGTGACTGGTTAATTGTGGTAACATAATTACCGTTCCCATACACACGAGGGTTCAATAGATCACACTGTCTAATGAAAGGCTTCACACGTCAGTGTACTTGTGCATTTCCTCCTTTAGACCCCTTTGGGACATTTTGTCACTTGGCAAGTTCAATGTCCACAACAGCAGGCGATAAAGACACACAACAGGTGTAACGACAGAACGTGGGGGCGATCTCCAGCTCATGAGTGTGGATGTCACCCTCTCTAAAACAATGCACGGCACTGTTTTTTTTTGCGGTGGAATTACATACACATTTTTACGGGCCAAGTAATTTGGAATAATTTCGTTCTGCTGCAAGCGAAAGGAAGTGCATTGTCATTCCCCGTCTGTCAACAATTTTATTTGAGAGAGGTATCTTTTTTGTTGACTTGGTGTTTTTTGTTTCCCCGGACCGACTGTTCTTTTGAAAGGAAATGAGGGAGAGTGTGAGTGAGTCACCGTCATTGTTATTTTTGGTAGAACATAGGTGGGAAGACAGACGTTCTTTGTGCGGGCTCCCTAAACTGTTGTCTGATTGTGATCAAAGCGAGATAAACAGCCAAAAAAATTGGCAGTCTAACATTTTTCAGCGTATCCCAAAATCTCTAAACAGTTACATAGCTGGAACCAGTCGCTACTGCCCAAAAGCATCAGCTTATTCTAGAGATGAATGTTTGACCACTACGCTTCTGCATACCTTCCAAATCATCGCACAAAACTGCGCCCTAAAATAGAGTCCCATCAAGGCCACTCCGATGCAAGAGCACGCTATGATGATACTGAATAAAAAAACCATCTAAATATTCATTCAGCATTCTTTTCGACAAATTTACGGCAAACTTATGCAGAAATGCATTTTCTACAAAATACCAAAATTGCAAATTTTAGCCAACTTCTTTCGAAACGTGACACCGCCCGACCGTATCTGTCAAACCCCAATAGAAGCATCATAAATTTATCTTTCAAGGTCCAAGCAATCGCTAAGCCGTGTGTGGGAGATAGATATATCTCACTCTCGGTTTATGGTGATGAGCTGCTTCATTATTGAAGTCAACATTGTGGCTCTTCCGTAATTTTTCAAAGTGGATTAGCAGTGGTGGAGTGGTGTGTTCCTGGGATTTGACAACTTTGGCCACAGCATTTAATTTTGATGAACCAATTAGGTCGGCGCTGATGAGCAATTCATTTTTTTTATAAAATAGTTGGACGTGGGATTTTCGCATACCTTTAATAGTACGGATGGAAGATGTAAGATGAGTGGCATTGGTGACGTTTTATGGATTTAATAAAACAAGTGGGTTCGAAATAGATGTGCAGATTGGAATTGTTTGTGTATCTAGCTATTGTGTGAAAAGTTGAGTGATGGTTGGATGGTTTGCGATTAAAAAGAGGCGGTTATCCAAAAGAGACGAAGAGCTCTTAAGATTTTTTTGGGCGAACAAGTGATATAGAAGCATAGCTATTGCCTTACACGGCCATGCAGGATACTGGACTAAGAGTTTTCTTGTTCTGTGATTAATGGAGGGGACTTGCGATTTTATACGGAGTCCATACGGCTGGGCTGGATTGAAATGCCTCCTCAGGACAGCCATGCAAATGAATGTTTGTCAGACATTTGCGAGACGTGGCACATTAAAAACAACTTTTAGATGCAGTTTGTGTTCTTCCGAGGGTTTTAACTGAGACCACTCAGATAGGACTTTTCATATAAAATACGATATTTTTTAACTTCATCCATTTCATTTAGTAATTGAGTACAAATTTGCATCCGCCCTTGACAAAATACCTACTAAAACCTAGCCAGAGAATTCATCTTTAAACTGGGAGAAGAATCATGTAAATCGGATTAGTGGTTGTCGAGGTGTAAGCGGTCAAATGGACAAACTGTTGAGATCAGGAAGCTGATCACTTTGCGGAAAAAGGAACAGAAATTAACAGAAGTGAGAGTATGGCTGGCAAACTACCACAGCGGGCAGTCAGTAGTGCTGTAAAGAACTCACTTAATGTCAAGGGTACGTTCCTTAAGACGGGCAATCAATCTCTTCTCTATCTCTTCTCTTCTCTATCTCTTCTCTTCTCTATCTCTTTTCTTCTTCTCTTCTCTATCTCTATCTCTTCTCTTCTCTATCTTCTCTCTACATATAATAAAATTGTAGATCAAAAAAATGCTGGACCACGCATCACGCGGAAACAAATGGACAGATTTTGATGAAACTTGACATAGTGGTTACTTATGTTCTGGCTCGGAACTTAGGATACTTTTTATCCCGGAATTTACAAAATATTCTGTAAGGAAAACTCTAATCATACAGACCTAGCTCAGTGATGGCTTATCGGAATTTTATGAAATTGTTCCGGAATGGCGTAGATAATGCCTAGAAAAGCTAGCGGAAACCACTAGTTTTCAATAAATCAGAACAAGTACTTATTATTACCTTGCTTGCACCTTTTAAGTTGCTAAAGGGAACTCCAATGACCTAAAATAAAACATCTTCTCGGTAGGAATCATCGGACTTCCTGCTTAACCGGTCGTGTGAATACCTGCTTCAATGGCTCTCAGAAGAAATTTTTGTACTATTAGTCTAGTAACCTTACAATGCCGAAGATTTTCCAAGTAAGAAAGCCGATATCCTTCAAATAAGAAAACCTATATCCTTCAGGAATATTGTACTTTTCATATAGAGAAATAATTTTTGGAATCAGCTCACTAGTTTCAGAGAGTACCTCCTACAAACGAAGTAGTTGTATTTAGTAATATTGCCGACCTACGATGACCTACAAACTATGCAAGGCAAGGGTTTCGAATTCACCTTCATTCTGAGATCTGAGGACTTTTTGGAACAAAGTTTTAAATCTCTGTCTACATTCATCTAAGAAAACGTGCCAAATAATACGGATGCATCAAGTTTCTTTGGTTACCTATTAACTGAAGAGGACATACAAAATGTACTGCATGTACTGATATGTATTAAAAAGCTCTTAGAAATCTATATATTAATCGCCGACACAATTTCTTTCGGTACATATTTACCCTACTTAAAAAGGACCAATTTAAATGTTTTGTTTACCAAATTCAAGCGATCGACTCTTAGATGTGTCGAAAAGAATAATAATTTGAAAAATGTATTTGCAAAATAGGTAAAATAATGTTTTTAAATTACCTTGGTTACAACAACAACACTGTGCGTATACAAAGAAAGAACTGTGTGGTCGATTTTCGACCACTGGCCATGCCTAGTTCAACTAAAAATTCGTCTTTAAACAGGATATTGAGGCAAAATTATCTATAAAGGTACTTAAATTCGGCATAAAAATCGGTTGCTTCTCCAGGGAATGGCATTTTAAAATTCAATTGGTTTCGCTACATTGTTGTAGAGTGTGGACAGGCTGTCGTTGTTTTTAGTAATATGGAAAAACAATGTTTTGGGATAACAAGAGAGATCCTATTATTTAAGAAAACCCCCTTTTTGAATCGGCAACTCAAACCTGTTCAAAACTTTGGCCAATATTTATTTTGCTGCACCGACTGAGGGTAATTTTTAAGCGTCTCCAAAGATGTCCATTTATTGCGTGTTTGGCTATTAAAAAAGATGGGGTAACTTTCGACGTAGAGTTGTACTATTCGGCGAATCCGTCTTTTTATTACTCCGGTGTATTAGGCGGAAACACCTTGGATGATCAAACATAAGACTTATCCATACTTTTTACATTTATACAACTGGGGCTGTCAACCTTCCTCCATATCACGTTTGTTGTCATAGTTTTTCGGCGCGCAGGTCTTCCTAAAGCCGAGCCGAAACCGTGAACAATTGTTTTTGAAATTTTACTATGTTGAGTCAACTTAGATCTGCTTAAAACCAATTGCGATGGGTCCATACTATGGCCCTAAGTGATGCACGTGAATACGTGATTAGTGAAAAGTGAAAAGAGCTATCTCTTGGACGCATTTTGACAGACGGGCATCGAATATACATGTCTCGAAGTCAAGTCGTAAGTTTTTAGGTCTAATAGTTTTCAAGTCATCACGATGCTGGTTGACAAAAAGTACAAGGGACTTTTAAGACATAGATTAGGCAAACTAGCCGCACCACTGGAATTTCTTTATTAGCTGCAGGTAAATAAAAGAGCACCAGTTACCAGTGTCCAATCGAACAGGTCTCTTTTAGATCTACATAACGAATATTTACGAACGTAAAGCTATAATTGTTTATAAGAGTGGACATTGTTACCCACCTATCCCCTTCCCCGTGGCAGCACTTAGAGCCACTCTTATTCAAGCTACACTTCATCGATAGTTACTTTAAGAAATAAAACCAAGAGTCTAAGCTGAGCCGTGGTTTTTCGATACTATTCGACTTGTTTTTAAAAAACTAGGTCTGGAGATTATCGAAAAAATATTATCAGACTTTTATAGTCGTTTTAAACTTGTTCTTTGTTTTTCTAGGCTAAACTGCGATGGGATAGGTCCTTCATGTTAAACCAAAGGGTAGGTAGAGAATGCAACAGGAACAACACTTTCAAGTGACTATATTTTTTTCTCTTTCTTTTTCTCTTTTTTAAAAGGGTTTTCCATATTCTGCCACGGAACTTGGTTTTTTAGTCTGTTTGAGTTCCTTACCCAATATTCCTTAACTTCGCCTCAAAAAAGAGATCAAACAGAAACGAATGGTTGCAAGGAGCTAGACCTTCTTTGCTACATGGACCTGTTCGAGTGTTGGAATAATTTGTTCAAATCCAACCAGGTCTGTAAACACCAGGATATCTCAAAATATTTTAAATGCAACCATGAACAAGTGCTTATTGCTCCAGCAACACTTCACCTGTCATGTAAAGGGTTTTCCAATAAGAGGTGTTCTTTTGAATAGCCCACTATTTCGGTAGCTGTCACTTTTGAAGCTGTTTTTTTTTGACATTTGACAAGTAGAAACTACGCCATTACTAAAATTGGAACGATACACGCTTCAAAAACGCATTGAAATTCTAAAAATTCACTACAAAAATTGTGAAAATTTTGCAGTCACAGTTCGCAAAACTAAAGCATTTTTGGGTCGTCGTGAAGCACCTTGTCGGACCGCAATACAGAAATTGGTGGAAAAATTCGATCTGTTGGTACAAGTTAGTGCGATGTGAAGAATAAAACCCGTGCACGTCGCTCAAGAACAACTGTGAATATTGCTGCTGTAGCTCAAAGTGTTGAAGTAAACCCAGGTTTGTCCATTCCTCGTCGTTCTTTGTAATTGGGCATTCCACAAACGTCATTGCACCGTATTTTGCATAAAGAATTGGGTCTTAAGACTTAAAAAGTTCACTTAACACAAGAACTCAAGCCGGCCGATCATCAAGCAACGAAACCATTGATCTTTTACGGGAAAAGTTTCCGGACCGTGTTATCTCTCGTAGAGGTGATCACAATTGGCCACCGAGATCTTGTGATTTAACACCTTGCGATGTCTTCCTTTGGGGCCACGTGTAAGATAAGGTATACGCCAACAGCCCAGCGTCGATTCAAGACCTCTAAGATGGAATTCGTGAGTCTATCGAGGACATAGGGCAGCCACTTTGCGATTTTGTTATGGAAAATTTCATGAAAAGGATATTGTCCTGTAAGCGTGGTCTGGGTGGCCATTTGGCTGATGTTGTTTTTCATTGTTAACGGCATACCTTCCTCTTTATTATGAAATTAATATCCGATCATTTATCTCAAAAAATGACATTTTTCTTTGTATATCAAAATAACAACTCTTACTGGAAGACCCTTTATTGTTGTGAAAGTTCCTTGTGAGATTTTGCAACAAAAACCTTATCCTTTCTTAAAATTTTCAACTGGCGATAATCGCAGCTCGATAGGACCCCACTTGGTTAGGTTGGGTTACATTATCACCTCTGCGCAAAACTTCTATAAAAAAACACCCAACAATCGCATTCAAAAATTTGTGACAACAACTTAAAGGTAAAACACGCTGTTGATACATTTCCAAGGCCAAAGCTATTCACATATTTTGAATAACATTTTAGTCAGCAATTTGCATGTGAATAGGTTCTTCTTCTTGTTGTTTTTTTTTTGTTGTTCAAAAATTTGTAAGGTAAATGTATCACAATGGTGGTAAAGGCACGTGGAGTTACGACTTGTATTGTGTTTCACTTTTATCGATCAATGATAAATGGGTTCACTTTAATCGATTCATTTGTCAATAAGTATGCACCTTTGAAGGTAAGGTTGATATAGGTCGTGTCAAGTCCCTTGATGGTATACCTTGTATTTGTGTTTTGTTAATAAAAATTTACGTAAATTTATATTGCACAATAAAAAGATCACCAAACCAGATCATCTTGTTGTACCTGTTGGTCAAATCTATGCTCTAATGGGGTCGAATATAAAATGTTAAAATAAGAAGAGGTCCATAGAAGACACTTATATATTTCTTTTCCAATAATGGAATCAAAAATGTGCCAGGCATAATTGCAGCTCCTTTCGAGTTGCATGATTAGACCTAGGAGGCAATATATGCGAGCTGAGATAAATTTTAAAGCTGACTTAAGTTTGTTGACAGGACGTTTGAATAAGAATTTTAGAAAGCAGGCTTTTTGACAGAATAAGTGGGATTAAAGGAAAATTGTCAAACTGTTTGACCTGACGCCTGACACTCTGTGAAATGATTTAGTGCGAAAGAAGTGCTTACAAATTAGACGCAATCGCCCCTTAAAATTAGTGCCAGGTCCATCAATATCGTCGTACCACTGTATTCATTCGTGTCAATAAAAAGAGTAGAGTGTGGAGAGCTCTTGGTTCGATGAAGCAACATTAACTGTGATTTGTGAACGCAGCTGCAAAGTCAAACCACCGACTGACAGCCTTTTGCATTAAAAAAAATCTGCTTTAAGCAGTAGCTCACTGACGGGCCCAGCATTCTATACAACACACGCTTGCAGACAATCGCCGTTCAACAGTCACCTCCAGTCTTATGATAGATAGCTGATTCTTAGCTCAAGCCACCGAGATATTTACTTAAAGGAGTCTAATGGCGAATTAATTCCTTTCTTTTAAAATGGTCAAGGTTTTCAAGCTATGCAAAAAATACAAAAAGTGTTTCCTTCCATTAAGTACTAAAATTCTACAGTAATTTCGCTCCAGAAATTGTCAGATGAGTCCGTTTCAGGACAAATAACACCAAACCCCTTTCGGACATCCTTTTGATTTTTTCCCCATTTCACCCCACTAGAGCCTTGAGAGGTTAATTCATTAAAATTCAATGGAAGGCATATCCTACATCTCCATCAGTAAATAAAACCTCTAAAAGGACGACCCTTTTCCGAATTAATAAAATATCCACAAAAAAAAAACAAAAGAGTTCAACAGCGAACTGGTGATTTCAAAATATTCGGACAATTTCAAAACATCCGTCTCAGAGACTGATTGCGTGAAATACTATCCCTGTCACTAAAACTTAGCAATCACCCCAAATTGTCACACATCAATGCGTATAACTCGGACCTAAATTCAGCCGAAATCGGACTCCCTACCTTAACCAAACAACAATCACTGTAAGTGACCCGCACACGCAACCATCCCTCCTCCCACGCACTGCAGAGCGACTTCACTCTATTAATTAATTGCCCAACAAACAATATGTCTCCCTTAAGACTGACACCCGAGAAAGCCCACAACCAGCATCCATATAGATGATTTTATACGACTTACCGTCTTGCTTGCCTTGGTATGGATTGTGTCCAACAGACCGGAGCTTTATGCGAATGCTGATTGCGACTGGACTTGTATGTCAAATCGCCACATTCCGATTGCCACACTTGTAGATTCCCCTCGGCCGGATAAAATGTATACAGGCTGCTTGTGGATGCCATTAGATGATTGGATCGCAAGTCGATTAGATTTGAGCCATGGTTCGGCGCTGCTGCAGATGACGCCAACAGCGACGAACTGGACAAGGGTTGCAGCAGAATTGTCTGCGTCAATGGCATATTTTGACTTTGGCTAACTCCACCGCCAGAGCTGGGGGTGAATTTGGTGAATTTATTGTAGTTCATCAGTCGATCGGTGGTACCCTTGTAGATGGCCACCACCGGTGCTGGTTCATGCTTCAATAGCAAAGCATCACGCTGCCTAATTGCGTCCATGGAATGCGATCTAGAACTTGAACCGACTGGTATCATCATGATGGCGGCGGTGGTGGTGGTGTTGCTGTTGCTGTTGTTGTTGCCACCACCACCCACAGCGCTGGCGCTCGCAACAACAGGAGTAACCGCGTTAATCGACGTAGGCAGACTTGTTGGGCCATTATTGCTCGGGGGGATCATATTAACGGCCGCCGCCGCACCCGCTGCTGTCGCAGATGCCGATGATAATGATGTAGCTGGCGCTGATGATGGAAATGAAGATGTCTTAATGATGGCCGGGGCTAGGGCGCGTGTCCGCGAACGTCGATAGCCGACGTTACTGGCGTTAAATCGATTATTCGTGTGCGTTCCTTGACGATTCTTCTGATATTGATACTGGAGGCGATTGCCGGGAGTGGTACTGCTGCTGCTGGTAGTTGTGGTGGAGGTGGACGTGGAGGTGGTCGTTGTTGGTCTATCCTCCGCTGTTGATGTCATTGGAATCAGATTGAAATTGCGCGGTAATGCCGCCAATTTACCATCCAACGACGATGCTGATGTTGGCCTATTGCTGTTGTCTTTGAAGTACCTCTCCGATTGCATGTCACCTTGGTGGTGGCCCAACGACGACATAGTACTGGGCCGATTGCGACGTGAAACCTGACTACGCATTTGTGGGCCATCATGGTTCGGGGAGTGCTGCTGCTGTTGGAATTTGTCAACTTTATTTGATGTTTCGTATGACATCGACGATGCAGATGACAACTGCGCCAGGGACAACGATCCCGGTGTGACGCGTTTGTTGTCATTTCTCTGCCCCGACGACAATGGCGACAAGGAGGACGATGATGTTTGGGGCGGTGGTGTCTGCAGAATCTGTTCCGAGTCGGTCGATATGCGATCCGGATCGCTCTCAAACCCTTCGTCGAGTGATCGAGTCGGGCTGAGGATCGGCTTGGAGTGTTGCTCGAGCTTGGTATCCATTTCGAGGGTGACACTGGTTTTTTTTTTAACTTCTAAAACTTGTAAGTTTTTCACTGTTTTGGTTTTATTTTTTTCTTCGTCACTGGTGATCTTCGCTCACTTGCGATCACTTGAAACCATTTTCAAATGGAAGAATCACCACACTGTATCTTTCACTGGAATTCCTTCAGATACAACCACACAGACAGATGTGATCTGTTCTATTTTCTTTTTAACACAAAATCCACGATCGAAAAATGAAATGCACAGAAAAAAACCCGAAGAAGAATAAATTCACGCGATCAGAGATACTCTTTAGAGGAGCGAGTGCTTAGGTAGTCCGTTCAGTGCGGCTGACTGTTTCATACTAACCGATCCGGCTAACGAATATCATCTGCTTCACCGTTCAAACGACGACGACGACGACAGTGAAAACACAACAAGATACAACATACAAGAGCCCGCGTATAGTCAGAGCTCAAAGGCAGAGCTCAAAGTGAGTATCTCAATTGAAAGTAGCTGCGGTAGTCAACCAACAGCCAGCGCTGGGATGGGTGGTGGTAATGGTAAACGGCACTCTCACAGGTTCGAGAAGCACCCGAGTTCCCGAGTGCTTCTCTTCAACTTCGATGGTAGATGCATTTTTAAGTGTTTGCCGATACTTAAGTGGAGCAATTATGAGTGCAAATTTCCAGGTGATAAGAAATCGATTTCGACTTGTAACGATGGTTTTATAATTTTTTGAAAGGCTGCCTCAAATTGCTCGGTTGCTAAATGTGCTTCGTTCTTTGATTATTATTATTACTGTCTTAATTATTGTTTTAATTAGCTGCGCGCGGCTTTTTGTGGGCTTCGTTAGAAGGGGATCGTATAAGTTTTGTACTTTCCCATGTGGTAAACAAAACGATTAACAACTCTTTTTAGCTGTATTTCTTTTTTACCTTCTTTGTGTAATGTGGAGTTGTTTATTATTATTTTTAAGTGTTTCTGAGGATGTTTACATAATTTTTGGATCGCAGTTTTATTAACTGCGTTATTAATAAATAAATTTTGAGGGAAACAGCCTCTTGGGTGAGGTAAACAATAGAGGGCTTAACGAAGAGAGGTGTATGATATGACTCTATGTTGTGTTGTTGATAAAATAAAATTGCTTACAAGATGATGGCTTAGATGGGTTTATGTTTCTGGGTGACTAGTGAAAGGAATTTAATTTTATGGCTTTAGAAGTGGACAAAGCTATTTTGCGTTTAGGTGATGTGACATTTTGCAGTACCAACGGGCCATGTCATTCAAAGTGGTTAAAAGAGCATTTGAGGAACTAGGTATTTCTTTTGAGTTGAAGTTGGTTCTGTATGGGAAGTCACTTTAGCCTTTAATTGATACATTTTGGATGCGACTACAGCGGGGGACCTTGCTAACTACTCATAGGAACAATTTTGTCTTATAATTGATAAAGCAACGTGTGTCACGAAGATTATTGATATCGTTGAGGAAGTCATAATTTCCTAAATGAACCTTTTTGAGGTTGGCTAGGTGGTGAAGTCTCATTAAGGTCTTTGCAGGCACAGTCGCTTGGCAATTTTAAGTGTTTTCGTGTGTCTGCCTAAGATGCAGTGCGACCAGTAATGAAAATGGACGTCCCTGAAGATGCTAAGTCTTTTAATTCGTAGGATTTCGATATTTTTGGGTGTAGAGTGGGCAAGTCTCCTATAAAAATTTCTTTAGATGTGATCGGTTACCTAGCTTAAAATATTACTTATCTCGTTAGTAAATACGCCAAGCCAAGAAACGCACTGAAAACGTAGTCAAACACCTGTAGCAAAATATTTCAAAAATAAAAATCAGTTCCAAATAATTAGACGAAAGAAAAAACTGCGAAAAAGCATCAGATAATATTAAAAATGACCAAAAAAGTACAAAAAACATGCGTCTAGTCTTCAAAGGGACTTTAACCCATGGGCGACAAGCGTCAAAAAACAAGTTGGAAAATAGCGCCAGAAATAGGTGTATTAAATATACAAAATATGTCTTCAAAACCTGTCAAAATGTTGCAAAAATCGGCACCAACAAGACGCCAAAGCTGCAACGAAATTAAAAAAAAATTTGATTTTTGTCGAAAATTTGGTCAAAGGTCTGTAAAATAAATGAACAGAAAACTCTATATTCGAAGCCTAAAGATCTGTTTAAGAATGTCAAATAATAACCCCTAAAACTTTCCAGTAATCTACAAAATAAAATCGAACAAAATGCGTGGAAAAGCGATAAGTCGTCAGAAGATGTTTGAAATCTAAACAAAAAACACATAACTTTGCATGAAGAAACCATTTAAAATTTAGGAATTTATTTGAAATTTAGCCTTTTGACATACTTTTTCAGTATTTTATTTAAATAGTAGTAAAAACTGGTAACAAAAAAATGCCCTAATGAAAAATATTAAATACATAAAAGCTACAACTTTGTTAAAAGAGAAGTATAGGAAACGCCTTGAAAATTCTTAAACAAACGTAGAAAATCGACCGAAGTGTAAAAAAAACGGCCCAAAAAATTGTATAAATTGAAAAAAAAAAAACTGACAAAAATAATTTTGGTAATCTACTTGACAAAAAATAATAAAAAACTTGCCAAATTTAGTCAAAAGACAATCAAAAAACAGGACAAAAGTAGCTCAGAAACTAAATCAAAAGCGCATTTACAAGGGAAAAACCCTTCAACATTTGGGCTTTTGTTTTTCTTTTAATTCGCGATTTTATTGCGTCTTGTCACAGTGTTTTTTTGTTTTTTGATATATTGACCAGAATTTCGTTTTAGAATAAAAGCCTGGATTACAGACACGTCCATGAGGCGCAATTTTAAGAAGTTTAAAAAGCAAGAATTTACCTAAAAAATGCTGCGGTCTGTCAAAAAAAGACATTCGAAATCCGTTCAAAATTTAAGTTAAAAATGGCGTCAAAGTAAGACTCTAGAAACCAAAAAAATTGATTAAAATTATGCAGCAAAAATCGCTACAAGAAATTTGTCACAAAAGCACAGGAAATGGATAAAAATTGGAGCCAAGGTCGTGTCTAAGAAGGCACAATGAAATGTTAAGAAAGTTTATTAAAAAAAAGTCCTGAAAATGACTCAGTAAATGCTTCAAAAACTCTATAAGAAAGATACCAAATGAAGCATCAGGAAACAAATAACACAAAAGAGCAACAGTCAAAAGTGGACAAAAACACGCAAAAAAATTGGATCCATAAATATTTGGACTTCCAACTAAAAAAACATTCGTAAAGAAAAGAAAAATCCAAATTGCTTAAAAAAGAAACGAAAAACAAATAAGCGTTCAAAATCGTACTAATATTATCTCCAAAACAAGCACTATATAATTTGTCCCAATAAAGTGCAATAAATGCTTTAAGACGCGCGTAAAAATCCTAAAAAAACAGCATCAGTACATCCCAAAACTAATTTAAACACAGAGTTCTGAGGAAAATATAACAAGGTATAACGTGAGGTTAGATAAGGTTCAAATTATTGTCCGCAAAAGTTTGCAGACTTTTAAAGTTACAGGACTTTATAGGCATTTAAGCAAATCCTAACGACCCCAATTAGAACCACCACTTATATTAACAACCAATTACATTCTCTGAATGACCTGTTTCCCCGCTATAGCTATGAAAACCGCCATTTGGTAAAAACGGCCTATTCTTTTATGTTGTTGCAGAAGTCTTTTTCTTCTCTTAATATTTATGCCTAAGTATGCTATAAAATTATATGAGTACATTGTACAAGAAAATCCATGACTAAAACGTCCTAAAAAAGCTTCAAAAAAGTACCAAAATTTGTTTAAAAATAGACATGGCAAACGCTTCAAAAATAAACCACTAAACGAGCCATGATTGCGTCCAAAAAACGCGTTCAAAATTCTTGTCTACAAGTTTGTCAAAGGCAGTAAAATCAGTTCGTTTAAAGACGCATATAAGTCACATATAAATTTCCCAAACAATGTTTTAAAATACCCACAACAAAATGGGTCGAAAATGTGGCGATACTGCGTGTCCAAAAAAAAAACGCTTTCGAATTCTCTTACTCTTTTTTAACAACATTTTAAAGAAGGCACGCAAAACATGTTTAAAATCGGACCGATAATTCCCCAGAAAATTAGTTAAAATTCGTCGTAAAACAGACGCATAAGGTGAATATACCCGTTTCTGAAAACGCTTAAAATAAGCCCAGAAAGAAAGTTTTCAAAAATGCTTCACAAAAGACCTCGTTTTCGGGCGAACATGCCGATCGCCAACACCTTTTCATTTGACTAAGCCCAAGATGCATATTTTAAACTGAGTCTCATTCGACTCTTTTGCTGTACAAAAGCCTGCGATTTTATATTTTAGGAACGTGGAAAAGTCTTCTGTATTCAAATCTTGCTTTTGTCTCTGTCAAAAACTTCAGCTTTAATATATGTAATGTTCATGAACCAACTGATGCTGAGGCTTTGTTTTTTTACAACTTTAAGACAGTTTACAATTTTTTTTGAATTCATTTCGGCAACCCTCCACTGTACCGCTTCAGTATTATCACTCAAAACATACAAATCCACTCATTCGGCTCACTCAAACGATTTTTACCTCGGCTCTCACCAATCTCTTTCTCATACTTCTCCGTTCTCCGTGCCTGTTGAGCTCGTCACTGCCTCTCAATGAATTTAACTACCTTAAACACAACCTAACCTAACTTCACCTGTATCTACATTGAACCGGCTGCTGCTGCTGCTCTAACCAGCTACCACCACCTACCATGTTGGCTCTCTCCCGAGCGCCACTCTTGTGATTTTCATCAATGAACAGGTGAGTGCCAGTGGAAGTGGTGCATGGTTGATGGTTGATGGTGGATGGTGGTATACCCTACTGAGACGCACCTGCTGGCCGATCTGATGGTTGTTCTCGCCGCTGTTCACAAACAAGAGCTTTCGTTTTAATTGATTTTCATCGCCTAACGGAGAGCGTTACTTTTATTAATCTTTCGGTTTCCTTTTCCATCTTTTCCGTGTCTGTTGTTCTCAATAAGAATGCGATTCATCTCCAACTTCTACATATTTATTGACTCCGATACCGCTATGGTATTTAATTAAGGCAATTGCAGCGCGCATCGCAACCTAGGTGGCTTGTTTTTGCGTGCGACGCTATTAACTCCAGCTCACGCCTACCACCGACGTTGATTAGAACGTTATGTTCGTACAAAGTATTTCTCTCTCTCGCTCGTTGTGGCGGGTGATTTATTGCTGCCTTCATCCAGCATATGGATCGCGCGGAATGGCTTCTCTTGTGGGAACTTTGGTCGGGCTCATTTGCGCTCCTCGTGTGAATCAAAGCGGCAAAATGCAGCGCGTTCGTTTAGAAGGTACCGCTGCGCAGATGTTATGGCACTTTGGTGCGCGCTGCTGATTTATTAATAATTTTTTTGTTATTCTCCTCTATACCAGGCAAATGAAATGAATTGGGGGGAAAGTATGGGAAATACTGTTGGAAATGGAAGAAACAACCGCACGCATCCACTACCACTACACCAGATATGGCATTGATAAGTTTAATGCACAATTTAATTGGAGATACTCAAGTCATGGATCTTGCTGCGTAGAAGTGCTGCGTTTGCGCATGCAAATGGTTAAGGTTGCCGACTTGCCGTGTGAAGGTTTCTGTTTTGCGATTTTTGTTTGTTTCGGGTAAACAGTGTGAAAATGTTTGAAATAATCCAATGCTGACTGTTGTTGATGTTCGTGATCTTTGCTGTATTGACAGACAGATCCGCTTCCTTGAAGTTGTCAATTTTGGTGGTTGACAATGCTATGCACTAGTGGAAGGACACGATTTCAATTTGTTTGCAAATGTCTGAAAATTTGATCAACGCTTGGCAAAGAAGTAAAGTTTCGAGATTTCCGTATTATACAGATGGTTCCAAGGCTAGTGAGACTAGGGGTATTGTATATAACTTCTTTAGTAATATAGACCTATACGTGGCTCTGACACTTCCAGGTAGAGGTTCTTGTCGAACTAAAAGCTGTTGAACTACTTCAGTGCGATCTAAATTGATACATTAGTTAGACTTCGCTTTAAGCCAAGATCCTTACGTCAGCAAAAGAGGTCCCACCTATTGCCGGGAGAATTATTCTCGATAAAACCATCAAAGGCAGACTTAAGATGGTCACACTTAGAAGGGCTTAATCATCAGCCGCCATTAGTGCCATGAGAATCAGCCAATCAGTAAACTGACCACAGTAGTGTCTTCCAAGCAGAGGTTTTGGCAGTGACAACAGCAGCCCGTAAGTCTGTTTTAAGGGCAATACCACCTGAAGGTATTACTTTTTTTATTGACAGCCAGGCGGCAATAAAAGCCTTAACTGCACCGGAAATAAAGTCCAAGCTTGTGAAAGAATTTGGTGGATAAATATAACTCAGTGGAAAATAGGGAGAGGGATACCCGCACGAAATGACATTAGCTTTGACGAAATGGAGATATTGTGATGAACCATACATTTTGCGGAGGATATGACCTATCTAATCTTTAAAAATGTCAAACTACAGCTCTGCGTAGAAGGAAGCTCTAACTTTACCTCTTTGACTTAGAAGAGGTTCCTACATTAAACAAAATTGATGGAATTATGAATGAAGTCTATAGGGGAATCGGTTTAGGTTTCTGACCGTGGATGGTGATCTAGCGCTTTATGACAAACTCACAACATAACCCCTTTTTAGCAATGGCAAGGGGTAGTAAGGCAAATGCCTAAAATGTCTCTATACATAGCTTATGAAAAATGCAACCTAAGTTTTCATAAAGAAAAGACAACATTTTCAAAAACTGCGCGTGTCAATGTGAGTTTTTTTTTAAAAAGCAATTAACCACAGTAAATAATAGACTTTTCATGAAGATCAGTTTAACTTATAATAGCACATTAGAAATATGTAACTATACCTACCCTATAGCTAGGTGCTGCTAGACAATTAAGGGCTTGTTCAAAAGAGCCAACCTAAAGACGATTTAGAGTTTTTGAAAAGACGACGTTGGCAGCAATTAGTTTGAGGCTTAGACAGGCTGATAATTTTCTACCGTTTGGAGTTCAAATGCAAGTGCTTTAAAACATGTTTTGAGGGTCACTTTTAAACTCAACTTTCAACTTTTCAACTTTTAGGGCAATTCCAGCAAGACTTAATGAGCAATTTTGGACAATTTTATAGAGGAATTTTTAAGAAAATTTGACAATATTCTACCATTCTTTTGTTCAAATTTGTAAGAACTTCGGTAGAGCTTCTATAGTACTTATTAAACGAAGTAATCGCTTCGGAAAATAACTTCTGTAAGACCTTTGCGAAGTATATTCACAGGCCTTATAGAGGAATATGGAAATAAGTTTCGGTAAGATCTCTATTAGACCTATAAAAATGTGTGATGAGATTTGTGGAAAGTAAATTGTTTCGATAAAGCTTGTGGTTGGAAGCGCTTTCGAGGAGCTTCCTTAGAGCTTCCGGCGGGAGGCATTATAGAAGGAATGAACTGTTTGCATTCGTCTCTTAGGAGTCACACTCGCTTAGTGACTGTATCATGAATACCCGAATGAGAGTGCCATTTGGGGAGACATGTCTACGTGTGTTTTGTAAAAATCTTGTGTAGCAGATAAGGCTCCCGCAGGCGTATAGAAACTTACATCCCAGTCCCTGTTCTAAATTTTTGTCGTATGGGTAATCAGAAATTCAATAAATAATAATGTTAATAGAATAAGATAACAAAAACAGAAGAAGTTTCGGTAAGGCCCACTGTTGCCAGATAAATTCTTAAGAAATCTCCATTTTTGGGCTTCGAAAATCGCCATTGTCCAAATAACAATAATTGCAATAATATAATACTAAAAATACAGTGCATTCTCGATTACAGCAAATAACTGAAATGGGGGTATTTTTACCAAGTGAGGCTGTTGCTATAACCAAGTGAAAAACTTTTTGAAGGTAAATTGCGATGTTAATAAGAATTCAGAAAAGAGAATACTTAAAATGTTTCAATAATGCAAACAAATTTTATTTACTTCAGTTTTCAAAATCTTCAAAACTTGTTTTAAGACAATTTCATTCAAATTGGAACGTTTGAACATTAAGGCGCAAAATTCGGTAGTTTTTATTATGCGGAAAAATGAAAGTTAATAAAAAATCATCAAATCGTTGTTGAGAGTTTCCTTTAGCCTGAAAATCTGCAAATGGCTGTCCAAAATCGGCAAATCGTCACTGAGGCTGAAAATCGGCAAAATGACGATAAATCTACAAATATGGCACCACTGGTAAGGCCTTTCAAGCAAGTATTTTACCGACCGAAACTAGTGCTTCTTTTGCGAAACAATAACCCACTGCGGATGCTAATCGCTTCCATATAAAGTCTTTCAAAAATGGAAATTTCAGTTTCGGTATGGTCTTATCCAAGCATTACCTCTGTATAGTGCGCCAAATTTGTTTGTATGAGGCCTTTTTTACGTAAATTATAAAAAGTAGAGGCCCTTGTGTACAGTCAATATTGCGGGAGGGGAGATAACCTCGGTAGCGCCTTACCGAAACCAAAATGTTACTTGGGAGTGTTAATCTGCAGTCAAACGACATTCACTTCTCCATTCGCATGCACCTGTTGGTGGAGGTCCTGGTACAGTAACGATTAGGGAGAGTCGGTATAGATAATTGAAATGTGCTGTCCGTCGTATTCCTCGAACGAAGAACGTGCCATTATGGCGACTTGTGTCAATAATAATTATAATAAAACTTGGGAACCTTCCTCAGTAGCAGTAAGAAGCCCCTTTCCAATATCTAGCTCAGAGTAGACTTTCCTTACTTTAAGGAGCATATTAAAATTATGTCAATCTTCCATGCGTTATAAAAACTCTCTGTCTTCCAAGCCCTATCATTTGGTCATTGGATGTGCGGCCTGGGACTGGTGCTGGTACCCTTTATGATAGAATTGGTGTGGTTCCCTATTGCGTCCCTATATTTCAATTCTGCTCGAGGTCTCATCTTAACTCGGCGCTCTTGTACGTTTTTGGCCATCTGTTACCTTGGACGCAGACAGATCATTTCACCCCATAAAAATGGAAAAAGCAAAATGATTCCTTCCATCTTTTTAGTAGATTCTAGTCCGAAATAAGCGGACAAGTCTTCCAAATGGTACTGATGACTACAGTGCGACTACATGTCAGCTGATTACCTTTCCCGCTGTCACATTTGCTGTTTCCCCTCTACCTGTGTGCCCAAGGTCTTTATGTAGTAACGCTTTCAAATACATTTCCCCAATATCGGGTAGCTCGGTAGATATACAAATTGTAAAATTTGCAACGATTGCAGCTCCTGTACCCACATGACTTGTGAAATGACCTGCGTTTCGATTAGTTTTCTCACTCTAACTAACAACGAAAATGATCGTTAGTTTGTAACAAACACTGCAGCTCATTACTGATGCTCGCAACAACAATTAAATGCATCAAAGACAAAGAGCCAAGCCAGTGCGATTTCCTCTTCCAATTCATATCTCAGACACTTTATCATCTCAATCAAAGAGGAGTTCTTCTTCCATTGCCATTCATCAAATATCCACCAAAAGACAAAGAAGCAGAGCCAAAGCTCATCATATATACAAAAGTGTTGCGGATTGCATTGCATTTTAGCCACCACAATTAACGTTCTAGGAAGTCGATGCCGATTGTTGCTCCACACACACACACATCCATCCATTTTATCCTCACCGATCTGTCGTATACCTATAGCGAATAGTTGTTCTTTTCCTTTTCGTTTGTTGGCGCATAACTTATATTTATCTAACAATTATATGTTACTTTCATCCATAGACGTATCTAATAGAAAACGAACCAAACTATCCAAAACAAGTGATACAGGTTTCCGCCTTTAAGAAGTTGCGCTGCGGCGGCGCAGATAGTTTGGCGGTTCTTGGAGATGGATGTACTGCTACGCTTACATCATTTAGCAGCACGATATTAACGTTCCTCCGATGTGGCATCATCATGCATCAGCGAAATGGCACTGCACTTCTGGCTGGCTCACGCTTCTTCTGAATGACTGTGTGTGTGTGTTTGTTGGCGGGCCGATGATGTCGGTGGCGGGCTAGCCCCCGAGAACATTCTTAAAGTGAGCGAATAATGATGGGCTATCAACGACTTTGGTAATTTTTATCTATTTAGAAAAAGTACAGTGATTTGAGTTTGGAGTTGCAGTTGGAGTTTGATGGAATCGGACCATGCCTGATGTACGATATACAGATACCTACACACACTCAGATTGTCATTAGTTGGCGACTGACGAGCTGGGCCCGGTCGTACACGATGTATGGTTAAAACGGATTAAAGTGTTAACCCGAGTGTAATTGGGAGTTAAAAGGTTGTAGCAATTGGACTAGCTACAAGTCTGCTCTTTTTTTTCGTTGACTTTATGTGATCGAAATTGGTGAGTGGTGGCTTGGTAAGTCTAACGGTTTCCGTTGGAATTCGTATGTAGTTTTCAATGGAGTGGAGGAAAATAGTTCTTTTAAATGGTGATCCACGTGTATAGTTTGAATGTAATGTCAAGGTTGGGTATACAATTTGAGTGTGCCTCTGAGATTCGTTGTGGAAGCTGCAAGGACCTACAATCGGTTTCTTGTAATAGGTTGTTGATTAGACCCTTGAATGTAAGGTTTGACCCATTTAGAGAACAGAGATGAATACTACAACAAGCATATTGCCCTATTTTAGGAAATAGGTTCAGTGAGGTGGAACCACAAAAAGAGTATGAATCGAAACATTTTTAATTTGAATTTGTATATCTTCTGAATTAGTTGACTGATTGCGATGAAACAAGCACTAAGTCCTGCTCTATGAAATCCTTTGCTATGCCTGAAAAACCCATATGGATTGTGGAAGTAGTTTTAATCTGATGCGGTAACAAATCCACATACAAAAAGAAGAAGAATGCATTTTCATGGATCATCAGAATATCCGAAATCGGATCCCACTGCAAGTAGTGCCTGCGATGACAGATTAAGGCAAATATATATGGCGCAACTGATTCATGATGCAAACCCTTGGGCAAATAGCTTTTCTTTACAACTATTTGACATGGATGGGACAAGAATGGGAAGATTTTATAAAAGCAACATAGGCTTCTATCTTAAAGAGTTTAAAAGCTGCGCTATAGGTACTTAAAAACAGTCTTACCACTAAAAATAAGGGAATCCCGTCAAATCTGACTGTATGCCGATTTTATTTATTCTAAATTCTGTCAAAAAATCCGGTGAAAAGTTAAAATAAAAATTTTTAATCAGAAATCCGGTCAAATTGAATATAGCAATACATTTTGACTACGTTATATAAACTAGTGGTTATGTTTAGTTTATTTATTTTACAAAACAAATCATAAAAGTAAACAGAAAATATCCAATTCATTAAAAAGTTTTGCATTACAAAGTTTTGCAACAAAGGAACTTTCAATCAAATTTAGGCGCCGCTGTAGTTTTCAAGGATTATTCACAATAAAGGCCTCGTCAAACAGAGCGTGTTTTAACGCTCCGTTTTACAGCCGCGTTTCACCGCCGCGTTGTAATATACTGAATAACATATCCCCCGTGACACAGAGCGCGTTTTCAACGCTGCGTTGAATTCACCGCGGCGTTTGAACGCGTGGTTGTGAAAAATTACAGATTATTTTATGACACAGCGCGTTTGAAATAATTTTTCATTTTATATTCTAAAAAACGGAAAAATTAATCGAATGTGTTTGAAATTACCCATATTTGTACGTTATGTGTGAGAATCGTATACAAATGCTGTTTTAAAGGCTGAGGTATTGGAGGAAATATCAAAAGAATTTCTCTTTTTGTAAATTTCCTGCACCTAAATCCTTTTTTCTTTTTAGGGAACTACATATCACGGCAAAAAAAGCAATAGTTCTTCCTCCGAGTTGCTTGACATTTGTTTAGACAATGAAAACTAAGAGTCATGACTCATGAACATTAATGAGATCTTTCTGTTTGACGTTCTCTAACGCGGCGGTTAGAACGTCGTGTCAAAATAATCTTACCGCCTCGTAAATCAATCTCACCGCGGCGTTAAAAACGCGTTCTGTTTGACGAAGCCTTAAATCGGATTCTGTTTGATATTATGGCAAAGTTTCATTTAAATTTTTTCTTTATTTTTAGTCTATAGAATAATATTATTTTTCCGGTCGAAAAATCGGTTAGACCGGATTTTAAACTTTTTAAACGGTCAGAATGGCACTGCTCAAAAGTGATATAAGACACTTTCTTGTATGGGAGGAGGCATGTTCCTTTAAGTAACTCCTCTGATATCCTCCAATCCAAACAGCAGTGTAGGCTTAAACGGTTATAGATTTTAGAAACGTCTATGATTTTAATTTCATCAGAAATTGTACCGAGTTTTTCGAAAATTTTTTGGACGTTTTTTTGTGCGTTTATTTTTTACCAATTTAACAGTGCGTTTTTCGGAACAATATTTCGGCTTGGTTTTTTTAGGGCAATGCTTCCTGAGTGATTTTTGGTTAGCTTTAGGTGCACGATTTCGAACAGTTTTTCCAATGGCTTTTGGGCGTTTTTCGGAGTGCTTTGATTAAAGTTTTCTGGGAGTCTCTAAGGCGTCTATGGTGCAATTAGCGAAGCATTTTTGGGGCGTTTCTTTTTTTGGATTTGACATATCATTTTTCATGGTGTTTTTTGTTTTTTGACCACATTCTGATGCAAGTTTCGGAGTTTTATAAGACTTTTAAAGAGCGTTTTGGAGATACCTGCTTTGTGAGCATTTTTTATACCTTTTTCGGGGCGTGTTCTGGGTTTTTTAGGACTATTTTTGGAGTTTTTTTAAATATTGTTTTGCGTTGTTGTTTCTTCTTTAGGGCAGTACTTTAAGCAGTTTTTAGAGAAATTTTGGGAACATTTGTGAGATTTTTAGGTGTCCATGTCCGTGGTGTGCTATTCTGTGCATATTTTAGGTTAGTTTCCTTGTCATTTAACGTTTCCTGAGTGTTTTTTGACCGCTTTTATGTGCGTGGCTTCGACCACTATTTCAAGTAGTTTTCGCGCCGTTTTCTAGGTCATTTCGAGAAACTTTTTTTGGCGAGTTTTTGAGGCGTTTTTTTTATCTGTTTTGCGGTTCTTTTTGGCCAGTTTTTCATTTCCAGTTTTTGAATAATTTTTTGGTGTATTTAGCAACTTCTTATTGGCGTTTTAAGGGTAATTTTTCGAGCCATTCTTTTATTATTTCTGGGCACTTTTTTGGCCGTTTTCATTACCAAGTTTCGGGTCACCTTCCGCTACATATAATGGGAGGAGTTTTGGTGTTCTCTGTCAGATTTTAGGTGCGGTTTTTGAAGACTCATAGTGAGCGCTTTTTAGTTTTTGTTTGTGAACAGAAACA
The DNA here is from genome assembly GCA_936431705.1 of Cheilosia pagana. Taxonomy (NCBI): domain Eukaryota; kingdom Metazoa; phylum Arthropoda; class Insecta; order Diptera; family Syrphidae; genus Cheilosia; species Cheilosia pagana. The sequence continues at coordinate 13,251,284 of OW386166.1, read as the reverse complement.
GCTAAAGAACGCCTCAAAAATGTACTAAAGAGGCGTTCTTTAGCTGTTTCTGTTAATTTTTGGCGGTTTTTTATTCTCATTTGTTGAGTCGTTTTTCGGGCTGATTTCGTAACTATGTATTTGTTGTGATTTTTCATAAATATTTTAGGCCATTTTTCAAGGCGTTTTGGGTCTGTTTTTTGGAAACTTTCGACCAATTTATTTGTTATTTTCTTAGGTAGTTTTTAAGTGTACTTCCGGGTTCTTTTTCGGTGTTCCAAGATATTTTTGTTGCCCTTTCCTTTGTTGCTTTATTTTTATGTCTAGTTTTTCGATGTAATTTTGCATTTTCTATGTGTTTTTAAGTACTTATGTGTTTTTCAAGAGCTATTTGAAGAGCCTTTAAGATCTTTTTGCTGGTTTTCAGGTTATTTATGGTACGTTTTTTAGAGCATTTTTAATGTGGATTTTCTACAGTTTCAGGGCGGAGAGTTTTCGATGGATTTCTTAGGTCAATTGTCGGAGGGGTTTTGATTTAGGAGTTAGGATTTTTTTATGAAAAAGATTTTCTGTCAAAATACAGGTCAAAAGCTGCAGCTTCTTCGTTCATCGCTACAACCTTTCTTAGTGCAGTCCCAATTGCCGTATCCACTCTTAAATTAGCAATAAAAATCATCGCTCACCATGAAACTAATTATGAAACTGATGCTGCGAAAGTGTGCTTGCTGAGGTCCAACAATTTTAGAATAATGACCGTTTTCTTGGTTGGTGTAACTATAGTTCCGCAAAACAATGCAATTGACGGCTCACTCATTTACGACTTCTTTCCCTTTAACAAGTGCATTACAGAAGCTTAGATCCTTTTACCTAATACCTATCTGCAACCACCTTAATGCGCGTTATACGTATGCTCGCCTATCCACAGAGAAGTATTTAAAAAAAATAACCTTAACCACAACCAATCATCATCCCAACTAAATGCACCTGCAATGTTTGCCTCAATTACGCTGCATTGACTTGTCACCTTTCTATGCAGTTCACTCACAAATCAAAGCGACTTTGTCAACATCACAATAGAACAACTATACAATGGGCAGGAGCAGCTCATTGCACCTCAAAGACAAAGTAGTCTCCTCACGATCCATTCAATAAACACCTGCCTTCAATTTGGTTTGATTGCAGTGCCAAAGGTATATATGGTAAAGGTCTCAAACTCATCTCAATCCAAAAGCAATCACAAGACACGAGCGCACAAGTATTAGCCCGCTAATTGCACAAAAACTGTTCCATAGTCTTGGCTTACAAATGCCGCCGCTCATGTTTCAATTGGAGGTTTCAAAAATTAGATTTTAATAGTTTAATCCTCGTTCGCACAAGGGCAGCCCCTCTCTCTCTCTCTCTGCGATTATTACTTGCATCTTTTTAATTCGCTCAGCTGGAGATGACATAGGATAACATCGGGCGCGCACTTGGCTTAAGATTAGGCGAGCAGACTGCGCGTTTTCTCAAAGCAATTACAGTGCACACCCCGACCGAGGATTTCTCTGTGGCTGTGTGTGTGTGTTAGATTCGTCTCTAATTAGTCGCGCGGCAGCAAAGCGCTCTGCAAAATAGAAGCCCGCCATCCAGTTGGTCTGCAGTATTCTAAATTATAGCCTGTGGTGAGAATCCTATTCCACAGCGGGTGATTGCCAATGCGGTGTGTCCTTTCGGTGGTCTGCATGGCGGGCGCTCGAATTGAAATGGAAATGTCTGCCGGTGGAGTGTTACGTGGAACGTATTTAAATTTGGGATTTAGTTTTTCGCGCAATTGGGCTGCCAAGTGCGCGGGACATTTATGTAGTTTATTAGATTACGCGCAATGGAAGCCCACATGTAGGAGAGTTGTTAATTAAATTTTATGGTCCAACACAAGGACTACAACGCACCAGGAAGTAAGTTATGTGAATTGGTATTTTATGGATTATCCTGTTTGCTTTCGTGGTGATAATGGAGTGATAGGAGTTAGGTTATGGATACAGGCGAGATGGAGGAGCACCTCTGTGTAATAAAAGTTGTTAAATAAGTTGTAAAAGATTCAATTTTCTCGGCTCATGGGTGGGGTAGGATGCGCGGTTTAAGTGTTTGAATAGTGGGGAGCTATGCGGAGTCTTGTGGTTTTGATAGTCCTTCTATTGCGCAATTGGAAGGTTCTTGTGGAATAGAGAGTCTCGTTGGTGACCTTTCTTACTCTGTGGTGGAGAAGGAACACGTCTCCGTGGTCAAATAAGTTTTAAAAATAAGTCTAAATATAGGTGGAATTTTAAACCTCTTAATAGACCGCGTAATATAAGTGCTTAGAAAATATTCTACGGCTTTTGAGCCAGTAGTACATTTCTTTGACATGACTTTATACCTACTCATATCCGTCAATATCTATAAAAGTACATTATTGTCTGACCTCTATCCAACTCGTCTTTCAAGTAAGTTGACTTTATGAGTTCCAGCTACCTTTTATGGGAAATTTTAAACTTATTTAAATAAATAAAAAAAAACTTTAACAAATAAGTTAAATAACAAATTAATAAATTAACAAATAAATATATTAAAAATAAATGAATTAACAGATAAATAAAATTAACAAAAAAAAAAATAACAGATAAATAAATTTATAAATAAATAGATTAATAAAAAAAAGGAAATAAATAAATAAATTAATAAATTAACAAATAAATAAATAAATAAGTAAATTAATAAGTATATATAGTAACAGATAAATAACGTTGAATTAGATAAACGCATGGTAGGTATATCTCATTTGATTTATTTATTAGGTGATTATCCGGAAGATCACATCTTATTTTAAAAGTATCGGTGAGTTTTCGTGTTCTGTCTAAGATCAATTCAACATTTGTCGTAATATGTAGGTCTGAAGTGGAATGATTTAGCAACATTTTAAGTGAAATTTGAATCTTTTTTATATGACATTGAGCACAACTACTCAAGACTGGACAACCATAGAGAAAAATTTATTGGAAGACAACTTTATAAATAATGATTTTGTTTTATTTTAGAAAAGTGACTTTCTGTCGATGAAGGGATATAGAATTTGAGTAGCAATATTTGCTTTCTTTAATGTTTTTGTAATGTGTTCCTTAAATGTTAATTTAGGGTCAAGATGTATGCCAAGATATTTACAGAACGTTCCACGATACTTAATGTCCATTAACCCACTGGAAGAAAGAAAGCAAGGTTTTCTTTTCCTAGTGAAGAAGATAGCTTGCATCTTCTCAATATTTAGGTTTATTTTCCACTCAGTGTAATACTGCTCTGATATTTGCAGCGCATTTTTTAGATCCGTCTCAATATTGAGACCGAAAAGAAATTGTTAATTTTCGACTTTGTCGTTGATTTCTTGTTTTACTGCAAACTGGATGTAACTATTCAGTTTCCTTCTACTCGCGTAAAGGGAAAGGAAAATTTTACAATTATTTCGTACAATAATTATTCAATTTAAGATTGTCTGTAGTTTAAATTCCCACATTTTTAATAATTTCTTTAAAGGAACCATTAAAACTGGCTTCAAAGCGATGTACGTAACCCCTCTTTTAGATCTCATTCAAGACATTTGCATCTAAAATCTGAATGATATTTAAAAAAAACAGCAATAATACCGTTTTCCAAGTTCCCTTAAAGAACATATATTTATAAAACGATCACTTACAGAGCCCCAATCAAATTCCGGGTTTAACTTTGCAGCTCATTTTTATCAATATAACCTTTGCGAATCGAAGTCATCAGAAATGTATAAGTTCAGCAGACCAGTCGTTGTAAACTTGTAGATCCAACTCCAGAAATATGTCCCTAGGAAACGAGTTTTAAATTATTTAGTTTTAAATTATTTATTTAAGTTTCATAATTCACAGCCAAGAAAAAAGGACATATTGCGTTTCTCCTTGGAAACCACCGATTCGATCGCGATAAAAAGTGATCTATGTCCGTCTAGATATCGCTAACTAACCTTGTGCGTGGTTTCACGACGATTGATCGAAGCATTGAGTTGTTTAAGCAGAACAAACAACGCAGTTAAGTTAAAATATACCGACAACTGCGACTCCGATCGAGAAAGGGTGCAGAACTGACAATTCTAAGCCAAACACAGAGCATATTCTAGAGCAAGAACCTCAATACTAATAAATATGTGCCTTAAATCGGCCAGATTTGTTTCACAAACAGGGACGGTTCAAGGCCGATTTGCCCTGTGTAAGTACGCTCAAAATGCGTTATCAACATTGAAATGAAATGGACTACATTTTTGCTTGACTATTGTGTGACACGAGGCCATTTATATATTTTCTTGGCTCACTATATTTATAAGCATTAATTTACAACTAGTAAATATTTATGAAAAAATACATTTTTAAAATAAAAAACACACTTGTGCTCTCAAAACTTAACTTTAAATTTATTCCGTATTTTATATTTACTCATAAAACTTGGTTTTTAATTTTTCAACCACTCTTTTTCAAATAAATACCTACGCCATCTAGTGGTAAACAAAAACGACACGTTTGAAAAAATTATGTAAAGTGAGGCGACCATTCCAAGGTTTGTTGATTTATTGGATCGAGAGGCACATTTTTACTATAAATCCAAGGCCATCGGATTCGGCTTAATTTGTAACATCAAATACTGTTAAAATAATTAAGTTCAATCGGTTCAGTGTTTTGGCGATATGTGCAATTTTTGCCAAACTAGGCATATGTCCTTCTTCAGACTACACCTGGTTCTGAGCTGAGGCTTAGTAGTGAAACAATAATAGACAGACAGAGCTGCTCTAGCTAATATATATAAGTGTAATAATAGTTTAAATTTAGTTCAGTTGAAGGGGTAACAGACAAACCTAGTCAAGGCCTTTTTTTTAACTGAGTGGGTACTTTCAGTTGACATACAATTATGTTAAGCCAGATGGATGTCACTTTCAAATCTCTCTATAAGAAATACATTGTGTTGTCTTTTTATGTGTGGACTTGTTACCTCATCACGTTAAAACTTCTCATTCAATATTTATGGATTTTTAAGACCTCAAACAAAGCTTAAAAGAGCAACTTATAGTATTTACTTTATCCAAATTCGCCGACTTATTCAGATGATATACGAATTTAAGATTTTTTTATAAGAGGGCCGACTTCGTTGTTGGTCGTCGAGTATGTGTCACTTAATCAGTACATATTTCATACAATGACATTCAAAATAACGACTTGTTTTCTGGGTCGTTTTGCGGTATGATTTCGAAACTATTTATCCGTTTTTTGTCAGATTTACGGCGCTTTTTTCGAGGCATTTTTCGACTGGGTCTGCTCTGGGCATTTGCGGACCGTTTTTAATTTTTTTTTTTGGTCGTTTTTCTGATGATTTCAGAACTTTTCGTTGTCGTGGATATTTTTTGCATCCTTTTTTACATACATACACAGACACCAGCAGCTGTGATAAAAAATGATTGGCGTTATTTTTTGATAAATGGTTTTAGGCATTTGTCAGGATGGTTTATGACTTAAAAAAAATCAAGAACGAGCTCACTAAGAACACGTTTTTAACTTTCTTGTTGTTTTTTTTTTAACCAATAAGCTTGAATTTCCTTTTAAGGGTGGATCACTTGAATTAACTTGCATTTCCACCATGTCCTCTAGAACTCAGCTGCTTTAAATGATGGAACAATATTTCCAACGCATAAACGTATTCCGAGAAATACAGACCTTTAAAAACTGCACCCATTTCTTATCATAATTTCTTTATTTCAGCCTGTAGAGACAAACAAAGGGCTATAGTTCCATCACAAACTACAAGTTGAAAGAGAAAATAAGGGGCCACCCTCAAACAACTTGATGTGTGCCTGTCTGCCTACTGCTGGTCCAAGCAGAACACAGCCCTCAATATCCATCACTTGTATGCCCACCCAACACTACACTCTCTCACGGTGGCGCACATCCTCCTGTGAGATCAGCCTTTCAATTTATAGAACAACATACTGCACCATTTTCCCATAACCTCTCACCCGTTCAAAAATTTATTTCGTCAAGCCGCGAAGCCTCTCCCAAGCAATTATTGGCAATACACTTTCACATAACGCACGCATAAATGTCCATCAGTTCGCCATTTTTCCTATTTCAATCAAATTTTATGCACCTATCCGACTGAAAATATACGCCACCGCCGAAGACCAACCGCCATCACTAAAGTGGCGCATTTTACTACCAATCATGCTGCCATAATGCACATCTAAGGTAAATTCACATTCATATGGTGCATAGACGTCCGCATCAACTTGTGAGGCGCAGATAAGTGGCTTCGCTCTTGTGTAATCCCAAAAGGTAGTGGTTAAAGAATTACCGTTTCGGATCACCCAAATTACCATTAATCATCTGCCAAAGTAGGTCCATGACTTTGAGAATACACACAAATCTGGTGGCGATGCAAATATCTGCTCGATTAGAAAGTCATCTCGAACGCACCCGAGAGCTGAACTTTGGCCATAATAGTCGTGTGATTTAATGCGAATCCTTAGGGTAATACAGGAGCTCAATTTCGCATCGAATCAGCTAGTGAGTGAAAGACTCTTTCTCACACGATGCCAACTTTGATGGGCCATTTGCCATCGACCGTGATGTGTGGAGAGTACGGTCCGATGGGGGCAGTGGTTTTTCTTGCCGCATCCAGGAAGGAATGATACGTAAGACAGGCGAACCGTTTGGATCGCGGAAGGAACTGCAGAAATGCGGCGGCTGCTTCTGTTATTATGATTGTGCAATGAATGTGTCAATGGATTTGACGTGATCAATTGTACGGATCGTGAGATGTTATGCAATGCGAGGCGGTCGGCTATAGGTGGTACTGGTGCTCGGTGCTAGTGCTGGTGATGCGATCGAGGAAGCAGTGCAGGATGCCATACTATATGCGGTGTTTGTGTGTGTGTGGTTGGGTAGTTTGCTTTTTTAAATGAAAGTTGATTTAGACGCAATGACAGGTTGATGATCTGGTTTTGGATTGATGGGCTGAGATCAGTGATCGCGGAATGTGACGCGATGCGAATGCGTTGGCAAATAGTTGTTGATGGTAACCCCTTGTGGGTTCTAGGTCTGTTAACGTTTTAAACCACGTGTTAGCTCTTCTGCAACTCGGTTTCAAAGATCGTCTGCCTAATGGCTTAAAAATTGGGAGATCATTGCAGGTCTAACCACAGAAGGGTGTGAAAGCATGATCACTAACAATTTATATCCACAGAGTTGGGATTTTGGAAAAAAAACATATACTTCGCTTAAAATCAGCTGCCTATTGAACGAGGATCAGTTCGAAGAAATCTGACAAACTTCTTAGATAAGTTTTAAAATAAGTGTCAGCTCATAGAAATTATACCTTAGAAGACGATCGACGATCCTTTAAAAAAAGGATCAGCTACGAACTGTTTTCGCAAAGATTTCAAGGATCGATTCCGAGACCATAGTTCCAGCGCTTCTAAAAGAGACAGTATAAACGTAGGTCAGGCGCGTCTGATTCGAGGATCGCCAATGGACATCAACTATGAGAGCAGGCGCTGGACGCTGATCGTTGTTTTAAAAATACTTTCTCGAGAATCGTTTCAGTGAATGTAGGTCATCTTTCAAGAGTTGTTTTGAAAGGTTGCTTATATGTTAGGGTTTCATTCGACTTATTTCGATTATCGGTTCTGAGAAAATCTCTAAGCTCTAATACTGAGATTGACCAGGTTATAGGATCAAGTTAAAAAGTATGGTTATCTACCGAAATCAGATTTGAGGACTGTTTCCACCAGTGATCACAATAGTTGCTGACAATGGTTCCAGAAATAAATGCCACGCTTGGGGATTGGGGATCAACGATGGCTGTTGTGGCGAATCAATACACAATATACTTTGCGGACAGAGCCACAACAACAGCGAGTTCTATTCGACGTCAACCATCTTTTCTCGCAGCTGTCACAACGACCATTTCCGGTCTCTTTCTTCTTTGACAGCGACGGCGAGTAGTCATTTTTAATATCACGCGTCTTTTGATTTAGAATATTTTAAGTTAAGTTAATAAAACATAATATACCTACTAATTTTGGCACGTGTTTTATTACCTAACAGCTGTGTTTGACGTATATTGCCCACTTTCTGATTGTGACTTTGAGAGCATGTGCTAGCTGTCAATTTGGCAATCTGACCGATCATTTGGCATTAACACTGGCAACGGTTTGGGACTGTCTTTAAAAGGACATCGATAATCTCTCGGGATCAGCTTTGGAAACAGAAGTCAGTTTTTGCAGAGATTTGTGCAGGTTTCGATGGTCGGTTCCGGGATCGTTTCTCAACTATCAACAGAAATGGTGCAATCGTACTGAAGGTGGCTTTGAAATTGCCGACGAACACACAAGCAAGCTTCTAAAAACACACTCAGTCCTGAGAACTACTTTCAAATTAGAAAGCATTAGGAGCTTCGATTTCGAGGATCATCATCAATAACAAAGGCCAAATACTAGCAGACTTGCCGGAAATACCAGACATATTTTAAATTCGTCCCGCTTTTACCAATATAATTCGATGGATCTCAAGCATCAGTTAGGAAGGTACATATTGGACTGACGAAAAATGTTGGCATTGCACACGACGCTAGAGGTTACAAATTTGTTAGCTGGTTCAATGAGACAAAGGAGCAGGAGTCATTTAATTTAATATTTTATGGGGTTGTATATGTATATAATGAAAACGCAGAGAAAATATTAACATTTAATATTTTGTATGTATTCAACTTGAAACCAATAAATAATTTAAATAATAAAAGTTCTATTTCAATACATGTTCAAAACTTAAAATATTAAATTTAAATATTTTGTTTATAGATGAAAATTCAGAAATCAAACTCTGTTATGTATTAAAAAGTTATAGTGTTTTAATACATTTGTATTCCAATTAAAAAAATTGCGTATTTACATAAAATCAAATCAAATTTATTGCTTTTAAAAAAACAACAGGAAGCTACCGACAACACCAACGAAGCGGATCAAACCTTCACCAAGTTCGACTCAAACAAAGATGGCGTAATAGAGATTGCTGAGCTACAAACTAGGGTGTCGTTCGACAAAAACCGTAATTGCGTTGTGTCTGAAGAGGAAGTAAAGTTCTTCCTCGATGAACGAGAGCATGTTGATCTTGAAACCTTCGTCTCCATTTGCTGGGCCAGAATCAAGCCATACCTCATGATTGACGCAGGTCTATTCAAGCCACCCCAATTACCCGACGATCATACTAAAGAGCATGATGAGGAGGACCTGGACACGGAAACAGAACAAACAGAATCGTCGTACGTCGAACCCACACAACCCAGTGACTCGGAATTAGATGATGAATCTGAAGGCGGATATGAACCCGAAGAGGAGGAAGAAGAAGAACTCGGCGAAGGAGCTGTGGAAGAGGTGGCCACCGCAAAGCCCGATTATGATCCTGAAACGCAGAAACTTATCGAGCAAGGAAATGCTGCGCGCAATGAGTTCTCCGAAGCTGTTCGTTGTTGAACAAAAGAAAAGGGCAAAGTGCACCAAAGACAAATCAAAGAACAAACTGTAATTCTAAAACCGCAAAAGAATTAGAACTGCACGGTTCCGCAAACGTTATAAGAATTTTAATTTTATTTCATTTACGTTATACATTTATATATCATTGAATTGACGTTTTGTAAAAAAATGACATAAATTCCCTTGTGGGATATTTTGAAATGGATGGGTGCATTCCACCTCACACGATGTCACCGTCACCGTCACCGTCACCGTCACTGTAGTCATTATCGTTGGCGTTATCATTGACGTCAACAGAAGCTGAACGCTCCATTCGTGAGATTGACCAAGAAATCAAGGATATTCAAGACTAGATTAACAAAGGCTACGGCACTTCCGATGAGTTCGCACCACTTGAGGGCCAATGTTACACGTTCGAAGACTGCGAATACACCTACAAATTGTGCCCGTTCAACAGAGCCTCGCAGCAGCCTCGAAATGGTGGCTCCGAAACAAGACTCGACACATGGGATCGTTGGTCGGGAACCGAAAACAAATACAGCCACATGCTGTACGCCAACGGCGCCTCGTGTTGGAACGGTCCACAGCGTTCGGCCCTCATTCAGTTGGAATGCGGCCTCGATCACAAGCTAACCGGAGTATCCGAACCGAATCGCTGCGAATATCAGTTTCTCTTCGAGACACCCTGCCTGCGAAAACTTAACGATGCCTCAGATGAGCTCCATCACGATGAGCTCTAATATACAGTTCAAAGTGTTCAAAGACGCGATTTCTTCAACATTCGATTGGTTTGCAAAAATTGGTTTTGAAGTGCCCATCCCACTCAAAAGTTATTGGATACGAGACTCGCTATCAGTATAATATATGATATCATTTTTTGTTTTTCAAATTTTTCTACTTTAGAGTTTCCTTTCTTTCTAAACAGGAGAATGTCATTCATTTGTACTGTGTATTTATTTATTATTATTAAAACATAATGCAATCCTATTATATGTTACTTAATGTTTTTTAGATTTGATCTATAACCTAGGTATGAGATATATTTTAAAATCATAAATATTGTACTTAGATATTTAGGTATTAATTTTTATTGGCTTTAAATATTACACAAAAAGAGTAGAAAATAATAACTCATAGGTTCGAAGCAGTTCGTCACATGCTATATTTAATTTTTTCGTGGGATGATGTCCGAATTTTGGGTGTCACTTTTAGCTAATTTGCGAGCTCCGGGGCTTAAAGAAAATAGGCCAGTTAAGTCACATAGGCAAAAATCTTCAAAGAATACTTGGCACTTATAAATAATATCTACCTGATTGAAGAATACCCTCATTGGATATTAATGTAAAAAAGTTTCCCGCATAATTTCTAACTTTTCTTCTATTTTTTTTTTGTATTTCTTAGTATTTAAAAGGACCCCCTTTGATCGTTGAAATTTTGTTATTCAATTTGAAGATAAAATTAGTTTTCCGTAGCCAAACGGACTCTAAGTGTAACATTCTAGAGAGGGAACAGACTTATAACCTCAATAAAACATTTGGGTCGGCATATCGCACCCTCAGAACAATATAGAGATAAGTCACAAAACGCAATTTAGAGAAAACGCTATCGAGAAAATTTAGAATAACTTTTTTGTTCGTATCATTCCATACAAAATTATATTTCAAAAATGAAAGAAACAAAGCTGACTTTGAATTTTTAAAAACATTTTTTTTTAATTTAATATTTAATTCTTTCTAATTGACATGTTTTTTAGTGAGTTGGTACCGAGATCCTAAAAATGTTTTAAAAGTAGGTAGGTAAATCAAATTTATGCTACTTCTTTACGGAAATAAACAAAGAGACAGTCAGATAAATTTCGGTTTTCCTTTTTTTAACGAATTGAAAATGTCTGAAATTTTACATAGGTTTTCTATTTATTTTAAGATAATAAAAAAAAATTGTGTTTAGAGTGATTTTTGATTATCTCTGGTATTTCTCTCAAATACTGACTTATTTAGGGGAAAATAATTCAGCATCTCGTTTTAGCTGTTGAAAAATGCGAGCAACTTTAAAACATTTTGAAGTATTGTTTTTTTTTTAATTTGATATGTACATTTTTGGAATTATTTTGAATATGAACGTGGAAAAGCAACACTAAAAGAAAAAATGCGTGTTTTATTTATCTTTCTGTTGCCCCTTTACATTAAGGTTTTAAAAAAATGTGGAAGAATTGAAGGCATTCGATTCCTATCCCTCACCAGAGGCTGTGTAAGATAAGCTGGGTAACGCCGTGGAAAACTCACATTAGAAGCTTTCGTTCTCGCTTATTGAACTCGATGACCTATATCAATGGGACATTTTGAATTTATTGTATGAACTTATTGTAACGCATCGTTACTATGATGAGTATGCAATAGGGATCTTTGCTTCGATTTTAAGTCCGACTAGTGTTGGTCGTCGTTACATTATGCCTGCAGAAAGGGGTTACCTATGTAACGCTTCGACACATGGTGGTTTCATAATCTACCATCGCCTTCAGGCTAGCATATCACCCCAGAAAAACCCCTCTCAAGGTCAAAGTTACCCAATTCTAAAGCTACGCAGGTACCCGACAAAGTTTTGGACATCATTCCCCCAACACTTAACGACTGTGACTTTCCCTTTGCCGGGTACTCATTACTCAAGCTCCTTCCGTTTCCTTTCATCGTGCGATAGTAATCAGCAATAAATTTCCAGCAATTAGCAACTCCTCCAGCTCTAACCCAAATACCGCGCGCTGCAAGAGACACACACAGCCACCGTTGCATAGACCTATACGTGCCCGTTTCGCATTCACCAAGAGATGATGCACCCAATTCTGTGACTGTTTTTACAATTGTCATGCGGTAGCATACTAAGTGTTCATGTGTCTAATGTGCTGCTTCCCAAAACGCACAAAAAAAAACCGAAGAAAACAAACGTGCGCCCCACCATAGAGACGCGCAGCGCACCAAGACGATAAGTTCCAACTGACAAAGCATACTCAAAAGAATGTGACTGGCAGGAGGCATTCCCACTTGTATATGGGAACTATTGTCACTGCGGCATAGGAGTGCGCATAAGACCCTAACATTGGCCAGGAAATTAACCCACTTGCGCCGGTATACTGTGCGCTAGGCTAGGTAGGGTAGAGGTAGGCCTTCTCTTTGGCGCTTGCGCGCCCATTGTTCATGGTTTCACACCGTCATCGTCGTCGTCGTCGTCACCGGCACAACACCATCGATCGGCACCGCGCACCTCTCTTTCGCCGCCACCACTAACTGAAACAATTTGTGAATTGCGGTTTCACGACATTTGTGTAGCGCAGCGAACGAGATTGTCTGAAGATCAAGTTCGCGAAAACTTTGCCGCTGACTGCCTCCATAGTTATGAATCATGTCGTTATCCGGGCCTGGCATTGTATATGGTTGGAGGGGGGCCTTTTGTGTGTGCGTTTGATTTGAATTTTTCCTTTTCAATAATACCGCAGGTACAATGGGTGTGCAGGCTTTGTTGTGCGAGCCACATTGCAGATTAGGCAGCTTAGCGACCATTCAACTCAAGTGCAGTGGCATTGTTGAGGTGTCAACATGTGCTGCACCTGAGCATTTAGGTCTCTATTTGTTGCTGAGATATTAATATCGCTGTTGGATTGGGTTTCTAAACATCTTTAAGGTCTGCCATGCCTATCGAGGTTGGGTTTGGTGCAGGAAAGTCTGACATGGGCCCTTACCCCTTATGCTGAAGAAAGTTTCATGACGAAGACTGCTTCCACACGGGCGGTCGGTCTAGACTGAGTGCAATATTTTAAAATTGAGGTCGTCTAGCTCGGCAAGATTGATGACCAATTTACTAATAGAAACTATGCAACTAAACAGTTGAAATGTGGCGCAGACGTGACAGCGCTTAATTTGGGTTAGGTTCGGGTGGCAGGCGATACAAAGTGCCGACTTACTTGGGTCAGAGACAAAGTCTGAATGAGTCTGGAAGGGATAAATGGTCTCGAAAGCTACCCGCTTAACCAAACGGAGCTATACGGGTCAGTTAGACAGCACAGTTTGCTGTCTGAAAAGGAAGCCCAAGTAACTGGCCGTGGAACAAAGTTGAGAATTTTGTACTTCCTTATAAAAAGGACTAGTTTAATTCTCTGGGGGTTGATCCCAAGACCACAATTTTTTGTCAATTTAGAGAGCTTAGAGAGGGCATTCTGCAAGTGATCTCTAGGCGTATCGAGGTGTTTTCCTGAGACAGCCATAGCAACGTCATCTGCATAAGCAATTACCGTGCAGGCGTGCACCATTTCCGTAGGGTCTCTTCACGTCTTCGTTTCTCCACGTCTCTCTCAGCTTCGAGTTGATGACTCCGTTGGTGATCGACTCATTCTTCAATTCGCCAATCGACTTTTCAACTCCAAGGCTCGTTAGTGAGCCAAGAATTAAACCGGGTTCAATGTTGTTAAAAGCTCCCTCAATATACAGGAAATCTACCAATGTTTACTCTTGTGAATCTAGAGATTTGTTAATCGTTGATACAAGTGCGTGAAAGGGTCGTTTGAACCGGTTTGCCTTTACTACCTATATACGTTTATTGAGAGGCTGACAAAATATTTGGGTTCAAAATGCCGCTTATATGGATGTCTATCAGTGTCTCTAGGGTTTTCAGTAAAAACCAAGAAAAAGTTATTGCTCTGAGATATTTGGGATTGACATGCGAGCTTGTATCTTAGGAATATGAACAAACTTTAGACAACTTTTGAATAGGTCAGCATTCTGCTGAAGTTCGGGCAGTATTATTCCATCCCATCCAGGAGATTTGAATGGCTTAAAGCCGCGTATAGCAACAAGAATTTTGTCTCAGCAAAGAGATTTAAGGAGCTGCTCGCTACTGAGCTTGCCGCGAAGCAACATCGCAGCTATTAAGAAAGGAAGACTCTAGTAGAAGATCCAGAAATTCTGCATTAGAGGTGGTTCGCGAGCCATTGGGCTTCTTAAAATAGCTCGAAACTTAAGAAGTGGAAGCGACAAGCTTTCTGAGCCAGGAAGCCTTAGAGACCTCTTCTATTTTACCACATAAGAGTCTCTGAGAATTCCTTTGGGCTTTCGAAACCTTGGTTTTGTAAGACTTGAGGGCCTTTTTGTACGAAATTAAGTCAGTGGATTCGCGAAATAGCTTGTGGCTTGATTGAAGAGCTGCCTAAATGTTTGGCGTAAAGATATGATCTCCTAGTCCCGCCAAGCTGTTCTAGATTAGCCTTAGCTCTACTTATTAGACATGGTTATTCAACCATAATGTCCAATTCATTGGTACTAAAACGAGAAACAGTGCTTCTTTTGACTACAGAGGATTCTACACACCGTTTAGTCGACGACGCATATCAAGAAGGCCTCTGAAAGTCAGCAGCTAACACTGGGAACGTAGGCTGCGAGTCGTCCAAGAACCAGCTGTCAGACAGTATGAGCCATTTGACATTGACTCAAGTGAGTCTAGCCCTATCTAAACTCAGGTAAATTCGAAATCGACAAAGAAACTTTTTTTCCGGGGTGTTGCTAGGTTTATGGTAATACTACACGCCTCCCCCGTTGCCAGTACTTCTGCTTGAAAAACGCTAGCTGCGTTAGGAAGGCAAAATTGTTTAGAAATATCTTAATCTTATGAAATAACACCCGCTCCAACTCCACGGTTCATTTTGGAACCATCTATGAAAATGGGTACGTGGAATTCATTCTCCTGCCATTTGGATCCGGAGGGGAATCTTACAGAGAAGTTTTTTATGGAAGTTAAGTTTGAGTATTAAGCGCCGCTGTGTATTCATCCAACGAACCCATTTATGGTTGAAGTCCCCACTTCTTTTACTACAGCCGTAGAAAGCTTTGCTGGCCTACCACACTCGGTGTTCCAGTTTAGGGTCAAGGATGACTTCTAGGTATTTGCCACTGGTAGATGGAAAAAGATTTTGGTTATTCATGCTATCAGGTTTAGGTTTTGAGTTTTACTTTTACAACTTTCCAATGTGAAGTTACTGAGGTCGGGATATGTAAAGAGGAGCCAATTCTATTTGGCGATTTGAAGCTGATGCTTTTCTTTAGAAATTGCGTAGAATATTTGGTCCATGCCAATAAGCCAGCATCAATTGGGGATCTTGAGGACGGATAATGATAGTCAGAGCAGTCTTTTTCGAGTAAGTTTTCGATTTTAAGCACATCCCTCCATCTTTTTGCCGCTTCAGCTATTTCAGGGTTTCAAAGTCTCTTGGCAATACATACATCGGAACTTTATGAATTCGTATCATATTCTAGAAAAATGGGTTTGGTGCAACTTTTGGAGCTCTCTATCAACGATACAGCCGCGAACGCCACTTACAACTAAGACCAGCCTAGCAATCGCTGGAGTGGTTCCTGGGTCAAGGTGATAGACGGTTGCCCAAAAACGGGAGCTGATAGATATTGGCGTGAGTGGTAGGACACACAAAATCGAAAAAATTAGTGTTCTGCAACATCGATGCGATGAATTTTTGAGTCGGACCTCGGACGTCGAACTTATACATTAACGCTTAACCCATACTACGGTTTCCAAGTTTAGGAAATATTTCTAAGACAGACAATTGAAAGTCTTTGATATTTAGTTTCAGGTTAAAATATGAGGAAAAATTGTTTTTAATTTTCTGAAGGGTACAGCAAGTATGGGCCTTATGCGGTGTGGGCTGCCCCATAAGCAGATGTGCATTGTTGGGTTATAATCGCAACGACCGACGCACGTCGCGTCACACAGTTGTTGGGACACAATCGAAGGTTGTAAACAATAAAGACTAGCAACTGTGGCTGCTGCCTGCTGGCTTCAAGACCGAAAGAAACCTAGTCACCGCAGCACAGGAAGTAGTAGATGTTTTCAAGCAGCTACTAAATGGGCATCTTAAGAGAGAGAGAGGGACAATGAAAAGACAGTTCCATCACCAAGTACAGATATACTAGTTTAGATTAGAATTTTAAACCTGAGCTCAGCATTGCGCCCCTTCTAAAATGGAGCCTATTGTGTCTTTCCTGAAACGTTCCTAAAGCAATCTTTTCACTCCGGAGGTATTCAGGAAGACGAGGATCTTCTCTCGAGAGATTTCGGCTATGTTTGCGGATGTGACGATTTCCTCGCCGACGATCTTTTTTCTAATGCGGAAGGGGGCTCTCTGGTGAGTTCTTGAAGAGAGAATTCGTCAGTCTCTAGACAAAACCAGCATGTAGGGTCCGGTCAGAGGCCAACTCGATGAAGATGTTTTTCAGGATGCATAGCAACTGAATATTCCTGTTAGGGTTCTAAGGTTATATTTGTCCAGGTCAATTGGAAAGCTAGATTTCCTGTGGAAAGAATTATTTGGTGCAGCTCTGCCCAGGTGATTTAAGCCAGACTGCATTGGATTCCATGCGAGCAAGGTTCATGTAGCATAGTTCTTGAAAAATATTTTGCGGACACTGCAAGAAGGTTGCTTAATTATTGAAAAGGTTATGAAAATCAAGATCGCAGGCAGTTCTTCATATTCCGTTGCGGTGTTTTGATAGGAGCATGTCACAAAGCATAGGTGAAAGGAAACATGCCCAATGACTGGATTATCAGCTCCATATGGGCCATCTGCAAAAAAGGCCGATCGATCCTAGCCTTGGAAGACTGTGGAGGCATATTCCTAGTAATTTTGCATATCGGCAGTACCATTGTGACTTCCGGCCCCCAAAACCCGTAACTGCGTTCGCCCCGTACTGTTATCTAAGCAAAACTGGAACTAGCTAAAACTTCCGTCCAATTACCTCATACGTGGCGCGTATAAGTCCATCAGCCAACATCAACTGCTTAATCAAACAAAGTACCCAAAGAACCCAAAAAGAGAGAGAGAGAGATAAACTAAACAAAACTAAACGGGAATGGAGTCCCATTCAGATATCACTACCGTTCAAGTCTCCTATACTCAACTGCAGCGCGATGCACTTGAATTCCGCCGCAACCGCTGTCAGTGCAGACAATTCCTTTCCAGTATAATACCATTTCACGGCATTCCAGTGACTTTCTCAATGTGCCGCGCACATCGGTGCCTGAGAATCTAATTAGATTGCAATGCATGCCACCCCTCCCTCCCCCCTCGCCAGCCCTCTATCCCACAATCTAATGCGCATTCTTGTCGACTCTATTCTAAGCAACTGCGCGCGTGCAGAAGCCCAGTTCGCAGTTGAACTCTTTTGTTTAACGACAAATGCACATTCCAGTGCATCCCAAATGTAAGTGCCCTCCTGCGTGCCCCCCTTGCGCTGAAATTACTTCATCTGCTAGCGCTAATTTCCTGGCCAACAATTCACAATTATGGCCTCGTAAATTACGCAAGTTTTTCCCAACGCTCCGCTATCGCGCGCGAGCACACATCACACAGTCGTAACTTGACGTGCATACGTTAAGTAATTGAGTGCGTGAGGTCTTCATAATGTAGATATCCTTGCCGCCGCCGGCGGCGGTGGCGGTCTAGAACACGACATATACCCAGCTAAACAAAATCATATCATCGCGCAGCAAACACACACGCCGCCTGATGGGAATGTCTCAACTCTTTAACGCAGAATGGCCTCGAAATGATGTCGTTACGTTAATTCCTTGCGCGCGCTCCTTATAATCCTCTAATGGTCACTGCCACAATATTATGCTCGGCATTACTATCTCCGATGTTATATCACTTTGTGACGCGCGCAAAAAAAAAAGCAAACCACACTCATATCCAACTGATGTGTGCGAGTGTGTGCGGTTATTTATGAGTTTCGACGGAAATGGAGGACAATCTGAGCCGCATGTCCTGTGCCCAGTGCCCAGTGCCGATAATTTGCTGTTTCTTTCTCACAAATCTCACATCAAGTCGCAGATAGCACCCGGAGTCCGGAGACCATGTGCGCCGCAGCGTATGTGCGGTCCAATTGGAGCCGCGTCGCACGTTCCTCTTGCGACTCTTTAGTGTTACAAATGATCATGCAAGCTCATATTTATATTTAAGTACAAACGATTAAAGTAATTTGCAGCTTTTTATCCTGGGCTCTCATATCAGAGAGCATGGCCCTACGACGAATGGACAAACAAAGGAGTATGGATGGATTTTCTTTGATTTTGCGTTCCCTTCGCTGCCTGTGGGAAATTGCGACGGTTGAGGTCACATTTGGCGGCAACACAGGAGCACAAGTTAATTTTCGAAAAATGTTGTTGTGCTCTGGCAAATCGATTGAGAGCGGGGCCGCGCGAACAAAAAGGGGAGCTGTGTCCTCGTGTTGGTTCATGTTGGTTTTGTGTAATTTATGAATGAATTGGAGGCAATTTCGCAGATTTACCGACTTGTTGCGGTGTATGGGATTTCCGGGATTGAAGTCAAACAGTTTGCGATTTATCTGTTGCAGGGATAATTGGGGAGCTCGCAGCCGGAAGGGGGTACAACTTGTGGCCAAACTAATTAGAATGAGGAAGTGGTAATGAGGGGAAGCTGAGTGCAGTGACTTGACTTGAGATTAAGTAAGCCTTGGCCCACAGTTTTTGAAAGTTCCTCATGTTGAAGCATATGCTGTCAGTCTTTTGTTGGTGCGATGCAGAAGACAACGTTTAAAGGCGTAGCGTTTTATATG
Source organism: Cheilosia pagana (assembly GCA_936431705.1). Taxonomy (NCBI): domain Eukaryota; kingdom Metazoa; phylum Arthropoda; class Insecta; order Diptera; family Syrphidae; genus Cheilosia; species Cheilosia pagana. The sequence goes on along the minus strand of OW386166.1, from coordinate 13,232,132 downwards.
GAGATCCTCTATATTTATCTACCGGAAAGGGTCCAAAAACAGCTCCTATTCCGGTTAAGCTCTCCAGTTGGAGCTTCCGAAGTCCTGCAAGAACGAAGCGTACATCAAACCAAATAATTTGAAAAGGGGTATACGTAGCTTTTAACCTTCAAAGGTCTATATAACCTCCCAGCCTATTCACTTTCCTGGTAGCACTCAAGTTGTAACGTACAATCCTGGCTCAAAAACCCCATTAAGTTTGCATCTAGACCGAGAAGATTTGCTAGACTATTTTTTAAAAACTTCAATACCTCAGGGCCTGACACCAGAGCAGCAGATGCCCTCCTGGTAGCATCCGTTTTGTGACTTTCAACCCTCCTTCACAACGTCCGAATTGCAGCAACCTAAGTCATTCATCGTGACTAACAAAATGTAATGGTCCGTAGAAGCAGATAGTCCCCATTTTTATCCTAAAAACACTGCTTTCAAGAACATAATTGCAAAAAGTTGAAGCATACATAGGGCCCACTAAGTTTTTAAACTTTCAAATCCGTATTTGTAGGACCTGATGACATAGTAACTCACTTTCCCAGTAGGTCTATAGTTCCAACTTAGAACGCTGCCTTTTGAAGCCTTAAATACAACAACTCTAAGCGTATCTACATCAAGCCTGATAAGATTTTACTTAACGCAGGCCTATATATATTTTAGGAGAACCTCATTTTTCTACTAGCAGCTTACAACCTTCCAGAGACCAACTTGAGACAGCCTTGAAACCTACAAAACCTTCACTGAGAGCTGTATGCCGCTTTGGACCTTTTAAAAACACAGCATCTCATGGCACTCCTCTTACAAACCTACCTTTGAATAGCAACGTAAGCAGTTACACAGCTTTAAGTCTTTTAAGTTCCTAGTGCCTGACTGCAAAGTGGCAGCTCACAGCTTATAAGCCTGGATTATAATATGGATTTACTTTCAGTAACATAGAAACTTATAGCACGTTTTATAAGGTTCATAGGGTTCAACGTATACCTACCTAGCTTTTAACCTTTTAAATCCCCAGGGCTAGGGAGACATAAAAGTAAATGAGATTCTATAGTGCCAGGACAAGATATTGCATTAAATTGTGACAATTCTGAGGGCCTCCTTGAGTTCTTTTGCGCATACAGGAACATTGGAGCGAGGTAATTGATGATGGCTACATAGAGTTCCTTGATAGGTTGGATTATACGGATTGGATTGGATTGGAACTGTTTAGCATCAACGAGATAATGGTCCGAAACTGTGGCGGCAATTTGGAGGGTTGCCGTCCGTCAAGCGCAAGCTTGATTAAGTTGGTGGATTGGGGAGGCTTAGTGGCTCATTAGGGAGCTCGCGGACGCCGTCTTTATGGATAGCTTGGTCTTTTTCCCATACGGGAGCGTTGGCGTTTATCATACTGAAATTATTCTTGATGCGGCTTTTAATAGAGCATTTACTCTGCAACCAAAAAAGCGGCCTTCTTTAAGTTGCCCTTGTTTTTTTAAAAACTTCTGTTATACACGGCCTATTTTAACGCACTTTCTGCATGGTTTTGTTATCTGCTTTTGACAAAGTCTATTAGGACCTTCGCTTATTGTTCGACTGAAAGGGTCCGAAAATGCCTCCTAAAAATACAAAGCTTGCTATTTTGCAAAGGCATCAATAGTAAATCTATGAATACCCGATGCCACATTTTTGACAGCACCCTGATTAGGCCAGAAGAATCTTTACTGACCTTAGTTTCAAATGTGTAGGTATAGCTCACGTAAGGTAATTGCCATCTTGATTTTTGACGACCGGAGTAAACGGTGTTCAATAGTTGGTACAGAGATACAGGTCGCTATTGAAGTACAATTTTAATTTTCGACTTTGACATTGCGTAAAGTGCCAAAAACAGCCTTTTTTCGGTGTTTTTTCCTGCGCCCCGATGGGGCAATCCCTAGATGAAACTTTTTTATTTTTTTTATGATTTTATTTCGTTGCCAATGTACTAAGCCAGGTAGGCATTGAGCCACATTTTCGATTTTTTTGTTAAACGGCTTAAAACTGCAGTTGAATATGACTAAAAGTAATCAGTCTTTGTGAAGGAACAAGGAAATATGTTGTTTATCTGTAAAAAAGAGAATGCTCTTTGAATATTTGTTTATCTGCTCAATGAATAAAAATTAGTTATTTGGTTCATTAAATAATTAAATTGAATTTTGAAAAGTTTACTATTTTACTGCATTTTTAATTTTATTTCAGAGCTCACGTAGTGCAATGTAGTTCACAAAGTATCCGACAGGGCGATATTCTCTTTTTCAGTAAACTTACTCTCTAGGAAGAATCTGTAGTTTGCAGATTTTCGCTCGCTGAAGCTGTTTGAACAGGGAATGACAAAAATTCAGTAGATACATCAGTAGATACATGCTAGAAATTATTATTGTTGTTTCATAAAGTCAAGAAAGCAACAACGAGATATTCGTTGATAATGTGAAAAACATTGAGATGAGAGTGGGTGGGAAATGGGTGATGAATTTTGTTCTTGTAGATGTATTTGAATTTGTTTGCTTTGTATTTAGATGTAGTAGAAACCTAGTTTCAAATATTGATATTTTATATTTCCTTCGAATAAGCAATATTCAATATTTTCATTTGAATTTTGGATACAAAGGCGATCAATGTTAGGGGTTTTCAGTAACCATGAAATAAAGTACTTACTACTGATACGGAGATACCCACAAAATAAATGTCTTTTAAAATTCTATTGCAGTTATATTTGTTCACCCCTTTCTACTTTTACCTTGTCGTGGTAGAGATGCTCAGTAGAGAAAATGCAGCTTATTGACACTTTTCCATTATTTTTCCCTCTTGATTCTTGAAAACCTAGTCGGTATATAGGTAAGTAAGATACGGAACTCACTACATAATATACGTACATTGTTGTAATGATATTGTCTTTTCGTTATTATGGAATGCTTATAAACTCTTATAACGAATATAATTCACCTGGGGCTGCCATAGGTATATCAAATGCGAGTACATATACAAATAACTATTCTTAATTGTTTATCTGTCATACTTAGTGGTCAATATAAGAGAGAAAAATAGGTACAGATACAGAATAGAATGGTAAAGAATACCTTTAAACACTTAATCGTATATAATTTGGTAAAGAGATTGGCCTAAAATTAGTTCTGTTTTCTAGAACCGAGTTTGTTAAATATTGATTCAATGAACAATTATAACAATTTATGTGTATACTAGCGGACCCGACAGACGTTGTCCTGCATGCTTTTTCAAGCCACGTATGATTAATATAATTAGCTTGTAAATCGGAAAATATGCTTTCAATCAAAGCATCTTTCGTATTTACCATGTTGCAGAAGTTGTCCGGCAATTTGATGCATTGTGTGTCTCCATGCAATGGTATTGCTCCATTTCCAATGTTGAGCAATTGCTCGGAGAATGATAGTGCCAATGGATCGTTTTGTAGTTGAACTCTTATATTTGTGTTAAGACGTAATGTACAGACATTTCGCCATAGATATGATTGTTTTATACATGCGTTAATTTCGTCCGCATATGTAGCGCGTGGAATGACCGGCAATGTCTGTCTAAAATCACCGGACAGCAGCAGTAAAGCACCACCGAAAAGCCTGGTGTTATTATTTAGATCTTTGATCATTCTATCGAGAGCTTCAAGTGAATGCTTGTGTGCCATAGTGCATTCATCCCAGATAATAATTTTGCATTTTTGCAAAAAAAAAATAGTCGCTCCTCCATCTGCTCGATATGGTTGTACTGGCAGCGTGCGTTTATTCGCTGTTCCTCATCACCCATGAAGAAAATTTGGAGAAATTTTGAATCGGTATTAGGCATCGGCATTAAAGAACCAATTTGATGATACACTTGGTCCTGAATCTTAAACGTTGATTGAAAATTGCGACCATCCGCGTTCTGAACGATTTTTGTTTCTCCAAATAATGATGTCATTTGAAAGCATGAATTGAATTTTCGAATTTTACGCAAAAACAATTTGGATTGTGATGTAGCTCCAGCCAATAGTGCTTTCAATGGTTCTGGCGGCGAATTCAATGGTGACAATACAAATTTTCCAGACGCGCAGCAGAAACCGGCCGATTCACCTTTGTATTTGAGTGCATGACAGTATTGGCATTGTTTGTTCATAGAACCGATTACAATTTGTGAATGTGACGAATAGTCGATGTCCGACTCATATTCAAACGCAAGGTGAAGAAGTGATGCACGTGTCAATGCGCGATACACTTGCAAACGCTGTTGTTCACGTGTTCTAAATGTATCGGTGACTCTTTGACGGGCCAGTCTTTGTCTTGATGCATTGGCTCGAAGACGTTCGTTGCGTTGCTCTTGATTTTCATTTACACGTTTTATAACAGCCTGGTTTCTTAAATTTTCATTGTCCGTCAATTTATATTCTGCCGATCTATTTAACCGACGGTTCTGGACTATTTGTGAATTCGGAGTACGTCGACCAATATTTCCTCCTCGTTCACGAAGACGTTGCATTGTTGTATGTATATGTGAATATAATACACTTAATATTCACTGAAATGCGACACCGGAAATATCAAAAGGCTCCGTACAAAAAGGCGTTTTTTTACAATTTCGTTTTTTAATAATACATCGATTTTTGGGGCACTGTGTTTGTATGTTCCGTATGAACAGTGGAGTGTGATATTGTTTCAACTTTTTTTTCTTATAGGTATATTCCAAATAATTATATCAATTTTGTATTTTACTTAATAATTCGCAGTCACGATTTGGTTGGTTTTGAAATACATATAAGATTTTGAATGTAATTTTTGTATGGGCGGTGCCACACCCCTTTCTCCAATTTTGACCAATCTTCACAGGAATACTCCTGGGCCAATACCTAAGATTATGTGTAAATTTGAACTCGATCGATTTGGTGGTTTTCGAGATATAAGATTTTGAATGTATTTTTTGTATGGCCTGTACCACGCCCCTTTGTCCAATTTTGACCAATCGGCTTCTAAACCATCCAGGGCGCCCCGCAAACGCATACAAAAAAATTTATTCAAATCGGTTCGGCCGTTTAGGAGGAGTTCAGTGACATACACACGTACAGTAGAATTATATATATAAAGATTTGAAGCATATCAGTAGGTATACGTCTTGGGACTCTTAAAATCCTGGGAAGTAGGTAAGTAAGAAAAGTAGATAGTACTAGACGTGCTTAGCATGATCTAATTCAGACTGCTATAATTAGCATAAGAATAAAGTTATTGGTTAGAATAAAATTTATTTCATAACATATCGTTTTAAGTTCACAAATATAAATCATCCAACTTATCAAAAAAGTTTGTACGGTAATTAGGTATCCCTTTATAGTAGTACTGAATACTATCAGTCACACAATGGCCAAAAAGACAATGGTTGAGATATTTGTATTTTTCAATCAACGTATATAAAGTTACAAGGTAATACAACTTGCGATTTATTAGGATTTATAAAAAAGTCCTCCATAAACGGACCAATGGTCCGACTTCCATTGATAGTGCCGGATTCCTATCGGCTAAATACACCTCCCTTCACGAACAGACCGATCAGTTTCCCCCACGGAACCGCCGTAAGGCATTACTTCGCGGGGTCGGTATAAAGACTTGTTGTTTGTTGCTCAATTGTTGGATCTATTAGCTTTCCGTTGGCGTTCTAAGCATCTAACATCGCTGAGTATACGCACCGCCACGTTACTTACAATGGTCCAGTTATCGTCATTCTGAATCATATAGTTTACGATGTTATCGGGAGTGTACCACTCACCGAATTGGTCCCGTAGGGAGATCCCCTCGGTTTCATACCGTTCACAATGAAAAAAACACATGCTCTGCGTTTTTAGAAACATTTTCGCAATGCGGGCAATTTGGGCTGGTTTCATGTCGACGTTTTAAAAAGATATTCTCTTTAACAGCCATGACCCGTCCAGAACTGAGTCAGATAGAAGTTTGTTTCACCATGTTTTCGTTTGATCCATACGTCGATCACTGGTATAAGCCTGTGCGTCCATCTTCCCATTAGCGATTCATTCCACTGTTGTTGCCAGGTTCCTATACTCAGACTCCTTTCGTATTTTCTTTTGCCGTTATCTACCCGACCATTTCGGACTCGCTCGGTTTTTAATTTAACCATTTCTTCAGCAAGTATATCGAAAGGTAACATTGAAGATAAGACGAGTATGGCATCGTTCGAAACTGTTCGAAATGTTGGTATAAAATACGACGAAGGTAATCATCATGGCCCTGTTCTAAGTTTTTTTTTTAGAAAATTTTAAGACTTGTAGGAAGCTTTGTAGGCTTTGCACTTCCTTAGCTTTTTAAGTTAAGCTACCCATGTACTAGAAGGAAGATTGTGTTCACTTTCTATCTCACGTCTTTCCTATGGTATATACCTACTATCACTCCCATCACTCCATGGCCGCTGTTATTACATAAACCCGTCTAAAATCCCAACTCCCAACAGGATACGCTCCTTCAACCGAATGCCATTAACGCACGTAACAGAAGAAAGTTGTTTCCTTCACCAGAATTCTCGCGTTTCACTTTCATTAAGCGGCGCGTCATCAGTTCCGTCGACAATACTCGTATGTGCAGTGACTCCCAACTGTGAGCGGGAGCCACGGAGTACCATAAAACAAAATTAAACAGCTTCAAACACAAGCCCACCGCACACGCGGCAAAGTCGGTCGCCAAATGAATTAATTTAACGAAAGACAGCGCTCCAGAGATGTGCGCAATTAAACGCAACTTTCACGATCGATAAAGGCGCTGCACCGCTTCCCGCACCCACCTGCGGCAAAGATTTGCATCAGCTCATATCAATTTACAGCATCCATCATTTGTCGGTCAGTGGCGACAGAGCATGGAGGCGTTGGTGGTGGCATTGATACTCAAGAGTCAAGACTCAACCACCGGCCAACACACAGCTAATGTCAAGACCGTATACCTAGTGCGCCATTGTGACTTATTAACCGAGACAGTATGTCCATGCGGATGCTGACCGAAAACTTGTTGGCCCGCATCTTATCAACCGAGAGCGGGAAAAATTATTGCGCCCTTTTCACACGCGCGCTCACCATAATTATGCGTCCGATAGCGCGAGTTGGAGCCTTTTACTTAACCGCCAGCAAGCGCAGCAGCGGCAAATTCAAACGAAGCCCTCCGCCCGCTTCTTGCACCAAAAGGACACATGCGGTTTTATGATGCCCTGCACGGCTGCTGCTGCGCAGATATGCCATTGCCAGCGAGGTGCGCGAGCACGTGGTGGTGGTGTTTGTGTTGGTCTGGCTGACGGCTGGGAGATTACGTTCAGTTTTATGTTACGAGTTTTGATTCGAAGCGTGCGCTACGGTTCCGTGCCACAGACAGAGATGATAAAAAGCGCAAGATCTGTCGGAATCGCACGGAAATTATGCTTCACCACGTGTCATCTCTTGTTGAGGGAGTAGGTGAGTGAAATGTGCGTGATTTGGCAAAAAAAAAAAAATGTATTTATGGTGTTTGCTGTGGGGTATACCGTTACCTTCGAATGTGTCGGAAAGAACAAAGTTTGCGGCGAGTCAAGTCTCGCAAACAGATGGATGCATAAATATGAATGCAGAGCACTTCCTTGTGGGCTTTAGGTATACTTTTGGACGTGTTAGAGTTCAGGGTCATTACTCTTAAGCTGGTCAGTCTGCAGATGGTGTGGCGGAAATAGTCACAAGACATTTTTAATGGTGTACGTAGTTACTTATCTAGGGGCGGATTTCTGCCTCAAGCAAAGCGGTGAAATGAAAAACAACAACAGCCAAATGGTCGTGGTGGCCATTTGGCTTACAGGCCCATATCCTTTTCATGACATTTTCCATAACAAAATCGCAAAGTGGCTGCGGTCTTTGAGGTCTTGAATCGACGCTGGGCTGTTGGCGTAGACCTTATCTTTCACGTTGCCCCATAGGAAGAAGTCGCAAGGTGTTAAATCACAAGATCTCGGTGGCCAATTGTGATCACCTCTTCGAGAGATAACACGGTCCGGAAACTTTTCTCGTAAAAGATCAATGGTTTCGTTGCTTGTGTGGCACGTAGCGCCGTCTTGTTGAAAGTAAACGTTGTCCAGATCAATACCATCCAACTCCGACCATAAAAAATCATTAATCACGTTTGTGGAATGCCCAATTCCAAAGAACGACGAGGAATGGACAAACCTGGGTTTTCTTCAACACTTTGGGCTACAGCAATATTCGGCGCAGGGACATAAGTCCCCGGGACATAACTCCCAATTTGTAATTTTGGGACTTATGACCCACTTAAGTGAGATATAAGTCCCTAATCGAATTTGGGAAGTATGTCCCACACCATCGGGACATAAGTTCCAAAATTTTGTTGTCGAAGATGGGACATAAGTCCCAAATTTTCGTATTTCTTTACTCAATCAAAGGAATTTTATTTTGTTTTTGAGAATTTAAGATTTTTTAGTTTTATTTTCGCAAATTTTCAAAAGCTAAAATTTTATGAGTTCCTTTCTTTTGAGAATTTGAGAAAAAAAAGAAATGAAATAAGGCCCCAAATTTGGGCTGTTTCTTCAAAATGAAATAACACCCCAATTTTAAAAATGAAATAACACCCCAATTTTCTGTTGTTTTTTTTTTTTTTGTTGAAATTTCATAGCTTTTTCAATATATCGTCTTTTTAGAAATAAATTTACAATCTTTATGTACATATTTTTAATTAAATAAGGACTTGCATTCTCTTTTATATATTGCAACATTTGCATTCATTAAAATGAAAATTAACGGAAATAGGTACCTAAACACAAATTTGAAAATATTTTTAAATTTTGATTTTTAACAAAATAAACTAAACATTAAGAATAATGAAAATTTGGTACAAAAAATCGCGCGATTTTTTGTACCAAATTTTCGCCTGCGGCGCTAAGGTTATATCAATTCATTTAATTAAAATAACGTCCTCTTACCTCTTCAATATTCAATATTAAATATAGAAGACTAGAAGCTGGTTAAACAACCTTTGGGAACTATTTTCAAAGTTCCGCCCATTAAATATCTTCTATTCGGCGATGGTCTATTTTCCTTTAGGTATTTCGCTTAATATTTTTAGGGGAGAAAATATACAAAAAGCATGTTTTTGGTCTTAAAAAAATACAAACCTATCACTGAACTAATTTTAAAACGGTACTTTGTACATCGGTAAAAAAAATCCGCGAATAAAATACTTAGTCTAAGAACAGATAAGAAACTTAACTGTTAACGGAGTTCTTAGATTATATGTCATAGTTTGGCAAAAATAATAAAAATGAAATAAGACCCCAATTTTTATTAGGAAATAAGGGATCAAAAAAGGAAATAACACCCCAAATTCTGTTAAAAATCGTGTTGTTGTTTCCTGTATACATTTTTGGGCATTATTATTTTTTTAAAGTCTTATTTCATTGGGGTCTTATTTTGCAGAGTCAGGTGGGACAAAAGGCCCAACATTTTTGTTTGGGACTTATGCCCCACTTAAGCAAGACATAAGTCCCAAATCGAATCTGGCACTTATGTCTCACTTAAATGGGACATAAGTCCCAAATGTAAAAATTGGGACTTATGTCCCGGGGACTTATGTCCCTGCGCCCAATATTCTCAGTTGTTCTTAAGCGACGTGCACGGGTTTTATTCTTCACATCACTAACTTGTCTCGAATTTTTCCACCAATTTCTGTATTGCGGTCCGACAAGGTGCTTCACGACGACCCAAAAATACTTTAGTTTTGCGAACTGTGACTGCAAAATTTTCACCATTTTTGTAGTGAATTTTTATAATTTCAATGCCTTGTTGAAGCGTGTATCGTTCAATTTTTAGTAATGGCGTAGTTTCTACTTGTCAAATGTCAAGAAATAACAGCTTCAAAAGTGACAGCTACCGAAATAGCGGACTATTCAAAATAACACCACACATGATGTCTGCTCTCAGCCGATAAATAAAGTGAAGTGGACATAGTTATGAGAATACTATCCGCATACTGTCAGAAATCTTGCAAACAACTCTCGATAGAGAGATTCCAAAAACTGTACTCTCAAATGGAAAGCTACTTGAGATCAACACTCGAGAGTTTACTAGCGAAAGCAATCTAAAACAGACACCTTAAAAAAGCAGTTTGAAGTGTGACTTAGTCCTGATCAGCCTGTAGGTATGCAGTGATTTGTACTAAAGGTATTTGGGTGCATGTCTGGGCTATTGATTTGATTGAAGGTTATCCTTTTGTACTCACTCGCTGAGAGTGACTGACGCTGGAAGTTTTTTACCAGCAGTTTCATAGACCCATCTGTTAGATGGGTGTCAACATTAACCTATATTTCCGCTAAAGGTCAGAGCTTAGCTACTCCATAGATACTTCCACAGTTGTGGGTAAGTAACTAAAAGTTTTTAAGTGTCAAGTAGAATGCAATTCTTATAACTGCATGCGGGAAACAGCACTTAACTTTGCTAAAGGGAGTTCTTAAAAGAACAGCCATTGTTCACTCTTTCGTCGTACATGTTTAAATCAAGCTTGTTGGCTACTATTATCAGCCTTACACTTTCAGCGTTACACTTCCCATTTCTAATTTTATAAAGTGTTCAAGCCTTATATTAAGCTTTAACAAAATCCAGTGCTTCCCTTCAGTCGTCTTTATTCGATCTCCCTTGTCAGAAAACACTTTCAAACAAAGGTCGCAAAGATGGCAGGCGCAGGGACATAAGTCCCAATTTTTACATATGGGACTTATGTCTTGCTTAAATGGGGCATAAGTCCCAAACAAAAATGTTGGGCCTTATGTCCCACCTAACATTTATTATTTTTTGATTATCTTAGACAATTTTCCCATAAGAGCACGCAAGAAGTATGTATAGCCCAGTCAAACTGGTTGTATGCTCTTTTACCTTGATAATTGTTTTTTTATGCGTAAAATATTGATTTCACTCCTAGGCTCAGAAAAAAATAAATTTTGTGTTGTACAGTACACGTTAAAAATCAAAAACAATTAAACATATAAAAAAGTGTGTAAAAAAAATTGTTTTTTGGAGAATTTAAACAAAGGACTTTTGTTTATTTCTTTCCTCATATTCTCAAAAGAAAAGAAATTCATAAAATTCTAGTTTTTGAGAATTTGAGAAAATAAAACTAAAAAATCTAAAATTCTCAAAACCAAAATAAAATTCCTTTGCTTGAGTAAAGAAATACGAAAATTTGGGACTTATGTCCCATCTTCGACAACAAAATGTTGCAACTTATGTCCCGATGGTGTGGGACATAAGTCCCAAGTTCGATTAGGGACTCACTTAAGTGGGTCATAAGTCCCAACATTACATACAAATTGGGAGTTATGTCCCGGGGACTTATGTCCCTGCGCCTGGCTCCACTAGAGACAAATCTTATATTCCCTGATCTGCAGTGATAAGAATCCCTTAGATGCTTTAAAGATCGTCTATTCCAGTCTTAGAAATTGTTCTGGTGGTTGGAAAAAATTCCATTTTGAAAAGAAGTTTAAGCAGCTAAAAAACCAGACGGCTGGATTTCAAAAAATCTTCCAGCTAAACTTACATCAATCCAGTATGATTTGACTGAAAAGCAGTCAAAATGGCAACCCTGCTTCTGCGTATTCTCTCTTCTTTCTTCACAAAGGCTTCTTCTCCTAGCCCGATACTTCTCTGTTGTCTGTAGCTCACATTGTTTTTGGTCTGCTGTGTTTTCGTCTCCACATCCACATTCCAAGACTTTTCGAAGGTATACGCATTCATCATCAAATAATGGTCTTTTCACGCAATCGAGGTAGGGATAATTGGGACACATATAGTGACCGTCATACCTTACAGAGGTCCTATCCTGGCACGGCGGCTATGATGTCCAAACTTTTGACCTTTGCCTTTATACCCTGAATGTCCAGATGAAGAAGAAGACGTGTAGCATGCACGGTTCCACTGCAGCTTGTAAGACCAATATTGAGCTTATACGGCAACTAGTTTGGTATCTATGCCTTTTTTTACGAGTTTGCAAAATTAGCTAAGAAGACTCGAAAGACTAAAAAGAGCCAAAGTAAAGGAGATGCTTACAGCACTGGTAAAAAGTCCCGTGAAGTAATACCTTACAGCAGTCCCGCTGGAAGAATAGTAGTTAAAAGACTGCAAAGGTGTTTAGAATGTGGCAAGCGGAAAATCTATCTCTCTAATGAAGGATATAAGTAAGTATGAGCTAATGGCATCAAGGCAGACAGATACCCTTTGGACACACCAGGAAAAAAGATGATGACTTCTAGATTGGCTGACAGGCGCCTGTGGTTTTGGTCACCTCTATGATGATGACATGACATGCTACTGGTATGACTGGTTGATAATCTCAATGGTAGCCGATTGATAAGTTGCTCAATCAGGCACTCTCTGTAGACTCGTGCTTAGACAATTTTGGAATCACGGTAGATGGAATCGAAACGTTTGTCTGGTGCTTGAACCGTCTTGAACAAATGAACCTTTTTCAGCCTTAGTAACGAATTTGTTGATACGGCTCACAACAAGTCACATAGCCCTCCAGGAAGGTAATCCCCTTCAGTAGTTGGACAGTGGTTTCTTCCTCTTGTCCCTTGAGTTCAAATATAATTCTCTATCAGACAGCAGCCTGTTGTCGGCCCCACAGCTGTGATAATTTTATTTCTATTTATCAAGAGTATTCCACTATCTCTCTTGACACTTTATCTAGATCACATTTGTCCTGAAATTGTACATTTATATCCCTCATATTACAGGAGTTCCATGCAACTCAAAAGCCTTTATACAAATGCACGCTTGAAAACTCTTACAATAAAAGCCCCAAAACTAAGGACCGTAAAGTTATTTATTCAAAATAGGTTACTCCCTTCGCTCTCGAAGGCTTTAATCTCTGATACACCATTTGCGGAGACCATTCCGCACTGCCAACCCCCAACTTGTACCTTACAAAACTTTTCTTTTGGTTATCAAGCATTGCTTTCCCTTACAACCAAAACGCGCAGAAAAAGTTTGAGCCTCTTTAAAATGTTGATCTTGGAACTACTGTTGAATATCTTTTGACTAACTCTGGCTTGAACGGCTTGACGTAAAATTTCCAAAAAAATTACCCACCTCCTCCACGTGGCAGTCTTACTTATTGATAGTTAGCACTTTTTTTGTTAGCTTTACTATAGTACGCACCCATGCTAATTGATGATCTAAGATGAAACCTGCTCCCTTTCCGAAAATCCGATACAACAACACTTTAACCCTGTTTGGAAACCTTCATTTCCCAAAGCGAACCAACTATAGAACTTCGAGTAGGTATCATACAAACAAATCATGACTAAGCCGCCTTTCAGAGATTCGACAGCACAAACAAGTCGAAAACACAAACCTTATTCGCTAATTTGGTGTTTTCCATTAGCCAATTGTTGTTGCAGACCGGACCGCACCACTTAACGAACATCTGTTAATTGGAGGCAATTTTCGCGCCTCCAGCAACACGGCACGAGATGAGTTCATCTTCGTAGTGGTGTTTGTCCATCCAGAGACCACTTGATCTTCATACCAATTGACCAGTCACCAGTCTGCTCCCCAGAAGACTTCGAACACCGTTTCAACTAGTAGCTTCTTGTTGAGCTACCAAATCACCGATAAGCCCAGAGTTAGGTGCGATTGCCACCGCGTATATGCACGCTGCGTGCATACGTAATTGGGTGCGAAGGTGCTATCCGCCGCGTATGGTATCATCATCATTATTGGTATCTCTTCCTCGGTGCGTCGCGCTCCCAAAGATAACCATCATCATCGCCAGTTGCAAACCATCGTCTGTTATCATTGGAGGCGGCAGATTTAGCAGTCCAGACTGCAGACTGCCGGAGATCTTCCGCATTGTTAAACAACGCGGCGGTGGTGCGCTGGCTCTAAACAAGAGCTCGCCCGCTTAATCGGCGGAGGGCTAATTAAATTTAATTAGAACATAAAAGATGCATTATTAGGTCTGCACCAGTGGCGGCCGGCGCGGCGGTGGCGGTGTGGTGTGTTTACACTGCGGCGAAACAGCTGTCGAATGATGTAACCAAAGCGGGTTTTATTGGGCACCAACTGCGCTGCCCTTGTATCTAATCAATTTGAGGCGCGCACAATTAAACGTACGGCCTGGGCCTGATGGTTGCATGTTCTCAGAAGCCGCACCAGCCACAGCCGCAATTTCCTTCGTTGCGTCGGCCAAGAAGGGTAATGAAAACTTCAATTATTGTATTGGCGATGCCGACCGACTTGTAATTAGATGGTATGGTGTTGTGCGTCTATATGCGCAGAGATATTGTTGCAGCATCGTTGGCGCGCTGTACAGCAACATAATTAGCGTGCGAGCATTTTGCTTGCGATTGTGAGAGGCTCGGTTTGGAATTATTGTTCTTCACCAAAGGGACAATAAAAGTGGAAGGCAGATGATTTAACGATACCTAGGGAAGGAAGCGAAGAAGAAAAAACTGCCTGCAAATGCAAACGCATCAGTTTATGCGCTCGTCAATTGGTTTCCGGTGATGAGTTCCAATTGGCAGGGAGTTGTTTAGGCAATTCTCAGAGTTGGAGAACGGTCCTTTTGGTAGAATGCGTTTACCAAGCCCCCCCCCGACCTTGATGGACTCTACTTGAATGGTATGCTGTCTGCAGAATTCTGTCTCAAGCCATTGTGCGATTGCACATGGAAATTGTATGCCCTGAACGTAGTAGGATAGTGCCAACTTCAGTCCTATATTGAGGCTCCTTCATCAGGTGATCGTAATTAATTTTTTTTTTTGCTTTTTCAATGGCAGGTAAGTCACCAGTCTTATGAATGTTGTAGTATATCTTAAGTGGCTGAGCTCTTTGGCTTTATTTAGAAAAGTGAAAAATAGGTCTCCGGCATCCCCGGTGAGAAAGCAATTTAAGACATGAATTTGTGAAAAATGGAAAAACCAAAAATATTGCGTATCACAAAGCATTACCTACATGAAATGAATTTGATTTTTTAACTTTCTCGTATACGTAGATAGTAAGAGAAAGGTACAAAAAATCGAACTCGAGATTTTACTCAAACCTAACATTACGATGATAGAGGAACTCGAAAAAGTGGGTCTCGCAATTCTGTCCGTCTGTCCGTCCTTTCCTGAGCTCCACAGCGCAAACGGCTGGACGGATTTCGTTCAAACTTCGGATTTGGAGTTTATGGGCTTACAGTTGGGGCCATTTTTTTTTTGCACGTTAAGTGTTGCCGTTCTAACGGTATTCAGCAATTTTGAGTTTTTTGAAAACGGCTCTAACGATTTCAACGAAAATTGTGATTTGGGCTTAAGTAGGTGTAACTAAGATGGCTGCATACCCAGTTTTTCGCAGAAAAATCGAATAACGGTAATTTTGAAAATTGGTCATATCTCAAAAACGATCAAAACTATTTCAACAAAAATTCATATTTAAGGTAATACGGTCATTCCCAACATGATGGCAAACTCAGTTTTTCCGTAAATTATCGTTCAATGGACTATTTTGGAAAAATTTTGTTTTTTAAGACTTTATTTAATTATGGTTTACATGAAAACGGCTTTAACGATTTTAACCAAAATGTTTACTTGCACTTCCATATATGGGGTTAACATGGCTGCATACCCAGTTTTTGGCTTAAAAGTCGAATAACGGTACTTTTGAAAAGTGGCCTTATCTCGAAAACGGTCAATACGATTGCAACAAAAATTAATTTTGTATGTAATATGGTCATTCCTAACATGATAGCAAACTCAGTTTTTCTCTAAATTGTCTATAATGGATTTTTGAAAAAAGGCATATTTTGAGAATTTGTTTTTTTATTTTTTTACCTACATGAAAACGGCTAAAGCGATTTTGACCAAAATATATACTTGGAGTAAAACTGACGTTTTCAACATTATTGCGTCCTTCATTTTCGATTCTAACCACCGGAAACGCTGATTTTGAAAACTGCTCAAATCTCGAAAACGCGATTTTCGATTTGGATAAAACTTTAAAACCACGTAATACTAACATCCTGAACAATACCCTATACTAAGTTTTTAGCTAAAGAGTCGAGCAAGATTATTTTTCGAACTCAAAATTTTCATTTTTGTTACTATTTTGTACGCATTATTTTCCAAAATCAGCTCCAAAGATTTTGACTAAAATGCTTATTTACGATAACATAAGTATTCTTAATAAAACCCCGTACTTAGTTTTTCTAAGAAAAATGCAAATAATGCCGTCTTATAAACATTACCGCACTACCAGTTAAAATGTAATCACAACTACGCGAAACTCCTTTTTAGAAAATATTTCCCACTTCTTCATTTTTCAACCATATGGATCATGATCCTTAAAATAATTGTAACCAATTGGATTCCACACTATCAGAAACCCGCACTTCATTTCAAATTCAAGAACAAATCTCTGAATTCTTACATCACAAACCCTACTTCGAGTCATGGCCACCTACAAGCATCACCAATTTGAAAAATCTGGTTTTATAGCCTATAAACAATAATAAAAGAAAAATAAACCAATCAAACTGATGACATGAACGAGAAAGTTTCGTGCGATCCAGTCGTGCACTTTATTTCATTTCTGTTTGTTTTTGTAATTTTTCATTGGGGCATAATTGCATGGAGCCACAGCGCATCCAATTTGGACATCGTGAGATTGTTTCCGACCAATCAATTTCAGTACGATGAGTCATGCACACCACAAATTAATACAAATTCACATTGATAAGATCACTGAATGAAAGTTCGACCTTCGACTACAGTGATATTTCCATGTATCTACCTAGCACCAATTCACCCAAATTAAAAAATGTCATAACGCCCAAGACATTGCCAGGCAGTTTATTTTTGTAAGATTCGCGTAAATTTGGACGATGTGAGACGACATTATTTTTGCTTAAAATAGCGTTGGGTCTGAGGTTAAATATTCTAAGAAAATAAATGACATAACGCTTAAAATCTGTCACATCACCCAAAATGTCAAGCAAGAAAATGTCCAAATGTATTGACTTATCACTCAAAAATTCGACCTTTTTTATTGCCATATTTATCTAATGCGCACAACTTCAGTCGAAGGGTAACTACCGTTTCTTATTCCATTAACATATCTGAAAATTTAGCAGATATACTCTCATATTTTTGGACAGTTTTAGAATTTCTGTTGAGGGCTACAAAACAGATCTTTTCAGATAGGCTTTCCATGTGTACGGTATACTCAACCCACTCACCCCCAGCAGAGCTGGCAATCGAGGAATCAATCTTAATTTCATATTGATTCAAAATAAAATGTGTCTTTAATTTTTTCTAGGTCAGTTTCTGGAAGGAACAGAAGGCTTAGAATACTCGGGGAAGTATTGGGGAAAGAGTATTTGAAGATTTTTTTTTAGATTGACCAAGTTTTATGAATGTAATAGGATGTTGAGCGCAGGAATGTTAAAATAAAAAAAAGTTTTAAACTTCTTTCTCAAAATTTGTAAGACGAATTTTTAAAAATGCCAAAATAGGTAATTCGATGATTTTCTATTTTCTACTAGCTGACCCGGCAAACGTTGTTTTGCCACATGAATTTATTATTTCTAGAGCAGTCGATGTTATTGATATATGATATCTGTGATGTTCTGCTAAACCGCAATGAAAATCGAGAGATTATTTACTTCATTTATTTATTTAACTCTAATACTACAATATAGTGTTGGCAGAGCAAGAAAGAGATCTGTTGCATTGTACGGTCGATCGGCAATTGACTGACATATTCTATCGGAGGTTAAAGCAACGGCATACAACATCGAAAAGTTGTAAATTTATAACCATGTTTGACCTAATATGCTTCAAATTTAAAAACATCTTCTGTAAATAGCTTCATTAATAAAACAAATCAAATTAAGCGCATTCGCTTGAGTTAGCGAATAAGAGATATTTCTTACCACTGTTTAAAACAATACGTCTTCCTTTTTATGTTATGCTTCAAATGTTATATCACTCTCTCTCTCAGTCCCGTATCTATATATTTCACACCCTATCTATTCTATGCCCCCCCGGGTCCCACACTCCATCGAAATTTAAAATGCGATTTATGGATGAATAAAATGCAATGAAATAGAAATTTGGCAAGAGAGCAGGGCAAAGCGTTGTAAAAGTGTATGAAGCGGCCCACACTGCCACACACCTCATATTACATACCTGCACCCGCTGTACTGTGATTGCGCATGACCAAGCGGGTTGAAAAAAAAGCTGTCAAACATAGTATACTCTACTTAGGGAAGAAAAAAGGAGATATACAAATAAATGTTCTCTCAAAATCAACTATCCAGTGACAGTGAATGCTTTAATAACCCGATATATTTTCCACTGGATTCCAGTCCATAAGGGCTTTGCTAGTAACGAAGAAGCTGACTCACTGGCTAAAATCGGCGCTACAATTCGGCTTATCGGACCTCAACCCTTCTGTGGAGTCAGCAAAAACCATTTCATGGGATACATCAAAAAGCTATCACGTATTAAATCCAATGAAGTCTGGCTTAAGCCTCCTGGGCAGAACTGCACCAGACAATTTTTCCTCAAACACTCTCCCAGGAAATCCTACTTCCTGATCAACTTAGACAAAAATAACCTAAGAATACTAACCGGAATAATCAGTGGCCACGACCTCATGAAAAAAACACCTATACCGCATCGGAGCCTCTTCGGATCCAACATGTAGACTATGTTTTGAGAGTGATGAATCCTCTTTTCAAATACTCAAGGAATGTCCGGATCTACTCAACGTTAAAATGGGAAAGAATGACAGCCCTGCAAATTTTTTTTTTTTTTAATTTTTACTTAATAATACAGTAGAAATATAAAATATAAAATGCTTTTAAAAAGTAGGGGTTAGTGGTAGAAGTGTGAAAATTATGGACCGAATGTATATTTTAATGCCACACCATACAAAAATTACAAAAAAAAATTTTTCCAAGCAATGTAAATATTTGTTTGGGGTGAGTCACCCTTAACACTTAGGGGTATACAAATTAGTTATAAACCGATTCTCATACCCAATGAATATACATACAAAATTTCATCAAAATCGGTCAAGCCGTTTCGGAGGAGTTTAAACACTAAAACTGTGAAACTAGATTTTTATATATATAGAGAAGAAGAAGTGAAGAGATTGATAAGAGTTTAATTGACAAAAAATTGGAAGTCTTTAGTTGAAATGATTGAGATTAAACGAGAATGTAATGACGGCGCTGCTCGGATGACGCGAAGTGTATGTGGAGTTATGTCCCTGCGCCTATTTGGTAACTAAAATGATCGAGTACTTATCGAGACCTTGATGACAGACGTCTTAGTCCATAGGTACCTTCACTGACATTGTCCTCGCAGATTTGTTTATAAAATGTAAACACACCACTGATAGATAGATAATAATAATCAAAAAAACATCATCACCGAAAATGCCACAACTCACATCTTGGCCAAAATTAGCACCTTGGTTATGCTCGGTCAACATGGCAACCGCACGCAAATCACACACCTCCTCTAATATTCAAAGCCCCAGTCTCAGCTCTAAGGCTGTGTACTTTTGAATAAACAAAGGCGACGCTCTCAAACAATAAATGTAAGTAGCTAATCTATTAGCCACGTGTAAATTATACGGTCACTGTGAATTTCCTACTAATAGATTTATCGTCAATTGTTTATTGCGCGACTTCCTGCTGACGCTCGATTCTATTTCAGTTCTCGAAACGAAATCGTCCCTCATTTGCATAAATGGCAGCTGATTTTCGCACGCCCAACTCTAGAAATACAGCGGAAATTTTATATTCCATATTTGGCGTTTGTCCGCCTTGCGCAAATCTCGGACTCCAATATTTGAGCAACTCATTCGATAGTTTTGGAAAATGATGGGCGTCGTCGCGTCGCCTTGATTCAATAATAAAAGACGCGACACAACACTGTAGAACAAGCAAACAAACCCATCACAGTCTGCTCCTTGGGCCTACAAACGAAGAACAAACAAAGGACGCACTTCGGGTTGCATAACTGAGCGAGAGAAATCTCTTGGGAAATCTCTATTTGCGTCGAGTACTCTTAGTCGTAGTTGGACAAACGGTAGCCTGGAAAGTGCATAAACACATCTCGGCCAATATTGACATTCACACTTGAGCAAATAGGCATGCGCCAGTGACAGTTGACAGAGTCTTAAGTGCAGCATTACATGGGCTGCGTTGCTTCGGAAACAAGGTCAGTAGTTGTTGTAAGCCTCGATGGGTGTGTGTTGACTGTTGACTGCAGCATTGCAACATGTGCGGCACTAAAACGTTGACGTGTGTCAATATTTTTCCCGCTGACAAATCGCAAAAAATAGATACTTCACAGGCATGTGCGAAAATGCGGCTGAAATTGGATCATTCGCTTTTGTGCTGTTAAGAAGGTAAATGTTTTGCTATGCTTGGATTGTTATTGACAGATTTGACTGTTGGGGGCCCGAAAATGTATTCACATCTACTAATCCCGAATGGTGTACACTGTACACGATACAGAAACAGATTTGATAAATATTGACCGACTGGTTGTATTTTTCGCATGATCGGTGCGAATTTTGCTCATCTTGATGGTAGATATATGCAAATATTTGCAAGACTAACAAAAGAATAAAAAAAACCAATCTGCACAAAGAGCTCAGAGCGTTTTCTAAGTGAGCAAATATTTTAGAAGTTGTTGGGTGAAATCTGTTGTTGTTGTCAAGTGGGCGATTTGGGAAGCTTTGCAGAGCGGATTTTTTTGTTGGCATCTCTGTAGAAATTGGTGCAAGTTGTTAAACGTTAAACGTTGCGAAACGTTAATCAAAATATCTGTCAAATCACTGAGAATATTTTGCGAATAATTATTTCTAATGCTTTGAAAGACAGCTTTTTTTGGATTTTCCATTTTTGTTTTAAATATACAAAACCGGGATGCGTGGTATGAATACAATCTTCGCCTTAAAATTTTCCAGTTAAAATAGTAGCGCTTACCGTTCTTTTTTAACAATTTTAAACAAGTTTGATATTTTTGAAAACTGATCTAACGATTTCAAGTAAAATAGGTATTTGAGATTAAGTCGGTGGAGTAGCTGGTCGCTCCATACCCAGTTTCTTTCCAAAAAATAATCGAATAACGGTAGATACTTTTGAAAACTCGATATATCTAAAAAACGGCCTATACGTTTTTAATGAAAATTCATTCTGAAGGTAATACGGTCATTCGTAACTTGATAGCATTCTCAGTTTTTCCAGTACACTGGATTTTTGCAAAAAGTTATATTTTGAGAACTCGGTTTTCTTCAGTCCATGGGATCCTAGGCCTAGCTTACCACTACCAGTTTTTTGAGTCTTTCAATTTTGGGACGAATTTTCAGTTTTTATTTCCGTTATGTTTTTTTTCCAAAGAATTGATTTCTGGTTTTTACTATTTGAATGTGTATTGTTCTTCCCTCGAATTAGCAATTTCTGAAGTATTGTATTCCAATTCATTTAATTCGTGTTTAAATTTCGACCAGCCTTCTTTATCATTAACTTTGAACATGTTTTACGGATCAGCGTTGTCAGATTTTTTTTTCTAGGGAAGCTGGACTCTTAAACTTTTTGAATAAAAAAGCGGGAAAGTGACAAATGTATTGAAAGCGGGACTGAGAGTGTTCTGCGCGGGATATTTAATTTTGTGGACGTCCCGCCAAAATCAGGACGTCTGGCAGCGCTGAGACCGATACAGAAATAAGACGACGCCGACGTTGGTTTGACTACATTCTAGCTCTTAGAAGGAAAGAAAAATTGTTTGTCATGCATTCGCAGGGACAAAAATAGTTATCCCGTGCATGGGCCAACCCAACTCATACAATGAAAAACTTTGAGAACGTTTACCGAAAAATAAGATTTTGTTTTTCATTTTGCAATTCTCTGTTGGATAAGTGAGTTAATGCTCGGCAATGGGTGGAGAAACATGGCAACTTTTTGAGTTTCCAAAGCAGAATTTAATTTATATATACACTGACAAATCAACTTGACTAGAGCAGCTTTTCTACAACCGAATTTTTTAATCAACTGACTTCCAAGCTGTATGGGTTTCGAACTGTCATCAGATAGTAAAGATGAAATGGAATTGAATGACGTTTAAGAAGAGGAAGATAACATAATTCTCCCTTATGATTTGAGAATCCTAGAAATATATTCTTCAGCCATGCAATCATTGCAAAATGTGCAGTGACGCTTTTCAAAACTTTATAATTATGCATCAACAAATAATTATGAACTTATGTATGTGCCCCTTTTGTCGACAAATGATTCAAAACTCCTGCCACGTATATCTTTAAAATTGTTTCCTTCTTTATTTACTTATTTTTTTATTTCAATTTTGTTATTTTCTTGATCTTTTGTTAAAAATGTGCGTTCTATTTTCATTGCTACTTTAAAAAATGAATTTATGCAACACGGTTTTTGGGCTTTGTTTAGAGAGCATTTGTGCTACCAATTAAATTGTTTAACGTTGTCCCATTTAAAAAAAAATAAATCATGGACTTAGTCTAGTAGAGTTATGCCAATTTTGGCACTATGGGACCCAATTTTTTTTGGGACGAATGGAAGGGATCTACAATTTTACGCCGAGTCCAAACGGCTAATTGAGAAGCTTATTCATGACAGTTTTACTCTCGGATGTTTGTCAGACGTTCGCAAGAGGTGGCGCAGTGGAAAAAAACCTTAAGATGTAATTTGGCCCTTTCGGGTGAAGTTTTAAAGCTTTCCAAATTTATAAGCCTATCATCTCTCAAAAACAAAATTGCTAGTTCACTAGAATCTCTTTCCACATAATTTATAAATATTTTTACGGAAAGTGATTGAAATGAACTCGATCGTGAAAGTTTTTAGCAATATTTTAAAGCTGTTTTAAAAATGAAACTGAAATGTTTCTGAATTTGAAAAAAAAACTAGTTGGAAGGAGTCTAACGTAAGATATTGACAGCGTTCGCTTGATAGGTCGGATTTTTGGGGGCAATCATGGAACCGACGAGCTTATACATCAGCATTGAGAAAAGCGCCGGCGCTCTTCGATAAGTTTGACAAATATGCGCCTTCACCACTTGGTGGTTCCAAAATCCCTTGACTTTAAAGCACATTTAACCAAAAGCGACTGAGGTATTGAGGAAGGACTTTCAAAGGATAGGATAGGAGTAAGTAGTCTAGTTGAGGTCAATGCGAGGGGTCCTTATTGCTTACAGTCTAAGGTGATCCCTGTCCACTCTCCAGTAAGGGTTGCCTTTAGCTAACTGGCTTCAAGTTGGTTAAAGTCACCTCCAACTTGTGTGCAACATCTAAGGAGAGGTCTCCTCTACTAGCATTATGTATCTTATTTATAATCTAAGATTTATGTCTTCAGGTCACATTTATCTAAGACGACTCGTTGGCACCTTTCTGACAAAGTCATTGACACTGAACCTTGTAGAGCTCCTTTCGCTACTAAATTTCATTTTTCAAACCCCGCAACATATCAGGACCGTTCAATAAACTTTGCGTTCAAATTGACCAAGAACATATATATTTGCCTTGGCTAAAGTAGATGCCCCTGCGATTTATTACAAAAGTTGCTTGACAAAGGTCTTAAATAAAGGTCTTTAGTATTTCTAGACAAAGCCACTCGATTGATTGTACCTAAGGTCTAACAGCCTTTCATTTTGTGTCAGTTTTTTTTATTATTTTTGAATGAAAGGGGCCGCAAATGTATGCAGAGTCCAAACGGCTGAATCGAGAAACTCTTTCATGACAGTTTCTCCGATGTTTGTCAGAAGAAATTAGCCCCTCTGATTAAATAAATAAATATTAAACATGTCTGAGTAGCTCACGATGGTATCTGACATCATGACTGTAGAGTAAATTCCTCCTTCTCAAGGTCTGATGCTATATTTCTAAAACACAGAAGCACTCTAAACGTCTTCTACTAAGTTTTCGATTATATGTTCGCTATACCACTCCTCCATCTCATATTAGTAGGTATCTTTCTTTCGACGGGAGTACTCTCCCAAATTATTCGAAGCCCTCTGCTTGACCAACTCTTAACTTCTTGTTAACGTTCCTCACAAGTCACAACCTAATCAGCGTTCTCTCGTAAACCGCGCTTAAAGGGCAACAAAAAACATCACAACAGGTACAGACAGTGTTGCCCTGTTAATTGTCAGGAAACGCAAAAGAATCCACTTAATTTGGCAATTCAATTTAATCAGGAATAGCCTGGCCAGCATTTCGCCGCAAACCCACTGCCCACCCGGCTGACGATGGCGCAACATCTCTGCGCGGGTCGTAAAACAAAAATAATTGCATGAGTTATGAAATTGTTTTCTACCTTCGATTTTCCGCGCTCATCTAATGAGAAACAGCGAAGCGACGCTGCGCATACACCACGGCGAAGCTATATGGGTGTAGCCGTAGCGTGTAGCGCGGCGGCAATAAAACAATCGACAGCGGGAAAAAAAATGCGCAGAAAATGAATCTCTGTTGTTGTTTTCGATTTTTTCTACAACTCAGACCCCAGTCGATGGCGGAAAAAGAAAGTTTAACCGGCAACAAAGCGTTTCAGGGAAATGCGGCGAAGAATCTTCTGTCGTCAGGATGCGCCCGGTTTTGGGTGCGCAAAGTCAAGTGCGCCTCAATCAGTTAGCCGTCCACCTCCATCACCTTTTCTTTATACCATCAGCATGGAAGTCCTCATAGTCCTCAGCCTCATCGCTGCCTCCTCCCAAATGCGATTCAATTTTTCACGATCAAGATACAGAAGCAGTCACACACAGAAACACACACACTGGGAGACATGCTGTGGCCTCGCTGTTCACAGGGAAATTCTCAAACTTGAGGACTGACTGTGACGGTCATGTGTGTGGAACACCTGTGTTGCATGTTTGCATGGCATCACCTTTTAAGCCACCAACCGGCATGCGGCATCGCTTCAGGAAGAGCAATTCTCAATTCCATTTTTTTTTCTGGTGGCAGCCCATAAGGATTGATGGATACCTCGGTGAGGAGCGTTTGACATTTGTCAAGTCCAGCTGGAGCGAAATGCATGCAGACATGTTGCGTCACATGCGAATTTGTATATGCGCGCGGCAAAATGTCAGCGAGAGCGGGAAGGAGCAGCAACCACCCATATGTATAACGGCTGTAGCATGGAGGTCAGGAGGCTCGCCGCTAAATGGAGGAACGTTGCTCCTTTTGGGGTGAAGACGAAAAATTTGTCAGATTTGCCATCGCGTTTCTGGTATATGTTGCTGGGGAGGCATTCGCCTCTGTGATGTGCGCTGTTAGAAAGATTGGACGAGATAAGCCACGTGATTGATTGTAGGCATGGCTGGGTGAAGGAACATGTTTGGAATCTTCGCGCATTAGAATATTGCGGAGAGGCTTTCAGTGTCACACATCGGCAATATGGACCTGGACAGGAGGAAGTCGGCTTTGGGTGCCTGTGGTTCAGAGTTCGATTTTGCTCTGTGTTGGCATAAGTGCGGGAAGCGAAGCGAGATAAAGAAGAGCTAGTGCTATCGAGTAACATATGGGCGGCTTGGTTGACTACCGTTAGGTGCGGTGGTTGACCAGGATGGGGTATTGTATAGCAACTTGCACATGCAAAATTTGGTTCGCTCTAAGCTACGTCAGCTATTACGAGCTGATTGGTACCGGCCTGAACTAGGAAGCGGGCAATCTTTCGACATTATATGCAACTACTGGGATACTTTGACGATCTGTCACTATAAGTCAGGGCTTTTAAGACCTGATGCGGGTAGCATAGTTATGAATGGCATCGATGAATTCGACGAAACGTTGCGATAGTCCTGCTTTAAGGTTTTTGGATTGGCCTTTCTTGGCTCCGCTTTTAACTCTATATTAACGACATCTCATTAAAAATCTGACGAAGGGTTGCACTTGGCAGTCGAGTACTATGGAAACATTTTTTTATATGAGCTTCATCATTTTTGTTCTTCTTTATAACCAAAAGAAGTACCCATTTGAGAAGAGAGATGAAGATGCATCTTTTAGGATTTCAAAAGCAAAACTCTTCAAGAACTTGATGATATATTTGTGTTGGCAGGTCTTAGGAGAGAGCATAAAGCTACACGGACCTAAACAGAGAAGTGCTTATCGAGCATATAAGATTTGTATGACATGGGGCGAGAGATGGCAAATGGCACAGTTCTGGAACTGATGGACAGTAAAGAAAGACCTCGCGTAAGGGAACACATTTAATGGATCTTCAAACTAATTTGAGAGTGCAACTGTAATGTCGCAGTAAATGTAGGTTCTAAGAGTCTCTGATAAAACGGGACACATACAGACTGAAGCAACCTGGCGATGCCCAATGTTGGACAGTGCAATTGGAAGTTAGTTCAATACCTCACTGGTTGTAGACTTGAAATGGCTGAGGCTATTTTAGGCCATGCAAATATTTATATAAGAACCAAGAAACTCTCAACAAATTCACTTAGCCATGCATTAAATACCGAACCACTCATTTTATCTGGTATGAACCACTAATAGTCCAGTTTAAGCTTCACACTTTGTTTTTATCGTTAGTAGCCATATTTCTCAAAAACCAATTTTGATTTAATGAACAGGATCCGTTCCAATATTAACAAATGCGGTCATTTCCCCATTCTACCGCGAGCTCAATATGCAATTCAAAGCCGAAACCTTCACCTCCATTATGTGTGTTCCGTTTAAATTGAGAAACTTACTCTAGAGCAAATTCTTTAAATTCCTCAACATCAAAGCCGCCGGTTAGAGCTTGCAAAATTCAAATACATTACCCACATAAAGTTTGCTTTCCATTTTTGATTTTATTTTAATGCGGTGGACAAACCTTCTTAGCGCTGTGCCATTTTTCTTAGTCGAATATTCAAATTTTACTTAGCACAACTATACAATTTATGTAGGCACACTTTATTTTTAATCTATTTTAGCAGTAGCTAACCGTTCCCAATGATTGCATTATTTATTTTTTTTGAGAAATGTGAACCGATAAGGCTTCAGCCGTCACCAGAATTGCTTGCAGATAGGTGCTACTTACGCACAAATATAAAATAGCAAACAAAATAAATAAAAACTATCAACTCAACAGACTTTTGGTAAATTAATCCCAATCTCAAAACCGATTGTGATAGTGTAGCGTTCAGTGGCATATTTAGGTTCAGTGCCGTCTCAGGCGCCACAGTCAGTCAATTTGGACATACCTATACTACCAAAAATTCTATAGCTAAAAACAGTTTTTACAGAAAGACGTTCTAAATATTTATTTAACTACGTAACTAACTTTAAAAATTTTACTTACATGCTCTTATGTATTTATTAAAGAACGTCTCAAATATAATAAATATATTTTGAAGGGACAAGCCTTTTGCAGAACTGTAACTTTCTTTAATTTATTAAGTCGTCCAAATTCATTTCGAAATTATTTTAACAATATAAAATTAATTGTGCGATGCGATGTAATGCGATGTAATGTCAGTAACTACTGCACGTCTGTTTCATATGAGTCGCTGTACGCATTGCTGCACGTAGTATTACTGCACGTCTGTTTCAGGCATTGAGCTTTAATGTCTCTTTCTTAAATAGTTTGAATTAAAGAGCTATTCTTGTAGCCATATCCAAAGTTTGTTGGCTCTTTTTCTGTTGACAACAGTGGCGTTGCTCTTCACGCTCGACTTTATTTGGCGCTAAACGCTTTAGCGCCGCCCTATAAAGCTATATATAGGTTATATATAGCTCATAAAACTCACAATTTAATCTCCTGCACACATCTCCCTAAAACAGGGCCGTACGTTCAAGAGCGATTGTTGTTGATGCTTGTCGATTGTATACTACAAAATCTGCTAGAGACTTGCTTGTCATTTAGATTCTTGTTTAAACAAAGAGATTATTTAAAGGTAAACTGAATTGGGGACATTTTTTCTAATAGCTTTCGTTGGACGTATACCCATCCTTAACTATCCATCCTTAACTATCCAAAGAACGCTCTTAATAACACTTTAGTGATTCAAGCCCGTGACCACCATATACTGCATCTTCACCTAAATGTGCTGTTCTTTTCGTCGGAATAATTTAATTTCTACACACACAAGTGTTCAATTGTCGCAAAAATCCTCACTCTATCGGAAAATGCTATAATTCTGCAAATGACTGCAAATGTCAATTCATTTCATTCGTTTGTAAAGTAAACAGATATAAAATATACTTCAACAAGACAAGAATGGGCGGTCCACTGTACTCTTAAAGAACGCGGAAAAATTGTTTCGATTTTTTTCTTGCGGAATAATTTTTCGGAAGTGTGCTCAGATTTTCCGGGCGTCCGACACCAACTGAGAAAATACTGCGACGCTCACCTAGAAGACTATGGTACAACACGAGATGCTGCCAGGTATGGCCGACCGCAGAATAGTCGTTCTATTGAGAATATCGTAGCTGAGGCTGAAGACTGAAGAGGATCCTGAAGTATCGACCATTCGACTACTGTGGACGGCGAGCCCTACATAACCATGCTCAAAAACTTTCTTCTTCATCGATTGTATGATTTGGGATTGGAGATTTTTGATTTGCACTGGGCGTAGGGTACCCAACCATCCTCCATTTGAGAGGGCAGTCCTCGCTTTCAACTATTTATACTTCTATCCTCCCTTGCTTGATGTCCTCCTATTAAAAAATTTTAAGTCTTTGACAGCCATTTGTCAGATATATACAATCCAAATTATGATAGATGTCACTTTTGAATTAACTCATTTATTCTCAACATTTAATCTTTGGTTTCTTTAGTTTTTTTCTTTAATTAAATGCTGGAAAACATAATAATTGAAATATGCGTTTCAACTGTTGTTGGAAAATTAAGATAAATTATATTAATTTCTTTTTATGACAAGAAATCTTTATATATATAATTCTACTGTACGTGTGTATGTCACTGAACTCCTCCTAAACGGCTGGACCGATTTGAATAATTTTGTTTGTATGCGTTTGGGTAGCGCCCTGGATGGTTTAGAAGCCGATTGGTCAAAATTGGACAAATGGGCGTGGTATCGCCCATACAAAAATAACATTCAAAATCTTATATCTTGAAAACCACCGCATCAATCGAGTTAAAATTTACATATAATCTTAGGTATTGGCCCAAGAGTATTTCTGTGAAGATTGGTCAAAATTGGACAAAGGGGCGTGGAACCGCCCATACAAAAAATACATTCAAAATCTTATATCTCGAAAACCAGCGAATCGATCGAGTTCAAATTTACACATAATCTTAGGTATTAACAAAGGAATATTCCTGTGAAGAGTGGTCAAAATTGGACAAAGGGGCGTGGCACTGCCCATACAAAAATTACATTCAAAATCTCATACGTATTTCAAAAGAAACCGAATCGTGACTGCGAGTTATTAAGTAAAATACAAAATTGATTTATTTGGAATATATAAAACTAAAAAAGTTGTAACAATATCACACTCCACTGTTCATACGGAACATACAAACACAGTGCCCCAAAAATCTATGTATTATTAAAAAACTAAATTCTAAAAAAAAACGCCTTGCAAACAATGCAAATTTAAGAAACCAGGCTGTAATCAAACGTGTACATGAAAATCAAGAGCAACGCAACGAACGTCTTCGAGCCAATGCATTAAGACAAAGACTAGCCCGTCAAAGAGTCACCGATACATTTAGAACACGTGAACAACAGCGTTTGCAAGTGTATCGCGCATTGACACGTGCATCACTTCTTCACCTTGCGTTTGAATATGAGTCGGGCATCGACTATTCGTCACATTCACAAATTGTAATCGGTGCTATGAACAAACAATGCCAATACTGTCATGCACTCAAATACAAAGGTGAATCGGCCGGTTTCTGCTGCGCGTCTGGAAAATTTGTATTGCCACCATTGAATTCGCCGCCAGAACCATTGAAAGTACTATTGGCTACATCACAATCCAAATACTTTCAAATGACCTCATTTGGAGCAACAAAAATCGTTCAGAACGCGGATGGTCGCAATTTTCAATCAACTTTTAAGATTCAGGGCCAAGTGTATCATCAACATCTGGGATGAATGCACTATTGCACACAAGCATTCACTTGAAGCTCTCGATAGAATGATGAAAGATCTAAATAATAACAGCAGGCTTTTTGGTGGTGCTTTACTGCTGTTGTCCGGTGATTTTAGAGAGACATTGCCGGTCATTCCACGCGCTACATATGCGGACGAAATTAACGCATGTATAAAACAATCATCTATGGCGAAATGTCTGCACATTACGTCTTAACACAAATGTAAGAGTTCAACTACAAAACGATCCATTGGCACTATCATTCTCCGAGCAATTGCTCAACATTGGAAATGGAGCAATACCATTGCATGGAGACACACAATGCATCAAATTGCCGGGCAACTTCTGCAACATGGAAAATACGAAAGATGCTTTGATTGAAAGCATATTTCCCGATTTACAAGCTAATTATATTAATCATACGTGGCTTCAAAAATCATGCAGGACAACGTCTGTCGGGTCCGCTAGTGCCTTATAAAATTTCTGTTATATTGATTGTTACTTTTTTAGTCTAATATTGAATTAATTTTAATTTTTAATCCTTAGATTTTTTTTTTAATAAATTTAATTTTTGTTTCGTTAGGAGAAATTGCGTTCTCCTTTCGTTTTGAGTAAAGTTGGGAGTCCTAACTGGGCGGCAAGATCGCCTGGTTTAACCGTTCCAGACTTTTTTCTCTGGGATTTTTTAGTGTCACGGGTATTTGTCAACAAGCCTCAGACCCTTGAAGCTCTCAAAGAGAATATCCGTCAAGAATGCGATGACCTGTCGCCAGATATCATTTCCTCGACTTAATTGAAACAAATTTAAGACATTAATTAAACATAATGCAAAAGCAGAACCAAAGTTGTTCATTCGTAAAAAAAAGTGACAGCCAAAGGACATCGGGTGTCAATTTTTGTACCACCGCGTAGGTACTACAACGAATCCCAAATCCACTTTAGAAAAGTTTCATTGCCGGGATTCGGTGACAACGCGGTCCCCCCATAAATTCAATAGATCTATTTTTTATATAAAAAAAAACATGCATGATTGTAATTTTAAGCCTTCTTGCACTTCAGCAGCTTCGGCTCTTGACAGCGATTTTCTTTTTTGAAAATCACTTCACTTCACTTGCCTTTTGCGTATGAACTATGAACAAGGCATTAGAGATTAGACGCCGCATGCCATGTCACTTACAAGACCTTACCTCAATCGCCTCAATGAGATATTACATTCATCACTCAACCGGATGATGGATCCATTAATTGCTTCACCAACACTTTACATCGAACACACCCCCAGCATCCGCACAGAGCTGTACTGTTGGCTGATCATCATCATCGTACAGTTACAGGTCGCACCTAAGTGCTTGAGATTTACTTAATAAAAAAATTCAATTTCACTTTCTTTTCGTTTTTTGTTGCTCTTTCCATTGAATTTCTATCACTTCAACCCAGGGGTCGGGTAATTGAAGTGTTTTTATGCAAATCACTTCCCAGTGCCAGTTGGCAATACAATGACATATCTGACTGTGCGAGCATGCCACCACCTGCCTCGGCAGAGGAGTCTCCGTCTAAGCCTCACACAATGAATGAGGAAGTGTGCGGATGTGTACAAAAACAATCGGCGCATTGTCGACGCTCGACGGCTACCGCTTCTAAGTTGAGGTGACAAAAATTCCACGATAAGATACTGCGATACCACGAGGAAGCAGTAGCATCTGCGGATACGAATAGAAGTGCTACTTTGGCGGCATGAAATCGACTGGCGTTGCGCCTGCGGAAATGTGGCGACCGCAGAGGACAGAAATGTTTCCAGCTTGCGTGTATGCATTTTCATTGTCATAAATATGTCGACTTTCAGGTGTCAACAGTCGCACCTCGGATAGAAGTCCGACAGCGGGCTTGAAGTTAGGCGCAGGACTAACTATTTTGTGTTAGGAGGAGGAGATGACGGTGGAACTGAGATGAGATGACATATGGATGCTATTGCTGAATGACTTTTTGTGTCAGTGTTTCGTGCAAGCCATAAAATTCAAATTATAGAAACGCCCAATTTATTTTTATGACGAGAAACGAACTGGCTTCCGCATATTTTGGGGCTGTAAAATGCAGAACCCGCGCTCGGAGGAATTTTAACTCATGCTCAATTTTTTCAGCGACCTTCAACTTGAATAGTCAAAGCGAAGCTTTGTACTTCTAAGAGGTAACAAATGGTAGGTAAAGAGATAAACAGAAGTCTTCTAAACAAACGATTCTAATACGAAATTGCTAAATTGAATAGGGAAAACATTGCCCAATCATTTCATGTTGTGTTTCTCTTTCTCATGCTTAATTACAAGTATTTCATTTGTGCTTTCACTTAGTAAATAGTTAAAGGCAACTTTTAGGAACAGAACGAAGTTCCCACAATTTATTTTGGTTTTTCTGAGACCATGCAAAAAAAGTTCGCAGCACTTGAATAGGGACAGAGGAAAGTGTTACACTGTGGACCAAAGGTATTTTTTTTCGCGTACGCCTTAATCGTTTTTTAATCAATTGAGTCGAGGAAAAGTTTTAACAGCAGAAGAGAAGAGAAAGGCAAAATACATACTTACAAAGAGTGCAATCTAACCCACATTGCTGAATTAAATGGTAGAAGACGGTTTGCAATTTTCTTCAAAATGAGTGAAAATATTTAAAGAACATTGAAGGGAGGCCCAAAACAGCTTCGACATGTACAGAAAATACACGGATTGTTATTAGAGCAGCAATTAATTCTCACTGTTCTTTTTTTTTTTGGCACGACCAAGACAAATACAACGGGTTGGATTCGCTTCCCGCTTTTTATAATCCCGCTTTTTTAAAATCCCGGTTTTTAAAATCCTGCCTCTTATAGATAATCCCGTTTTTTTTAAATCGCGCGATTTTTTTAAAATAAAGCAACTGCTTTTGATTGTAAAAGCGGGATGATAAGAAAATTAAAATAAATTAAGCAATGGGTGTTTTTTTAGCATTTATCTTTTTAGAGGAAGTAAAAAAATAAGAAATAAATAATACCTATCAAAATAAATCTTAAAGTAATAAATATGAAAATCTTCAAAAATTTAAGAAAACAAAATATATAAAGTAAATATTTATATAGTAAATAAATAAATATAAAAGTAATTCTGCAAAAGGGAACAAAAAAAGATTCAAACCATTAACAAATTTTGTTTATATAATAATATAGTTAAAAAGTCCATATAACCAAAATCTTTATTTTGATAGCAATGTTTTGTAAAAAAACGGGATTGGCGGGATTATAATAGATCGGGATTTTGAGCAAGCAGGATTTTAGCAAATGGAATCTTAAAACGTTTTTTTCGGGATTTTTAAAAAGCGGAACTCCGATACGCTCCCGATTAAATAAATAAATATTTTGGCGCGACAGGTCTATGGAACCCAAGGCCTAGCTTCTCACAACCATTCGTTTTGTGTGGGTTTTCAATTTTTGGGACGAATGGAAGGGATCTACGATTTTACGCCGAGTCCAAACGGCTAATTAAGAAGCTCATTCATGACAGTTTTACTCTCGGATGTTTGTCAGACGTTCGCGAGAGGTGGCGCAGTGGAAAAAAAACCTTAAGATGTAAATTGGCCCTTTCGGGATTCGAACCTATGACCCGCTTAGTAGCCCAACACACTACCACTTAGCCACTGCGCCGACTGAAGGGTAGTCGGGGATTTTGGAAGATTGTGAGAGAATCCAACATTTCAAGCAGTTGTTAAATCCCCCTTGCAATGCGCTCCAACTGAATTATGCCCTTCCTTTCATAACAAACAGTTCATTAGACCGTCCACTTACAGTTCAAGACCTACTCAAAGTACTGCACCGATGTAACGAAAATAAAGCTCCTGGTGAAGACGGTATACCATATGAGATCTTTAAATTTGCGTCTGTAGAATTTTTAGCAAAACTCACACAAGTGTATAATCACATGTTCGTCTTAGGAGAAGTTCCGGAAAGTTTTCGAAAGAACGTTATATTTCCGTTAGTTAAAAAATGTCACTGAGCCAGCGAGCTAAAGAGGAATCTCTTTTATTTCCATAATGAAAATATTTACTGGAGTTATTCTAGTCTAGACCATTTGACGAATTGGGTGCGAGAAAATGCTCTACTAAGCGAATATCAACCGGGATTCAGAAAATGGTATTCCACAGTAGACCACATTTTCACCCTGACTAGTACTGCTCGGTCGTACCTGGACAAAGGAAGAAAAATGTATGCGTTCTTCGTAGATTTTAAAGCAGCCCTTGACAGTATGACACAATTGATAGAAACGCATTGTTCTACAAGCTAAGTATCTTAGGTGTGTCTTCAAAAGTGCTGAGGGTCATACAAAGCCTTTATAAAGATAATAAAGCAGCGGTTTGGGATGGTCACAACCTGTCCAACTGGTTTAATTCGGAAATGGGAGTGAAACAAGGATGCCTCATGAGTCCACTTATTTTTTCAATATTTTTGGATGATCTCGTAACGTTCTTATCAGGTGGAATTGTGTTCGGCGGCCAGCAAATAATGTATTCGAGTACGAAGAGGTTGAAAATATTTTAAGGTATTTCTTTAAAAAAAATGTTAGACTAGGTACCCGAAAATACTCCGACATACATGTTGTACTTGGAAACTGGTCTATCTCCTCTCTACATTTTTACATTAGGATTGCACTTTCTCTACATACTTAAATACAATAATCTTTTGGGTTGGTGCGTTTTTATCCAACAAACTGTGTGTCGTTTTCTCTGTTGAAGTGGAACGAGAACAAGAAGTTGTTTTTTTGAATAGTAGTCAGTCACAGAAAGCCTGGTCTTTCATTTCTCACGCAAATGTGATTGAATGAATAAATCACTTTTAGGCAGTCAATAAAATAGCGAACGTGTAATGTGATTTTTTTTACAAAAAAAGCAGTTGACTTGATACATTTTTGATAAAATTGACAACAACTATTATAAATAGGAATCACCCATCTACATCAAGCATTTCTCGTGCCTGTTGAAGCTTTATGGGTTCACATTTCTCAAGAAACGTATTTAAAAAAAATTACAGAGAATTTACTACTTTATTCAATGCGATAAAAAGAGGTATGAAACTGCTTCCTCTGTTGATCACATTATACATCATCATTGTTCAAGGTCCAGGTATAACTTAAAATAATGCAATTATTTGGAACGGCACAAGCTGCGCGGTTATAGCTATACTGCTAAAATACATTAAAAATAAAGTGTGCCTACATAAATTGTATAGTTGTGCTAACTAAAATTTGAATATTCGACTGAGAAAAATGGCAGAACGCTAAGAAGGTTTGTCCACCACATTAAAATAAAATCAAAAATGGAAAGCAAGCTCTATGTGGGTAATGTATTTGAATTTAGCAAGCTCTAATCGGCGCCGGCGGCTTTGATGTTGAGGAATTTAAAGAGTAAGTTTCTCAATTTAACGGAACACACATAGGTAATGGAGGTGAAGGTTTCGGTTTTGAATTGCATATTGAGCTCGCAGTAGAATGGGGAAATGACCGCATTTGTAAATATTGGAACGGATCCTGTTCATTGAATCAAAATCGGTTCTTAAGAAACATGGCTACTAATGATAAAAACAAAGTGTGAAACTTTAACTGAATTATTAGTGGTTCATACCAGATAAAATAAGCGGTTCTTAAATGACTCTCCAAGCCGGTTGGGGGTCCATATTAAACCACCTTGTGCATTTTGCCTCTGCGTTGGAATCGAATTCAGGCCGGCACAGTGATGTCCATTCGCTCTATATGCCTTAGCCGACTAAGGCGATTGCCGCTCCCGTAACCTGGCTATGAGTTCATGGAACTATGTCTATTTAACTAACTAAACAGAAATAAATTCCGTCAGGTACTGCTCGTTCACAGGGAGAGGTTTATTGATCTCAGCTTCAAATGTGTCGAAGTGGCTGTTAGAACCATGTACGTCCTCCTTATGAGGGGCTCAAGCAACACTTTTAGGACCAGTTCAGTTTAGTTTAGCGATCCTTCTTAAAAATGCAAAGAAAATCAGCAAGTCGGACAGAAGCCTCTTGGTGTTACAACGGAAAGGTACTACTAATGTTTACGTTAAGTTTTCAACACAAGTCACAACAAGGTTGCCCTTAGTCTGCCAAATGTATACACTGATTAACAACAGCCTACTTCTTTGGCCTTAAGTAAGTAGGTTCCCATCGGAGAGAAAGCGGGAGACTCTATGGCTCTTGTCAAATTCGGTTGAAGGTTTTTTTTTTTGGAGCCAGGTCCTGTCTGCATTGACTATAAATTTAGACAGACCACGATATTACTATAATTTTTTCCCTGATGGTAAAAAAGATTCAGCTCAGTGCCTTTAAAGACTCTAGCTCCCCTAAACCTAATGAGCGTGAATAAAAGACATCACCTTCGATGGGGCTTGTGAGTATATATTCAACTCGGTGTACGTACTTAAAGGCAGTCTATGAATCTATCTAGCTGGAGACGGAGAGGCCAAGCTATACCTATTTCAAGCTCAAATTGATCCCGAACTAAAGCGGTAGTCGAATCAGTTGAGCAAGGGAAGTGAGTAGCTGTTAATATTATATGGCCATCTAGAGGTCAGGCCTTGGACACAATGGTCTTCAAGCTGGTTTCTGTGAGTCTCCTGTATGAATCTTGGTTGTATTTATTATAAAAGTTCCTTACAGACTTACAGCTCAAGAACTTGCCTTCAAGCTAAATGGCACAAGGATAAGCTGCACTCGCTATTGTCGTTGCAGAGAAATTCGAATAAAAATTCCTCCGTAAGTCCTGTCTCTGGCGAAGCGCACTCGATTCTTGATTATAGGCATTGAAGATGACATACATAACATACACCATCTGAGACCTCTGGAGGACTGTCTTCAATTTATCAATGGCCATCTGTTTGATAATGTGTGCCCTCCCGACAGCGAAATTATGACCACCAACTGATTTCGGCTGTCATTTCGATTGAAAAGATCAGAAAAGAACTTCCCTCGACTAAGAAAAACCCTCACAAAAATTCCCACATCAGAAATAATTAAATAAAAACCAATCTCCGCTCAATATATTTTGGCAAATTTAATGACAACTAAAAATCACATATTCTTCTCTGAGATATTGCGCACCCAACATGCACCCACAACTTATTTGGCACTTTTACCAGCTGCCGACTCGTTACTCTCCTCGGACTCTGAGCTCTGCTGCTTCTTCGAGACCTTCACCTTGGTAACTTCATCGGACTCCTCCTCGGAGGTGGTGTCTGCTTTCTTGACCTCTCTCCTGCGACGTATAACTATCTCATCCTTGGCCGGTTCGACTGCATCAACTTTGGGCTGCACCGCCGGCGAAGCCTTCTTAATCTCATTGGACTCCTCCGACGACGATGAGTCTACGTCTAGTCCACGCTTCTCACGTTCCTCCGAGGAGAGCTCCTCCTTATTCTCAACATTCTGTATCTCGGACTCCTCCGATGAAACCGATTCGTCCTTACTAAGTGGATGGGCTGACGCCAGGGCCACAAATCCCACCAAGGCTACCAACAGCAAAACGAAGCGCATCTTGTATAGGCTAGAACTGAATAGAACTTTTCACAATCAAGTGTCGACTGAAACTGAAACTCTGAAAGCCAGACTGATAAAGTTTTTGATTTACGACCGAGAGATTTCGACTCGAAATCAAGGCGAAACCGAAAAAAAGAAAACAAGTGCACTTGGGGTGCGATATAATGCGATTCTTATCGCGATACTTTTGCTTCGGGTTTCTATTACGTTTCGTTAAATTGGCGATTGGTTCGAATTGTTTTTCAAAACGAGCATCTCTGGCGGTGAAATGTATTTTTTATAAATATTTTCGAGACACCTAGCTATATAGCTGTGCGGTTATCTCGGGCTGGGAAATGTGGGTCGTACACTTTCTGTATCGTTGTTATAGGTATCGATAGAAGATGTCAGTTTGAGTGAAGTTTATTGCCAAATTTTTGTTTGTGGTACAACAAACGTCATAGGTGACCTTTCAAGGCCATTGGGTTGGGAATTTTCGCCTAAATAATAACAATCGACGCGAACGAAGCACGCGCAGCGAGTTGTTTATGCTCGCTTCGTATCTGCGATGGTGTACCTTTGACCCGCACATCATGTCTGTGTTGAGTGATTTCAAGTGAAGCTGTTACTCAACATAAAATATTCTTGGAAGAGCCATTTGCTGGCTGGAGTTGATTAGATACTTGCTGATACTTGCTGATTCTGGCAAATCTATTTCGAAGAATTTTGACATGCGCAGTCTTTTTTGTGTAACAGATTGGGGGCGACAAGCTGACGCTGTTTTCACAGTAAAGAATTGATTTAGTAAGGGCTTCACACACACTGATTGTTAACACCACCGATAATGGAGTTTTGTGGACTCATGAGCCGTAAGTCCGTCTTCTAACAGGGCTCATGTAAGACTTCTGCGAGTCATATAGGTCGATTTCGAATTGAAAACTCACACTTTTAAGTTTATGAGGTCAAGTCCATACGCGCATCCACAAGGGGTGGGCCATCTAGTGGTTTCTTTTTAAATCATAGGTTGTTTTGACACTGACAGCTGTTTTCCGCTCGAAATCTTGACATCAGAAAGTCATGCCTCCGTGGAACGAAATGAGCCGCTTTACGCTTGAACAACGTTGGGAAATATTAAAAACTCATTTCCAAAGTGGGCCTTGCGATTTTGGGCGAAAAATCCTCTTTTCTGACCAGACTCATATTTATCTCGGCGGATATGTTAGCATACTGAATTTCCACATCTGGGACTCGGGTAAAACCCGCGCGTTATTGTCGAGAAGCCAATGCATCCACAGAGAGGGACAGTTCTTATGCGGATTGTGGAGTGGTGGCGTCATTGGACTGTTTTTCCTTGCAAAATAAGGCTGGGAACAACGTTTCAGTCAACGGTGGGCGTTACAGAGCCATGTTTACCGACTTTTTTAGACTGAAATTGAAGACATGGATTTGGACGACCTCTGGTTCACGCAGGATTGGCACGCCATGTCACACAACCACTGCCACAAATCGATCTTTTGCACACCAAATTCCCATATCGTCTTATCAGACGTCTTGGCGATGCCAATTATCCGTCTCGGAGCTGCGTTTTGAGTCCTTTGGACTTTTTTTCGTAATGAACCGTGAAGGACCGATGTTATGCCAACAATTCTCGGAGAATACTTCTTTGATAATCTTGTTGAACTCGACATTATTAATATCAATCGCCTCCGCCGCTTTATTTTGAGCTCCTGTTGGTTCAATGGGTAGTTTGAGATCATTAGATCCAGTGGTGTCACAATGGGCCAATTCTGGCCTAAGTGTGGCTGCACTTGTGTGTAGCCTGCCACTATAACCTAACCTAACCTAAGTAGGTGAGAGCGGGACTTAATTTCGACTAAATTTGATGCTGCTCCATAGATTTTGCAAATGAGTCAGTTAAACTTATTTAAAAGTGAACAACAATATTTAAGCTATATAAATTACCAAAAAAGTACAATAAAATCGGCTAGAAGATGTCAAAATATCGCCTTATTATAAAGAAAGGTGGGCCTAGGTTGTAACAATAATTTTACAAAAACTTGTGTTATCTGTTTTTAAGAAAATGTATTAAAAAAAACTGAAAAACATTTTCAACATCACATTTCACTTGTTGAAAAAACTCAAGAAACTAATATCGTTTTCATCACATACTTTTTGGAACTGCTTTTCCCCAAGAAGGGCTGGTTTCTTTGGAGTATCGGTTAAAATAGCTGACTTTCTCACCCTCCGCGTAATCGTTCTCATTGTTGGACCTGCTTTTAATTAATAATAGTCTAAGAGCCCCCAGAAAATTTTGGGTGCGAAATTTAATAGAAAAAAAGTAGATGAGTTGAAGGATGAGGTAAGGTTGATGCCATAAACTAAAGTCTTGTAGCTAGTGGTCGCAGATTTTTAAAGAGTAATTCTATATTGGAAATCCATGTTTAATAAAAACTGAGATAATTGAAATTGCAACAAGACTTGTGCCAAACTGTTTCAAAATTGACGGTACCAAACAATATTTCTTTTAAAATATTGAAAATCCATTCCTGATAAGAAGTATGAAGGTCCAACCAAGACCTTTTGAAAGCAGCAGCATCGTATCAGGCGAATTCGAGACTCTGAAAAAATCAGAGGGAAAATTAGCATCAGTATATGTGCTGGGCACCTGGGCATTGTGATATTGATGGCTACGAAAGTGCCGACGCGCCGATTGATGGTATAATACCACCTATGCCGTGGTCGGAGATCCAAAATTTTTAAATGTTACAACTTCCTCTGTTCCTTTAAACCCCTTCTTCCCCTACATCGATGAGACATACCGCAGGGACTGAACTCGCTTTCAAAGTGCATACGTTGGAAAACATGTCATAAATATGCCCTTATAGCGCACGCTAAACTTTTGCCTCTAAGTTGATGTTTGGAA
Organism: Cheilosia pagana; assembly: GCA_936431705.1. Lineage (NCBI taxonomy): Eukaryota > Metazoa > Arthropoda > Insecta > Diptera > Syrphidae > Cheilosia > Cheilosia pagana. The sequence continues at coordinate 13,191,535 of OW386166.1, read as the reverse complement.
ACTGATTTCGTTGTTGAAGGCAATGATTTCGGGCGGTGGCTGAGCTACTTTCCTTCAATTTCTTCAACCATTTTATGAAGTTTTATTTACCTACACTTATACCTACGATAAAAAAAATATTCAAGACACATTTGTCGACAACAAAATAATATTAGTAATTAATAGTAAATAGCAGAGGTGGCAATGGTGTAGTGGGTAGAGTCATTGCTTGTGACCCGGTCGGCGCAGGTTCGAGCCCCACCGGGGGACAGCAGTACTCGCCACCCAAACATATAAGAGAAACGAATAATATCAGAGTTTCTCCCCCACTACACCAAAAAAGGGGTTTCTGCTTGGAGTACAATGGATATTCTGGTCTGAGTGCTCCAGGATTTGGAATCCCCTTTTTTATAAAAAAAAAAAAAATAGTAAATAGCGAATAGGAACTTGTAAGAATAAGCTCCTTTCGAGAATCGCTAGCTTTATAAACGTCCACATTTTTAGGGCCATCCTATACTTAAAGAAAGCTTTATTTTATCAGGTACTTATAATCTTATATCGCTCTTCTTCACTTTAGGTCGTTACCTTATAGGGTTACAAAGAACATCATAAAAACTAACAATAAGCGAGAAATATTGGTGAAACCTAGTCGTGCATTTTATTCCACTTTTCTTAAATTCTTAAATTAAGAACTTCTTAAAAATTTGGAACTATTTTCTTAATTTAAGCATTAACGACTTTATGTGATTAAATCAAACTCTAAAGAATAACAATATAAGAATTTATTTATTTTCTGAATTTAAGAAACTTAATTTTTATATATAGCTCCACATGAATCCCATCAAAAATGCAAAAATTAATAATGTAATGTCAAATGCCAACCGACTGCGTGCGCAACATATTCACCCCGACCAAATAGGAAAGCAATTTTAATCGAAATGTCTCAATGGCACGCGTGATTGCATTGATTCCAATCTGCGGCGACAAACTCTCTGGGTGCGCACACAAATCAGTGGCACTATACGAGTACCGGCTCTCCTCCCCGCCGCCGATAGAGAAGCAAACCTCAATATGTACCTTCACATCCTCATTCCACGATCAGAATTTCGATTCCAAGATTACATCGGCAGGATACATCCCAATCTCATCCAGGCATATATCCAATCCATACCAACCATACACACAGCGCATGTTCAATTCGGTTCGCCTCCATTTGTCTCCGTTTGTTGCACACCCATCAACTGCGGCCACAGTGCGACATTGTACCAACATTTAGAGGCATACATTCTCCTCCCGTGATTGGGAAGAGCGAGAGAGACAGAGATTTGCAATCTTGCCACGGCCATATATTTCCCTCAATGAGCGACGGCCGTGCAACAGCACCAAAAAGCCAAATAACGCTCACAACTTCTCCCAAATGGCGAATGGGACGAACGATTACGAATAAATATATCGGCATTAGAAGTAATCACATGCCGGAGTTACTATGCGGCTCACAGGTTGCAGTTTGCAGTTTGCAGATTGCAGCTTGTAGAGGAGATGCTCGGTCATAACTATGGCAATTTATTGGCTGCATGAAAGAACATATTATTTCAAATGCGGCGAGCAGAAAAATTATGGACGGACAGGGCTGGGATGGTCAGCTGTCGGAGACGGAGAGTGCTTCCCCTCCCCCAAAGACCCCCATTCATTTGAGGTGCTGCCAATAAACTTATTTCCTACCGAAGATGAGTTTTATATGCGCCTCCATGTGTGCGATACACGGATACGCTATATGCAGCGAACTAGAATTGTTCTTAGCGAAAGTTTCGCTCTGACGCTAGGGGTCTATTATATGAGAGAGACCTTTTGGACTTTGTGCTGCAGGCGAACCGCTTGCCGTCCGAGGGGTTCATTGCATCATTGATGAGCGCACCGGAGCTGGCTGGCTGGCTGTTTGGCAACAAATTTATGGCAAAGTGTGAATCTTTCGTGTTGCACATCTCTCGCTGTACAGCACACACATCCGGGTTCATCGGTAGATACTTCTATCTAACTTCTATAACCGCGATGGTTTGTTTTGTGTTTTCGTTTAATCAACACGTGCGTGAGCTGATGGTCAGTCGAATCTAATGCAAGGTTACGCGTCGAATTGCGGCGAGTGTGTCCTTCGATGGTTCTTTGGTATGCATAATGTGGGAAGCCGTTAAGCTCCGCAGTGGGGTACGATTTCACTTATGGAAATTTTCGGTTATAAGAAGTTTATGTGAGTTTTGAACGCAATTTTCTTAAACGCATCACGCTTGCTAAGTGTCTAAGCGTGTTAACCCAGTTCGAGTCGTCGTACAGTTGTACAGTGAACTGAATAAGTGATGAGAACTTTTTTTGCGATTTTGCTTCCGTGTTTTCTAGGTACGTTTGGCTGAATTAATAGAATTTGCATGGCCTAACAGGTGAGGAATGATGTCATCGATTGTTGTGGTGGCTGAAATCGGATGCGTTTTATAGTTAACGACGAGGGGTGAAGTAGTCTGTTAGTATTTTGGTTAAGGCTGTGGTATATGTATCTAGGTGCAGTATTTATTCATTGGCATTCCCAAATCCCAAGTAACAATTTGACTTTGGTATGGCGCTACCAAGGTTATCCCCTCCTGCAATATTCGGCCCTAGCGAGGTATCCGTCGGAACGGAAAATTCTCCGCAACGCATACTCTGTCGGAGACTCAAATCCAAATCGAAAACAAATTCCGCAACCAATTTCTGTCGGAGGATATCGGAACCTAGCTGTCAAAAATTAAAGAAAAAAAATGCACTTCATCGCACTTCAACGTAATTCGCCGATACGCGTTACAAAATGTCGGAGAAATAATATTCCGAATAGATGTTCCGAAGAATACCTCGAAGCAAAAATCATCCGAATTGTATAAAATCGGAGAATTTTCCGTTCTGACGGATACCTCGCTAGGGCCGATTGACTGTACTACTAGTAGGTAAGTATAGTAGCTGCTATACCAATTTTCTACAGATAGTCATTAAAGCATCTAAGTACTGTCAGGTGTCATTGTAGGTACTTGGAGACCATCTCATTTTTTCGCTCCACTCAAAGGATCCTTCAAACATTATCTGCTGAGCTCAATGTGCTTGCCTGTCGTTTTTTGCTTTTCAGCGTCTTAATTTCTATCAATTAGACACTCCGCCCTATAAAATCTGGCTTTCGAAAGGTTCAATGAGCCCACGGGGATGTACTTCTACAATTTTGTGGCAAAATAATGTGGAACCTCGATGTTAAAAAGTGTAATTTATTTGGGGGATGTTTGCGCCTTTAATTCCTGAAGTTTTGACAAGGTTCGTATATTCCTTTATGGCATGGAGCTCTTCCTGAAATTCACTGGGGCTTCCATTTTGGAACCATCGGCACACCACTTTAGGCCGTTTCGGCAGTTTGGTCGGCTATTGCTAACCTTTTAGTGACCTCCGTGGAGAATCCTTAAAGAAAGGTTTTCTGTTTGACATTAATCTTGAAAAGTTGGTTTTCTAAGAACAACTTAGCTCTAAGAATAAGATTATGATTTTGAGTTTATTGTCTTATTTTTATTTTGCGAAGAATAAAACTTACCTGTTGCATCTGTCGTTCTGGTTCTTCTTATCCTAAATTTTATCGAAGCCTAAACTGCACTGTTTTACTATAGACAGGCTTCTTAAATGATGCATAATGTTTGAGGAAGCGATCCTCTGAAATGATACTCCAAGACTTAAGGACTAGATCTTACAGAAAACATATGCAGGAATATAGAAAACACAATTTTCTTGTTTTAAGAATTGGTGCAAATATTATAAAGTACAAGCAAACACAAATGCAATACTGTTCATGAAACATATGCTATTAAAAAGGAAATTTTTAAAAGTCTTAATCTTAGACTTGCTAAATTTCAGAAAAAAAAAATCTTAAAACAAGAACACAGTTCTTGCGGTCAAAATGCGTATTTAACAAACTCTTTCTTCAATCGAAAAAAATCTCTTTTATTTAGGAAAAAGTCGAAAAATCAATAAATATTATGCAAAATAAATCCAAAAAATATTTTCTGAAAATAAGAATATTTCAAGATTTTTTTTTCGTATTTTAAGTCATTTATAGATATAGTTAAAAATCAATGCCATCTTTAACTTTTAATTTCAGTTAAGATGAAAAATGGTTTCCATGTTTTGAAGATCACCTGAACTCATAGGCTCTAATCCACCGCTCGTTATAGAACTGTGCAGAAATTTCATGAGTCATTGCAAAGTGAAAAGTAGAGTTTTGTTGTCTCTTTAATTTCCTACTTACGGAAGAATGCTTCGTTTTAACTTAATAATAATCAGCCGTCTCTTTAGAGGAGGTCTTTCTTGAGCTCAAATGTCTGCAGAAACTAACGTTACCAGTCGTCATCTGTCATCTGTATATAAGACATTAAGCTGAGTTCCAAGCCTCTGCAAATATCAAGATACGTTTGAAATGACGACGTATGACGTTAAATTTTTCAGGAGCTGTCGGACGAGGCAGTGTAAATTCCGCTGGATTGGCTACTTACTAAGAAAACCAAATGACGCAAAGCTGTCCTTTGAATAGAAGGTAGGTTAGAAGAGACGAACAACCTTCGCATAAGTTACCACCCAAGGAAACTAATCAATCTAGTCTCCCTCTCTGACCGCTGCACTTTTAACCCAGAACGTGTCCAGTTGCAAATGGATCATCTGGAGTTACCCAAGGTTTAAGCGCCATTTAGTAAAAAAAAAACTGCTCCCGAACATTCCCATCAACATGCCTTCCATTCAGCTCTTCAGCTCAACCCACATAAATCAACCTGCCAATCCCAGTTTTCATCACAGTATTTAACATGCCAAGTTGAATTCGCTCAATTAACCCATGTTTACATCGATGTTACAACACATTTTGTATGTCTCTACCTGTGGGCTACAACCATAAACCACCAGCGATCGATCGCGGAACAATCATCTCAATCCTCGACCACATTGCGTACACCACACGAACAAATCATTCGCCATAAGTCCAAGAGCTGCAAGCCAGCAAAAATGTTTTTTCCCACTCGACCGCCACGACAAGGAGACACCAGACACACACAAAATTGCACAATAAAAATCGCAACCTGCAACGCGCGCCGAATCTGGCCGATCCAAATACGACCCCAGCAGCGCTTGATCAATTTCATGCTGCTTCGACAATTTGGCCGTAAAGACGTCGATTTTCACACGTACCCCAGACTGACAGCGACAGGTTGTGTGGGTAGCAGCCGGCACCGGCTAGTATATCTCCAGCTGAATGTAAACAAAGCTTCCAACATGTAAACTGTCAACCGACGACGCTACCGCCACCGCTGCGCGATGTTTTGCAATTTTTGACAAATCGCTCTTGTAGATTGTATCCCAAAAAATACCGATTGACATTTTTGTTCGTACGGATAGGGACGCCCGTTTTGGTAAGGCCCAGCTTCGGAAATGGGCCTTTGATTTCCATTTGAATTTTTCACATACCCCGCAACTGGGCAGGCTGAAGATGGTGGTGGATGGTGGTTCGGTGCGCGCGTATATGGCCGTTTTATTTCGTCTTACACTGTGGCGCTGAGCTTGTGGCCATAGAACAATTGGTAACTGCATTAGCAGAGGCGAAACATGACAGGAAACATTGTTGTTGCGGCCGTTTTGGCCAAGATGGTTGTGCGGTACACATGTAGCTAGCGTTAGCGTCTACCGTGCGCGCCGCTGTCTTGCGGTAGTGAGTTGAAGTTTTGCGGCAGCCATGGGGTCAGTGTTGGGTATGGAGCGTCTCTGCGTTGGCGGTGTCGTAAGAGATTTCAATTTCAGCTAATGCAAGTAATTGTTATTGGATGCGGATTTACAATATCGATGCGCGAGTGAGGGCATGTGTGTATAGGAACGGTGGTGTGTTTCCCATCAGGTATAGGCTGTGGGAAAATTTAGTTCTGAGACGGATTATGGTTTTGGATTACACATACGAAGTTCGAACTGCGATTAGATTGGTTTGGATTTAATGAGATGGATGGAATTTTCAACTCTAACCGCTGGCTTCTATGAGGTTTGTATTCTAATTTGGTGGTTGATAATGAAGTGGAAGGCTTGTGACATCAGCAAAACTTCAAAATGGGGATCATAGAATTTTGTAAAAATTATTGAACCCCCACAGTTTATCGACACATCTTGTACTGAAAGTCACATGTAGAATTTTTTACTCACTGTCACAAGAGGTTTTCTACCACCTTTGACAAAGTGAGAGGAGATGGTAGCCTTGTGTTCTACGACCGAGGTCTTTGGTTGGTTGGTTGGATTAGGTGGTTGCTTTCCTTCCATCCTAATTTTGAAACCACAACTAGTAGAACCTGGAACCAGCCTGAGGAGTTAAGAAATTTGATGATGTTGTTGAAATGAATGCCCCGGATGGCCGATAGATCGTCAAAGAAGTGACCACCTAGGGCACTGTATCTTGTTTTAGGTAGAGCCGGACATTCGCAAAGAAGGTGGAACACTGTTTCACTTTTGTTAGTGTCAGCGCAGCTACGACAGTGGGCGTTGTGGGGGATGCCTAGCTTGGCTGCGTGTGTTCCTATAGGCCAGTGGCCCGTACTAATCGCCGTAAGTCTAGCGACATCTGCACGCGTTCTGGGAACCCAGACGAAAGTGATTTCAAACCGATGGCCATTTTCTCCCTGCAGTCCACAACAAGTTTAGATGAAGACCTGGCCGAAACCAAGGCCTTAATCGCGGCCTGACTTTCAACGAAGATGCCTATTTTTTATCGGGTGTCGCACGCTTCACAACTATACTACACGCTTCCCCAATAGCCAGAACTTCTGCCTAAAAGACGCTGGCTGTATTGGGTAGGCGAAAATACATGGAAACATCTAGTACGGATGAGAAAACGCCCGCCCCCACTCCACAGTTCATTTTGGAACCATCTGTGAAAATGGGTATATCGAATTCATTTACGAGCGCGTTCCTTTCTGACCAGGTCTTTACTTTTAAAATACTTTCTTAGTCCGAAAAAGTTATAGATTGACCAGATTGACTTTTCACTTGATTGATCTCTGTGCCGATGTTATTTTGTGAGGTTAGATTGGAGTCTTCTGCTAGACACGTCGCTCAGTGCACAAGCGCTGTTTAATTCTTGTAAAGGGTTTTCGAATAGGGATTAAGGACTTTAAAATTTTGACAGTTTATAGGGGCCATATTGTTGAAGCTACATCTGGCAAATTGGCTGTCATTGATCTAGTTTGCTTTACCGAATCACCTGGGACAGACATAGCGTTTAACAACACGTGCAAATATTGATAAAATTGATTTATCAAAAGCAGTCGGAAACTGACCCTAATTTTCATCAAATACCTAATTATATTTAGCGATGAGGCCCATTTCTGGATGAAACGGTACGTCAACAAACAATATTGTCAAATTTGGAATGATACTAATCAACATGAGATCCAAGAGCGTCCAATTCTTCCCGAAAAAGTCACTGTTTGGTGTGGTGGAGCGCTTCAAGTCGATTGCATACTTCTTTTGACCTGAATTGGATGATATGGACAACAACGACTTGTGGCTTCAACAAGACGGCGCTAGGTGTCAAACAGATACATTGGAAATTCTGCACGAGCGATTCGAGGGCAGAGTCATCTCACGTGGAGGTGATGTGAAATGACCATCGATGTCGTTTTCTAAAGTCGCAGATCTATGTGAATTATCCACGAACCACAGGGTCCTTCAAAGCCAACATAACCCATGCCGATGCCATTTGCCAAATTCTATTTGAATTATTCGCCAGAGTCACGGAAAATTATACATTTCGTATGCGCGTCACCCAGGGAAGCCGCGACGGACATTTGAACGATGTTATGTTCTATAGTAACATAACATATTAGCGCTTAGTGAAAGACCCTTTGGCTAGAGAGAGTCCATATCATCCTTTATCAGCTCGAAAGTCGCCCTCATAAATTGGCTAACAATGGTAAAATTCAAAAATACCCTGCCTACTTTTAGGAGTCACTTCTAAACGCTTAAGCGTAGACTAAGCTGATGGAATTCTTCCATAATGTCGGTTTGTGCAGTGGATACATTATTTTTATGGTTGTAGAATTAATTCAAACCCCCAGTGCTATGCAATATAAATATCCATTCAACAGAGAAACGTCATTCACAATAATTTTAAAAAAGAGAAATTCTTGGGCAGAATTTTTTTTTATAAATTTGTTAAATAAATATATATGAATTATTGAAAATAATAAAAATAAACTTCCTTGACGAGGTTACTTACCCCTCAGTTCACGAGCAATGCTGGTGGTTAAGTACAGTTTAGACTCTAGGCCAATCAGTCTGTTGTCAGATAGACAGAGCTTCGTCTAACAGAAATTTAATTCGATGTTTTATTCAACTTGTAGATGCATCTGTACTTAGATCGCGTACATAAGCCACCGAAATGGGACTTTTGCTTTGCATCTGAGGCCTAGAAGATATCGTGTGTGGAACACCTCAATACGTGATACCGATAGGAATCGAAGTTGAGGAGGTGTCTTACTCACATAGGGATGCCAGACGTCCCCCTTTAGGGGGGACAGTCCCCTCTTTTCATACCAAAATGCTGTTTGTCCCCCTAACACAAACTACTGTCCCCCTTAATAAGTCAAAATTCAATAAAAGAAAACATTCAGCTTAAAATTTTGAAAATACTTTCTTTTAATATGTTTAACAAGATTCTTTGTGAACACTTCCATTTGAAGTGCAAAGTGCAAAATGCAAGAAAACTTTCAAAGCTGAATGCATCCACTCATGAACTACATCTCACTCACGTTTTCTCCGTAAGTTTTTGTTTTGTACTGTCATCATTTATTTCATATTTTTTTGACTCTAGTTCAATAATAAAAAAAACCATATTTGTCCCACTTTGTCCCCCCTAGAAAACTCCCTTTTAGTATTTTTTAATAGCCACATAGCCACTTTTTTTGTTCACACACTTAAGAATCACAACTGTCAAAAATTAATACTTTCGTGAAATCATAGTTAATTCGTGAATGTCACTGAAAAACGCAAGATCAGCATCCTGAAAATCAAACGAGTGACGCCATTGTTTATACAGCGCGGTACTAAAAATCATATTTTGTGTTTAAGCCAAATTTTGCGAGCTCACAAAAATTTTCCATATAAAGTTAGCCAAAACACAAAAAAAAAACCGATGCAAAAATAGCCATTAAAAAAACTAACTAAAAATAGGAAAAAAAAGCTTTAAAATCTCAATAAAAACACATAAAAAACACTGTAAAAAAATCAAAAACTTCTTCAAAAAATCTACAAAAAAGCGAACAGAAAATCTCCCCTTAATACGCTCCGAGAAACGCTTTAAAAACGCCTCAAAAAATCATTTAAATTGGTCTGAAAAACGCTCCAAAGATCGTTTCAAAAACTTTCCAAAAAAAACAACACCAAAATATTAAATATTGAAATAATAATCTAGGCAACGCTCCAAATCGTTTTAAAAAATGCCTTTAAAGTAACGAAACAACGCATTAACAAGTGAACCGAAAAAAAACCTAAAAAGCCCCAAAATTGCACCGAAAAATGAATCCAAAAACGTCATAAAAATATTTTACTCCTCGTAAAACGCACTGACAACACCAAAAAAAGGAAAAACACATAAAACGCTCCGAAAAAACGCCCATATAATTAAAAAATGTTCCAAAAAACCATTGAGTATTAATTTTTGTCCTTCATGTACCTACTTAGATGGTTTATCTTCTTTAATTTATATTGCTTGAACGAAAATTAAAATTTCCCTAAACTCAACTCGGCGCAGTGGCTTAGTGGTAGTGTGTTGGGCTACTAAGCGAGGGGTCTCAGGTTCGAATCCCGAAAGGGCCAAATTACATCTTAAGGTTTTTTTCCACTGCGCCACCTCTCGCGAACGTCTGACAAACATCCGAGAGTAAAACTGTCATGAATGAGCTTCTCAATTAGCCGTTTGGATTCGGCGTAAAATTGTAGATCCCTTCCATTCGTCCCAAAAATTGAAAACCCACACAAAACGAATGGTTGTGAGAAGGTAGGCCTTGGGTCCCATAGACCTGTCGCGCCAAAATATTTATTTATTTATAAACTCAACTCACGCAAAAGCAAACATATTAAGTGAAACTTCTAGACTAAGTCACACATTAATTAAATAAAACAAAAAAAAAATGCTTACATATTTTGCTAAACTTCAAATCGACCCATACCTAGCTGAAAACCCAGCAAAGCACAGGTTCTGGTAAGTACCTACAACATGCAGTTGACCGTGCGAAAAAACTGTTTGCTGTGTGAGAAAAGTTTCGACCCTCTTTAAAGTTGAGAGATGGTCCTTATGAAGTTTTTTAATGGTAACACAAAGTTGAGATGATATAAAACTTGGTCTTTCAAGGACAAATTGGGCGACTGTTTTTGTTGGTGCGATATCAAAATATAGGGTCCAAACCTCTGTTTCGCCCTTGTGGGTACCAGCAGGGATTTTTGCAGATAAAATACATGATAATGGGTGTTTAAAATACTTTTAGGCGTTTAAAATCCTTTAAGGCATTCCCAGTGGGCCCTATGTAAAAATAAGTAATGAGGCTAATAGTCTCAGGCGTTTTTCCCAATCTGACAGACCTGACAGAATTATTGTATGGGAATACATCAGAAAGCAACCGTCTACCATCCCACTACCGCACTAACCCAATGCCTCGTATCACAGTAACAAATCACACACAAGGGCACTTTCTAACCCAAGTTCAGACAATTACTGCATTTCCTACAGCGAAACAACTGACGACTAATTCCGCTGACGACATAATGCACTTGAAATTTTTGAGGAAACACAATTTTCCATTTTCCTCTCACAAGTAGAGTTGCGCGAGTTTGTGTTGTGTCTCGCGTCTCACCCAAATGTATGCGCTCTTTTGTATATAGATAGACGCAGTCACTGCACTTACGCTTAACATCTTAATCACAATCGTGAGAAGTTCTCACCGGAAAAAAGAAGAGATGTGTCCATTGTTCGCGTCTGGGAATGTATGAAATAAAATAAAATAAAAATAAAATCTACAGTGGAAAAGGGGAAACCAAACAAAAGTTCTTAATTAATTGTTTTTTTTTTTGTTCCTTTTAATTGGCCAAGCGGGAGCGTATAACTTTCGATTGGATGCGGTGTTCTTCCTACGGGAATGTATTTCTTTTTAGAGCATTTTAATGCAAATCGTGGGCAGTAGTTTAAATGGAGGTCCAAGAAAGTGCGAAATTGCTGTATAACTACTAAATTATGTCCTCAGGTCGGTGGTGGGTGTCTTTTACTTGATTGAGCGCCAGTGGACTATGATTGGGATGATAGAGCCGATAAAGACGCAGTACTTTTCAAGACTAAGCTCTTTCGGATATCACCTCGCTATAACTGGAAAGAGTGGTAGTATGTAGAAACAATACAAATGGGTTTTAAGAAACACAAATTTTTCAAAGTATCTGCATAAAAATATATATTTATTTCTGTGCACTTCCCTAAAGAGGATATATTTTTTTATGCTTAACTTTTAAATTAATAAGAAGGTTAATGCTTTTCTCTACTTTATATTGCTAAACCGCCAGTGCTTGCTTTTTAGTTTGATTTTCCTTTTCCAACGCCTAAAAGGAGTACCTATTCAGAGAGAAGGATGAACTATCTGTTCACTTAAGTTCCATACACCATACCTGAATACCTACTTTTCCCAACATTCTCATTACCTTAGGCGAAAATTTTAGGGGAATTGCAACAACAAACACAAATGGTCAAGGACACAGGTAGAGAAAGTGGCCAGTGGCGTGAGAAGGTTGCAATAGACATCTCGGAAAATTTAGATGGAAGAATTATGAGCGTTCAGCAAAATACACGCGATAAAAATATGTATTTTAATTGAACTTCCTGGAGAAATAAAAGGAAGTATGAGAAGGGGCGCAGTGGCTTAGTGGTAGTGTGTTGGGCTACTAAGCGAGGGGTCCCAGGTTCGAATCCCGAAAGGGCCAAATTACATCTTAAGGTCTTTTTTTCACTGCGCCACCTCTTGCGAACGTCTGACAAACATCCGAGAGTGAATAAGCTTCTCAATTAGCCGTTTGGACTCGGCGTTAAATTGTAGATCCCTTCCATTCGTCCCAAAAATTGAAAACCCACACAAAACGAATGGTTGTGAGAAGCTAGGCCTTGGGCCCCATAGACCTGTCGCGTCGCGCCAAAATATTAATTTTGTTTTTTTATGAGAAGGGGACATGCCATGGATTTATATTTTCCTGCAAGGGTTCAAAAATCGGTCGTTTTCTTAGTAAACGGATACCTCGCTAGGAACAAATATTTATAAGCGTTTTTTCACGCGTGTTCTGAAGCGTATTTTAAAGCGGTTTTGAAATAATACCCCAATAAAAAAAGGCCCCAAAAGAGAAAACGAAATAAGACCCCAAATTTGCGGTGTTCTTTCATAATAAAATAACACCCCAATTTGAGATATGAAATAAGTCCCCACCGCGATGAAATAAATGATGAAAATAATAACTTGCATTTTCTTTTAAATATTGCAACATTTCATTGTAACATTTTCATTTATTAAAAGGAAAAATAACGGAAATAGGTACCTAAAAACAAATTTGTAAATATTTTTAAATTTTAATTTTTAATAAAATAAGCTATCTATAACATTTAGAAATAATGAAAATGTGGTAAAAAAAATCGCGCGATTTTTGCCTGCGGCGCTAAAATTAAAACAATTTATTTCATTAATATAACGGGATTACCTCGTCAATATTCAATATTAAATATAGATGACTAGGAGCTGGTTAAACAACCTTTGGGAACTATTTTAAAAGTTCCGTCCATTAAATATTTTTTATTCGGCGAAGGTATATTTTTCTTTAGGTATTTCGCTTATTATTTTTAAGGGCGTAAATATACAAAAAGCATATTTTTGGTCTTCAAAAATACAAACCTATCACTGAACTAACGAAAACTATCCGCGAATAAAATACTTAAATACCTACCTGCAGATAAGAAAATTAACTGTTAATAAAGTTCTTGGATTATATTTCACATTATTGCAAAAATAAGAAAAATTAAATAAGAACCCAAATTTTAGTTTTAAAGAAATAAGACCCCAATTTTCATTAGAAAAAAAGGCGCAAAAAAGGAAATAACATTTCCTTCATTTCTTTGGGTTCTTATTTCGCAGAGCCGTCAAAGGCTACTTAATTTGCTCATGATCTTCAACCTCTAATGACGTTTAAGGAATCCCGGACAGTTGCTCGTCGTTTTGTACCCTAGATCCTAAAGCATTGTTCAACACCATCTTCGATACTGAGATTTCTTTTTCTGTCTACAGAATTTCCTTAACAACCGTACCGGAAGAAGTTTTATATTCTTTGAAATCCTTTCCGCCGGTCCCTGAACCCCGAGTACATACCTTCAGGAAGTGCAGCTGCTAATACCTCTTTGAAGCCCTAGTGTTAATTGCAGCATGGTTTGCCTTATCACATTGGTTTCTTCATTAGTTCGTATTTTTAAGTCACCAAGGTGATTGATGTGCATAACTCAACCACACGAGTCGTATAAGTAGTTATTTTTGTCCTTTTTATGAACGGTAACTACTGATTCTGTTTGTCCTTGCCTTTTCGAAAAAAAAAACATTCTACAAGGCTTGCATTTTTTTCAGTTAAACCAAATTATCAAAACAAAACAAAAAGATGTTACAAATCTTTCAAACTCAAAGGCAAATAGACTGGAAATATTTTTTATTAGCAGGGTGAGAGGCAGAGGTTTAATTAATTTATTAAGTTGTTTTTGTTCTTTTAACGTTGCCAGAAAAAGGCGATTTTTTCCCCTTTTCTATGTTAGTTTTCCATTTTTCTTCTTAGAGTCAAAAAATTCCCGAAAAACGGCAAAAATTCCACAATCTGGCATTCCTGTGTGAGACCCTATAAGCCTAGCTTCTCACATCCATACGTTTTGTGTGAGTTTTTCATTTTCGGAACGAATGGAAGGGATCTACAATTTTATGCCGAGTCCAAACGGCTGATTGAGAAGCTCTTCCATGACAATTATACTCACGGATGATTGTCGGACGTTTGCGAGAGCTGGCGCAGTGGGAAAAAAAACTTAAGATGTAGTCCAACACACTAACCTTTAAACCACTGGCCTTAAGGTGTCTATGAAGGTCAAAAACACTGTCTGGACTGTGGAGTGTAGTGTTAATTTGAAGAAGTAATAGGTGCAAACTGTTCTTCCACATCCAAAACTAAAGGTCCAGCACTTGACAACTGACTAAGCTCGATTTCTGATGTTCCTTTTATAAGTGGTGGTCCCACGATTACTCAATAGATACACCCTAATCATTAAAAGTTCACACAGCCAATTGAGTTTGACTTGACTTCCGTCTTATGACTGACATCTCTAAGTTCAAAGCTCAATGCAACCCCCTGATCTTGGCGCGTCACAATAGCTGCAACGCATGTCTCTCAACCCATTCGCACATTTCCTTTACCGAGGTCATCTTCACATTCGGTCCAATTTCGTGTCAAGAAACCCAATTCGAGTTTCCTGATCTACAAAAAAAAAACACACACAAAAGAGACAAGAAACACACACTATAACGGAAATACATTCCACGCAATTAAATGCCCATTACCACACTCAACTGAAAAACCATTAAACTACCATTAAGCGTATTTTTTTTTTGTCGCTGTCCCATTAATCAATATCGGAACTCGATTTCTTTTTATCACAAAACAGACCAAAGTGCTTCGCCACACCGCCAATCGATATGAATATCAACCCAGCCCATCCAATAAACAAATAAAAATCAACAAAAATATTACTATACTCAGTGCTGCCACAAGAGAAAAAATTTGCGGAGCAAATTTGCGTAGCAAAACCTAATTTGCGTAGCGAAACTCAAAAGTCCAAAATATATTATTTTTTTTCGAAAGCAAACAAAAAAACACTTAATTATTTATTCAAAGTAAATATGTTTTTAAGGACTAGTTGAAGTATACTTGTTGGGTACGGTACAAAAATATATAAGTTGGTGTGGGAAAGTGAGTAAAGATTGAATATACTTTCGTTTATTTTTGTTTTCAAGAAAAATTCCAAGATATTATGCTGACATTTCGTGCTTTAAAAAAAAGTAGCAAAATAGACGTTTTTAGAGAGAGTGCGTAGCAGCGTAGCAAACAAGGAATCGCGTAGCAATTTTGCTACGATCGTAGCAAAGTGGCAGCGCTGACTATACTCTGTCCAACAAAAATTGTCAGTACAGGCCTTATGGAGGAGCTTTTTTTCTACCAATGGTGCCTGTAGATGCTCTCACGGCACTTAAACACAAGAATTGCCAATGAAATAAAAACCAAACCACTGTCATACAAAGGAATTGTTGTTGTCATTTGCCTAAAATTTGGCAAGGAGCTCACTGCAACCACTCTGCCACACAACTGCAGGCAGAATGAATGAATGATCGCTTGTGTTCGCTTGCAGTGTGTGTGACTGAAGCACATCAGAAGAGTGTTACCATGTGTACAATGAAAGGATATCATCAAGGGTTTTTCTATGGATTCTGTCAAAGAACTTTCGGTTTTCGTGCTTTTGAGAACGAATTTTTATGTGGGGTGTTACCATTCGGTTTTAATTTGTTTGTATTTCTGAAGGATCAAATAATATTCAGTTAAAATATTTTTTTCAATGTTGTCTTTAGAAAAGGGTTAATTCGTGAAGTGTTTTAATGCATTCATTTCATTCACGGAACAAGTGATCATAAGTGCGTTGTAGTGATATTGTTTTTTTTTGCGATATCGTATTAAATATTTTAATAAACAACTCTAAGTTCCTACATATTTTCAGCCCTAGTCATGAGGGCAAATTTCTGCATAGTTGGGTATAATGAGCTCATGGGTAGAGCACACATTTTTGGCATATTTTAGCATTTTTGTCATCAAATAGTTTTTCACACTGAAATATCAAAATGACCAAGCAGGTAAACCTATACTACGTATTGTCGATCTTTGGGTTTTACCAAAACAAACAAAGTAGGCCTAATCTACTGGGAATACCATAGAAAAACCCTCACGGGAAAAGGAAAAAGATAAACTGAATTTATTTCGTTCAGCAATATTTTTATTTTAAATTGGAAGGTGGTAACCCTAACAGTTTTTCTCTCTGAGTTATGGTGAATTTTCATACAAACTACGGCAACCCTGTGAGAGCTTTAAAGAGGGACAGAGTTATGTAAGTCATTGCAACCAGACTGAGAGACAAACATCCTATCTTTCCTGTACTGACAATTTTTGTTGGACAGAGTCAGAGTATATCCATTAATGAGTAGGGACACTCTCGACTTTTTCGTTATCAGTTCTTACGTTTGTGTCACACAGACACTAGAAGTAGATGGATATAAAAAGTACTGTATAAGAGAGGGATAAAAGAGGATGATCGTTTTTTTTGGAAACAGGCACAGGGTGCACCCTTTAAAAAAGGCAACCACTAACTTGTCATACATTTTTATTAAAAATTAAATAAGAATTACATGTGTGTTACGCTAAGATATTTTTGCTTATTTTTTGATAATTCTATTAAATTTTTTTGATAATGTGATACACTCCAACACGTACATAAAACTTTATAAGAAATTCGTTGTTTTGATTTTTACAGCAAAAGTATTCAAATTCATTTTTTAATATATTATACACTAGCTGTACTCCCACGGCGCTGCCCGTGCCTTTCGTATTAAGTCCCGCCACAATTCGCAGAGTCGTTTTTTAAGGGAGGTGCAACGGGCCAACGGCGCCCTTTTTGATAACTGCCCCATTGTGTTGAACACCATTTACAAAAATTCAAGGCTTCATAAATGTCCGGATACCTATAGCAATTTAATTATTTTGTTACCTATATGGCAAGTGCCATATCCCGATTATTTTTTGCAAATGGCTTTGTTAACGAAAGAACCAAATTACATCTTAAGGTTTTTTCCACTGCGCCACCTCTCGCGAACGTCTGACAAACATCCGAGAGTAAAACTGTCAAGAAAGAGCCGTTTGGACTCGGCGTAAAGCTCTAGATCCCTTTCATTCGCCCCAAAAATTTAAAACCCACACAAAACGAATGGTTGTGAGAAGCTAGGCCTTGGGTCCCACAGACCTGTCGCGCCAAAATATTTATTTATTTATTTTTAATAGAAGGTTTTCTATTTGTATTGTTTTTGATTGCACTTTGTTTCCATTAGGGCCCAAAACTATACTATCTTTCAAGTTGGAATCAACCATGCGCATTCACAAAGTTTCATTGAAATCGGTTGAGCGGCTCTGAAGACCGACCACAGCGCCACCTGTTGATTCTCTCGTACTTAGCAGTAAAGTGTTTCTATCACAAAAGATCAACAAACTGTGATTTTGAAAATATTTCTTTTCTATATTTGAAGTGTCTACTCGATTTCTATCCAGTTTATTTTTTTTTTTTTTTTCAAAGTGCGTTTCCCCATGAAAAATGTAATGTGTGCTTACAACGGCACCTGTTGAGTATTTTCCAACTTTTCTTTTCTTCTAAACCATCGCTGATGTAAGACAAACAAAACAAAACAAAGATCATTCAAATTGGTTGAGCCGTTCTCGAGTTTTAAGCATCCGAACAAACCAAGATCCATTTTTATATATATAGATTTCCGTTTCAAAATTATTGCAAAAGTATAAATTGGGAAAACGAGAAATAAATTTTTGCTCCAGGCTCTCTAACGCATCTTAAAAGTTTTGAGGAGGGCGCGTTAATTGCGCACCTTCATATTCTTTGAAATCAGTGAATATGGAGGAAACACTAGGTTTCTGACTTAATTCCAACTCACACTTGTGTTTTTGACGGTATTTTTTTTAAATATAGCCTGCAAAATAATAAAACGCATTTTCACTACCGAAATCAACAGTTTTATAGTCAGATTCGGTTTTGAAAATGTCTATCACTTTGTCCCTCTTTCTTGGTGATTTCATTTCAACGTCGGGAAGCTCTAAAATTGCAGTTGGCTCGCAGTTTCCGTGGGTTATATCCTCCATGTACTTTGCTGAAAATGATCTTTTAAATGCACAAATGAATTGAAATGGAGTCAGTAACTTGTTATTTCCTCCTCGGTTGCGTAAAACAGCAAAGGTATTTTCCAGACAATCTTGATTGAGGTTTCTCGTTAAAAGGAACTCAACACCATCTGCTCTTAAATTATTTGAAATGGAAATGAGAGCATTTATATTCTGCTGCCATCCTTTTAAAAATCGCATTTTTTTAGTTACGTTGGTACACTTATCAAGAAAAGTAATATTTTGCAGAAATATATTCATATCATCCAAACAGTTGAACTTTAACTTTAAAAAAAAATCACTTATAATACTCTTATTTTTGCACTGAAAACTAACACGCGTCACCCCGTATTGTTTTTTCTTGACTTGTTTCGCAGCACTGATAAGAATGCAAGTCAACACGCCTTTGGAAATACATTACGAAAAAACCAAAGCACCGCCTACCCCACCTTATTGCAAAACCAGTGTGACCAATTACCATAGAAACTAGAAAATAATGAGTCAAATAATTTTTATTATTACTGGGCGGATCACAGGATTGCATTATTTTCAGGGAAGTCAAAGCAAAGGAAAAACCTTTAGGTTCATGTTTTTTACTGAAAGGTAATTAAAGAGGGGCCTAATTAGGCGTAATTAGTGCAAAAAAAAAATCACAAAAAACCAGCCTTAAAACCATTTAAAAAAGCAAAGCAGGTAACACTTCACAAAGTGAAATGATGCACACAACGATGTTCAAGTCAAAACGCCTTTAAAAAAGCATTATGAAAAAACCCATAAACGTTCGTCTTACGAAGTGCTCAGCATGTAGTGTTACAAGGAAAATATATTGTGTGATCTTTTTTTCACAGGGGTCGTTGCATAAGGGTTAAAACAGATCCTTTCGTCCTTCTCCCACTTATTGTAGGTTTTTTTATGCATTTTTCTTTGTGGTAGAAGGAAATGCATATGTGTAGAGAGTGTCCCTACTCATTAATGGATATACTCTGGACAGAGTATAGTGGTGGATTGGATTCGATACTCCAGCAAACTACCGTGGCGACCTTGTTTGCCCACACCGCATTCGCATTTTATCATCATCTCGTCGTGGCGTCGGTCGCAATGCAGATGTGGAACTAAATGCATGCCAAACATTCGGCCGATCCCGTCGTCTACTAACAAACAAGTAACAACACACAGACCCACTTGACGACTTGACTTCTTGTCAATGGTTTCCTTGCGTCGCGCACGTATCCGTGCATCCGTACCTGATGGTGTCTTACCTGCTTTCATGTTGGGCAGCAGCAGCAGTCTGCGGGCGACTCGGTGACTCTGCGAGTTTCTTTGTGTTTATTTTTTATTTTCGAAAAAAAATTGACTGCATTCCAATCCAATGAAGAGGAAAACGATATGCAACACAAAATCACACACAAATCGGAGATCGGAGAGAAGACGAAGAAAAGCCGAGGAATGCTGTTGCAGTTGCAGGTTGGGGTCTGGTCTCTGCTCTCTGATGGTAATGTGGCAGTAAGGTGGTTGCGCATACGACCTGTTAGCCCGTGTTGTGAGCGGTTTCCGCCTCGAGCGTTGCTTACATGTTTGTCTCCGTCTCTTTCTACATATTTATGGATTGTTATTTAAAATATTTCAATTTTTTTTTCGGTTTTTAACAGGAATTTCTAGTTGTGCAGAAAACTTTTGGACGCATGGTTTGTAGATGCGAAATTAAATACGAATTTTGTGGAGCACTTTATATTGACAACGCGCAGGTTTGGTAAGTCCAAATTGCAAGTTGTTATTGGGAGAAGGTTCCATGGTGACATGGAAAGCGATTCTGGAAACGCTGGTGTTTTAATTCAAAAAGGAAGCCATCAACTGGATGAAGACAGAAAGATGCACTACTATGTTACCGATAAACATTTTGGGATTATTTGGGTTTATTTAAAAAAAAGTTGTTGTATCTACAGTTTGGATTGAATCATTATATTAATACGTAAACATTAAAAGTTTCCGTGCACTTTTTAAGTATTTATCATGAAATGAGGAGAATGAAACTTATATCATTCGAAAGGTACTGTGCCATAGATGTGCAGAAACAAAAAATCGTATAGGTATATGTCGCCATCAAGACTGGTAAAATGAAGCTAAGAATTTCCCATACAAAAAGCTTAGCAGTTAATCGAAAGCATTTTGTTGCCTTTCCATTTGTCGCCGTCATGTTTCCATAGTAACGAATTTAATCGTCTTAGTTTAGAACCTGTTGGAGAGTCTCATCAACCCATAAAGATATGCAATTTAATTACCCCTAAAAGTAAGCAATCATAAAATCATATTTAAGGGGCATTGCAGTTATTTGCGAGGTGTTACTATGGAAACGATCATTCATGTTTTGCTCTTTTCCATTCTTTTTTCAAAGCGGAAAGTTATATGAATTAAGACTAAGATCTTAGGGAATGTTCTTCTTGAAGAATCTTACAAATGTCAACTTTTCGTCATTCTAAAGCATTGGGAGTGGGTCCCGTAGGTCGATTCACTCAGTTTTGTATCGTGGAAAATCTGCTCGTCGAACTGGTATTCAGTCTCGAATAACAGACATGTGAGATTGGTTCCTTCTCTGTTCGTAAAAAGACATTCACTAGAATAGAAACGTCCCGCTTCTCCCGATGTAAAGGGTGTTTTGCAGATGTATAAAACTTTGAGATGGAATAAAACAAAGATGATTTTTTTAAATTGACGTGAAATTTACTTTATTTGAAAGATAATCTTCTGGCATTATAATTTAAAAATATTATTTCTGGCATATGACAGCCACGGCTGGCTCAGTCTAATCTGGAAGTCCAATTTTCTATGACTTTTCCCAACATTTGTGGCCGTAGGTATATCGGCAATAACGCGGCGAATGTTGTCCTCCAAGTGGTCAATCGTTTCGGGTTTATCGGCGTATACTAGCGACTTCACATATCCCCACAGAAAATAGTTCAGCGGCGTTAAATCGCACGATCTTGAAGTCAATTCACGGGTCCGCAACGTGAAACTATGCGGTTACCATGGTAGGTAAGTTGGTGCCCTTATGGCGGTTGCCACGGCTTCACGTAGACCATCGGTTGGGTCCATTGTGTCCAATTACGGGTACCATCCATTGAGAACCTGTCAAAAAGATTAATTACACCGCTTATTAAATTGAGCCCCATAGATTTAGTAAGAATCACTTGGGGGGTCTTAAAGCTCTGTTAAGTGCAGGTTCTTTAGTTTGTCCTGAGAGTAGCTGATGATGCAGAGTCAGTGCATCTACAAGAACCATCCAGATTTGAGTATGAATCTCAGTAGTTCTTTAAGATCCACATTCTCCAGATCCTCCAGCTCATCAAAGAAGTAGCTATTAAGAAACCTTTTCCTATTATTTTTAAGGGCCGGGCATTCGCACAACAGGTGACGTACAGATTCTATTTCTTCAACGTCCCTGCAGCTTCTGCAAAAGTCATTATGCAGTATACCCAGTCGTTCCGCATGTACGCCTATCACACAGTGTCCAGTAATGACCCCCGTGAGCATGCGAATGTCTCTGCGACTCAGTCCGATCAAATATTTCGATCTCTTTTTGCTCACCTCTGGCCATAGTTCTTTTGTATGCCTGCAGGTATTGATATTGGTCCAACGAAGATTTGTTTTGCTCCAAGACTCAATGTCAATCTTCCTTACAAGCGTACTCAGCGGAGTTTTTACTGATTTTAGGGCCAACGACTCGTGTAGTTTCGACCCACTTCTAGCAAGTTCATCCGCATGTTCGTTACCTGCGATATCCATATGTCCTGGTACCCAGCATAGGGTCACCATGTTGACTTGTGATATTTCGCCCAGATATTTCTTGCATTGTCTTACTGTCCTTGACTTCACCACGACCGACTCCATGGCTTTTATGGCCGCTTGGCTGTCAGTGTAGATAGTGATTTGTTTGTTGACAATGTTTCGTCTATTGATGTCTTTCGCCCCTTGGGTTATAGCTGCAATCTCTGCTTGAAAGACACTGCAATCATCACTAATACGGAATGATTCTTGCAGGTTCAATGTTTCGCTGAAAATGCCCGCACCTGTACCGATATCCATCTTAGAACCGTCGGTATATAGGGCTATCTCCTCTTTTGTCGTAATCGTTTTGTTCTCCCACTCGCTTCTTTCGGGAATTCTAGTATTGAATCTCCTTTCAAAATCGAGAGTGGCGGGCAGGTAGTCTGTTGTCGCCTTCTCCCTTGCCGCATTCCATTGGGTTTCAATGGATGCATGCCCATATGGTTTGGCTGACCATAACCCAGACTCTCTTAACCTGATCGCGGTTTTTACCGCCTTGCTGCTGCAGTAAATGTCCAGGGGGGTGAGGTTTAGCATTGCCTCCATTGCTGCGGTGGGTGTGGTCCGTAGGGAACCCGTTATCCCGATGCATGCCGCCCTCTGCACTTTGGTAAGGCTTGAGAGATTATATTTCTTCTCCATGGCCTTCCACCACACAACTGTACCATAAGTTAGTATGGGCCTCACTACTGCTGTATACAGCCAGTGTACCACGTGTGGCCTGAATCCCCATGTATTACCGAATGCTCTTCTACAGGCATATAGTGCCACGTATGCTTTTTTGATTCGATCCTCTATGTTTTCCTTCCAGCTAAGTTTGGAATCTAATGTTATGCCCAGATACCTCGCCGTCTTCGATATTTCTAGAGTCACCCCGCCCATCCTTGGGGGATTGAAGGCAGGGATCGTCCTTCTCCTAGTAAACAGCAAGATTTCCGTCTTTGATGGATTCACTCCCAGTCCGCGTCCCTCAACCCAGTTATTGACTAGTAGGAGTGCGTAACTGAGCCGATCGCTGAGGACTGGGGTGAATTTACCTGAGACTAGAATTACGACATCGTCTGCGTATGCGCTTACAATGAATCCCTCCTGTTCAAGTGTTTTAAGCAGTTCATCTACTACGAGCAGCCATATGAGCGGAGAGAGGACTCCACCTTGTGGCGTTCCCCTACTAACTTTTCGTTCAATGGTCACGTCCCCTAGAAGTGACTTGATCCGGCGTGTGCCTAGCATGAGTGCAATCCAGTCGCAGAGGCTCCTTTTTAGTCGAGCCCTGTATAAGCTTTGTATGATTGCATCCGCCTCGATGTTATTGAAGGCCCCCTCGATGTCTAGAAACGCACTCAATGTGTATTCCTTATGCTGTAAGGATTCTTCCACTACAGATACTACCCTGTGTATTGCAGTGTCTACAGATCTGTTTTTCATGTACGCATGTTGTGATTTTGATAGATAGTTATCGCCAATCGTTTGCCTTACATGCAGATCGATCAATCGTTCCAGTGTTTTCAGCATAAAGGACGATAAACTAATTGGTCTATAGTCCTTGGCTGTGGTGTGACTGGCCTTCCCTGCCTTTGGGATGAATATCACTCTTACCGCTCGCCATGCTTTAGGAACATAACATAGCCTCAGACAGCACGTAAAGATGCATCTTAGCCATGGAATGATAGTTTCCTCTGACTTTTGAAGCATTATGGGTCGAATATTATCTATTCCGGGTGCTTTGAATGGAGCGAATGTGTTGATAGCCCAGGCTATTTTCTTCTCGTCGATTATATCGGCGATGGTCTCTGCCTCCATTCCCTCCCTCGTCCCTGATGATGCTACATCGCATCCATCAGACACGTCGGTGGATCCTGGGAAGTGAGTTTCTGTTAGTATTTCCAGCGTCTCTTTGTGTGATTCTGTCCAGCTACCATCTCCCTTTCTTAGCGAAGATATCGGTGTTGGAGCTTTTGAGAGGACTTTCCTTAGCCTAGACGCTTCGGTTGTGGATTCAATTGATTCGCAGAAATTTCTCCATGTATTCTTTTTTGCGAATCTGATCTCTTTTTTCAAGGTTTTTACGCTTTCCCTATAGGTTTTCCATTCGATGAGACCTTCCTTGGCTAGGTTCCATCTAGACCTTGAACTTCGCATAAGTTCCGCGATCTTTGGACTCCACCAGGGGGGGCGTTTCTTACCATGTGTTCCACTTTTCGGACAGGATTTTTCAAATGATTTGGAGAGCACCTCTGTCAAAGATTCGACTGCATCGTCGACTTCTTCCACAGACGTGAGATCACTTGCCGGGCATAGATTCCTGTAACTATGAACTTTCTCGCTAAATTTATCCCAGTTCGTTCTTCTTGGATTTCTGAAATATTTCCTATCATGGGGAACCAATTTCAGGTCGTAGAGTATCCAGCAGTGATCTGATAGTGATGCTTTGCTGGATACCCTCCAATTGGTAACTTGGACCGAATTGTACTGGGATGCAAAGGTTACGTCTAAAACTTCCTTTCGACTCGCCGTAATGAAAGTGGGATCATTTCCCCGATTACAGATAAGTAGATTGGAGCAAAGAAGATAATCAAACAAAGCCTCACCTCTAGCATTAATGTTTGAGCTGCCCCAAATAGTATGGTGGGAGTTAGCATCACAGCCTAAGACTAAGTTTTTCTTACCTTGTTCAGACGCTGCAACTAGCGCCTTTACCGGTCCGGGGGGGACTGATGTGTCGTCGTCATCTGGCATGTAGACCGACGCCACTCTGCAGCTCTCGCCCTTACCTCTTAACTCCACCACCGTCAGATCACCTGTACAAAAATGAAGTAATATTAGTGCGTGAAGTTCCTTTTTTGCCACAATACACGATCTTACCTTACCTTTATTGCATACGTATAGTATGTCGTGCTTTGACGACCCCAATCCCATCACCTGATTATTATTAATCCATGGTTCTTGGATTAGGGCCAGATCCAGCTGCTCCTCCTCGAGAAGCAACCTCAGGTTGCCTGTGGCGACCTTACTGTGATGCAGGTTGATTTGGACTACTCTCATCATTGGGTGTAGCCTCCTCTTCCAACATCTCAGTTGTCGCCTTTTTGCTTCCTGCGGTCCGCTTCAAGAGCTTGAGAGTAACCTCACTTGCTGCAAATGATAGCGGCATCTGCATGTCCTTCTTTAAATTCTCCGGTGGCTCATCAAAGGCAACTATATACCCCTTTGCACCGTTCTTTGGCTCCTCCTCGGCCACAATTTCCCAATCTCTCATCGAAATCTGGGGGTTTTGTGCCTGTAAAACGCTGATTATCTCAGCCCGTTTTACCCCTATCTCTGGGATGGAGATCCTGCCCTTTGCCCTTATTGGGACCTCATCTATGGTTACCATACGTTTCCTTAAATAAATCAATTGTGATACGAGCTGTGTGACATGATGCGCCGTCTTGTGAGACCACAGCTCAATTGATGAACGAAAAAGTCAGTAATCATGGCTCTACCATGGCAGATAGACTGCTTCGGGTCTTCATTTACGCTACGCTCTACAGCAGAAATCACAAACTTCTTCTGTACGCACTGTATGACGTCTCTGTGGATGCGTATTATTATTTAGATAGAGTAAACGCGATGTGAAAACGTTCGATTTAATTGCTCTGATGGACGATTATGTTAACCACGTTGTGTCAAATTCTCGTCGATGTTGTTTGTCCCTTATTGTTAACACCATATAAGAGTTGACAATATTTATACAGGCTTTTCAAAAATTGTGCCTCTGATATTGACTTGCGGGTGTCGCGCAAGACTATTTTTGAAAAAGTCATATGTAACAGTGCATTGACATCAAAGGTCTCCGTGACATGACGGTGAGACCCTCTTAACCCATTTTTGAACCCTATTTAGGTGCCTGGCCATGTGGGAATTGAGGGTAATGAAATGG
This sequence comes from Cheilosia pagana, assembly GCA_936431705.1. Lineage (NCBI taxonomy): Eukaryota > Metazoa > Arthropoda > Insecta > Diptera > Syrphidae > Cheilosia > Cheilosia pagana. Next base: position 13,165,707 of record OW386166.1, on the reverse strand, counting down.
CCGACACTCTAGAAAGAATGGGAGCATCAGAAACCATTCCTCGTAATAGGGGTTCACACCGTTAAAGAATAATTTACGAAAATAGAGAAAGAAAGAAAGAACCTGGCATGGCACTCAGATCATGAGGCAGACAAAGAAACTTCTGGGAACGGAAAAGATTCCAAGCTTCGATCGGCATGAGTAAAAATAACCTTTTATTACGGGTTTCCTAATGGGGCATTGTAGATTCAAGGAACACCTCAGGAAGCAGGGTATTTCTGAATAAGGTCCTGCAGACTCTGCGGTGAGTCCAGTGAAACCCCAGAACATGTGGGGCAGTGACCCACAAAAGACTGAAATATTTGGGCAAGTATCAAATTATCTGATAAGGAAATACTGTCACTGGAGCCAGCTCTCATCCATAGATTCTTAAAGGAAACTGGACTAGATAGTCCTAATTATATAGAACGGATTTCTTCCGACAAGTAGAAACAAGAGTGCAAGAACTCTTAAATGATTCAGAAAGGAAATATATTGTGAGGGGAATCTTTTGAGGGAATATACCTCTCTGAGGCGTTAGCATGAGGTACCCAGCCACAAGGTATCCATAAAGATGTTCGATCTAAAATCTCTGCTCCTCATTCTTCTCCCTCACTGAACTCTGGTCTTAGTATGTCTTTTAAGACTGTCAGCTAACCGAATCTAACCTTACCTACTTAAAACATAGGTACTGTACAATGCTAATAACAACAAAAGCTTGCAGGATTTTCTAAAGCGTCGCAAGATGACCCCTAAATATGTTGGTGACTTTTGGAGGTTTTGATTTGAAAGTTACCCAGTGGAAGAGAAACGAAAACTATTCCACATGTTGTTCGCAATATTTCAAAATGACCCTCTAGCTACCCCTATTTTTAAGGATAAAAAATGTCGATGGAATGTTATGTGGAGATTAAATTGACCACAGCGAATAGAAACCATAAGTAAATTATTTTAATTTCTACTTTTAATTAACAGCCCTTTTAAGGGGAGCAATACTCCTGATCTGGTTACATTTATTATCAGACGCGAAACTTAGTAAAGGATTTTTCTTACTTCGACTGCGACGCGACGGGCCTAGTGCTTCATTCTTTGATTTAACAAAGCTGAGAAATTTGCTGCGTTGTAGCAACTTTAACGGTCCTTCCAGCGGAATTTTTCGTTGACACACAAAGGTGCCGGAGTAGCGAGTGTATGAATTTTTGTTCGGTTTTGTCGCACTGTCCCTCGTGTTCGATGACTGGGAGATCAGGTTTCGCTTTTAACAATAGAAGTCAGTAATGTGCTTTTGAAGTATTACATTCCAGTTGATTGTACCTCACTTAGGTTTGTTTTCAAGGTCGAAATTCAATGTGTTGAATGTACGCTGTACGGTGCCGTTTTGGTTTCATGGCCGAAGAACTGGGATACGATTGACGAAATAAAGCCCTAGGGATGTATTCCAGATTTGAAACCATCAACACAACTTGGCTTATGCGGACAGAAAGGTGGTTGTTAATCCATAAAGGAAGAGACATGTCATAATCTTGATGCCAAAATCTGACAAAAGCCTTCGAATTATCAACTAGAATATAACAACCTTTGTTTCAGTAAAGTAATGATTAATGAACAGATCGGTTCCACTTTTCTTTGAAATTAGTCAGCACAAAAACTGTATTCACGATGAATTTTCGTAATACAAGATCTTGCATAAGCTGACAATTTATCACAACTACAAAGTTGTAATCAAACCTTTTGTTTTGCAAATAACAATTATTATAATGCACAAATTTGTGGTTGGAATTCTAACAAAATATTGTAGAATCACAATTCACATGTAAGTAAGTTTTTTAAGTTGCACCGGATTTATGATTGACCTATATTAAATATTTCGGGATACCCCTATTATTAATATTAAGGAAGGATTTATTGGAAAATTAATGCTATTTTTAATTTGATTAATGGTGCGTTTTAAAAAGTAGTACTAGGTACAATATATTTAATTAAAGACCCTTCACATTGATTTCATGGGAAACGCTATTAAAAATATATTGTTTTCCAGCATTAAACATATTTAACTACATGCAACTATTATAACAATAGTTCATGTTATTTCTATTGAAAACATCAAATCCTATTAAATCAATAGTTTTATCTATTGCTGGATGCCTAGTTAAAAAAATGGTATCAATGTTATCAAAATAAAAACAAAAAAAAATAACTTAATAGTACTCCCATTGAAATAATAAGACGACAATATTAATATGAAGATTTTTCAATGGTATTCCATCTAGTAATAAATAATAGTATTTATTAATGGGACAATAGTATACGTTTTAAAATATTAATGGTAAAAGACTATTAAATAAATAGTGTTTTTCATTATATTTATAACGTTTTCCCCATTAATAGTAATAATTTCAATACCCAAAAACCTTTAATTTTATTAGAAAACTATTGTTTTAATAGGAAAATCTTATTAAAACGCGTCTTATAAATCCAATGGTCGTACTATTGACAAATTAATGGGACGTTTTTCTCTGAGTGTACTACAAGTGCTTTCTCAAAAGTTTGTTTAACGTCATCAAGGCGAAGAACTTTATTGCAATGATTTATAAGAAATTTTGTTTATAAAGTTGTTAAAAGAGCTTAACCTACGACATAAAAGTGAAGAATTGAAACATATTTAAGACTTCACAATGTCTCAAGGCATTTTAAGTAACAAAGGCTGGTAACATTTTGAGCAGGCAACCGAGGTTGGTATCTAACAAAAAGATCTGTAGCCTTTAGCTGTGCTTAGCAGTTGATGGCTTTTTCGTTGTTAACTTCTAACTATTGCATTTTTAAAAGTAAAATCTGGTGGAGTGGTGGCTTCTTTCAGTCTTGTGGGCTGAACAACTTTTACTCTTGAAATATTTTCAAATACTTTCAAAATTTTGTAAATTAATTTTGTTGTAAAATATTTAACACAATTGACACATTTGTGGCGACTTTTCCAATCATTTAGTGAACTATCACAAAACTCACAACTTTCTTGCTCGCAATACTGTATCTCCACAGACCCACTGCAAAGCTCCCTTGTTTTGGTTAAAATTTTGTCCACTTCTCACAGTCTGTCTTTTCGATTGTCGTCGCCGTCACCAGATTAAAAGGAGTGGCGATAACTCGCCTCGAGTGCATTCGTCTGATTGGGAATGTGTTACCATACCACCGACTGGCCGCCGCAAGATAACTCTTCGACAAGAGATGCCAAAGTGACGGCCGGCGCTCTGTTGTGTGTGTATTACGCGGCGCTGGGTAGAAATCGCAAGTACAAGTACAATTTCAGAATTCCAAATTTATCGTGTGTAGAAAAGACTTTTTTTCTGTCGGTTGGAAACATGAGTCCAATATGGGTCACTTGGCCAAAAAGTGTCATGTGCAATCGACTTGGCTTGGTCATGGATATTTTGCGACGAGAATTTTTTTCTCTCACTCGCATCTTTCGGGTTGAGTTTTTGCGATTTTCGTTGGTTTTCTTATCAGAGAAAGTCTTCTCCGCCACCGCAGAGGAACAGATAGTTTCATTCTTGCCACGGACGTTGGTTATAAGTAATTCGGGTAAACACGGTCGTTGGCATTTGGTTTTTTTTTTTCGTTCGGCTGATTATGGTTCGAGAGGGCAAACATATAAATTTTATTACCATAACTTCAATATGTGTGCGGGCTAGCCGTTTAGAGATGGCGCGCGGTTGCAACTTTCTAATTAGTCAGCCATAAGGTACATATGGGATGGCCATGTGTCTCGGTGTAGAAATTCATTGATAAAGTTATTTTCTTCTCGTTTTTTTTTTAATGAATTCGTAATGAAATGAAAAGTGAAGTCGATGTCGTGGTTTTGTTTGTGAAGCCGCTGGCGGTGGCTGGCGGGATACCATTTATGGGAGGGAATTCACTTTCGTTGACGAAATTAGATTTTCGCCGCCGATTGGGTGACCAAAACGCTTTGGAATGTTGGCATTCTGTTTGAATTGATTTGTTGGGTGAAGTGATTTCTTTTGAATAAAAAAAATGGTATACCTACTCGTTGAAAGGTTGAATGAATGTCAGATTGGGTTTTGAAAACGATAGCTGGTCTGAAACGATGAGCTTAAGTCACCTGTTCAAAGGGCAATTTGGGTTGGAAGATTGTCTTTGATTCGGATGTGAATTTAGTGTTTAAGATACTGTGAGGTTAACCCTGGTATTATAATATTAAGGAACTCAGATCAACACGACCAGTATAAGGTTTCTGATGTGCTTCTTATCTCCGGCCGGGGTATACTCGTCGGGTCCAGGGGGTCGATTCTACTTGCGATTCTATTCAAAGTTGTTCCGATTCCACTTACAAAGAGAGCTATTCTATTTGAAAGTAGAATCGGACCTGGGCCTCCAGGGTTGCCCCCAAAGAAACACGAACTTTGGAGCGTTGTTCAGTTTTTCCTTTTATTGCTAACTAGCTGACCCGTGCTCGCCTTGCTTACGCAAAGTTCTGTTATTTGTTCCCTCTTACCCACCTCAAATTTCGGCGAAAAGAAGCAGCACGAATGAAACAACTTGACATTGACACACGAACCCCACCCCAGCCCATTTCCAAACTTTTCCCAATGAACAGCATTTGAAAACGTGTTCAACCCGAATGTAGGTATGGGCTGACTGCCCATTGAAGTGCAAAACACATAATCACACACACACTACTGCAACGATAGGTACTGCTGCATGACTACTGACAGTGGTATCCACTGAAAAACAATTGTGGGCGATGTTTTGAGTAGTTGTTTTGAACATTGCTCAGCTTCAGGACAACGCAGGAGGATGTTTTATATCTTAAATGATTCAAGAGAAAATTTACTAAATTCACCAAATTTTGTATTTTTTAATCCGATAAGCCATTACTGAGCTAGGTCTGTATAAACAGAATTTTCCTTACATACATCCGTTTTTTTTGACTATTTTGTAAAAACCAAGTTATAATCCGGGTTAAGAAGTATCCTAAAGCCCGACCCAGAATATAAGCAATCACTATGCCAAGTTTCATCAAAATCTGTCCAGTAGTTTCTGCGTGATGCGCGGTCATGCATGTAGAGAAGAGATTGCTATTCTCTAACAATTTGGATTTAAAAATCTTAAATCTACTTACCTACTCGACCTTAACAAACAGTTTATATGTAATCTCTAACTAAGGTGGATAGCAGAATTCTATGATAGATCGGAATGCTCACAATACACACCCACAGAGGAAAGAAAAGGAAGCGGAATTGATCGGAATGCTCACAATACCGGATTCCTACTTTAGAGAATATAGTGCAAGTTTCTAGAGAACAGGATCAGCATCGAGTTTATTGCACCAGGCATTGAGTGTACTGTTTTCTTGAATCACTTTTGTCCATGGATACTCATGACTTCCGCGACGAGTATTAAGTGTGACTTGTAAGCGTTGTGAAAATCTGCCATGTGCGTTGTTGTTTTTGTGGCTGCTGGTGTTGTTGTTAGCTTTCCTTTGTGGCCTTTGTTTCCTTTCTAGGTACTGGTGAGTGGTGACATGTCTTCGGTTAATATCAGCGTATCCAGTGGTGGAAATTAGTGGCGAGCAGTGGCGGGTGGCGGACCTCTCGATGGTAAACGCCTTTTGTGACGGATCGTTACATAAGGTTGAGGTAAGTTTGGGAAGCTTTGGGTTCGTGTATTGGCTAATTTGATTCCATTACCTAAGCTGACAAACTGCACACGTTAGTCCTTTTTAGTGAACATTTTTCTCGCTAAATTAAACTTGAGTAGAAATTTCAATACTGCTCTTGACATAGTTCTGAGGTTCCTGTTCTTTTTCCTAGGTGGCAGTAGAGTTCGGAGTTAACCTGGCGCTCCATTCATTAAGTAAATCCAGCCCTAAGCTACTTGCATCGAGTTGCGCACTCCAAGTCGGTTGAGGGGGACTCCTTCCAGGTCTTCCTCTGCATTTTTAGACTCGAAGACTTTGCGTGCCGGAGCATTTTTGCAAAATATTTACATGTTCAGCCATCTTTTATATGATAAAAGCGTAGTTTTTAACTAAGTGGATGTCGTTGTACAGCTCGTATTGTTCATATCAAAATCTTCTACTTTCAAAGTCCGTCAATGCAAACGGGGCCGACAATGTTACGAAGAATGATTCCCTTGTAGTGGCTTAAGAAAATTAATCCATTTTAGACAGAGTTCAAACTTTACCGTCGTCACAACAGGGGTGATCAAGGTCTATATCCAAATTTCCTTGGCTGTTTGGAACTCTAGTGGTCTATCTATTGACAGTGATTGAAGCGGCTTATTCTTCGCTTAGCTTCTGTTGAGTTTCGAAATTCTGGATTCCTTAGTAAGAGACGTATCATAAAATGTGACTTAGGACTTAGTGTGTGACCATTGTTAGTAAACTGCTCAAAGCGCTGTTTGATCTTAGTAAGCGGGCAATAGAAGAACGTTGAGATAGTAAAGACATACACCAAAGTAACCGCTTTATTGGACTTTAACACAAATGTTTGCATACCTGTAGGATGATTCCTAGCTAGTTAGGTACATTGGATGTTTGTTCTCCAGATTTGGCCCTAAGCAAGTAACTCTTATTTTTCCGGGGATCAAACCTTAGGCCCCTCACCCATAAGTCCAGCAACCGAATAAGCGCTTCTTAATCAACAGAATATTCCCTCCTACATTCTTTGTAAAGCTTTTACGATAACATTCGCTTTTCAGAGTGCAAGTTTAAAGACTCCTTAAACAAGTTTGTCAGTCCCAATCACGTAGCTTTTTAAAAGGTGTATCCTACAAATTGATAGCTTAGCTAATTGTAAATATCTAGTTTAGTCCTTGTACCTAATTTTTATCTGAATTGTCTCTAATTAGTTCTTAGATCACGATGACGCCTTCTTTCTCTCTACTTTACCCGACCCGGCCAAAATTTTCTTCCGTTCAGATCGATGTTTTTTATCAATATTAACCATTTGTGTCAAAACAGTACATGCGGGAATTCACCTACGAAGATTCACCTTTCATTTGGTCCTTAATTCATAAAAATCGGTTATGAAACCACGCAGTAATCGGTACGACAACAAAATGTGTAACCTATCGATAACATGGAGAGGTGCATCCCTTTTAAAGAGCGCCAGAGTCTTATGTATTTGAAGCTCTGGGTTCTGTATTGAAGCCTCGGCAAGAATATAGACCTCTGACTTCCTCAAATGAAGGTTATAGCTTTTAAGTTACAGATTAAATCGCATTATCTCATGGTAGCTTACGACTTTAACCCAAGTGTCGTTGTGACATTGTTCCATCATCACATCTTCAATTCTGGCTGTTAAAAGTTACTACTTTGGATAAAAGTACAAGTATATTCGCTCACAGATGGCACTTTCAAAAGCGAATCATCTGATTGATGTGTCACACAATGTAAACGTATTTAGCTAACAACAACACAACTTATCTCATTAGCATCATCTTCACTTCAATGTGCAGTCTTAGGTTGCTACCTAAGAAACATGTTGCCAACTTGCGTATGTGCAGTTAAGTGTTCTTAGTATATGCGCTGTATCATTGTGCGATGTTTGTTTTATTGCCTTCGACTACTAGTGGAACACCCACTTGCCAGTTTAATCGATGACGACTCTTATTTAAGAATTTATTGTGTTTATTCATGTGTCAGTGAGAGGGGAATGACATTCTTCAGCAATTAGAGGGATCGTCTTGGGGGTTCGCCTATCAAATGACAGAGGGCACAGAGAATGGAATTTAAATTGAATACGAAGATGTGTCAATCATAGGAACATAAAAAAGTTGTGATGCGATTGAAGATCGATTAGAAGCACTGCCGGTGATCACTCATAAAAAATTTTTTGATTAGTTATGGTTTAAAGGTTTTTTAATTACTTCTTAAAACGAGTAAAAGTTTTTTCAGTTCCTCTATGAACTGTCAAAATTGATTAACATGCGAATTAAATTTCTTTTACAACAAAGGTATAAGTTAAAACTAAATGGTTGAAGGAAAAGCTGACCCAAAAGCACTATTCAAAATATGATGGTAGGTTGCTACTTAGTTGCAAATAAATTGTAGATACTAGGTACCCTTAAAGCGTCTTTATGCCCAAATGCCCAATGCCCAAATTTTATGAACCCGGTTGTTCGTTTTTTATTTTCCTTAAAGACCTGGTAGATCACCTCACAGCTAATAAAGGTTTTAGGCGTCTTGTTTTATGATTTTTCTGACAGTTAATATGCTACAATTTTACGAAATGTACGCTCCGAAAACTTTAGAGCTTCGATAGCCCTAGTAGCATTCCCAGATATTTTACAAGTGTGTCCTATACGTATACCTACAATCACTGTTAATTTTCTGGCTGTTACTGTCAAAATAAAGCTGGACCCTGGCCGTACATATTTTGATATTCAAAGAAAAATGTCATTTTTTGAGATAAATAATCGGATATTTATTTCATAATAAAGAGGATGGTTAATAATGAAAAACAACATCAGCCAAATGGCCACCACCACCGCTCTTACAGGACCATATACTTTTCATGAAATTTTCCATAACAAAATCGCAAAGTGGCTGCCCTATGTCCTCGATAGACTCACGAATTCCATATTTGAGGTCTTGAATCGACGCTGGGCTGTTGGCGTAGACCTTATCTTTCACGTGGCCTCAAAGGAAGAAATCGGAAGGTGTGAAATCACAAGATCTCGCTGGCCAATTGTGATCACCTCTTCGAGAGATAACACGGTCCGGAAACTTTTCCCGTTAAAGATCAATGGTTTCGTTGCTTGTGTGGCACGTAGCGCCGTCTTGTTGAAAGTAAACGTTGTTAACTGAACTTTTTAAGCCTTAAGACCCAAGTCTTTATGCAAAATACGGTGTAATGACGTTTGTGGAATGCCCAATTCCAAAGAACGACGAGGAATGGACAAACCTGGGTTTTCTTTAACACTTTGGGCTACAGCAGCAATATTCTCAGTTGTTCTTGAGCGACATGCACGGGTTTTATTCTTCACATCACTAACTTGTCCCAAAAGCTGGAATTTTTCCACCAGTTTCTGTATTGCAGTTCGACAAGGTGCTTCACGACGACCCAAAAATGCTTTAGTTTTGCGAACTGTGACTGCAAAATGTTCACCATTTTTGTAGTGAATTTTTATAATTTCAATTCGTTCGTTCCATTTTTAGTAATGGCGTAGTTTCTACTTGTCAAATGTCAAAAAATAACAGCTTCAAAAGTGACAGCTACCGAAATATTCAAAATAACACCTCTTATTGGAAAACCCTTTACATTAAGCAGAGTTTTTGGAACGAAAGACCAATATTTGAGTAGATATATGAGAACCTTTTTGGAGAGCTATATAGCCCACAACGCAATCATAGCCTCTCAAAAGTCCTGTCATAACTTTGGAGGCTATTTTTTAGGTTGCAGCTTCTTTAAAGTTATGTCAGACCTTAAAAGATTAGCTCGGAAAATCATTTTCAATATCTAGGGAGCCCATAACAGATTCTGTCACACCTTCTTAAAAGTCTTGCTAAGCCCATAAGCAAAGTTGGAGAAAAAGAGCTCTCTTTGTAGACTATCATAGGTCATATAGTCTCCTAAATGGTTTGTTAGACCCTTATATTTAGCTTGTAGAATCACTTTAGGGATCTAGGAAGCCAACATTAGAATCTGTAGCCTTTTAAAACCTGGTTAACACCTACAAATGCTTCATTAGCCGTTATATCATCTAAGGGAATCTAAAGAAGCGTTCACAGAAGCCTTTCCTGAATGTGTCTTTCCGCCAAGCCTACAAGTCAACTTTTACGTGTTCAATTATTATGTGCATCAGGCCAGCTCATCTATTATCCTGTTTCCCTAAGCTTTATAGCTGTAGGAAGCTCAGCAAAGCTGTGATGATATTAAATTTAGTGACTTTCGTATATTGCATTTACTAGATTCTGCTTAATCACTTTTAGACCTGCTAGTTCTCCATGCAAAAGGCAGTACCAAGCAATTTCAACGCAGGGCCGCGCAGTTTAAGATCATTTTCCAACTACAACATTACAGAAGTCTCTCAAGTTGATATTCAGTGATTTTGAGAAAGCTCTTGCCTTCGATTTCTTCGCCCGTTTATACAGGTATTTACCTTCGATGACACCACTGGGAGAAACCCAATCCTGTAAGTCAGGAATGAAGACTTCGAAGCTCTTGGTCAGTATTGGTGCTAAAAGTGTCCTCCTTCGAATGTCAAGCCTCATGCGAGTATCCAAAAGACCCCAGTTTTTAAATTTTATAGCTGCCATACGCTACTGATGAAATGTTATATGTTTTAGCTCAGTGGCTAATTCGTTGTACAAGTTGGGCCAAAAGAGATCACCCTATTGGTATATGCTTTAATTTTTACAAATGTCAAATCTGTTTTGACATTTGTGGACTAGAAAGATGTAGAATGCAAGTGAACAAGCCATGGAGCGATACACTCCCCAAGAACGCAGAATAACCGTGTCTATTTTTTTGTGTAACAATTCGTCTGTATAGTGTTGGCGCAGCGCGAATTCCGTCACCGATTCCACGGCCGTCCGACACCGACTGCTCAAACACTGCGCCGTTAGGCCACCAACCTTGAAGAGTATGGGATCACACGAAACGTTGCCAAGAGTGGCCGGCCCCAGAGCGCCCGTTGTGCCGAGAATATTGCCTCCATTGAGGAGGATGTCAAGCTGACGCCGGAAACATCGACCAGACGCTAAAGGGCCATGTCAACCGCGTTTTTTCTGCCGTAATTGGACAAATTAAGACTGTGGTTCCAACAGGACTGGGCTACGGCACACACTGCGCGAGACACAACTGATTTTCTGAAGGCGGCATTCCCGACTCGCCTCATTTTGGCGATTTGCACTGGCCCGCAAGATCGCCCGATTTAACCGTTCCAGACTTTTTTTTGTGGAGTTTTTTGAAGTCCCGTGTTTACGTGAAGAACCCCAAGAAATAGAGCCCTCAAGGACAACATTCGACACGAGTGCGAGAATCTGTCGCCCGAAGTTCCCGCCGAAGTTCGTCAGCATTATTTGTTGTCACACTTACTTGGAACTTCAGTTGTCATTTGGTCTTTCGAAACCAGTTTCGTTACATAGTCACTCACAAAACCCACTCGGAAAGTCCTTTTTCGATGGCCTACTTTTTAACAAGCTCAATTCGCCCCAAAAAATCAAAACCCCATGCGAATATGGTCATGAGAAGCTAGGCCTACGGTCCAAGTCCAATATAAATCAGTTGCGCCAATTAACTATTTAAAACACGAAGAAACACTTTGAGGTTAAATATTTTGTTCCAATTGAAGCAAGCCACTTAAATGCAGGCAACCTCCTTCTGAAAACTTGGTTAGCACTTTGGAATAGGTATACATTTTGAGTTGCAACTTCCAAGAACTGAAACTCATCAGCAAACATTTCAGTCTCAGGCGATAATCTGCCACGACTCTGCCATTTCTAGCCCACACCCCCTTGCAGGTGTTCTCAGGGAAATAAAATGCCCATTTAGACAAAGCCTTTTAATTCTCCATCAGATACGGCTAACAAAAAACAAATCTCTTCACCTCCCCCCATTGCGCCGCCCACCGTTCTCATTAACAAAAGAATGCAAAATGAAAAATATTCTATATCCAGTTTGCTGTTCAACTCTTTTGTTTTCATTTAATACAAATTCATATTTTTCCCGTTTTCTTCCATTCTTAGTTCTGCCAAAACAACAAATGCAATAAAATTCCATTCCATAATCGGAATCACATCCATAAAAGTTAGATAGCAGTTAGTGTGTGTGTGTGTTTGTAAATTGGCGACACCAATACCACTGAGAGACTACGTAACAGAGAACGACTTACAGAAGAAAGCCGAGCAAAAGAAACCAAACCGAAAGGAAAATACCCCCAAAAGGAAAAGGCAAAGAGAAAGAGAGAATAGAGAGAACCTTACAAAATCGAAAAAGAAAACAAAAACAAAAGAAAATAAGCACAAGAGGAAGAAAAAGATTACGACGAGTTGTTTTTCCTATATTTTAGCATTTTACGACACAACAGCAACAGTACCGCCCAACACGATTGTGTCTCTCCTGTACTGTATACAAACCAACACTTGGAACGAGCCCACAGTCTCTGTTCTCAGCTCAGCTCTACTTCATACGATTGGCATGCGCATTCAAATTAAAATACTAAAAACTAGAAAAAGGAAGAAAAAAAAAACTTAGTAGAAGGAAAACAAAATAAAAAATAGGTATATTTTTTTCTACAGAAATTCTAGCAACTGGGATTGGGAAAAAGAGGAAAAACCGGTAGATTAGGTGGCATACACGGGACAACAAGAAGAAACAACACTGGCCACGGTGACGGTGGTAGAGTGTGCAGAGTGTGGCTGTTGTGTTGACTCAAAAGACGTCTCTGTCTCTATGTGCTGTTTGTATTCGTGAATTTGAAAGAGCAACAAGTTTTGCTGGTAGTACTCGTATCGTATCCATATCCATACTTGAAAGCGGGGAGAAACACTGCCTACCTGACAAAAATCTTCAGCTCGAATGCAGAGTCGGATCTAGGGGTGTAAAGCAGATACGATCTTGTAGAATATTTTTCAGATACACTAATATGAGGTGAGACATTTTGTAAACGTTAGAAACATGGGTAGATGAAGACTTAAAATAAATAAAATTAATAGTTGGCGCAACAGGTCCGTAAGACCAAAAGGGACCCCAGGCCTAGCTTCTCACAACCTATCGTTTTGTGTAAGTTTTTTTATTTTTGGATCTTCAATTTTATGTCGATTCCAAACGGCTGATTGAGAAGCTCTTTCATGACAGCTATACTCTAGGAATATTGTCAGACGTTCGCGATATAATTTGTGTTTTCTCGGGGATCGAACTTGAGACCTCTTGCTACCAACAAGCCACTGTGTCTTACTGTTTTTAATTCATAGTTTCGGTACCCTCTCTGAAAATAGAAGTCTCATGAAGGGTAAAATACGATAGTCAGAATGTCAGAGTTACCTTACGTTAGCTTCTTCAACAAACTTGGAGCTGAGGTCAGTAAGGACTTTGGAAAATTCCTTAGACTGCTGAAAAAGAGATGGTACCAGATGACACCTTTATGGGTAGCTTTCTTGCTCCACAGCCCAGAGGCACTTTGTTAAATTAATTGTCAGTCTGCTTATTGCGGCCCAGAAAATCTACTACAAGTAATTTTTAACTTTCTCGTATACGTAGTAAGAGAAAGGTATTGTAATCGTACAAAAAATCGAACTCGAGATTTTAATCAAATCTTACATTACGATGATAGAGGAACTCGAAAAAGTGGGTCTCGCAATTCTGTCCGTCTGTCCGTCTGTCCGTCCTTCCGGAGCTCTACAGCGCAAACGGCTGGACGGATTTCTTTCAAACTTCGGATTTGGAGTTGGTGGGCTTACAGTTCAGGGCTACTTTTTTTTTTGCACGTTAAGTGTTGCCGTTCTAACGGTATTCAGCAATTTTGAGTTTTTCGAAAACGGCTCTAACGATTTCAACCAAAATTGTTATTTGGGCTTAAGTGGGTGTAACTAAGATGGCTGCATACTCAGTTTTTCGCAGAAAAATCGAATAACGGTAATTTTGAAAATTGGTCATATCTCAAAAACGTTCAAAACTATTTCGACAAAAATTCATATTTAAGGTAATACTGTCATTCCCAACATGATGGCGAACTCAGTTTTTCCCTAAATTATCGTTCAACGGACTATTTTGGAAAAATTTTGTTTTTTAAGACTTTATTTAATTACGGTTTACTTGAAAACGGCTTAAACGATTTTAACCGAAATGTGTACTTGCACTACCATATATGGGGTTAACATGGCTGCATACACAGTTTTTGGCTAAAAGGTCGAATAACTGTACTTTTGAAAAGTGGCCTTATCTCGAAAACGGTCAACACGATTGCAACAAAAATTAATTTTGTATGTAATATGGTCATTCCTAACATGATAGAGAACTCAGTTTTTCTCTAAATTGTCTATAATAGATTTTTGAAAAAATGCATAATTTGAGAATTTGGTTTTCTTTTGTTTTACCTACATGAAAACGGCTAAAGCGATTTTGACCAAAATGCATACTTGGAGTGAAATTGACGTTTTCAACATTATTGCGTCCATAATTTTCGATTCCAACCACCGGAAACGCTGATTTTGAAAACTGTTCATATCTCGAAAACACCATTTTCGATTTGGATAAAACCTTAAAAACCATGTAATACTAACATCCTGAACAATACGCTATACTCAGTTTTTAGCTAAATAGTTGAGCAAGATTATTTAAAGATTTTGACTAAAATGCTTGTTTACGATAACATAAGTATTCTTAATAAAACCCCGTACTTAGGTTTTCTTAGAGAAATTCAAATATTGCCGTCTTATAAACATTACCGCACTACCAGTTAAAATGTAATCACAACTACTCGAAAGTCCTTTTTAGCAAATATTTCCCAATTCTACTTTTTTAATCATGAACCTTAAAATAATTCCAACCAATTGAAGTCTACGCTATCAGAAACCCTCACTTCATTTACCCCAAACACGGGCAAATTCAAAAACAAATCGCTGAATTCTTATCTACATCACAAACCCTACTTCGAGTCATGGCCACCTACCAGCATCACCAATTTGAAAAATCTGGTTTTATACTCTATAAATAATAATAAAAGAAAAATAAACCAACCAAACTGATGATATGAACGAGAAAGTTTCGTGCGATCCAGTCGTGCACTTTATTTTCTTTTGGAAAACATGAACATAGCGGTTGCGCCTTCACCTCCAATCGTCTTATATGCCAAATGGAGGCAAAATTCGTGAACAAATTTCTCTTTTAAAGGATTCTAGTATATATTTAACGACTACCCTAAGATCTAGGTTCCTCGCAAGCACAGAAACATGCTTCCAAATTTCTGATTTCCAACACTGCAGATCTAAGGAGCATTCATGGTGTGACCTTTTTCAAGCTGCCTTTTTGAAGGTTTTGTCAAGAATAATCCCTTATATCCTCAATTGTTGCTCCGCTGCTTTTCTGACCAGACTCGCTACCATCACAAGTTTTGGACCCATCAATTTATATCTAATAAAATCTCATATTTTCCCTCGAAACTATGTTCTATGGCAACTCTCTGTGCAACCTGCTGTACTCGGCGCGATAGTCATTTGAGCAGAGCAATAGGGTAAGGGTTCTCTAAAACATGAGTTTTATCTTTCCAATTTTAAAACTATTTATTTTGACAAGTCAACTTAACAGCGGTTCCCAGAGGTTATTCTGCATCGAATCTCCATTCTCCACTAGAGTGTAATTTGCGTAGTGGAAGATTTTCCCAACTTTTTTCTACCTCTAAGTTACAGCTGTTGCTTGCATTTAATGGTGGGCCAAAATTTAGTTTGCATTTCCATATTCAATACCGAAATCGGGCGTCGTCATGCAGACCTCTTGATGATGGATGATTTTATATAAAGTTCGGAAGTTGATGAACAAGACGTCAAGGATTTTGTGTCTGTGATCGATCTGCTGGATTAAAGACCCATATGTCAAACCATCTTACACAAGAAATCAAATATCAAACATATGCCCTGTTCTCGTCTTTTTTGCAGGAGCTACATATAAAACTGATAGTTCAGTCGTCAAACAGCCATACCTGATCCGTATTTGAAGAACTTATCAGAGCCGGCGACCTTATTGTTCTTAACCCCTTTCAAAACTAACCCAACCTCTTTTAAAACAACAGCGGTTTTTCATAACGCCTTCGATGGCTATATTTTTCCTTTGAACTGAAGTACGTATACAGGATTGTCATGCCGCTCTCTTTCTAACATCTTATTCCTACCATGCTTCAACTTACTCAAGTTTTTAAGCAGCATCTGTGGTTTAGAGCGACTTTCAGGGTTCATTCTCTTTTGTTTTAGGTATACTTAGCCTTTGTACGCTGCGGGTGTGGCGGTAGGTTAAGAGACTTCTTTTGCCTCTTTCCTAAATACCTTTTGTGAAGTTGTCCCTATGGTATAACCGTCTTTATCTTGTGGGCCCGGGCTTTTGTTATGTCGCACTTAAGTACCTCAGGCTGAATATTCCGGTGCTAGGACTCCATTTTGAGGTGTGAGAGCTGCAGTTCGCTTACAAAGGGGTTTATGAAGTCTACCTTTTAAGACCTTAAGATCCTCATTTATATCAGTTCCAAAAAATGTCAAAGTAGCTCACGTGAGGTATCTGTCATCCGGGCTATTGGCACCACTGAGGGGCTGATAATAGACATCGTGAAGTAAAGTTAACAGTCATTTTCGATAAAGCTTAAGTGCTGCTATTTTAAACAGTTTTTAACAATCGCGTTTATTACTTTAGCGAGTCGGTGGCTAATAGGGAAATTTAATTTGAACAATTTTTGATGGATCTGTGACAGTTGCGACGCTATGAGTCGCCAGGTTATGTCAGTCGGCTTTCAAAATAAATTACATTGTTTAACCACCGCAGCCTTCTAATATCTTTTTTTTCGATTCAGCAAGAAGAGGAAGCGTCTCATGAAGGAGATGAAAAATTGTATATGAGGAGGTAGACCACTCTTGAAGAGGACAGTTTATCGGTATTTGAATTAAACAGAAGGAGTTAATACCTCTATATCTATATAAATAAAATGCAATGTTCCTTTGTAAGTCTTCCAAAAACTCAAAAAGTTCTTCACCGATTGAGCTTAAATTTTGACACAATGTAAAATTCGATCCCAGGATTGTTTTAAATCCATTCATCGCGTCAAAAATATCCGCGACGGTGAGAAAACAGCTTTTAGTAACGGTTCTAACAATGATTCGATCACAGAATGCCTTAACCTACTTAGCTGTCACATCGACACCGGATGTAAGGACGATCATTCTACTCTCAAGTCCCAATTGAACACATAGAACACATCATCAATTCATTAAGTGGGTGAACATAAACATGCAGTACTTTCAAAGCATCCGGCCTGGGAAAAGTATTATTAAAATGAAAACTCATTTGGGATGAATGCACGATCGCACATAAAAAATCTCTCGGGGCTCTTGATCGATCGTCCCGAGATTTGTGTAAGAAAGTTTGAAAATTCGGGAGTGGGCTGATATTATTCGCATGAGATTTTAGAAAAACATTGACTGTCATAACTCGACTGACACCAGCGAAATAAATGCTTGCCTGAAATATTCAACGTTCGAATTGACTACGAATATCAGTTTGATTCCAGTAATGTTTGGCTTTGTTTTTCAGCCAGGTTATAATACAGCATTTTGCAGTTGTGATGAGTAATTCAGAGAATTTTCTTTTCATCATGAAGGTGAATGCTGATCCTTTTCTGGCTAGTTTGTCTGCTATTTCAATGCTAATGCGTCCGCTGTTCCCTGGCACCCAAATCAGATGTTCGTTATACAAACTTTCATCCCCTACTATTCCATCGATTTTAAGTTTTATTTTCGCCAAAAAACTTAGCCTATGTCCTTCCTCAATGTCCCATCTATCTCTGTAGCAAAATTCATAAAAATTGGTGTAGCAGTTTAGCCGTGAAAAGCTAACAGACGGAGTAGGTAACCTACTTTCGTATTTGTAATGTTACTATCGATTTATTATTTATGCAATGAGAATGTATCGCAGCAAAGAGTGGCAGGGTACCGTATAAGTAGATATTCAATTTAGGAAAATATTTTGCAAAGCAATTCCCTGAAGAAGACCGTGAATACAATTTCTCCAACTTCTTGCGAAGTTCTTGTCATTTAAGTCGGAATAATTTATTAGCCATCAACAACTAGGTTCAGGGTAGATAGGTACGTCAACGTCAACAAACTATTAATATCCGACGACCCCCCGTTGGTCCTTCCTCGAAGCTGTGAGCAATTACTCAGCAGGTCTTCCCATTCATTTGTATGTCCCATCGAAAAACCTACCTGGCCCGAATGATCCAAAAACAGTGCAGCACATTTTGTGAAAAGTGCTCTTACCTGTAATTTTCGCAGCCATTCGCAAAACACCTGAACACTCACACCACCACCACCACAAGCACACACACACGTTCAGCCAAGCCACGCTCGCAACGAGAAATCCATTTCAAGACTTGTTACCTGTTAGACTTGCGGAATGTGGAAACGAAGCAAAAGATGAAGGAAAAAATACCACGTCGTCGTTATGGTCTCTATTCTTGAGTATACCTGCGCCGTGGTAACAACTCGAGCAAGCGATACCAATACGGACGTATATGAGCGCGCGCGTTCGACAACGAACTCGGAAGACGTTTTATTTTTAATTTTTGTTCCGAACCTCTCCTGCATATAAATTTAAATTTGTATTTATCTATCAAAAATAATTGCACCTGTGAAATCAATAGAAAATATGTGACGTCCGCCGGAAGAGTTGTAAATTTTCCATACCAGAAAAAAAAAAAAGTGATCTGCCCTAAAAGGAAGAAACTTCCGCCATATTTGTCCCCTCAATGGATATCTTTTGAGCTGTTTACCACCAAGTGATAGATACAAATTTGCAGAAAAGTTATAAAATTGCCTACGCAATAATTCAGTGCAAACGTGTAACTTAAAATTAAACAAAAAAAAAATGTCCACCAAAAGAATTTAATTCGCCTCACCATTCACGCTGTGTGTAAGTGTCAAAGTAAAAGGAATTCAACACAAATACTACAACAGCAGGCATACACAGTGTGTAGTGAAAGAAAGAAGAAGAAAAAAAATTCTTGTTCTGTTGTTCTACGTGGAGATCTTCTCCTTCGGATTGAGCTGTGATTACGCGAGTATCTTCTTTCGGTTCGTCTTCGTTTAACATTTTTATTTTGTGTTGTGTGTTTTCGTCGCCGTGTTCTTTTGTTTGTGTTTATAGTCGCTGCGGCCACCTTGGGCACTTGTATTAAATATCACGCCCTCGAGAACGTGTTATTGCCGATCGGACGAGAAATATCGAAATAATTGATGCGAATTAGCGGTGCGGTGTGACAATAGACACAAAACTCCGTTCCCATTGTAGATATAGATACTTTTCGGATAGATCCCATGATGATGGGCGATTCAACACCGATCTGCCGCTGCCGAGTTCTGTACTTGGGCAGCGCAGTGCCGCGACAGAGCAAGGATGGTCTGCAAGGTATACAGGAGCCGTTGCGGAGCCTCTACCCGTCGGAGGGGGCGGTCGGCGCCAAGGGCATCGACTCCTGGCTGAGTGTCTGGTCGAATGGCATACTGCTGGAGAATGTCGATGAGAATCTAAAACAAATCACTCGATTCTTTCCGATTGAATCGTTGCACTACTGTGCTGCTGTGCGGCAGGTCCTTATTCCCGAGCGGGGCAACTCGAATCCGGAGCCGAAATTTCTTCCACTCGATTCGCCATTTGCACGAATGCCACGCGCTCAGCATCCACCGATTTTCGCGGCGATCCTACGCAGGACCACTGGCATAAAGGTCCTTGAGTGTCATGTGTTCATATGTAAGCGTGAGGCTGCGGCTAACGCTCTAGTCAGATGTTGTTTTCATGCGTATGCGGATAATTCGTATGCCAGGCAGTTGGAGACTGGTGGCGGTGGGGGCGTCAGCGCTGGCGGCAGCAGTGTGTACGGCACGTTGAAGAGCAACGGTGCAGTGAGTAAATCGAATGGCGATTTGACAGCTGCGCCTAGTGGAAGTGGATGGAGGTCGCGCGCTGGCAGCACGGCCACGCTTAATAGTGTGGGAAGACAGTCGAACGGACATCATCAGCACCAGCACCAGCAGCAGCAGCAGCATCACATGATGAACGGTGGATTAAGCCTTAATGGCGGCGGCAGTAATAGCAGTGCGGCTGAAGGATATACATCTGTTAAAAATTGTAAGTCACCTAGGCTAGGCATATACCTACCGATTTAGGTTTAAGTTTCGGTTGACTTTGCATTGTATGTACTGTCAAAAAACTAAAAATGCCACTTTTGAAGGCTTGAAACTTAGTCTTTTCGTTTCGAAAGCTGCTCACAATTACTAGAGAAGTTCAAGTTGAGAAAAGGTATTGTAAATAATTCAAGTTAATGATTATAGAGCTGCGAACCAGCATCTTGAAAGACACTTTAAGAATTTTGAAGGGCTTCCAATTTAGATCCACTGAAAGGACTTTCGAAAACATGATGATAAAGTTCCAAATCCACATGTTCTTTAAACTCTATATTTAGTCTTGGGATGCTTCAAGCTTAATTAAAGACGGCTCACCATATACTATATTCACAAGTTACGGCTGTGAACCTTCATCCACCAGCACCATCTTGCGTTGAATACCACACGTTACTTACTGATAAAGAAAGTTCTGGAAACTGCGACTTGGAACTTTGCCGATAGCCGAGATCTTTTAGTCTCACATATCAGACTTACTTCAATACTTTGAAGGTTCTTAAGTACCATGGAAGTGAGTCCAAAAGGTGCGTTCTCTTTCAGGACATTGTGGATGTGGCCTCAATTAGCAACAACTCGGACTCCAGGTCTGGGGAATGCATTTGAGTCTGCACGAACTTTGATAAATCACTTTTAGGCAGGGTAGAAACTTCTTCAAGTATATAAATAAATAAATATTTTGGCGCGACAGGTCTGTGGGACCCAAGGCCTAGCTTCTCACAACCATTCGTTTTGTGTGGGTTTTCAATTTTTGGGACGAATGGAAGGGATCTACAATTTTACGCCGAGTCCAAACGGCTAATTGAGAAGCTCTTTCATGACAATTTTACTCTCGGATGTTTGTCAGACGTTCGCGAGAGGTGGCGCAGTGGAAAAAAACCTTAAGATGTAATTTGGCCCTTTCGGGATTCGAACCCGGAACCCCTCGCTTAGTAGCCCAACACACTACCACTAAGCCACTGCGCCGACATCTTCAAGTGCTATTGGAATATTAGTGGTTATCGTTATATTTCGTCAAGAATTAAGGACTTATAGGGCGAGAAGCTTTAAGACCATTGGCTCAGTTGATTCTTTCCATAGTTATAGCTTATTTGATATCTTTCCAAGGTACGAGCTGCATTTTCCAGAGTTTTTTCTGTCGAAACTACGTTCAGATCGTTTGACGAACGCTGGATTGCAGTGTTCTTTTCGCGGAATTTTGCTTAGAGTTAAGAGCTTGCGTTTTTGGTTGCTTCAATAAAGGTAGCTCTATAAATTCTTGTTAGCTGAGAGGGATCTTCGTTCTACCACCGTGGAAAAGTTTTTTTTTGTGTAAAGCTGCTCACGATATCTTTAAAACTGTATACTTGAGCATATTCTTTGAATACCCAAGTAACAATTCTCTTTTGATAAGTTTCAGATTTGTAATTTCTGTAGGCATTCTTAGATGGGGCTTCTATAGTATTTGTTAACCGAAGTAGAGCAATGTCGAAGTAATTGCTTCGGAAAATGACTTCTGTAAGACCTATGCGAAGTATATTTACAGGCCTTATAATATGAAAATAAGTTTCAGTAAGATGTCTATTAGACCTCTGAAAATTTGTGAGGAGGTGTGTGGAAATTTCTTCAATGGTTGAAAGCGCTTTCGAGGAGCTTCTTTAGAGCTTCCGACCGGAGGCGTTATAGAAGCAATGAATTGTTTGCATTCGTCTCTTAGTGCCCGGAAAACCATGAATACTCGAATGAGAGTGTCATTCGCGGAGACTTGTCTACTTGTGTTTTGTACCAATCTTTTTGCACCAGATAAGGCTCCCGCATAGAAAGAGACTTCCTACTTCCCAGTCTCTGTTCTAATTTTTGACGACCACATTCCCGTATGGGAAATCGGCATTAAACAATGTGAATAGAATAAGATAAAAAAAAATGAATTTTTTTAAGTTTTTTTGTTTCTGTAAAGCTTGGATAACACTTTCGGTAAGGCCTTACAGCAGGCATCTTGCCGAAACTAGTGCCAACAGAAGGACTTGGGAATCAATAACCCACTGCGGATGTTAGTTGCTTCTATAAGGCCTTTCAGAAATGGAAATTTCAATTTCGGTTAGGTCTTATCCAAGCAATTACCTCTGTTAAATGACTTCAATAGAAGTTGCATGGATGAATATGGTATATATTGCCTTAGCTTAAAGTAGAGTCTTCGGATCTATTTTTGTCGAAAATTTTGATGCACAGACAAAGCAGTCATAAGCGCAAATCGGCTTTGTAGTTTTATCAATGCATAAAATTGGTTTTAGGTATTTAATAGCTCTATAACCATTTAGTAAAAGCCACTGAGATGTGTGGCCTAAAATAATCACAATGTCCTAAGAAGACAATTTGGGTCTTGATTTTGCTTTTCAAGCCGCGTGGTGGCCGATAGTAACCTACGAGTGCAGTCTCTGCCAAGAGCAGTTCTTGACTTATTTTCATTTTCTTTTTAAAATAATTTAAATCCGTTCTTAAAATTCTCTGCCAAGTGAAGGTAGTCTATGAAATGTTTAGCTGGGGATGTCGTTCACACAAATATCTGCCAGTTTGTCTTAGACCGAACACAGTTGCATCTTACATCCTCAAGAAAACAGAAACAAAATTGGAAATAAATCCCTAGACGGTACACCTACATTCATTACAAATACCAAAATTCTAACTGAGTCCTCGAAGTTGATGAGTTGCGCCTAAAGTATGATTCGACAACGAAAAGCACTTGTTGAACCATTTATGAAAACTGGAATCTAGAAGGAGAAAATACTAATTTGTTACATTTTACTCCGCTTAATATATTTATGGACTTTGTTGTAGTTAATTATCCTTCGATCTATAAATATTCAGTACGTTACGTTTTATTGTCGTTTTAACTTCAAAATTTTTTATCACTATAAGTCACAAATTAGAAATTAGTGTGAAAAAGTAAAATTTAATGCTTTCTCGTTTGCTCACTAAGTCTGAATAAGTCATCCAGGAAGCCATTCGATGTTTTCTGCTTAGTTAATTTTTTAAGGATTGATGGACAATATAACATTTTTGATGTGAAACATCTTATGGCGCGACTTGGGAGTAAAATCGATTCTTCAAAGCGGAAATGACCAAGCGGAAGTGCGTGACGGAAATTGGCATGTCGCCATCACTATGCGGCCGCCTAAAACTCCTTAAACACTCAACCGATTTCAATGAAATTTTGTGGGTTTGCATGGTTATATGGAAAGATTATATTTTTTTTAATTTTTTAAAATTAATTTTCAAAGTGAATACTTGTAATGGCACGCTGAAGTGAACTGAAGAAGCTAGGTTTTACACAGACACTAGACTACTGAATCTGTTGAAGATATGAGAACAAAATGTAAACACAAACTCTCGACATAGAAAAAGAAAACTTTGGATTGGATTGCGTTATGAAAACTTTTCAAATTAATGAACATAATTATCTACTGCGCTGTATTAAGATTATAATACTATAAAGATTTGGTTTTTGAATTTAATTTCTTAATGAAATTCAACTACATACAACACAGTTCAATTTAACATCCACATTTAGCGAGAGAAGTCTCACATCTGGCGTGTGGTCACTAGCACGCTCTCTGATTTGTTTTAATTCCCCTTTTTTTTTTAAGTTAAGATGGTGCCTTTTGTAAATACCTTTGTTGCGTAAAAAGCCCCACTTTATTGACAAAACGCCCTTAAGGAAATGTATTAAAATTAAGTTATGCCGTCGCTTCTCTTTTCGGCCACAGCAGGATTGCTCAAAAAGTCATGACCTTGATATATTTTTGCAAAAAATTCTTTAACGTCGACTCGGTTCATTCCATGAGCTCCTGCTAGTGGAAATCGTTCAGATGTTCTTGTTTCTGTTTCAGAATTGCCTGTTAAAAAACCACTAAACCAAACATGACTTGCTGATTGAGAGATGTCGGAGAAAGGGTGTTTTACGCCAAAACGTTCGGCGAACTTAGATACACGCAATTGTCTTACATCTTTTCGGTCTTTTTTCAATTTCCTTATATGGGCGACCAATTTTTTCTCCTATTCTAAACACAGAGATTTTCTCTGTTCATCATCTAAGAGGTATTTTTGATTTTCCTTTCATAACATGTCTCCTAAGAGTTCTTGAAGGTATATATTATACTGCCTACTTGCTTCATTTACGTACTCCAATTGTTCTGTTTCGAACTTTTTCCATTGCTTATTTGATGTCTTTTTCAGACCATGATGCCCGCAGTGTACTCCTTTTGTAATTTCGCGGTAATTGTATTAAAAAAGTACCTACCGTTCTTTTTAAATATAACATGGACTTCGGTGCAACGTTTTTTTCTTTTTGAAGAAATTTTATTTCAAATTTATTTTACCGGCAACATTTTTTACAAAAAAAAAACTCAACCGTTTCGCAGCTCAATCCACCGCTGAATGAATAGCGTCTTCTTTCGGCAAAAGTTGATCTTCTTTTAAAATAATTTTTCAAGCTAAACCTGCTTAGATCTTCATTTTTAGAAAAGTTAGACTATATTTTTTCAAATTGCTGACTTTGAAGAAAGCCCCAATTTATGGAAGGTTGGCCGGATATATAGGTTCAATATAGCTCTTTGGCTACATCAAATAACTATTAATAGATATGAAAGGCTTTCATTTTATTCTACATGAAAATGCTTTGTTAACTTTTACCATTTGTCGCAAAATGTACAAGAAAAAATTGAAACATTCTTCCCTTCTACAAGACTCCACTTTTCATTTGGTCCACATTTTATCAAATTCTGGTTTAAAATGGCGCCGTAATCGGTACGACAAAAAGAGAACGTAAACAGAGTATTAATGTGTGGTCTTCTAGCCCTACTTATTTCTTTTCTTTTTTAACAATTTTATTGCCATCAAGAGACTTTTTAAAAATTCGGGGTTTGAAGTCAAAAGCTGCTTTTCATGTTCCGGTTTCGGTCCTGTATTTCATATCAATAAAATCACTTTTAAGATAATAAAAATACGAAATGTACTGAGAGTTGGTTGGTTTTGTAATCAAAAAGTGTCCGTCAATCCACAGGTTTCAAAATTCAAACTAACTAAGCAATTGTGAGAGGAACTAACGACAGAATTAAAAGAGCAGTATTTTGCAAACCAAGCATAAAGTCCCTTCAAGAAGACTTCCATACCAAACATGACAAGAATTGGTGCGCTTAATGCCGAATGAATTATACTCTCATAAGCTGTGGTTTCAACAGTCGTTCGAACACCCGGAAGTCAATATTCGCGTCGTTATTTTTGTTATTTGGTCGATAAAGGGGTAGGAAATAGTACTTCAAGACTCATCATAATTATGTATCAAAACCAAAGTCGCTTTTGCTTCGCACCAATGGCCCCCGAATGTCGCTTCTCACTTCCAACCAAATACTTCGAAAAAATTCCATTCGCAATAGCTGCATTCGATTGCCAACTCACTTTCCATGCACCAATCTATGAGCTGGGCACGTGCCCACCTTCAAATTCGCATCCATTTTAATTTCATATCGAAACTGTCCTAAATTCTCTCACAAGCCATTACACAACGCACCTATAAAAAAATATATTGCAATCAAAACAAAAAAATTCTCCAATTAGATACACGTTCCACTCGAACATCTGAGTCGTTCGTTTTTTGTCAACCCAAGCACGATGACAATTTGCTTTTAAATTATTACATCAATTAAACTTAGCTGGCACATGCACCAACTTACTGGAAAAAAAAAACGCTTAAAATGCACAGCAACACGGGACAGGTACAGGTACACTGGGCGCGCAACATGAGCAATAATAATTATTGCGCAACATTTGCAGATTTAAAATAAAAACAAAAATAATTCCTCCGTCTGTCTGGCAGTCTATCTGTGCGTTGGAATTCGAAAGTAGGTAGTTGCTTGCTCTTAAGATTTTATTTCACTTAATTGGCATCAGATTGACGTCAACTGGCTTTGGCTTAATGGCTGACCGGAGGGCAAATCGCTAAGTAAATGCAATTTTTAGCGAGTACGCGCAGGAATTTCACTTTCATAAGACGCGCGCCTTAAGGGTGATAACTTAATTGCCGGCCAAAGGGAAACGCTTTAATGGGTCCGTCCATTTGTTTAGTAACTGATGAGGTTTTAATTGGGAGCGCTTTGCCTTGGAGATGATGTTTTAATTTTGCACTCGATGGTTGCCTTTTCTGTTGTGCAACTCACTTATGTTTCTAGTTGTACAAGTACTTTTTGGCATTGACAGTACTGCTGCCGAAAGTCCTGCCATACGTTATCTTTGCGCCGGGCACATGTCCGCCATAGCCTGGCATAAGTCCGGTGTTGCGGTGGTAAGTTTGGATCGCCTCATAGGTTTGCAATGGTGTTCCGATGCCCATGTAGTTGATTGGTTCCCTGAGCCGTTGGTGGGGGCAATTGTAGTTACTGTCATCGTATTCACAAAGGGGAACCACTTTCGAGTCCCATTGGGGTGGGTCGGAGTGATTGAGGGATTCCGGAATGTGACCACCATATCCTAGAAATTGACAGTAGATTAGTTGTAAGCGGAATGTTGGTTAAAAAATGTGGTTACTTGTGGAGTAGGACATTTTTGTTTCCAATCGAAAAATCGTTTGCCAAACAGTAGACAACTGTTTGATCGATGAATGCTATTTAATTACGTACGTACCTATATAGCAACGTTCAATGGCGGCATGCCAGGATGCAGGTGCGCATAATTCAGTTCTTTGTGGTTTGTTTAAGGCCTCAGTTACTGCCATACTTAAAATGCAACCGAAGAAGTTAGAACAGTATGGAAATGAGTTTTTTTTATGTTCAGCTGTTGGAGCAAACAGAAAAAATATATGTCAGAAAAACTGCCTGTCATTTTGGTGTCAGTGCAAATTAAATTTCATCAATAACAAAATTTTTGTTGTCTTTTCGAACATTTATTTGTGACGTTTGTACTTAATCTTGGTCTTAAAATGTTGCTTATCTAAGTAAATAAAAGAAACTGAGCAATATGTCTTAAAATGTTATAAGAAAAATAATTTAGTAATTTTTCTCTATGAAAATAATCACAACAAATCAACAACCACTGCTGGCTTTCATCAGAAAAAAATCCTGACAGATGGAACAGTAAAGAAATGAAACATTTCAGTGGAATGAATTGATCTGAAAAGGTTTTTCGTACGAAAAATAAATAAATTCTCTTTTTTTGATAAACCAACTTGATAATTATGTGTTAGCATCAAAAAAGCAAAGGAACATTTTTACGGCTTAGTTTTATTATTCGGGCCTAAGAGTATTTTTCATCACCACTGTTGCCATTTTCTAATATCACGTCTACCTTTTGCAATGGATACATAGGTAGAATGGTCAAATGGACCTTTAGTTCTTCCGCCACTACTTTTAGAAGTGAAAAAGAGGGTATTTTTAGAGGCCATCTGCCTGACCATAGCACGTCTGGAAAAACAAGTTTGGGACATATGCATTGCCCATAAAGTAACCAAGCCATACAAAAATGAACCGCCATTCAGAGAAGTAGCTCGTCGCATTTGAGCATATTCTGGTTTTTTAGAAAAGAAAATTTCAAAGGCTTTCCAAGTAAGGAAGGTAGTCTTATTTTAGCAGCTTGTGTCAACGATCTAATACCAAACTTATACAGAGTAGTTGGAACATACACAGACATAAAGGCCGATTTGACAACAAAATTAGTCCCTTAAATGTTGACTTAAATCGGCCAATTCCATATGGACATTATTTATTTTATTACTCGTAAATAAGACTCCAGGTCCCGGTACATTTTGGAGACTACCTTCATATAAAATTTGTTCATGTTTACCTTCATACCACCAGTCTATCGATTTTATGACGAAGTTTAGCCTGCGACGGTCTTTTGGGGGTCTCTTGAAAATTAGTTAAAACCAAAGTGCACACAGTTGGGAGAAAGCCTTGCCAACAATCCTCTCTAGCAGCTAGATCAGAAAGGCACTGCCCAAGTGGACTTGGTAAAATTCTTTGTCCCACCAAGTTTTTTATTTTGTTAACTTTGTCCAACTTTTGGTCCACCTGTTTAGTGCAGCTCAAGTCGACCAAGTTTCTAACTACCTTAAAGCTGCATCTGTTTATCGTTGTATTAAATCCTAGCCCTTTCTATGTCCGTACTTTGTCCGCTACCAGATGCATATTCTCCTCCTCTGTGTTAATATTTGCAAACGTTCAAGCCACTGACAGCTCGGTGTATTCACCCGCAGTTGTGTCAATACCTTCAGCAAAGTAAGCAATTAAACCGATTTTTCGTCCCAAGACGATAAAGGGGTGATTCATATCCATGAAACATAACTTCCATCAGATATATTTGACAGCTTTGTCCAATTGGCTGGGACTTCTGACAATGTCTTGTGCGCAGTGGAAATGATTGTGCTGCCTTGTAAATTTTTGTAGAACTTTTGAACTCAATGGATTCAAATGGCCCGCTGTTCTTTTTTTCATTGCAAGATGTCTTTGCGCGACTTTTTTGGAGCTTCGAGCTGAAAAAGATTCCACATTCTACCAAAAGCAGAATTCACAGAAAGTTAGATCTATGGTCCTAGATGGAATTTTATTCCCTTTTCATGACGTCTATCAATTTTTCTCAGTAAACCATTCTAGTAAGTGACGTTTGCAAGCCTATTATATTCACAGCCCGACTCATCTGGGTTTCTTGTCCATCTATACAAAGCCCCAAATAAATCACCATCTCTTTCTTTCCTCTTGCTTTTAATGTTAAATGTAGACGTCATTTCGTTTCAAAATTCTAGAGTTTTCTTAATCTGACAGCAGGCAACTGTCATATGTGTCTGAATCTTAATTGACCTAGATTGTTTTTGTGAAACTCTGTTTGACGTTTATGAAGGGGTAGCAAAGAGCTGAGTACTAAGTTGACATTTCCTCTGTATGACTGACGTAGAAAAAGTGACATTACCGACCAATTTTTGTTCTACTTTCAAGGAAAATCTAGTCCAAAAATCTATAGTCGACTTAAGATGACTAGACTCTTGGATGCGGTCAATGGGTACATTCAAAAATCTAGTTATCTTAAATCTACTAGATTGGTCTTGACTATTTGTACCCTGAACGCAATAACTAAATTGGTCGGTATAGTCACTTTTCCTACGTCAGTCAAATATAGGAACTGTCAACTTTGTATACTCAGTCACGAATTTGAAGATTCGTCGGCTACTCCTCCATAAACGTCAACTTAAACATCTGTCTAGTTGTCAGACTTACTAAACTAGACACTTGAAAGCACTTGAACGTACCCAATATCTTACCTCCCTCCAGGGACGTTCATAGTACAGGGTTGTTCTTTAAATCAATTTCATGTATCGGTAGACTTATTGAGAGACTCGTCACTTTACAGACAAATATTTGATCGCTGTCATGGAGCTTTGCAGTAAGATTTTAAGGGGCTTTTGGATGTGGCTTGAGGCCTTTTTATATATTTTTTTAAACCATTTGTCGTACTTAGTTAAAATTGTGCATGTTGCTAGAGAAATGAAAACTGTAAGACAGGCATTTCGTGAATTTTGAAAGTGCCTCCTACACCCTCTTTTAGAAGGTTACAGAGCGGACACCCTGGAAGAGATTTTTTGATGTGAAACATCTTATGGCGCGACTTGGGAGTAAAATCGATTCATGAAAGCGGAAATGACCAAGCGGATGTGCGAGACGGAAATTGGCCTGTCGCCATCGCTATGCCGCCGCCTAAAACTCCTTAACCACTCAACCGATTCGAATGAAATTTTGTGGGTGGGTATGGTTGGTTGGTACTTGATGGATGGGATAGTTTTGGACCCGATAGGTGGCGCTGTTGTCGATCTCGGTAACCACTCAACCGATTCCAATGAAATTTTGTGGGTTTGCGTGGTTATATGCAAAGATATATTTTTTAATGTTTTCAACTTAATTGTCAAAGTGAATACTTGTATGGGTATGCTAAAGTGAACTGAAGAAGCAAGGTTTTACACAGACACTAGACTACTGAAGCAGTTGACGATATGAAAACAAAATGTAAACAAAAACTCTCGAAAAAGAAAACTTTGGATTGGATTACGTTATTAAAACTTTTTAAAATAATGAACATAATTATCTACTGCGCTGTATTAAGATTAAAATATTATGAAGATTTGATTTTAAAATTAAATTTCTCAACTACATACAACACAGTTCAATTTAACATCGACATTTAGCGAGAGAAGTTTCACATCTGGCGTGTGGTCAGAAGCACGCTCTCTGTTTTTTTATGACCTATGACGGCACCATCATCCTGCGGGTAATACGAAATAAACTGAGTCCTTCTACATGTGACCACTGATGGCTTTTCACTATAAAATCGAAAGATTACCCTCTGCAAAAGTATGTCACGTCACCTTTAACTTGAAAAATGTCCCCAATCTAGCTAGTCACCACAGCCAGTCGACTATTTACAAACAAACCTCTCCAAACTGTTCGCTTTTCCGCATTCCTAGCTGTCGGTCGGTTTAATTTGCATGACGACGAGTTTATACCTTTTGGGCACTCCTCTTCCAGTGCATCAGCATTACCATTAACACCCCACCAGAGCGCGGTGTGGATTGGACAAATTATGTCTGCAATCGACCGATTCCGAGCGTCCAAGTTGACGTAGGTAGCTAGTAGTTAGACTCTACTCTAGCCAGGTAAAATGTTAATCGCTGCTCATTTTGTTTCACGCTCTTTACCATTACGCACACCACCAACTCACCAGCAGCTCACACAAGTGGTACAAGTGGTAAGTGGCAATTGGTAACTGGTATCCGCGGGCAACATTATTTATTGTTATTGGTATTTCTAATTACAACATTCGTCCGAAACGAAACGTGTCTTTCTCCATAACTGCTGCGCTACATCAGTATACAGCCAGCTTTCTGGCAAAAGCACAAATATTTACCCAACTTGTGTGTGGTTGCATGTAGGTTACGTCGGACGCCACTCTTCCCCCTGTTGGCTTCTGTTCGGTATGCTAATCGATATGCAAACTACTGTATCACATACCGAATTTAGATCTTTTTTTTCTCGTGACTGGTCGATTTTCAATCGCATCGATACGAGTATCAATTAACCGATTAAGTTGGAGAGATGCCACAAAAAAGATCCACTGCTCCGATGAGGCTATAATCCATTGCCATTCTAATGGCTGCCGCATGTGACTTGCGACTTGGACAATTTGCGGATAAATTGTCATCGCCAGTGGTCGGACATGTGTCAGGCGACAAATAATTATGTCGTTGGCATTGTATGCCATTGCATGGAATCTAACTGAGAACGATTGGCGATCGCAATGCAATTTTATTGTTAAGGCCAATTGTTAGCTTGTTGTGTTTTTTTTTTCCTGCGTGTTTTGTTGTCTGGAATTTCGTATTTAGAAAACCAGTTAATCCAACGGTGGTTGATTTTCTTTGTCGAATTAGCTATCGGACACTGGCAGAGGTATGTTGCTTGTGATGATGCATATTAGTTGCTGGCCTAATGACTTATGCATTCGTGTGGCTTATTAACAATTTAAAAACAATCAAGCGATAGATTTTGTTGGCTGTGTTATATGATGGTTTGGTATTTAACGGGTTTTTATTGTTCGATATGAGAAAGATTTTTTGTGCCGTGGGCTGATTTGATCGAGTTTGTAAAATGTTGGGTTGACATTTTGGAGCTGGAAATTTTATCCGACAGCAAGATGGAAGTTTAGAAGCTTTAAAAGCATGAATTGTAAATTTTGTTAGCGAGATTTGTGAGGTGATGCCGCGGTCGCATTGATCTTCATCACGATCTTTGAATACAAGTGGGGTTTTTGCGCTGATACAGATTTCTTCTTCTTCGACTTCTATTGCTGTAACTGCTGTTGGAAGTAACACTTAAAATCCTCCTGTTGTATAGGGCGACAACCAGGGGCTTCCATCTCTCTCTGTTTGCAGCTCAATACCCCAGCTGTGTCCACGACCGGAAACTTTGCGACTGAGCTTCCGTCATAACAGTTGACCTCCATGTTGTTTTTTGCCCACCAACCCGTCTAACACCTTAAGGGTTCCATTGGAACTACTGCTTCGCTACATATAAAAACAATACTACAGGAAATGGCACTATTTTAAAGGAATCATTCTCTGATATCCCTCTAAGTCTTGGTACACTTGATTTTGACACACCTTACGATGTGACAGGGAGGATTGGCATGGAAACTTTACTTTCGAGGGAAAATTAGACCTCAGTATATACTGACAGTTCCAAACCCAGCAGGGGGACCGGGTTCAGGCATATACTTCAGCGATTTGGACCTACAAATGTCCCTTTCAGGCACATGCAGTGTGTTCTAGGCAGAGGTTCTGGCAGTAAAGCTGCGGAAACACTTCCAAAAAGAACATCACCATCTTCTTTGATAGTCAGGCTACACTTAAGGTGCTACAGTCACAGACCACCAAGTCTGAGAAGAATCGTGTGAGATTGTGATAGGTACCTGGGCATTCTGAAGTGCGCAACGATTAAAAAAGTCTTCAATAAAGCAATTACAAGATGGTCACAATTAGAAGGCACAAGCTCTCAAAGGCACTGTCGGCTGTTTTAAATCGTTGGAAGTCTGAACAATGAATCAATTTCAGCAGAACAAAGTTGAGGTTAACGATAGGGCACTTCCATCTGAGGAAGCATGCCATGAGGCTAGGCTTAGCTAATACGGATGGATACATGCAGATACTGTGAGGGAGGACCTACAAGCTACAAGTCACGGAAATCATCTCACACCTCACACACCATAGACATCACTGTGAATTACAAGCAATTGCACGGAGTAGAAGGAAGCACCTCGGCATGTACTTCTTTAATAACCTGGAAGAGGTTGTTCCCTCAAACAGTGTTGAGACCATACTTGGAATTTGAAGGGAAATAGAATGCTTGGGTGAATTGGTTGAGGTATATCAGCTGTAATGGTTTCATGGGGATAACGATGAGCCCGATATGGTGGTCTCTAGTGACGATTTAACAACCCCGATCAACCACACCTAACCTAACGTAACGCAGGCAACGATCAATAAAAGCTTGTAACCTGCACGTTTTACATGCGTACTGATTTTACATTGGAATCAAACATTTTTAATTTGGTGCGAAGCGATATTTTGCTACAGTTCCACACAAGAGACAGGATTTCGAATCAACAACGAGCTTTATTTAGTCTATTTCTGACATACATGCGCGTTCCACCATCGAGTGGAAACTCCTCTATGATCTTCCATCTCAAAATAACCTGCTGTTGTTGTTTTTATTTTGTTAGTGTTTATCCTTCAGCTCTTTAATTATAGCAACAAACTAGTCACGGATGCCTCTCACAGCAAGCAATCTCCAAACTCCAAATACAATCGAAAGCCTTTTCAAAGTCGACTAAGCGGTGATTGGTACTCCAATGACTGTTCAGGACGATTCTAAAGGTGTTAATCAAAGCGGTGCATGATTGACCACTGTGAAATACAGCTTAGTGCCTCCCAAGAGTCGACTCAAACCTGGACTACCATGCGGACAACGTTTCTATTGCCGGTCTTTAACCTAAATACTTTGAAAGATGTTCTACAATACGCTCCTAACAAGCTAGTAATGTTGACGAACAGATGTGGAGGATTGAGCGGAATCCTTCATAAAACTGAACTTGTCTTCTTCTACAGGAAATATAAGAATCCACACATTCACCTTTCTTCTATAGATGGATCTAGGTTGACATTCTTAAATGATGTTAAATACTTGGGTCCTATTTTAGACAGAAAGTTAAACTGGAAGCCCAACATACAAGAAAGGCTATTACACCTTCTAAGAGTACAAGGTCAAGCGAAGCAGGAGTCTCTGATATGTTTTTGATTTTAACTGGTACAGATTGTTGATGATGGTTTCAGGTGTCTATGGTTGGATGTAGGGATTTTGAAATACCGATATCTTAACATCTATATGTATGTTAGAATTCAGAGATTTGTTTTTGAATTTGCATTCGCTGTTCTAAACTGAATATGCTGATGAACATGAGCCGCAAATGAAGTTTGCGTTCCAGACTGTGTAAGCTCCAAGTGGTTGGAATTATTTTAAGGTTCATTTTAAGGTTAAGGTTTCATGTTTTTAAGAAGAAGTGGGTAATATTTGCAAAAAAAGGCTTTTCTTCATAATTGAATTTTTATTGGCAGTGCAGCATAGAGTTTTACAAAAATAACCATGTATCAACATAGGTTACGATTTTGGTAGTCATTTTCCTATAACACGTCCTTTTTTGCATTTTAAAGAAAAACAAAGTACGGGGTCTTATTTAGAATACTTATCTTATTCTAAATATGAATTTTGGTCAAAATCGTAAGAGGGGTTTTCGGAAAACTATGCAAACAAAATCTTGTATATTAATAAAGGCAAAAATTTAAGAAATACTTACACTGCTTTAAACACAACCTTTTCCTTATTTTTTTTTGTTGGTTATATTATGCAGAGATGCAATGTTGTGTGTTATTTGTTTTCCAATATGTTTCGTATAAGCCTGGTCACTAA
Source organism: Cheilosia pagana (assembly GCA_936431705.1). Lineage (NCBI taxonomy): Eukaryota > Metazoa > Arthropoda > Insecta > Diptera > Syrphidae > Cheilosia > Cheilosia pagana. The sequence continues at coordinate 13,131,267 of OW386166.1, read as the reverse complement.
AATGGTCAATTTTCTACCAATGGGAGACCTCTAGTAGTAAGAGTAACAATTATTGCAAATTTTTGTTCGAAAAATACTCTTTCTCAACTATTTAGAAGAAAAGCATTACCTACTTGGTTTTTAAAGTTTCGGTGTTTTTTTAAGTTCCTATCCAATCGAAAATAGCGTTTTCGAGATATGAACTTCAAAAACAAAATTTTACCATAATTTATAGAAAAACTGAGCTAGTAGTCTTGTTAGGAATGACCATATTACCTTAGTAATACATTTTTGTTGCAATCATATTGACAGTTTTTGAGATAAGTCCAATTTTCAACAGAACCTTTGGATATTCGATCTTTTAGCGAAAAACTGTTAGATCTGTTTTCGAAAATAGAAGATAGACTTCGAAAAATGCTTCACAATTGAAATACCGGACAGTTCCCAATGGGACACTCTGAATGTCCTACACGAAGGAGCACTGTCAATATTCACGGACGGTTCCAAAACAATAGAGTGAGTCGGAGCCGAGGTCTTCTCAGAAGAACTTAGCCTGGGCCTCTCCTTCTCCCTTCCAAAGCACTGTAGTGTCTTTCAAGCCGAAATCACAGCCATTCGTCAAGCCACAGCCGATTAATACAGTATCAAGTAGGGATATAGTGATATACATAGACAGCCAGGCTGCCATTAGATCCCTAGTGTTTTTGTATTTTGTATTTTATTCATATCATATATCATAAACTTAGAACTATTTAACAATGATTCAAGTATCCAGCGTATTAAAATCTAAGACGGTGGAAGATTGCCGCGTATCTCTTAACGAGGTAGCCAAACAGAACAACCTCACCCTTTGCTGGATTCCGGGACACAGTGATATCCCGAGGAACTGTGCAGCTGACGAATTGGCGAGAAAAGGCTCTATCGGCGTTGATAGTATCAGTCTGCACAAGACGCATGCTCCGCTGTCCGACGCTAAACAACTCAATTAAGCGGACGAAACAGGTAAAGCAAGTCATAGATGGAAACATCTAGGATACTGCGACGTTGCTAGGCTTACTTGGCCAACTCTGGACACTAAAAGAACCAAAGCGCTTCTGCGACTCAACAGATCTAGTATCTCGCTAGTCGCTAATGTTATTACCGGGCATTGTATTTTGGGCAGACACGCGTGTAGACTCAGACTGCCATACAATGACTTTTGCAGAAGTTGCATGAATGAGGAGGAGGATGAGTCTGTCACCCACCTCCTCTGCAGCTGCCCCGCCCTATCCAGTTTAAGGAGGGCTTACTTAGGAAACTACTTCCTCAATGATCTAAGTGATCTAAGCTCCATCAGCGCGGCTAATATTCTTAGCTTTATCAAGGGCAGCAAATGGTTCACATGAGTAACCGGTTAAGGAACCCCCCTACACCAGTGGTATGCACAATGGGCCGACTTACGGCCTAAGTGCTTCTCTCACCGAGAGCCACTTTAACATACATACATACATTACCCCCGGAAAGCGATAGTATTCGAAACCAAGTCAAGACGGTTTCGAATGAAAAGCTTGTTCTGAGCGCACATATACAGACGTACAGAGTACAGACCCGCCAGTGACATTGATTTCTTCCACGTCAAAGCAGTATTTCATTCAGTCAATGCATTCAATAAACTCCCCGTATCACTATAATGTATATATCTGATGACCTTCTCCAGGGAACGGAATCCGCACCCTAGAGTCATTAGGCTGACCGGTTTTCCGAAATTACATCACAACCAGCTATACGGAAACACATTAGCTCTCAACACCCAAGCTATTAACTGCACGCCCGTATGCACTTATTGATATCCAATTTCCAACCTCCCTTCTCCCAACACACCGCCCTTGTACTCGTCATCTTCATCAATCAATCTCCAAATGGCATCAGCATCTTAAATCACCCAACCAAATATAGCCACTTCCTCATCACCTTACTCATCACGTCCGTCTATCCTATCCTCATCTGATAGCTCACGGCTATGCGGTTCATAAGCCAAGTGAGAGATCGTTAAAATATGAGCTAGGCAACCTGAGCCGCATGACTCACGGCCACCATTGACATTCGACTGCATTTATAGGCTACCGCGCTTCTGATTCTGGCTGTGTCATTGAGAAGGTTATCGGCTTACCAAATTGAAAAACAATTAAAATGGACAACCACCCAGCAGAGAGCGATTTCTGTCTTCAAGCCTCTTACACAATTCCACTGCTTTTCTTGCCCAGCCAAGCGATGCACAGCCTCAGATGGGTCTGCTTCTGTTGTCCTCCTAGTTGGGGTTTTCCAGTTTGTTTGCGCGCTCCAGAAAGTCAACCCAAACGTAACGAAGCAGATGGAAAAGTCCATGAAACATGACAGCAACTACTGCTTCGGGGAAAAGACTGCGACGCGACGCGCCCCAGCCACCCAGAGGTAATAGCGTGAGAAAATCTACTTTTGGCACGAAATCCATTGAACTTTTGTCGTTCTGTTTGTGTGTGTGGAGTTGGGTGTTGCTGACATCCATCCACTTCCAGCAGCTTGGCAAAATTCGACTGTGACTGTGTGTACTCATTGTGTTTGACGGTAGCTATGAGTCACGCGCTGCGAAGACCGCGCTGAAAGATAAAATCAAAACCGGTGCAGTTTTTATTAAATTTATAACAAGTCACCTCAGGTGCTCCGCAATCGGGTAAATGACTCGGCGACAGAGAGTGGCGGAATACAAAAATTTGCACACCCCATTGTCTGCCGCCGCGCATAATACGTAATTAGCTGGCGGTACGAGTAGGTAGGTATAGCGTATAGTGTGCCTTAACCTAGAATTTGTTGCTGAATTGGAACTTTTTATTCATTTTTCCGCTGCGCCGCCGGTTGCTTTTGGTTCCCGGCGGAAATATTTTCGCGGAGAGCAAGTGAATTATTTGCTGTTATGCTCTTTCGACAAAAAAAAAATGAAAGAAATATGACAAATTACGGTTATATGCGCTGTGTGTGACGAAATGGTGAATGTAGCACTGGCAAGTGGCAAGAGGTGATAATTTGACCCAAAAACGGTTATCGGATTTCGAATTATTTTTTTTAATTTTTTTTGGGAAGTAGGTTGTCGGTATTGATTGTGAGTCGGGTGCTAATCATTATGATGGTTGCTTGGAAGTAGTAGTGAATTTAAAAAGTGGTGAATGACAGAGCGGTGCTTCACCCGTAAGAATTTTTCAGTAAATGAGAAGGAAAACTAAAGGACCAAGATAATAAACAAGGGGTTAAAAGTCCTTTGGAAACTTTGCAACTCATCGAGGTAGTTTCAATGACCAAGTTTATAGCCTTTCTTAGGCCAAATTGTTATAGATCTCTGTCAATTTTGAACCTGTCGAATAAGTAAATACGAAGACTGCATTTTTTACGAATTTGATCATAGAAAGATCCCTAACAGTCACTGGGGAATTACTTTTGAAATTCGATAATTAATCGGGGGAAAGTTTAGACTTACTTATTGTGGTAGAAAATTCGGAAGTCTGGAATATATTGACGAAAAAAATTCTGCTTCGACTCTAGCCAGACAGACACATGCAGAAAATAACAAGTAAACCTTGAGAAGAGTCACAATCATCGTAGGTTAGAGAAAGACCGCACTTTTCTGCCAAAAAAAAGGCTAAATTTCGGTTCACCCGACCGATTTTAAGCGATGGCTGAATCATGAATCATGATAGAATTTGCGCATTTATACCAAAATTCTGTTTGTAGCCATGCCACTAAAAAAAATTGTTTGGTCACCCTGTCTGCTACCAGAACCATTTGTTTTAAATGTTCGCCTTGGTGGCATCATAGAGGCCGCTTAGACAATGAGTTAGAGAATGAACCAATACAATCTTACAAGACCTTTGATGTCAAAAACTGGTGCTTAACAACATCAACTTTGCCTCAGTTCTGGAATATTGCAAGTATACTGCCAATTGCATAGAAAACTAACCCATCTCCTCCTGATTTTAGACCAGTAAGCATTCTTCCATGTCTGCCAAAGCTTTTGAGAAAAGTATGGCAAAGCAGAGGCAGGAGTGCCTTAAGGGTCAATATTAGGACCGATATGTAAACATGCTTCTGTACATTTATATGCAGATGATGTTCAATAACGCCTAGCATATCCTACAGCAACGAGGAGCTGTGTTATATAAACACTTGGTCAATAGCTAATGGGCTACTACTTAATCCATCAAAGTCCGAAGTAATTCCCATTTCCAAAAATAATTTTAATTTGTGTCTCTTACCTTTATGGATGTCGACGCAAATTGTGGATCAGTGCTTACTTTACTCCACAGGAAACACGACAAAGGCTGGTATTGACATTCATTTTACCACTTATATGCATATGCTGAGGTGGCCTACAGCAGCCTAGATTCACTATCCCAATGTAAACTTCAAGTTTCCTTTAATGACACAATTCGTTATGCTAACGGCGCTCGTAGATATGACCATATATATGTGTTTGCTAGGGGTTTAATTGGTTGCACCCTGCAAGAATATATATTAATGCCAGGACCCAGGAATTTTATCTTTTTACATAAAATTATAATTACTCAATGACTGCCTTACTTGTATAACAGACTTTATTTCACTCGCTTCTAAAGAACTATCAACATTATTCCCTCTCGCTGTAACTACCTTAATTTTTCACGTTCATTTTTCATTCATACGGTCAGACTTTGGAACTCTTTACCCTCTCAAATTAAAAATATTTCAAATTCCTCATCCTACAACATTTTTCCAACCTATTCCACCAAAAATTTATCGTTCGTTATCACATCCCTTCATAAACTCAACCTCTCCCTACATACATCACCTATTAGATTAAGGGCCATTTGCTGATACGACTCATAGCGAATTAAGTGCCACATAAACTCTTATGTGACAGTTTATGCCCTAGAAAAAGTAGCCCATAAGTATTTAAGTAAAACTTAAATCGTAAAGAGTCGTATGAGCAAACGGCCCTAAGATCCTTAAATTGTTAATCAGATTTAAGAATATTCCTTTTTCCTGAAATAGGTAAACGGACTAAGTCACATAAAAGATTATAAATCTATAAATGTACAAACCAAATCATTAAACTAAATGAAAATAAATGAAATAAAGGTTAGTAGACAAGGTGAAGAGCTGTCAACTGTCAAACGACATCATAATTCAGAAAAATTGAGCAAAATTCGTGGCTTATTTTACCACATATCTACTTATACCACGTCGCTGTACCAAACCTTGGGTGTTAAAAAATTTGTATAAGGGTACATTTTTGAGAATAAAAACTTGTTGTTAAAGAAGGTCCAAGTGGTGAATTTGGTAAATTTGACTTTGAAAATTTCCCTTTTTTTATTTAAAGAAAATTAATTTACAAATTTTGCTCAGTGTTTGTAAATATTTTACAAATTTGTGTAGTTCATTCTACAAGTCGTAAAAAAAATCTTGACGACAAATGCGTGGTACTATTTCATCTGAGCTGAGATTTTTGGTCTTGGATCAGGACTGACAAAATCTTTTCTTTAATAAAAAGAACTAGTTGTAACATTTAGGATGACGACTCAACATAGTTGTGTTGTCTTTATGGTAACTCAACTTTGAGACAACCAAACAAATTCTCGTATTATGCAAGACAACTCTTTTCAGTCGTCTTTAGAAAATAAATTGCCATCAATTGAAATCAGCTGTTAAATGTCAATTTTGGTGCAGGGAAATAAGTCCCCGGGAACAAAGTCCGCACTGAGGGACTAAGTTCCCACCTAGTGGGAAATAAAACCACTTTCGCGAAGTGAAGTAAGTTCCCATTTGAGGTGGGAACTAAGTCCACTTTCTTATGGGAACTTAGTACACATTTAAAATTAAAAAGAGGGAACTACTTCCAACATTTAAGATTGGAAAACAAACTGTAAAGTGCTGTTAGTTATCACATTATTTTAACAAAATCATAGGTTTATCTTGGGAAGTTCAGAGGCTTGCAAACTTAATTTCGAAAGGAGTATTTTGTCAAACAGAATAAAAATTAAAAACAGTTCGGTTTGCAAGACTATGAAAATTTTTTGACAAAATACTCCTTTCGAAATTCAATCTGCAAGACTGAATAATCAAATAAAAAAAAGCGAGAAATTTTGTAAATTTTGTAAATTCAATCCCTAATAATATAAAACAAAGTGAATATTTTTTTGTGTGAAGCTACAGAACAAACGGGTGAACGGATTTTGACAATTTTTTTTTATTTATTAGGTTTTTATGAGGAGCAAGTTCGTGCATTTAAAAATATTTGATTTTGATTGTGGAAGTCTAAGAAATTCAATAATTAGACTTTGAACACAAAAAAAGTGAACTTCTCCTTCGTCTATTTGAATGAAAATAATTCCATGTTTTAGATACCTAAATCGCGCATCTTTTAAGTCCAAAACTAAGTTCCTATTTGTTATATCAGCTGAGAAATGTTAACAAATCCTTTACGAAATTCCTTTTTTATCAATTTGTTAATTGACCAAGGTTTTCAAATCGATCTCAGTGGTGGTTTCTTTTTTAGTTTTCTTTCAAGGTATATTCGTAGAGAGAGCGGGAGGTTTTTTTTCATATAAATACTCAGAATCGGAACTGTAGTCGAATGGATTTGGTCTGCTCATGCTCAAGTGCTTTGCATCTGCTCAGCTTATGCGTTTAAGGTTGCGCTCAGTGAGTTCTCTTTTAGTTGGGTAGAAATAGAGTATGTATGGATATGAATGTGGCGAGTGTGCTATCCATTTGAGTGGGACGGAGGATGGGACCGAGAATCGAGATTGAGTGTGATAACAGATAAGATGATGTGACATTGTGAAGTGTATTGGATTTCGAGCAACGTTGCCAGACTTTTAAAAATGAAAACGCTAAATCATATAAATAAAATTCGTGTAATTCTGTTCGACTAAAATTGAATTTGACTGCACCTTTTTAAATGAAAAACCTTAGAAAGTGCTGAATATATTTTGGTACATTTTTCACAGGCCTATAGACTATAGAGGATACCTAGGCCTACAATCGCAGCTTTATTTCAACTCCTTATCTCTTTAAATTCCGGAAAAAAATTGAACAAGAGTAATTTATTTTTTCGTTTCGTTTCATTTTTTTCTTTGTCACGCTTTGCTTCCGAAAGTACTGGTAGCATTAAAAAAGAGTAAGTGCAAGCTTAAAGAGGACATCTGCAGGTACCACTTAGGATAACTATTAACTCGATATCTTTTAAGGTTTTTAAATAATAAGGCAACATTTGAAACATTTCTACGATTTTCAACTGGATAAGTGGATACTGGATATGCTTTTCATTCTCAAATCAAACAAACCAACCTCGCAATATATTGGCATCTCCCTGTGACACAATGCAGTATGCTGTTTGGTTTGCTAAGAAAAAAGGAAACCTATAAAAGAAATGCCAAATTTGTAGGAAAGGTGTGGTGTGTCTGCTCTCTTGCTCAACTTCTATTTCATTCAACCTGTCAGTGGCGTGGCGTCCATATAACCCTAACCCGATTCCTACCGACTTCCCTTTTTAAATTTTCACCAGTCAACACTATCTACCAAAAACCAAATTAATATACATGAAAGCAACCAAATGAATCTAATACTTAGAAAATGGTGCACACACGTAATCGATGAACTAAATATTATGTGTATCCATTTTCATCATTCATCGTCACGGCAAAGCGAAGGTCGGGTTATTAAAGCTCTCGCTCTCACTGGATGGATAGTTGACTTTCAGAGATTTAGATATTGTTAAAAGGCGCTTAATTTGATCTGCCTGATTAATAAAACTGACTGGCTATAAGAGAAGTTTTACAAATTTGAAGCATATTCATTTAAACATGGTTACTTATTTACCAATTTTCGATATTATTAACACCGATTGAATGTGTACATTTTTCCTAAATAACTGGTGAAAATTGGCTCAAAATGTTGTTATTTTTTTAACTGTTCTGAAACCACATTTTGCACGGGCAAAGCCGTGCGGGTACAGCTAGTTTGGTATATATATAGAGTAAAGTTAAAGTTAATTTTTGTTTTGTTAATAAAAATTGCAAAGTTCCTACATTGACTCTTTCATTTTACTTTGTTCTTAATCGACAGTGAGAATTTACCTCTCATTCTGAGTTTTTAGAATTTATTTCCCACCTAACCGAAAGAAGTAAAATATTTGCAATTAAAACGAAAGTTAAAAAAAAAACAATGGAAAGTTAATTTTTTGGTGACTTGGAGGAGGAGGATGAGCGTTCACTAAATGTATTTAGAATAAGAAAACGTATTCGCGATCAAGCGATCACTCCAATCCATTGGAACTCCCAACAGCAGGATCTTCCGGTTCGTCGCTGGCATTCTCGTTTTCGAAGAGCTGACTTGTCGCTGACTGGTTAAAGCCGAAGGTCGAACCAATTGGGTTGACCGCACTTTGCAGCGCCACCAACCCTATGACACTTTCTTCCATTTGGCTTATACTAACCTGCTCCGATGGCCCACCTTCGGTGGTTTTAATGCTTTGCTTATTCTTGGCCAGTTTCTTTTCAAGTCAGCCTTGTAATGTACCCAAACCTGCAAAAATTGTTTGTATGTAGAAAAATGCATTATTAAAGAACTTTTTTGTCATTTTTTTTCAATCATGATACTATTGAGCTCTAAAGCTATTTTTTGCCATTCTTCGTCAGAATTTTTTTTTAACCAAACTGTCCTTTACCCCTGGCCTGATCTGGTTATTTTTTTTTTAAATTCCTATCAGCCGATCAAATTGCTCTGGTTTGGTGACTTTTAAACTTTTAAAAACACACATTCTATTATCCATTTTTTATTCTAACACTTACTTACATTTTTCTGTCCATTTTTCATTAAAAAAGCTGACCCTTTTCGTTCAACAAATCCAACACAACTGATAAAAAAGCAGTTCTCTGAATTTTAAATTCAGGACAACTCCAACACAAACTACCAGATAAAACATTTTAGCAATGCCACTGTTCCCTGGCTAAAAATTGTCTCGCGAAGTTATTTCCAACCCCTATAATGCCTTGTAACGTTATAAAGTTTCCAAATATTATTTTGTACACTCTTACATTTTTATTTCATAAGACTTCCCAAACAAAACGTCACGAAGGCGTTCAAAAAGCTTGTAAGAATACACTTGTAGATTACAATTTATGTACAAGTCAACACTTGATCAACAATTTCGATTCCACATTTTTATTTGCGTTCCATAAAACAAATGTTTGGATTACGTACCTATTTATAATTTTTGAAAAAAATATTGTTTACAAATTTTTAGTTGTAGGTACATAATTTACAAGAACAAATTTGTAGCTGTAGATTTTTTGTTTGATGAAATAGGCAACAGGGATATAATTTTACAAAAGTCTGTGTAATTCCTCAGCGAACTGTCACTTGTAAGTTTGCCAATGTTGCCACAGAATCGGTAGAAATCATTTCAGTTGTAAATAAGGGAAAAACTAAAAATAAGTTCTCATAAGGAATTCGACTAAATATCGACAAATCGACGAATGGTAAGTCATAAAAATACGGCTTCAAATTTGAGGCAGTTAGGGCGGTTTACTATACCTCGGCTTCACTATACGCTTTGACAGCGACATCACATGAGAAATCAATGCGAAGTACCTACTACACTTCACTATTCGTTTGGTGTCAAAGGCATAATGGAGCATTAAGACCTTGTCAATAAGTAATAAAAAGGGCTTACATAAGACTTTTATCCACCCAACAGTTTATGGGACAGCACATGAGCATGGACATTAGCGAAGACATCTCTGTTCATTTTGAATGCAAAAATTCCTCGAATGATTTTCTTTTTTTTTTGTCATCGATAGCCTTTGAAAAAGTATATTCTCCATCTCATACCATCGACATTGGTAGGACCCGATATGCCCACTGCCCAGCGGATCGCAATGGGATCAATAGTCTTTATTTATTCAGAAGACTCCCATACCGCTTACTGGTAAATTCTTAACGAGTTTTTGCCCACAAATCCATCATCCGTGTGAAACAGTGAAACTCCAACCAAAAAACAGAAAAAAACTACGCAACACCTAGGTAATCAACCGCAGGAGCTAGTCCCTCCCAACCACATCATAAATCACTCTGCTCTATCATTATCCAATCCAATCAATTTGCATACCCTGCAGTTACTCGTCCATGCCATTGCTCAAACAAACCAAACATTTACATTTTAATTACCAATTTGAATTCCAACGCTGGCTCTGGCCCAAATCACTCGCATTTCATATTTCATCAATTGTAAACAGTTACAGCCAACAATGGCACTATCCGCGACTATGGCAGATCACTCAGCAAAACCCTCAATTAAAGAAATATCAAAATGTGCGACACAATGAAACGACACTGGCGAAATGTCAATAAACCAGTTTCCAGTATGTGTATGAGTATACTCCTACTCGTACTCGTATCTATGTGCACTTTGGTTTAGTGGGCCACAAAAATCACGTTTGTGTATTACAACAACCAACCCATTGTTGACTGCTATTTACCATTTTCTTGTACACGTGCAGCCATTTACCAATTTTGTGTTTGTTTGTCCCCCTCTTGGCCAATTCAAATTGAATTCCAACTCACCATTCACATTCACAGAGTACGTTCAACTGTGGGCCATACAATGTTATGTCTATTGGTTGTTGTCATTTCGGGCCAAATTGTGTATCTGAAACGAACTAATGAGACAGTCGGAGAGTCGGTTGTTTTCTCAGCTTCTTGCGCCTTGTCTATTGAAGCCGAAAATATGATGTTGTACCGCACAGGATGCCAGCGACCACTTGACCATGACAACACCAGACCGACTGTATTTGTATTCAAAAAAACAGTCTAAGCCACCGCAGCCATTAGAAGGAATGCTGGATGTGTGTTATGCAAACAACAACAGCCATCATCAGTTGTTGCATTCAGCAGCATAGCAGCAACAGCGCGCGTTGTTGCAACAAACTATAGATACCAAACGAAAACAAAAAACCAGATTGGTAGGCAAAGAAAAACCGTTCATTGTTATGCGCGATTATGGCACATTTATGGCAACAACGGATGTGATGCTGCTGCCAATATACAATGGGGCAACAATTTGCATATGTGTGCCGCAGATTAGTGGTAGATATTGCTGCTTTTCGGGGCCCAGTCTTGAGTCCTAGTTATGGGTGATCTTTTTTCCGTTCAAAGAGTGCTTGGTATTTGAAATATTTTGTTATTGTTGGCATAGTTGATGTGGCGGCCACTCCTTAAGTTTTCGTTTTGAGGTTACCGGTGCGGAGTTGGTTTGGAGAATGCAGCTGCCTTGGCACATAGTTATGTGGCCATAGCGGCGGCGTCAGTGGAAAATGGAATTTGTACTTCTTTCTCAATTTTTATCTAGTATTTGAACCCAGTTCAAACCTTAACTTTGCTGAAATCTAGACTTGATTGTGGTCTACCAAAGGTCGGACAATTAAATAAGACAGTCAGTCATCAAATATGTTTTGACGACGCTTCGTTTCTGCACTTAGTTTTCATCGAAAATTATTTGTCCGAGTGACTTTTTAATTTTGGGTACCACCAAACTAAATGTCAAGTAAGTCCGATCCGGTGCACTCCACCATGGATTTTTGAAGACCTTGCAGATGGGTACAGCACGCCTTCTATCCCGTCATCTTGGGAGAAAATCTCTACATACAATAAAACTGTATAAACATTCAGGTTGAACACGTTTTCACGTGCTGTTCATTGGAAAAAGTTTTGGAAATGGGCTGGGGTGGTGTTCGTGCGTCATGTTGTTTCATTCGAGTAGTTTACTTTTCGACGAATTTTTTTGTGGTGGGTAAGAGGGAAATAAAAAGCTTTGCGTACACCTTTTTTGTGTAGACTTATTGCTTTCAGAAAGGTCCAAGGATAGGAACATATTTATAAAAAACTGTTCGATGTAGTTCGACGAAAATACTTTTTGTCTTAAAAGTGGCAGGCGGGTGAAGCAAGGCGAGCACGGGTCAGCTAGTTGTAAATTAAAATCAGCATCTTGTGAGGACCCACCTCATTGCTAAACTTTTCTATAATTGCCAAAAAACAAAAGCGAATATTTCAAGCCCGAAATTTCATTCAAGCCTGAAATTTATCAATTTGGTCACTAAAAGCTTGGTGTGAATCAAGTCCAACAGTCCTATTGTGCCCGGTTGTTAACCAAATGCCTTCTAAACGTCTTTTATCATCAAAGGCGAGATCTTTCTCTACGTCCTTTAACCTCTGAGTTAGAATTGAAGACTCTGTGGACTAAAACCCATAACTAACAGACCTATTGTCACCTGTCCTTAACCTTAATTGCGAACTACAAGTTGTTAGAGGTCGTCTTCTATCACCTAAGACAAGATCTTTCACTTCATCGTTTAACCTCTGGGCTAGAAATAGAATCGAAGTCTCTGCGGACCGCAAGGTTTACGTCTATACATTTTACGGGACATGTAGCCATTTTAAAGTCCAATACGTAGCTGTTTGAACAGGTGGATGTTGCAGTGACTTTGTCGCTAAATTTTGTCCTCTGAAGAACGTTAATGAAACTCTTTTTTTCGAATGGGCTTTGGATATCTCGCTCAAATTGAATCACTAGAGCAGAAGTGGGGTTTTCAAAGCCTTTAAAACACAATATTCGAGCTTATTAGTGAGAGCCCTAAAGACATTTGGCTTTTCAGCCCGAAAAAAAGGTATTGGCGAAAGTTAGTCGTCGTTTGATGTCTGAATGAAGCCGAGGTACAGACTAAGACCTTTCAAAGTTACTTATTTGCAAACTTAGAAGGCTCTAAAGTCTTGGGATTGCAAAGCGTGGTTTTTAGTTTCCATCTCTAAGTCGGCCGACTTCTATTTGTGCTCGTTACTTATAACAAGGTCTTCCTTTATTTCTCGGGTTGAGCTTGAAGACTCTACGGGCTGTAGCATTTGTGATTATCCTCTATGTTGCTGTACAACTCATTAAGTTAGGCGTTCTGTGTCCTCCTCCAAAGTTTTTCAACGCAAAAGGGACCGCTTAGTTTACGAAGAATTGTTCTTTCGTATATCGCCCGAGGATAAAAGTTTTAGGCTTTCGTAAGTTGCTGTATTACACCCCTATTTTTTTTCAACATCAAATGTATATAGTTTGTTTTGCCTTCGTTAACCTCTAAACCGTTTAAAGCCGCTTTTTGAACATTCTATAAACCAACGTGTACAATTTGTGATGACCCTTGTGTTGTCAGAGCTTCTGCGGGGTCCATTTTCTATATATCCCTATATATCGAACTCAGGAACGCTCTCTACAACCCTCAGGCCACAACTAGGTGCTTAGGGCCTTTTTTATGTTTTCAATTGTCTCCTCCGCCTCTCAGTAAAGTTATCAAGAGTCTTCGACGCATAGTCCCAATTTGTTTATGAAAAAGCTTAGTGGCCAGTGACCCATTAGATAACCAGTCTTCCTCTGTAAGCTCAAGTAACCTTTTGGAGCTGAAGATATGAGTCTAGCAGACTGCCTCTGACCTTCAAATTTTATCCAGTTTTCATCTTTCCGCTTTCTGATTATTAAGTGTATGTGCCCGGAGGTAAAGAAGGGTTCAAGATTGATGAGCGACCATATAGATTCGAGACAGACCTTTGAGGAAATTTAATTAGCTTAGGGTCTTAGAAGCTGTTTGACAGTACAAACGGGTGTCCAGTGTCCACTTGAGCGATGTGGGGTGGTTTTCTCAGTGTTAAACCTCATTTGGCCCATAAGCTCTTAAAGCCATCGCCGATAGATTCTCCTAGGGTTTTCTTAGGATCCACTTAAGTGCGCGTGAATCGACAATGGATTTTTATTGCCTAAAACAGCCCTGATAGGCCTTGTTAAATAATAAAAGCATGAGCTCTAGTTGCGCTTCCTAAAGTTCAATTGTACGAAAAAGTGAAGTCAGGGATTGTGTGGTCTTAAAATAAATAAATAAATATTTTGGCGCGACAGGTCTATCGGACCCAAGGCCTAGCTTCTCACAACCATTCGTTTTGTGTGGGTTTTCAATTTTTTGGGACAAATGGAAGGGATCTACAATTTTAAGCCGAGTCCAAACGGCTAATTGAGAAGCTCTTTTATGACAGTTTTTCTCTCGGATGTTTGTCAGACGTTCGTGAGAGGTGGCGCAGTGGAAAAAACCTTAAGATGTAATTTGGTTCTTTCGGGATTCGAACGTGCGACCCTTCGCGTAGTAGCCCAACACACTACCACTAAGCCACTGTGGTCTTAATGGTCGTTAAAAATTTAGCGCATAAATCGCGAAGTTGATAATGGCTTTTTGCCAGTGTTGCCACTGCTCTCCTCTGAAAGATAAGGTTATAAGGAACGTTGTTAGATCTATTGCGATTGAAGCTTGCAAGTGTTTACTGAGCTTAGACCAGCTACAGGCTTTAAAAACTGTTCCGCTGACGAATGCACTTTCACTTTTCTATACAAGTTTAGTGCGCGACACTGTTTAAGAGGTTTGACAAGTGGTCGGTTTGGAGCTTATTTTTCTCGGAAGTTTTCTTTTCTACTACTCCGTAAGTTGGCTTAAGGAAACTTTCTTTCATTTAATTGGTTTTATATGAGAATTGATCTTGAATGAGATTTCTTTACTTCCAAAGTCAACTTAAGTTGGGCCTTAACTAACAACCTCTATCCATTCATCTTGAACCGAATGTCCTTCAAATTCTTAGAAATACTGAGGAGTTGCGAATGTGACTGTTCTACTTAAAAATAAGTCTCTCTTCAAAGAAACCCCTTAAATGCTTCTTTAATCAACAAAAGTAGCTGGGAATTTCGGGCCTCCATTTCATACAAAAGCCCCTTACTTTCATCTACCTGATCTAATTAAAAAGAAACGCCGAGTTTCGTTTTCCTTTCTTCTTCACTGAATGAAAACATTTACAAAACTCCCATAAAAAACAAAAGCGATATCCCAACAAACATTCTAAAAACACCGGAAGCCGGACATCGCCATCGCGTCGGAATCGGAAGCGAATATTCGCCTCCTCAGCGGCAGTGCGCTCCTAAATCAACTAAACTCGCATTTAATTGCTTTTTCTTTCGAAAGCAACAATCCGCAACCAAAACATTATTAACAAATAAACAACAGAGACACGATACAGTGTGGAAGGTAGGTTAGGTATGCATTGTAAAAGACTCGCAGTGCAAAAGCTGGCACAATTCACATTGGCAACGAGTGTAAGCAAAATCACTGTTTCTTAGGTCAGGGAAAAGTTTTATTTTTTTGTTGCTTTTCCTTGGTAGACAATCGCATTGCGCGCATCTTCCTCCATTGCTGACGAAGAAATGCATTTCACGCACGCATGCATTCTCAAATTGCCGGGAAGCAGTTTTACTCAAGACTCAAGACAAGCATTTTGATTTTGAACTTGAAGCCGCGAATAGCGAACGAGATATAATATATTGTTGAGTGTAATAGCTGGCCGCAGAGTCTTGTGTAAGCAATAAGCAATTTTCGCTATCGTTTTCGAGTAGATTACGGCAATTTATAATTAGCCTTAGAGAGGTCTAATTGTTGGCTTGGAGATAATTGTGATTTGTGTACAACTGTCGGACGTGTGGCGTGCTTGGAATATAAATAGACTTATACTGTCATAAATAGTAGTTTTATAGATTCAGTTAATGGCAACGTTTTGTTTTTGAACTTACAATTTGTTTGTAAAAGGTTATTTTAAAAAATACCTTAAACAGTTATGAGATGATCTGAAATTTCCCCTTAAAAGCGTATCTTGCGCATGGTCCTTTTTAATCGAAAGCTACACTTCTCAACTTAAATTTCGAAAAGGATATGGGTAGCTACCTTAGACATCATTTAAAAAGCTCGAAATTATGGCAGTCCATCTCGAAGAGGCTTCAATTTAATTTGTTTATGACCATGAAAATAGAACTTTTCTAAAGTCTATGAAATCTACTCAAAACTCACTGAATATTTATCCAAAACTTGACTTCGAATACATTTCGTGTGATGTCGTATTTCAAACAGGTTTTTAGTTTAGTTTTAAAATTTCACTTCTCTCAAAATCTGATGATACTCAAAAGTAAAACCAATCAAAGATTTTACTTAAAATGCATCATAAGAAGCCATTTCTTTCAATTTATCCTCGCTATGAAGAGTTCCTTTTTGCGGTCAGTCCCTTGAAAATATGTATCAAAAAGTCGGCAAAACTCCTGCGGAATTTAAAAATCAAAACCTGGGAGATCTTAATGTAAAACGCTTTCAGAGCTTTCAGAGTCTTAAACCAAACAGCATCACACTTTAGTCTTAAAATGCCATGGTGACTTTTTTCCTAGAAAATTATTTGTTTATATTTTTTCCGTCCAAGCATTTTAAGGAGCTGCCATTAATAATCGTGTTTCGAATTCACGTTTTTTAAATTACTGAGAGCCTCTTTCCTTCTTTTTTGTATTCAGATGTACTGAATGTCGTTTCTTTTAGAAGCAAGATTCGAAACAAAAACTTACTGAATATTTCCTTCGAGTCGTATCACAAAAATGGAGAATTTTTAAAAAGAATTTCTTAAGTTATTTGCTTATTTGGCTTACTTGGATCTGGGAGGTACACCATTGAGGATCCGAGGTGGAGTTTTTGTACTTTAAATATTAATAAAGTTGTATAGAGATTTACACTGCAGAACTTTTTTTTATGTCGCTTTCCATTTGACAATTTTTTATCATCGAATTTCCCACAAAACAAGGGGATTTTCCACAACTCCCTAACACTGCTGGACAGTATTTTAACAAAAAAATGCTCCTTTTTCGGAGTAGTGATAGGAAAACTAATATGTATTCTGTTGATTTATATTTTTTGACGGATGCAGTACATTTATGGATTAACACAGAGCTTCTGGGATACACCTACGTCGTTCTGGCCGAAATAAACATTCGAACCACTACACCATTGGCAACGCTGATCTTAATAAAGTGGACCACATCTAATGGTATATCTGTACCCTGATCTATATTATCCTAAAAATATTTCAGGATCAGGTCAAATTTCGAAGTTCCTCTTCCTAATTACCTGCAAGCTGCAAGTCTAAATGTTGTCAGAATTTGAGTAGATATCTAACCGACATTCTTATTTTTTGTTCGGATGAAATATGAAAAATGAAATGTGGTGCACATATCCCTGTCGAATCTAAATTTCTCTTTTCAGAATGTCTGAGAATTTGTCTAAATTGACTGTCATCAGCTTTGCGTACATTAATAACTCGTTTTTTACTCGTTAGTTTTAAGTTATTAAATTAGTTATTTTCCTGTCCGAATTAAATCGAGACATATTTAGTTTTCTGGTCGAATCCTAGCTAAATCCGCTAAAATAACTGAAAATGCGTCCGTTGGTCACTAATTTTTTACTCGTTAGTTAAAGTGTTTCTGTTATAGTTATTATTCGTCCCAATCAAATCGAAAAATATTTGATTTTCTGGTTGCATCTTAACTAAGACCGCTAGAAATAACTAAAATTCCTTTCGTTGGTCATGAGTTTTCTACTCGTTAGTTTAAGTTATTCTTTTAGTTATTTTCTGTCCACATTACATAGAAAATATTTGATTTTCTGGTGGAATATTAGAAACTTATTCTAGAATTTATGTGTCTAAAGACTTTGATTAACGAAATCAGTCGCCGTCTACTCGTTAGTTTGTTGTTTTCCGAAAGAAACATTTTCCATGCACGGGAGATATATGAAAATTCTGATTTTATGTCGGGATCAAATTCTAGTTTCAAAATATTTATACCACGAACTTTTGTATACCAGTTGGAGCCATTTGTATAGGCCTTTCAGTATCCGCTATGCAAATTTGGAAGTGGTAACGTTTTCGAATAGATATACAATATTTTGTGATTTTTAGTTTATTACCACCTACAGCTGTTTTTAATTGTTCCCGAACAATAGGTCTCACCTGTCACCTCAGATGTATTCAAGCAATTTGCAAACATAGGTAGTCTGCCTATAAAAGCTTGATTTTAAGTTTACAGGCTCCTTCCAGAGTGCTGAATGTGTCCATTAAACACCTCAACGAAAAAAGCATTCTACGCTTGTCCAATGTACTATTGCAGTTTTACACTTCAGATTATGACAATCTTTTTTTAGACCATAAGTGGACCCGTTGCGACTCATGGTCCAAGGGGCTCTACATTATGACAGGTTTGCCAAATATTCCATCTCCCGCACATAACGTAATTAGAGAAATATTTGTTCACCAAATGGAGTGTAGGTATGGCTTAATTAATTATGAGAGATTGTGACATTTGTCATTTGACCCTTCTAGGTGCGAGAAAAATATGACATGCCTTTGACACCTACAAAAAAAACCGATTAAATTCACTCATAAATTTTATCGACCAACAAGATCACAACTCGAAGATTACCCCTTAAACAAATTGACAATCAGTTGAGACCTAGAACTTGAAACGTCAACCTCAAGAACTCGCAGAAAATCGAAACCAAATCGGTAGTTTCCCCTTCCTGTTCGATCGCATTCTGTCGCTCACCTACAGGTTGGTATCGATTTCAAATTCAACCTCAAGAAGTACGTTCTTTGTGATATAGATATTGCCAACCAAAAACCTTGCTCCCTACCCATTGCCCAACTCATCTCAGCTCGAATTCTGTTTGCTCAAAGTAAGCAACAATATTCGAGATCATATTCAACTATGTCCACCTTGAGATATCGATTTTCCATCAATCAAACGCACACAGTGATACCCGAGTGTCGCCCTTCACGTAAGTCGGCGTAAAATGATCAACTAATTGCCCATGGACAGGTTTGTTTGAATTTTTTTTTTTATTCAGAAAAACCTGATTCGACTTAGGCTTAGTTCGGAATCGAGATGTGACTGTGAAATATGGAAGAAAGCAGACCTCACAAGTGTTTTGTCACATGATCATCAAGATTATGATCGTCTGTCAGTCTCCCTGGGTGGAGGCAGGTAAGGTACAGTTGTGGTTAAACATGTGTGGATATAGTTGGTTAACACTTGCCAGCCTGATAGACGCTATTAATTCGAACGTGTTTCGATTTCGAGTGGGTAAGGGCTTAAGGGGGACTTAAATTAGCATTTACAAAAATGTTGTCGAATTTGTATAAAAGTGACAGAATTACGTGGGTTGAACAAATGGGCGACTTGTTGGAGGTTAGGAAAAGAACGGAAATGGAAAGTAGACCAAAGTTGTTGTGAATATTAAGTGAAAATCAATTGGGAGTTTTTGAAAGCTGGTTTATAGATGGCGCTGCAACCTGAAAAAATATTTCATTAAGTCAGTTTAGGAGACCGGGATTTTCTTTATTGGAAACATCACTTGTGAAGATGTTTTGTCTTGAGAAAGGGGAAGGGGTATCCTCTTATAAAGCTATGCATTCACTGAACACCTACCTGTAGCGTAGCACGTTTTCGTCTTCTTTCATGCAGAAGTTCGTTCCTCTGCAGTGACTTCGTACTGCCTTGTAGTTTCCTGATATAAGCCACACTCAGCCTTGTCCGGAAGCCCTTAAATATTTTTTCTAATTAATTGCTAAACTGCATTATGCAATATAAAAGTTTTGGGGCAGTAAAAACTCGAGCAGATTCTTTCAAATTCATTGTCTATTTTGGTTCCTCTAAAGCCCTGTACCTTCACCTATACCCATACCCACTTAAGCCTTAATCCGTTCCGTTGTAGTAAGATTTGCAGGATATTAAAAGCCAATACAAGGCTGATTTGGAATCGATAGGTTCGCGTTTAGAGCTCTAAGTGAAGCTTGACTCTTTGCAAGTGTGTGGAAATAGTCACCTTTTGTTAAAGTTTCTAAAAAGATGCTTATGGATGATTATGGATTGGAATAGAGTTTAGCTTGAAATCAGCGGAACTTTTTATCCGTAAGCTTATGAAGGTCTTCCAATCTTTGACAGTTGATTGCAGCCATATTGTTGAAGCTACATCTGTCAAGTTGGCTGTCATGTAATCAGTGTGTTTTGCAAATTACCATGGACAGACAACACTTGCAAACGATAAACTCTTTATAAAATAAATGGGTACGTCGAATTTGCAACGAAACCAATCGCAATGAGATCCAAGAGCGTCCAATGCATGCCGAAAAAGTCATTGTTTGGTGGGGATTTTGGGCGGGTGTTGTCATCGGTTCATATTTCTTTGGTATAAAGGTAGAAAAAGCTTAATGAAAGACCCAACTTTTATTTGGGTGGTAATTTATGATACCTCTGTATAACATTTGTTATATACCTTCGACAATTATTGTGGGTTTTTAAAGCTTTAATTGGGATTACTCTATTTAACCTTTCACTACCTTACAAGGTTCCTATTTTTTGTAAGTGGCCATTTATAGCCCGCCCAAGTGGTTTATTTAGTCCATGTGTGCATGTGGTCATGAGTCTTTGAAAATGCTACAAACTGCTCTCAGTTTTATAAGGTCTTGTACTGGCCTAAGTCCAATAAAGGATTTTATACAAGCTTAAGAGACCACAGACGCTAATGATGCATGCAAGTCGTTGTGGGGTGGGGACCAATAGGTAGCCAATCAAACAGCTGGATTTAATAGCTCTGGAAAAATACGTGTGGAACGCAGTCTCTTATGACTTGATGTCTCTCTCTGGACTTTAATACGTCATTTCCTTGCTTCTTATCGAGCAGTGATGAATTGAGCACCGATGAACCAACGAAAAGGAAATAAATATCCATCTACACATCCAGTCCTCCAGTCCAAAGATGGCAGAGGCCCTGGCGATCGCCGAAGCAGCCCATATACTATCGATGTTGACAAGACCAAATGACAATATTAGGTACCATATTTTTTGACGGCTTTAAAAGCAGTTTTTGCTATTGAAATAAAGTCCAAGCTCAAACCACTATCTTTTGGGTTTTTAGCCACAGGAACAAAACTGCCAATGAGAGTACTGACGAACTGGCCAGAAATTGCATCAGATCCGAGCGCTTAAATCGACTAAGACGCAACACTCTGTAAACTTAGGGGGAGAATTGAAAATAAGAGCGAACAACAGGTGGAAGAGACTTATGGCCAGAATATAATCCAAGACGAAGAAACAAGTTTCGTCAGTTTGACAGAACATCGCTTTGATGGGCCATAACTTTCTAGAAAACCACACCACGGAATTAAGTCATAAATGTAGAGGTTGCAGAGACGACGAGTTTCATTTGGACACTCTTTACTTGCTATGTCAATACCCAAGGCTCTCTTACTTCAGAAACAGACCGCTCGGAAGATTCTACTGCGAATTTTGCATGCTAACGGTCCAGTAGTACACGATTGATGTATAAAATCGGCCTCAAGGATCCATATTATTCAACTAATTAATTATTTGACAAATTTTGTCTGTAGATAAAGTAACGAAAGCCAACTTGTTTTTTACATAATTTATTTATTATTAATTTTAATTTATTTATATGCTAAATCTTAATTCATATGCCATTCCGCTTTGAAAAAAGAATGGAAAAGGGCAAAACATGAATGTTCGTTTCCATAGTAACACCTCGCAATGCCCCATGAATTATGATTTTATGATTGCTTACTTTTAGGGGTAACTAAATTGCATACCTTTATGGGTTAATGAGACTCTCCAACAGGTTCTAATCTAAAATGATTAAATTCGTTACTATGGAAACATGAAGGCGACAAATTGAATGGCAAGAAAATGCTTTCGATTAACTACTAAGCATTTTGTATGGGAAATTATTAACTTCATTCTACCAGTCTTAATGGCGACATATACCTACGATTTTTTGTTTCTGCACATCTATGGCACAGTACCTTTCGAATGATATGAGTTTCATTCTCCTCATTTCATGATAAATACTTAAAAAGTGCACGGAAACTTTTGATGTTTACGTATTAATATAATGACATTTATTTCGGTGTCGACAAGCTGTCACATTTAACAAACAAAAATAAAGAAATCCTTCGAATGACGAAGTCTTGTATATGATGGCTCAAACAACTCTTCTCTTTTCATCATTTCATTTACACAAATTTCGATGGAATTTTCATCACAGCTGCCACAAGTTTCACACGTTTTCCGAACATCAGAGTCTGGTCTGCTTCATCGTTCCTTCCATCAATTTAAAAAAGGAAGGAGCAAAAGCAAAAAACAAAAAAAAAATTGCATATTCGTCTCGGACCATAACTTCTTTTGACAGACAAGTCGAGACAGCCCATCAACTGTGGTCTGGTTAAAGAACCGGCAACTGGCAACCGGAAATTCTCTTTTGGTTTCGTATGAAGGTAGATGTGTGTGTATAGCATGAATGCCCACCATTGACCGTTAGGCGTCATGTCTCCAGGAATCCCAAGAAGCCAAATGAAGAACTTCCACTTTTGGATGTCATTTTATTCTCTGTGTTCTTTTCTTTTGCACTTTTCTTTGTCTTCATGGCCGTTGTCATCATCATCGGTGTATCTTTTACCACACATTGCTGCAATGACCGTTTATGGAGATGACCAAATTACCCTCGGACCGATTTATTTCCTCTCGCCCTTATTCTTCTATAAAAGTATATTAACCTACTGGCGGTTTCGATACAAAAAAAACCAACCATTAGTGGCAACAAATTGCGTAGGATGATGCTGTTCACACCACAAGACGAGCTCAAGCTCGATGGCTCTTTCACGCACGCACGCACGATGAATCACCGAATGACTTCAATCGATCGATCGATCGGGTATGATAAATGATCTTAACCTTAATTTATTTTACGGCTTAATTGCTGCTATTTCTGACCAAGGTTCAATAAACCGATCGCAGATAGTCGTATTTATTTTTTACTATTTACAGTTGCAATTGTTTTAGGCCAACACTTTATGACCGGCGGCGCATATTATGTCTGACTGGAATGTACTTCAAGTCGCCTTTAAGAGAAAATCTTTGCGCTCGCTTTATTATGCGCTGGCGAGGTAGTCAAAGACTGGGCCACCACGCGTGTCTCCCTCTAAGCCATTGTCCATTGAAATCTGCGAGGTTTTTATGCAATCAATAGGATTTTTTTTTTTGTATTTAATATTTAATATTACTTAACGTCATTTTCAATTGAATTGAGTACCTAGACTAATGCGGCTTTCAAGGTTATAGCATGAGTAATCACATTTTTTGTTTGTGAATATCGTTAGGCCTAATGAACACGAAGGGCATAAAATGATCAGCTATACTTGTAGTAAGGTATAGCAAAAAGTGCAGTGGCAGTTGATTGTTTATTCAAATTATGACAGATGCTTAAGCGCGAGGTGGCATTAGAGGTTTGTTTGAAGTTTGAAACGATCCAAACAGCGGCTAGAGGTTATGTCCTAAGTACTTTATACGGTCCTAAAGAGCGGCTAAGCTTTTGATTTCGGCTAAATGCCTGTCTAGGTCTACCATAATGGGGTTTGGCGTAAAGATCAGTTCCGCGTCATCACGATCAAGCAGCAGTTGACGTCGTGACCGATAAG
Organism: Cheilosia pagana; assembly: GCA_936431705.1. Lineage (NCBI taxonomy): Eukaryota > Metazoa > Arthropoda > Insecta > Diptera > Syrphidae > Cheilosia > Cheilosia pagana. Next base: position 13,107,822 of record OW386166.1, on the reverse strand, counting down.
TGTACCGAGACTTAATCGTAGGCCAACATTTTATCGAATAGCTCGAGGCTTCTTAAATAAATCTGTCTGATATGGGTTAAACTTCAGCTCTACTCTTATACTGTCGTATGTCCCTTATGCCATTTTTCATCTGTTATACGATCTAAAGTTCAGACTACGGGACTGATTTAATTTAAGTTTCATATCTGAGTTTTTTAAGGATTTACCAAGACACATTTTTCGAATTCTTAAGGGAACCGTACGTCCCATTTTAATGGTTCGATTGACCTTCTACTAGGCCTAAATGGTTTTAATGGAAGTACCAAACGTGATTTGAAATTCGTTTGAAAAGATTTTTAACTAAAATAAATTAAACTTTCGCCATCATCATTTTCAAGATCCGTTTCGGACTTTTCCACTTGAGATTGTAGACTTTAGCCTCGATCTGCCACCATTGACTATAAATCAGCAGTGGCAATCTTTGGTACAGCAGATACGTAGGACCATCTCCAGCATTGGACGGGTTAAAAGGCGTCTACATGATAGTACGTCATAGAAGACCGATTGGTGACATTCGTGTAACGAGATTTTAAGGTTACCTCGAATGCAAGTCAAAAACAACTTTTCTTCTCTATTAAATCACATTCAAGCACATAGAACGTAAGCTGGATCGTTGAAGCCAGATTCTAAGCTCTATAATTAAAGTGAGTTGAGTTGAAAAAGGCTTTAAATTTCAGTCTTCTGTTTGTCTCCGTGTCGCTGGTTTTTTAGCATTTAATGCTAGCATTTAACTGCGCAAAAAAGATCGTAAAAGAAGCCGCTTGTACACATATTTCGACCTCAGCTTCAAATTCTATTAAATTGCTCCTTACATCTTGTTTAATTTTCTCAGAATTTTTTATGCTTCAAACAGTCACTTTGTTAATTTAAAATCTTGTCGAAATGTTTGGCTGAGCAAATCGGGCCTAGCGGAAAATTCTCCGCAACGCATACTCTATGGGAGGCTCAAATTCAAATCGTAAACAAATTCCCCAACCAATTTCTGTCGGAGTATATCGGAACCTAGCTGTCAAAAATTGAAGACAAAAATGCACTTCATCGCACTTCAACGTAATTCACCAATATGCGTTACAAAATGTCGGAGAAATATTCCGAATAGATGTTCCGAAGAATACCTCGAAGCAAAAAACCTTCGAATCGTATAAAATCGGAGAATTTTCCGTTCCGACGGATACCTCGCTAGGGCCGAATATGTCGCAAATGGAGTTTTGTTAAGAGCAAATCAATATTTACCTTTGATTGGTGACATTTGCTTCATTTACCTATGTAAATTTGACAAAAATTAGTTAACTTCTTTTAGGCTTTGGAGATTCGACTGCACGCGATACCACCTAGTGTAACTCTTGTATGTCATAACTCTATAAGCATGAATCCAGGTAAATAGAGACCGCCGCTTAGTCGAATATAGACCAATTTAGTTCTAAGTCTATGTTCCGATTAGGTTTTTAAGCTGTTTGCGGCGTGCTCATTGTAAATGAGCCAAACCAAATTAAAGTCAGCAGAAAAAGCTGTCAGCTGTCAAATTGAGTATCGCTGGAAAATAGTACGAAAGGCAAACCACTGAATATAAACACCCACTTGTTTTCAAATATATATAAATGAGCAAGATCTGTGCGACCCAATCGTTTGTAACGAATGAGCGGAACTTTTAATTTAATTAGCTGACTTTGGAAGCTTTTAATATCCTCAAATATTTGACATTCACGGCATTTGGCGCAGTGGAAATAATTAGTCTTTCCACATGTTGAACCTAGGTATAGCCCATCAGTGTAATCCCTGCGTCACTGCTAAAAATTTTAATCGTTTGATAACAAGTGGGTAACTTCCAACCCTACAATAGACACTAGAACGATGACTAATTATTAGCTCTTAAGCGGTTCTATGAGCTACTGGCACTCAGCTTCTGTGGCATTTGTCTGATCTTTATATTCGCTTCTCTTGACATTCTGGGTTTCTTTAAAACATCGATCCAGGTATCTTTGGAAAGCGTTTTCCTCAGATAAGACAACATTTTTCTTGCATTAATTGATCCTGTATATGGCTGACAGTTGTCATCTCCTGATTGCTTAATTGCCATGATCTTAAACGAATGCAGTACGCTAGTTAAATAATAGCTCATAGGTTGGCCTATTATGATTTCAATCTTAGAGGTACCCGTTAAACCAACAGTAGCTTATAATAAGTATCTTGAGAAGGATGGTGCCTATATTGACGAGTTCATTGTCGAGGAAGTATTTTCCTAGATGTGATCTTCTTCAAGTAGAGAGCTGGGTTGAAGGCTACTCTCCTCTTCCTCCTCCTCACACATCTACCACCGGCAGCATTAGATACCAAAAGACTTTGATCTTTCATTTGGACTTCTTAAGTGTCAACCGATCGTCAAATGACCTTAAGTCAGTTGTGGCCTTACAGCAGACCTGGTGCTTAAATATTGGGCCCTTACATGACTTGACGATCATTTTATAGAAATATGTGCAAAAACGGTCGATCATTATCGGTGCGATCAGTGAGTCGAAGAGAGTCTTGAAAATGTGGTGTAGGACCGTTTTAATTTTTCTGGGGATCGAACCGCTCAGTAGTTCAGCACACTTACGGCTCCTACGGGTAGTGGGTACATTAGCCTTAGACCTAGAACACCGTGTTAAGGAACGCCAAGTCGCTAAGGACTTGCAGTTGTAGTTCAGATATAAAAGGTTTATTAGAAGCTTTAAGCGCCCCCTATATAAGTAGGTTTCCTAGGGCCGTCATTGACTCTTACCCTCTTTTTAACTGTCATTGTGTTTCGCCCTAATGGGGTGGGATGACGTTAGTTGAGTGTATACATGCATTTCCTTACGACAAGCGAATGAAACTCATCTTCTGTGGAAGTGAAAACAACCGGCGGGGTAGCAGTCAGTGCAATCGATCAGGAAACTGATTTCCACTACTGGAATTTGTTACACTTAACTGGTATTCCATCACATTTACGAGCCGTGTTAACTCGGAGCTTAAAGGTCTTTGATGCTTTAAACTCAGCGGGCAAAACAAAGTTGTCCAACTTGTCTCCAAGTCTTGCATTCTTAAATCTGTATTTCATCAGTTCTAAGAAGGTAAGGTTATAAGTTCCAAGTCCCCACTGCTTCTAGTACCGACAAAGAACTGCTACAAATGCCTGGCATGTCGCAGACTAATAAAATAAAAAAACATTTGCGACAGGTTACGGCACCGTCAGCCTATCGCCTTCGTGCCTCCAGACAGTTTCTTTGACAGAATACGTAAGACGTGACTAGTTGCGTTTCTGTAATATGCCGCCGTGTCATTCCAGCGAAAGGTTCACTTAGCTGGCGCTGCTTATCATGCGTGGTGAATATAGGAGGTCTCCTCAGGAGCCTTTACAATCGCGGAAAGACAAAACAAGGAACAGAAGTCACCGCCACAGATTCTCCGAACTATCACTGTCTTTGCCACTTAACCCCTTTCGAATCACCACTGTTAAAGGTGGGTGAATAACCTACACCATACCCCCGCGAAACACTAACGCATTCACTCTCGGTGATTCCGTCAGATTTGTATGATTGATGGCCCCCATTCCATTTTAATCACATCCGGCCTTTCCCACCGCAATTAAGTGAAATCCACTTATACCCAAAACGTGCTCCACATACCGACCAAGTCTATAGCCTTGAAATGATCACCGCATCCGAAAGCGACACGTGAGTCGTTCTTGTATATGCAACAACTCGTACCTAATCGAAATCAAAAGCAGAAACAAAATGCGGTTAACTTCTCTGAACAATTAACCCCGCGAGTCAATAAGCCGACATCTGCGCTCGTAACTCGTAGCTCGTAAATTCCACGAATTTCTCTCGTCTCCAATTGGATTTTCTCACTTTCACTATGGTCTATTGATTGGCCGAAGCTTCTCTGACCGCTCTGTACGTGCGGTCAGTGTTACAGAACAATTATTCTTTTTTTGTGAGTCCACTTGCATCTATATACATTTTCTAATTGCAGTGTTTGTCTTTTTCTCGTTTCAGTTTACGGCAGCAGTGCAGACATTCACGTCGTCGACGACGGTGATGGGTCCATCTATAACGGCGACGAAAATCACAAAGTGTGGAACGGCTCGCAGGATCAACTGGACGGCATCACAATGGAGAGCCCGTACGAGGTGTTCTCGGGCAACACATCGACCCTGGGCCGACCGATACGTGCCCGTCAAATCAGCGCGCCCATCGAAGTGCCTCCGCCACCAATGAAGGAGGAGAGTAAAAAGAAAAAGGACAAAAAGTCATCGAAATCGTCGGGCGGAAGTCAGAGCCTGTCGGGCACGCTTATCCGTCCGAAGCCAATCCATGCGAACACTCTGCAGCGACCTGGAATGCATCATGGCGGCGCGGCCAGTGTGATGTATGGCCCGGTCAGCGGTCCACCACAGTCGAGGCATTATCACACAATCAGTCATCGAGGATTCCCCATGAATGGGGGGCCACCACAACACCATCCACATCATCCACACCATCCGCATCATCCGATGATGGGACATCCGGCGCATCACATGGGTCCGGGGGTGGCGATGCCCATGCAGGTCATGATGCCGCAACAGTATGCGACTCTGCAGCCGTCGCGCTCGTCGACATCGTCGAAGAAGAAGAAAAAGGACAAAATGAACGGCGGTATTCCTGTGGGCATGCCAATCGTTCCATCAATCTACGCCTATCACGCACACCCGCCACCACAGCAGGCGGCACAGGCACAGTCAATGATCGGTGAGCCGCGACCGCTTGCTATGAGCAGTAGAAAAATGGCGGCATCCCTTGGAAATGGCCTCGACGAGTCGGGCAATTCGGGAGCAGAATCACCGAACGGCACCGGCATCTACAGGCGGAAGGGACACTTGAATGAGCGCGCGTTCAGCTATTCCATTCGGCAGGAGCATCGAAGTCGAAGTCATGGATCACTTGCTAGTCTACAATTTAATCCGCCCGACATGAAGAAGGAGCGTGAAATCGCTCAGATGGTCGCCGGACTGGATCTGAATGAGGGCGAGACGGCGACATTGCACAGAAAGGCCGCCCTGGGTGGACCGATGATGAACGGTGGACCTGGATCTAGTACGCAGGCGATATACGGAAATGGTGGCAGTGCAGCGATTTACGGCAATGGAGGTGGTCCGTCGGGCAGCTTTGGCAAGCCAAGGAGATAAGGGAGGTCGTGTTCTTGTAAGGGAACTGGACGGCGAAGGTTAGCTTGTAGTTTGTTACATATATTTTTCGTATATAACTTATGCATAAATAAAAAAATAAATTGTATTAATTTAAAAACAAAAAGGAGAAAAATGGTAGAGTACATTTTGGAAAAGTCAGTAGAATGCGGTTCGAAGGACCAAATTTTTTTTTAATAAATTGACTAGAAAGACTAGGATTATGTGGAGTGGAATGGAGGTGTAGGGTGGATGCTTTTGCGGGGATGGTTGTGATGTTGCCCCTACGATTTTTAAGAACGAGTAACTATTTTTGAGAGTTATGGGTACTTGGAACAAAAAGGCCGTAGAGGGAAGTTACGGAGAGAGGAGTGTCAGGTTCAAACTCCGGCCAAAGGCATGCGTCTTTCAAAATATTCGAGAGTAGGAAAAACCGACAACTGACTGAAGCGCCGTTGACCACGACTCAATGTCTTTAAGAGCCCGACATGCACTTCATTAAGGCTTCATAAACGCACTCGCTTTTAAGTATCATCACTGGCCATTAAAATCATCAGATAATAACTGTTGCCGTTCCTTCTTACTCCACAGAACACCACTATCCGGCTCGAAGGACCAATATCAATTTTTCTAAAATATATGTACACTGACTGCAACGAATATCTAAAACTCACATAATTTTAAACAAAAGAGTTGGAACATGTTTCTGAAACACAAACTCATACCGAATACGTATAGTCATCAACAAAAAATAATCACAGAAAAAACCAACAAGACAAATTGATGCTACAAATAATGCAAGTGTCGATTTAAAATAAAAATGTGCAACACAATTTGTATCTCAAGCACAGCGACAGTGTATCAAATTCCCATTCTCAAAACCCACCACATTTACAGACAAAACAAAAATATTGACACACCAAAGCCAAGCGAAATAGCCTCTGAATGAGAATTAAAAGATTTATAACGAATATACATTTTTTTTTATATAAATAAATTATGCATACACAATTATTAGCATTTATGCCAAAAACATACACGAAATAAAAGAAAATTGAAAAATTCTGTCATATAAAATAAAACATCACAAAATTTCACTATGAAATAAAATAGAAAATAAAAAAAATTCCAATGTATGAGATGTAAAATTAAAGAAAAAATAAAAATTTAAAATAAAAAATAACTATTAGAATGTGCCTTATTAGGTTTTAACGTTGAACATAAAATAAAATGTTAAAATTTTGTTTTATTTCATTAAATTGAATATTATAATAGTATATGTGAATATAGAAAAAAATTAAAAATATATTAATTGAAATTTAAAACAAAACAACTGCATGTATATTTTATTAAACAAAATTGATGTTCAAACAAAAAACTTATTGTTGAGAAATAATATTTTATTTTGTTTATATTTTTGTTTACCTAAGTTTATAATTATTATTTTCATTTTTTTTTTAATGAGTTATTATGATTTTTGTATTACACGAGTTATATAACCATTTTTGTCCATATTAGTGCGTGTAGTAATAGTATGAAATTTTTAAATGGATTATTGAGAGTAATAAATTAATAATAATAAAAAAAACTGACAGTGTTTTAAGTACTTTTTTGGAATTATATAGTGCTTGCCGTTACAACATTTGTAAGTTGTGTAGTATATCCAAGAAAATGTAATAAAATCAGAGTTGGAGAAGAGGACAATTGGAAAATACATCTTCAGAGGTGGCTTTAAAATAAAATGTAGAATGGGAGCGGGGGTATTTTTTTAAAAATAAAAAATATCCAAATCTTTTCGCCTCTCCAGAGTAGACTGCGTTTTTCACGCAGAGCTTCTGGCAATAAGAGAGCCCTGCAGATAGCTACTGAACCACAGAGCCAGATAAAAAATAGTTATCATCTTTGACAGCCGGGTTTTGCTTAAGTCTCTCGATTCGACATTTTAAAATTTGGTCACTAAACGTACACTGTACGGTGTTGACTCACTTATTATCCAGGCGTTGGACTAATAAGCGAGGGGTCCCAGGTTCGACCATCGGAAAAAAACGGAGAGACATACAAAATTAAGACTGTTATGAAAGAGCTTTTAATAAGACGTTCGGACTCGCCATTATTTGTAGATCCCTTCCATTAATCACACAAGTTTTGAATTTGACAAACATGTCATGAGAAACTCGTTATTATTCCAATTGTCTGTTTTTTGGATGGAGACCTTTGGTGTCAGAAAAGGATTTAGACAAGGTGATGCGCTGTCATGTGACTTCTTTAACATCATTCTTGAGGAAATTGTGCGCAACTCACAAGCCAACACCAGAGGCACGATTTTCCATAAGTCTGTGCAACTGCTTGCATACGCGGACGATATTGACATTATTGGCAAAACACAGCGAGCTGTCACTGGCGCGTTTGCAAGTATTAGTACGGAAGCGGCAAGAATGGGTTTAGTGGTGAATGAGGGCAAGACAAAATATATGCTGTCAACAAGAAGGGACGCACAACATCGACGAATCGGACAGAACGTCACGATAGACAGCTATAATTTTGAGGTAGTTAGGGACTTTGTCTACCTCGGCTCCGCTATAAACTCTGATAATGACACCACAGCAGAAATCAAACGAAGAATTACACTTGCCAATCGCTGTTTCTTTGGACTAAGACGACAATTGACTAGTAAGGCCTTGTCAAGAAACACTAAGTCGATTCTATATTAGACCTACATCATCCCAGTCTTGCTATATGGTGCAGATGGACCCTAACAAAGGCGGATGAAGATCTTCTTGGCCGTTTTGAACGAAAAATTCTTCGAATGATTTTTGTCCCGTTTGCGTTGACTGTCTTTGGAGGAGAGGATTTAACAGCGAACTCTACGAGCTGTACAACAACACCGACCTGGTCAGAAAAATACACATCAGTCGTCTAAGAAGGCTAGGACATGTAGAGCGAATGGACACCAATGCTCCGGCCCGAAGAGTCTTCGATTCCAACCCGGAGGGACAACGCAGTAGAGGAAGACCTCGCCTTAGGTGGCGCGCACAAGTGGAAGGGGACCTCAACCAACTTGGAGTGCGCAACTGGAGGCAGTTAGCCAAAGATCGAGCTAACTGGAGAGGCGTATTGGTTGAGGCCCAGGTCCACCCCGGACTCATTCAAAAAGAATAGGCGAATGGACCTTGAACATTTTCAACACCAAATAGAAATTGAATTTTTTGATCTTTTACTTCTCAAAATGATTAATCCTTCTCCTTCTGCATTTACAAATTCATTTTTAAAGTGGCGGAAATTTTGGATGGGAATGGGGAAACGGATTGATGATTTCTCTTTTACCCATAGTAACAAGCTGCGCCAGCTAAAGGAATATAAATGTCCTTTATGTTCCAGGCAGGCATCTGCTTTCGCCCGAACTTTGTCAATCTTCTTGTTCTGATATCTTGCAGCCTTTTGACACAAATCGTGTTCTTCTTTTTAGTCGTCTACGTCGATTTATGTTCAGGTAGCATCGCGTTCAGATAAATCTAGTCGACTAAGGACAACTGGATTGTTGACTGTGGAGATATAATCGGAAATGATCACTTTTGCAATTAAATTAAAGAAACATCTGGTTTCAAATTCAGACGAAACAAATGCTCATTTCCTTCCCATAATTTTTGTTCACTTATGGAGACGATTTGGACTTTAATTTTAATGCAACTGCTAGATAGAGCAGAAGGACGATTTACAGCTGAAATGAACCCGGGAGTAATTTAGGTACCTACTAATTGCTCATAATCTGAGTAATAACTGACAGAAAAAACTACATTTGTCATCCTCATCCCTTAATGCTGGGTAACGTCACAATATACATAAGGTTGATATCAGTGGGGTAGGTATACGTTTTACAAATGATTGGAATACTGTTGAACGAAAAATCTCAAAGGATATACATCATTCAAATATCATATCTCACAAAATGAGTCATGCGCAATATTGGTTTTCATTGCAGATGTTGTACTTCACAATCACTTTTGATATAAATTCAATTATATCCACAATGAAATTTATTGAACGATACACGAACAAGACCACTGTAAGTTAAACTTTGTGTACTCACACAATATAATAAAACATGTACATTCGAGCAAATTACTACACTTACTGCCCGGAAAGGTGTTCATATGGTGTATAGAATGTGATTTCATATTCTTGCCATATCACTTGGGCTGCTTGTTGTGGTTTCGAAATTTTGCTATACGAATTGAATTTTTGAAATGGCTCATTCGTTGTGAAATCTGATTTCTCGAAGGCCAATTAAATTTTGTATTAAAATTAAGTATACTTTTATGCGAAAAGACTGTGGCACAGTTACAGATAAGTGCAACACAAAAATAAATATAAATGACAGTAGAGCAAATTTTGGAATTTGAAATAAGAAGTCACAGTGTATTGACTGGGTCTCTTACGAAGAATACCTAAATCAAACACTCTATGTGAAAATATCTCGAATGGATACTACAAAAAAAAACAATAGTTCTCTGCAGACTATCTATTTTCTCCGCTTTCGAGGAAAACTGTCCCCTAAGGACTAAAAAGTTTAAGAGGGAAACCATCTGGTGGAGCAAAGACCACCTACAAAGACAAACCTATAGGTTGTCACTCACCAACTAGGTATAACAAAGAAATAAAAAAAGCCAAAAAAGAATCGTTTAGACGATTTTGTAAAGATATATTTAATATATCTTCCAGCTGCCGTTTACAGAAAGTTCTTGCATCTGACAAAACCGTCGCACTAGGCACACTCGCCGACAAGAACGGACGCCTGACATAAAATAAGAAAGAGACACCTCATCTCCTACTTGAAACGCATTTTCCCGGATCAATTACTATAGATCCCCTAACTGTTAACCTATCTCCTCGACTCGAGCGGACCTGCCTGCCGACGAGAGGAGTCTGGAAAATTGTGAGGAAAATTTGCAATCCCAATGTAATTAAATTTGTCATTTCCTCCTTGCAGCCATACAAAGCACCGGCTCTTCTAAAACAAGGAGTTCCCACTCTATCACCCATCTTGGCCAAATTGTTCAGCTCAGCTGCAGTCTTGTCTACGACTACGAACCGGAAGTCTGGAGACAAGTAACAGTTAAATACTTACCCAAAACAGGAATAAATTCGGACTCAAATCCGAAATCGTTTCGTCTTATTAGTCTCATGTCTTTAATTCTTAAAAAGCATGGAAAAACTATAAGAGATAAAGCCCTGAAGAAAGACTGCAATACGCTCTATCCACTGTTCAGAGATGGTGTAATAAAAAAGGTCTTTTTGTGAATCCAAAAAAGATAAAGTCCCTTTTACCAAAAGAAGGAAACTAGACCGCCTTATTCGCCCTACTATGTATGGCGAAACTATTGAATTCTCCCGGGAAGCCAAATACCTGGGAATCATCCTTGACAGTAAAATATCATGGAACCAGCAGATAGAGCGAACCGTAAATAGGGCTATCAGTCTGCGGTAATAACTGGGGCCTTAGACCCCGGATGATATACTGCCTATATTCGCTTGTGGTTAGACCGGCGATCGTCTATGCTGCCGTGGGCTGGTGAAAAAACACAAACGAAGTCACCACAGTCAAAAAGCTAGAACGGGGCCAACGTATAACAGGAAACTGTATGACTGGTTGTTTACGCTCCACCCCGACCACGGCACTAAATGTCATCCTAGGCCTTACACCCATTCAAATTCACATTCAAATCGAAGCAAGATTGAGTATTCATCGACTGTTTCATTCGAACAACATTGGCCCTTATTCGTTTATCTTTGCTTAACGCTATGGAGTCCAAAAGCCTTTAGATGACAAGCTACCGAAACACGGCTTCCATTAAAACTTCCTCATAGTTATCCCTCCTAGGGAAGACTGGGAAAAACTTAAACCCAATCCATCAAGTCTTGACCTCGTGTGGTTTACAGACGGTTCTTAGATGGAGTCAGGGACTGGATCTAGCATCTATGGAGAGTCACCACCAGTAAAATTGTCAGATTGGAAATAACTTATCTATATTCCAAGCTGAAGTCCTTGCAATCAACCACTGCGTTAGAAAAAATCTAAGTTCTAATACACGTGGAAAAACTATATTCATCTTTTCAGAAAACCAAGCAGCTCTCAAAGCTAAGAAACATTCACAGCCATCTTTCCAAGAAAAACCTAGTCATTCTCCACTGGATTCCAGCCTATAATGGTTTTACTGGTAACGAAGATGCTGACTCAGTGGCTACAATTCCGCTTATCGGACCTGAACCCTTCTGTGGAGTCAGCAAAAACCATTTAACTGGATACATCAGAAAGTTATCCAGGAAATCCTACTTCCTGATCAACCTAGACAAAAATAACCTGAGAATATTAACAGGAATAATCAGTGGCCACGGCCTCATGAAGAAACGCTTACACCGTTGGAGTCTCTCCGGATCCAAAATGCAGACTATGTCTTAAGAGTGATGAATCCTCTCTTCACATACTCATGGAATGTCCGGCTCTACTCAACCTTAGGAAAAAAATACTGTGCGATGAAATCGTCACTTCAGCAACTCTTGCTGCCATACACCCAGAGAAGATTCTTGTCTTCCTGACTGCCTCCGGAGTGAAAAGATGGCTCTAGGACCTTACCAGGGAAGGCACAATAGGCTCCTTTAATAGAGGTCGCAGTGCCAGAACTCTCTTGAGGGTTCTCCCGCTTTATAAATCGAATCTAATATCTTTCTCTTACAATGTCGAATTCTGTCGGTCTGGAAAAACCCCTAAGTCCTACCTACATAAGGGATAAAACTTCTTTCCGTTATAAAAAAAATCAGGTTCTGAAAATATCCTTTTGTGCGTGTCCCGCCAACCCGCGTCCAATACAAATTACCGCTCCACTTAATAACAACACTTCTAGTGTAAAATATTTTTAAAACCTGCAATAGGTATAACGTATAACTAAGAAATACCTTGGATTTTTCCTGTTTTTTCTTAAAAAATATATGGCATGATTAGTTATACGTATAACGTATAAATAATCACTGCCTATTAAGTTAAACTATAGTACATCAAACTGGTCTGTTACTCTATTAATTTATTATTTAACATTTTGATTAATATCTATGTATTTGTATACCCCTATTCACCCTCCCGGTCGGCGAGTCGGGAGAGCCGAAGAATTCATAATTTCTTTTGGCGATTCCGATTATATAAAATGAAGAATTTCCTGTTGCGGTGCATGCCGCCACTCGGACTCCATACACACTGAACGCGATCCGCACAAGGCGGTACAATGCAACGTCCAACTATGCTACACTAGTTCTCCGATCACGTACGCACGCGCTTTCCCGTACTTCAAGTCGCTGTTAAATGGTATTTCCTTACTCCACTCACCATTGCGCTGTCACATTTTTAAGTGAAAAAGGAAAAATCACTTTCACAAGGTAGGATGTCGGAAAGATTGTTAGCCAGCCGTTTATGCTGCCCCAGAGAGAGAGAGAGAGAGGAGGTCCATTGCCCAGGTCATACCTACATAATAATGCAAGTGAGGAAAATCAAGTCGGCTAGTTTTGAAAGGGCGAACGTGGGGTTGTCCAATCGTATTGGTCGTTTATCGAGTGCTTGGCTGGCAGACCCATAAACAAGTTAAACTGCAAAAAGTCTCGTTGTGAGTGAATAAAAAAGAGCAAAACCTGAAAGTACTAGCATGTATCACACACTCCTTCGACCTCCTTACCGCTGCTTGGTGTAGGACTGCTCTGTCCAGCTGTGTCGCGGATCGCAGTTCGCAGTGTGTCGCACGATTTACGCAATTTTGACTTTCTTGCACTCGATTTGGAAATTAGGTAACCACCAAAGTGATCGCTGCAATTAATAGAGTAGGTGTTTGCGAGTTGAAATTGCAGATCTTAGTATAGGTTGTGGAATTGGATCACGATTAAATTTGTTGTGATACCCGGGGGAGTTGCATAAACTGTTGCTGTATTTGAATAGAATCTTCTTAAGTTAAAAGACCTGTTGAGGTTGTTGTAATTTGTTTATAGCTGTTGTCAATTGCCGCCCTAATGTCTTACGACTTTGAATATCTCTTGGTGTTTGGACTTGTTCTCGTTTCTTGGCTTCTTAACGGGGAAGAAAAGGCTAAAATGAAGATTTAACAAATTTTCAACGTCGGTGGCGACTGTTTTAGTTGATAAATTATAACTTTTGAACAATTAAAGTTTTTTTTTTTGCTTGAGCTTAGTACGCTGCTCGTGCTAAATTTTACCTCGCATACAAAATTCTCTCCAAAATTTAGCTGAACTAAATTTAAGCGAATCCCTTTAGCTGAGCGGTACGCAGTTTGAACTAAAAATCAAACTTTTGTTTCCGAATGTCCTTCATGTATCTGTCAAAATTTAGCGCACCCATTTAATGGGTCGGGACATTTCTTTTAAGCTAAATTTTGACAGATCGCTCTGCTCTGTTGTATTCAAAAAGATGAGTGATTTTAATGAATGGAGCTGGAGTCTTTCATTGAAATGACAGAAGCCGCAGAAAAAGTTGGCGATGCTGGTAGAGCAACTTTCATCGATATGGAACCTTGCAAATTTTGAATCAATTTTGAATTTTCAAAGAACAGCTGTTTTTTGTGACACTTATTTACAGCGCTCTCTACGTCAAAATTTAACTAGGGTTCAAGCTGATGATTGTAGAGAAAAGTTTAAAAAGAAGTCCAAAGCCTGTTAAAAGCTTAAATTTGAGGCACATGTTTATACAGAATTTATGGCCTTTAAAGCTTCCGCAAATATTACGGATCTTGTAAAAAAAGAGAGAATCTTCATAAGCAGCCTTCATGCTCATCGTAGGCCAGCTATTGTAACCACTGACTTATTTTCTCTTCATCGGAATCCATATTTTTAAAAAAAGACTATTTTCTTAATTTAATTCCACGCAAATAACATAAATACTTAAAACAAATAAAATTAAAGACCTCTCAGGCGACACTGAGCTCTATAACTTGGAAATTAAACACTCAAATTGTACAAACGTCCGCTATCCACCGCGTGTGATTCCCAATTGAGTTGACAAGAAGACAGAAATCGCATGGGAGTAGTATATTTTGAGAAAAATGCAAAAAAACAGTTTTGAGCGGCCTCACAGACGAGGATTAGTGTTCTAGGGCTAAATAAATTAAATGGGTCTGATAATACGGTTCCGAAAAACCTTGTAAGTTGTAAGCATATTGGCATTGAAATCGGATTGTAGTCCTTCTTTTTTTATTTCTGAAAGTTCCCCTATTGGTAAAAAATTATGCGTCTTTTTTTTAACAGGCAATTAAAAGTAGCTGTGAGAAGTTAGGCCAAAATATTTATATTTATTTATTTTAATTAAAATTAGCAAAATAAATGTTAGCAAGACTCGTTAAATTTACTCAATAAGTGGCGTGGAAGTGGGTTATAAAAATGAAATTTCTTAGTTGGTTGGAGTGGGTGAGTTTTCCGCTCTTCACTGGGGCCTCAGATGGGCCGGTTGTGTTCCCCTCTTGTTTGATCTGTTGGGAGTAAAAGAAAATTGTATAGGGATTTGTGAAAGGACAGGAATAGGGGGGGGGGGGGGGTTGGTTCAATTATGGGTGGCCACTGGATGTAGGGTTCGTGTTATTGGCAAATCTGTTTGTTCGTTAAGAGAACTCCATGATGTCGCTTAGTTCCACGGTTCGGAGGCATGTAAGGTTTATGTAACCTCGCTGTAGCTGGACAGTGGCAAAGGAAATGCTCTAAATCTTCCTCCTTCTGGCAGTTTGGACATATCGATGTTTCTGAGATGCCAATTCTATTTGCATATTTGTTAAGGATGATGTGTCGCGAAATCAGTTCCACCATCAGTCTTATCTGCCAGTTTATTAGCTGGTGTTTCTAATATTGTTTTTGCCACTTTACATGTATCTAGGTGTTTCCAGTATCTGCTAAAGTCAATTTTGGTTTGTTGAGCTTAGCTGTTTTCAAAAAGGAAATAAATCAACTAAACCATTTTTGCAAATTTCATCAAAATGTTAGATCCGCTCCAGGCTTTTTGAAACAAATTATGTACAAAATCCCCGAAGGATGCAAGAAAAAGTAGCTTAAATTATACAAACGGCTTAATAAATAGTTAATGTTGAAAATTCTTTTAATTTTTGCCCTGGAACTTTCAGCAACTTTTTCCTAGCTCTATTTACCTAAAGTCCTAAACTCCTTAAGCTGATAAAAATATATTTTATTTTTTTTTATTTAAAAATTCAAATTAACATTAAATTAGTAAATTGAAAAAAAATCCTTAAACAAATTTGGCCAACTTTGAAGAGCTCTGTTAATCGAACGATCTGGCAGAAAACTAATTTATTGGCTGTTTTTAAACTCTGTTTACACTTATCTTAGAAATCTTTACAGAAAAAAAAAACATGAGGTTTATAATTTTCTACAACTTTTGGTAAAAAACTAAACCAAACCTAACCACAGTGTGTCGTTTTAAGACACATGCCTCTTTGCCAAGTTGAATAATGCATATGATTCTGATCCAGCGCAGTGCAAATTGGCGACTACCATACTAAAACTTGCTTCAACTGAGCGATTAGAACTAAGCCACCAATTCTTGAATATAACAGAGAGGTTGACAGACAACCTTTTGTTGTTGCGGACAAAGTTTTAGTCGATATGTCCCTCTTCGCTTTTTTTTCTTCTTTGACGGAAGTCGCAGTTTTTCCATACAGTTTTGTGTAGAGCTTCAGATTTTCGCCCGTTTGGTAACTTTGCGCGGTAGGTTGTAGGTACCTACTGTTAAACTACAATGTCTTCAAAACAATATTTATAATAATAATTAATAAATAACACGGTGGCGCCCTTTGAGTGGGATCCAAATTTTCATATTGGTTGGACTGCTACGCATATGCTGCTCAAAAATGTAGAAACGGTTCGGTGCTGCCTGGACCCAGCTTAAATTTAACAAATTCACAACTACGGCTTCTGTGATCTACAACAAATTTGGATGACGTTAAAATGTATTATATCCTGTCAAGCCCTGTTTCTTGGTTTGCTACCGGACTGCACTTAACAAAGATTCATTCCAATAGAAACAACACCAACAAAATCGTTAAGTGAAATCGAAAATAATAAGCATTCACCTTGATCCGAGGCCATCTCCATCACTCTTCCATCTCAAACTCACAACTCACGTGACCCGCATCCGAGAAAGAAATTTCTTCAAAAACAAAAAACCAAGCAAAACTTAAAAAAAACTCCGCATTTTCAAATTCGTTGACAGCACGTACGAGAAACTTAACTACCAATCGAGCGACACGGCTTGTTACTGTCCCTTGTGCCATTCCATTGAAGAAGTTTGCCGGAAGACCCTTACGAAAGTAAGGCCAGGTGCATGCGCATGCGCAACGCACGTTTCCCCTTTCAATTCAACAAGAACGAGTAACCAAACTCATCCATACAATGACTTTAGCCAGCCCAGCAACAGGTAATCGAAAGTTTATCCTGTTCTCTGACAACAACAGCAACCGAACAGGAACACATGTCCAGAATTTTTAATTCACAAAAAAAAGGAGCAGCGCATCCAAATCCAAACAATTAATTATTTAGATTGTCGTATTCAAGTGGAACCTTGAAAGTTGAAACAGTGAAACTCGTCACCGAATCAAATCTCACGAATGCGATTTGTTTCTTTTTTGCTTAAAGATACATTTTGATTTAGTATCTTCTCTTGAACTTGAACTTTACTAGGAAAAATAAAAAAAAAACTCAGCTGTCAATCAATGAACTAGAAGTTGACGCTCTCAACTCTTCCAACTTCCAGTCCAGTGAAGCAGATGTTCCGAGTTCGAGTTCGGATTTCTCCGCTGTCCGTCCGGTTGTCTGGATTTGTTTTTAGGTTTGCGTTTCTTTGAAATTCATTAATGTTTGCGTCAATGGCAATTACGGTAACGATGATTTGTTTTATTTGAAGTTTAAGTTGGTATTTTGTGTTTTGGTTTGAAAGTCACAGACAGTCGCATGATCTCATTTCTGTTTACGTGCGGGCGCAGTACTTGTTGGACGGTAAGTGCTGGTTAAACAAAAAGTCGGCGCACAGTGAGAATGGATAGAATTTTAGATAATAATGGCAATAAACCGGATGTAGAGTAAAGTGATAGAATTAATTGTTAAATGCTGCAGCATATTTGGATACAAGGGCACTTGGGGAGGCTTGGTAGGTTTCTGTTTTGAAGTGGTAAAAATAATATTAAAGCGTGCTCGATTTTTTGTTGAGGCCTTAAAAGTATGTATCTCAGAGTAGTTAGTAACTAGTCCATCGCCTATTGTACCAGCTGCAGAGTGAAGGCTGCAAAATCTGTTACACTTTCCCATACCCTAAAATAGAGCTACAATCGAAAATAATCGTTTTCCCTGTTTTCTCAAAATATAAAACAATTTCTGTTTTGAATTTCTGGTAGCTCAGCCTCTGGATGGAGCAGAAAGATCAATGTTGGCTTAAAATACTCAAAAAGGTATTGACTTAAAAGGGCTTTCGCCTTTTTTGTATTGATTTGGACTTGTTAATTTAATGACAAGTTGAATTAAGTTCCACATTTAATAAGAATAGTTGTAGGCGGTATGTAAGAAAATATTTTATTTAGTAAATTAATATTAAGAATTTATAATAACAATAGCCTATAGCATATGAAATCAAAAAATGTTTTAGTCGAAGGTAAGCTGGAAGTTTAGTGGGGTCAAATCGCACGATCTCGGTGGCCAGTTCACATCAGATGCCCTCGAATCGCTCGTGCATAACTTCCAATGTGGCGTGAGCTGTGTGGCACGAAGAGCCATCCTGTTGAAACCACATGTCTTTGCGGTCCAGATCATTAAAAATTTGGCCAAAAGAAGTTACTTATCATCGACATTTAGACGGTTATGGCCTTGCCAACATCGTTTTCAAGGAAATATGGAACGATGACGCCGCCAGCCCAAAATCCACACCCAACAGTGACTTTTTCGGGATGCATTAGAGATCGGACGTTCTTGGATCTAATGGGGATTGGTTTCGTCCCTAATCGGACAATTTTGATAGTTGGCCTACCCATTCATCCAGAAATGGGTCTCATCGCTGAAGATGATTTATCGATAAAAATTAAGGTTAGTTTCAGACAACTTTTTATAAAAACTAGTACCGCCCGTGTTCGAAATTCGACCAATTTTGTCTGTAATAAAGTAACGAAAGCCAACTTATTTTTTACATAATTTATTTATTAATTATTTTAATTTATTTATATGATAAATCTTAATTCATATACGCTATGAAAAAATAATGAAAAAGGGCAAAACATAAATGTTCGTTTCCATAGTAACACCTCGCAGATAACTCTGCAATGCCCCATAAAATAAGATTTTATGGTTGTTTACTTTTAGGGGTAATTTAATTGCATACCTTTATGGGTTAATGATACTCTCCAACAGGTTCTAATCTAAGATGATTAAATTCGTTACTATGAAAACATGACGGTGACAAATTGAATGGCAACAAAATGCTTTCGATTAACTGCTAAGCACTTTGTATGGGAAATTATTAACTTAATTTTACCAGTCTTACTGGCGACATATAACTACGATTTTTTGTTTGTGCACATCTAAATGACAGTACCTTTCGAATTATATAAGTTTCATTCTTCTCATTTCATGATAAATATTTAAAAAGTGTACGGAAACTTTTGATGTTTACGTATTAATATAATGATATTATCATTTGCCATGGTGATTTTCAAAACAAACTGAATAAATGACAGACAATTGGACAGATGTAGCTTTCAACAATATGGCCGCAATCAACTGTCAAAGTTCGGAAGTCCCTATTGAAAATCCCTGTAGCTATAAATATTGCAATGTTTGCACAAAGCTGTTGCTCAACTATTTAGCTTAAAAGTGAGTAGGTACATATACAATTTTCTTCAGGATGTAAGCATGTATAGGTTTTTAAAGTTTTAATCCAAATCAAAAATGGCTTTTTCGAGATTTGAATTGTTTTTAAAAAAAGCAGCGTTTTCGGCAATTCGAATGGAAAATTAATAATAATATCCAAAACATCAATTTTCCTCCAAATGAACATTTTAAACAAAATCGTTGTAGCCGTTTCCATGAAAGGAAACTATGGAAAACCAAATTCTCAAAAAATGTCCTTTTTCAAAAACTCATTTTACTATAATTTAGAATGATAATTTAAAACTGAGCTTGCAATCAAGTTAGATATGAAAATATTACCTTAAGAATTTTTTTTCGTTAAAATCCTTCGACCGTTCTTGAGATAAATCCAATTTTTAAAAGTACCTTAATGATTTATTATATATTATATTTATAAAATTACCGTTAGACCAAAGAACTGGTTCTGCAGATGTTAACCTCACCTTTTTAGCTCAAGCATCAATTTTGGTTGAAGTTGTTAGATCCATTTTTGAAAAAAGCATGCTTGTTTTAAATCGTTATAGGGTGGTGCCGTAATAGCTACGTGTAGCTTAAACTTAATTATTGAACTCAATCTTGGCCTTAAAATGTTGCTAATGAATTTTAAAGTCAGTTTATCAAAAAAAAATAAGCAAATTATCTTAAATTTTCGAAAAAAAAAACATTTATTAATTTTTCTGTACGTAAAACTTTTTTCGTACTGAAAAATTAATGAATTCTTTTTAGCTAAATTGAAGGTAATTTACTTACTTTTTTTTGATAAACTAACTTTACAATTCCTAAGCAACATTTTAAGACCAAGATCGTGTTCAACAATTAAGTTTAAGTGGTTAAAAAAAGCAAAAGAACTTTTTTTCGGTTGCATTTTTCGTGTGGCTATAATTGCACCCTAAGTCCAAATCCGAAGTTTGAAACAAATCCGTCCAGCGTTTAGTCTATAGGCCTAAGGAGCAGGCGAACAGACGGACAGAATTGCAATGGACACTTTTTGAGTTCCTTCATCATCGTAATGTCAGAATTGATTAAAATTGCGACTTGGAAATTGTGTACGAATATTATATCTTTCTCTTAACACGTAATATGAGAAAGTTAAAAAATATGATAGATCTTAACCGATTTTAAGAGAACTCAAGACTCTTTTAATAATTTGCTATTTTAGAGTTTTCCAAAGACCTTTTCGGGAACCTACTTTTTGACACATTTTTGTTTTCAATCTCTTCATTTTTGGATTTAATACACTGTTGCTTGTAGGTATAGATTAGTAGCTACTTTGTAGGTACCTATTATAATTCTAATCAGCCAAGGAGTTCTTATTTAAGGCTCTATTACAAAGATTGATTTTATCACTCTTAAGTTTTGTAAGATCTTTTCATTTATTATACCTAATGTTTTTTTTTAGTTTTTCTAACGAATTCTTAGAACGAAAATTGAGCCTATTTCCGAAGGTGAATCCAAGCGGACTTTCCTTTGCTAGTAATTGTTATTCCGAGTAACTTATTTTGATAAACTACTCTATTAGCCAACTGGCTATTCCGCTAACAATTCGCGTTGATACCTAAAAAAGCACGGCGCAAAAATACCAAAATCCAAAGTTTAAAGATTCAAATAACGCGGATGCTTACACGAGCACGCGCAGCGTAGTAAACGCGTTGGCCCTTTGACTTTGTTTTTTGTTTACTCATAAATCGTAGATATCCATAATCATCTTTGTTGCCAAAAGTCGTTATGACAGTATACCCGATAGATATACAAACGTAACTTGATAAATATTCACATATCGCATATAGTATAGGTGGATGTATATCTATTTTTGGCAACAAACATAACTTTTCCTGTTAATGATAGAAAATATTTTAACGCTCTACTCCCCTCCATTGGTATGCCATCTCTCAGGTCCGCCTTAAGTGTGACTCCAAGTGGATTAGCATTTTTATTGCACAATTTATTGATAACAAGAAACAAAACACAAATAACAAGTTAAAGCGATGCAGAGAAATGTATCTATGCTGATGGTATCGCTCATCTTATGAATATATCTGCCTTTTCATCAATTAGATTTCCCTTCCAAATTAGGAGGCGCTGTATAACCAGTCGCTTCTCGTCGGGTGTGTCGTCAACTCCAGCTCACTCATTACAGATTCATCAGTTTTTTTTGTCAAGGTATCTTTTGGTGGGTTTCACATCCGAAACTTGGATTTCTATAACGAAAGACAGTCCGCCTTGTGGAAAATTCCTTCTGCAATTAGCATACCAACCGGAGAGGTGCGTTTATGGATCTCTGTTTGGGAATTTCATTAAATTTCGACGCACATGCGGTTCATTGGCATCCAACAACCCATACCCGCGCAGTAATGAAGATTTATTTAAATATTCTCGGTTGGTTTGAATCTATGCTTTGAGTGCCCTGAATACGTGTAGAGTAGAGGTACTGATCGGCGACTTGGAGAAAATTGCATATGAAACTTTGCAGGGGAATTTTTTGCGCGTAGGATTTTGACGGCACTCATAAGAATATTAAATTGGAAAGCCGCCTTCTATAGCCTTCTAGACGAATGCATAATTCAATTATGCAAATTCATCGGTTGAATTCGAATTGAGTGCGGAATGGGAGTACGCTGTATGCCGCATGCGTGAGTGCGCAGAGTATAGAAATTCTTTGAATCGATTTTATTAATTTGACCTAGGCTTGGACTTGGACTCAGAAGTTAGAGATGAAGCAGGAAGGCTTTCAAATATGACCAACGCGATCTTAGGGTTAAACTAGATGAATCCTTGTACCTACCAATCCATGACAGAGAGAGTCGTTGAAATTTCGTAAAAAAAATTGTGTCCTGTCACCATACACAGTCTCATTTCCTATGCAATGAATGTCTTACACCGATCCATATGTGAGTCTCGACTTGGAGTTCGTTTGTTTGTTTCCAGGATTCGTCTCAGTTTGTAGATTTTGGCCACTGTCTATCTGCCCTACCAAAGACCACATTTATGCCGACTTAAGTAATGCGAGACGTTTTGAAATATTCACACAGAAGATTTGGTCCTATGCTATACTTTAAACCAGGAATATACCTCGATAGATAGACAATCAAGACCTTGGGCATGTTTTCTTTCACTTCCATCCAAATCTGGTTGATTAAATTGGCCCTGACAAACCATCACCTCCGCAGCTCCAAGGTAAACCATCAGTGCCGGCGATCTTGTTATTCTTAAGGTTCTTCGCAGCTTAGTTCAACTCTTCAATATTCGTCTGCGCCTGTCTTGCACGTGGACTCCCACTCTCTCTGAAAATACTGCTAAAAAGGTATCTACAACATGATTAAAGGCAATTTTTAAAAAAAACTCCGTTCACCCTATTGCAAAATCTAAACTTAAGTCGAACAAAGCTGCGAGGGTCGATATAGACTACCGGCCCAGCTTTTCAAAGCAGCGGAAGATGAGTTGGTAATGAAAAAAAAATGTAAAATTTGGTCAGATGGAAGTTGGAAGCATGCCTGAAAGGAGACACTCTGTGTTAACTACGGAGGAATAAGTCTCCTGAATGTCGCATAAGATCTTGTCGGCTGTGTTGTGTTAACGTTTAAAACCTTTCGCTAGCAACCGAATCGCCCCATCACCCAGAGAAAAATACTGGGTAAAATTGCCTTAAACGACTTATGTAAATATTTTTGCGTGGATTTTTTTTGGGCAGGCATAACTCTGCCAAAAAATAGAACAATTTTTACATGGCAAAGCGCATAGGTAATGAAAAATAGGATAGAATGACTAAGAACTTGCACAATTTATGTACGACACATGCAATAAGAAATAGGCTAAGTTGCCATAGGTCCTTAGGTATTAACCTTAATACAAATAAGTGTGCATCCAAGGACATACGTAACTCTTCTTATAAAACCAAGGTAATATTTCCTCAAAATTTATTTTCGTTTATTGCAACGGAATGTAGGTGCCGTTGGATTCAGAAACAGTATAGAGATTACCTATGTACTAAGTAAATGTACCTTAGGTATAAGGTGATGTTGGCAAACCCTGAACAATTACCCAAGCTATAAGGTAAATAAATTAGGCGGAGGATAAATTCTCGCATACCAGGTGCAGTCAGACAACTGATTCATAGAAGACGCCTGCAACAACAAATCAAATTTATTTTTGTTTGTTACATGCAATGTATGTCAGTTGCCGCAGAGCGAACGATCTAGCCTTTTTACCAAATGTGTGGACGTGTTTTCTAAAGGAAACAAATTAGTGATAAGTTCAATAAATGAGTGAAATCTTAAAACATATAAAATAGTACAGCACAGTATACAAGAAAGTTAAAAACAAATAAATTAGACAAGCAGTTCGAAGGAGAAGAAGTTTAAGGTAAGTGCAGTGAAATCAACCTTTCGTTTTATATATTTATAAAAACACATTGCTTATAGCAAACCAAGGCTCAAATGTTAACCACATTTCGAAAGACTGGCTCTCTACAAATATTTCCGTGGTCAAGAATTGGTAAAATCGTTCCTTATTTTACAATCACATGATTTTGCCTCTAATTCGTTTAAATTTATTTTTCCAGATCAATATGGACTTTAATTTTATGAAACCGGACACCAATTTAAACTTTCAAAAATGGCAAACATTTTGCGACATTGCCATATTTCTATTCAGCGATCGAATCAAAGACCTTTTTCTAAAAGCTTTTTGAAAGATCTTATAACAAAAATGGACATCGGTTAGTAAAAAATGTTTCACAAAGAAAATGTTATGTAGTCAAATGTATGTTTTCTATTTCCAAATAATATCAACATTGCATTCTAGGCTACTTCACAGCATATTGCTACCTACATCTAGGAATTTAGGAGGAACCTGCAAAAAAATAATCATTGAAAATTCCAAATCATCACTCACACTTGAAGTACAGGACGCCAGTCACGCCAGTCACGCCAGTCACGTCAATTATAATTAATGTAAAGAAAGGAGGAATCATAAATCGCACCTATTGTAAAAAAAATATACATTATAGCAAAAAAAAATACCTAAAATTAAAACCACTTCTTAAAATTCTTTAACGTTTCCTTAGGTACGTAAAATGTAAGGCTAAATTCAGCCTAGGTTAAAGGCAAAATTTCCTAAACAACCTAGCACACTATTACCAACAACCAGCTTGATTTTACGCATGTCTAGAAAAGTTGGGTTATAAATAAATAAATATTTTGGCGCGACAGGTCTATGGGACCCAAGGCCTAGCTTCTCGCAACCATTCGCTTTGTGTGGGTTTTCAATTTTTGGGACGAATAGAAGGGATCTACAATTTTACGCCGAGTCCAAACGGCTAATTGAGAAGCTCATTCATGACAGTTTTACTCTCGGATGTTTGTCAGACGTTCGCGAGAGGTGGCGCAGTGGAAAAAAACCTTAAGATGTAATTTGGCCCTCTCGGGATTCGAACCTGAGCCCCTCGCTTAGTAGCCCAACACACTCCCACTTAGCCACTGCGCCGACAGTGGAAAATAAGGCAACTTACCTAGTTCAAAATGGCCTTGGGACTAAAGAGTTTTATACCGCGATTTAGGTCAAATTTACACAGGCTTTTCTTTGGGTGATATCAGTGCGGTTTTAGGCTAGGAAAGTCTACCGTCGACCAAATTTTCACACTCTGACAAATCTTAGAAAAAACTCAGGAATTTCAGATCGATACACACCACCTTTTCATCGACTTGAAAGTCGTGTTCAAAGGAACAAGCTACACAAAGCCATGTCTCGTTTCGGCATTCCTGCCAAACGCATTCGTCTGTAGCGGATGACGATTGAGAATTCTTGCTGCTCTGGTAAAACCGACAAAAACATCACTGAGCCCTTTATTGTCGAAAAAGGTTTAACACTTCTTTAACATACTCATTGGATCAATTGTACGAAACTCACAAGCTAACATCAGAGGTACAATTTTTCAAAAGTCTGTTCAACTGCTTGCATATTCTGACGACCGACAGTGACATTATCGGAAGATCACAGCGAGCTGTCAGTGGCGCGTTTACAAGTGAATATTGAAACAGAGGCGGCGATGATGGGTCTAGCTGGAAAGGAGGGTAAAACAAAGTCTATGCCGTCAACGAGAAAGGACTCTCAGCTTCGACGACTAGAACAGTGAATAGGTACAACTTCAAAGTAGTTAAACCGCGGTACTAATAATCGTTTTTAGTGTCCAGACTAAATTTTTCGAACTCACAATGGCGAAATTTTCCATACAAAATTGCATATTGTGAACTACAAAATATATAAGTTGAAGGTTAAAAATGATTATTAGTAAGGCGGAAAGACTTTTTCTACCTGCGCTCCACTATCACCTCGTAAAATGACATCAGCGTCGAGAACAAACAAAGAATTTCTCTTGCCAATCGCTGTTTCTTCGGGCTATAAAGGCATCTAAGAAGAAGTAAAGCCATCTCACATAGAACCAAGAAAATATTATGTATACGAGCGACATTAAGCTGGGACACGTGGAGTGTAGGAGTCTTTTTGAGTCCATCCATTAGGGACAACGTAGCAGAGAAAGACTCCACCTTAAGGGGGTGCGCAATTGTAGGGCGACCTCAACCAACTTGCTGTGCGTAACTGGAGGCAACTTGCTAGGAACCGAGCTGGCTGAGGAGGTTTGTTAGTTAAGGTCGTTCCCCAGTCCACCCCGGACTGTAAGCGCCATCAAAAGAAGAAGAAGAAGCGTCAATTCAACGATGCTATCAACCCATAGAAACAAGAAAGTTAAAAATAAATAGTCGCTCTTCTCTAAACATATCAAAAAGTAAAAAGCTATAAACCTTTCGTCTACCTAAAGTCAATCGGTAAAACATCCTTTTCTAACCTTAAACAAGCAGATTCTTTAAAAATGTCAAGGCTCAATCAAAACCGATATTACAAATAATCCAGCATTCAAATTCCATTGCAGCGCACTTCGCTTCACTGACTCTGCCAAGCCGCACTAAAGCTTAAGCCGCATATACTCGGATGGTTGTGCCGCTCCTTACACGTGCTAAGGAAATGCATTTCGGCAGACATGAATGAATTTCATTCAGTTTCGTTATACCTTACCTTACCAGGCCATCTGTACGATACCACCAACCTATACGTGAAAGTATTTTCTCTTTCATTTCCGTGAAAAGCAAAAAGGTAAATACCTAGATACCTCAGATTGATCGCGGCCAATTCACTATAGGCATTCGCAAGCCACCAATCCACCATAACCACGCTACTTCGTACAGTGTATATGGTCAACAATGAGTCAATTACATTGGTCACCTCATCAGGCGATAACCTCTCTCGACCGATACCAATGTCCCAGGGCCGCTGTGTGCCACATACGAGTTAAGTCAACTGCAGTGGAAAATGAAATGAAAAATATTCCAGTCAGCCACGAAAACTTTCCCAAAAAAAAAACCAAGCAACCGAAGAAAATACAAAAAACGCATCTCTCCGGTGCGCGAATTGAGCCCAATGATCGATTGGCAAGTGGCCCGTTCGGTTTTGAGTGATGTCCATCTAGAAAGAAGTCGTCGGAAAATGCCTTTACACGAAGTCGCAGCCGGACATGGATGGCATTTGCAAAAGTGCACCTTTCTGGTCTGTCTGTCCATGTTGCAATTATGCAAGACCATTGGTGGTGTGGAAATCAGTCTGACATCGACATGCGCACCTACATCTAGGTAAGCTATTCCGTGCTGCGCACATCTGCTGCTCGGATGAGATGATGATAGAGCTGGGGAGACCTCACCAATTGCAACCAGTTCGAAGAGACTATGGAGAAGATCACAGATTGGTTCGCAGCACCGGTTTCGGCCAGTGGTGTAGACAACGTGCGCGCGATATCTTCTTTTTGGGTGGAGTAGCGATTAACAAGTTTACGATGACTTGTTGTTTCTGGGTGTTTGGGCTCTCGGCCACTTGTGAGTGAGCGCACACCTGTGAGGCGATGGCTCAGCAACAGAAGAACGCCAATGAATATTGTTGGTCGCAGTTTGATGGGATTTTGTTCTTCTCAACCGATGATCTGTGGAATGCGGACAGTCTACTGTGGGGATTATGCCAATTTGTATGTGTGTGCGGCGGGGGAAAAGAAAACTGGGTAAGCTGTTGGTGTCAATGAGGTTGTAGGTCAAATAACTTGTAGTTGCAGGCATGATGCGTTGTACTGTACAGCTGTGTGGCAAACAAAATGTGTCTGACCCTGTGAAGCATTCACTTTCGTGGTAGGTTAGAGGCGTGAAAGTAAAGCTGTGGGATATGCACATGTGGCTTGATGAAGCTGCGTGAAAAGTCGACAATGGACAAATGACTTGCGACTATATTGGCCCTGAAAAATTCTAATTGAAAATTTGTCTTTGGTTGAGATTTCTTTAAAACCACAGTTTTCCATTGAACTCTTTTGTTTTTAAAGGAAATCTGCAGAAAAGCCGATGCCCCCGTTCTGTTTTTAAAGTCTTAAAGTCGTCCAGTGAAATTTTTATATGGGGGATATAGCTTTGATATAGCTTTGAAAGAAGGTGCAGTGGGGGGTCATTGAATGTGAAATTATATTGACAACGATTTGAGGTCAATCCAGGAGGGTCATGCTTACCAACATTCTTACGTCGCGTCGGCCAGCTGAGCTCTTAGACTAACAGACAAATTTGGATCAAATTCCATTTTCACGGTAATAATCTTAACTTTTTAATCACCTCATACACGACACAAAGGTGCAGGGTACTTAAAAAGCTCACACCAACATCGTATTTCTTTAAATACATCATCGTGACTTGTCGGTTGTACGATGCGCCATTCTTAATACTTGCCTTCTTGCAAATTTAATATAGTACGACTGCCAAAGTTCGTGACGTTTCTTGAAATGAAATTACGCATCTTAATGCATTTCAATTTCTTGGCTCTTAGGCCGTAAGCAGATTGAAAATGACAGAGTCAAATGTGTCCCGGAGTCAAATGTACCCCACTTTACCCTATTATTTGCACACCCCAGCTATTTATACACATGTTGGCACCATAAGTGTTTGTGTCGTGTATGGGGACCTTTATACGTTTAGCCAACTCACATAATGCGGCAAAAAGGTTGTCAAAATTGTCCTCGAATCGAAAACGTTGACAATAATATGGAGTTTGACGTTTCAGTGGTGGTCATTATATCAGTATATTTATCCAAACGAGAAAATTTCAACCCATTAATATAGGCGAACTCTTAATATGCATAAACGTACCTACTATTTATAAACTTACTTTAATAATGTAGATACATGCTTTCAATTGTTGTGCCTCAAACGGTATGCCATTTTAGCTAGTTTGAAGAGATCATTGACATCCATTCGCGCCATTATCCAAGTCATCTATCTCAGGCAATCAATTCATAGGCAGCTGGTTTATATCCGGCTCGAAGGACCATTGCTTTCGATGAAAGCCTTAACAATTGAGGTGGAAACAAACTTAACAAACTGTTTGCTTATAAAGTGTTTTTCAATAAGAGCGCTACAAACGTTTTTTTAAATAAAACAAAAACGGTTTTGGATATAAATGAATTTTTTTATTTCTGTGAAAGTACGTTCGATGCCATTAGGTATGGAACTCGATTTCTTTTGCATGGCCACCACGGGCACGCTTGCAGAAGTCCAGACGCTGAACCCAATTTTCGACTGGACCATTTCGTGAGATAACACGTTCTCCAAACTTGGTTTCCAATAAATTGATTGTGACATTCGCTGTGTGGCTTGTGGCGTCCTGTTGAAACCACATGTCCTCCAAGCCCATATCATCCAATTGGGGCCAAAAATATTCGGTTATCATTGAACGATAGCGATTCCCATTCACAGTAACGTGCCGGTCTTGATCATCACGAAAGAAGTACGGCCCAATGACGCCGCCGGCCCATAAATCACACCAAACCGTAATTTTTTCGGGATGCAATGATGACTCATGGAGTACGTGTGGATTGCTGCCTGACCAATACCGCATATTTTGTTTATTGACGAAGCCATTCAGCCAGAAATAAGCCTCATCGCTGAAGATGATTAAATTGGACGCAGCGCTCTTAACGTTGAGGCCACTGACTCCGAATTTCTGTAGTAAATTGTAATAATTTCGACTCGTTGTTGGCTCGTATAATATCTTTCCATCATGAAATGGCAAACCTAACTGAAGAGAAATGTCAAAAGAGCGGCAAGAAATTCGGCTTCGTTTGCTGTCCCTGTCGCTCTACTTTTGTAGCGTCGCTGTTGAAAAACCCTTTATTATTAGATTCGATTATTAGATGAGAAGTGTCAACTGCAAGTGCTTTCAGTCCAGACATCATCCAAACTTGACAAATTTATAATTTATAAATAGCAACCAAAAAATCGATGAAGGAACTCACTAGTAATCCCGGATATTTGACACAGAATCGGGCCAAACAAGATTTACGAGCTAAAGAAGCCAAACCAAGAAAAGTTGTTGTTAATCAAAGGCTTGCAGAATTTTAGACTGACTTGGACTTAATTTGTCCTACTTTGTCTGCAATAGGATGTTTGCTTTAAATCATTCAACAAAAATGTGTCCATTTTTGAAAGTTTGTTACTTCTGTCGGTTATTTTTAACATGGTCCGAAGGGGAAAAAATATAATAAAATAGAACAACAAAAAAAGCGGTAGACTTCCATGGTGAATCGGGCCCGAGTAAAGCAAAACAAAACCAGACGGGGTCACACCTACCCAATCGGTTTGCATTGAACTCGAATGGTGTGGATATAAGATAAAAAAGTAAATTTCGTTCAGCCACATACAACAACCGTCCATAACTACGGAACGGTCCGGAATCGGTTAATATAATATCGTAAGTGTATGCAACAACCATATCGGAAATGCACCTGGTTTTTGTTTTATTGAATTTAAAAAGAAAGTTAATTTTTAACGAAACGCCACTCATTCGTTATAAAGAGTTCAAATCATGTGCGCCAACATGTATGCAGCGACTATTATTTTTAAAAATGTATCATCAGTTGATTCGAATTTGTTTGTTTATGTTCTGGGGTCGAATGGCGTCGTCCGTAAACGAGCATTACGTTCACGGAATTAAGCTGATTTTACATGTGCAACAAAACAAATTCCGTCACGTTATGCTCGTTCACGGACGACGCGATTCCACTCCTGAATTCCACCCAAAAATTGTTCTTTTGGCATGATAATGCCATTGAGTTTTTATACACGCGAGGTACGTTTGAAACTTACTTTGAAAAAAAAATACTCAATGATATACGCACTTGATCACATGTACAGGTACACAATAGAGCGTAAATGTCATTCCTTCGGCGGCAAAGAAAGTGAAAAAAGTGATCGTCGGTCGCTAACTCTGTACAACTGCACCAACTAGCTTTGTTCAGGGTGAACGACGTTAAATCAATTCGTAGTCATAGCCTTACACGACTTTCAATGAAATTCCTCTCCAGCGATAGAAGTAGACTTTGAGTGAGTAGAAATGAGTGAGGGTGTGTGCACAGAAAATGCACTTTCAAAAGCAATTCTCATAAGGGCCTGACCCTGAATGTCAGTCACTCTATCATTGCGCTTTCGATGTAAAATCTTCATTTGATATTTCTATTGAGAGAGTGGGGCGAAAAAAAAGGGCCGCCTGCTTCAATCTAACAAAATAATTTGATTTCGGAAGCCCTAGCCTTTTTTGGGTGTGCGAAGTACAACCAAGTCATTTATGTTGCTCGGATATTTTCACTGTGGTTTCAAAACTTCGTCTCACCTGCATTTGGATTTCTATAGGTTGAGCCCTTTTTTCCTGCATTTTTCCTCCATAGGCGGCGTCGGTAGTCGATTTTTGTGGCAACCTTCCAAAACTTGTGCGATTTGGGTGCTGATACTTTCGATGTATTGAATGGGCGAATCGTAGAGATCCCTTTTGAATAACTAAAAATACGAGTGTTACTCAATGTCGAACAGCAACATCTCCGATTTTAGCTTCGGTGGTTTGGCCACGCAGTCACGGTGTCTCCTTCCTACTCAGGTTCTAAGGCCTGGCCTTTGATTTGTGCCATCAAACGTCGTCTGGGTAGGCATTAGACGGGATATGTGGATCAAGTGCTATGGGTGGTTCACTTGACCATCCCGCACCCAAGACCATGGCTCTTTCCATAGATAGATGGAACATTTGATCATGAACATCTAAATTGATTCTTGTGATATAAAAGAAAACGTTATGCCTACTTATGAAGATGCAATAAAAAAGAGGAGACATCAACTTAAATTCGAATTGGAAACTGCAAACAAAAAAGCCTACCATTCCAGAAGTAGCAGCTATTGTAACATCCAAAATAGAAAATATATGGCTAGTACAATTGTTTAAGAACACATCCCTTTGCTGCAAGAGCCAGGATCCATATAAATGGGATATGAAGTTCCTTACACTAGAGATTCCTCAACATCATCTTATGGCTAGCTGTTATGACGGTACAAATGTGAATACAGGAAAGAACGGCAGTGTTATAAGACTACTTGAGACAGAAC
Organism: Cheilosia pagana; assembly: GCA_936431705.1. Classification (NCBI taxonomy): domain Eukaryota; kingdom Metazoa; phylum Arthropoda; class Insecta; order Diptera; family Syrphidae; genus Cheilosia; species Cheilosia pagana. Next base: position 13,076,160 of record OW386166.1, on the reverse strand, counting down.
TTTAAAAACCACTTCAATGGATAATATGTTTACTACATATGAATGAGCTACCTTTAAAAGACTTATTTCAACATCTTGATGCATGTACCTACTTTGGGACCTAAGTCTTACACTGGTCCTTTGGGAAATGTACTTAAAACCTGTGAAAAATTACCTGTTAAAACATTTCGACATAGGAAATGTTTTACCAGAAATGGCTAAAGATTTAACTTCAGATCCATAGTACTTGCACAAGATTATGTCACGGGCCAACCGCATAATGCATTTATATAAACAACAGTGACATCTTAAGGAAACTTGATGACTTTGGCCACGTTTGTTGTTAAGGTCTAAGCGCTATCTTGATTCTCTGTCAAAAATAAACCATCGTCTTTTTAACACAGTTTTGGCCTCCAGATATCTTCCAAAAGAACCTAAGAACGCAATCGATCGTGTCATTCAGAGGAATGGTTATTTTGCGCATCCTGAAAACATTCTTCTTGCTATGGTAACAGATAACAATAAACACATTATAGAGAACTGGCAGATCTGCGCATATAAAAAGCGCTTAGTATGCCTCAGTCTTCAACACCCAGGCTTTTCGAAGTGCCGCTTATTAACTTCAAAGCATCAACGTATATCGATTTAATAAATTGACAAGAAAAGCTTTCTGAACCACCGATTATGCAAAACTTAGCGACACAGAAATTCGGATCATCGTGGAATCCGGTGGTGAAGGTGAAGTGTTCTTTTTAAGGCTTCCGTGCCATACCCAGACTGTTGAACGAGCCATAAAGATAAAGACGGAAGCTGCCACTTCTCACTAGACAAGAAAGTCATGACTAGTCGCAATAAAGTCGAAAATAGAATCACGAAAGCCAATGCATAAATTTGAGACAAAATAGAATTTTTAAACATTTTCACTATAAAATAAATAATGTTTATTGTTACGAGAATGAATTTATTTTTAGTTTTTATTGAATTTCTAATCATCAATAGCATATTTTGAGCACTTTTATCTATCTATTTACTTTAATATTATTTTTAGCCATACCTATCTGTTAAGTAAAATCTTGTATCAAAATTTGATTTTTGAAGTCAGTGCGCAGGCAGAACATCTTAACCAAATTAATCGAAAAACTACACCTATGTTTCTTTTACCATAAGGCACCATTTGCCCACTATTAGAATTCCGAATTCCAAAAAAAAATTTATTTCATACATCCGTGCTCCAACCTAATATGCGTGCGGCAGTAATTTGTTTTTGTTTGCACGAATCCCTAGGAAATCATGTGCCAAATAAGCACTTTGTAGGCAAATGTCCTGTTCCTGCTCTCAGCTCTAGTTTGGATAGTCTTTCTTTGCAATGATCGATAAAGTCTCGTCCGATAGATTCTCGTGTTCCAATAAGTCGTCCATCGGCATTAAGATGTCAGACAGATAACATTAAGAATATCTCATCCAAGGATGTACCTACCTAATAACTATAACTTATGACCGGTCCTGCCAACATAAGTCCTCCACTATCCACAAGACCGTTACACATTTAAACGTGTTTCTGCTGAAATAACACCATTTAACTGACGTGCAGTTTTCTACATATACCCAAATTATAGACCATTGCACTGTCATAAATCATTCGCGTGTGCCACAGATTCCTTTTCTTATACAAATTTTCTGTTCTTGAGCAAATCAATACGACGGCCATACGGAAGAAGCCGATAATTGGCAGAAAAACACCACCAAACTGCATCTCGTCGATGGCGATTACTATTATTAACTTTTCCGCGCACATAATTGGCCCACATTGAACGCACAGTCCGAAGTCAGAGCGCAGCTTCTGAAGGTGTCGCACCATCTACCTATATGCCAACACTGGAGGAGATCTCAATTGGTTTTCAATTCACTTGTGCACTATTCAAACGTAAACAACAGGCAGCCACGACGACCGACGTTACACCAATGCACACTTACTAACGGGTGAGTTACCCCGAAAAACCTGCTCCGCGTCGTCCATCAAAATTTTCCCCAGATCTTCCACCACCAGTACCAGCAGAAGAAGGAAAATCTCTATACCGAACTGATTGTGTGAGTGCGCACCATTGTCGGTCTTACCTTGGAACGTATCGCCGCGTTCGTCGTCGTCGTCTGCGTTTCTGTTGGCTCGATTTTCTTTCACAGTTTTCCTCCTCACTTTTCGTGGAAAAAGTTGTTAATTATATTTTATTTTCAATTTTCGCGAAACCAACACGAATTTCTTGAAAAAAAACAACAAAAAACCAGTGAAATGGCTTCTAAGTGATATTTTGAACTTGTTTTTCTGTCAATGGATTTGGATACCCAGACCCACACCCAGCTTGAGGTCAAATTCAAGGTGAGTGCACAGTGATTGTTTAATTTTTGGAATGCTCAGATATATTTTTCAAATATTTACACTACGATGTATTACAAAAACAGATCAAAAAGAAAAAACGTCCGTCATTTGAATGGTTGTGTTGGTCCTTAACGGCCGAACCTCATGTGACCGTAGTCGTCGAACTGATCCTCGCCACCGCGCTTGCCAAATCGCATATGGCCGTAGTCGTCGAAGCGTTTCGCTCTGTCGTTGTCGGCTTCGTTGTCAACGAGGAGGTCCAGTTCGATGGGGATCTTTGAGCGGGATATCTGTAACATCCTTGGACCGAAACCGTAGACCGATCGTAGGTTTCTGTGCGATCCGAAGGAGCGCAGCCCTCTGTTGCCATTGTCGTTGACACTGTTGTCGCGGGAGTCGGCTTTCTGTTGGTTGTCGTTGTACTTTTCGCTGTTGACCGAGAGTCCTGGCACGATTACAATATAGCAGAACAGAATGAAGGCGCACAGGAACATTGGTGTTGCAGATGAACCCATTTTCTGTGTGTTGTCCAAGGGAAATGTTGCTGTGAACTGATGGCAGGTTGTTTCCACCTGTTGGCTTTTATAGGAGAAGTTCGCTCAAGGATTGATATTTGCGCATTTTAATATTCAAGGAGCATCCTTTGTGCAGCAACGCATTGACAGGGTGATGACAGTAATTGATGGCTGAAAGGTAACGCAATTAGGAGTGCGTCTTTGGGGGATGGATTAAAGCGGTCTATGGTCTAAGGCGGATGTTTGAAAAATTTTTATTATTAAAGGAGGAGGCCAGAAGTCATCCAGGATAAAGGATGGAATTTGTTTTTATTTCAAATTCGAAATTACTCGGTTTAATGTGGTAAAGGGAAGATTTCTCTCGCTTGTCAACAAGGGGATGGGTTCCAGTTGACAGTTTTAATTTTTGACTTGAAATTTTAAAAAAGTGTTCAAGGACCATAGGGGGAGGACATGGCTCCAGTAAAGCTGGATGATGAGTTCGCTTGTTGAATGGAGGTTATTCGCTATAATCAACCATCATCAATCAAGTCAGTGTCGTCAACAGATGGCGGTAGTAGCGTCTAAGAGAAATTTTATAATTCACTGTCTTTCCAGCCACATTTAACTATTATTTTTCTCCAGCTTGTGCCTGAGCTTGCCACACAGAGTATTTTTTGTTGTTGAAGGTTGCTACTATCCGATGGAGCACTCAGACACAGCTACTGGTCCATTGTACCTTACATTGTACATAGTTTTCTCGTCTTTTGATAAAGATGGGAAGGAGCTTCAGTGATGAGGAGCTTAGATGTTCGGCACTCACCACGTCAGCCCCAAAGATTCGCCACCTGATGCGAACAAAGGCAGGACAACTACAGAGGAAGTTTTCCGCTGTATCGTCATCCTCTCCACAGGCAGGACAGATGGTGATGTCGCTCAAGCCCAATACATTTAAGTGTTTGGCAAAAGCAGCCCACAAGCAGTCTACAGTTGATTCTCCTGAGAGACAGAAGGAAAGACGCGGACCTTTTGCAGATGTCCGGACGCAGTCGTTTGGTCTGACTACATCCAGCACAGTCACGCCACCGACACTCGTGTTCACTAGAACCCCAAGTATCAATGGATGACCTAACCACAGATGCCGGCAGACCCAACGCAGGTTCAGGCCCTGAGAGAGCTTCTTCAGAACTCAGCCTGGCAAGCTCACCAGCGATCTCGTTTCCCTGGATACTAGTGTGACCTGGGACCCAGACAAGTTTCACTGTACTTAGCCTTCCGACCAAGTTCAGAAAAAGCTTGAGTTCAAGCACTAACTTGGACGAGGTAAGACGGGTAACTGCGATAAATAAATGCACAAAATATGGATAAATAGGAGCCTAACTTTAGGCGCAAACTATAGAATGGGTCGCACTTAGTTCGGTGTTATAGGAACATGTAACCGCTTAAGTGTGTTCGAATCTTGAGTATGGACAATAGAAAATAATAGTCGCTCTGCTACAACTTGAATCAATTTGCAGAGCTATTTTGGTAATCCATAAGATACTAAGTTGCTTTGTAGGGCAAAAGACAGTCGACAGCTCTTAAAATGTGTCAAACAGTTCTTTAGAGATGTAATGAAATGTTTGAGGTGAAAATCGTTTATCTTTCGGGATAGTTATCGCCTCCAGTTGTACTGAATGTAGAGTAGAATTATCCGAAAACATGAACAGAAATACCAGACTTTTCCTTAGGTGTTGTTCTAAGCGATCTAACTTATTTAACTTAAGATGAAAAAGACTAAAGCGTTGGATTAGAATGAGCGCCACCTATTAGGAAACGGAATAAGTTTTTGAGAGGATTTCCCTCTTATTTTAAATAGACGTTATAGTTTAGTTGCCTGGTACTTTGGAGACTTACAAAGTTCGAACTTTTTATCCCTTAGGTGAGACGTGCTACTTCCATTCCTTGAAGGCATTGATGGTTTTCACTATGGTGACACGCTTGCATTCTTTATTGAGGGTCGGATAGAGATCTCCTTCCTGCAGTAAGTTTATGCCCGTCTCATCCTCACAAAACTGATACTTCGAACATTTCATCTTGCTTCGAAAGCTTCAAACTATAATAATACTCTCTTCCGGACATCTGGCTGATCGATTCGGACCCAACAGCTTGCTTCTGTGCAATAATTAAAGTTGTGTTATATGCAAATGGATTTTGTCCTTAAGTTCAGTTGGATGGGTATCAGAAGTCCAGGGATGAGCTGGCTATGGATCAAGTGCGATGACCCCTTCAAACTTAATTTTTCAATACAATTAGGTTTAAACGTATACCTACTCTTTTAAAATGATATCGTTTACAAGCTTCCGCGCACACGTTTACGTCAGTATTCTTAAGCCATATGTCTTGTCAGCTCATAGCAACGAGGCAGAGGAATTATGCCGCTCGTTCCAATTGGATCTGCTATACTTAATTCTAAGATTTTGGACTTATATTGGTGTTGGTTCAGAATAGATAGACGATACGAGAGCATTTAATCCGAATTTTAGAAGACGGAAAGACGTTTACCTATTTCATATCTGGTTCTGTGTAAGAAGCTGGTCGTAAGTGTTCACAGAATTTTTTGGACCGCCTAAGTTCCGAGATCATTTTCAATCTAGGTAAGGTTGCGAAATGCGAAAACTAAAGCTAAGTCTATCAAGCTCAAAAGCAAAATTTTTCATGACTCTGTCAATCTCAATATTTCAAAATTTTGTATGTACAGATCAAAAACTAAAATTATTCATGTTTTTTATCAGCTGGGTCAAAAATGTAAACTTTGCATGTTTGCTTCAAAATTCCCAATTTCTTTCATATCCAAGTGAAAAACGTGTCCTCTATCATTTAAAAATTGCAATTTTAATGTTCTTTCATGTCCGGGTCAAAATTGTAAATATTTCCGCACAGAGGGTTCTAAAATTTTGACTTTTCGCGTCGAAGTCAAAATTAACTTTTTTTTACCCACTCCAAATTTCATGTTCCTGCTTAGTTTCAAATCTGTCTTAAAATTTATAATTTTTTTTACAAAAGGGTCCAATATTTTTATATTTGAGTCAAAAATGTTCAAGAAAGGGTAAAAATTTGAAATTTTGTTAAAAACTACGTGGGGTGACTAAATCGCCAAAATTTTAATTATTTTTGTGTTGGAGTTAAAATTTTTTTCACTATTGAAATTTAACATGTTTTGGTAAAAATGGGATATTTATTCATAACACTGTGAAAATGTAGTTTTTATATGTACCTAAGTTGTACGAGGTAAATATTTCTAATCCTTTTTGTTCACATCGGGGTCAATGGCTCAAATTTTTCATGTACAGGGTAAAATTTAATTTTTTTTAGATACGAATAAAGTTTTGGTACACATACTCCACTTAGGTCTATGTATGTGGATCCATTGCGATTAGGGGTTAGCCGTCAATGATTATATCCGAATAAGAAAACAAAAATTATTTGCCAGAAGTGTCAAAATTTCGAATCTTGTTCACTTTTGGGTAAACATTTTAAATTTACCAGAACATGAATTAAGGTTTTTGGTCTTGTACTTAATAATAAAGAAAATACCATCAAATTCCATCTCTTATTTTTTTCAATCACTAGATATTTTCGGACAATATGGCGGAGCCCACACATTAATCGATGCATCTAAATATTTTAATTTCGACTAAAGGAAGCAAGTCTCCTTTTTTTGCATATTCTGCCCTAGCTAGGTATCCGTCGGTACAGAAAGTTATCCGATTTTATACAATTCGGAGGATTTTTGCTTTCAGGTTTTCATCCGAACCGCTATTTGGAATATTTTTCCGACATTTTGTAACGCATATCGGCGAATTGAGTTGAAGTGCATTTATTTAAATTTTTGACAGCTATGTTCAGATATCCTCTGACAGAAATAGGTTCCGGAATTTATTTACGATTTGTAGTGAAGCGTAATTTGAGCCTCCGACGGAGTAGGCGTTTCGGATAATTTTCCTTTCCGACGGATACCTCGCTAGGGCCGAATATGTTTTATCTGTAATTCCTTTCGTTTTTTTGTGTGTTTATATTTCTATATACCTGCATAAATATTAAATATAAACTTCCTTCCATCCTAATGGGAGACTGATTCTACTGCAGCGTTATATACTATGCTTGGCTTTCAATTGAAAATTTTGTAAAATTGTTGCGTATTAATTTCCACAATTAAAAAACCGAATAAATTCATTTGACTTGAAATTGTTACATACCCACTTTAAGCATAAAAACTCCATTTCCATTTTGAAATAGGTATGTAACTCCATCATCGAACTTTGGAAATTATTTGCCATCACTCACGAATGCCTACGAACTACATTATGCCTATATCCATCAATTCAATTATGCAAATGCTTGGCAAAAACAAAAAAGAAATGTGACAAATTGATGCGCCTAAATAGCTCGAAATCATTTTATTTGATTACGAGTTTTCGTATTTGCTTTACTAATGAGACAAACCAACGCGACGCGAAGACGACTATGACCAAGTGCCCGATAATCTAATCCAGCTTCGGTGGACGATTTATTTGTTTGGTTAACCATATCATCAGATGAATTGACTGACTGGTATTTAAGCAAACTTAAGTGATTTTTTACGCAACAACTTTTGGGTGCCGTACTGATTTTTGGCGAAAGTTTAATTTTAATATTCATTATTTAAAAACATAGACAAACAAAGACGGTAGCTCTGTTCAGCGAATTGCAATAAATCACCATTTTGACAAGAAAGGAAATGCACTTTTGACACATAGGCTAAGGTAGTGTTCACCATTCTCTACCTACATCGGAATAATTCGCCGGTCAAGGTGTTTTTTTTGTGAAGGGAACTTATGAAATAATAATTAAAACGTATAAGGAAAGGTTTAACAAATGTGAAACGATAACTACAACGAAATTATTGCATGTGAATTATGTCACATTCCTTAGGCGGCCCCTCATCTACCGACTGTCATTGGAGTGGCATTTAATGATAATTTTTACTCTGATTGTGCCTGAACACATCCATCATGGTTTACCCGAGTGGCTAGCAGCTCGTGTCATAATACATGGCGGGGAGCCTAACCTTGTTTGGGTCTGTCAAGTACCCAGGGAACATCGGAACCAGTTTTTTAATATCCTTTTATTCATATACTGGATTGAATAGCATTACTTTTTATATTTCTTAACTTTAAAACTCTTAACTACACGGTTCAAAATGCTAGCATTAAATTAAATTTTAGCGTGGTTGTAAATGTGACAACACCAAGAAAATATTAAAATTTGTTCAATTTAGGAAACCATTATTATCATTATTTTTATTTAGTAAAAATTAAATAAATTAGAATTAAATTTCGTGCAGCACTTGCTACCAGGGCCTTCGGCTAGACTTAAGAAAATAATAAAATATTTATTGAAATAATGGCTGCTATTACCAGATATAACCAAAATATATAATTTTAATATAAATCAAACTCTTTTATATACTTTTAAAAAATGAAGTATTTTAATGTATTTAAATTAGAATTAAAATTTAACACTTTTACCTTAAATTCAATACCTACTTCGTTTAATTTTTAGTAAGCCCATGGAATATTAAAACATTATACAATACTATGCTCTTTTTAGATTTGATCTTATTGTCTACGGCTACGGGATATATTTTAACACCAAAATATTGTATTTAAATATACATTTTTAATGGCTTAAAAAAAAATAGAAAATAATTACCCATAGAAAACTGGAAATAATGCTTTGGCACAAGCTTTAGTTTCCTTTTTCGATGGATATATTTCGAATTTTGGGTGCAAGGTGTAACTAATCCATTCCCGTCTTTCACTTATGCCCTTTGAAAATAATCGTATAGAATGTATGCATATTTGTCTGACTATTTAAATGAAGGACATATTATTTTTATTATGTATGCTGAAATTAATTATTAATTATTGAGCCAGTTCTTGAGGCAATCAACTGGAATCTCTAGAACGTCCGGATCGTCTGAAGCAAAGCTCCTAAAAATTGTATTAAAATGAACATTATAATGAAAGAATTTTTAAATGTGGGTACAAAATTTGTAATAATAATAAACAAAATTTAAGAAATGGAAAATATTACAAATTGTAATACTGCGAAGTGGTTAGAAATGACCCCAATTTTTTTAACCGTGTATAAACTAATGAAATTCAATCAATTTTAAAATGTTCTCCAACTCGGAAGAGCACAAGTTCAGCATGAAACAAATTGGACAAGGTATTAAGACTTCAATTGCCGGTGTTATTTAGGAAGTTTATCGATGTAGCAGAAACAGCATCGGATAAGATTGACTTTGCTGTTGACGACTCATACAAACGAAATGAAGAAAATAGTTGTCGAGTAACAATCAATACATCAATCAAGATTTGGGATGGAGAATTACCCTCTAGGCAGACTTAGGACTAGGAGCAGCGGCTTAGTGGTAGTGTGTTGGGCTACTAAGCGAGGGGTCCGTGGCTTGAATCCCGAAAGAATCAAATTACTTCTTAATTTTTTTTCAACTGCGCCACCTCTCGCGAACGTCTGACAAACATCCGAGAGTAGAACTGTCATGAAAGAGCTTCTCAATTAGTCGTTTGGACTCGGCGTAAAATTGTAGATCGCTTTCATTCCTCCCAAATATTGAAAACCCACACCCACTAATGGTTGTGAGAAGCTAGGCCTTGGGTCCCACAGACCTGTCGCGCCAAAATATTTATATATTTATTAGACTTAGGAGCAAAGGGTTGAGCTTTATAAGCGAACGCCAAGTAATGATGCGTATGAAGGCTGAATTATGCAATAAAGACCTGTAACTGCCTACGATATAAGTCAAGAAGATTCAAATTAATTGTCTAGGAGCTGGAGGTATACAGGCTATGGACATCAATACTGTATTGAAGAAAGCAAGGCATTAGGATAGGGCAACCTGGCCTTACAAGTGGTGCTTCTAAATATTGGAATATGACCTTCAGTTTGATTTCTGACAGGATTTAAGGTTTATAGCCCGGACAAAGGTAAACAAGGTCCTAAAACCTCGGAGTTATATACATGTTAATGTCTGTCCTTAAATCTTCAATGGCGTGCATCCCTTGTTGTTAAAGTGGCTTCATTCTCATCATCATTATTGTCAGTTTCCCACATAGATACCTATTCTTTACGAAATACCTACGCATGGCGGTAAGAAAAATGCTCAATTTAACCCTCTTGATCTTTCGCTACCTACTTGCTTCATTAGGAGCTTTGGCCAAACGGATAGAGTAGAAATCTCTCACTGGGTTCAACCACCTCAAACTGGTTCCACTTAGAAGATGCCTACCTAAACCTAATGGCACGAATTCTGTAGCTCATTTTGAAAGCCAGGTTGGTTAAATGGACCGCTCCGTTCGAGCATGCACAACTAAAACTGGGGACGTTCAAGTGTTTAGTTTTGTAAGTCTAACTTGATTCTTCCCAATTTTAATTGCTCTAGGTCGATCACATGTACAGCTCTTTCATTTTACGTTTTTGGGGGGGTAGTCGAGGAATCTAGACAAGAAATCCAGGACTGAGTACAAAGTTGACAGTTCGTATATGTGGCTGACGTATAGAAAAAGTGGCGTTACCGACCAATTTAGCTTTTGCATGCAGTCAGACCAATCTACCTGTAGTCGCCTTAAGGCAATTAGATTTTTGAATGTGCGCCAGTGACAGCTCGCTGATTTTTCGAAAATGTTTTTTCTGCTGTTGGCCTGCAAGTTTCGAACAACTTACGATGTTGAAGAAGTCACATAACACCATCATGTCTAAATCTATTTGAGTGAGATGTGGGTGAAATTATTTCCGACATTTAGCAAACTTTCTGCTTCTTCATTTTGCACAACCTTCTGATTTTGGCAGGGACTCCAAACCCAGCTCTACAAAGCTTGTTTCATATAATACTGCCTTTGCTTATTTACATTATATTCATATACTCTTCTGAAAACTGAAACCACAGTCTTCCCCATTATATACATTTTCGAATCCCCCAAGGCGAACAAACATTTAACAAGTCTGCATTTCATTAGTCCTATCTTATTTATTGCACTTTCGGTTAAGAAAGTATCTTCGTACCCAATTAAGAAAACCCACATCCTACTGACTGTTAAAAAACCGGTTAAATCCAGTTCGTTTGACGTCTGATCACCCAAATGCTCACGTCTATGTATATCGATTCACAACATAAGCCCAACTGATCGTAAAAAAAACCCTTCAAGGCCTTGATACTGATATTAAATATTTTAAACGAAATTAATATTCAAAATGACAAAAGAAAGTTGCAACATTTTATGCTGCTCATTAGTTTTATGTTCTCGAATCTCAACAAAAGTGGGACACCAAACCGTCAAGAATCAACAAATGACTGTATGTAGCTATAGGTCCGACAGAAAGCAAAACATATATCCGATGTCAACAAACTTGTGTCCGATGTTACCAATTAAAGACACAGCCAGACAGGGAAATACATTTTCTTACCTAGCAGATGGAAGAAAAACACAAACCTAATGAACTCATGTGGATACCGGATAGTGGATACTTATAAATCGATTGTTATCATCGATGCGAACATCTTTTGTTTAAAACCATTAAAGACTATGAGCAGATGAACACGTTTTAATCAAGCATAATTAATCAAGATGCAACAATGCAGACATCAGCTGCTTTGGTAACGGAATCTGGAGTGGTTTGCTATAGCAATATTTATTACGAAGACTGAATGGTGTCATGGGCGTGATGTGGTGCGACCAGGGTTTTGGTACAAAAATTTCCCTACTCAGGGTTACAAATTTCCAATTCTTTTGGTTTACAGACAATTTTGTTAAAAAGTTACTTTTCTCTGTTTACAAATTTTGCTTAAAACAAACACCAGTAGCGGGAACTTTACTTGAAAAATTAAGTGCACGACTGGGTCGCACGAAACTTTCTCGTCCATCAACAATTTGTTTGAGCTTTGGTAGTTAGCTTAAAAGTTCGGAAGCGACGGTACATAAAATATAAGGATACAGTGTTATATAAAATACACATTTGGCTTACATTTTAATGTGGCTTATCAAATAAGAAGATGAGTTTTTGTTTAAGTTTAAGCAGTAACAGGCATTTTCTTCGCAAGATCTAGTTAGATTGTTTTTGAAGCCTATTTATAAGCTCTTACACAAGCTCCACTTTACAAGGTTTTTGAGGACAAGGACAAGCGTGTCAGGAGTTTCTATTTTCTGATCTGTTAGGGGATATTTTTATTTTTGACAAGAATAGGAAGTGCGAGTGTATGATTTCGCAAGCTCTAAGTCGTTGCAATTTTTTCTGCGAAAAACTCACTACGGAATCTGATTTAGAATAGAATGATACATTATGTTAAATTATTTATTTCGATCGAAATGGTTAGAGCGGTTTTCGTAAAATTATGCAGACAAAATAGTATCAAATATTGCAATGTTCATGTAGTTCAAAAAGTACTGTTGCGTAACAATATATCTGAAAATTGAGCATAAGATATTGTGCAGTATGTAAGCATTACTTAGGTCTTAAAGTTTATATCCAAATCGAAAATTTTCGTTTTCGAGATATGAACAGTTTTCAAAAGAAGCGTTTTCGGTGAATCGAAGGAAAAATGAAGGGTGCAATCGTCTTAAGAAAATACATTTTACTCCAAGTATGCATTTAGATCGTTTTTAAGAAGGTAACTATAGAAAACCAAATTCTCAAAATACGACTTCTTTCAAAAATGCATTTTATAATACTTTTGAGAGAACGTAAGCCCAGAAGCTGCAAATCGGAAGTTTGAAAGAAATCCGTCCGGGCATTTAGGCTTCAGACCTCAGGAGCAGACGGACAGAATTCCAAGACCCACTTTTTAGAGTTCCTTTACATCGTTATCTCAGGATTGATTAAAATCTCGAGTTAAAAATTAAAAAATAAAACAATGTCTTTCTCTTAACCATATAAAAGAATGGTATATACGTAGGTATTTGAAAATATTTTCGAATCTTTTCATAGCTCAAAAGAAGCGTTTACTCATTAGCTATGAACAATTCAAATAAAATAATCTATCCCTCTTCTTTAAGTGTCTCAAAAATTAAATAGATTACTTCTTCCAAAATCCAGTTTGCTCACCAAATCTTTTCTTACGGAAAACCTAAAAGAAACACATTTCCAGGAAACCTTTTTCATACCATCACAGAGCTGACAAAGAATGAGTATTTTGGGATCTTTGGAGAAAAACAGTAAGACAGTGCATTCACTGATGACGAATTTGTAAAAAGTTGTACTCAATTGTAGATACTTCTTCAACCCAGAACTGTCAAAAAATTATTCATGTCCCTTTTTACCTAAAAACTATAAATTTCTGTGTCTTTCTTCGTTCAGATCGTGATCAGATCCGCACTCTATGAGTTCAGAATAAATTGACTTGTCAATCTTTGTAACAATCTTAGCAAATCCTTTTTTGACAGCTCAACTGTCAAAATTGACTTCTGGGCTGGTTCAGAAAAAGACAGTCGATTTTAGAAAATTGTACAAAAATGAGGAATTAAAAAAAATGCTATTGGTGGTGTATTTTTGTAGTTACATGTTCTAGCTCTGGTCTGTGGTCTAATCTGAGCGAGAAAAAAAGTTATACAGGAAAATCTCTTTTAAGTGGACAGTCACGGGACCGGAGGTTTTTGGCCACAAAAGAAATTGTCCGCTCAAGAGGAAAAATTAAAAAAAAAAACCTAAATTAAGAACACATATTTATTATATTTAATTTACTTTAATGTATTGTATTTTTTTTATTTTTTTACATACCTACATATTAGTTTGTAAAAACTTTTAAATTTTGCTCTGGTTGAGATTGCAACCCCTTACAACCAGCGACTCATAGTGAGATCGGAGAACAGATGTCTTTTGATTTCCAGCCTTCAAAGCGAATTTACAGTGCAATTTTGCGCAGAAGCGAAAACAACGAACGTGTAAGAAAACAAAAAATCTTATAAGAATAATAACTCATATCACCCACTCAAGAGGAAAAAAACTCAAGCAAAATGATAACAGCCAACCATCGCTCTACATTTTGTCATCTTAAGAGGATTGTCCACATAAGAGGGGTGTCCGTTAAAAGGGAGTTAAATGTAATACGGTTTAGGAAAAATAATTAAACTTTATATATTTGGAAAGAGACTACCTGTTTTGCAAGCCCGACCGCCAACAAAATAATTTTGTTTAATTTTGTTCCCTGGCCTCTCAATAAGCGACAGCACAGTACTTAGCAGAATTTCACGAAGAATAATCGCCCACTTTAAAATAAGATGATTTTCATCTTTACCCCCTACTTAACCTACTTAAAACAATAGGATTTCATATAAACTAAACTATAAACTATCTTTTTGTTTTAAATTTGAATTGAACCAACCAAAGGAGCACTTATTCCAATTGCAATATATTTATGATAAAATAGCACGACGTATTTTTTTAACTAGTTTCTTTGAAGTTATTTGGAACTACAGTAAAACCCGGATAAGTGCCTCTCGCTTAAGTGTCTAACCCGCATAAGTACCCTTTTTTGAGGACCAAAATTCTGAGGACTTTTTTTTATGTAAAACTCATTATATAAGTACCTATCGGTTTACTACCTTTCCCTCTTAATTTATTTTGTATACTTTTATTGAAATTTACCTGAAAAAAATTGTTTTAAGTACCTACCTACACATTTTTAAAATCAGCTCAAAAAATTACAAAACCTTTTTTTTCCTTTAACGCTTCCTTGGGTTTAGAAATAGTACAAAGTTTTCTGTTTTAAGGTTAGCGATATTTTTGTAAATTTAGAGACAAGTGCCTATGTGCACTTAAGCGGATTTTTTTATAACTGCCTATCAAAACGGGCTTTGGAGGAGAAGATTTAACAGCGAACTCTACGAGCTGTACAACGACACCGACCTGGTCAGAAAAATACGCATCTGTCGTCTAAGATGGCTAGGACATGTAGAGCGAATGGACACCAACGCTCCGGCCCGAAGAGTCTTCGATTCCAACCCGGAGGGACAACGCAGTAGAGGAAGACCTCGCCTTAGGTGGCGCGCACAAGTGGAAGGGGACCTCAACCGACTTGGAGTGCGCAACTTGAGGCAGTTAGCAAAAGATCGCGCTAACTGGAGAGGCGTATTAGTTGAGGCCCAGGTCCACCCCGGACTGTAGCGCCACCTTAAGTAAGTAAGTAAGCCTATCAAAACGGCGTATTAAAAGTGAGGCACTTATCCGGGTTTTACTGTATACCTCTTCTCTACAGCACAATAGGAACCACATAGGATGCCCCACCCAAATTGTAGCCCCGCGGAATGATTTCTTTTGACGGTTGATCCAAATTGCAAATGATTAAAGCAGCTTATTTCCATTCGCTTAAACATTTGAATATTACGGTTAATTTTAGATACCACCAATAGGTTCACATTAATCTTTCTCACCCAGTCACGCGCAAATATTCGGATGACTTTCTCACCAGCTCAGCTATCAGCATTCAGCACTCTGGATAGGAAAGAAAAATGAGTCAAAATCAAAAACTTGTCCAACCATCTCCACATCTCCATATTGAGCGACATTTAAGTGTCACAGAGAATAATTGAAAATCCTGCATTTGAGAAAGACATTTACCAAAATCTCGTTTAAGATGCCATCTTCTGCCATTTAACTGATTAAAACTTGTTTTTTCTATGAGACGTCAGACGTGTTCCACATTTTCGATTTAGAAACAAGTTGGCAGATTAGATTTCGTTTGATCAAACGAAATATGTCAGTTAATTAAATGGACATTCCTTAAATGCTATTCAAATTGTTAATGTGGAACACAAACATTTTTGATGAACAAATTGCGAACATCGTGCAATCAGATATGCGAGTGATGACTAGAAAGGGAATTGAAGTCAAGTTCGTCTCAGAGTCTATTAGAAGTTTTGTTGTCAGTGATACTGTTGTCAGTTGTCATTAGATACACGCTGCACATAGATGGGAGAAAACAATGTTCATGAGGCAATGTGTCAATGGATTCTGTATTTAATTTGTTGAACTAAATGTTTAATTAAAGTCGAGAGATGAGCAACGGACCTCGGTCTGAATTTTAAAATTCAAGTGGATGGTGTGATGTCAAGGTTTCATTGGAATTTTAGCGTTTGAGTTATTAACAAATGACTGGTGCCATTGAATGCAAAAATAATATGTGAAATGTAAATTGAATGTCTACAAGGTTCGGTTGACTTAAACAGGATAAAAAAGACTACAGTGCAACACTATGCACCACAAAGGGTTCATCGCTATATGAGTTGGCGAACTTCGGTGCGCGTGCTTTACTTCCTGTGCTTGTCATGGCAAAAATTAAAATATCTTTCCAAAAGGATTATGTAAGCAAAACCTACATACAGCCTAAATTTTCAGTTTTGTTTAAAGTGACCACAAAATTTAAAAAAAAAATTAAATATCTTCTTCGCGATATGAAAAATGCGCCATGCACCAACAACGCTCCAATTCTTTTCAGTGCATATATGCAAGTACTAGAGCATGAAAGTAGCCACCAAACATAAATCCACAATTTTCCGCTATTCCTCATTCAAAATTTAGTCGACCACCTTAATGACCATGAAAAGTTTTAAAAATTCATTATCAGAGTCGTAAAGATTTCAAACTTTATCTACCTCGTTTTGGTGAGCCCTTTTCTTCCAAAAAAAAACGTTTCTTATCATGAATGCTGTAGCATATGAATTTTAGATTATGTATGAAATTATGCCATTGGTTTTCGACGGTTGGACTGAACCGCATGGGCGGTGACTCCAAATATTAATTAGAATATGCTGTCAAATCGTTACAATTATGTAAAATTTTAAGTGAACTGTCCCGCTTAAATGTTCACCCAATCGTACCGTGTAACATGTCAATTGTGCAGTTCCGACGTTAAAGGCGTACGAAATTGGGTGAAATTTGGTCGAGAGATAGTTAAAATTATATTTATTACGGAATCACATCATTTAGTGACTTTGTGTGGCTGCAAATTGGATAGGATTGCCGAGCTCCAAAAGAAGTCGAATGTCTCGCACAAGAACAACCACGAATGAAATTTGGCATCAAGCATTAAGAACGAAAAAATATTATTGAAAATGTTTTTTTCTTTTGTCTTGCTTTTCACCACAACTGAAATTGATATTTAAGGTTATGTACCTACGTGTGCTTAGCATGCTTGCATACCCAGTTTTTCGTTAGAAAATCGAATAACGGTACTTTTGAAACTTGGACCTAGGTATCTCGAAAACGCTCCATACGATTTTAACAAAAAATCATTTTTAAGACAATATTGCGATTCCTAACTTTTTTCTAAACTACCAAACAATAGGTTTTTGAAAAATAAGATATGTTTTGAGAGTTAGGTTTTCCGTAGATCACCAACATGACAACTGCTACACTATTTTGACCAAAATGCATAGCTGCCTAGATGTTTGATATTTTCAAAATTATTGCGTCCTTCATTTTCAATTCGTATCATCGATAGCGCTGCTTTTAAAAATTGTTCCTATCTCGAAAACGCCATTTTCGATTTGGATAAAACTTTACGAGCAGTTATCCTTACTATAGTTGAGCAGGAGTATTTTTCGAACAAATCGTTCTAATATTTTTCACTATTTTGTTTACAATAAATTTTAAAAAACTGCTCTAACTATTTTGACCCGACCCAAATGCATATTAAGGATAACATAAGTATTCCAAATAAAGCCCCGTACTTAGTTTTTATTTTATAGACTGTCCCATATTTAAGATAGGGCAACTTAACATTTACAAGACAAGAATGGGCTATACACAATAATCCTAAAGAACGCTGACTAATTGTCTGGATTTTTTGCGGAATAATATTTCGGAAGTACGCTCAGATTTCCCTGATGTCCGACAAAAACTGCGACGTTTAGCCGCTCACCTAGAAGATTATGGACCAACACGAGATGCTGCAAGATATGGGTGGCCGTGGAGAAGCCGTTCTGTTGAAATTATCGCCGCAGAAGACACCGGAGCATCGACTTGGATGATTTGGGACTGGAGGATCTGTTCATTCAACATGATTGTGCAATGGCGTATACTGGACGAGCCACAACCACAATTCTTGGCATTTCACTGCCGCTTTATCTCTCGTTTTAATTTAACCATTCCAGACTTCCTTGTATGGGGTTTTTTGAAGTCAAGAGTCAATGTCAACAAGCCTCAGACCCTTGAAGCTCTGAAAGAGCGAGGACCCATCGCCCAAAGTTCAGGCAAGAGTGATGAAAAATGCCTTAAAACGGGCCAACTAGCCGATATAATTTTCTCGACTTAATGGAAACAAATTAAATGAGCATTATCCAAAAGCAGAACCAACGTTTTTCATTCGTAAAAAAAAGTGACAGCCAAGGAACATCAGGTGAACATTTTTACGCCATGAAATGTTTTTTTTTGTTAAAATCTTCGCTTTAATGAAATTTAATGAATCTAACATACCTTGGCGTAAAGTCTTGTGTTACCAGGCCCATGGATATGAGAGCCTATAGACTCCTAATCAACACCCAAACCGATGAGCTCAATCCAATGTCACTTTAATATATGGGATGAAAACACGTTAACCCCCCAAAAGCGTCTTACCCTGCGACTTTCCACGCAACAATGGAATCTCAAATTCACTAGGTAGGTACGGGAAATACCCGTCTCAGAGTTCTTGTACCCATTCATCACTCGTTTGGTTTTTTTCTTCTTATTTTCTTTCTTTTCTATTGTATGAGTATGTCCGTCATCCGTCTATTCACCGATCCAATCCACCGCAATCAATTTAATATGCAAATTTCCAGCAGCCACACACTCACCGATTCGCATCTTGGCTCTCCAGTTGAACCGTTAGAATCTGCGATTCATATGCATAATGCAAATCTGTTCGTCTTATATTTGTCTCCAATATTTACCCCACAGACTTCCTCGATATAGTCGCAATCCAAACATCAGCTCCAAATCACGCTGCGCCATCGATGTTGACCCAATTCTATAACAACCTCTCGCTCTCCCTAAGTGCCAAACCATACTGCAGGTCCACTGTGTGGTGGCTCAGCGTTATCCTCCTGTCGACCCATATTTGATCAAGATTCCGATGGAACAAGTTTTCTATGCCATTCGAATGTTTCCTCCTGACCCAATCCCGAGACGGCAGCAAACACGGTAGACTGGAAACCGTTTATCGGACTCCTTAGGATCGTGTTGTACCAAATATAAGTCAAGGCAGTCCAGGCCGCAGTGCCTGCCTGTGGCGAGAATTTGAATTTATGTTCCCGAGGCTGACCTAAAAATTCGAAGATCGTTGCAAGAGAGAGGATTCGTTGCACCACACAGCACTTGGCAGTTGGCACTTGGGTCCGTAACCAGTTTTGCTCTGTCATAGAACGTTGCACGGTTCTAATTATTGCGAGGATTTTTCGATTTTTGTCCATTTGCAGTCGGTCGGATGCAGTTGAGGTGAATCGCTTGACTCGGTTGGTAATGTGATTGTGCGAACTGTTCGAGCCGCATTTGCATAGACAGACAATCGGGGAATTTGTTTGGTTTTGTTGAACGGCAGACAATTTTTATGATCGGTTGTATGACTGTTGACTGTGCGTGCTAGAGTAAACAAAAGCGGGAAATTATAAAATAAAAAATCAGTTTTCTTATTACGATTTTAAAATGTTGTTCAGATAATGATGGAAGCAGACTATGACTACGGGATGAACTGTCTATTGACCTGATCAAGTGAAAGTGATGTGATTTTGAATTTGTTTATTTAACTTTGAGCTTCGGCCGTCGCGTCTGCGCGCCGCGCAGTTTGGAGGAAGGAAGTGCACGAATTCCGGCAGAGATTCCAAATCCATGGCGGTTTCGCAATCGGATTATGCAAGGTAAGTGATGCAAGAGCAAAATAAGATGGAGGGAGAGGTGTTCCGCAGATTTGTGTTTTGGACTTGTATCAGTAGCAGTGCAATCAGTGCGAATCTATAATTTTTAAAAACGTTCCCGAGGTATACCACTACTTGTTTTAAACATAGAGTGGAAATGATTTGTAAAGAACTCAGAGGGACTAAGGATTTTTTTTTATTTATGTCAGCGGTCACAAATCACCAGCCTTAAGTCTCCCATCCGTTGAATCTTAAAATTTTAAGCAATTTTCAATTTGCCTTGCATTTTTAGAAAAATCAAATAAAACAAACTTGAAACTAAAGAAAATGTTGTTGCTTTCAAAAAGGTTTCATCTGAAGGTACCTATGATCAAGCGTGTCCTTTTAGGTCGTCAAATTAATTGTTTTAACCTTTAAATACCTTTGACACGAAGCGAATAAAATTTAGGACTGTCGACAAAGAATAGCAGCCTTAAATATCACTACAAGAAAAAAAACCCACTTACGTTAAAATGTATGAAAGTTGATTGATAATTTTTCTGGCTTTTACCGCCGAACAGCTTCGTCTAGGTATAACTTTTTAAATTGTTTCCTTATTTATGGACCTAATGCACACATTTTTATAACCGTTCGTTTGTATGAAAATTTTAAATTTTTGGGCCCAATCGAAAAGAGCTACAATTTATTTCTGAATTAAAAGCTTTTTCTTAACATATTATGTGTTCTTGGATGTTTTAAGAAACGTTTGCGAGAGGTGTCGCAGTTTTTTCGAAAGTAGAACTTGAGATCCCTTACTTAGGAGTTCAGCAAATAAAGCAATGAGCCAGTGCCCAGCCATAGGTACTATTTTTGGTTAAACATGTACGTAGTTTAAGCGCTAGTGCCAGGATTTACATTTAGTACATTTTACTACACATTTGGCAGTAGTTTTTTCATGATGAGTTCGAGAAGTGATAAAATGAATATAAGTTCAAGATAAGAGCGGACTTTATTTTGTCTTATTAAAGACCATCTTATACAAGTGTCCAATTTAAGCTAGTTAAACAGGGGCGGGATTCTGTAAAAAAAAACCAAACGAAAACCACTTTCGTATTTAAAAAAACGAAGGAAATCACACGAAAGCGAAAATTTGCTTCATGTAACTGCTTTGGTTTTATTTATTGGTTTAAGAAACGGTGTGACAAAAAAGTTAAAGTTTGAGAAGCTATACCTATCAAATATGTTGTTTTGACGGCTAACAGCTGACCGCTTTCAATGTTATTATTTCGTTTGTTGATACTTTGGTCGTAACAAAAGGTAAACATTCGAATAATAATGTAAGTACAAAAATCGTTCCCAATTCACCACTGGTAACCACCTCCAGCCAGTACCTCAATCGTGGAACATAGCATTCAAATGGAAGGGACGTATGTGTTTCGCGCTGTCCTGAGCAAAAGTTAACATATACTTAAAAGCATAATTTTTTTTTAACCCAAAGCGTTGAACAAAACTAAAAATAAATAAATAATATAAACTGAATAGGTTTTCAATGCACATCAATTTAATAAAAAAAAACGATTATCGGATAGCGTAAGAGGATCCGAACAATTTCGAAAACTTTTTCGGATTTTTCTTAAATCTACGCAAGCCTCCAAATTGCTACTAACACTATATCGCTTGCTAATAATAAATAATTCGCCGGCATATTTTTTGTGAAATAAAAATTAATCACAACCAGTAACTAAATAAACAAAGTTAATGAGAAACGTTAAACATATAGCACTCGCTCTATTCCTTTCGCATGGAACGAAAATGTCTTTCGTTTTTGGAGCTACGAAAAGGTCAATGAAATAGCTTTCGCTTTTTTGCTTTCGCGCAATTGATATTTCCTTTCGTTTTCGAAGCTTAAACGGAGACGATTGAACATTTTCATCTTACAGAATCCCAGCTCAGGTTTTACATTTTCCAAACATATTGCGAAGTATGTTCCGAAATTTGCAACTTCAGCTGTTATATAAAGCGTCTTACATAATTTTGGTATTAGAAGGTACCAATCCCTTTGTGAACTTCATTCAACGCTTGATAACATACATCCTAAATTTCGATATAAAATTTGACACAATGACAAAATATTTATGATTTGTTGTAAGATACCTAAGGGTCGCGCCCTTTTCGTACAATCCTAAAAAAAATGTTTTTTAGTTGAACTTAAATAAATTTAAATAAATGTACCTACTACCATAGTTGGCAACCATAATTTGTAATTTGCAAAGGCCATTCCATTATGTTACCAAGCCTTGTATTGAAAAACCCATTTTTAAATTGAGCAATTGGGAGGTGGTCCTTAGGTTTGTCACTTTTCCCTTAAACTTTCTGGCGATATAACCTCTCCTAATCCTACTCGTTGAAGCAGTTTCATATTTTAACCAAGCAAAGATGCTTCCATTTCAATATCTCGATTTCTTTGTTAGCTTCATCGATATTCCTATTAGACCATTTGTCTTCCAATGGTATATTCTTCCACAACCTTTATTAAGCAAAACCTTTAAAAAAATTGCAAAAATGGTCCTATATTTTCAATAAGTGACGAAAGGTTTCACGTTTCACCAAAGGCTATTTTTGATTGTCTGTGAATTTAAGGTTAAAAACAAATATAATTTCCTTTCGTTAAAACCTGACATCTCGAGGGTGTAAGCCTAGAGTGATCAGAAACGATTTTTAATGCAAACCCAACCTGCCGATTAGGCTATAATTAATTTGGTGTACACAAAACAAATTATTCTGTAAAATTATTACCCTAAAGATTATTAAAAAATTTCAATATTTCATAGCAAAGGATAAACCCAAGGTAGTTGGAAAAGGAATTCAATCTTGTAGACTCCCCTATGTCATTTTCTACTTAAAACCTCGAGACACGGACATATATATCCAATACTTGCCCTTTAGCGACATATTATCGAGTCCCCCTTCATCATCAGCAATGCGTTGCAAGATGTTGTCAAATGATAACCTTTAATCTGCAACCCAATGTGTTTCTTGTAGTCTTAAAGAAAGCCTCAAATCTTGAATCGCCATAGTTAACTTCGCGAGTTATGTTGCCACAAAACAATAAACTGTCATAAGTGTCAAGTTTTAGTGCCTTAAAGTTACTTTTTATGTGGGAATGCAAAGCCTGCAAACCCCTTCGCAACGGTTCAGTTTTAAAAACACAATAAAAGGTTTTTGTTCAGCCCACATTTAGTTCACACAGTGTGACAATTATTTTCAATGAAATATAAAATAAATAAAACAAAGTCAGTTTAGTCACACCATTTATAACCCAAGAAGAAAGAACTGCTGCGATTCTGATGATCTCTGATTAACTACAAAATATGAAAAAAATATAAAAAATTCACGTAAAACAAAATTAAACTAGAAATATATCAAAATACGTAGAAAATACTCGAATCGAAATGTTAACAAATATAGGCAACAAATGACAACAAATACATGGATAATTATGTGAGAAGACATTTTGCATCGAATCAGTTCAAGAAATCTGGAGGGGAATAACGAGATGCCTCGCTCTTAATCGAAGGAATGTGTTACCTCATGTGGGGCAGTTTGTTAATCAGGGTTCGAATCGCGTCTTCCGTGATCGAGCATTACGTTCACGGAATTAAGTTAATAAACATGTGAAACAAAAACAAATTCCGTCACGTAATGCTCGTTCACGGATGACGCGATGCGACCCCTGGTTCGAAATGCCGGCACCAGATCTTGGAATGAATGACGCATTTAATTGAGAATTGGAGCGTAAACGTGAATATGATCGATATGAATTAGACCAACCAGTTCAAACGAATATATTCTACCCAGCGTTACCGTTGATGAATTTTGAAAAGAAGAAAGAAAAAGGGCCATGGAGAATAAAAGGGACATTTAAAGAAATATGTAACTTCAAATCAAAAGTAAACACAATAAACAAACAAGTTATTATATTGGTAATATTTTATTTTTAAAGTTATAACAATTCAGTCGATAAAACATACCATTATTACTGTACTGTGCTTCTGTACTTATTGACAAGATCAGAACTTGGCTCTCAATCTTCCAAATCTGTAAGTGTTATCAAATTTTATGCAGAAAACATTGATTCAGCAGAACTAATGTTAAGCCTGTTGGTTTGTTTATTTTTCATTTGGGTTAATTTTGAAAACACGCGTTCAGCACAGGCGCTGCTGTGTGGCAATGTCAGTATTTGAACAACAAAGTTTTGCACAAAAATTTATCAATGTGATTTTTTATTTGCCCGTACCTACTAAAACTGTTCCAAATCCGCACAGTGACATACCAATCAATGCGTAACAATGAGCCACTTCAGAGCAATGAATTTATGTAAAAGTAATTAGCTCATCTTCAAAGTTTGAAAGTTTTGAACTTTTATTGTTCCAAATTGTGAGAAAGGGACAAAATCGTTAAATTTTAAAAAAGGAGTCTCATTGTGCCAAGGTGTTAAAAAAAGTGCAACAGGCGGAAGTCTATGATACATTAAAGAAGCCAATTGATGATGGAAATGGTGGCTTATTTTTCAGCTCAATATTTTTCAAAGCAATTCCGGACAAATCGAGTGGATTGAATTCCTCCGAATCTTTTGCAATTTTGTCTCATCGAAAGCCAAGCTTATCAACAAAGTATTAACGAACATCATTGCTAACCACTTAACGCCAAAGAATAAAGATGAGATTGACTTAAACTTTGTTTGATATTCATTCAAATCTATTGAAATAAATGAAGACGAAGCCACCAACTAGCTCACTGAACTTTTAACTCCTTGAATGTGCCTGGCTTACGACCGCACAATTTACAACTAAAGGTTGGCTCTGTACAGTCTTCAACTTCATGCTTCAAAATCTAAACCAACCAAAACTATGCAATGCAAAGTGAAGTTCGCCATATCTCCCTCAAGAAAAGTCAAGCTATGCAATAACCTTGTCACTTTATCTGACAATGGATTTTTAAAATAGTTGACCAACCGTTTTAGAAGGTTAACCTTGCATTGAATATGGGCATACAACTGATGATGCGAATATACTCCGCACTCATTGCACCCATCGACATCTAAACACCGACAAAACTATTGCAAAGTGAAATCTTTGCTTCATCCTGACAGAATTTCAGTGACCCCGACTGTAAGTTAGTAACAAACATGCATCGCAGTCACTAAAGCCATCGGGAACTACAACCAATTCAAACTGATTCATGTAAGAAAGTCAAATATCTACCAGTACTACGTTGCAAACATTTTGTGCTCACTTTATAAAACAACCGTCTAATCGTCCCGTAACATCAGACAAACTAGTCCATAATTGATCCAATCTTCATTCCGATAGTTCACCTCGGCTATATCCAAGTTCGTTAGCCAACATTTTTCCAGCATCTAACAGTATACCGTCTGATCGATCATCCGCACCAGGATGGATCATCGAGACACATTTTGTATTCTGATCATATTTTCAATTATTTATTCCCGATGCATGCTCGCATCGCGTTGCGTAACGCTTTGCAGTAATTGCCTCCATTCAAGAGCAAGAGACGAAGACACCAGGCACAGCCTCTTAGCCAACTCTGCATTTCTGTTTCTACCACTGTTACGAGGGGTATAGGCATCGGCATATCCAAACAGAACATAACCGTTGTTCGCGGAGCAGTAAATCTTTCATGATTAGAAGGTATGCCTTTGACCTACCTATGGAGCTGGATTGACCAGCTTCAAGCTGTTTGCGATCTGCTCCAATTTCTGATCTCGTGAACTCATCACTCAGTATAGTGGCCAACAACAGCACATATACTACATAGGTGTGCGTGTACATCGCGAATATGTATAACTGTCGTGCCGCCAACCTGGGGATCAACAACTGTGCACGATCGCCTTCGGGAGTTGTCTCCTGATCGCGAGGCAGTTCGAAACTTGTTTGACGTTTTCTATTTTGCGGAACGCAAAGCGATTTGGCTTCTGTGTTGCGGTGCACATTGAAACGGTATCCATAAAGAGATGCGCTGCAGGAAGATCCAACGAATGGTGGACCAGTTTGGTCTGCGCTGCAGACAGGAGACCTGATTCTTGCACGCGCGCAAATACAAAATCTTGTCGCGCAAGTCTCAAGTTCAGTTAGCTATCGCAATTTCTGTCACTATTGACCCAATTATTCGTAGAAAAAAAAAAACTGGATCCGATGCCGAGATCGTTCTACCGACTGCTCTGGTGTAAGATCAATCTGCAGGCGCAGGGCAGAGTGCAGCGAAAAGGAGTCACACATATGCCTAGTTGACCATAAAGAATTAATTGATATGCAATGGACCGCAGAGAGAGAGAGAGGAGCAGAGTGGTACTTCTTATCGGGAATACTTTGTGCGGATAATGGCCGATCGGTTGAATGCAATCGCTTGGATGAACTAAATTGGCCATACTGATGGTTGTGTGGACTCGAGGTGACATGAACATGAACACTGAACACCCATGGGAGGAGGAAATTATTTACTTTGTTCGTTAAGATGTTGACACGAAGTGGTGTGCGCAGAAATTCATTTAAAATTATGATCGACGGGGAATGGCCATATAGAATGGAATGATCTGATGAATACGTATGAGTTCTTTGAAAAGCTTGGGAGGTTGAATTAAACCAAGATGCGTTTTCAAGTTGTTTTTCTGAGAAGTTGGGATTTACTGATCAGTATTAATTATGTGACTATGTGACCCACAATTTAGATTTTTTAATATTTTTTTTAAACATTTCACTCTGATAATACCACACCATGCGAAAATAATAGGTCTGTTCCTTTACATTTGTGGTAAAAAGGGAAAAGACTGTCAAAATGACAGTGGAGGGAATGAATTCTCTCTCAGAGAAGGAAACTTACGCAAAAGTTAAAGAACGCTTTTGTAGTAATCTGTGAAAAATGGCAGATGCGAATATTCCACTCAAATGCCAAATTGAACAATAAATTCAAATCAGCTGTCAATTTTCAGGCGACTAACAGTTGTTTTAATTATTACGCAAAGAAATTTGTTGAGTATCAACTAGTAAGATGGGAAATATCTTGTTCTTTTGAAGCCGCTCTCTTTTACGAATTTTTCAAGTTGAGAAACGAAAATTAAGTAAAATGCGTAAGAATTCGTAAAAATTCGTAAGATTTAAAAGTAAAGGAACAGACCTTATTTATGTGTTTATATCAGCTTTTTAAATTGAAATATCAATGTTACTGTCAAAATTATGATTTGAAGAAATAGATCAAAAACCTCAAAGAGTTTTTTCTTTGCAAATTTCCCTAAAATTTCTAGAGTCATAAGAAGTTTGACAGATTTTGCTCAATGATGCGAAGTCAATTATGACATTTCGAAACTATTACTATTACACCTAAGGTCTGTTCCCTTACGATAATGCATTCGAACACATTAGTCAAATTTAGTCAAACTTCGTTCCTTTACGCAAAAGTTGGGCAGAAGAGAGCCACAAAGAGAGAGAGCCCAACAAATTTCTTTGGGCTAGTTTGTTTTTTGTTATAACTGACTTCAGCTGTCAAATCTCTCAAAAATCAATTTGACTTGGCAGTTTATTTCGGTTTGCTTTGTTAAGTGCTGAAATTTGTTATTTAAAACGGATAAATCAGCAAAAAAAAATAATATTAAACTGAGTCCGAATGTTTTTCAATTTCTGCAAAATGATAATTTTTTTTTTAACCCACTGACGTTTATTTTTGAATTTCTCGCATATGTTTTTAACTTTCGTTCCTGCACTTTTTGGTTATATTCTCTTTTTCTGAGAGAATATATCCCCACTCCTTGATATCTGACATTTTGCCGAAATTGGCCCAAAAAGTAAGGGAACAGACCTCTTTATACAGGAACTTAACAGGGGCTTAACGTAATATAGATTTTATAAATAAGGATTTTGCGTTCAGAG
Organism: Cheilosia pagana; assembly: GCA_936431705.1. Lineage (NCBI taxonomy): Eukaryota > Metazoa > Arthropoda > Insecta > Diptera > Syrphidae > Cheilosia > Cheilosia pagana. Next base: position 13,048,466 of record OW386166.1, on the reverse strand, counting down.
GCATTTTTAAGAGTGCATAGGCGAACATCGGTATTGTAAAAATGAATTGATAAAATATCTTGCTATAGTGAATACCTTCAAAATATTTCTATTATTCTGAAGGGGAATGTGCGTCTGACTGACAGATGTTAATTTTTTTTTTTTGAGTAACATACAGAGGAAATCTTAAAATTCAATAAAATTAAAAACAAAATTGTGTTGACAAAAAAAGAGTCACGTAAAATGAAATAATTAAAAACAAAATACAAAATAACTTCAACTGAACTTTTTTTTGATGAAGATGAAGAGTTCGATGATCCTGCTATTTTTGAAATGGCAAGAATGCGAAGAAGTTTGATGGATGCATCCAATCCTGTCCAAGAAATCGAGGACAAATGGATACCGTGCAAAAACATTCGAGCTGTGCCAAACATTTTAAAACTAGCAGCAGTGCTAAGATTCTGAGCACATGGAAACTACCAGTTGAGTTTGGGAAATAATTTGTTGCTTACTTCTTTTTGAGAGGCCTTTGGAAATAAAGAAATTAAAAATTAAGGAGCTCGAAACTCACTTTTTTTAGTTATTTTTGTAAGCAGCACGAACTCATTAACTGCAAATTTACGATTGAAAGAAAAATTGACAGCTGACAATAAAATCGATGAAAATTGTTGATTGCAAAACCGTTTTTTTTTAATTCACAATAGAATATTAAAGAAAAAATCACAATGGATCAACTATATTGATAGTTGAAAGTCACAATATTAATTAATAAAATAGATTCATAAATGTCAATTAATAACTTATAGTTGATCTTTGTACTTAGTGTGAATGTCTAAGTAAATAAATTGGGACCCATTTTCCCCTCTAAACGAATTTTCCAAAATTCAATCCGATTTTTATGGATCTTTTGGAGTGTGAAATTAAACACGACACCAAATTTGAAGGTTCTAGGTCTAGTGGCTTAAGCTGATAATTTTTGCAATGATTTAAAATGTTTGTTATAGAAAATTAAAAACAAATATTTTTCTTCCAAGCTTCTTGAGGTGGAGTTATAATTCGTACTCCTTTAAGAGGGACTTCACTTAAATAATGGTTTAGATCCCCCCCCTCCCCAATTTAAGAAACAAAAAGGGGAATGAAACGAATTTTTTAAATTAAGTTTTTTAAAATTTTTATTTTTATTTTTTTTTTAATCTGGAACTGAACACCAAAAGCATTTTGATAGCCCAAGAGTGTAGGCCAAAGCGTGTTTTCTAGATTTGTTTGGCAGTAAATTTAAATTAAATAATTTTTTTAAAGTGTTATCGCAATTGGTTAAATAATTTTAGAAAATCGTTTATTACAGTTTTTTTTACGACTTTTTTAGCTCCCTTTCGTGTCTGCCAGTTTGTAGGTTTAGTACGAAATTTATTATCAATTTTACACAAATCTCCAAATTAGCTAGAGATCCATAAACAAAAATTAAAATCAATTTTATCGAAAAATGTGGACGACATAAGTCCAAAAAGATATACCACGTTTTTGAAACGGACATAAAAGTGTTAAATAATGTCTCTTGGCTTCATACAGGTTCCATAACTCCATACATAAATTTGTTATAGTGGCTCTGTAGTCCCATATTCACAGTGTTGGACGGGTACTAAGAGCGCATTTAAAATCCGTCCCTTATTACGAAGCTTAACATTTCCGGAAGAGTAGCTTTGTAGTATACTTTGCTGTTACATACAAACCATCCTGTGGATTGAACTTGTCGACTGGTGCGCTGAAAAGCTCGTCTAGGTCGTGAAAGAAGTGTCTCCCTAAGAATCTGTTCCTGATGGTGTGCTGTAGACTTGTGCAGTGGCATAGGAAGGAGGTAGTGCGTCCTCCAGAGCTTCCTCATCACCGCAGCTTCTACATCGTTCTTCTTCCGTCAGGCGCATTTTCTACAAATGGTACGGTAGAGTATTGCGCGAGGATGGGCCTTAACTAATAACCTACACCACATCTACAAGATGTCGTTCAAATCGCTTTAAATATTAATCAGAGAGGGAATTATCCCTTCTTATTTTGATGTTCTCTCTAGCATTTATTGATACTATTCCTTTCCATTCAGTTTTTTACAATGGCACACATAAATGATCCCAAGCGAAAAGACTTAACACGCAACCCAGACCAATTTCGCATACCACCTAACGATAACCAACCAAGTTATTCGCCTCTTAAATCACTTTTTTTCTGCGTAAAATACGCTGTGCTGTGCACCGCCAAAGCGATTCTCGCCCGAGTATTCCTCCGCCGAGAAAGCTAAAGATCGTCGATTCGTTAGTTTTTTTGAAATATTTATTACATCGCGTCTTGACAGTGAAACATATGCTCGAACTGCGTTCCCCGGGGCCATAAACAAGAATAAGATGGTGCTCACCACCATCCAGAGGCTGCATCTGCATGCCATCGCCACAGAATCCTCTGGCAAAACTTATCTAACCTCACAATGGCATCTGTGTGTGCAGTGACAACAAATAGACAAATATAAAAGTTAGCGCATACTTAAGATTTACACATGTACCACCTGTCAGCCAGCCATAATGATTAAGAAATGAATTATAGTCAAACCATTAATTACCTAGGTAAATTATCTCCAACTTAGCATCCCATCTGGGGTCCGTTTAGGTGCAAAATTGTTGATGGCACTCGATTTGGTGGTTGTGCCCCCCTCTTCAATGAAAATTCGGTGGAATCTATTAACCCGAATACCACATAATATGCGAGATGTTTGCCCAACCAAGTGACCCATTTCCATAGATGGCACAGTGCTCCTCGATTTCTATATAGAAACACATCAAGAAGCCATAATTAGAGGCCGACTCAAGGCCCAATTGGCCTCGGAAAAGGTTCAAAATTAAAGTTAATAAGGAGAATATATGCGCCACAGTGACCGCAATTGCCTCATTATGATCGGTCAGGCGGGGTATAGTGAGTTACAGGTTCATGACCAAGATCGCATGAATATGACGGGCGCAGTTGCAGTTCTTCATCGGATATGGAAGAGGTAATGAAACGGTTTCACGGTCGAGAAGAGGCTCACATTTTTGCCATTTGGCTGGCTTTTATGCGATTTGTGTTCGCCTTCAAGAGTGCATTATTATATGAGGGACGCACGTAGGATACTGTTCAGAGTTGGCCCACAACAATGGATATGAGTTGTATGGATGACCGCAGGGCCTGTAATTAGTTTTCGAGTGGCTTGGGAGAGTGGGAGAGTTTATACTATTCTGTTGCCCATTGTCTGGGCGAGAAGTGAATTATGAGCGGAGGTTTATGAACAGGAAAGAAACAATGAAAAGCCATAAATAATGATGCTGACTGACCCCATGTATCTTATTGATATAGGGCTGGGGGCGAACTGAATATCACGGCGGTGATCACGGCGGCGCGCATCTTTAAAGGGTGGATCGTTGGATTGTTGGTGCTGCATTAAGCGGACGAATATTTGCACTAAACGGGCGGTATTAGCCAAGACGGTGTCTTCATTCATTTTTATGGGTTTCTCTCTGCATTTGGGACATCTTCGTGTTACCCTTGGGGGTCCTTTTTTGCAATCAATTGGCCTAGAAGTTGTAGAGATTTTCTTAAACAAATTGGGACAACCAGTCGATGGAAATGGAATTTGCCTAATGTCTACGAAAGAGTGAATGGATGGAAGATGTGAGCTACCAGCGAACCCTATTACAATCGCTTTTAGTGGCTAATGGAAATAGGACTTACAGCCTCAAGAAGCAGATACAAAGACGGAAAGCTGATTCAAAGCAAATCAAAGCTTTTCCGAATATTTTCGGTTTGAATATTTTGAATGGAGGAGTCTTAGTAATCCAGGCTTTTGAAGTCGATCTTGGGGTAATTTTGAATATTTAAAGATTCTTAGGGAAGCAAGGCATCGGGCTAGGAGGATCTATCCAAGGGTCAGTCAGTCCTATCATTAGTTTGTGGTCTTTTATAATGACGGGATAAGGTCTCACAAAAGTCCGCCATCGTAAAGCTGAAATAGCTAATTGCATAAATCGGTCCTTCCAAACCTATATGCATAACGTGTCCCATATCTTTCACCAGCAAAATGGTAGACAAAACGCTGCTCAGCTACTCCTTCTCTTTTTTAAACAAAGGAAGTACCTACGGCTTTAAGACCAACTAGAGCTGATAACTCTGTACTTTGAATTTTCCGAACTTGAGGTGATCGGCGGCGGATTCCAGACTTAAGCTTTCAAGGACTCCTTGCATCACTAGATAGTATTTTTGAGCTTTGTCAGCTTGTTCACAAACTTATTGACCCAAGTTACCCTCGTCATTAAGCATGATTTTTTAAAGTAATACGGAGGCGTTCTACCTGTTCTTCTGTTCTGAAGTCTTTTCATAGGAATTTGTCAATCAAGAATCAATACACAGATTAATAATGCCAAACCACTCTCAAAAATTGCATTACGGTGTAAAGATCTATCAGTCAAAAAAACCTCATTCAAGGTCATTGATGCAAAATTAAAATTAGCACTAAGTTTATGACCAAACGTCATAAAAAATGTAATTATTCACCCATCAAGAAGCTAAGCTAAAAGGTCTAGAATTGCTCAAAAGTTTTATTGGCACATTTTGTCAATTTTGGTTATTTTAATTTTTTTGGTTATTTTGTAAATATACAGCAATGGGTTTGAGCTTGAGAGGTCTTCTTCTACAGCTTTGTTTCACCAGGTTGGAATTAAAGACTCTTAGAACCGGAGCGGTTGCGGCAGTGTATATTCACTCTATATGGCTTAGGATGTGGTATTATATATAGGGCTCGTAGGTTCCGCTGTAAAATATTTGTCTCCAAAGCCCGTCAATGCAAACAACCAAACAGTATTAAAAATCACGCGTGGAGTTTTGCATTCATAACGAAAGAGAGCAAATTCATTCACTTTTACTACACTTTTACGAATATAAGAAAAAGCGATTGGTAGACAAAGTCACCTACTGCCTTAAGGTTGCAGCTGTCTTTCATGATAATCTAGTCGACTCGTCGACGTACCTAAGGTGTCACTATTTACTTATTTTATTTATTTATTTATTTATTGGCAAGTAATTTAACAGACTTTTGAAGGATCATAACCGGTGGTGTTAGAGGAACCGCATGACAGCGCTTTGCTTATTGAAACACCCTTTTCGACATCAAACGTTTCGGATAGGTTGTCAATATAGCTGCAAGCCTTTTTACAGGGATGCTAAGATATGGCTCTGAAAAGATGATCACTGTAAATGCTGTCATAGGCGGCTTTGAAAACTTTGGAAAGTTGGTGTGCCTTGATTTTAGCTCCAAAGGATCTGTCCAAGTTTGTAAGTTTGATCGACTTGACGCCATTCTTATATGAAGCGATCTTAATTTACGAAGAGTCGTAGGCTTTTTCACACTATTACAGACACACGATTTTAAGGAGACTGATACCGCTGCAGTTGGTGTATCTGAATGACGCTCTTTTCTTGTGGACTTTTAAAGCTGTTTTAGCTCAATCGAATCCTCGATTTTTTATAAAAGCTTCACTTGTTGCTAAGAACAAATAGTTTTTCCGTACACTTTCCTTCAGGCATAACCTTACTTTGTATATTAAGAATTCTTTTTCTTTTACAGTAGGTACTACCAGAGTTCTATGTTTTTTCGTCAATATTTCTTTCAGATTTCAGCACCTATAGATTTCCTATAACCCACCTACAAATAGAAAATGATTTACCAGAAAAGGCCCAGGAAGTCCTCCACTTATATTTCTTTAAAGGGTTTGTGAGATCTTTTCCTACCCCCTTTCATGTTTCACTCACAAAAGCAGATTAAAAAGCGAGGTCCATAAAGCATAATCGAAGAAGCCCCTCGAAAGCATTTTGTACAAAAACTTTAGCTTCTAGTCATGACTTTGATTTCCTCTAACGAAGAAGGGTTACATACTTATAGGTCACTAACCTCGAAAAATTCGCGTCTTCTACACTTTCAACCTAAAAAAGCGATAAAGATGTTGATGTTATTGCAACTGAATTAAGGCTTTTGATTGTGTATCCCAAAAATTGGTTTTCCCTTTCAAATTGTCTGCCTTCGGCTTTGAACTGATTATATGCTTAAGTGGATTGTAATTTCAGTGTTTGATTTAGGTCCGCGGAATCGGCCTATTTGAAGCCATTCTTGGTGTTCCACAAGGCAGTTAACTAGGCCCTCTTCTCTTTATTCAACATTTCGCACGACTGTCTATCTCCTTATACTGACGATATACCCTTTTTAAAAATGCATTTCCTTAAAAAATTACTTCAGCCACAAGAATTGTTTGGATCTCAATGTCACCCAATGTTAGTCTTATAACCTTCTAACGTAAGTGCAACATGTCTCACGTTGAGCCTATATCACTCGTTCAAACTATTTGCGTCATTGGCATATTGTGCGATCTGCGTTAGGAAGCTCAATTTCCGTTCCCATATCTGATGAGATATTACTTAAAGAAAAATCATTATCGTTTCGTCAAAAATGATCCAAAAAAGTCTGCAAACAGAACTCATTATATCCCCCTCCTAAGGTACCTACTCTAGCCAAGGGTGTGCTCTCTCTCCTTCAAAGAGTCCTGTATCCAGCATCGGAAACATCGGATGTCGTTTTCTTTAATTCAGGGCCTTTAAAGGATTCTATACTAATCGAACCTCCCTCGCGAGATCTTCTGCAACTTATAATACCCTTGAGAAAGCGGGTTCTCTTTTTATTCACCGACATACCTCTCAGGTTCCTTCGATGGGCACGGGACGTCGCTTTACAACTAAAAATAAATAAATAAATAATTGCCGCAACAGGTCCGTGGCCCAGCTTCTCACAACCATTCGTTTTAATTGAGTTTTTAATTTTTGAGACAGATGGAAAGGACCTACAATCTTATGCCGACTTATTGGGAAGCTCTTTCATGACAGTTAGGTATACTCTCGGATTTATGTCAAACGTTCGCGAGAGGTGGCGCAAAAATCTAAAATGTAATTTCTGCTTTGTTTCTTTGCAACTATATCTTCCTTTATACTTACATTCGTAGTATTCGTTGCGCTTCCGTCTCCTCTATCTGCACCAATCGACCGCACCTCACTCGACTCATTTGGCTCTAACGAACCAGTTTCCCCTTTGCTGCGGAAGGCTAACTCAAACCTCTCTGTTTTCGACAACAAATCAAAGTTGATTTGTGTATAGCGGCCATACCATCAATTCAGATTTAACCGACTGACAGAGTAGTTGACACTGACGTCCATGCTGGCCAAACATACATAACTGTCATTATGCTGCGCTACATTTAAACATCCGGTGGCTGAGTTGACATCACCATCATATATAACATTCCAAATTGATATTCACTACAATATTCAAAATAGCGAAATTACAAAAAAAAAAAAAAAAACAACCAGTAGCGCACATAAAAATTCCATCCAATTCGCGCGTCAATTTCATCCGTTTACCCATTGACCCAAAATCGAAATTAGCTTGATTCGATGCAAATGGCATCTGAATTGAATTATCAATCAATCCAAGCTTTCGCTAGTTTCGGATATTACTTCGAATTATCGGTATAATAATTTCCAAAATCGCCGATAAATTAAGTGCCCGCTGCCCGGTGAACTACTGCATTTGCATGCGATCGCTTTCACTGCTTGCTTCTGTTTCTGACAAGTCACAAAAAGAGTCTGCAAAAAAATCATTAAAGTACACCCATCTGTCCAACTGACAGTAATTGCGCAATCTAGATGAGTGTTAAGCTTTATGTAACATTGACGTTTCTCCCCGATAAACAAAAAATTCGCCCGAAATTCGCCCGAGAAAAATAGAAAAGTCCGCACACTTCTGTGTTTATTTATCTAGTGGTACATCTCTATTGTCGTAAGACGCATAAAGCCACTCTTGTACGCTGTTAATTTGAGGCAACACCAACGCGGCCGCACGACAATGGAACATATAATTCCGACGTCAAATTAGCAAAGCCAAAAAGGCACATGCATCTTTTTTTGATGGCCAATTCGATATGCAGAATGCCACTGAAAAGGTTCGAATTTGTATCCATTTTCTTTGATATAAATAAAATAGAAATAAAAATAGAAATAAAAAGTGAAAGGTGTCATCGGGTCTTATGGTATTGTGATTGTGTGGTGTGTGCTTCCGTGTTTGGGTTTATCTTATGCAGCCGCGCTCTGCAAAGTATGTAATTAATGCCACTTGAATGGCATGGCGTGAATGGCCGTTACACCTTATTGAAAGTATTTAATTACGCAGATCGGCTTATTAGCAATGGTGATGTGTGATGTGTGTACTTATACTTATGGGTGGGTTGCTGTCAACGGCGCTCTCGAATTTGTAAGGTGGCTCTGGCTAGTTGAAATTGAAAGTCATGGGCAGGTGTTGGATTATGCTTTATAAAAATAAATTTATATAAATTGGAGCGATTTTGGCAAGGCAGGTGCGAACGGAGGAAGTTGCATAACTTTGAGGTTAAGTTCTGGGGAGTTTTTAACTGCAAATGCAAGGAAAGGGTTTAGTTCATCGGAAAAGATTGTGCTGCTCTAGTCTTAAAAAGCAGAAATAGTTGTAAAAAGTGGAGTTTTCAATGTCTGACAGCTATATATGGCATGTAATATTGCCTGCCAGATTTTGGGGTAAGAGTACAAAGCACTGCTGCCATAATGAATTACTGCGAAATTAACTATTTCAGCAAAAAGCTATTTAGGACTACTTAAATGCTTAAACCTTAGACCGACCCAGAAACATAACCTAAAGAGGGTTTGGTTGAAATCGTGGTCCAAAGAAGGGCTATCCAAACAAGACCTTCCCTACCCGAATTTTGAACCAAAATCCTGTCTGGCGCGCTTTTAATTTTCATGTCTGTAGAAAACGTGGGAATTAATGCCCGCCGAGTTGAAATATTTCAATAACAAACAATTTGAATTTATTACAATAAATTAGTTGAAAAATAAATTACCAGTGCGGTTTTATAAAGATCTTTACTTATTCTCTCACTGAAAATAAAACTTTGGTATATTTGATAAAAATGAGGCTTGATTCAACAATTTTTTTGTCAATATACGTCCAACAAAATGTTTCTATCAGATTGACAAAATTTTTTTAAGTTTTATCTGGACCTAAAACGTTTGTTTGATTTCTTGTGAAATATTTTGTTGAAATAATTAGTTTTACAAAACAGTTTTGGCAGTTCCACATGGCTGTTTTGTTGAATCAACAATTAGTTGTTGCTTTTACGAAGCAATTTATCAATTTTGTAATTGTTAATAACATAGAAGTTGTTTGTTAACTTAATTACTGTATTTGTAATTTTATTAATTAAAGCCGATTTCATTTATCATTACAACAGATTTTTTTTCAATTCAACAAAACTATTTTTGTTGAAAGTTTACAAAAGAATTTTGTCAGTATTACCTAGTTTTTTATTTTCAGTGATATCCATCTTTGGATAGAAAATATTCTAATTTTGATTATTATGAACTATACCTACTTTTGACATCAACAAAGGAACTTATTTACGGTTTCGTTTTACGTATGGATATAGCTGGTGCCTTAGGAAATCCTGTGCCAAACAGACAGGCAAATATTCCGTTTCTGCTCACAGGCGATCTCGTTCGGACATTCTTTGTATTGTAATTGCTATCTAAAGTAACGTAAAAGTTGAGTGTAAGTAGCTGGTTCTTTCGAAATAACCAGATCAGTGGTGAATTCATTGGTACTTTCAATCTTCTTCTTTCTGAAGCGTATATCTCCGGTATTTCTATTGAAATAGGCGCACAATTGGTTTCATTTTCTAAAACTATGCAGCTATACAGGAGAACTAAGACAAAAAGCTCGGCATCTTTGTACGGTTTCGATTACCCTTGCACAAATTGAGAATACGCATATTGTTGGCTAGGATTGGTTAGGTTAAAAAGTGGTGTAAACGAATAGAGCATCAAATAGCACTAAGCATCGAGAGGACCCTAGAGATGGAGAACCAAGCTTTAACATTAAATTTTCCAAGTAGTTTATGTTATCTGGATATTTCTTGTCATTTTTGGAAGAAGTACCTACCCAGAGATATCGCATCGCATTCGCACAGTACGTGTGCAATATTTTCCTTGGCTTGCGGAGTTTCCAAGTGTCCGTGTATGAGACTTTCTGCATCTTTTCTAAAAAGAGAGTTCCCTGAAAAAATTTCGACCAGCGTCATGGTCATGAGTTGTTCCCTGTTTATTTAGAGAATTTTCTTTGCAGCTTAATTGATCTGGACTCTTTCAGAATTGATGTTAATAGTTTTCAGCGGAATAAGGTGGCGACATTGCACCCAAATCTGCATAAGCTCTACGCCGTCTACAGAACGTTTGATTGGAAAACACTGCTTACATCCGGCTGTCTAAGGACATTTCCAAATGATTTTTCTGGCGAACGTTTTAGGTAGTATTGAATATTAAAAAGCACCCCCCTTGTCAAGAACTTTAGGTATATCCGTTCTAATCACTTTGCGTTCGCAAAGTATAGAAGACCGGTCAAGCTGTAGAAGCGTAAAACTATTTGCGAACGCTCCAAGTTTCTCGCGCAATTTGACTTGACACTTTGACAGCATTTGGTAAAAAAAAGTTTGGTGGGGTTCATAGGAACAACATTTATATTTATAAAAATTTATTACACTTGCAAAATTTCTCATATAAGAGACAAAAATTAAGGATGGCTCATCTCCTCTCAGCATGGTCCCCACTATGTCTTTTTCCCAACAACCTTTAAGAAGCTGATACTACTCCTGAACGTGTTAACTGCTGATACACAGGTTAAAATAATTATCAGCGACCATACATGATATAAGTTGTATTTGTCTTTAGAAAAAAAAAAGAAATAGGAGTGGCGACTTTACAAAACGAAAGCAGCTGTTTTGCTATACCACATCTCACTTGATCTGCTTGTTGAAGTTTGAAGAGGAGAGTCCAGATTCAACCTGTCGAATTCAAGAAGTTTTTTATATTCCTAAATTAAGACTTTCTTGCAAGGTTGTCAAGAAGGAGTCGCATAATGATAAATTAGAGTTTCGGTTGCGTCATTTCAACTGTGACAGTGCGTGTTGCATAGGATAACCATTCTGACTGCTCGGTCTCTTATAAGGCAGTGGCCTGTGGGGATCATGTAAGTCCCTCTGCATAGGACATATTAGCCACCTCTACAAATACTAAGCACTTTTCGCCTTGATTGCCTCGAACGGAAAGTGAACTTATTTCGCTGGTGAAAAGTGGAGTAGGTACTGAACCTGGTCTGGTCTTAAAAAGTAATGGAGCAACATATTGATTTCATTTGATCGCAATCGGATAACTAATTCAGAGGATAACGAATTGAACATTTTCTGAAAAGGGCAGGGTCATCCACGGACATTAAATTTTTAATCATATGCAGATGGGTTTATGCAGAATTTTCAGTTCTAGAAGTCAGCTCACAGCGGTCTCTCATTAGGAAATGTTTGCGCATGGACCGATGGGAATCGTGTTTCGCCGATGTTTTTGTTTGTGTCTTTCGTTTATTCGTCGATCTTGAGAGGTGGTAAAATAAATAAAAAGGAAAGCTCCGTAGTCTTATAGGCTAAGATTTGCTCAATCAATAGTTTTGCTTTTTTTATTATTTGTGGGACTAATAAAGAGGGCTGAGTCCGAACGCCTGAATCGGGAAGCTTTATCAGGACAATTACAAAAATTTGTTTCTGTCGACTCCTGGTCTTGGGTAGGTATATAAATATTTTGCCCGCATTTAGCTACATGCCTAATAAAGGATCCCTTCCAATCATAAATAGTCCAGCATAATATTTTCTGTAGCTCACATGACACTTCTTCAGCCTAAGCAAAGCTCTAGCAACACACTTTGACCTCTCACACTTTGGACTACCTATGCAAAAACTTGACATTCGCGTTAACCAGATTCAACCGGAAATTATCCAAAATTAATACGTATTCATAATATTAATTCAAATTATTTGTGTTGCCTAATGTTCAAGGTAAGTTATGAAGACACAAAACTTCACCTTGAAACATCTAATTAAAAATGAATCCCACAATTCCAACAGCTTCTTAAACCCATAATCAAATATTAAATGCATTTCGTCAAGGTGTCCCATTGAATCTCATCCATCCATGTTTTACAACAACTTTCGGATGTTGCCAAATCACACTTCAAATCCATTGAATGGAATCGTCTCAGCCCAATAAAAAACTATTAATCAGAGAACTGCTCTCATAATTATACGTGTCAACTGGCATTTATAAAAATTACAAAATTTAAGCTGTCAACTCTGCACAGAAACCATAAATACCAACGAGCAGAGTAAACAAATAACCGCTTCTTGCAATCTCATATATACGATAATTAAAACGCTCATTAGCTTTGCTCATAATTGCGGTTGATCTTTGTTTTTTTTTTCTTGGTTTCCAACATTGCTCCCATTTTAGCCGACCTTGCTGCCCTGGCCCCCAATTTCCACAGAAATTTCGATGTAACTCTATAATTATTTTTGGTCGATCTTCTCCTTCTCATTTGTATCCATTACTTAATCAAACACAATGAAGGTAGGTACCCCAGCGGGCTTGTAGAGAAACAAAACTGGGGTAAGACTAATTCGATTTATCTGACAATAAAGCAAACGCACTCACAAAATGATGATGCCCAAATGTTATGTCAGTCAATCAGTCAACATTGAGACAGATCGCGCTTCCCATCACCTTAAAAGCGACTCTGAATGAGGCAAGGCAATTCGTCATGACGACCTTAGGAGATAAACGAAACCTTCACTTTCAATATGCGACGATGCTCGAAGCTCTGATGGCTGTCATTATACGAGTACAAGTTGGAAGTGACACGAGCCCTTTTTTGCATCATTACGATTGCTAAATTGCACTATCATCATTGTGAATATTGCGGTGTGGTTAACCTTTTGCCTGTTGCAAAGGCGACCTGTGGAAGCAGTCGGGTGGCGGGTATATAATTAAGTACGATGAGTCGAGGAGAGCACAATTTTCAAGTACATAATAATAGTGAGCGCATTTTTACAGTAGCGAAGAAGATTGGTGCAGATAAAGTCGCTGTGTAGAGATCAAGCAGTTTTCTAGGTGAGTTGACACCTACGCTGTCATTACGCAAGTCAGTACTCAGTACAGTAGAAGACTGAAAATGTCCTTCGTATAGGATTTCTCACAGGTTTTATTTTTTTACCAACAAAATAAAACTGAATTAAGAAGCTTTCTTAAGACTATTATATTCTCAGAATCTCAGATGTTTGTTGAACGTCCGCGATAAGGGGCGCAGAGGAAAGAATCTTTAAGATGAAATTTATGTTTTTCCGGGTATCGAACCTGAGACCCTTCGGCCCTCTCTCAGCAGTCCCATGGAATTCAAACGGCAGGCGTTAAATCGCTTTGTCTGGGTGGCTAATTCTGATACCAAAAATTCTACCAGAAAATAAAAAACAATTTGACACTTTACAATTACACTTTCAGAGAAGACTTGGGGACGTTCAAGTATCTAGTTTAGTAAGTCTGACAGCTGACTGACTTTATGTAAATATATCTCTTTTGATTGGCCTAGATCGGTCACATAAACAGCTGTGTCAGTTGAAGTTTATGGAGGGGTAGCCGACCAATCTAGTCAAAAAATTCGTGACGGAGTACTAAGTTGACAAATCGCATATAAGGTAGGAAAAGTGACGTTACCGACCAATCTAGTTTTTTGGTTCAGGTTACATCTATTCAGACCAATCTAGTCGACTTAAGATAACTTGGTTTTTAAATGTGCCATTGGCTCAATCATAAACCGTTAGAAAACTCATTTTCTCCATTTTTCATAACCGAGAACTGTCAGTTGTGTTCTTTTTTGCAAATGGGTTCAAATCTTGCCCGAATTTTGAAACACATCCCTTAGTTATTGCACCTATAATAATTATTAAAAGAGCTTATGCATGATCTTTTTAAAAGTTAAGACTTAATTGAGCAAACGTTGCAATCACTTGAAATTTAGCTTCACCGGAAAGTGTTGGATCAAAACGATCTTTTACTTAACCGTTCCTGTTCATACTGCTATTTAAGTGGCAGTTTCACGTACCTACATTTTCTGTCATAAGTGTAATTTGGTGTAGAAAATTCTTTTGTTATTAAAATAAGTGGACAAAGTTATTGTGTTAAATCATTGACGGTTGACTACCTGTTCTTAATTTATTGCGGTGACAACTAACTTATATAGCTTTGCCTCAGCCATCAGCATATTTTCAATGACACTGCTTCTGCAATAAGCATTGAAATGACTCCGTGCTTATACTATTGCTTAATCTCGGGACCATTGATTCTTATAGTTGTTGACAGTATTTGTTAAAACCTTCTCAATAACTCCATCTATAGAGCCAACCTGAAAGCATATTTGTAAGTTGCAATGCACTCATGACAAATATTTAATTTGCACGTTTTAAAGAGTCTTTCGCATTAGGAACTCTCATAAAATCAATCCAAATGTGAGCATTAGAAGCTTCAAAAATTTATGTGAATTTTAGGCCATGTACGCTGCTTTTTCCCATTCTAAAATCATTTCAAAAAATAGGCCAGATCGCTCTTAAGCTGTTTTTCGTTGTAACTGTTTTTCTTTCTTGGGAAACACTACGCCCGCTGTCAAATTACGCCCACATTATTAAAAAAGTTTGCAACAGGTATTACAATAAATTGAATAAATTATCAAAGCTACAGCTGTGTTTATGCTAAAATTTTGTCCTCTACATTATATTGATGAATAAAATGTTCCACGCCTAGTTTTAAACTCCCGCCCGCGTTTGCATACTTTTCCCACTAAGAATATGGATCAAAGTGTCAAATTTCCAACCAAAAGTGCTTTAAGTGCCAAGATATTAAGATTAAATTTCCCATTGGCATTGCGTAGTGCCACGCCCCCTTGTGTCCATATTTTGCGGAGTGTCTTGCACAGAAAAGATACAGAAATGTAACATACCTACATTTTTTTTCTACATTTTGCCTATAGTATCTAAAGTGTTTTCAGGGTGTTTGTTGCATGGTAGTTTCGAAGCCCCTTCTCCAAAAACTTTTGTGTAGTTCTAGGAGGTAGCAGCCGCCTTAAAAGACTCACAAATGTACGAAGTTGTATAAATATTAGATCGGATAAAGATTCTGAAAGAATAGGGGTGTGAATCTCAATTTAAAATAGTGGAAGAAGTAAATGGAAGATGGAAAGGCAAAAAAAGAAGAAAAGAGGAAGATATTTAAAATACCTCAAAGTTTCAAGTTTCAAGTTGTAGAAAATGCTGAAGAATAGTAAAATATAACAGAGGCATGCAACAGTAAGACGAAGAGGAGGACAAAGAAGAATAAGAGGATCTTTTCTAAACACAAAATATATTTATAGTAGGTAATAAAATGAGAAGATGAAGAAGAACAAGCAGAGTGTTCACATAATTCCTACCACGTAAACAAGATGGCCAACTAAAAAGCTTGTCACATGGGTATTGCTGTTGCTTTCAGTCACACGGCTATTAAGCTCTGGGCATCTCTTTTATCTTTAGTGTTGGGAATGTGTGATGTTGTAAATGCGACATAAAGAATCTCAGTTTTTATCGTGGAAGCCTACGGTTTTATAATAATGTTCTTCACATAATGTCATGATCTACAACTACAGCTGATTAAAAAAGTGGTCAATCTCTATAGGGATAGAAAATTCCAAATTTACATCCCATTCAAAAAACGCAAAAAGAAAACACTTCCAACATAGGGATGCCAGATTAAAAAAATACGAAAAGGTCGACAACGTGTGTTTTCTAGGGGGGACAAGTGTTCAAAAAGGGGGACAAATATTTTTTTTTATTATTGAACACCAAAATCCAAAATACTTATAAGAAATAAATGATGCCAGTAGGTACAAAACAAAAACGTACGGGAGAACTGATAGCAGATGGCATAAAGAATATAACTTGAGCAATGAGCAACCGAGCAGTTTATCAACAGTCTCATCTGGATCTAGTTATCCGATAACAAAATGGCGGAAGCCATGGGAAAACAAAGCCCTGCTTACCCATTAGTGGCAGATGCAGCAATTTCTTTCATAAGACTCCATATTAATGCCAAATTGTTGCACTTCTTCCTCTCAATGGTCAAGAAAGATGTGATCCTTCTATAACAAAATCAAGACACACGACTTTATTGACAGAACCTGTCTTTGAATAGTAGATATCTGCGACTAACTGTCAAATTCATCACGTTCTTTATAAGTAAAATTATCCTTATTTCTATATTGCCATCAACTGGAAAAGTCCAATTTACCCCCGTTCACCCTACATGTAAAACGAATAAAAACTCAATAACAGCATTTAAGAATGTTAAATTAAAGATAAATAAATTCGTGCGCAACAGGCTCTTACTGGAAGCTTCATTAAAAAAACGGAGAAGATCAACTTTAAGACTGCAGAAGAAAAGCCTTCCTTCAAAATTTGTTTGACTTTTCGGCTTTTGTCCAGTATAAGGAAATCGCTATTAAACAATCTTCAAAGTATCAATGAAAACTCGATGCAACATGAGCCCAAAGACCTATTCTATTTAAGTGGCCCATCACCACCATACCTTTTCTCTCTCCATGAAGGTCATTCAGACAGTCAAGTGCCCAAATCTGCTGGCTCGGCTGACCTCAGCTCATTACTCTGTCCGCGCACACAACTGACTTATCTCGTTTCTTTTTGATGTCTTAACTCCGAATCGCTCTTAGTCACCTGCTGCAGCACTACAGTCAACTATTTTGGAATCGTTTTCTTGGACTAAACTGCCCCAAGTAGCATCACATTCGCAGCTTAATTTGCGCGCTCCAACTAGATAGATACTCTCAGTTGCATTAATTTAGCGCAACGCAACACTGAGTGCGAATCTGTTGCATTTCCTCCTCTGTCTGTCTGCTACCTAAAAATCCTATTCATCAGCGGTTAAGTCTCGAGAGAAAACAGAAAACAGAAAAAAACACAGATCCAACAATCTGAATTAGATGTGCGCAAGTCGGTCAAATGAAATTGAATTTGCTTGTTAGCCGCCGGATTTTGATCACCCCGTAGCTCTTGCAGTTGTCTGCTAAGGTCATAGAAGAGTGATTTTGTCGCTCAAAGCAAAGATCACTCTTTGTAGTTAAGTTTTACTTTTATTTGAGGCGGCGCGAGTTAAGTATCCATAGCAAAACATATTGAGAAAAAAGATAACATTATTTGTATTCAATGATATCTTTAGTCTCTAGTACAGTCTTGCACACAACGCTACAATGATAACATATGTAAAAGAGATAATATCGTTTGTATACAATGTTGGAATATTATCTCTTCTTCATTATCAAGCAAGACGATTGTACGCTTGGGTCTCCTTGTAGATAGATAAGAAAAGTATATAAATACGACTGTATGATGAATTTATCAACAGTCTTATTGTAACTACATAGTAGCCTTAAGCTCCTTTTAGAATTAGTAAAAAGTATTTCAATAATAAAGGACATAGTTCCAAATAAATATTGTTTAATTTTAAAAGTAAGAAACAAGTGTTTTAATTGGCGATCCTGCCAGGAGGTTAAATATACTTTTTAACTTCAATCGAGCGGACCTCGGGAACAAGTAGTGAAATCTAGTATAAACAGAACACTCGCGTTACCGGTTACAAGAATTACCTAGCATAGCAGGTACAAATATAGCTTCTTCGTACGAAGCAGCAAAGCAATTCAGTGAAAGTGTATATGTGGAGGAAAAAAACACACAAATTCGACGACAACAGACACGAGTTCAAAATGGAACAACTCGCAGTATTAATGGCAAGATTAGAAGCTTTAGAAACCAGGAGCAACACAGTAACACAAACCCTAGAGCACACACGCACAGAGAATGCAAGGTTAGCAGCAATAATAACTAACCAAAATCAAATAAACACTAATTTAGAAACAAAACTAAATGAAGTAAAATCTGGATTAGGCATAGTACCAAACATACCTGTGCTAGAGGAAATAAGAACCACATATACAGATGGTAGTGAAATACAGTTAGACGCATTTAAAAGCCTACCTATTTTCAACGGCGATCAATCAAATTATCGGTCGTGGCGCGAAGAAGCATCCAGATTAATGGACAGCATTAAAAACTTCAAAACACACAGTAAGTACGCAGCAGCATTGACTATAGTGAAAAGTAAAATACAGGGTGCAGCCGCGAATGTGTTAACTAATTATAACACAATTTTTAATTTTGAGGCGATACGTAACAGATTAGATTATACGTACTCTAATCAAGAACCTCTATACGTGCTACAAGACATGATGAAAGCCATCACGCAAAAAAGAAGCACACTGTCTGAATACCACGACGAGATAAATAAAAATCTCAATTTAATAATATCAAAAATCACTATGTCAGGTGATCCGCCGAATATAATCGACAGACTAATTAAAAATGCTAACGACGACGCAGTTCGTATATTCATTGATGGTATGAGTGACAACTTTACAAGAGGATCATTATATTCAGCTACAATAAATGATCTAGAACACGCATTCGCAATTGCTCGCAGAATAGAACATGATAATGTGCACAGGCATTTACATCTCACTCAAGATAAGCACCACAAAAATATGCCACATGAACGCAGAAACGAAAGAAGACCAAATTATTCGAGCCAAACAACGAATTATCAACCCCAGAAGCAATACGATAATATGCAGCAACACAATCAAGGACCACAGCCGATGGAGATAAACTCGAGACAAATTGTACATGCACAGCGACAAAATTGGAATCAATACAAACCCGATGTATATAATCCACCAGCGAAACGTGAACACAGCGGGAGTTTCAACACACACAACAGACCGCAACGATCTTATCAGCAGAACTTCAAGCAGCAGAGAGTAAATAACTCCCGACAACAACGCAGAGACGATGTCAGCAGTACATATGCAGAAGCAGATGAAACGGAATGTATGGTAAATAATAACATAAGAATAGATCATTTAAACTAGTAGACGGGTTGCCCTGCTTAAATTTAACTAGTACTATTTCTAAGGAAATTTATAAAATTCTTATTGATACTGGTGCAACCCATAATTACATTAATAGAAAATGCGATTCTAGCGAAAAAATTAAAATTAAACCTATAAAAATAAAAACAATGCATGGTTATTCTATGGTAGATACAAAGAAAGTAGTTAGGATATTAAAGAAAAATATAACATTTTTTGAATAAGAGGATATTCAGTCTTTTGATATGATATTAGGATATGAAGGACTTAAAGTTCTAAACGCGGAAATAAATTTCAGTAATATGACTCTAACTACCATAAGCAGTGTCGAATCTATTCAGAAAATTAATTACATAATTGGGGAAAATAATATTTATAAAGCAGATATAGATAGACTGATGAAGATTAATAACAGCATAGGACCGTTACCCTTTACAGATACTATAGAAGCAAGCATTAGGACGACCAATGATAATCCGGTTTATGTTAAACAATATCCATATCCCATAGCAGATAACGAATTCGTAAACAAAGAAATACAGAAACTCTTACATGACGATATAATAGAAAAAAGCCATAGTCCTTATAACAGTCCCATATGGACAGTACCTAAAAAAGGTTTGGACGAAAAAGGAAAACCAAAACGGCGCATGGTTGTTGATTTCCAAAAACTTAACGCTCACACTGTAACAGACAGATACCCCATTCCGGATGTCAACATGACAATTCAAAATTTAGGTAAAGCCAAGTACTTTACAACATTAGATTTGGAGTCAGGTTTCCACCAAATTAGAATCAAAACAGATGATAAAGAAAAAACAGCTTTTGCTATAAATGGCGCAAAATATCATTTTAAACGAATGCCTTTCGGGCTCAAAAATGCACCAAGCATATTTCAGAGATGCGTGGACGACATTTTGAGAGACTTTGTAGGTAAATTCGTACACGTTTACATTGATGACGTATTGATATATTCTTCATCTGAGGAAGAACATATACAGCACATAAGTCAAGTATTCGACGTACTCAATAAAGCCACATTAAAAATATCTGATGAGAAAAGTAAGTTTTTTCAAGAAGAAGTAGAATACTTAGGTCACATAATCAGACATGGTAGAATCACTACGAACCCCGAGAAAATAGCAGCTATAGAAAATTTTCCAGTCCCACAAACGGTAAAGGATTTGAGAGGATTTTTAGGTCTTACAGGTTACTATCGTAAGTTTATAAAAGGATACGCAAGCATAGCCAAGCCCCTGACATTATATTTACGAGGAGATAACGGTAAAGTAAACAAAAAACAAAGTAAAAATATTAAGTTAAATCTGAATGATTCAGCATTAGAAGCGATTAGAATTTTAAAAAATTATTTGAAAGAACAAGTCGAACTTTTTCAACCGGATTATAGTAAACCATTCGAGCTTACTACTGATGCATCCAACATAGCTATTGGAGCCGTACTAAGTCAGAATAAGCAACCTATACACTTCTTGTCAAGAACACTGAGTAAGACAGAAGAGAACTATAGCACAAACGAGAAAGAGCTATTAGCGATCATATGGTCCTTACAAAAACTCAGAAACTACATATATGGTATAGCAGACTTAACCATATATACCGATCACCAGAGCCTTATATATTCTGTATCAGAAAAAAATCCCAACACAAAGCTGAAACGTTGGAAGGGAATCATTGAAGACTTTGGAGCAAAATTAGTTTATAAACCAGGAAACCTAAATCTTGTAGCTGACGCATTATCACGTCAACGCATAAATACTTCTACCATAGAAACAGCACATTCAGCTGAAAGTTCTTCTAATGATATAATAAAAACTGTGAATCAGCCTTTTAATGCATACACTGCACAGTTCGAACTTATTGAAGATATAACAAATAATATCGAAACACAAATCTATTTTAGTAACAAAATAAGACTCATAATAAAGTTTAAGGACAAAGACTCTTTACTAAGGCAGATGAAAGAAGTTATACAACCCCAAAAGATTGTAGCTTTGCATACGAAATTTGAAAACATATACAAATATGGTGAAAACATAAAAAAAGAATTCCCACTAGTAAGATTTATATTCACACCAAGAAAACTTCAAGACGTGACAAATTTGGAGGAACAACTAAAACTTGTAAGGGTAACTCACGAAAGAGCACACCGAGGGTTACGTAACAATATACAAGAAATCTCAGAGAAATATTACTGGCCCGATCTAAATAAACAAGCAAAGAGTTTCAACAGAAAATGCATAGCATGTCTATTTGGAAAATATGAAAGAAAACCTATCAGAGAACCTCTGAATAATTCAGAAATACCAACACATGTGGGAACACACATTCATATGGACATATACTTCAACGACAAGTATACTTTCCTTGTAACAGTAGATAAGTATTCTAAATATACAATCCTTCGGGAAATCGAAACTCGAAACAGACTGTACGACGTTATGGAAGAGGTCTTATCTAATTATTTCCCAAAATGTGAACGACTCATGACAGATAACGAGAAGGGATTCAAAACAGAAATGGTGAACCAAATGTGTTTGAAATACAACATAACTAAAGTAGAAACTCCAGTATACAGATCGACAGCGAACGGTCAGGTAGAACGTGTAAACGGTACAATAACTGAACTGTCTAGAATATTCACAATTCAGAATAAAACAAGACTTATCGAAGAAATATTTAGAACAGTGCGTGAATTAAATAATTCTATACACTCAGTTACCGGTTTGAAACCTAGAGACATTTTCTTTAATCAAAATAAATATAGCAATAGTGAAATTATAATAAATAAACTAAACTCAGCATCCAAAAAAGTGATCGAACGTCTAAATAAAGGAACTCGACACAGAGAGTATAAAAAAGGAGATAAGATAATGGTAAGAATCACAGGTCTTAGAAAGAAATCTAACGCCAGATACATAACAAGAATAGTAGAAGAAGATAAAGGAGACACTGTAATCTCTAAAGAAGGAATAAAAATTCACAAGGATAACATAAAGAATTATCATTTTTCAGATGACGAAAATATTAATATTCCTAACATTACTAGGAATTGTACAGAGTCAAGAAGGGCAAGGAAACGTTCAAATAACTGAGTTACTAAACAAGAAGTTTATACTTACGCAAACAGATGACGTGTATTTATTCAAAGAACAAACTTATTTGTTACATGCCACCAACCTGACTTCGATATTTCAACCTTACGTAAATATCGTAACTAGTAAATATCAACCTACACAAGAAGAAAAAATTTGGTTAAGTAAAATTAAGAATTTAGCAGACCAATTACAAGAACATACTAGGCATACTAGATCAATTAACTTTTTAGGAACAGCTTTCAAATATGTGTTTGGTAATCCTGACCATTATGACTTAGTTAACATAGAAACGAGTATAAATAATCTCATAGAAAACAATAATAAACAAAAAACTATAAATTCTAGATTTGAACAAATTTTGCAACAATTCGAAGGTCAGAGCCTTAAAGAACATTTAGTAATAGAACAAGTGTACGAACAATTATTATTATTGACCAGAACAATTAATGCAGCAAAAAATAATGAATATTTATCAGAAAGCCTAGACTTAGATGACATTAAAAATATTATTCAACATGAAATAATTCAAGTACCCATAATAAATATACTTGAGTACTCTAAAATATTATTAGCTAGAACTGATGAATTCTTCATCACAATATATAAATATCCAGTTCTAATTAAATCATGTAAATTGTATAAAGTAACACCTTTAAATTCAAAACATGGAAAAATCATTACAGATAAAACAATTGCCTTATGTAACCAAACTTATTTAAGAACAAGAAATTGTCAAAATCATCTAAGTAAAAACATTTGTGAAATTAACTTTGAAGAAGAAAATTGTCTTATTCCACTTTTAAAGAATATAACTTCAAAATGCAACATTAAACAAGAATACGATTACGACTTAGAAATTGAATCCGGTGTTATGTTATTAAGCGGTAAGCATAAGTTAAATAATCAAACAATTAATGGTATAAACTTAGTTACTTATGAAAATACTATAAATCTAGACGATAAAATATACAAAAACATGCATAAGCAAATTAAAGAAGTTATATTAAGAAATCATAATTCAGAGTCTTACATCGACCAAATAATTAAAGAAGATACAATGTACAAATTCGATAACATAGATACTTTAAAAAAACTAATTATTCCTTTTGAAGAAAAACCGATATTATCAACTATATACACAATTGTAACACTGATTGTTATTCTAGCATTTACGTACATAATGATAAAAACTATACAATGTATAACAGATCGTCAAAAACAAAAAAAGATTGACGCATATAACAAAACTTATGAAAGAGAAATGTTAAAAATAGCGTCGAAAAATCGGGACGATTTCGTTTAACAAGGGGGGGAGTTAAGTATCCATAGCAAAACATATTGAGAAAAAAGATAACATTATTTGTATTCAATGATATCTTTAGTCTCTAGTACAGTCTTGCACACAACGCTACAATGATAACATATGTAAAAGAGATAATATCGTTTGTATACAATGTTGGAATATTATCTCTTCTTCATTATCAAGCAAGACGATTGTACGCTTGGGTCTCCTTGTAGATAGATAAGAAAAGTATATAAATACGACTGTATGATGAATTTATCAACAGTCTTATTGTAACTACATAGTAGCCTTAAGCTCCTTTTAGAATTAGTAAAAAGTATTTCAATAATAAAGGACATAGTTCCAAATAAATATTGTTTAATTTTAAAAGTAAGAAACAAGTGTTTTAATTCGCGCGGCCTTTGGGGCATATACAGCAGTCAGAAGGTGGGCTTGCGGGTGCACAACAAACAAACAGTGGTAACGAACTAATAAATAATATCAAGTGCAGAAGATACGAAACGAATATATATATCGTTATTTGTGCAGACTCACCACTTTCTCTTCATGGTGTTTGGTGTAGAGGATGGCGATGCCTGGATGGATAAGGTATTCGCAGATCGCACATATACGTAACGTTATGTGCATTCTTTGGTTTCTAACCACTGCTGGCTGCTCAGATGAGTGTACACAAAGTACAATTGTGTTTCTGTTTTTTTTTGTATTTATTTACATTAAAGTAATACACCATAAGCCACATGGGAAGCGTTCAAGCATTTCGCGGCTAAGATGAAGTACCTACCTGTTCTGTTGGTGGCTAAGGTTTTGCGGTCTCCACTGACTGTGCGTTTGCTTACAGTCAACAAGTTGCGTGCTTCGCTTAGTTATATGTAATTTGCGTCTTCAGGAGGTTACTCAATTGGGCGTTCAAAATTTTTTGAAGGCAGAAGGGCGCATTTCCCCGTATCAAAACTTGATACCGATTTCGAACCTCTTACAGCTCGAAAGATAAGTCTTTTCTGACTACCTTTCCTCTGGCAAAGTCTGTTGTGCCATTAACAATGAATTGAGGAAAATAAATCAATAAACGCTGACGCTAATGGTATTCTGCGAAAGCGAAATCGCGTATCTACCTATTGTTTGTTCAATTTTGCATTAGGCTCGATTTCCTACAAAACGATGGTCAAAAAATCTAAAATTAATAACTGTGGAAACGTGTTGCTAATTTTATGTTAACCAGGACAGATTGGGGTGACGAATCGCAAAGTAGGTATGAATTTAAAAGCCTAAAGAGTTGAGTATCTGCTTATTGGAAACATTTTGTGGGTCATTTTTTTGGTAATCACGCTTTGTCCCAAAATCGCTATAGGTAACTACTTGTAGTTAAAGAAGGTCTGCAGAGGTACTTAACAATTAAATTTTGCCAGATTTTGTAAATACTTTTACTTTCTGAGAGATAAATTAGTCTAACCCAAAATAGGCTTAAAAGACTCATCTTTTATGAAATGTACAAACTACAAGTCCTGAGTTGTGGGTATGCAGAGGCTCCATATAAATATAGACGAGCGTGATGTCAATTTTGTGTCTTTAAATGCAATTCTTTCACGCCAGTCGCCCTAACAACTTTTTGGCACACTCTGATTATGGACCCGAACTTTCTGACTAACCAATTGGGACTTTTGCAGACATGGTGTTTGGTTAGGCTATGTTAGAAGCCACTCTCAAAGATCGATGTAGATGTATTTTGATGCCCTTGGGGAAAGCCTACAGAATGGCAAGTCATCTTGAGGCATTTTAAGCAAGACACCTCAAAAAGTTCTTCTAAGTCTGTAAAATAGTATCTTTGAGGGGCTTAAGGCGTCTTGTCATGCTTCTCTTCACAGGTCCTCAGTGCTGATTTACATTTTGTACGATAAGTAAGCATGGTGGTAACCTAACATTAGCATGGTATCTTCCAAAAATAGAAGAGAACTAACAAAAATATGCTCTGTGTTTATTTTAGAGTGGTCAGATTTTCCTCGCTATATCACAGCAGTAAGCTCACTATGTCTTTAATTTCTCGCTACCAGATGGCGGAGGGCTAGTCTTAAATGTAGTCTCGGCGTAGTTAATTTCAACTGCAGATAACTACCAGCTCAACAGCTTTTTGATATCAGTGAACATCGCTGCGTCCGACTCCGAATTCTTACGTTCAGCTGAGCTTCAAGAACACGTATCTATAAGGACAGAGATTAAAAAGCTTCGATTTTTTTTTATGTTCCATCGTTTTTATTGATTATTCGTTGTCAATGAAGGAAAGTTGAAAGACTCTTGTCACAGAAAGGTCAAGAATTTTTGAGTAAAATCCCGCGCCAACGTGTACATCAATGTTTTGGCAAAATTCGTTCAATGAGTTCTTCTTTTGTAGTAGTTAGCTTGCAAACATTTTTCTACAACTCGATTAGTCCCGTCAAATTATCTACGGGGATGTTCCTCTTTCCAAACTTCAAGAGTTGTTTTATTCCATCATTTTTTTTTAATTCTCCATACGAAACAGTATACCTACTATTGGTCTTTCGCGATCTTACGAGATTTATTTTGATTTTTTCCCTAGCGAAAAACCTTCCACAAACAACAAAGAACAAAATACAAGAAAATTCAAGCAAATCCGTTATGTCGTTTATGAGTTACGTGGACACAAACGAACAGCATTTCATATTTATACATATATACTGATTTAAGGATGACCCACTAGGCTAGGCTGTGTTTCTAGCTTTTAGTTTGACGGATGCAGGAAAAGGTCGTTTAAGATAAAGTATATCCACTAACCCTGTGGACTGTGGAGTTGGTTTCCATTACACCAGTGTTGAAAAAGCAATACATTTTTGAATTTTAGTCATACTTTCTAAGTGGGTGGCCTGTGATAGAGCTTGACACCAGACTATGTTAATATACTGGTCATTGTTTAAAGTTATATAACGGTTTAAGGACTACGACCTCAGGTGCGAGCGAGTATTCTATTGATAAAATTGCCTCTTTTGCTTGTTTCTTTATGTTGAGATTTCAGTTCAATGTCAAACCTAGATCAACTCCCAGGTACTTGGCGTTGCCAGAAATTATTATTGGGGTTCCCTTCAAATGTGTGAACTTGGCAACATTTACAATCATCCCAACTGTAAGCAACTGGTTATAACAATAATAACACTATAACCTCCATACGCCTATGGAATGCTCTTTTTAAGACACTGCAGTCTGTAGCGTGTGATTTGAATAACATAAAACGACAAGAGCACCCAGTTTGTATTTTATTGTGGTTTATATACATTGCTAAAGCTGTCTTTACTTTTGACTCAAAGATCCAACTTCGAGTCTGTCGCCTTTTTGTTTCCTTCCCATATGCCATTCTGCACAAGTTGTTTCCCATCACTCTTGCTGTCTTTCCCATTTAAGGTGATCTTGATTCTTCATTTCATTCGAGTTTGGAAATACAAATACCTGTCGCTTTTTCGTTTCATCGATGTTCGAAATCACTCCCCAAGAACTGGATACACTGAATAAACTGTATCAATTTGAGTTATTGGGTAACACTCTTGCTAGGTAAGACAGATTACTACGGGTGAGGTGCAACTCAAATTTATCCTTAAGAGATGGGTTGGAAAATGTAAAATTTAGCAGAAAATCATCAGAAATGTTCTTATCCACAGATTTTATTTGGATGAGGGTTGAAGTGGATTACTGGGGATCTATCTGCTGAGTAGTTCAATCAGTGCGAATTGCAGTTCACAAAGAATTCTTCATTTCTGAAGCCAGAAGTACATGGCGATGGAAGTGCTCGGGCCTCGGGGATCATGGGAAACATCCCTATTTGGGATTTAGACATTAAAAGGGTGAACAGGAAAACCCTATGATTTTGTGGGAATTTTTGAATCTGGGAATCGAAAAATTCGAATTGATAAAAAGAAATAATTGTTCCAAAAACGTAGTGTTTATGTTCCTAATGCTGTATAATACACAAAATTCTTAGTTTTATTTTCTGACGCGTTTATAAATAGTTTTGTTGGACACGGGAACAAGCGACATACAACTGGCCGGCCATGTAAAAAACATGGATTTTAAAGATTGATGCCACAAACACTTAGCGACTGTCAATGCAAATGCTAGCAGCACTGGAAATTGTAACCGTTTTAAGTCGAATAGCAGATCGGTCGGAATTAAATTCGTGGAATCAACGTTTTTTGCAGCCAATAGGTATAACTCGTTCGCTCAACAATACTTATTTTTTGAAATTTTGAGCAATCTTTGGGAAAACATTCTCGATAAGTTCGGTCTTTGATTCAGTAAAGTGACATAAATTGGTAGGGAATGTTATTAACAAAATCGAGCAATTGCTTGGAAAAAACTTCTCGAGATTGTTCGTTCTGCAATTCGACTCTCATGGTCGTATTTAATTTGACCGTTTTAACGTATTTCCATAAAATAAACAACTTTAAACATGCGCTAATTCCGCCGGCTGGCGTTGATCGTGGTATTACTGGTAATGGTTGAGGAAAATCACCTGCCAATAAAATCATTGCACCACCAAACAGGTTTAGGGTTTTTCGTTAATCTTTCAAGATGTGGTCTAATGGTTCTACAGATATCGAAAACTTGTTTTCAGTTCCACCGCATCTAAGAAAAAAATCAGCGAGTTCCATCGTTCACTACTTTCAAGAGCTTTTTGTTGTTCAATCGCGCCATTTGTCAAACGACTGACAGTTATGTCAAACGGTTAAGGTTACATTGTATTGTCAGAAGCACTAAGGTTAGGTACATAAGCAAAGCTAATGTGATCATTCGTCTCTCTAAAATTTTATAGTTTCCGCGCAACTTTCTTAATTTTTTCTTTCATAAGAACCTTCTCCTAACAATAGGAAACACAACAAAAAAGAATAAGCAAAATTGGTCCAGCACTGCACACGGGATGCCGTGACCAGAGGAAAAAAGGAGCCATTTTATTCAAGTTTTAAATTTAAGGTTTTTTCACTTAATAAACACATGTGTGTAATGTGTATACTTTTATGTCTATATAGTAACAGGTCTGTCTTTCCTCGCAAGAACACTTTAAAGACGTTTAAAATCTCTAATTCAAATTTTTGAAATGCCCGCGTTGAAAATTGCATTACCCCAAACTACTAAGTAGGTATTTATAAAATCTGACTAAGAAAATACATAGAAAGTTAAGAAGTTAAGAAAATTTCAAAATTACTCCTACGTTACTTATGGTAAATGTCACTGCATCTTTTCTGTGGGAAATTTAAAAGGAAAACTGAAGTGGTTTGTGGAAAAAAAGGGAATTTTTGCCTTGGTTCATGGGATTTCTCTGAAAAATACCCCAAAGATACCACTAGATCTGAAATTAAAACTACCACAAATTTGATGCAAAAGTTCAAATTTTAATAAGTAGTTTGACTAATTTTCTTGTTCCCACAATTTGATTGAGTTCCACTTATTGCACCCACTAACCGATGATGCCATTCCTATCCAAAGCATGTCAATTCACTGTTCTGCAACAAATTTCGCAAATATTTGCCAATAAACAATTAAGTACGGTGCTGTCATTGTGCGCGCATTCCAACATTTAACTAATTTGACGAAACCACATAACGAAGCGAATTACACGATCAATTTCCTCCTCAAACAGCAAACTTTATGAATTGCGCCTACGTCCAATTACACCTCGGAAGTAGTCAAGTCAAAATATAAATATACAAACAACCAACATCGTGCACGTAGTGCCTCTAAATGCTGGTGCGCAGGCGCACACGATTACATGACGTCTTCCTCTCTCTGCTTCACGAGGCATTAAACAAACAATAATATTAAAATGTCACTTTCTTAGGAAATGAGACACAAACACTTGCAGTTGCAGTAGCTGCATCATCAAAATCAACATAATTACCCATATGCTGCATTAATCTGCAGATCTTTGACACGTAAAATATACATCCAATCAATTTTAATTATGCCCCGCGCCGTGCACGGATACAAAGATACAAATGAAAAATCATATTTCATACGCTCTATTTTTATAAAGTGAATATAAAATGCAAACATTAACAGATACTTTATCACTCACGCACGCATTGTGTCGGCTTTGATGTTTTCACATGAATTATGCTTTCATCTCTTCTTGCAGGAATTCGGATCGCATAATCACTCAGTCAATTGACGGCATCTGTGGGTAATTTTCAATGAAATTGGATGCCAAATTGCACGTCAAATTTCCATAGAATGCTCATGACATCGAATCGAATTTTCCGCACATTTTACTCAATCAATTGGATGCGAAGTGCGATCGGCATGGATGAGCGAGTTCTTTTCGAAAAGAAAAAGCTCACGGACCCGAAAATCAGACCTACCTAGAAGAGGAGAAGAACATCATCAAACAACCGTTACAACACATACTATATCGCAGCGAAACACAAACGAACAACCAAATGCAGATGCAAGATACAAAGCCGAGTTGTATCTGTTTTTTTTTTTTTTTTGGTTTGCTACTCAACTTCGACTCTAGCTAAGCTTAGACTTTATTGCCTCTGTTACGATTTCGATTTACCTGGCCACTTCAGTTCGCGTAGACCATCAGCCAGACGCACAACGCTATCACGCCGCTCGTCCTAACATCTAGCACACTACGATCAGTGATCGTTACAAACTGATTGAAAGAAGGCGCATGCAACCAAAACGAGGCAGACGATGCATCTGTACATCGCGATCGTCGGTAGATGGTGTTGGTTGGTTCAATTGATCCGCGAAGACCTTTGAAAAAATTTGACAAACTCAAATGGAATCTAGTACTTTTTTGTCTCACATGTCCGCCAGTGTAAAAACAAATAATCACTCGCATCAATATTTTTCCAGTGAAAGTGTGGAATCTTATTAAAAAAAATTAAAAAAAAAAATTCGCAATAAAGTGCATCAAAAGATTTTATTTTTTATCGTGTTCAAAAAAAATAAATAAAAAGAAATAGAAATATGTGTGGTAACTCAAAGTTTGTTTCGGCTAACAACGGAAAAAAATATTTTCTTTCATTTTTGGCATCATCTCGCCTATTAATTGGACGTCCAAATTTATAATACGGTTTTTGTTGTTGTGTGTATTCAAGTGCATTTTTCAAACAAAAAAATATAAAAAAATTATAACAAAAGAAGATACAACAAAAAAAAAAACGTCTGCCTACTAATTGATAAAAGAAAGAATTTGTTGAAAGAGTAATCAGCAACAAACATGGTTACGTGCAAAGTGGATACAACTGTTGCCGTACCGAAATTGAGTGTTAATAAAATTATTAGTGGTGGTGGAGCAACTGGAACTGTTGCGGCCGATCGACGTCCACGAAAGACATCGAGTAATTCATCAGGATTTCGCCTGCTCGACGGTGATCAGTTGGAGTCCACATCGAGTGTTAGCCGCAATTCTATTTACAAACTGAAAATCGATCTGATGTTTGACGATACGAGGTGAGTGATCGAGAAGTAGTATCTAATAATTCTGAATAACATTGAGCTATTGTTCTATATGACTATTATGAGTGTGTGTGGGTGGTGGTAAAGAAAAAGGTCATCTTGGCATTTCGGATTGACATTTAAATTGTTTTACAGCGCGGCGGGTTTTGTTTTATGATGCAGCAAACAAAAAGCAGACAATCCATAAAGCTAAACAAAATAATGGCTTTGGCATAGATAGTTGCTTTTTTTTTGGCAAGGAAGTTAATTGCTTAGGCAGAATTTTTTAACAGCTGAATTTAACACGGTTTAGAACGATGGCTCTGACTGAAATTTAGTCGAGCGACAACCGCTTTAAAGGGAAGAAGGTACGTGCTTCTTAAGTTCGCTATCGAAAAGTTCGTATGCAAAAATTGTGACTTTGGTGGTTTGATAAAGTGGTTAACTCGCGTATTAATAAACAAATGTGCACTAGATAGTAAGCTAGCGAACGTCAGTAAGCGTTAAAAATTTGACGTACCTCAGTGGTGTGTAACTAGTTGATGACTTTTACTCAGACTTCAGGGGTAAGTGTTTTTACATTCTCAGAGACTGGCATGTTTTAAGGCTGCAAGGTCTTGGGGCAACACTGCGCGGATTCGTATTATGAGTATTTACTTACGTAACGAAGTGTCTTAAAAATTAAAGTTACAGATGTGATATCGATACCAAAGGGCGCAGTATTTGTGTGCTGAACCACTGAGCGAGGGGTCACGGGTTTCATCCTCAGAAAATACGCAAACTGAGTTGTAACGTTTTTTATAACTGCTCCAGCTTTCGCGAACGTTTAACAAATGTCAGAGAGTATATCATATCTTGGAACGGCTTAACAATTCAGTGCTCGGACTCGTCATAAAATTGAAGGTCCCTTCCATTAGTCCTTAAAATATGAAGAAACTCACTCAAAACGAATGGTTGTGAGAAACTGGAGCTGCTATTTTTTGACATTTGACAAGTAGAAACTACGCCATTACTATAAAAACAAACCGATACACGCTTCAACAACGCATTGAAATTATAAAAATTCACTACAAAAATGGTGAAAATTTTGCAGTTTGCAAAACTAAAGCATTTTTGGTGGAAAAATTCGAGTTGTTGGGACAAGTTAGTGATGCGAAGAATAAAACACAACTGAGAATATTGCTGCTGTAGCCCAAAGTGTTGAAGAAAACCCAGGTTTTTCCATTCCTCGTTGGAAGGTATTGATCTGGACGGCGTTTACTTTCAACAAGACGGCGCTATGTGCCACACAAGCAACGAAACCATTGATCTTTTACGGGAAAACTTTATGGACCGTGTTATCTCTCGAAGAGGTGATCACAATTGGCCACCGAGATCTTGTGATTTAACACCTTGCGACTTCTTCCTTTGGGGCCACGTGAAAGATAAGGTCTACGTCAGCCCAGCGTCGACTCAAGACCTCAATGATCGAATTCGTGAGTCTATCGAGGACATAGGGCAGCGAAACTTAAGAAAAACTTTCTTTTGCATTGGCTTAAGAGACTCGCATAATTTGAGATATCTTCTGAAGGGCTTTCGCTTTATTGCAACTGCAGTAAATCTACTGTAAATTAATCTACTGCCATAAAATCAAATATACTTTTTAAACCACTTTCAGAACTTTCGAACAATAAAATCGCCGTAAAAATGTACTTCTATTTTAAACGCAGCTTCTTTTTAATAAGCAAAGTCTTTTTATAACTCAAAATTTTGTCTTCTTATAGCTTTCATTTAACAAAAATACTGTTTTTGTTGTAAAATAAAAACCAACAATAAACTGCGCATTTTTTTGTAGTGTTGGCAGCACTGTCCCATAGCTCTCATAGAAGATTTAATTTGACTAAAGTGAGGAAACGTGGTACCACGGCTACCATTGCGAGTTTTCTAGAGGGGAACAATTATTCGAAAAGGGGGATTAATCATGTTTTTGAAAATTTTAACACCAAAGTAAGAAAAAGTAAATAAAACTAAGTTTTATTACATAATTATTTGTAAGTATGTACACATTCTTTATATCTCATTTTTATTAGAAAAAAAACAAATTTCAAATATAATAGGAACTTGAATCAGTTATGTAAACATAAGAAGTACAAAATGTATTTATACTTTCCGCTTGACTTGACTTTAATAAGCTGATTTTAATGCATTCAAGTTTGAAATGAATTTTAACTTCAAAAGGATTTGTTTTCGGAGAAAATATTTAAAAAGGAAAGTTTTTATAAGGTTTCTGATTGGATATATAATAAAGGGGACAGTAGTTTGTACAAGGGATACAATATATTTAATGCGCTTAAAGACCTCCCGAAAAAAACATAGCTGAATACAACAAAAATCGCGTCAAAGTCTGTTGACAGCTTGTCGAGATTAGCGCACTTCCTTTATAATAAGTAGTGATGAAAATGATAGGCAAATGTAAATCTTTGGATTTATAATTCACAAAATTAGTAAAGATTTAAGTTTGATTCTGATCTTGGAGGCCCTTCTCGACTATTTTTAAAATTTATGTTTCAAGAAAATAATTGTTTGCGTCGTTTAACGCTTTAAGCTCTCCCCGATTTGCAAGTCTTCCACTTTTAAAATAAAAAAATGAAATGAGTAACTTGGTACAAAATAATCTTTAGATGTCACAACATGTTATGTGTTACGTCTAGTGTTTCTCCACAATTGCGACATATGTACAACTCAGCCACGAGTTCATATAGAAAAAATAAGAAAACTAGTAAACCGCTTTTGTCGCATACGCAAAATTATCTCTTCTCTTCTCTACATATAATAAAATTGTAGAATAAAAAATGCCTGACCGCGCATCACGCAGAAACTACTGGACGGATTTTGATAAAACTTGCCATAGTGATTGCATATGTTCTGTGTCGGGATTTAGGATACTTTTAAACCCGGAATATACATTGGTTTTTACAAAATATTCAAAAAAACCGGATATATGTGTAGTGTATTATACTGTAGTATACCTACTTGAGTTTTGATATGAATACATAGTAGGTAGTTCTATTGTATTATTATGAGAGATATACAAAATTAATAAATAAAAAAAACTCGACAGAGTAAGGTCGACAACGAAATATAAATATAAATATATTAATATTCTACAATATGTAAGAAAATTCTATTTATACAGACCTAGCTCAGTAATGGCTTATCAGATTGAAAAATAAAAAATAGGTGGATTTAGTAAGTTTTCTCCTGAATCATTTAAGATATAAAACATCCTCCTGCGTTGTCCTGAAGCTGACCAATGTTCAAAACAATTATTCAAAACATCGCCCACAATTTTCTTTCAGTGGATACCACTGTCAGTAGTAGTCATGCCTCATGCAGCAGTGAGTATCGTTGCCCGCTTTTACGTGATCATTTGCACTTTAATGGGCAGTCGTATCTTTTCAGCGCACACATGTAGGTTGAACACATTTTCAGGTGTTGTTCATTGGGAAAAGTTTGAAAATGGGCTGGTGGGATTTGTGTGTCAAGTTGTTTCATTCGTTGTTTCATTTTGTGTAGGCTTTTAAGAAGAAATTAAAATTATGTTTTCATTGTCTTTGTTTTTGCTTTATATTGCTTTTAGAAAGGTCCAAGGGAGGGAACATATATTTATAAAAAAACGGCGGGTTAAGCAAGGCGAACACGGGTCAGCTAGTCTATAATATTTCTTGAAATACTCTTTACTTCTTGACAGCTTATAACAATAAAACATACCCAATCCTTTAATTGCGATATTTTATAATGCAACTGTGAGATCCGGAGTAAATTTCGTGCATTAGTTTTCAAATTTACTGGCTTTTAAGTAGCGTATCATAAGTTTCAATCGCTTTAAATTGAATAGCAAATCTAGAACCATTTCAAAGCCGATGTGTATTCAAGTTTTGGGAGTCTTGGCGGCCCTATCAAATTAAAGATTTCAGCTTAAACTGACTGCGTTTCAATGGTGAGTAGGAGGTCCTATATAATTTTTGGCCAAACTTTACAGGAATGCTTCCAGCCGATTCCAAAGAATAAAATAACTACAATTTGAGCTTAATCGGTTGAGTGGTTTTGGAGATATAAGATTTTAAAAATGTTATTTGCATGCCATGCCCCTTTTTTCAATTTTTGACAATCTATGCCTATCTGCTTTTAAGGTCTCAGACTATCTCCTCCCTAAATTTCATTATGATTGGTTCAGAGTCTTGAGAAGGTAAAATCTTACTCAATTTTTTCGGGCTCAGTCTTAATAAAGTCGAGCCTTATCATAGACATGGATATGTAATGAATTACACAATATTATTGAGTACACAAATTTGAAAATTATTCCCTTTGCAATATATTTCAATCAACGCCAACGTCTCATCAGTCAATCTGTATCTACCAACGTAGATTTCATGAAAAACCTTAGGGACTTGTAACCTTCTTTCTCACTGTCAAAAAACTTGGATACATTTTCTACTTGGTGTCAAAGGAATTTTTTTGTGCTCAATGCGCGGTACTAAAAATCATTTTTAAACCGCATGCTAAATTTTCCGCACTCAAAGTTTAGAAAATTTCCACATGGTCACAATGGGCCAATTCTGGCCTAAGTGTGGCTGCACTTGTGTGTAGCCTGCCACTATAACCTAAGGTCCTTATACTTTGCTCTCACACTGACAACGTTGTAAAAAGGGACTAGGTCTCTTATGTTTTTTAATCAAAAAATTCTCCCAAATTACCTTAATATCCGAAATGCACATTTTTAAATACGGCGGCCAAAAGAGGCCCAAATTTTTCGAACCCGTTTACAAACAATTTGCTGTAACGGAGACTACCCTCTTCTGAAATTTGAAGCACCGCGACCGATTTAAACTCAAAGGCCTCTTTTTTTGTCAAAAAAAATTGTCGGAGATATTGCAGCCGATCTATCTAAATACTTATCCACAAAATCGTAAAATAGTGTCCGTCTGTGGAGATATAGCACATCCGCTTAAAATTTACCAACTAACAACGAGTCTCAACAGATGAACGATGAATGTCAAAAGGGCGCAAGGTTGCCCTAACACGATGTAACTAAAGCAAAGCAATCAATCAATTAAAGAGCGGAGGATGGACCTGGGGGATAGACCTTAACAGGGATTATCAAAAATCTTTTTCTAAGACTTTTAATCTTTTGGTTTTGGCTTATAAACTTTCGCAAATAAACGACCAATGACACTGAAAAATTTATATTTTATACATTTTAGTACGGCCAGTGTTTAAAATGTAGTTTGAATTAATTCCAACAGGCGGCGCCGTAGTCTCTACAGTGTTTAAGGGCCTTTGTTTATATGACTGCGCTAGTCTAGCGAACCTTTTATCAAATTTTGATGAGATTTTCACTGTTATCATCTGCATTTCCAACGTCTTAAAATAGGTTTTATCACATAGCTCAGCATTGAAGATCTAAGTCGTGAAATGGAATTTAAAACCGAGCTGAAACTCAGCTTATTGGATTAAAAAAAACAGTCTTAAGTAAATTCGTCCCAGATTCATTTGAGCTCCTTAAGCTTGACAATGCCCAAAACAAATCATCGCCAAAAATTTCACATCAATATTCTCAGTCGTTGTCAAATTCAGAGTTGGGTTTAAATTATCCAAAGGTTACATAAACTATCCGGTTCAACTTACTTAATAGGAACTTGGCAAACATCTATGAATATGCAACACACTGGGTTTAATGATTTGCATCATGTCTCGTTTTCTGCAACCAAAAACAAATCATCTCCCATCAATTCAACTACCTACAAGACGCGACGCTCAAAATCAATTTTTCGTTACATAAAGTAACACATTGCGCGCGGCAGTCCTCTTTCCATACCTGTTTAATTTACCCGTTGTGTTCTTATCCGTTTAAAAAAATCAACCAAAACCGTCCGGGATATAAATCTGCAATGCATGTTATTCTGCTTGGCATCCCCAGGAAGTGTGTCAGCATATTTAGAACACCAAACAATTTATTGCAACATCACCGCCTCATTAGATCGAACTTGCATTTCCTGATCTACCCGAGAGAGTCCCACTTCAGGCACCAAGTGAACTCGCACTAAAACACGAAATGAAAGGCTGTTCTAAATGAGGTTAATTGAGTTGCCCCTCAGCCGTAGATTTTCCGATCTTGACTTGGAATCCAAATTAAATTAATTTTTGTTTGCAGTTATCCGCATGTAAATTCACCCAAGTGCAAGTGAGACTCTTGACCCAAGAGTGTCTCCGAAAATAGAGACCCAACGGCCACCTCTGCCACTGGTATACCGAACCTGATTGTCAACTTTCATATCGCAGATTAATCTGTTACCCTCACACAATAATCCCACAAGAAAATGTATCTAAAGCAATATATGCATTCGGTTGCCGAAACCAGTAAAGTTGAATGAAAAGTTCATCTCTCTCGCCGGAGGCTGTCCGGCCTAAAGACCAACAATGCTTTGAACTCAATAATTTGTCAATTTCTATACAATGCGATGTATCTTTTATTGAATTTTTTCTCTGGTGAAAAAAATGGACAAAAATCTGTGTCAAATGGAAATGGCCAAAGAACGGAACTTTATTTGTTTATTGGAGGATAATTTTATTCAATAACGTTCTGTTGTGTGGTAGGCAGCATCTAAAGGGGAGTGAAACACAACGGTTTCTAATGGAATATTCAAATTTGTAACTCATTAAAAAATGATAACAGTTGAAGAAGATATTTCGGAGAAGTGATGTGAGGCGGCATATGGAAATCGATGTCAGGCTTCAAGAATGTGGCAATATGCAGACTTTGAGCGGTGCTCTATTGAAATGCTGGAGGAAGTGGTGGCGTGTGGGCTGGCTTTATAGGAAATACGGCAATAACTCAAAAGCGCCCATTGTTGTAGGCGATGACAGTACAAATTATTGTTGCAGAGACCAGTGGCTCGAGGGAAATTTGCATCTTTAGGTAGTCTCTTTTCAAGTTGTGTACTTGCAGAGAGGGAAAGGCAAACCTTGAACGATTTTTTTAAAGTTTTGCCCGTTTTTTTTAGATGCAAAGGTCGTGATCATTTTCCCGATTGAATTATTGGTCGATTATTGAACCAAAAAATGCGAAAAACTGGTTCGATTTCTAATTAATGTAAAACTGTAGACGTCTGCTTAGTTTTGGGTGAAAATATTGCGGTAGTAAACATTGAAAATATATCTCACTTTAAGTTGACAGCAATAGACGGGATCTTTGGGATTTATTTAAGCTGCATTTTATTTTGCGGGCAAGCAGTAGTTTGTAAAGCGTTAACTTGAGTCGGCTTTGTGAATTATTGATGGCGATTGGTAACTTTTGTATCCCTTTAAAATACTTGGACAGTGCCCGGCGATAGGCAGATTAGTTCTGCACTCAAGTTGTAGTCCGCTGGAAATATTTCCCCAAGAAGCTAGTTTCAAAGTTTACTAGTCCTGTTGTTTTGAAAAAGTTATATAGTTACTCGCAGTTGTCGAGTCTTTTTGATTATATTGTACTGCTTCCATGTTCGAGGTATAAATTCGCCAAGTTCCCGTGAACATCTGCTGTAGTTTTACTGATAGAATAGGTATAGGTTAGCGACCAGCACCTGTTTGGATTTGATATTTAAGTAAGCTCTCCTATAAGTCAAACTTGGTTTTCTATGTTGATTAGGTGAATAGTTTTTGGGGCGATGCTCAAAAATTTGACGCCTGGTCCAATATGAACATTATAGAGAACAAGAAACTTATCTCTTTTCCTTAAATAGTTAACTCTATCCAAAGACGCTGATCTAGGGATATTTGATAAGTAATCTTGTAATCTTGATACTTTAGAGCTGACTTTGACTCCAAGCAGGGTTAATATGGATTCCTTGGGATGGATGGGTTGTTTGTCCATTTTAATTTGTGGTTAAATTGGTGACCTGTGACTTGTAGCATACGCGTTCTTTTTATTATTTAATCGCATCGCTAATGCAATTATCTAAAAAAACAAGCAGCGTTCATTATTGAGTCTTTCACACTCAGTTTCGAGTACTGTTCCACCTCCGAATTGATTTTTTGGTTATAGCCTAGTACTTGTAGCACCTTGAATGGAGCCTATTTTGATAATCAATCCCTTCGAGCAAGAAGTGGTGGCAGCGAAATAGAGAGGGGGCAGGCACTTGTTTGAATTGAATCAGCGGTGACGTCTACATTTCGGTACTCCGGAGACCGAACTATTTATTGCTACCCCTGTAAAAAATCGACTATAGCTGCTTACGACTTCTATGAGAAAAGAAGACAGGAAGAACATGAACATGACCTGATTAGGAAACAATTTAAAATCACGATCGAATAAATTAAGAGATGCTATCCTAGAAACAATTTACGGAGTTACCAAAAAGCATGTCTTTGACAATCGATACTATGCACTAAAGTGAAATATCAATTTAAAAAAAACACATTTTAAAA
The DNA here is from genome assembly GCA_936431705.1 of Cheilosia pagana. Classification (NCBI taxonomy): domain Eukaryota; kingdom Metazoa; phylum Arthropoda; class Insecta; order Diptera; family Syrphidae; genus Cheilosia; species Cheilosia pagana. The sequence goes on along the minus strand of OW386166.1, from coordinate 13,009,138 downwards.
TCACAGTCTGCGTGCTGCGAAAAAAGCAATTTAGACGATGATGGACAACACTTCCTTCCACCTCATCAAGGCGCAGTGATTATGCAATATTCAAGCTAATGGCTAACAAAGCCGGTCTCACAATTCCTGAGGCATACAGCCTAAATGACTATGGAATGATTTGGTTCAAACTTTGGATTTGTTGTTTGTAGGCCTACAGTTGGTGGCCTTTTTTAATTTGCACTCAAAGCCCAATAGTACATCTCTTCTCTTCTTCTCTACATATAATAAAACTGGTGAATAAAAAATGCCTGACCGCGCATCACACAGAAACTACTGGACGGATTTTGATGAAACTTGGCATAGCGATTGCTTATGTTCTGGGTCGGGCTTTAGGATACTTTTTAACCCGGAATATAACTTGGTTTTTACAAAATAGGCAAAAAACCGGAATATGGAAAATTATGTTTATACAGGCCTAGCTCAGTAATAGCTTATCGGATAGAAAAATAAAAAAACAGGTGAATTTAGTAAACTTTCTCCTGAATATTTTAAGGTATAAAACATCCTCCTGCGTAGTCCTGAAGCTGAGCAATGTTCAAAACAATTATTCAAAACATCGCCCACAATCGTGTGTCAATGTCAAGTTGTTTCATTCGTGTTGCTTCTTTTCGCCGACATTTGAGGTGGGTACGAGGAAACAAATAACAGAACTCTGCGTAAATCTTTTTTGTGTAGACTTTTTAGTAGGAATTAAAATAACGTTTTTATTGTGTTTGTTTTTGCTTTATATTGCTTTTAGAAAGGTCCAAGGGAGGGAACATATTTATAAAAAAACGGAGGGTGAAGCAACAAGCAAGGCGAGCACGGGTCAGCTAGTCAGAAAAAAAGTTGTAATGTCAACAATTTTTTACTTTGGCCCAACAATTTTCGGACTTTAAAAGCACTTAAAATTCATAATTTGAGAATGCAAGTGTACGATTTGGTCAACAATTTAAATCGTATGGCCAAATACGGAAATATTTAAAATTTAAAGAGAGGAGATCTTGGTTCAAAAACAATAAGTGTAAAACTTTTAAAATCAAATAACTTCTTTAGAGGTGTTTATACTAACACTTTTTACACATGTTAAATATTAATAACATCTGTTTTGATTCTATAGTGATTTGATTTTACTTGAAATATATAGCACAACCATTTTCTTTATGGACTGATAATTTATTGTTTTTAAATTTGTTTAAGAATTTTTAAACTGGTGTAACAAGAACTTTATTTTTAAACTAATAATTGAATTTTTTTTCACTCAAAATCTAAAAACTGAAAATTCTTCGGATATCAAATTTTTTTTCTGAGTGTAACGGGAATTTCCATATAAAAGATTCAAATTAGTTTGATTTGTTCGAAAACGGCTGTAACGAACCGATTAAAAATGGAATAACAGTGCTTTTGAACATTTAACTTATCTCGAAAGAGGTGAATACTATTGTAACAAAAATTCAATCCTAAAGTAGTATGTTCATTTCTAACTTGAAACAAACTCAGATTTTCACTGTGTTATCGAACAATAGAATTTCGAAAAAGGAAATTTTGATGTGAAACATCTTATGGCGCGACTTGGGAGTAAAATCGATTCTTCTAAGACGGAAATGACCAAGCAGAAGTGCGTGACGGAAATTGGCCTGTCGCCATCACTATGCCGCCGCCTAAAACTCCTTAACCACTCAACCGATTTCAATGAAATTTTGTGGGTGAGTATGGTTGGTTGTAACTTGATGGATAGGATAGTTTTGGACCCGATAGGTGGCGCTGTTGTCGATCTTCTTAACCACTCAACCGATTTCAATGAAATTTTGTGGGTGGGTATGGTTGGTTGTAACTTGATGGGCACCCTGGAGGAACTGAAGAAGATAGGTTTTATACAGACACTAGACTACTGAATCAGTTGACGATATGAAAACAAAATGTAGGTAAACAAAAACTCTCGAAAAAGAAAACTTTGGATTGGATTGCGTTATGAAAACTTTTTAAATTAATGAACATAATTATCTACTGCGCTGTATTAAGATTAAAATATTATAAAGATTTGGTTTTTAAATTATATTTCTTAATGAAATTCAACTACATACAACACAGTTCAATTTAACATCCACATTTAGCGAGAGAAGTTTCACATCTGGCGTATGGTCACAAGCACGCTCTCTGTTTCTTAAAAATGTTGTTTTCTTCAGTTTATATGAAAACGGCTTTAACGATTTTGACTAAAATGCATACTTAGAGTAAAATTGATATTTTCAAAGTTATTGCCTCCTTAGTTTTCAATTCTAATTACCGAAAACGGTACTTTAAAAAAAAAACTTTTTATATCTCGAAAAACATTTTCGATTAAGATGCAAATTTAAAAATCAATTACATCTTACTTAAATCATGAACAATACTTTTTTATCAGTTTTAAGCTAAATATTTAAGCAAGAGTATTATTCGAACAAATTCGAACAGAAAACCTTTTAAATAGATCTTGCGGAAAAAATGCCTATAACTGCTGCTCCAACTTTAACAAAAACTCACATTATTAGTTAGTTAGTTAGTTAGAACGACAAAGTTTCGTGCGACCCAGTCGTGCACTTTCATAAAATACTTTTAAAAGTCTTGGACGAGTCTTTGTACGAAAATCGGACGTTTCTAACGTATTGAATGGATATAGGTAGTGATAAGTTTAACTGAAATAATGAGTTAAGACCGCCTCATATGATTTAAACCATTTATGGGCTAACATAGTTTTTAACTCAATTTTCGGAATCATTTATTTCGATGTCGTTCCCGTTCGCGAAGTAAAGGGTCCTCCCCATCTTTAAATTAAAATAAAACAATGTGTGTGTGAGATATTATCGAAATTCTTATTCATTTGAAAGGCCTATCGATGCCATTATAAACGGACATATGACATCGTTCAAATTTCCACCACGGCATCCCTGGGTGGCGCGCATCCGAAATGTCAAATTTTCCATGACTCTTTCGAATAAATTAGGCTGAATTTGACCGATGGCATGGTTTATGTTGGCTTTGACCGTCGCTGTGGTTCGTAGCTTATTCGCATAGACTTGCGACTTCAGAAAACCCCACAAGAAAAAGTCTACCGGGAAAAAAATTGAATCAAATTGAACGATCTCGGTGCCCAGTTTATATCCCCACCATGTGAGGTGAGGTCCTCGAATCGCTCGTGCACAATCTCAAATAACCTGTGTGGTACGTAGCACCGTCTTGTTGAAACTATATATAGTTGGTGTCCATATCATCTAGGTTACTTAATTTAAAAGAAGTTGGTAACCATCGACATCTAGACGGTGATGGAATTTTTAAAGAAATACGGATCGATAATGCCGCCAGCCCAAAATCCATACCAAACAGTGACTTTTTCGGGATGCATTGGACGCTCTTGGACCTCATGTGGATTGGTATCGTCCCGAATTCGACAAATTTTGTTTGTTGACGTATCCATTCATCTAGGGAGTTCCCGTACTTCCGTGGCGGTGATCTGTTAGTAAAATTACCCTTTTTCGGTATAAAAGAAGTACCAACTCGACCGAAAGCATTAACTTCGATGTCCATTGTTGGATGAAACTGCACTCCGATTCACAAGTCTTATTTAATTTTATTAATCATTTTTGTGAAAATGGAAATGGCTGCTTTTACAAATATGGTCACAAAACTGCTTCTAAAGGCTGCGAAGAACTTTCTTCCAACCTTTGAGTGAAAGTTTCTGTTAATAATCCATTCAGAAACGTTCCATTCTCTTCTTTAATTTTTTTCAATAAGTTACTGCCACCCAATGTCAATAAAACTGTCAAAATTGTAGAAATCCCGGCCAAAAAAAAAATTCCACTCATCTGCCAATTCGTCACAGCTTGTGAATTGGCTTTGCGAAAATCCCACTAAGCCACTGACACAATTTCAAAAAGGCCGTCTCTCAACGACACACCGGAATTCATTCATCATTATTTTAACCAACGACAGTTTGTCTAATTTGTCAGCCTACAGTGGTAGGGCAATGAGATTCTTATCAAATTTAAGAAGAACAACAAAAGACCAAACACGATGACACAGACGCCTAGTTTGATAATTGTCAAAATTCCCAGGGAAGATATCTCTATTTGTGTTCCCTCAAATTGTGGCGCACATTTTCACGTGCAAAACCATAACCGTGCCTAATGGCTCACCATTAGATGATAGATGGTAGATGTGGTTGTTTTTTGTTTGAAGAAGTATCTTCTCGTTAGATGGTATCTGTGATTATTTATTTATCTGTATTTATAAAACAAGACGAGAAATAATTGTTCTTTCTTTTTTGTTTTCATTTTGCAGATCAATTCGGAGCAACCGCTTGGATGATCCTCGCGGTTCGCATCGTACGCGATCCATTATCATGTATGGCCGCAGTGAGTTGGCCAGCACGGCGGGCGAGAGTGCTAGATCAATTCTATTGGAGGAGCCAAGTGAACCAAAGGCTATAACCGAGACAATGAAGAAGGACGTTCGACGAATCAGTAACAGTGTGCAAGCACAAATTGAACGGATGTTTACAGACGTGGCCAAGGATGCCACGTGTAGTTTTGCTGTCACCTGCCTTGGATCGCTACCACTGAAGGATAAAGTGACAAGCTTGCAGGGTTTGCAGGAGCCGCTTAGGAAGTTGTATTTGGCTGAAATTGCCAAAGATGTAAGTTATTTGAGGGGGAATGGGAGGGACTTTTGTAGAACTGTAGGAAAATGTAGTAGAACAGAAATGAGTTCTATAAGTTGCTTGGAAGGACATGTAAATTGTTTATTTAGTATAAGTGTGTGATATTAATTTAGCTGAGTTGTAAAAAGTCAATTATGTACTGATTTTCGGATTGGATTAAGCTGTAGCATACCTACTTCCCGAGTAGAGTTTTAGTTCCAATTTTAGACTTTGATTTAGAGAGGAGACACGACGTTGATAAAACTTAAATCCTTACAAAAGAATACAGGCTCTCTCCAGCACTTTTTGGAAATAGAAAATCGGACAGCGGACAGCCGCAAAGCTTTGAACAACAGAACTCAAAATTTTGATGGGCCGGCTTATTGCAACAATTTTTTTTATCATGACTCCAGGCTCGTTTTAGCTTACTGAATGTGAACTTGATTTGCATTTCTTCATTTTGTAAAATATTTTTTAAGTATTCAAATCACAAACGCCCCCTAAAAGAGGGCGTGTTCTAATAAAAAATCTTTGGGCGAATTGTTAAAAAGGGCAGCTTTATATATTTTGTCTGATAAAACAAATTGAAAGATATGTATGTAGCAAAAGTTCGAGATAGCTATAGTTTCCTTTCTAATAACCCAAGAAAAAAGAGGGTAAGGCTGGATTAAGTTAGTTTTTGGAAGTTTGTGAGGGAGGGTTTCACAGAACACTAAGGCACCTAAACGGGACCTTCGAAAAATCTGCTAAATCTTCACCCTCAGAACCTAAACCAAATCGCCCATTCAGAATCCAAATATGGTCTCTATTTGTTTGACAAACCCACCTCCTCTAAATTGCCATCCAAGGTACTTCTTTCAACTCCTTCAACTTGACATTGTAATCGGTAAACCGCTCTTCCTCGATAGGCAATGTCCAAAATTAGAATTCTTGGCCCTTGCGAGTTTCACTTTTTAATCAAGCTAGAAGATTATGTTAAATAAAATGAAGGAGGGCTTTTTAAAAATTAAAATTCGTCCCAAGACTATTTAGCCGAAAAGGGTAACAATAACTATATTTAGCGAATTTTCCCAAGACAGCCAATTGGCCAGTAACAACCTTGACCTATGCCCACCTTAAATCTAGCAAATTGTTATATAATAAATTTTTAATAGTTTGTTGTTGTAACCTCTTCAAATACAACAAGCAATGCTGAGAGCTAACAGCAATGTTTTGATCTGAACATAATAGCCAATAGAATATGGTGACATGAATATAAATCAGATCAAATGATAAAATCAAAAGCCTTCACTACACTTTAAAATAAAAGATGGAATTTTAGACATCTTTGTCATAGGTTTGACGGTAGTCCCTTGTTGCAGGCAAAACGATGTTCACACACATAAATACAAATGCAACTGGAAGAGAAACGTCGAGAAACGGAAAGGGAACGCTCTTTTGGTATCCTAAATCAGGCAAGGGTAGGCCTAGGCATGTCACAAAGTTGCAATGTATAAGACTGCAAAGGTTGAGAAAAGTATGGTTAGACAGTCTTTGTTCCTTAATTATAAAATTTCGTGTGAAAATTGCAGTTTAGTGGAGTACATTTCAGAATATTTGCCCTGTGAATCGCAAGTACATTAGAACAGTCCAGTGCAATATGCAAAGTATAGCAAACTTCATTTGGGCGGGTGCAACAAATGTCAAGTAGAAATAAAACAAATTATTTAAAAGTCGGTAAAACAGGCCATTTGTTTTGGCTGTTATTTTATTTTGTAGACGAATGGAATGAACGAACAATTTAATGCCGGTTCGAAAGGCTGAATTGAGAAGCTCTTTCTGGACTGTTATACTTTGTCAGATGTTCGCGAGAGGTGAAAAAACCTTCGCGCAGTGAAAAAACCTTCAGATGTAGTTCATTTTTTTGAGGGAATCGAACCAAAGACTCTCCGATCAGTAGTCCACCACAGTAATCACTGTTCTGAGCGTATAAATATAACATTTTTTTTAAATAAATTAAACCAAAAAAAAAATAATATATATTTACAATATGTTACGTATGCCTTTTACTAGAAAGATCAAACATTCCCATTATTTATTAAATACGAACTCAATCATGTAACTGTCTCGGCAGGTTTCCCAGTAGCGCATCCTGTAAACCTAATTTTTCAAGTAAATCAAAAATTCCTCAGACAATGATCGCTTTAAAGGTATTAATCGATTCTGGGTTATCCACATAGCAACAATCTTAAAGGCTATGATGAGGCCATGCTTAGCAACGCAGCGACCGAAGGGTGATAGCACGATAACCAAATATTGGCGCCCAAAAGGTCGATTGTTTTAGAGGGTGTGCGGCATAACGCGCCATCCTGCAAAGCCCAAAGATCCTACAAACATTAGCAAGTAGACTGACTGACTGACTTTTTCAACTTTTGTTTCGATGTAGTTCATAATTTAGTCTAAATTTTTAGAAATAATAAGTTAGGAAATAGTTAGATTGGAGTCAGCGCTGACTTAGTCAAATCTGAAGTGGCATCAGTCCGTGAACTCCGATCAGTTAAAGTTCGCGACCGAATCGGCGGTCCTATCAGCTGCATTTTTATTCTTGTGCTCTGTAGCTACATTCTCGTTACAAGCAAGCCAGTCTCACGAACTTTTTGCACAAACCTGAGTTCAGCACGCTTCACAAAATCTTTCTTTTCCATAAACGCACTGTTTGGGTCACACAGCACTCCCCTTTGAAATTAGTTTGCAATATTCCCCAGCGATTTTCAAGCGTTAAGCGATTCATTTCATTTTCCTTGGGTATAATTCTCATTGAAAGAGAAAGAGAGATGAATAGAACTGTCACCTGTCAGCGTCAAAATGACAGCTGGCTGACTTGATGTGTCTTAGTTTTGATTGAACTAGATGGACCACATGAACAGCTGTTTCAGTTGAAGTTTAGTCCCGACGAATCAAGTCAAGAAATTCGTGACTTCGCAATAAGTTGACAGTTCGTATTATATGGTGGACGTTACTGGGAAAGCTAGTTTTTGCGTCCAGGTCGACTTGAGATATCTAGATTTTGGAATGTGCCTAACCCGAAACTCGAATCTGAATAATCATCTCGTGGACCGTGGACGCATTTATTTTCTATAGGGATATGAAAATTTCATCTAAGTTTGACCGATTTTAAAATTTATTTAACAATAGAGAATCAAATCAACCAAAAGCCACCCGGGTCGGTGATTTACTTACTACTGCCCACTGCCATATTTCGTGTCCAGTTGGCGTCATTAAAATAATTACTTATTCATTGGCACACTATTAAATGGAAATTTCTCTTTTTGCCTCACCATTCGAAGAAATTCTTATTTAGCAATTAAAATCGTCCCGTAATTTATTCAATTATACGTATTTCTTCTTCTGTCTGAGCAGAGTCTTTGTTTTGACGTTTGCCATTCGGCCCAAGACGGAAAATATTTTATTTATGAACCGCAGTTGATTATGCCACCAAAAGTTAATCACACCAATATGAGGCACATGTGCATTGTGTGTTGTGTGTACCTGTTACATGCAACATCGATAGCTATGTAACCAGAGAGTAAAGCCCGCGTAATTTCCCTTTCAAGCTGAATAACAAAAAAAAAATGCTGAGCAAAGTAAATACAGTCTTCACGCGATGTAAACGATGTTAAATAAATTTAACTCCGGCCAGGCTTTGTCTATCGCTAAAGCGGATGCTAAACCAAGAAACCTCCTGTAGTGTTTTTTTTTGTTTCTGTTATAAAACATCCCTCCCCATGTCGGAGTCCAACAGAGCAACTGGATCAATGGCCAATGTGTAATTTAGCCAGCGCTAATTAGCTGAGGCACGCAAGGTAAATGAGGCTTGCAAGCTGGGTGTATGAATTTTGCAATTCAAATGGTGTCGTGTGGGACTTGGATTTCAATTTCGATGGGAATCGCACTCCGCCATTCTTATCTGGGGTAGGGGTTGGACTGCTTTGATTTAATCAGAAGGAACTTGTGCAATCAGTCTTCGAATGCTTTACACATCACTTTGACTCAAGCGAAACTAAAATGCTCGTGTTAAGTGGCAGCTTGGATAAATCAAGTTTTTCTCTTCTTCTTGTTGTTGGTGGTAGTTGTTGAGTCTTGTGTCAGCTAGCTAAACAATCTAGTTTTGGCCAACATGTTACGATTGAGCTATTGGATTAACATTTTATTAATTGCATCGTTTGTTGAGGTGCAAGCTGGTTTTTTTTCGATAAGTTGCGGTCCAATCATGTGGGTTTCTTTTTTTGTCGATCGAGTTTTTAGCGTTTTAACCGCGTGAATCAAAAGAGTTGTGCGAGAGAGAGTCGTGCAAATGGAATCGCATATCAACAGCTATAGCGGAGCAAATAGTTTCGCCATGGGGCGCCCGATTGCTCCTCAGCGTAAACAGTTTAAATGGTCTTCGATGAGGACACACCACGAAGATGGATTCATCAACGAATTGAACTGTAATACTGGAAACGTGCACTCTCTATTCGAAGATTGGTATACGTTCGGGTATAGAAAACAAGAGACTTGCGGTAACCGCTGAAAATTATTGGAAGCCAAAGTCGTGGAGGTTGATGTCGGTCAGCGATCTTTCAGCGGTAGAAATAATGACCAGCAGGGGTGCACCTAACGTGTTATGGAATTTGTTGCTTCAAAAGACTCATATGCGAATTTAGGGCAGTACGCTTTTGATAAAGTAACCCGATGGTCCGGTTCCTTAGGAGCTAAAAGATGGAAGATGGAAGATAGAAGATGGAAGATAGAAGATAGAAGATAGGAGATAGAAGATAGAAGATAGAAGATAGAAGATAGAAGGTAGAAGATAGAAGATAGAAGATAGAAGATAGAAGATAGAAGATAGAAGATAGAAGATAGAAGATAGAAGATAGAAGATAGAAGATAGAAGATAGAAGATAGAAGATAGAAGATAGAAGATAGAAGATAGAAGATAGAAGATAGAAGATAGAAGATAGAAGATAGAAGATAGAAGATAGAAGATAGAAGATAGAAGATAGAAGATAGAAGATAGAAGATAGAAGATAGAAGATAGAAGATAGAAGATAGAAGATAGAAGATAGAAGATAGAAGATAGAAGATAGAAGATGGAAGATGGAAGATGGAAGATGGAAGATGGAAGATAGAAGATGGAAGATGGAAGATGGAAGATGGAAGATGGAAGATAGAAGTAGAAGATAGAAGATAGAAGATAGAAGATAGAAGATAGAAGATAGAAGATAGAAGATAGAAGATAGAAGATAGAAGATGGAAGATGGAAGATGGAAGATGGAAGATAGAAGATGGAAGATGGAAGATGGAAGATGGAAGATGGAAGATAGAAGTAGAAGATAGAAGATAGAAGATAGAAGATAGAAGATAGAAGATAGAAGATAGAAGATAGAAGATAGAAGATGGAAGATGGAAGATGGAAGATGGAAGATGGAAGATAGAAGATGGAAGATGGAAGATGGAAGATGGAAGATGGAAGATAGAAGTAGAAGATAGAAGATAGAAGATAGAAGATAGAAGATAGAAGATAGAAGATAGAAGATGGAAGATGGAAGATGGAAGATGGAAGATGGAAGATAGAAGATGGAAGATGGAAGATGGAAGATGGAAGATGGAAGATAGAAGTAGAAGATAGAAGATAGAAGATAGAAGATAGAAGATAGAAGATAGAAGATAGAAGATAGAAGATAGAAGATAGAAGATGGAAGATGGAAGATGGAAGATGGAAGATAGAAGATGGAAGATGGAAGATGGAAGATGGAAGATGGAAGATGGAAGATAGAAGTAGAAGATGGAAGATAGAAGATAGAAGATAGGAGATAGAAGATAGAAGATAGAAGATAGAAGATAGAAGATAGAAGATAGAAGATAGAAGATAGAAGATAGAAGATAGAAGATAGAAGATAGAAGATGGAAGATGGAAGATGGAAGATGGAAGATGGAAGATGGAAGATAGAAGATGGAAGATGGAAGATGGAAGATGGAAGATGGAAGATGGAAGATAGAAGTAGAACATAGAAGATAGAAGATAGAAGATAGAAGATAGAAACAGAAAATACAAGATACAACAAGTTAAAGGGTAGAAGATAGAAGACAGTTAAAATATGCGTTACCCTTTTTACAGAAATCGAATTCCGGATTCTTGGACATCTGCGCAACGGGACTCCGAGTGAAAACCGGCAGCAACAATGACGCGCACATTACGCCGTTCCACAACATTGCAGTTTGGTCGGCTGTGAAGTTCGTCGTCTCCGAGAAGGAGGGTGGTGCTGCTTTCCTGCCGCTCATAACCGATCCAGAGAATATTGACAAGTCCACTTTGTTCCAGCCTTTGTCGTAAGTTTCTCCAGCCTATCCCATTAAGTACATATCTCAGTCATCTTTTTTTAAGCTCCTCCGATCAGCGGAAGATCGCCTCCAGCCTTCACGCACCGATCTTCGCGGTTGTGATGCGTTCAGCCGGTGTCCCGAAGGTTCTCGAATGCCATGGTTTCGTTTGCAAGAGCACCGAAGATGCGATTGTCATCGCTGCCACTCTCTATCAGAGCCTCATGGCCCATGTGAGTTCGAGCACCCGCCGCAACACCAAGCGGCGCCCACCACGCAATCAAAATGGCGTCAGCTGTATCAGCATCGCCAGCAGTTCAGCGATGACGGGCTCCAATTATATGACTCGCTCAGCGGCCGCTAGTGTATCCGTGGGTCGAAAGAATTCCGTGCGAAGCTCCCACCGCGGAGGACCGCCAGTGCCATCGAGAACGGGACGAAAAAAGCGCAGCACCCCTGGTAGCTCGCTAAACGTGAGCACCGACATGATCAACGAGAGCGTGGAGACCACAACGGAGGAACGTAAACGCAAGTCACACAAAACAAAGCGCGCCCCACCCATACCCACAACATCGAACGCAACACAAAAGGAAACCATCAGCAGTAGGATATCGCAAAAGGACACAAATCTAAACCAACATCGGTCGAATTCGGAAAACTCCGACCTTTGCGATTCATCGTATTCCGGTTCGAAGAACTGCCGAGGCGGCTGCGGCAGTAGTAACGTCGGTGTTGATGGTGATATTGTAGAACGGCGCAGCAATAGACACTCCAGCCATGCAACCGACAGTATCTACCGGACGAATACGGGCACGGCTAACCGCAATTTCGAGACAAACGGCGACATCCTGACTCGAGTGGCAATACCTAGATCCGGTAGCTTCCTTAATACGGGAGGGCTTACACGGTATAAATCTCGTGCTGCTCGCCGTCATTCGGGCGGTAAAATTGGCGGAGGTGGCGGGTGAGTTGTGTCACATCCCAATCATCCATTTCTATATGAGCAATTTTTGTTTAACCATTTAGATCACCTCTGGGATTCAGCGAACTCTTCAACGAGTTTAGATTGCACGAGAATCTTCATTCATTGGATGACATTTTGAATGCCATAATCGATGCGGACGGGATGTCGTTTAACGACTTGAAGCCCATTTACAAGGAGTTTCTGCTCAAGTTGGCCGTTACCCTGACCAAGGATGAGCTGTATCAGCGATCGAAGAATATCATGCGACGGCAAAAGAAGAAGAAGTTGAAGCGGAGAAATAGCACTAGCTCGCAGGTGAGTTTGAAATAGACCTCTCTAGTCTCTATGTATCCCGAAGGGGTCACAAATGGTTCCGAATCTCTGGGATGATCCCTGATGATCGTCACCCATCCACCTTTTGTCTATTTTGAAAGCAAACGGTCAAACTTCAAACATTATTTCAGATGACTGGTGGTTTTCACGAACTGGGACACCCTTTGACCATGCCCCTCTTTAGAGGGTGTCTAATTTGATAGTTGTACAAGCACTCATGTACTTTGACATCATTGGACCAACCGGATTTACTTATTTCAGTGATCTACTGATCCAATTTACAAACTTAATTTTTGTTGGACACCTAAAACTGCTTTCAAACTTCGTTTGACCCCCCTCAATGGGGGTCATTTCGAAAGAGAATGCGTCAAATCGCAACAGTCGATACGATACTGCTGGAATTCATGTTTTATGGACCGAACGCATTTGCTTCTTTCCTTCCCATTTTTGTGGGGGAGGGGGGGTCACTTTAAAAATTCCTCAAAAACTCATCCCAAATTCTCTACATCTACAATTTTACCGTCATTTCAACATATTTTCCACGTATAGAAACAGTTTCCTAAAAACTCAATTGTCAAAAACTCGTGAGCTATTGTGTGCCCCCCTGAAAAGGGGGCTATGTTATTGGAAAATGCCTGCTAGCTTATCGAACACAAATTTGTGTACATTCAATGAAGATCGTTACAACCTTCTTAAAGCTTCAGACTCCGCAGATGAACTGTCACTTGAAATTTTAACTACCCCACCACCCGTACATCTTCTCACCCCATATTTTGATATACCTTTGCAGAAGAAGCCGAAGACGTTGTTTTTTGGTGCAAGAGGCCTCAAAAAGGTTTTTCAGCTAGGCCAGTTTCGCGCGTGCCGCGGAAAACCTCCGAAACCGCCTCGGAATAAAGATATCAAACACTGTGTCTCGCCTCCGCCACCGATTGCAACGAAACCTCAGTCGACAACGGTAACAAAGGGTACACCATCCCATACGCAACAACAGATGCACCACAATCGGAGTCGCGTGGCCACCAGCGGATCAGATGTATCTGTCATCCGGAACGAGCATGCCTTCAATGGCATCAACAGAAACAGCTCAAGTGGGTGAGTGTGCAAAAAAACAATCCACCCACTGATTCGATGGAGGACTTTGAAGGACGTCTAACATTACACAGCCCATCTAATTGTGTTCTCTTCTTCTTCTAGATACGTATCGTGTTCGGAGTGCAGCTACGACTCGGAAGCATGCACCTGTGTGTCTGCAGATCGATGCTACTGCAGCCTGGGCGCCGATCACAATCAACTACGAGATAAACTGCGCAAAAATAGCTCACAAACCATCGCCAGCGGCACGTACACCAAAGCGCACCGCGCACACTCCAAGAACTGCAACATGAAGCCGCCATCGCAGGGGATGCCCTCAATTAACAGGCAATCGTTGATATCCTGCAAGTCGGAGGACAAGTGCTACTGCTCTATGGTGGAGACGACCAATGGCGACGAGGAGACCACACACTCGGAGACCACAACCTGGTGCGACACTGACAGCTGTGTCAGCGCCAGCAAGTGCTACTGTCAGCGTCCGCATCGGCGACGCGATAGCTCCCAAACAAAAGCAACGAAACTGGGCCACGCAACTGGACAGCAACGCAAATCGCGCGATAAGCTAGCCCTGGACTATGAGTTGTTTACGATCGGCGGCAATGGCAAATCGGTGCAGCCTCACGAGGCGCTGAGCGTCAAGAAGAGCGTTGAGGCGGCGGCCCTCTTCGCCGATGTCCGACTCAGTCAAACGACCGACATCAAGAGCTTGTGTGGCTCCAAAACACCGACGAACTCATCGGTTGCCACTGCCGGCCGAAGGCATTCGAGGCGGCGCGACTCATCGGCCAGCTCAATCGATCGACACAAGCAACGAACACCGGGATCGATAACGTCATCGGGTGTTCGCAGCTCATCATCACAGAAGTCATACTCCGCCGATGATCTGCTCACGAAGTTGAGCGAGATCGAGAAAAGTGCCAGCGCCGGTGGTGGGAGTGGCTCCTTCAATGTCAGCGATAAGATGAAAGATCACTCTATGGCGGGGCATTATCAGTCGATGCGTGCGGTCAGCGCCTCGCTGGAAGACACACTTGGGTATTTGCCATGACGTGGCTCGGCATGATCCACCAGTGCTACTGTACAGAGATGATTAGAGTTAAAGACCGAAGACATTTTCTCCTCAGCCATGTAGGACGGCATTCTTTTCAACTTCTAGTGGTGACGAAGGGGGTCGGCTCGCAAACCATGGCACCAGAAACCAGAGGAAGAAACGTATTCCACCTTAGACAGTATCCACCGCTAATGATGGAGGCACAGTAACGTTTTGATGTATACTACTTGTACTCGTTTTTTTTCTCTTTAGTTTTATTTAGTGATTGCTATTATTGTTATAGTCGATAATTATTTCAAATTTAATTGACGTTGCAAGGTTGTTTTTGTTTTGCATTCGATTTGTTGGCAGCCTGTGGCGGCGGAGTGTCGTCAAGTAGGTTTATCGATGTAGAAAGTAAGTATTAAGCGATTAGCGTAGAGTAGATTGGTTCGATTTATCATTTGCATGACATTAATGGTCTGCACAGGATTGCAGACAGCTTCCAGCTGGAGGTGAATGTAATGAAACAAATCTGCTGCAACAACTTTTATGCGAGACAAAAACACTATTATTGTAATTGGATACTGATTTTTAACTTCTTTGTTTTAATTTGCATTTAATTGGGGAAAATCTTCTTGGTAGTGGAATTATTGATACATAGATACATATAATAATGAAGCCATTGTGACTGTATGTCTTTAATTATTAATAATAATAATTAATAATTAATTTAATCAAAGTAGGTATAAGATGAGTGGAATATTATTTAAAAGGAAAAATGTGCAATAGAATTACTTATATACCATTGCGAATTGTGTAAACATTAACGTGCAATATTTATTAAACAAAAAGACAATTACTTTCAAATAAAATATATATTTATATTTATTTCTTATTTAAAACTTTAATGCATTCCTTTCTAGGTTAATAATTTGTGCAATGCTATTTTACTATTTTATTATTATTACAAACAATAAGAATTTAATCGTAATAAAAGACAAATTAATAAACAAATTTTAGTGGTTTACTATCAGTGCATTTAAATTGATTATAGGTCGCAATAGTTATTTTTACATAAATGTATAAAATGTCGCAATTGTTAGTTTGTAAACTTAACAGCAACATTAAGAAATATTTTTAATGCTTTGCCTTTAGAAGTAGGTATTATTTATTTAAATAGACTAAAGACTGCGGTCCACGCTTATGGTAGGTAACTCTGGACACAGTACACAAATCTAAGCTGTGGGCAATGTGAACAAGCAAAAATGGCGGATTACTGTGACTGCCTGCTTTATTAGTACCATATAAATTTTCAAGCATTGTCCATATTGTTCAAATAAAGGATTGAGAGGCATTAAGAGAAACATAGGCACTTTTATTAAAATCTTTTAAACAAACTTGAGCAGTTTTCACAGTTTCTTTGACACAAAACACCACTGGTAGCACATTTTATTTGCTTTTGGGGACGAGTTTCTATATTATAGTTTTTTTCCAATTGTTTACACAACACAAAACTTATATATTTAGCTAAACGAATAATGAAATGGAGCCCGTGTTCACGAGAGAAACTGAGAAAATTAATTGTAAACAATGTTTTCAGTCACAATTGGCCATTTTGACAGATGCGCAGACCGTTACCAAAGTTATTGTCCTGAGTATTATTACCTTTATGCATGTACCTTCACTCTGAATCCCTTCTAGCATTTTATAGAAAAAAATTTAACTAAAGTCCGCTTTTTGTCTCTGTTGTGAATTATTAATTTACGATTTTGAACTCTAATTGATTGAACGGTCCTTTATTTATTTTAGGGCGAACACTTTTTGGGCTGTCAGCTGTCACTTTAATTTTAAATGAATGTCAACATACATAACTTGACGATAATTCCTACAACGTAAACAAGATGGCCAACTAAAACACTAAAACAGTTAGACGCATATTTAGTTTTTGACATCCGTTAAATCTATTCCGTGTTAGAAATGCTTGATGTTGTGAATGCACCATGAGAATCAATCATCTGAAGTCTACAACGTAAATTGATTCACAATAGAAAATAAAATTCTGCAATAACATAAGTGTTTTTCGAAAGTATTAAATAATTCATCGAAATCATTCGAAATCTTGTACGAAAAGGACTACGTACCTACACGAAAAGAAAATAATATCTAATTTCAACGATTTGTGGATTTTTTAATACGATATTTACGGTTTTAAAAGGAAAAAACGACGTTGAAAATACTCTACGATTCGTTAGAAAATATACAATTCCTAAAATCTGGAACGAATTTAAGGTTAATTCGAGAAAGTAGAGATAACCAGTCAATAGGACCATCAGTAGGGCATCGGATTTGACTAACCCAGGCTTAACTTTTGCAGAATGAATGTTGAGGGTGAAAAGCCTTTTTAGCAAGTCAGAACCTTTACCAAGTACTTACCTACCTAATATTATAAAATGTTGTGTATTCAAACTGCCATCTTCTAAATTCAGTACAATTTGAAAACCTCATTTTTCACCCCTCATGGGTAGGTATGTCATTTATACATATCTGTAGGTGGTTTTACAAAGGGTTTTCCAATAAGATGTGTTATTTTGATATTTAAAGAAAAATGCCATTTTTTTGAGATAAATGATCGGATATTTATTTCATAATAAAGAGGAAGGTCGTTAATAATGAAAAACAACTTCAGCCAAATGGCCACCACGACCACGCTTACAGTACCATATCCTTTTCATAAATTTTTCCATAGCGAAATCGCAAAGTGGCTGGTCTATGGCCTCGATAGACTCACGAATTCCATCTTTGAGGTCTTGAATCGACGCTGGGCTGTCGGCGTAGACCTTATCTTCACGTGACCCCAAAGGAAGAAGTCGCAACTCGCAAGGTGTTAAATCACAAGATCTCGGTGGCCAATTGTGATCACCTCTTCGAGAGATAACACGGTCCGGAAAATGTTCCCGTAAAAGATCAATGGTTTCGTTGCTTGTGTGGCACGTAGTGCCGTCTTGTTGAAAGTAAACGTTAAGACCCAAGTCTTTATGCAAAATACGGTGTAATGACGTTTGTGGAATGTCCAATTCCAAAGAACGACGAGGAATGGACAAACCGGGGTTTTCTCCAACACTTTGGGCTACAGTAACAATATTCTCAGTTTTTCTTGAGCGACGTGCACTGGTTTTATTCTTCTCCATCACTAACTTGTCCCAACAGCTCGAATTTTTCCACCAAATTCTGTTTTGCTGTCCGACAAGGTGCTTCACGACGACCCAAGAATGCTTTAGTTTTGCGAACTGTGACTGCAAAATTTTCACCATTTTTGTAGTGAATTTTTATAATTTCAGTGCGTTTCATTTTTAGTACCTAATGGCGTAGTTTCTTCTTGTCAAATGTCAAAAAATATCAGCTTCAAAAGTGACAGCTACCGAAATAGCGGGCTATTCAAAATAACACCTCTAATTGGAAAACCCTTTACGAAGTTTTTAAAAAGAAAAGATATTTACAATTTTGGCAATATAATAAACATTTGGTCTCGTTTTTAATATTCAAAAAGTTTAAAAAAAATTGTTCCCTAAACAATCCTCCCAGATTTTTGCCCACATTGGGTCGTAAATCGTAATGTCGTAAGAATAAAACGTAGAATTTGCTTTTACTCAAGAGAAATGTCAAAATCGAAGCATTTGCTACGTTTCGTATAAATAAAAATTTGAGTATCTAAGTTCCAACTTTTTACATGTTCGAAAAGCAGCGGACTGACCTTCTGAGTCTGGTCTCTGGTATTTAGTTGACTCAGACCTTTTGCTAAATATTTTGTACGCAACTTTTTAACATAAAACAATTTAAGAATTGCGATGTTTTGCTTATAAATATGTTAAAATAAGTTTTGTTCGTGCAGGAAAACCAAACAAAACATGGATGCAATAAGTTTTCACGTTATTCCTGTTTTACCTATTGTCCTCTTAGTCTTTTATTTTTTATTTATTTCTTTTCCATTTTTCTTTTTAATTTTTTTCACTTTTGATAATTTCCCCACAAAAATTTGAAAATAGATTTAAAATAAACAAACCACAGGACAGTGTCACTTGTCAAGTTTGACAGAAATTGCAAGGCAAGTACACGTACAGTGAAGTTAGCTAATTTCGAATTCACTTTTTAAGCAAACTAGATTTTTGTTCATACCGATTCAAAGCATTTGCTAAGGGCTTTTACTTTGCTTAAACATTTTAAATAAATAAATAAATATTTTGGCGCGACAGGTCTATGGGACCCAAGGCCTAGCTTCTCGCAACCATTCGCTTTGTGTGGGTTTTAAATTTCTGGGACGAATGGAAGGGATCTACAATTTTACGCCGAGTCCAAACGGCTAATTGAGAAGCTCATTCATGACAGTTTTACTCTCGGATGTTTGTCAGACGTTCGCGAGAGGTGGCGCAGTGGAAAAAAACCTTAAGATGTAATTTGGCCCTCTCGGGATTCGAACCTGAGCCCCTCGCTTAGCAGCCCAACACACTAGCACTAAGCCACTGCGCCACAAACATTTTGCTCAAAGTAAATGCTAGTAAAAATTCATACGACCCATTTTGACTTGACAATTGACCTTTAAAAATATAATAATTGTGGGAAATGATGACGAACAATATTATTTACGCATGCCGATGCAGCATGCACCTGCATTGCTAGCTAGGCTACACGCTACACTGCAGCAAAGCAAATCCGATAGCGCGACTCTGCCCCGCTCCGCTGGTCCTTTTTGGGCATTTGTCGATTCGTTTTCGGTTGCGTTGCACTTGTCCTGGGGTTGAATTACCGCATCCGTGATCGAGCAATACGTGACTGAATTTGTTATTGTTTTGCATGTAAAATCAACAGAATTCAGTGACGTAGCTCGATCACGGGTGCGGTAATTCGACCCCTGTTTTGTCCGTCCTGTCCGATGCACTACTCTGCTTCCAATTTCCAAATCCTGTCACAAAACACTTGACTGTTGACATAACTTGAAATTGGCACTTTGGCAGTTAGCAGGCACATATGCACAGCGAAATCTTCTTTCCCATTTTAGATAGGAGGACAAATTACATGCATCCTGTGACCTGTGCTTGTTCCAAACTTCTTCTATTTATATGTATTAATATCTAATTTAATAATTTTAATTTGGCCCCCGAGGAAATTAAATTCTCTTTTGATGGGCCATTCCAAACAATTTGTATCAAGCTCTCAATGAGAGTACGATACCGAAGTAAACCAACGCAAGAAGCGAGGTACTTCTAAGTGTACTGTTACTCGAAATCTCTGCTGTATTCCTATGCATTTGCTGCTAAAATTGAGTGTGAACTGTATTGGCAAACAAATTTTGGTGGTTGATAAAATACCAAGCTATACAAAATTGTATTCCATTGAGGTGTACGATAAAAATACATTGCCCAATGGCACTAAGAATTAAGATACAAGAACAAGACAAAAAAGTAAACAAGGAAGAGCGCAGAGGCACAACGTCCCTTGATTTATTTTTGTTTTCTTTTATTTTGCTTGTGGTTGGCGTCGGCGAGTTGTGCTGTAGAGTGTTGGGGCTAGAGGGGTAGGTATTTTCTGCGGTATCTTTACGTAAGGCGAATCGTGAGATGTGAAGTGCAAGTGATGGTGATGCTGTTTGCTGTTCATATTTTAAGAAGTTGGCAGCAAGCGAATGATAAAAATTACATTGATAAGCACTTTGGCCAACATGTGCACAGGCAGATTGCACATGCCAATTCTACAACTCAATGAAATACTATAATTTCATTCATACTTACATGAGCCTATGGTTTGGCATTTGGTGCAGGCGCAGGCACAGTATGTGAGGCTGAGGACTCTTTTTTCTAGGTAGGTAGGTAGCTATCGATTTTTGTTCAGCTGATTTCATACGTAGGGAAGTATTTACCTATCTTGATTTAATTGTTTATAGCAAGTTTTAATTTTAAAAATGGATTCTGGCAACCAAAAGCAATAATAATTTGTATACCTAAATACCTATTTTTTTACTATGGCGGCTCTAGGTCAACTCCAAGGAGGTCCCCCAAAGTAGGTAATATGTGAGTCACAACGAAAACACTTGGATGGGCTGGGCATGAATGGTGATGGATAAAGCCATAGCCATAGGTAGGTATAAATAGCACATTTTAAAATTAAAAATTTAACAATCGATTTAGGTAGGTATCTCTGGAAATAGTTGGTTTTGAAAACAAACGAAAACATCAATAGATAGATTTCAAGTGGGAGAATTAAAATGCATCGCCAACTCGATTTTTTCAAAAAGTGGAATACATCGTTTTTGATTTTGATAAACACAGGTTTGCATTTAAAACCTACAAAATTCAGTGACGTATTGCTCGCTCACGGGTGCGGTAATTCCACCCCAGAAATTCAAATCAAAGAACAATTGATATTTAACATACCTACCCTCCTTTCAAGATAATAACTGGAAGGGAGGTTATAGTCCTTATGTTCCTCCACACTCTGAGAACAAAATATCTTGCAATACCATAGGTATCATCCGTGACAATAAATTCTGAAAAGTTCTGGGCATTTTCACCTAAAGTTATAAATAAGAAGGCTTGCTATACTTGGTTAAACCTACTTACCTACAACGAAAATCAAATCTACCTATTTCTTTTAAGTTTTAAATCTTTTACAAATAGGTATTTATCGGTTGTTTTTTTGCTTCATGAAATAGCTACCTAGGTATACCTATTTTGATTTGAATTCGTGGGTTAGAATCAAAACCGATGTATTCCTCATATCATTTTGAAGCAAAACGAATCTATTCCTAGTTAAACTTAAAAGCAAAATAAGTCTATTCCAATACAAAATTATTTTTTTTTACTTTAAGAATCAAAACTAATGTATTCCAAAAATGGCAGGAAAATCCGCAAATCTGTCAAACTTTGTACTGAATTAACAGTGTGCATCGTTGTTTCGTTGATGATAACATTGACGATCCTATCTGTGAGTTTCACGAAAGAGAGGTTGCGATAAGAATTTAATTTTCTTAATTGCAATAATTTATACCTACTGTTTTTTTCAAGTTTTGTTTATCTGATTTCTTTTTAAATTCGTTTAATACTTTTACTTAAACTCCTTTCACTTGTTTCGTTTATTTTTAATCATTATAATTTACTAGATTTAAATTTTGGTAATGTACTTTTGTTTCTTTTTATTGGTTTAAATAATGTTTGTTGTTATTATTCTTTACCTTCTATAAAATAATAATATCTATATGAATTTGTTTTCATATTTTTATTATAATTTTTTTATTTTTATTTATGAGTTTGTGTAAAACAATAACTTGAAAAAATAAAAACATAAAAAAACTGCTTAAAGAAAAAATTTTTTTCATTTTCATGAATCGATCTATTCCGAAGAGAACATTTCAAAACGCATGTATTCCAAAATATTAATTTTCAGAACAACTCTATTCCAAAATGCATTGGTAAATATTTCAAAGACCTTTTGAGGTTTCACAATAAATTGCGTTTAGTAAAGTCTAAAAACCTATGCAAGATATAAAAATTAAAAAGTTTTTATTATTCTGAGGGCAACGGCTTAAGAAACGCTTTTTACGATTATCTCAAAAGTAGTAAAAGTGGAATACATTGCTTTTGATTCTAATAGACACCCTATAACAATTTCAGTCACGTAGTACTCGATCACGGATGCGGTAAATCGACCCCTTACAAAATACTCGTTTAAATTTTCAATCAATCTCACCAAGTACCTACATATATTTGAATGCCATTTTTGCAAATTGACAGCTGTCATTGAAATTGTTCCTCGGGATTTAGTTTTGTACCAGGAAATCCCGATTTTTCTGGCAACACTTCTCATGAGACGCCCACTTCGTCAGGAAATTGTTGATGGTTTATTCTAACCCAATACTGAAATCAAATAGAAGGGTTGAAAATGTTGACAAACCGCCCATGTCAATCTCTTCTGTTGCTTGGAAAGCATTCAAAAATTAAGCAAAGAAGATGCAAAACTGCTTAATGCAGCAGAAGTAGAAACAAGAAAGCGTAAAAGGCTGAAGAAAACAGCCGAAAGGAGAAAAACAGTAGGTACACCGCAGAAAAATACTTTCAAATATCCGAGTCCGACTTGTGATGAAGTTGAAGACGTGCTAACTGACGTTGAAGAAGAGGGTTTGAAAGACATTGGGTGTGATGTTTGTGATAATTGGGGTTTTATAATATCAAATGTACTGGACCTACCCTTAGAGATATAGAGATGGAGGAGTTTATTTGTCCTTTAAAGTTTTTACACAAATGACCTTGGCACCTAGGTAGGTACCTTATTTAATGAATTTAGTTTATTTGTTACGTTTATTAGTCTACTGTTTTTATAGACAAGTATAAACAACTATTTTAAGTTATTCTAATTGTTTTGTTGGATGGTTGAACTATTTTACTCTATGACAGTTGCTCTTCTGTCAATATTTTCACCAAGGAACTGTCAACGGATGCAATGTGCAAGCTGCAACGGACAGAAAAGTAGAAAGTAAACCTACTTTATCAGCCGTATTCAGCACGTGCTTATGGGTCACCATATTCTATCAATCTGTCAGTCGTTGCCGCAACGGTCGTTACGGATTCTATGTGTCACGTCCCTTAGACAGGTAATAGACGTACCTTCCCCTATAATATCGTTTTAATTTCTCGTAACTGAATCGGTATCCAGATAAAGGGATATTTGTACAACTTTTATGATTGCAGTGAACCATAGATAGCTTTGGCCAGCACTCTAGACCTTAGAGATAACTATGAGTAACCCCATAAAAAGTAGGTATGAAGAGCGCATTTTCAAAACAGCTCCTTAATATTTTAACTTTTTCTCAGAACCAAAAGAAAATGTCCCCTTTGAATGGTAAGAGAGGTCTTGCATCACTTAGTAACAAAAATTGTAGAGTACTTAAGTAGCTTTAAAATAATACTTCTCTTAGTGGTTGCCCTCCTAAAAGGGGCTTTAGTTAAATATGTTTCAAAATTTCCTAAACTGATTTCCAGTTTTTTTAATGCCTTATCGTCGTCTAAAAGGGGACATCGCTATGGCAATTGGTTAGTAAGTTGTAGGTCTCAAGAAATGTACCTATGTATTTTACATGTCTCATAAAAGGAGTTTTGGGGTCATTCAAAAAAAAAAAGAACAAAAGACTCATTTAACAATTTGTACTTCTCTATCGACGTTGCAAAGTTTCAAGTTACCTTGCCAGTGAGTCGAATGTCAGTTACGAAAGTGTTTTATAAAGATGAACTGCGGTACAATGTTCAATTTGTGATTTTGGGATGCTAGCTACATCAGCTTAGATTTTCCATTTCTACAGAGTTCGAATTTTTTTTAACAATGTTTACGATTTTAAAAAACAAGGAAATTCTTTTTTCATCTAAAGACGCTCGAGGTTTCTATATAACCATGTGTAAACTTTGAATCTACCGTGCTTATTGCTATATTTTCTCGTGAGCACTTTGACTTGTCAGCTGCCTTTTGTACTAGAGTCCGCCAGAGCTACATATCAGAGCCCCAATTATTTTAAATGGTAAAAATAGTATCACTTTATTAAAGACAATAAGATGAAAGATCAATCCCAAGGGTGTTGCTGAAAATTTTAGAATAATGTACCACTCCAGCCGGAAAAGGTGCAGCATTTTATAACCATGATATCAAATGTTATTATAGCTATTTTAGAAAGCCAAAAATTGAGATTAAATCAACTAATTTGTATTCTGACGAAGTACCTTCCATATATTTAGGAGTTCTCCTCTATTTTACCAATAATGCGCTGAATATTTTCTTTCAAGGCATCAATTATCTACGGCTGCGTGTATCAGTCTAAAAAAACCTCTTAATATAGTTGACTGAAATCCGAAAGCTTGTTTAAATAATGCCGGGAATACGCCTGCACGCGCCTAGACTGAGTTGTAGAACAAAAGAGTGATCATTGCACATAGTCTATAGGAAAAACAATTGTTCTCACGTGCGCAATCTCTAATTGAGGCTAAAAGCTTGACTACAGCAGTAGCTAATACCTAATGAGTTTCAAATGTTATCAGAAGTAGATAGGCAACAAGTCGAAGATTTCGACGGAAGAATACAGACACTGGTGTACCTATAGATATAGAAAGACTTACAATAGGACTTATCAACAAGCAAAGATGACTCTTAGGTACGCAAACATATTTTCAATTTATTCCGAAGGTTCTAAAGAAGATAAGAAAATCACTGCCCCCAGTGATGTTGTTTTAGAAATTGAAATAAACAACAAGTGATATGTCGTCATGATGCCATAACTTGACGCAAATGTTATTATGCGCTAGCGCTACACAAAATGCCCTTTATGATCTGCTGTTGATTATTTACAGGAGGTAGGTATAAAACTTTAACAAAGTTTTACAGGAATAGGCCTAAACACGTTTAACATTTAAGTCACAAGCTGTCAAAAATTGGACACCCAAAGTGTCAAAGATAGAGAGCTTCCCCAAAAATAGATTCCAATTCAAGGTTTGAGCAAGAAGTTTACCTTTCCCTTACAAATCATGTTCACTATCATCATCGCCTGGAATTCTTAGATGAACTCAAAGCGAACAAAATGCGAATCGCCCAATCCAAACGCAAGATATAATTTTTGGAATATGAAATCGTCCTGCAATCTTGCAAAGCATAAAGTTTGCTTCAAGTTCCCAGAAGAAGATTTCGTCCACCGGCCGTTAATTTCTTACGAAATGGTTGACATCGAATGGTTTGATTTGCCAAAATTTGGGAAGACCGCATTCTTTCTCTTTCTGTTACTATAAAAAAAAATGTAACAATGTTCGCGATGTATTCATCTAGATCTAGAAGAACGCGTTTGGGCAGTTGTTTTTTATGACTTGTCGCTTGTCATCTATCGCTCAGATCGAACGGCGCCATTTTGGATTTAAAGAAAATTACCTACTTGCAGGTTAAATAAGAGATTTCGAAGTAAATGCAGAAAATTGCAATATAATTAACATTCATCCTTCGAATGACAATGCCCACCAAGGTGACATTTATATTTTAAGACATTGGGTAACATCAGACCTTCACAGGACAATATCTAAAGTCGACAGCATTAAATCGACGATCACTTATCTATTACATAACGCAAGTTATAATGATTTGACAGTTGCTAAAGTCGAGTTTAAATTTGTTTTCCGTCAAGTCCCCAATGGCAACACCTACCTAATCGAGAAACACCAAAACAAAGGTTCAACTAAAGCTTTTTCTCCTCTATTTCGTTTCAAACTAACGCGCACATTAAACTTATATTTGAATCTAAATATGCCTCTAAAAAAAAAGCCCAGACCCGAGCCCCCCACTTTTTAAAATCACTTGCCGCTTCTTAGCTTTGAGACACACACGCTTCCATCATTATTTCCATTCACTATTTTCGGCAAAGAAGACGCCAATCTGTGATGGGGTCATTGCCAGGGCGCACGGAAAAAGAAAGCTGATAAGATAACACCCCAACGGCTACAGCTCAGTTTTGTGCAAATATCAAATTTGATAGTTCAAACTGAAAATAGACAACTACAATAGAACTGAGCAGCAAGATCAGTCAACTGGAATTGCTCAAACGCTAAAGATGACAGCCACAGCCGATAGTGTGTTCATTGCTCGCTCCCAGGGTATCGCCTCCGAAGGTGTTCGCGATCAGTATGCTGACGGTAAAGCAGCCAAAGTCTGGGAGATCTTCATTGGAGACAAGCGCTCGCGCACCGACAACTATAAGAAGTTCCTTATCGATTTATTAAAATCGAAAGGATGCAAACGGCTGTTGGATGTTGCCTGTGGAACTGGGTAAGTTTGTCTTTTATCTACAAAAAATAAATGGGAATGCGTGAAGAACAATCCAACATTGGCTGATGTAAATTTTAGCGTCGACTCAATCATGTTGCTGGAGGAGGGCTTCGAAGTGGTGTCCATTGATGCCTCCGATAAGATGCTGAAGTATGCCCTGAAGGAGCGCTGGAATCGTCGCAAGACGCCGGCTTTTGACAAGTGGAGTGAGTTTGAAAATTATCTCCTTGACGGTGAGTGTGAAATGTTATTGGGTTTTTTTTCTGTTCTCCTTTGACCAGTCATTGAGGAAGCCAACTGGTTGACTTTGTACGATGATATCAAGCACGAGATTAAGGATGGCTTTGATGCCGTCATCTGCTTGGGTAACTCTTTTGCGCACATGATGGACTCGTTCGGTGATCAGCGTGAACAGAAGCAGGCTGTAAATAACTTCAGAAAGTGCCTGAAGCCCGGTGGTATGCTCTTGATCGATCATAGGAATTATGACAATATTCTGGAGACTGGAGCAACACCAGCCAAGAGCTTGTACTACAATGTAAGTTGGAATGTTTTTTTTTGCATATTAATTGCGGTTGGTGATAGTGATTTTTAAATTGTGGCGGTCGCCTAATCGTATTCAATGACTGATTGTTAAGTTTGCTAGCCTAGGGTTATCGCTTACGATAAGCGGCAACGTATTCAAATTCGTTTCGGGTCAGAGTGTATGACGTAGAAGGTTATTAATAAAAGCAGTTAGTTATAGTCAATCCCAATGGGGCGTTGGTATTTAATGATCGCGTTCTATTGGCCGTTAAATGTAAACTTTTTTACATCCTATTGAGACCCCGTTAACAGCTTTCAGCGAAATTCACAGACCGAGAGCTAGAAGAATCTTTAAATATGGGCAAATCCAAAAATCTACTTATCTTAAGTGGACTAGATTGGATCGGAATAGATGTACTCTGAACGCAAAACTAGGATTGGTGGGTAACGTCAGTTTTCTTACGTCACCCACGTATACGAACTGTCAATTTAGTACTTACTCAGTCACTTGACGACGTTCGGATTTCTTGTATAGTCTGACAGCTGACTGACTAGATGCATTTCAGTTTTGATTGGCCCATATAAGTCACGTCATTAGTTTATTCAGTTGACGTTTATGGGGGTCAGCCGACAAATCTAGTTAAGAAAATCCTGCCTGTATATTCAGTTGAGTTTTTGAATTGTCAGAATTCAAAGGTAAACCGCAAGAATACAACAACAATTCAAATAACTAGTCCAGACAAATCTAGTTGACGTTTATCATGAACTAGTTGACTAGTTTCATCGCTTTCCCCTCGGTCAACTAAAAAAAAAAAACTTTTCATGCTGTCAGATTAACAAAAACGTCCACAATTATTCAATTGGTTGGTTCCAAAAATCCACGGGGGGGCATTTACTGGGTCTCCTTGGAGTTTACCTACAGTTTGGCATATCGCTTGCATCTATCCGATAATGAAACGAGTTAATAGGTCTGTACCTTTACTTTTGTAGTAAAAATGGGAAAGACTGTCAGAATGACAGGGGAAACTTACGCAAAAGTTAAGGAACGCTTTTGTAGTAACATTTGCAAAACACAAATGAGAATATTCCACCAAAATGCTAAATAGAACAACAAATTCAAATCAGCTGTCAAAATTCAGGCGACTGAAAGTTGTTTCAATTCTTACGCAAAGAAATTTGTTGAGCAAAAACTAGTAAGAGGGAAAATATCTTGTTCTTTCGAAGCCGCTCGATTTTACGAATTTTTCAAGTTGAGGAACGACAATTGAGTAAAATGCGTAAGAATTCGTAAAAATTTGTAAGATTTAAAAGTAAAGGAACAGACCTTATGTTAAACAAAGGGAAAGTGGGGTATTCAGTTCACAACTCGCTATATGAATGAGTGTGCTGCTAGTTTTGATCATTAAAATTTGTCATTTTGGAGCCATGTTTTAACTAACTGTCAGATAAATAGACAGTAGGTACCTACCAACTATTTAATAAATTTTGCAATTTGTATTAATTCAAGGATTGTTCTAGATCAGCAAAAGTTTTAGTTAAATGCTTATAAAACAATCGAAGTAAGACTTCTTATCACTTAAAGTTAAAGCAACGTGAAAAGTGACAGATATAAAAAAGTAACTGCTCACAAGCATGTTTTTGTGGCATTCAGTTAAAAAACTGGACCTGTTTTATTTTTGACAGTTCGTGTCAACGATCAATCGAAATTGAGCGCGAAAACGTCAATAGCTTTTCAGATTTGACAGCGAATTATGGAGAGCAAATTTGTATATCCTCTGTGCGCTCTACTGTATTAAAAAAAAGGACTTTAAATAAAATTTCCAATTCTTTTAATTCTAGACTGCCCACACAGCTGACATTAAGACCTCTGTTTTGTTCTACTGTGGCAAGCCAGCTCTAGTAGCGATGGACTATCTAATCGAAGGCAACAATGAAGCCAGTGAGTTCCGTCTTTCATACTATCCTCATGAGCTGAAAACATTCACCAGTATGCTGAAAGAAATTTTCACCGAAAAAGCAGATCACAAAATCTTTGGAGACTTTAAAGATTTGGACGTCGTTACGAATCCTGCATTCTATATCCACCTGATCGAGAAAGTTTAAGAATCTTACCATTATTAAAACTTAGCTTGTAAATTTTGTACCTATGAGTCTTCTGTTAGATACTCATGCGAGAGCATAATAAATAAATCTATTTTAATAGAATTATTATAGATGTGGACTTTATTAAATAACTAAGTATTCAAGGATCTGATTTGCAAGCTTATTCTCAAGGCTCTCGTGCGAAAAATTGCATGTTTGATGATATAAATGTGAAAAACGTCACATAAGCAATAAACGCGCAGAAACGGATATCTCTTTCTATCAGCGTGCGAAAAACTGTAACTGTGGTCATGTTGTGAATGCTCTATTATTATAGAAGTGTTTTTTGAGCTTCTACCTCGGGCTCAGCAAAGCAAAGTAAACTTGAGATTCAAATTCAGTTACGTATTGCTCGATCACAGATGCGGTAATTCGACCCCAGTTTCTTTCGCATTTGTTTGCTTTGCTTTACTTTGCTGAGATAGGTTTTCGAAAAAAAACACGCCTTTTGCTGACATCACGTTTCGTTCGACAATTGGTTCAACAAAATATGTCAATTGTTTCTCCCTACTGTATGCAGTATTTTATTACTCGTTGATATTAAGAACTCATTATTATCATTTTTGATCCTTTAAATGGATAGCTTATTTTCAATCAACACCCAAAATCATTCAAGTGCCATCCGTATTCAGGGGAGGGATTCTGTAAAAAAAAACGAAAGAATTCACTCGAAAGCGAAAATCTGGGGTGGGATTCTGTAAAAAACGACATGAAAAACTTTCGTGTTTCAAAAAACCAAAGATATCACACGAAAGCGAAAACTTGCTTCATATAATTGCTTTCTTTTTCTGCTCCGCAAGGATTTAAGAGATGGAATGACAAAAAAATTCAAATTTGAGAAGCTGTATTTATATCAAATAGGTATACCTAGGTTTGTTCGTGTAATTTTAGCATAGAAAAATTAAAAAAGTTTAAGAAATGCCATTTTAACATTATTATTTGAATCTGAAGTACCTTGTTCGGAGATTAACACTTGTTAAGCAAGGTTCTTTTTACGTCATTGAATTTTTTAAAAGGTAAATATCTATTAAACTTACCATTTTGAATGCGCTGATAATAGGAGAAAATTTAACTAAAACGCCTTCCTCCGACATCGTTACGTTAAGGCTGGTAAGGCTGTTCGAGTGAAGTGAAATTTTCAAGCCGAAATATCAAAAATTTAATGCGACGGACAATAAAAGTCAAGTGAAATAGCTTAAGTAACGCCCCCTGCAAATCACTTTTTGAACAACTATTTTTCACTTCAACAGTGTACCTGCTGCCTAGTGAAAATTTTGTATGAAAAATTGGATTCCGAGTGAACTGCGTACCAGCCTTTAAATAGGTACGAAAATAAATTGAGTTTGATTTGTCAAACTTTTGAGCTGTCACTTAGTTGTTAGTTTTAATTTTTTCATGTTTAAGTTAGCCTATAAACATATAAATATAAATTGTTTGTTATAATTAATTACATTCTTATTATGATCGAATGGATGGAGAAATATCCTTTCCTAGGAAAAAATACACAAGACAATGCTTAGGGAAGAGATAAAGCCGCAAAAAAATGGGAACAGTTGTTGTGTAAAATATGAAATGAATGGAATGAAAGCTTTGAACACAACTGAAAAAAATTAATAATATTCAATGCACATCAATTTAATAAAAAAAAAACTTTCATCGGGCAGCGTAAGAGGATCCGAACAATCTCGAAGTTTTGTTTTTCCTTACGTTTTCAAAGTTACATAAAGCGAAACGTTCGTTTAAACGAAAACGATTGAACGTTTTCCGCACTTTAATGAAACTTTGTAAAATAGATTTACATATTTTATGTTAAACTCTCAAATTATGAGATTAAGATCATTTGAAAAAGAATGTTCAAAATACTATTTACAAATTCAGTTCTTTTTTGTTAATCGCATTCGCCATCTAGAATTATTGTTGGAAACCGAAAAAATCCCTTTTCAATATTTCATCAGTAAATGAAAGCACCTATTACAATTTTTGATTGGTAATAGATTTAAATTCAATACCAATCTGTGGAATTGCTTCTATTTTCTTTGGTTTTTTTTAAGCATTAATTTTTGTGTCTAAATACCTTTAACCGTTTACATAAACTTTTTGTTATAAAGAAATTATTGTGATCCGTTTCAGTTATAACCTAGGTCGATCACAAAAACCCAATCGACAAAAATCTCGAAATCGTTCGAGACTCGCAATACCAAAATCAAAAATAAAACCGACTTTCAATGAAACCAATTTCGATCAATGGTCGACGATCAAAATAGGGGTTATAGTAAATCGTTCACTTCCTTGTTCCTACCTAAATAAAATGCCATAATGCATGTTGGTAATGAGGCGATTTTTAAATTTTATTATTATCGCTTAAATATCTGCGTACATTTTTCAACTTTGTAAATAGGGCGTTTTAATTTTAAATTATAAGCAATTTGGTTCATATTCTCTTACCCAAATTAATCGTAGTTATTATTTTTAATAACTGACAGCACAGAACTGCTGCCGATTGACAGCGAAACAAAGCAGATACGGCAGTATTTGCCGGCTTTTAAAATTTAATACTCGTTCGAATAGTATGGACTTACTGGTATCTTCGAATATGCATCCAGCGCGACCTCCTCTCATACCAATAATAAAACCTACAACACTATCACCTTTTTATTGTTTCTTAAAATCACAAACAATTTTCCATCTAATTGATTAAAATAAGCCCCCTATTCCAGGCACATAAATTCTTTTAATTAATCTCAATGCTAAAACCTTTGCACTCAAATAAATACACACCCTATTGTTAGGGGGTATATGAAAACAAAAAAAATACCTGCTACGATGGAACTGCCACGCAATGAAATTAGCGGATAAGGCAGTAGTACTACAATTAGGTTCCTGTTGTAGTTGTAGACTTGTAGGTAAACATTAGGCACGGTGTACTGTGTAAAGCCCAATAAACAATAATGGAGGTCAGTTCGTCTGTATCGTCAATTTTTGAATTTTTTCGCGATAAAATGGACTTCTTGGTGGACATTGCCGTTTATATTTTATTCTTTGGTGCGATATTAAATAAGTATTTAATAATATAAGCAAGACGATGAGTTAAACAAACAATAATAATGAAGGAGCGAAAGAATTCTATGCGACTGATGGTGCACCGCATTGTGAAGATTTAAAAACAATGTAACACATACACTACATACACTAAGTAAATAATTAAAACAATAAAAAAAACATGGTGAAATATAAACTTATGTTGTGGCGCTATTTTTGCTTTTCTTTGTTTGTTTTCAGTGGCTTTTAAATCATTAACAAATTGAAAAGAGTATGCAAATTTTTAGACCAAGTGCAAATAGTCTTAGTTCATGGATGGGCGTTTGCTGGAAGTTTAAATTAAAATTGCACCACTACCTAGTTGTCAATATAGAAATGATCTAGATAAAAATTCGAGTGAAATAGATTTTAAACGGTTGGGCTAATCTTCACTCTCAGACGGAGGTGTTGCATGCCTTAAAATTTTTTTTTGTTGGTTTAAATTAATCTAATCGTATGTTTTCTTTTTTGTGGTTTGTTTTGCCTCAAGACATTTTGTTTATGTTCGCCGTATTCTTTTGTGATTAAACGGAATAAGTTGATAAGCACTTGAAAGCAAACACTATAGATATAGATACCTAGTTTGTCAATGATATGATTCTAGGTTAGGTTAGGTTATAGTGGCAGGCTACACATAAGTGCAGCCACACTTAGGCCAGAATGGGCCCATTGTGACACCACAGGATCCAATGATCTCAAACTACCCGTTGAACCAACAGGAGCTCAAGGTAAAGCGGCGGAGGCGATTGATATTAATAATATCGAGTTCACCAAGATTGTCAAAGAAGTACTCTCCGAGATGTAATCTTCTTCGAATTGAGAGAGCAGGACAGGTGCATAGGAGGTGAAGAATGGACTCTTCCTCCTCCTTATCCATGCAATTTCTTCAGAAGTCATTAGCGGGAAGACCCAGCCTGAGGGCACGTCTCCCATATTATACATTGCCCCGTGATCACACCTACTAGGGTGCTTATGTCGGATCTCTTTAATCTTATAAGAGCGCTGGAGCGCTTGAGATCCAGCCTGGGCCAAATTTGTTTCGTGATAGAGCAAGTGGTGCAGTTTGCCCACCTGCGGTTAGTAGCGTTTATCGCGTTTTGTTTGATAATAAGATTGCAAGTAGCGAGAGGCATGCAGAGATTCTCCTTTTCCGGTAGAATCGAGGCAGTTGTGCCATGTCTGGCGAGTTCGTCGGCCGCCTGGAATGTTGCCTGGAATGTCCCTATGGCCCGGCACCCAAATAAGGTGAATTTTGAATTGTTCCGCCATCTCGTTAAGAGATAGGCGGCAATTGAGGGCAGTCTTGGAGTTAAAGGTGACCGATTCCAAGGATTTAATCGCGGCTTGACTGTCGGTAAAAATAGTGATGTCCCTTGCAGATATTACATTATACCGCAACCACGACAGGGCCTCCTTGATCGCCATAATTTCCGCCTGGAACACGCTACGGTGATGGCCTTTTCAAGTGCCGACCACCAAACGATTTATTTCCTTGTGAAGAGGACTAGTTCCGTTTTCTGGGGATAAACTCCCAGACCGCATTTTGAAGTCCATTTGAAGAGCTTAGAGATGGCGTTTTGCATCAGATCCCTAAGCGTATTAAGGTGTTTCCCTGAGACAGCAATAGCAACGTCATCTGCATAGGCAATTACCTTACACCCTTCCCCTTCCAGTGTTAGTAGTAGTTCATTCACTACTAGGTTCAAAAGAAGGGGGGAGATCACACCTCCTTGTGGTGTCCCTCTGCTGACGAATCTCCGAGCCAAGGCCTCGCCCAGCTTTAAGTTGATTAACCTATTAGTAAGTAACTGGCTCACCAGTGCGCCAATCGAGTCCCCGACTCCAAGGCCCGTCAGCGCGTCTACAATTGCCTTTGGTTCGACGTTGTTAAATACTCCCTCAATATCCAGGAACGTAACCAAGGTATATTCTCTACAGTCTAGTGATTTTTCGATAGTAGTGACTAGTGAGTGAAGGGCCGTTTCAACCGATTTCCCTTTAGTATATGCATGTTGAGATGCTGATAAAAGACTTGGATCGATACTGCATCGTATGTGGATGTCAATCAATTTTTCTAGGGTTTTTAGGAGAAAAGATGACAAACTTATGGGTCTAAGATCTTTGGGGTTGACATGATATGATTCTACTTTGTATAAAACTAGTTCGTCAGCTTTTTTTCTTTAAAAAGGTAGATGCGCTAGGGCTTTAGGCTCATAGCCCTAAAAAATATAAATTCGACCCTAAACTTTATTGTTTATTCCCACTGTATAAACTTACTAAAAAACGATCAAACTGTCATTTGATTGGACATTTGTCGGTAGTTATAACAGACTGGTCCAAAAGAAATTTTACTTACGTCAAACTTATGTCAACCAAATTTTGTTTCAATTTACGACTGTCGTAAGAGATCAGTGCGGCTGCAGGAAGTGACCATCACCTGCTACTAGCAACGCTCCGTCTAAGAACAGCTGCTTTCCGATGACGTTCGGAGCTAGCAGACCAAAATTCAATACGACTGCTCTTAATGACCCAAATAGCTTTCGTAATTTTGCAAACACCCTAAACGACAAAGCGTCAAATGCGGATGTTAACTCCAATGTTCCAATTCAGGCGATGTGGGATAAAGTGAAGAGCGTTTTTATGGAAGAATGGAAGGGATCTCTGGATTTCCCAAGACACCTGGGAGAAAATTACACACCGCAGAGCACTCGAAATTAGAATCAACAATGAAACTGATGCTCATCGAAAGTTGGTTCTGCAGAACGAGTATAGAGCAACTCATAAGACAGTGCAGCGCTGTGTGGGACGTGATTGGAGGGCCAGATTGGACAAGTTGGCGGAGAGCGCGACAGAAGCTGCAAGAAGAGGGAACGTGAAGGCACTATACAAAATCTCTAAACCACCCTGTGCTTAATACGAACAGCAACCTTTTAGTATCCCTAGAAGACCAACTGCGAAGGTGGAAGGAGCATTTTTGTGCACTGCTCAATGATGACCAGAGTACAGATGAAAATCACCAACTGCTGGTCATACGTAGGTCTTTCAGGGGAATTGACAGCAATCCCCCAACAAGTGCAGGAATAAAAACCTCAATACTACTTCTAAAAAATAACAAAGCAGCTGGACTGGATGGCATACCTGCCGAGTTTCTAAAAGCCGATCTCGAAGCAGCGGCCTGTTTTTGTTTCCACTTGTTCAGGCTGTTTGAAAGCACGAAATCTTTCCCAGGGTATGGAAGGATAGAGTCAGTTTGAAGATACTAAAGAAGGTGATCTTAAAAATTGCAATAACTGGCGTGGTATCACTGTTCTTTTCCGTAAGTATTCCCAAAGCTGATGGCAACTATAAAGTCCAGGATCGAGTCGACGCTCAAGCGGGATTTCGCAGTGGTCGTTCATGCGTCGATAATATTAACACATTGTGAATCATCCTTGAAAAATCATCCGAGCTCTTTCTCATGTTCGTCGACTTGAACATGAAAAGGCCTTCGACCGCGTTAAACGTGATTGTATCTGGAGATCGCTTGCCATGAGAGGCATCCCTGAAAAAATTGTTGCTATCATCAAAGAGTCATACAACAACGCAAGGTGTTTTGTTTTTGCCCAGTGGACAGCTCTCCGAGCCATTCGAAGTACGTCAAGGAGTGAAACAAGAAGGTGTACTGTCACCGATCTTATTCTAACTTGCGATTAATGATGTAATGACTGCCACGGTGGGAACAAACGAGAGACTTGGTATTCAATGGAACCCGTTTGATAGGCTAAGCCATTTGGACTACGCCGATGATATCTGTTTCCTGGCAAACAACATTGGTGCCCTTAACCAAATGTGTCATTCACTGCAATGGAATAGGGCGGTGACTGGCCAAAGGATAAACACCAGAAAGACAAAGATTATGCACACTAGCCGAGACCAATAATAGCAGGTTATCCTGAGACAAGGGGCCATAGAGGTGGTCACGCATTTCAACTATTTGGGTAGTTATGTGTCACTCGATGGTGCAACGGACCAGGACGTCAGAAATAGATTAAATAAAGCTCGTAGTGCATTTGGAATCCTTTCTCCAGCAAAATATCGCTTCGCACTAAGTTAAAACTGTTTGAGTCCAATGTAAAGTCTGTTTTGCTATACGCATGTGAAACGTGAAAATGCTCCGCCAACATCTCGAGCAGGTTACAGGCTTTTGTTAATCGTCGTCTGCCTTACATCCTAAAGATACGGTGGCCACAAACGATTTCCAACAATGAATTGTGACTTAGGACAAAAGTGGATGTTGACATCAAACAGAGAAAATGGCGATGGATTGGCCATACACTAAGGAAACCAGACGACAACATAGCGAAGCAGTGCTTCCAATGGAATCCTCAAGGTGTAAGGCGAGTTGGTAGGCCCAGAACAACATGGAGGTCAACTGCAAATAGAGAGAGATGAAAGGACCTGGTTGTCACCCTATGCTCCAGGAGGAGTTAAAGTGTTGCTGTTAATAGCAGCTACCGGAATAAAAGAAGTAAGAGATCAGACCTGCCCCCTTACTATGTTTTTGCCTAAATGACTGCGAACTTCGAGTCGTGAGTTAAGAAAGACAAACTGCGATCTGCGATGTTTGTTTGGTTTTAAACCTGCCGCCTTTCGTCCTTACTTCGCAAACTTTGTCATGCTATGGAGCATATTTCAGTTGAATAGATTCTTGTACTCTTGCTCATTCGTAGTGTTCAAGTTCCTTTATCCGTTCTAGATCTACTCTGTGTTTTACTTGCTGAGTTAGGTTATGTAGCTGCCTGGCAAGACACACTTAGACCTGGGGTGTCAGCATGTAACTTGATACAATCGAGACTGTTCATCGTGAGCTCAACTCGAAACAAAACATTTTTGCCAGCATGTAACTTGAAACGAGTTTCATTGTGACTTGTACTTAAAAAAATGATTTTGAATCATGAAACGAAATGCAAATCGGTATTCCAACTATTTTTTATTATGAAAAGTGGATAGAAAGAAGATGATATTTTTTGATTCGGAGAGTGAGGATGAGGAAGTGTCTAATTCCAAAATAAAAAGAAGAGCTTTGAGAGATAACATTAACCCATTAGAGTTAAGTGAAAATGAGTATTCAGAAATAAAACAATAACACTGACAGCATTTAAAAATTAAATACATATTTTTAGCTTTGTGCAGCAGATCCTTATGATCCTTAATTTATCAAAACTGTTAAGCAAAATAAGAAGCACATCAGTTCCACTCATTTAACAACTTTGTTCAAAATTGAGTCTCCTAGCCAGTGGCAGTTACCAAATCAATGTCGGAACAAATGTGTTGCTTGGTATGGCTCGATTATTTCTTCTTCCCACTCATCGATCTTTTTTTGCATATATGGACCTCCGCCCGTGCCCTTTAAATAAAGTGTATTACTTCTCAGTTTGTTCTTGACTTTATATTTTAAATCGCTCCAAGTCTAAAACAA
This sequence comes from Cheilosia pagana, assembly GCA_936431705.1. Classification (NCBI taxonomy): domain Eukaryota; kingdom Metazoa; phylum Arthropoda; class Insecta; order Diptera; family Syrphidae; genus Cheilosia; species Cheilosia pagana. The sequence goes on along the minus strand of OW386166.1, from coordinate 12,971,637 downwards.
AACGTAATTGTAAATAAATAAATAAATAGGTATATATATATTTAAAATCAAAACCTTTTTCCAATCTTTCATATCTTTTTGAGGAGGACCCTCTGTGTTCAGTGAATTGGATAGTCTTTCCCAGAGAAAACTGCTATTTTTCCTTCCATGCGCAGTTTTTGAGATTCCTCTGGCAAAATCATGGTGATCACGCATAAAATTAGTTACCATTTTTATTTGTTTTCTATTTATTGACATCTTTTGTTTGGATTCCGTATTTGAACGAAGAAAAACAACTGCTGACGACAAGTATTCGCTATCGAGTAAAATGTTTTGTTTCAAACGTCATTTTCTGGTTTGTGTGCTGCCAACTCCGACGATACAATCGAGGATAATCGATTGACAAATTAGGTGCTGCCAGAGCTCGATTGTATCGATTGAACTCGATTGTATCAAGTTACGTGCTGCCACCCCAGATTCATAGGTCCTTTGTGTGGTTCTTCAGTATATTGAGTCGTCGCTGCCCCTCTCTTGTTGAAATTCTTTTCAAATTCAAAAAGGTACAAAGTGAATCAGTGAATTACAATTTATTTATTTAAGTCTTAATATATCAGCGATATTCATTCACTTGAGATGAGTCCATAGTGCATATAATGATAGATTCGATCGAAAATAAAACAAAAATAGTTCTAAGCTACACTAAATATTGATCACTTGCTCTCGAAAAATATCGTAAGTGCACAGAGAGCGACAACAAGAAGAAATTATTGCATTCATGAGTAAAGCGTTTGGAAACCTATGATTCTATGTTATACTAGTACATAATAATTATTAAGGTTAGTTACTTGGACATCACAATTTGTGTATATAACTTGATATTGTTTCTGTTGCTTCTATAAAATATACCGAATGGAAGTTAGACATTAGAAATTAAGTTGGAAGCTGATGGCAGTCTTTTTTTTACGATTTTATGCTAAAGCTCTACGTTTTTTAGATTCGAGCCAGAGGATGTTGGCAAATCGACATCATTTGGTGGAATGAACGTGCCTATGGATTGTACGGACTTGTTCTTTTCGGATAGCTTCTGCATTTCGATTTTGAGTTTATCCAAAATGGCATAGTTGGGTTGATTGATGGCGGCCCTGCTCTGAAGGACTGTGATTTCTTGTTCTTCGAGTTTCTTCTCCTTGAAGGTTTTTATCGAGTTGTTGCCGTACAGCCGAAGCAGAGAGCCCCACGTTTTGATGTGCGGATGGAGTATCTGAAATGGGAGGTAAATTATGATTTCACTCTGTCAATCGCAGCTAAAGAGCAATTGCTGATTGTGAATTCCTTTGTAACTTAATTTACCTGCAAAATGGCCTGCGACGCCAACTGCTTGCCCTCCTTCTTGTTCTTGCAGACGACCTTCGCCTCATGCTTGCCCACAGTCATTGTGAACTCGTTCTTCTTGTTTTTCGTCCGATTAATCTCATAGTGAATCTGGACATCACCCAGGCCAAAGTTCCTCTGCAGACATGTCAAGAGTATGGCATGCGGGGAAGGTTCAGTTGTCTTGTTACAAAACTCTGCCACGCGCGGATCTTCGATCTTAATATCGTCAAATACCTAGAAATGAGACAAAAATAAAACACTTTATAGACTGTGCGTACTTACGGGCTTACTGAAAGGTCCTTATGGTTGGACTTTACCGCCGCCTTGTCCGTCTTAATACCGGTAATCTTGTCCTTCATCTCTGGAATGAGGATCTCCAGGGTCTCACGCGCAGCGTCAGACTTTGCCTGCTTTTTACTCGTTCCATAGCCGGTGCCGTATTTCAAGTCATTTATCGACACAGTCGCTGAATACGGTGTTGCGGCATTCTCCAGCTCCTTGAACTCGTACGTCGGTTGTTTCTTTAGCGCGTGCTGGACGTATTCATGCAGAATACAAACATAGCTCTTGCCATTCGGATTCATGATCCATTCCTTGCGGGCGCGTGAATTCTTTGCCGCCTCACCTTGCGGCGCCAGAATGGGAAACTTGATCAGCTTTGTGCCATCGGGCAGTGTTGGTCGCTGCAGATTCTTGATGTGCTTGCGATTTTTGGTGAACTTGCGCCGTGCATTCCACGACTTGAATCGCAGCACTCGGATGGTCTTGAATTTGAACAGCTTTCGGCAGTATTCATTCAGTTCCTGGGCGTTGAGCGATTGTGCTTTGGTGTTCTCCTTCACTGTGACAATTTTCGCTGCCGGCACTCCAGGCGGTTGAGATTGTGCTTTCTCCTTAACAGTAGATCCTCCGTTGATTTCTTGAGGTCTGTCCTCGCTGCTGCTCGACTGGCTATTTGCATCGGCAACAGCGAAGGGGCACTCATTGGAGCTCTCATTTGGCAGTGAATTTGATTCGGCTTGGAGTTTTCTTTGCTCGTCAGCTTCCTCCTCTATGAGGGCTTTGCGATAACCCAGACAGGGGACTGCACTGAGGGGTATCTCGTGTTTCTAGAGGGGAAAAACTAAATTTGTCTAGATAGCTAAATATAAATGCACTCGAATCTACTCACCCTCACACTGCCCGGTCCCAAGAAGTAGGGTCTTGCAACGGAACAAACTCGCGATTGCTTGTGCAGGAACAATGGCATGCCGCTGTTGTGCGTCACTTGAACCCAACCCTCTGGGAGGACTTCAAAGTGATTGTGGCCCTTCTCTGAACAGAAAGTAGTCGATTGGATGGGTGCAATTTATTAAGAGATATCCTACCTTCCAGCACCGTCTTAAATCGCTCTTCGTACTTGGGTTTCTGGGGTCCTTTCAGGTCGTCTGGCAGGCCCTCGTCCAGCAGATTGTCCAATTCATTGTCATCCAAGTCTAGGTCGGATGAGTCTGGCTCCTGATCGCTGCCATCTTTAAAAATAATTATCTTGTGAATTTAGAGCATGTGTTGGTGGGAGAGTACACCAAGGGCAAAGTAAAATGGAAACTAAGGAGGATATGAGAGAAAGGCAAGACACAAACAGCTTAAGCACTGTGGAGATCTTCTTTCTTGTAAAAAGAGTCAGATCTCTGTACTTTGAGAGGAGGTCAATTGAGTGTCTCTCATCTCTCTACGTGGGAAATTTGGTAGTATTTTGTTGCCCACCAATCGGTGGCCACAGAAAGCATTCCCTTTATTCGAAATTTACTCGGAACGACAAAAGAATAATCTTTTAAAGCTTGCAACGATCTTGAACTGTGGATCGCTAAGTAAAGGTTGATCCGAACGTTGATAGAACAAGAGCGAACAGCTCCAATATTTTATTAAACAAGTCAAGAATTGTGGTGTCAAATTGAGCCTGAAAACGAGTCCTTAAAAGAAAATCTTCGACAACTTTCTACAACTTCAAGTGTAGGAGTATGGCTTGCTAGCAATTTGTTAACTCAGACAGAACTGAGACAGTCTCACAGCTCGAGCACACGCCCAGATGCAAATTTCCTTAAAAACATAAATGAAACCAAAAATAATATCGCAACCAAACACTGCAAAGTACAAACAAACCAAAATGTTGATTTGTTTGTTTGAATAATTTACCAGAGTCATCCGATCCAGATCCGACCTCATCCAGCACCTGGAATTCCCTCAGTTGTTTGCCAAGTGCGCCCTCTTTTTTCACTTCCACGCGCGTTTTCATCTCTTCGATGGCGCTCAACGAGAATCCAGCGACTTTCATTGCTACCGCACATTCCGAGATGGCCTTCTGTTCGGCATCGATGTCCAAGCGTGGCTTTTTGCACGGTCGCTGTTCTTCATCCATCTTGGTTTTATACATTATTAGTTCACACGCGATTATATTGATTAAGTAATTTACTACGATTTGCTTAACTAAATTCTATATAAACTTAAACATTTTACAAATTTGCTCTGTTATTTCTTTTTTTTTTTGGCTGTCGTTTCTGGGTTCTTCTAAAAAATATCCAATACTGATTGAATCCAACTTTTGTTGTTCAAAATTGGATGGTCACATTGGTTATTTCAGAAAACCCAATAGCACTTTATTTGTACATTAAATTCCAAAAGAAAATACTTAAAAAACCCATTTTATTGATTTTTAAGTTTGTCCCACAAGGGACTTGTAATTATTTTATATTCTAACCTTACCGCTCTTATTTTGGGTGCAGGTGGCTGTGTGCAGTGGATATAGTCGTCGAAGTTACTTTTACAATGGATTCTTAAGTTGTTTATAGAACTTTCTTTTACAAGAAACCACAGCAAAAGGACTTCTCTTTGAGTGTGTTACAGCAAAACTTAATAATAATACCTACAATAAATAAGGATTAGCCACCGTGTTTGATGTATCGATTTTTGTTTTAATTAAAAATGCAAAAAAAAAGAAATTGTGCCGGAACGCAACTTGTGTATTTGATGGGGTATTCGTTTAAACAAAATGACAGCCAAAGATGTCAGTTGTCATGTCAGGGAAATGTCGCCTCGCTAGCGATTGAAGCGCCATTGTGTAGTTTCGATACTCGAAGTTTAACAGAGTACTAGCGACATTAGAAATTGACAGTTATTGTTTAAATTATTATTTTTATTGAGGAAATCAAGTAAACAAATAGTTGTTAACAATTATTCGCTTGCGTGCGTGGTTGAATGCAATTCCTTCCAAAGGAATAAATTAAGTGGTTGTGAATAACAAAATGTTCTTGACTAGATTCGTCGGCTACCCCTCCATAATCGTCAACTGACACAGCTGCCCATGTTATCGATATAGGCCAATCAAAACTGAGATACATCAAGTCAGCTAGCTGTCAGACTTAGGTACTAAACTAGATACTTGTACGTCCCCAGTGAAGGCTATGCGAAGCAAACTCGCCGATTGAATGACCGTGTTTATTTCACATTAACAGATTTATTAAGCTAAGGCATTGAAGGTGCAACTAAACGATTAGCGATTAGCTAGAAAATGACGTTTGTTGTGATTTTGTAATGCACTGAAATGTCAAAAATTTAATGCTATAGGCTGGTACGCTGTTCGAGTGAAGTGAAATTTTTCATACACATTTTTCACTGCGAAATGTCAAAATGAACTTTCCACGTGAAGATTTCACTAGGCAGTACGCTGTTCGAGTGAAAAATAGTTGTTCAAAAAGTGATTTGTAGGGTGCGTTACTTAAGCTATTTCACTTGACTTTTATTGTCCGTCGCATTCAATTTTTGACATTTCGGCGTGAAAATTTCGCTTTCAATTTCACAGCACTTTTTGGAGAGGAGTGAAAATTTTACTGCATTCGAACAGCGTACCAGCCTTATGGACAATAAAATCCAAGTGAAATAGCCTAAGTAACGCCCCCTACAAATCACTTTTTGAACAACTATTTTTCACTCGAACAGCGTATACTGGTGAAATCTTCGAGTGGATAGTTCATTTAGACATTTCGCATCAGTAAAAATGAAAAATCGGGTTTCACGTGAACAGCATACTAGGCTTAGGCTAGGTACGTAAAACTGATACAACTGGCTCAAAACAGAAGCGAGTGAAACGAGCTTGTTAATGGCCGCGTTCCACTGCCCGCTAAATGAACAGCGGAATGTCATACTTCATAATATAAAAAAAATGTACATATCACCATAGGCGCTAGACATCTAGCACTTTTTGTGAAATATCCCTTTCTGGGAAATTTATCAATCTAGCGCAAAACTACGCGCTGCATTGAAAGAGAGAGAGAGAGAGAAAAAAAAAACAACCAGTCAAAAGCAAATCGTTCAAACGTTTGCAAAATTTGCCGCTGCCGCTGCCGCTGCGCGAACGTTCCTTCATCTGGGATATTTTGTGTTAGATGAACAGCGGGCAGAGGAACGCGGCCAATGAATTAATGGGGCCGCGTTCATGTATCTAGTTTAAGAAGTCTGACAGCTAGCTGACTTGATGTGTTTCAGTTTTGATTTCTCTTGATCGATCACTTCATGAGCAGTTTTTTTTCAGTTGACGTCTATTGAGGGTTACCCGACGAATCAAGTCAAGAATTTCGTGACTGACTACAAATTTGACAGTTCGCATATGTGACTGAGAACTAAATTACAGACGAATCTAGTTTTTGCGTTCAAGGTACAACTAGTCCAGACCAATCTAGTCGACTAATGACAACTAGCTGTCATACTAGTTACTAAACGTCACCATTGTTATTGTTCTCTACTTTGACGTGAGGTTCAGTTTTGTTTTGTATTATTTTGTAGAATGCAGCTTTTAAAACGTGATTAAAAAACAATTGATAACCGGTTGGGACTCAAGCGAGTAACAGGTAGGGAAGAAGCATTGAATAATTGTTGTTTATAATATCTTAGAAAGAACGGCGCTGCACTGTACAAAGTTATAGGTGTTGCTAAACTGAATGGCTGAGTCATATGTCAGATTATACTAAGTGCACAATAATAATACGTACATTAATTTAACAGATTCAACTCATTAATTTTATGTATTGCTATGAGTCAAAATAAATTATCTCTCCGAACTACGTATGTGCATAAATATTTTCACAACAAAGCGAAATTCGCACAGACGCGAAAATTCTTTTACCTTTTTTAGGTAAATTATTACAAGTCATAAAGCCCCCAGTTATCGCTGCTGCGCAAAACCACATGAACAAAAATTCATTGAACTTTTAAAGTTCTAACAAAGTAGCTACAAACAAGAAAATCACGTATTCGGGGGAAACTCTAGAGAGTAATTACTTATTAATTTGATGAATATATTCGACATGCCTCACTGATAAGCGCGTGCCACCGGCACTGTGCACGCGAACTTTGAAGCCCGGTTTGAAAGTCTTAACAGAAATAGATAAAGTCATTTTAGTTAGAAAATAAGAAATAATTGTTAATCAAAGATAAAATAAATTATATTAGATAATGAAGAGAGAACGCAATGAGTACGTAGGTCCTACACTGATTGATGGAATGAGAGTGTCGGGCAAATCCAAATGATTAATCGATGTTATTATTTTATGAGTAGGTACATTTGTTAACTGCTAAACGAGCTTTTTGATGAGTAGGTACACTTGTTAGTTTTACTTTAGCCTTCACTTCACTTTAGCCGTCACTCGACGAACGCGTTCTTTAGTCGTTCACGATCATGATCTACCGGAAAGTTTGCAAAGCTTTTAGTTCGCATATATCCTGAAATATTTTTGTTTGTGTTCAGAAAGTTCTTAAAGGTCCTATTTGGCTGATCGCCGGCGATTCTTTCAAAATCACGCTTTTCATACGAAATACGTATTTCTTTTTTTTATAGTGTACCTCCTTTTTTTAAATTCTGACTCTTAAGGTTTCAGTATTTCCCTGAAGAAGATCTTCCTTCTAACTCAATGGAACGTGCTTAAAGCATTTATAGCCGCTTGACTATCGGTGAATAAATGGATGTGAGCGCCTTTGATACCAGTTTTTAGGATGTGGTCTGCGCATTCTTGTATTGCGTGGAGCTTTTTCCCGTAGGTATTGAGATACTGTGGTTTGGTCGGTATATCACAGCTCCCACGCCAACCGCGCAGATCATTTCAAATTCTGGAATTTCAAAAAAGATAGTCGAGCTCCTTGTGATCCTTGAGACTTATCTCATTTGTCTGTATCAGATTTACCGAACTGCGTATAACGACTTTATTTAGCTAGCTGACCCGTGCTCGCCTTGCTTCACCCGCCGTTTTTTTTATATATAAATATTTTCGCTCCCTTGGACCTTTCTTAAAGCAATATAAAGCAAAAACCACTAAAAAGTCTACACAAAAAAGATTTACACAAAGTTCTGTTATTTGTTCCCTCTTACCCACCTCAAATGTCAATGAAAACGAAGCAACACGAATGAAACAACTTGACACACGAATCCCACCAGCCCATTTCCAAACTTTTCCCAATGAACAGCACCTGAAAATGTGTTAAAACTGAATGTATGCGCTGAAAAGAGACGACTGCCCATTGAAGTGCAAATTATTATGATCAACTGCTGCATGACTTCTGGCTGTGCTATCCACTGAAGGAAATTTGTGGGCGATTTGAATAATTGTTTTGAATATTGCTCAGCTTCAGGACAACATAGGAGGATGTTTTATATCTTAAAAGATTCAGGAGAAAATTTACTAAATTCACCTATTTTTTTATTTTTCAATCCGATAAGCCTTTACTGTGCTGGGTCTGTATAAACAGAATTTTCCTTACATATATCCGTTTTTTTACTATTTTGTAAGAACCACGTAATATTCCGGGATAAAAATTATTCTAAGTCCCGACCCAGAACATAAGCAATCACTATGCCAAGTTTCATCAAAATCTGTCCAGTAGTTTCCGCGTGATGCGCGGTCAAGCATTTTTTATTCTACAGTTTTATTATATGTAGAGAAGAGAAGAGAAGAAGAAGAGAAGAGAAGAGATGTATGAACTGGTGTTAGTCCTTCTATGGCTTCTACGGCAGCTGTACCTTTGGAAGCTTTAAAATGGTAGTTTTCTGTTTTGTTTTAGTCCACCATATAGCCGAAGTATATGTTAAGATGGGCCTAATCATCTTATATGCAGTGCGTGATTTTTGGAGAGATTCCCCAGGTTGCAACGTACAAGCGACGGCATGCCCATAAAGCCTTTGTTGCTTTCGTTATTTTGTTGCTTGTATGGAATCATCCTCTTAAAGTCCTCATATTATTTCCTTTTTTGCCACCATATTCGCAATTAGTTCTTCCACAAAGATTTCTGCGAATAATCGTTGCCATAACAAAAATTCTTGTGAATGGGATTCTGATTTCAGATGAACTTATGGTGATTTCAAATTTTGCGACAGGGAACTAGAAGCCTAAGTACCTACTCCTGAATTCGCAACTCATCTGACTAAAACGCGTAATCTGCAGTGAGCTTGCATAGTCCACCACTGTAAGTTTGCTGCGGTTTTAGTAAATCTCAGCTGATTTTTCCACCGACGTTGCGTCAACTATTTTACATGAAACATGTTTTGCCAAGAAGTCCCTTAAGACCTCGTTAGCAAACGATATCTTCTTCTGGGAAACTTAAAGCGGACCGCCTCTTTTGCTAAGAGTTATCTTACAAGTTACCGCTCAAACAAAAGGGGCCAATTATTTATTTTGTTACATATAAGAAACACAAAATTTAAGACTTCTATTTGTCAAACGCTGTCAAACTAAAAGTAGGTATAGCACGAAATTCGAAATAAACTACAACTGTCTCGAAAATGTCTCCAGCACTTCCACTTTCAAATTTCCAACCGCCGCACCTCTGCTCATTCAAAAAGTTATATCGTATCGCTAAAGCACTAATCGAGAGATTCTCAAGCTTGTAAGTTTATAAAACCATACGGGCAGTAAAGTACACTACACATACGAAACGAACACGGAGCACCAGCAACAGTCGGCCCCAAACGATCGTACCACTCACAGCTCGTCACAATAGCTGTTCGCGTTATATGTTGGCGGTTTCAAGTGAATTTTGCACTAAGCGGATAGAAAGTTAATAATAATTACAAAACAACAATATTTGTTGCAAACTGTTGTCAAGGCTTGTAGAAACAACAACAAATAAGGTGAATAATTTTGGCTTTGTCGGCTAACCTTGCCCAATACGTTCGTACGTGTGGTTAAATTTCGAATTCGAGTGCATGTTACTTTATGATGTGTTACAACAAATTCAGCTAATTAATTCGGCAGAACATGAACTAAAAGTGAGCCGGAACAAAAGAAAAAAAAAGTGTTGACATTGAGATCAATTCATCTAATAAAACAAAAGCTTCAACAATAAAGTGGTCACTATGCTATGCTGCGAGTTCGTGGGGAAATGTTTTATAATTAACACCCGCTGATAGTTTCGCGTTTCAAATTCCCGGCAATAGGTAGTTGAATTGGTGTTAAGCGATAAGACAATAGTAAATATATGTGTCAAGCCCTCAAAAGGCTAAAAGTGATGAAATAGATAAACAGTTATCTGGCAGGTGTTCCCGACTGTTCTCATAATTGTTTATGGGACGTTGATAAGAACAGGGAACAAATATAGTTTCTTTTATGAATTAGTTATCGATGACTGTGTCGGGGATATTCAACTTTTATTTGGCCAACAATGAAACGTAGGAGGGAAATACAAAATAATTGCCAAATTTGAACAGCCATTTAAAAAAATGTAAACGACTTATGGCAAAACCGGTTCGAAATGTAATTTAGCAACAAATGTGTAAATTTTCAAAATAAATAGAGACAAAGAAAAATAAATAAATCGATGAAGAGTTTCTGCAACACAAACATTGAGGGCAATCCTTGAATTGGCAATAGTATTTGAGTTTAAAGCTTTGCACATTAAAAACTTGTTCAAAATTTAATAATGAAGCTGAAATAATTAACATCGCAATTAGAATGACCGAGAGTCTTTTTTAAAAATGTGCGTTCGTTCTCTACAGAAAAATTGGGGTAGAACAAATCATTTGGCGCTTTAAAATGCTAAATAGTTTGTCGGTATTTGTTCTGGGCTGTTAGCTGTTACTGCAATGTAACTTTGAGCTTATTTGTCAGAGGATCAAATCGACATCGAGTGCATTTCATGTCGTTTTTCATTGGGAATTTTAAATTTTGCTCTCAGATTTCAGATCTTTCTTGCACATTGGAAGACACACTAATTTAAAAAGCAGCTGTTCTTAAATTGTAATTTGTATTAATAATTGTTGGTATAGTAAATCAACAGCCAAATGTACACTTTTCAATAATTTTCAAAAGCTCGTTGTCTAAAAATGTAAATGATAACACACTTCAAAGTTTGACATATGTCAAATCTTTTGGTGTTAGTTAAAGTAGGTGTAAATTCTGCTAATAAGTCGTGATTCGCAAAACTGCTCTCAATCTGAAAAAAGCGCTTTTTCTTTCCCAATGAAAACCGACATTACAACTTGCTGTCATTGAACTCGTTGAACTGCATTGTTTTGACATTTTGAATTTTCAATTTAAATACATTTTTTTCTCTTTCTTTTTTGTTGCTCCTGATAACAAACTTTAAATTGTCATTTCGGTGAAAATCGGGACGTTCACGTATCTAGTTTATTAAGTCTGGCTTCCTTGATGTGTCACAGTTTTGATTCGCTTAGATCGGTCACATGGACAGCTTTTTCAGTTAACGTTTATGGTAGGGTAGCCGAAGAATAATATTCAAGAAATTTGTGACTAAGTTGGCAGTTCGTTTATGTGACTGACGTAGGAATCTAGTTTTTGCGTTCAAGGTACATCTAGTACCCTATCTCTAGAAAAATGTGTTAGGCAACTTTTACTGTCAAATGAGAAAAAGAAAAAATATGTGGCACCTTCAAAAATTGTTGGAAAACAATAAAAGATTTCATATGTTGAGAGATTTGGTTTTAAAATTTGTTCAAAAACGTATAAAAAAGTACAAAATCAATTTATTATTTGTCCTTAAGGCTGGTACGCTGTTCGAGTGAAGTGAAATTTTCACTTCTCTCCAAGAAATTGCTGTTAAATTGAAAGTGAAATTTTCACGCCGAAATGTCAAAAATTTAATGCGACGGACAATAAAAACCAAGTGAAATAGCAAGTAACGCCCTCTACATATCACTTTTTGAACAATTATTTTTCACTTCAACAGCGTACTGCCTAGTGAAATTTTCAATTGAAAAGATAATTTTGACATTTCGCAGTGAAAAATTTGTATGAAAATTTGGATTTCACTCGAACAGCGTACCAGGCTTTAAAAGTAATTTTTTAAGCTGAAGTGTGTTAAGCGCTGTTAATATGAAGCCTCCAAAAACTGTTTGCATACAAATTGTTAAAAATCTTAAACAATACTAGTGGCTCATCTATGACAGAAATAGCTTCGTTAAGTTACTTATTGCAAGTTCCACAAGTGACACAACCAGAAACGACATATGGCTCCATCAGTTTTAAGGACAGTGCTTCCATTGGTCGCAGCGCTTTCTTGTTTTGTTTTGTTTTCTTCCTTTTGTGCTGTAAAACTAATGAAGACACAAATGACATATCTAACTGGCAGGTGTTTGCATATAATTATGTTTTCGTAAATATCTTAATATTAACTTATGGAACAAAGAATATAAGCTGAGCGTTAACAATAAAATTTGTTAATTTGCACGTAAAACTTTAGGAACTCATGATTCTAAACACTTATATTCAAAATTATCTATTGTGATCTATATGTTATTTAAGGTGAAGGTTGAAAATGATGTTTGGAAAGGATGACAACACAAGACTTATGACTTTTTACTCATCACTTTATTTCAAAAACAAAAGTGAGGTAACTTTTTGACTGGTGACACATTCCAAAGTGTCAAAATGAGTTCTGAAAAGCTTATAAAATAAATAAATAAATATTTTGGCGCGACAGGTCTGTGGGACCCAAGACCTAGCTTCTCACAACCATTCGTTTTGTGTGGGTTTTAAATTTTTTGGACGAATGGAAGGGATCTACAATTTTACGCCGAGTCCAAACGGCAAATTGAGAAGCTCTTTCATGACAGTTTCACTCTCGGGTGTTTGTCAGACGTTCGCGAGAGGTGGCGCAGTGGAAAAAAACTTTAAGATGTAATTTGTTTTTTTTCGGGATTCGTACCGGGAACACCTCGCTTAGTAGCCCAACACACTACCACTAAGCCACTGCGCCGAGCTGAAAAGCTTAACAGATCAAAAAATCTGGGGCCTGTAACACAACGCGAGAAGTCGACAAGTCTAAATTAACTTGTCTACTTATGCTTGTCCGACAAGTACAAATTAATTCAACAAATAAAACCGTTGCACTTGTCAAAAGAATTAAATTCCCTTGACTTTTACTTGTCGGCATTCTTCGACAAGTGTTTTATATATGAAGATGGCAAAAATCACGGAAGACAAAAAAGTGATATTTTAACAAAAATAAGAGAAGAAAAATAATTGTAAGTACTAACTAAATAATTTTGTTGTTGGTAAACGGTCAATGTATAACTTTTATTTGTAGTGCACTGTATTTTTCTTCTTAAGCCTAGTATGCATTTTTTCATACAACATTTTCACTGCGACTTGTCAAAATGAACTTTCCACGTGAAGATTTCACTAGGTAGTCAAAAATAAAAGAGTCAAAAATAGTTCTTCAAAAGATGATATGTAGGGGGCGTTACTTAAGCTATTTCACTTGGATTTTATTGTCCGTCGCATTAAATGTTTGACATTTCGGCGTGAAAATTTCACTTTCCATTTCACAGCACTTTATGGAGGGGAGTAAAAATTTCACTTCACTCGAACAGCTTACCTACCAGCCTTTAGTCTTGCAGCAAGTGTGTGCAGTTGATTTTGATATGCGAAATTTTTCAATATACAGATGATCACTGACATCAAAATTAATTCTTGGCCTAAAAACTTTCAACCTGTGTCGAGGTTCACTGTTCTCACTATCAAAGTCGGAATCAAAAAAGTACATTTTTAACTATGTACTATGGATTTCACTATTTGTTTTCTTACATTAAAAATGGACTTGTCAGCTTTTGACAATATTCAAATAACCAGTCGTAATTGAACCACAGTTCGACAAGTGTGTCTTGACACTTGCGTGTTTTGTTACAGAAAGAGGGAAATTATATAATTTCCCACTTGTCATCTTTCATCGCGACAATTGTCGCAGTGCTCGCGGACTTTTCGTTTTATGTTACACAATCTCTGACAAGTTGTCGGAATTCACTTGTCCTACAACTACTTGTCGCGCTCTATTACAGGCCCCTGGCCTCACCTATCATGAGATAGTATCCAACTACTTTTTTGACAGGTTGACACCGCAAATAGTCCTGTGGGCGTTAGTCATTTATTAGTTTTAATTTATTAACCTTCTCCTCAATTGCATTTTAGTTCACAATAGTTTTATTTTATGTGAAAAATTATAGCACTTTTAAAGTTCGAATAATTTAACCCATAGGTACATCAATAGACAATGACACTAGATATCAATTCATTTGTCTTTCAAATGACACAAAACGTCACTCTTGATATTTATTTACATTTATTTTCAAAAAAACTAGGTAAATATTTAAAATCAACTAACAAATCATGTATCAAAGTGTGTCATTTTCGTATTTTGTCACAAAGACTGTTAATACAACCTACTGACCTTTTTCAGTGCAAGCATAACCTTGACGTATGGGAATTTAATAATCCACTCGCACAAAATAAAAATATGTAGGTATGCACCTAATTTTCCCACTTAAGCAAAAGAGCGTCGTAAAAGCCCTCATCTCATTTTATTAATAACTCTTATTTGTAATTCACATCCCGATTCGAATTTTCACCACCACCACTAATCACTCGGTCCATATAATGTTGACATTGAATTAATAGTCGAGTCGTATACCCGTACACCCTCAACAATCTACAATGCACGCTTGCTGACAATGACACGCGACTTTGCATTCAATTTTACCGTAAAGCTCTGATTAGAATACCAGACTCGACTACAGAACACACATTGCGTGCATTTCTAGGTTTATCTTACTCCCCGCCTGCATTTGAGTGCCTACTTGAAATGACATCTATTTTTGTGTTGCATTTTAAACCTACCACCACCTACATGCGAAACGGGAAATTTGCAATTCAGATCCTCCGCCTCGGGCAGAGACCATCAATAGAGAGAGTGTTATAATTTAAAAATTCTGTTGCATAACATTTAGTTGAAGAAAATATTTTAATAACTCAAGTTGGATAAGGTTGGGTGTGTGCAACTTGATTTGGAGTCATTGACAGATTTAATTACGGAATGCGAATTTATTACAAGTCTCAAAGAATATATATACCTATCAATTGACAGTTGATGAACAATCTAAATTGAGGTAATTGACCAGAAAGTTAATTTCTTCATTTTTAGGTTAAATTCAATTGAGGCCGTCGAGTTGTTGGACAATTTAATATTTCTTTGTCTCAGTGATCGTGTTTGTATTGTGTTTTGCGCTTAAAATGTATGTAGGTCTGATTTTATTATCACCTTCTTTCTATTACTAATATTGAAATAATGTGATAAATTCACAATCAGCGATAACAGCCATTCCATTAGGTACTGACATCTGACTGGTAACTGAGTCATGCATGTGTTGCGGCCAGTTTATTTGGCTTACCTGGTGCTATAAACGGCAAGTAGATATGGATTTTGGTAGGTAGCAAAGTTGAAGATTTGGAAACTGGATAGTGTGTCGCTTAGTGTTCCCGCTGTACGTCAGTAGGTATTGGAAATAAATCTAATATTATGTATTACATTATGGGAGATATGTAAAGCAATATCAAGATTAATGCCATGTTCCCACCAAACTGAAATCGCGAGGTTTCGATGAACTTTTACTGAAACCTCGTAAGTCGTTCCCACCGAGTTGAAGTGATTTCAAAAGTCATAAGCTGTCAATTTTGAAAATATAACTTACTTAGTTTTTTTTTATTCAAATGATTTTGCCTGCAGAAACACTTGTTTATTATGATTTGTTTTTTTTTTCGATTGTTTTGGCGTTTACTATTTTGACGTCCACAAATAATGAACACAAAATAAACCAAAGTTTAAGCTGTAGGCTTGTTCGGTTTGATAACCTCTCACGGGCGGATGAACTCAGAGGGATTTCGACTAGATTTCGCTTAAATCCCAAGATTTCGAACGTCAAAAATGTATGGCGAAACCTCGGAGATTTGGAAACATTTTACGAAACCTCGCGGACAGCCACAGCGCACTTTTGAGGGCAACTGGTTTTGAATGGCTTATGCAAATAATAGGTCTGTTCCTTTTCTTTTGTAGTAAAAATAGAAAAGACTGTCAAAATGACAGTGGAGGGGATGAATTCTCTCTCAGCAAAAGTTAAGGAACGCTTTTGTAGTAACCTGTGAAAAATTACAGATGCGAATCAGCGCTGCAGGAACAGGCACTTTAGTGCCAAACTGGCACTTTCAAATGAATTTGGCACTTTGGCACCCATTGGCACTCAAAAATTCAAAATGTGGCACTCATTTTTAAGCGCAATATCAAACAAAATTTCCATTAAAAAACATTACAAATTAATTTTTCTAATAAAAACTAAAAACATTGCTACACTTGTTACTTTTTTTGTAAACTGCCACAAAAATCTACTGATAGTTTTTGTTTAAATATGCGATTTTCTTAATTTGGCACGCTGAGGCACTTTTTGGCACCCAAAAAAATAATTTGTGGCACTGAGATTTTTTTTCCAGCTGCAGCGATGATGCGAATATTCCACCCAATTGCCGAATAGAACAACAAATTCAGATCTGCTTTAAATTTTCAGGCGACTGACAGTTGTTCCAATTCTTACGCAAAGAAGTTTGCTGAGTAAAAACTAGTAAGAGGGGATATATCTTGCTCTCTCGAAGCCGCTTTTTTTTACGAATTTTTTGTGTTGAGCAACAACAATTGAGTAAAATGCGTAATAATTCTTAAAAATTCGTAAGATTTAAAAGTAAAGGAACAGACCTAATGGCAGCAACGAAGAGTCCCATACAAAAGAAACGCAACGAAATAATACATACAAAATTTCGCTATTCTTTTCGTTTTGCATGCTGCTGCGAAAAGATGGCGAAAAGCGAGTAGTTGTAATAGATTGTTTGGTACAATTGCCCACTCTCTTTGGGTTGCTGTTCATTTGGAGACCAACGGAAATCTTCGTTTCGAAACAGCAGCAGCTTAAATTCCGAAATTCCAGGCCTTACTTTTAACTATTTTACACATTGATATACTATACACGGACTGCTAGCAGCCAATTTTTCATTCAAGCAAACATAGTGCTCTTTTGGTGCACGGTGGAGAGAATCGGAAACACTCAAATTTCACTGAGCAATTCGTGCGATTTTGTTTAAGTTGCGAGTATGCCATGGCCATCTGTTGTAGAAAGTTGGAAATAATTTGAATAAATCGTTATTTTGCGCAGTTGCAATGTTTCTACAATGGATGGCACTGTGTTTGTATGAAACTGACATTTCACTAGCAGTTCCAGTTCATAGAATATGTCAATGATCCGGCATAATCTACGTCCGTAAATTTTGACATTTCCCTTTTGAGCTGGGTTTGTAGCATTTGATTCTTCCTCCGGCAGTTGCCGCGATGTCAACGATTTCGCAATGAACTCGCCGCCGAAGAAAATCGTCTTCAAAGAAGTCGAAGCGAATTAAAAGCGAATCGAATGTGCTGGGTGTGCTGGGTGTACTTTTCGCATAGAAAAATGAAAAATGTCAGATCTCAAAAATCGAGAGAGAATACTCTCAATTTCAAGAGAAATACCTGACCGGTTTTCTTACAAAAAGTTAAGAAATGTCATTTTGACATTTTCATTTGGCTCTGAAGTGCCTTGTTTACTTGTTCAGCAACTTTCTCTTTAAATCATTGAATTTTTAAAAGCTAAATATCTTTTAAACTTAAAACTTTGAATGCGCTGATATGTTCTAGGAGAACATTTAACTATAACTTCTTCCTCCGACATCGTGAAAGACGTATATAAATGGAATTTGACTTGTCAAACTGTTGAGCTGTCAATTAGTTGACAGTTTTAATATTTTCATTTTTCAGTAAGCCGAAATTCGGGGAGTAGAAAATTACGAAAAAAATGAATAGAGGGGAAACGGATTTCTCTCATTTTTGATGTGAAACATCTTATGGCGCGACTTGGGAGTAAAATCGATTTTTCAAAGCGGAAATGACCAAGCGGATGCGGAAGTGCGTGACGGAAATTGGCCTGTCGCCGTCACTATGCCGCCGCCTAAAACTCCTTAACCACTCAACCGATTTCAATGAAATTTTGTGGGTGGGTATGGTTGGTTGTAATTTGATGGATAGGATAGTTTTGGACCCGATAGGTGGCGCTGTTGTCGATATTTTTAACCACTCAACCGATTTCAATGAAATTTTGTTGGTTTGTATGGTTGTTGGAAAGATATATTTTTAAATTTTTTTCAACTGAATTCTCAAAGTGAATACTTATATGGGAACGCTGGAGTAATTGAAGAAGCTAGGTTTTACATAGAAACTAGACTACTGAATCAGTTGAAGATATGAAAACAAAATGTAAACAAAATCTTTTGAAATAGAAATAAAAAACTACAACACAGTTCAATTTAACATCCAGATTTAGCGTTTCACATCTGGCGTGTGGTCACAAGCACGCTCTCTGTTTTTCTTTAATTTTCTCAGTACGTGGTCGCATTCGCACAGTAGGTATCTTTGCAAATTTTTAATAATTTTACGTTTGCAAAAAAGTACCCGAACGAACCTATTGATCGACGTCGTTTTTTCTTAACAATAACCATTGCAACTGTGATCTAAGCAGCTAAAAGTCAATTAAAAAGGATTAAATTAAACATTACAGTTGACATATGGTTTTAGGTAAACTCTATCTAGTATTGCACTAAAATCTTCGGGTGTAACTGGTAACCGGACGAGATTTATTAAATATTGAACCGAAACAATAATATAATTCACAATAGTTAGATAGATAGACTTTCAATTTTAAGACCAGCTTTGGTTACTCATTTTTTTTCATTTCCAATTCAAGTTACCACTGGTTTTGGTTTTGACAGAATTATTTTAGTCTACCAATGTCAACTTATTTACATATAGGTACAAAAATACTTTATTTTTCTTACTTTTATTTGCAGCTCCCTCAAAATGTGTGATATTCCCATCGGTGATGAGCCCACGTGGCTCGATTCCGAATATGTTCTTAAAATCATCACCAAATACTCCAAATCTGTGGTGAAGGAAATCAAATCCTTTACAAAAGAACCCGCAACCGTAAAGGGTGAAAACTTCGCTAGCGCAATGCATTTACTTAAGGTAGAATTCATAACCGAGCCCAATGGTGCCACCGAATCCGTTGCCCTAATTGTCAAGTCCCGTTTAGAAAATGAGCTTATGTCCGCCATTGAAGAGGACTTCAATGTTTTTCAACGAGAATCACAGATTTACAAAGTGATTTTAAAAGCCACTGAAAGCTTATTGCAGTCAATCGGAGACGACACCATTTTAGGACCAAGGTTAGTGAAGCTGATGTTACACTGAAAGAAAGTGATGCATCGGTTAAATCAATAAAAATGATCTGTATCTTATTCCAGAGCAATTTATGTGGACGAACGTATAATTGTCCAGGAAAATCTTAAGCTAAAGGGCTACCACATCGTTGACGTAAAAAATGGCCTTAATTATGATCAGATTACGTTAGCGCTGGAGAAATTAGCTAAATTCCACGCCGCCAGTATGGTACTATACAGAACGGTGAGATTTTTTGATTTCCAATACTCTTAATAGCAGATACGAATGTATTTCTTTTTTTTTAAGAATCCAGAGATGTTCAAATACCACCTTGCCGGAAATGTGTCGGAGAATCCAAGCCCGCTGCATGACGTATACGTCAACTGCATTCAATCCGCGGTCGACTATTGCAAAACGAATGCGGATCTGCAGCAATATGTTCCAAAATTGGAAGAGTTCAGCGCCAAAATCATTCCAAAAATGATCAACGTTTT
This sequence comes from Cheilosia pagana, assembly GCA_936431705.1. Classification (NCBI taxonomy): domain Eukaryota; kingdom Metazoa; phylum Arthropoda; class Insecta; order Diptera; family Syrphidae; genus Cheilosia; species Cheilosia pagana. The sequence continues at coordinate 12,952,189 of OW386166.1, read as the reverse complement.
CAGTAGAAATATAGCCGATCGTTTCCATGTCCTCAATCACGGTGATCTTTGGGTGAACAATATCATGTACAATGGTGATCAGGATGCTCTTTTTGTACGTATTTGTAATGAACTTTTATCCGACGCAAGGACTCCTCTGATAAATGAGCATTTTACCTACATAGGTTGATTATCAAGAAGGCTACTTTGGGTCACCTGGAATCGACTTGAATTGGTTCATGTTCTCTTCATGGCCAACCGAGGTGTTTGCCAAACATAGGGACGAACTCATAGGACTTTACCACTCTATTTTACATGACATTTTGCATAGGCTTAATTATGACCAAAGAATACCGACGATAGAAGATGTCAAGAGAGAGATCGTTAATAAAGGATTCCATGGTAAGCTTTTACGCATTTTAGGTGGGAATGATGGGTATATGAACTTGTGATACATTTTAGGACTAACAACCGCCACGTGTATGCTGCCGATTTTAATCAACGAGCATCAAGAACTGTCAGATCCAATGAACTTTCTTTTGGACACCGAGGAAGCTTTAGAGAATCGACAAAAAGTATTTAACAATCCGGCATTTGGAGAACGTCTGACCGTCTTTTTGGAATTTTTTAAAGAAAATCGTATTATATAGATGTCGCATGAATGAACGTTAAAAAGATTAACTAATCTTTATTTTTGTTGTGAAATTTGTTTTTCTTTTATAAGAAGTGTTAGTTGAATATTAATAAAATATGTCCATTTATGGTTTACACTGTTGGTTTTACGTTTTGACAGCTCAACTGAAGGCGGCGTCTGTTAAACCATTGATTTTTCTGTTCAACTGACAGATGGATAGAATACACGCCAGCTTATGGAAGGTGAAAGCTCTGCGGATATGACGGATAGAGAAGGTTTACTTTCTAGTTTTTAGAAGATATGTAAAAAGCATTCACTTGTGGAAATGGAAATATTGCGAGAGTGGAAGAAATTTTCATGGCCATTAATACGTCAGTTGGAGTTAAAACAATTGATCTGCAACCAGTTGATAGCTTTAGTACTACGGAGGCTTGAATCTCATAACTGTCACGTAGAGTGTAGTTGCTGTAAGAGCGTGCTGATTACTACTTTACTTTGCCTTCCTGAGAGAGATTCAATAAAACACGCCTTTCGATTTCTGTGATGGATTTGAAGCAGAAATCACGTTAATATTTGCAGTTTTGTGAAATTTGTTAGCCATTGGCTGCGTTCCATCAATCAAATCCAATTAAAACTAAACAAATTTGGAAAATCAAACAGAAAGGGTTGGTAAAGTGTGTCAATAAGAATAGGAATCGGTTGAATTAACATTTCTGTCAGAACAACTCAGACGTTTGTCATGTCATTTCTGTTAACATTATAAGAGATGGAAATTAGATGAAATCAGCCATTTGTAGCTGTTTTTTATGAATCCTGGGATATTTACTGCGTTGATCTTAGGAAACATCTATACCTAGCTGTGTTTCTTTCGACCCCGTCACGGCTATAGAATAAGCAAAATAAAAAAATACCTAGTTAAATAAAACAAAGACTTAACCTGGATAAATATCGGGGTAAACAGCTTGGCGGGGATACAGAAAAGTGTAGCCAACACAAACTTGTGTGGAAATGTCATAAATGGTATTTAACATTTTGACAGAAACTAGAATTAAACAATTCAAATTTGAAAAAATGTCTCAGCAAGCAGTCGAAAAAGGGTAAATTGCTAAAACTATGTTCAGACGATTGCCAGATCTGACAACATTGTCAGATATGTCATTGAAAAAGTTGTCCCAAATGTCTTACAACCGTGTGAACTTACAATTTTGTCTACAAATAGGTTCGTTCGTGTACTTTTAGCATAGAATAATGAAAAATGATTTGCAGGTCATTGTCAGGACATTTGTAGACCTGACAATATATTAAGATCTGGCAATCGTGTGAACATAGCTTAAGAAATGGTAAATTGCTAGAAATGATTAGGTACCTCTGCTTCGTTAGAATTTTTCAGTAAATAACATTTTATCAAATGCCAATTTTACTGTCAATGTCAATTTTACTGTCAGCTTAATGCGTTGCCAACTCATGACTTTATTCTTCGACGTCGTTTTTTTCGGCAATCCTTGATAGAGGCGCTGATAGGGACGAAAGAAAGCTTTTTAACAGTAGTGTCATCGAGCTGATTGAATTATAAAATCTTTCAAATTAGTTGGTACTATTGTCATGAACGTGTGCGGCAGCTCCTCTCCTAAAGTAGAGTTAGTTAAATTAATTAATACCTACTGTTGTCTCTTTCCTTGAGAGGAGGAAATTTGTAGAAATCAGAAACGTCATTTTGTTTTTAGTAAATCACGTTGCAGGCCAGTTGAATGGCGGTTGATTTGCGTATTTTTTCCAATTATTTAATAAGAACAAAAAGGTTAGTTTCTTATTTTATAAAATTTCAGTAAAATAATGTATTATTTTTAATAAAAGGTTGAAGGAGTTGTAGTTGCCGCAGGTTGGGTTTTAGTCAGGGAGAGTTTGTCTAGGAATGTAAGTAAATGAATTTTATGAAGAAGAATTGTAATTAAGTGAAATTATTCCAGCAAATAAAATCCATCAAAATTGGAGAAAGGATATTTATTTTCCAGAAACATTCACTCCTCCAACATCAGCAACACAACATGTAGATATAATATTGAACCATTTCTAATAACTGGATGTTAGACATGGCACAGGAAAATTAAATGATTGACTTGATGTTGATGTGTTTCAGTGCAAGTATCTAGTTTATCTGACAAGTGACAGCTGGCTGACTTGAAGTGATGCTGACAGAGCAATCTAGTCAATTTAAAAAGTCTACATTTTTAAATGTGCCCGTTAACTTGACAGTGATTTGTGGCCAAATTATCCGGTGTTAAACAAAGTGGCTATTCGCACGTAAATTTTATACTGACTGACTTTTGTCGGATCTAGGGACACGGCTCTTTATTTGACGAAACGTAATGGTATTTTATTAAAAATAGTGTTTTAAGAAAAAAGTTGGGCCTTAAAACGTACAGGATCGTGCCCGAAAATGAAATACTGGAGTTTAGAGTCCTGTTTGCGAGCGAAGCGAGCCACATAGGTACCCCTACTTGACGCGATTTAACTTTGACATTTCTTACGTAGTCGTGTCCCTAACTACGTGCGAATAGCATCAGCCGGTCTTAAAATGCAACATCGCCATAAGCTATTCCCGCCCCAATACATCAACCATTTCCACACACCGATTCACCATGGCGCATTTATTTTGACATTTCCATTTACATCAACCATTGTGAACCTGCCCGTAATCCATTTTGTGTCAAGTCTTCGCAAAGTGAACAAGTGAAGTTAAAAAAATGCAAATTCGTTAAGCTTTCGTTAAATTCTCAACACGGGTGTGCTGGCAAATCCACTCAATTTAGACGAAGTAGAGGCGCAGGTGACAAAGGAAGGTAAATTTCGCTTGTGTAACTATTTTCCTTGTCCAATCATAATTTTTTTTCCAATTTGATTATAAAATAATCTCCTACTCAATGATATAAAAATCCAACCAAATTAACTGTGAGTGTGTATGTGTGATTACGAAAAAACAAAATGCAATCAAAAATCGACAATAGATATCGAAGTGCTCCAAAGTGAATTTAATTAGTATTTTCTGTACTAACCCTTCCCCAAAGAAGAAAAATCGTTCCTAGTCTCGTTTCTCGTTCTCATAGCATCTGTGCATAATATTGTGGTAAAGATTTTTCTTTCATTATTCTAATTACGTTTTCTCCTTCGTTTCATTGTGTACAGAATATTTTTTTTGTTTCTGAATGTTTTTCCGAGTAATCGCAATCGCAACTCAAACGTGGTGAGTTTTTGTGTGTGTGTTTCGTCTCTTCTCTAACATATGGAGAGTGAGTGAAAGAACGAAAGGGAAATCGTTTATGGGAATGAAATGTGTATGAGTGTTTTTTTTTGTATCTATTCTGTTATGCTGCCTGCCTTCGTTAAACCACTTTTTTTTCTGAGATACTGTTTTGAGTGGTTTGCTTTGTTTTTATTTGTTTCTCTCTTCTTCTGTAGTTTTTCTTTGAGTGAGAGTGTACTCGGTCGGATCAATATTGGTTTTATTCGTTCGCCATCGCCTTCGACAAAGTTCGAGCGAGCCTTTTCTTTATTACACACATTTTTGTCGCGTAGACGGGGCGAGACCGAGCAGCGAGTCTCCAGTTCAGATACTTCGTGTTTTGAATAATTTTCATTTAGCTGTGTCTTGTTAGATGAGTGTTTTTTTTTTGTTTTTTGAAAATTACAATATCTTTCTTTGTTTCTAATATTTGTGATTCGTTTTTGCCTTGTGTGCGTGTGTTTTTTGTGTGAAAAAAAAAGAAAAATTCATCGGAAAACCCCCCATGAACAGATTTTTACTATAGACAAGAAAATCTGGTATACCCTCATCAGAAGTTTAATAAAAAAAAATTTGTTACCTATTGTTCAGTGTCCATAAGAAAGAAAAAAAAAACCCACAAAAGTGAGAGTTAAAAAAGAGAATGAAATAAAATATAATTATACAAAGGAAATCCCGCAGTGTCATGCAATAAAAATAAAAACGAAGTGAAATAGAGAAGATAGAGAGATAGTGCGGCGGTGGAATCAAAACGGATTCGTTTTACCCCCTTAGAAGGATCTGTGCTTGGATCCTTGCTTCGCCAACACTGCAGAGAAAAAAAAAGAGAATAGAAACAAAAACACGAAAGGAGTGAGAACAAGGTGGGAGGAATGATTTAACTTAAAAATGTAATTATTCAAATTTGTTTCCTTGAAATGCTGGAGAAGTTGATTGCACACCTTATGTGTCCTTTGTCAATGGGGGAGGGGCACTTTAAAATAGAAGGTTGGGTGGCTCCTATATCTCCTATGAGCTATGACATTGCGTTGAAATGGAATTTTTAATGTTCAAGGGAAGGAGGAAGTTGTCAATTTGCTTTCACTCAATAGCTTTTTTTCGCATTATGTGATTTTGAGTGGACTTTGTATTGCTCTTGGTCATATGGTTCTCTATTGACTGGAGGAGTTGCCAGAAGTACAAGGTGTAACGCCATTTCATATTTAAAAATGTCTTGCTGTCATAGAATGACTTTCATTTTATTTTAGGATTTTTTTTATTTGAAGAACAAGGGCAAATACGACATATAAAAAAAAGTTAAGCTAAATGTTGAAGTAGATATAAAAATGATACGTTTCGTTGTGAATTTAAAGTGCGAGTCAAAATTTAAATGTCTCGACACGGGAAATCTTGACGACGGATTTATTATGTTTTGAATAGAGATCTGAGAACCGGAAGTCTGCGTCTTAATTTGGCCAAGTCTTTTTAAATACCTAGTTTTGTTTTATGTCCCCAAATCAAGAAATAGATATGTCATATGTACCTTTGTCGTGTGTAAAGTGTGTCTACCAACGTTCGAACATTCAAATGTGTTTGTGCTATGGATACAGGAAACTTACAGCCGGAAATTCATGCATTTGAGGTCTACTTCTGTGGGCTCATGAATATGTCGTTTTCCATTGGGCAAAAAGAAGCGTCCGGGAATCGAAAAAATCACTTCTGAAACCGTTCCTTTGGACAAAAATTACGCTTCTGTTGATTCTGAGAAGAGAAATTCGCTTCTCGATTTGAAGTCAGAATCCACTCAAGAGGAACTAACACAAGTGTAATTTGTGTATTTTATACAAGCCAGCTGACAGCAGCCGTAGATTATTTTTTGGTGTTTCATCAACACAAATGTGGATTCAACCAGAAGCAGTTTTCTTTTTCCATTGGATTTCAATATGAGTGAATCCCCAAGTGAAACCAATGGAAAACGACATTAGTTAGTGTGCTGGACTACTGAGCAATGGATCTCAGGTTCGATTCCCGAAAAAAACACAAAAAATAGGTAGATACATATTCATCTTTAGGTGGTTTTCCACTGCACCATCTCTCGCAAACGTCTGACAAAAAATCCGAGAGTACAACTCTACCGCAAAAGCTTCTTATGAAAGTTATTGAAATAGCCGGTCGAACTTGGCATAACATTGTAGGTCCCTTCACAAAAATAAAAAGCATACCTACAAAACAAATGGTTGTGAGAAGCTAGGCTTAGAATACTTAGAAAGGGATGAATTAGATACTACCCTTTAGTCAGTAAGATCATTTGTAACCTGTCAGAAAGCACAGTAGCTTTAAACTTCTTTGAAAATAATCTGAGATCGTCTTCAATTCCGAAGTAAAAGGCACTAGTATCCGGACAGTTAACGTATTTGGTAACTTTGACTTCCAAAAGTCTTTTTCGACGATTTTGAAGCTTCGAGATTGACATCAACTTTAACATTTCATAATTGTTCTGACAGTGCCTCAATAACCAGGGTTAAATGCGACTTGTGCCTATCTATCTATCTGCAACCGGTTGTGACTTGTGAGCACAATTGGCGACATATTCAAAAAAATGTTCGCTTCTAATCCAATCGTTTTTGCTTCTTCCCAAAAACCATAATTTTGGCATGCTGTCAACGATGTCTTTTGGCGGACGCTTGTATGGAAACACCACCATGGATTTAAAAAGGGTTCCGTCTGCTGAAAAAAACAATTAGCACCGGTAGCGTATCTTTCTATTCTATCTATTGCAGCAGCAATTTGGTTACATTTTTGTAACCGTTGGGGACTATGTTTTTGACAGTTTTTGAACAGAGGCAATAACTGCTTTCGTCACGATTTAAAACGATCGTTTTTGAAAGGTGTTTTTCTTCTTGATTCACTGAACAATCCGTTCCTCCTCTTCATTTGTCAAATTTTTGTACTTTTTTAACCGGTCATGTAATGTTATATAGGTATCCTTATTGTCATCGAGCCACTAAGCCTTAACTTTTAAGCTGGCAACGCCCTTGGGCGATGTTAATCGTTATTATTGAAACGTCAAAAGTATCGAGACAGGCCTTCATCTTTTTGGTTTTTTAATTTGCATCACGTGGTAAAAAGGAGTTTGACGACGTTGGCCGCTGTTGTTTCATAATTATAGTATTTTCTCACCTATGTAAGTTTGAAAGAAGTAAAAGAAAGAATATGTAATTAATCTTTAAATTTCCTAATTTAGCAAATAAAATTATAGAATATTCCTTCGGAAAAATAAGGAAACAGGAATTTATTTTGGGAGAGCAAAATTTTAAACAGCGTAGGTAAGCGGCGGGCCAACATCATTTTATTTGATAGACTTCTTCCATAGAGCTGATCTGGATTCCTCCACACAATGCCGGCTAATGCACAGTTTAGTTGCGCTGCAGTAGGCTGTCGGTTGCCCGACGATGATGACATGGTTTCGTGCGAAACGTGCAAGCGCTGGTGGCACTACGCATGCGGCCATTTTGATCCAAACTTATTTGACACGGCTACCCCTTGGTATTGTCGCTCGAAGGATTGCGATGAGGGTGGTCAGGGAGATCAAATTAAGGAAGGAAAATCGAGCAACGTCGATAGCGTCAAGATTTCGGATTCTGATGTTTTGTCTTCAGTTGACGCTTTAATTGAGGCGGCAAAAGTAGCTCAGTCGACGGTTGAGCAAAAAGAAAAGGAAATCGCATCACTAAAGGAAGAGATGGACAGGCTAAAAATGCAGTTGGATGCAGCATCATCTGGTTCAGTTCAACAAGTTGCAGTTGTTGCACCGGCTGCAGAGGTAAAGGGTGCACGCGAGAGGCTGGATGAGATTCGGAAAATTGATCTGAGACATCGACAGATTTTGCTAGGTTCTAATCAGGATGCACATTCCACCCCCGTATCATTTAAAGCTAACCATCAAGAGAGTCCGCAGGAGGATACGTGCCATCAGTCAGACATGGCGAATTTACTGACTATCCTGAATCGTAGCCAGGTACAGGAGTTGCCGTCATTCTCGGGGAATGATAGAAAAGAGTGGCCTTACTTTGAATCGGTTTTTAAGTCAACCACGCTTGAGGGTAGATACAATGGAAAGGAGAACGTTGCTCGTCTTAGGAAGGCACTGACAGGCGAAGCCTATCACCTCGTGAGCGATCGTTTGAGGTATTCGACGGATGCAGACGCAATCATGAGCTCGTTACGAGCGATTTTTGGCAGGCCGGATACTTTGGTGCACAGTCTCACTACGAATTTGCTTAGGTTGCCAGCATTGGGTTCAGGTAGTGATATAAAGCTCCGTCAGTGGGCGGTGACATTGAATGGGTTTGTTGCAGATATCAAGTCGATGGACTTAGTTAAGGAACTAGAGAACAACTACGTTTTAACGGATCTAGCAAGCAAGTTGTCTTCCGGGTTGTACCATGACTGGCAGAAGCAAAGGTCGAAAAAACCTCACGCAAATTTAGAGGATTTTGCAGTTTTTCTCACGGAAAAGTTATTTGATTTGCCTCCGGAGATATCAAAGGTATCGAAACCATCAGCTTGTGAAAGAGCAAACGGTCCAAGTTCATCGCGAAGAGTACTAACTCATCAATCAGTTGCCCGCGGTGGTACTTGTGCTATGTGCGCCGAAGGAGAACACGCTTTAAATGATTGTGGAAAGTTCAAGGAGTTGTCCAGTGATCAAAGGTTTGCCTTCGCAAAAGATAAGGCAATTTGCTTCAGATGTTTGAACCCGGCGCCACACAAATGGAAGGGTTGTTCGCAGGATAAGTTATGTGGCATAGGAGGGTGTTCAAAACGACATCATCCATTACTTCATCCATCGACTACGAGGTCCAATTTAAATTTATCAGCTCAATCATTTGTCCCACCACCGCAATTTCATTCGTCGCACTTGGGAGCTAAGGTACCAGTATTGTTTAAGGTGATTCCTGTTCGTTTATATGGGAACAATAATAAGAGCTTGGACACCTTCGCATTTTTGGACGACGGCTCTTCGATTACGATGGTTGAAAAAGACGTTTTCGACGATCTGGATTTAGGCGGTGAACCGGAACAGCTAACACTTCAGTGGACAAAGGGTGTTTCCAGAATTGAGGACTCAATGCGCACCAACTTACATGTCTCCGGAGTGAATAAACGCAAGCGACACTTGCTAAGGGATATATACACGGTGAAGGGTCTGGAGTTACCGTGTCAGAGCATCAACGTTGCTGTATTACAACAGACATATCCCCATCTTAAAGGACTGCCATTAAACGATCTCAGCGAGGCGAAGCCGAAACTACTGCTGGGCGTGGATCAAGCCAAGCTACTTCTGGGTCGCTGCCAGCGGTCTGGAAAGGAAGATGAACCACACGCTATCAAAACTCTTCTCGGTTGGACCGTTTTTGGAAAGAGCAACTTGGAACCCAGTGTATTTTGTGTAAATCCACCGAAAAGGCATTCGATTTTATACCATCACGACGTCATCAAACAGGACGAAGATTTACATGATCTAGTTAAGCAGCATTTCTCAACCGAGGAGTTTGGAGTTCGACCTCCTAGTGGAAATTTCGTAAGCCAGGCAGACAGCCGGGCCTTAGAAGTAATGGAACGGACTTTGATGAATGTTGGAGATCAATATGAAATCGGGTTACTATGGGATTCGGATGAAGTTAAGCTTCCGGACAGCTACCCCATGGCCGAGAGACGACTCATTAGTTTGGAGAAGTCGTTGATGAAGAAACCAGAGTTGTTAGAGTGGAAGAATCAACACATGCGTGAATTGGTAGACAAAGGATATGCTAGGATTGCGTCGGAGGAGGAGTTAAAACGAGATTGGGCAAGAGTTTGGTATGCCCCAACATTTATCGTGTTAAACAAGAACAAATTTCCTCCAAAGCCGAGAGATGTTGCAGACGTTGCGGCAAAAGTCAATGGAGTTTCTTTAAATACGCATTTGTTGAAGGGTCCAGACAACCTCGTACCTCTCCACGCTGGGCTCTTCAAATTTCGCGAGCGACAAGTCGCTGTGAATGCAGACGTCCGAGAGATGTTTCATCGCATAAAGATCAGTGAAGCAGACCAACAGTGCCAGCGTGTTCTCTGGAGAGATGGGGACACTTCCCGGAAGCCGTCAGTCTACATCATGCAGGTGATGATGTTTGGCCCTCGTTGTTCCCCTGCATCCGCGCAATTCGTTAAAAATTTTCATGCCAATTTGTTTCGAGAGCAGTGTCCGGAAGCAGTGGATGGGCTAGTCAACCGTACCTATGTCGATGACTACTTCAATAGCCATGACACGGTGGAAAAAGCTGTTGCAGTGAGCAGAGATGCCATCAGAATCTGTAAGACAATGAACTTCGATTTGGTGGGATTTCAATCGAACAGTCGAGCTTTTTTGGAACAAATTCCGGAAGCAAACATTAAGTCTGGGCTGGTTAGCATCGAGCCTAACGAATCCGAGAGTTACGTCACCAAGATACTGGGAATGTTTTGGCATCCGTTATCAGACCATTTGATTTATAAGCTCAACGATCACGAATGCTTGGAGAGGATGTCTGTTCCCGGAGCCGAGATTTCTAAACGAGAGATTTTAAGGACCATCATGAGGATTTTTGATCCGCTTGGTCTCATTTCCTGTTTCATCATTCGAGGGCGAGTTATTTTGCAAGAGATTTGGCGTGAGGGCTTTGGTTGGGACCAGCCAATATCAGGCGGGTTAAGATGTCAGTGGTTGGACTTCGTAAAGGGACTCGGACAGATAGAAGAATTAAAGATTCCTCGCTCGTATTCGCCGTGGTCCCCTGACGCTTCAAGGATTAGTCTGGTTGTCTTCGTGGATGCCTCTGAGAAAGCTTTTGCTGCCGTTTCTTATTGGCGCTTTGAGCAAAACGGGATGGTGAGGGTAGCAATCGCGATGGCAAAGGCGAAGGTGGCACCATTAAAGAAGTTGTCGGTGCCTCGTTTGGAGCTGCAGGCGGCTGTGCTTGGTGTGCGGGTGGCAGAAACCGTGAAGAGATCACATTCGATTCAAGCAGCTGAGGTGATTTTCCTATCCGACTCTAGGACAGTGCTCTCGTGGATCAGCTCGTCTACTTTTAAGTTTCCAGCATTTGTGGCCGTGCGGATAGGTGAAATTTTGGAAACTACGAATCCGCATCAATGGTGGTTTGTTGGATCTGCCGATAATGTTGCTGACGACGGTACCAGATGGTGTAACCTATCGGAGAGTATTGGGACCAGGAGATGGTTCGTGGGTCCTGATTTTTTGCTAAGTCCTCAAGCTGATTGGCCAATAACACCAGGCAAGGCGGTTGCTGTTACTAAGGAGGTAAGCGAAGTCGATTTAAATTATAAGGTGTATGTAAATGCGCACCAGCAAAACAGTACCTATGGAATTTTCGATGAGTTAAAACCGAGGTTTCGAGCAAGATGGTTTTCGGCAGTCAGAGTGTTGGCTTTGCTACTTCGCTTTAAGGACATTTTAAGAAGGATTGCCACTGCTAAAGAGGCTTTCGCTACACCCGCCGAAATTATTCGCGCTGAGAATTGGGTTTTTAGAAAGATCCAACAAGAGGCCTTTCCGTATGAGGTTGCTCGTCTGCAATCAAAACAAAGTTTAAAGTCTACGAGTCGTCTGTTGAGTTTGTCGCCGTTTATAGACGAGGAAGGTACTATGCGGTTAAGTTCGAGAGGACAAAAAGCTAATATCTCCTATGCAGCGCGCAATCCGGCGATCTTGCCCAAAAGTCATCCGCTTGTCGATCTCCTGGTGCTGCATCACCATGAAGCGAATTATCATGTGGGGACAGCAACAACAATTTCGGATATTAGGGAAAGAGCGTGGATTATAAGCATCCGTGGGGCAGTAGAACGAGTTAAATCCAGGTGTTTCATGTGCAAGAGGCTCAAGGCGAACCCTGTTATGCCACTCATGGGGCAGCTGCCTGAAGGCCGACTTGCTTTCGACTTGAAACCTTTTACCCACGTGGGAGTGGACTGCTTTGGACCCATGTACGTAAAACATGGAAGAGGCACAGCTAAGCGTTACGGAATGATATTTACCTGCTTGAGTTTTCGGGCTGTGCACATCGAGGTACTCAATGATCTCAGTCTAGACCAGTGTACGATGGCGGTTCGGCGATTTCTTATCAATCGGGTGGTCACGAAATTCATTTATAGTGACAATGGTCTTAACTTCGTGGGAACAAGGAACTGCTTAGAGAAGGACATAAAGGAAATGGAGGCGGCTCTAGGTGAGTACTGTGCTAAGTACGAAGGCATAGTTTGGCGTTTTATTCCAGCTTACTCGCCGTGGATGGGTGGAGCCTGGGAGCGTCTCATTAAGTCCATCAAATCCAGCATCGACTTTATTCTAAGAGGAGTGACACCTCGGGACGACGTTCTTCTAAATGCGTTATTGGAAGCGCAGGGGCAGATTAACAGACGGCCCCTGACTCACATCCCCGTAGATCCAGAGGATCCGAAGCCTCTAACACCGAACTCAATTCTATTCGGGGACAGCGACAGAGATATCTCAGCGCCTGGGGTTTTCTCGGAAAAAGACCAGTGGAGTAGGCTGTACAGTCGGCGAGCGCAACACCTAATGAAGGAGTTTGCAAAGCGTTGGTACTCGGAGTACCTTCCCGAGATTACAAGGCGGTCGAAGTGGTACAAGGAGGTCAAACCAGTGGAAGTTGGCAGCGTCGTGCTTTTGGTGGAACCGGGAGAGGTTCGTTCTACGTGGAAGCTAGGCAAGGTGACAAAGGTTTACCCAGGACAGGATGGGACCGTTCGGATTGCTGATGTTCGTTTAGCGAGTGGAGCCTTAATGGCGAAAAGGTCAGTCGGCAGGCTCGCTGTTTTGGATCTAGAGTCTTCAGCAGAGCTTCAGACGGGCCCCGGGATGTCATCGAGCCACTAAGCCTTAACTTTTAAGCTGGCAACGCCCTTGGGCGATGTTAATCGTTATTATTGAAACGTCAAAAGTATCGAGACAGGCCTTCATCTTTTTGGTTTTTTAATTTGCATCACGTGGTAAAAAGGAGTTTGACGACGTTGGCCGCTGTTGTTTCATAATTATAGTATTTTCTCACCTATGTAAGTTTGAAAGAAGTAAAAGAAAGAATATGTAATTAATCTTTAAATTTCCTAATTTAGCAAATAAAATTATAGAATATTCCTTCGGAAAAATAAGGAAACAGGAATTTATTTTGGGAGAGCAAAATTTTAAACAGCGTAGGTAAGCGGCGGGCCAACACTTATATCATCTAAGGCCTTAGCTATACTTTCTGCATTCATTGTTTAAAAAAGAACTTAAAAAAAAAATCTTTATAGGATAACTTGAACTAAAAACCGAAATTTGCATGCAAGAAAAAAAGTTGTCCGGAAACTGAAACTATAGCATTTTCAGTGTCCGGACACACTGTCCGGATACTGAAAATGCTCTTCAATTTTAGTTTTAGTATCCGGACACTAAAAATTAGGCCAACAAAATAATTGTTGATATTTGAGACTATTTATGTGTGATGTACCTATTTTTCTCAAATAAAAAACATAGTGTCCGGAGACTAACACTGTCCGGATACTAGTGCCTTTACCGTATGAGTTTTTTAAAGGGCCAAAACAATATATTTAAATTAAAGTTTAAATTTGCACTAATAATTTGGTATTTTCTGATCGAATAGTGCAAAATTAGTTTCTAATAGCACAACAAACATTTCACTCTGACATTTTGCTTGTTTGTGTTGGTGAGTTCAGGGCAATTCTTTAAAAATATTCCGGACACTTCCTTCGTGTTAAGAATTGATCGGAAGTGCCCTTTCTTTTTCAATGAAACATGGAAAACATAGAAAGAGCACTTCTAGATTTGCGCTTTTCATAGAAAGGGCAATTCTTTACTTCAATCGAAAACGCCATAATAAAGTAGGATCTTCTTCACCACTCATGAAGCCAAGACCATTCTGTAGCGCACGGGCAAATACCTATAAGAAGAAACATACCTATTTATCTTACCGCCTCCTGAAACCAACAACAGATGGACTGTCCTTTACCCTATCAGCTGTTGAAAACTATTTTTTTTTAATATATGGTGTAGGGTGCATTCACATTTGGGTAAAGATTAATTTTTTTTTATTTTTTCTACTTTTTGCAAAGATTTCAACTTTTTATCTAATTTTTTGTAGAATGTGTACCTACCTAGTTATTGTCGCACAGTTATTTCTATTGTCACAAACGAGTTACTCCCTGTGAGTTACCTAACAATTCTGTTTCACTATGAGCAGGAAGATGCCTTGTTAAAGGGGGATTATTTTCGACATTTGCCCAAATAATTTCACATGGTAATTGTCGGCGACTGGCAAAGCCGCCGTGAAGGAGGTTTCAGCCGCAAGAGACGGCTAGTGATATGCCGACCGACGCCGCACTTCTCTTGGCGGTAGTTTTTTTTTTTTTTTTTCAAAGCGAAGAGACCGCCATTTGAGGAAAAAATCAATACCAAATTATTTTTGATAAGAATTACACTTGAACATTTAAAGCTAGTTTGCTTAATATCCTATGTAACAAATTTACTAATTGAATTTTTTTAGGAAATTTGTAGTTATCCCAAAAGTCTTAATAAACCACAGGGAGTCAACGATTTCGACCACAAGTGTGTATTTATTCAATAAACTATTGCTCGAAGCAATAGTAATTTATTCGGTTGACAACAAAATTGGGACTATCAACTGATAATTGACTAGTTTTTCAAAACTACCTTTATACCGATCTGGGAGAATATAATTCATGATATCCACGTAGGTCTTATGTTCTTGCCAGCTACGATCTAAGAACTTTTTTCTTAACTGTGAAAAGATTTCCTTTGGTAAAATGAACTCCGCTCTAAGCTAGACATCACAAAGCTAGTTCAAAGCCTCAAATAAATCTTAGTGTTTCCAGAAGAGATATCGAAGCTCTCCACTAGTAAGCCTTGTACGCTGCTCGAGCTAAATTTTACCACCAATACAAAATTCTTTCCAAAATTTAGCTGAATCCTAAAAATCTAACTTTTGTTTCCGAGTGTCCTTCATGTATCTGTCAAAATTTAGTGCAACCATTGAAAAACTTACTTTACTTAAGTCGACTAGATTGGTCTGGAAGAGGTGTAACCTGAACGCAAAAACTAGAATGGTCGGAAACGTCACTTTTCCTACGTCAGCCACATATGCGAACTGTCAACTTAGTACTGTCATGAGTTTCTTGACTAGATTCGTCGGCTACCCCTCCATAAACGTCAACTGATACAGCTGCCCATGTGACCGATCTAGGCCAATCAAAACTGAGATACATCAATTGAGTCAGCTGTCAGAATTACAAAAGTAGACTATTGAACGTCCCCATTTAATGAGTCGGGTTGTTTTTTTTTTCAAGCTAAATTTTGACAGATCACAGCTCTGTTGTTCTGTTGTGTAAAGATGAGTGATGAGTGAGAGTACCTGGAGCTAGAGTCTTTCATTTAAATGACAGAGAAGGCCTCAAAAATAGTGGGCGATGCTGGAGGAGCAACATCCATCGATATGGAGCCTTACATATTTTCAAAGAAAATCTGTTTTTTGTGACACTTATCCACAGCGTTCTCTATGTCAAAATTTAGCTAAGAAAGTTGGAGAGCAGATAAAATTTAGTTTAGCACGAGCAGCGTACTAAGTTGTAGGGGTAAAAGTTCAAACCAATCTAACTACAGTGGAAGTCACTTATAACGACCGCGCTTATAAGGACCAGTTGCTTATAACGTCCTTTTTTGGAAAAAATTGGTCCTTGTCGTCGGTAATAACAACGGAATGAGGGAAAATCAAAAAAATTGTCTGTTAAGTATTATGACAGTTTATTTGATGTGTCACCGTGAAAGCTACTTTTAAATTAGTTGTGGTTTACGCGTCTTAAACAAAAAAGTTAGCATTTTATGTGATTTTGTTTATTTCTGAATATTTGTGGAAGCCAGATATGGCAGGCGGATATAGCGACCGCCGGTTATAACGACCTTATTTCATCGGTCCCTCCACCGTCGTTATAAGCGACTTCTACTGTACTATTATTCATTGAAAACATTGCAATCCATGTGCTGTGCATCAAACACTCTCAACCTGGCAACGCTAAATCTCCACATCGAGTTTCGGCACTCACAGCCAGCTCAAAGGACAGCATCTACAAAAATTGTTTTAAATATTTAATCAGAGGTCCCCCTCTTGTCATTAATTGAACAAAAAAATATATAGATATGTATTTCTTTCATTTTGTCGACTACTCGCAGTCACAGTCGCACAATTGCAATTAGAAAAAAATATGCAGGCAGGCTCAGGCAGCCAGACAAAGGTATAGAAACAAATTTGCTGAAGCTCCATCAACTTTTTATGACTGGCGGTGAGCATGTGTGTGTGACTAGGAGTTGATGATTATTATTTTTTTGCCTCCATTCAATTTTAAATGTAAATACGAGTCACAGTCGCAGTCCCCCAACAAAAAAAAACTCACAATGACGATAGGAATATTATGCTGTATTCATGGAAATGTGCAGTGTATGCCCATGCCCCCTGCCCCATGCCCACCACCAGTCCACCAGACCCGATAAAATCGCGGATGTGATGAAAATGAAATTCAACTCAATTTTGCTGTCATCCATCTTTATCTCATCTCTAATTTGAGTGGTTTCCCATTCTCTTCTCTGTCTCTATTCGAGTAGAGAATATTGTTGGTGTGTGTGGTATTAATGTCGGTGAGGTGACAAACGAGGAAGAAAAGAAGATTTCCTCGAAGTGTGCGAGGTGAGTTATTGTTTTTATTTTTTTTTCTCCATTTCTACTCCATTTCCATCCATTCAAGGGAAATAAGGGTAAATGAGATGGGGAAAACAAAAACAAAGGCCTGGCTTTTAGCCTGCTTCTGCATCTGCAGGCACAGGCAGCTAAAATTGAATACCTATGGACGGAGAAAGAGAAGAAGATGGGTTGAATAATAAAACATAAATAATAAACAATATTGTAATTGCTTATGGTGTGGCTCGAAATAACGCTGGGGAGTGGTGGGGGGGTGAAAATAAGGCAGATCGAATACAAATTTTCCTACGGTTCGTTTTCCTTTCATTTATGTTTTTTTTCTCTTTTATTTTGCTCGTTTACTACGGCTGATTGCAGTTTGTAATTGGAGTGGACTCACTAGACTGGTTTTTCTTTTTTAGTTATTTGAGTCGTTCTGCGTTCTCCGTCTCCCCCGCTTTGGTGGATAGATAACGATTATGTTATGAAGATGACTTGGTTCGTATCCGAGACCGAGTATTTCTATCCCTATGCGGTTGTGTTGGTGTGAATAAATTTATTTAACAGCTATTGACTTTTTTGAATGGGATATTTTAATCGGTTTTTGGTATTTCACTTTGAACGGATTTCCCATACGCGTATGTTGGGCGGTTGGCTGTGTGAAAATGAAATTTGTGCGATATCAGATAACGATTTATTGTTAACACTGGGCGTATATTATTTTTTTAGGTTATCTGCTTTGTGCGGATAGGGCTTCCACTCCAAAGATGAAGGGGAAATAAAAACAACAACGAGAAATGGGAAATGAGGACAGCTTTTACTTTAGCTGATAAGTTGAATTTGTAGGTAGGTAGGAAGGTAGTAGAAGAGGGGGATAAAAATGGAAACTGAAGAAAATAAAATTGCATTTCCGAAGTAGGTGGGTACAGTGCAACCTCAATCAAAGCCAGTAATAGAAATTTGGGCAGTTGCTTTTATTGAGTTTGTTGCAATAATCGCGTCAAAAAATTGTATAGGCGCCAAAAATGAGACAAAAAGTTAAACACCTCATAATAATCGAAAAAACGTTGCTTGCACTGATTAACAGACCACAACTGATAACTTAATTCATGTTTAAAATAAACAATAAGAAAAAAAACAGCTAACGAAAAAAGAGTTCTTGAAACAATAGTTGCCTTTATCGAGTCACCTTTTTTTGAGGAGTTGCAATTACTGAGGAGGTTGCGGTTTATGTGATAGACGCGAACACGCTGGCCGTTTACTTTAAAGGTATTGCCACTGGCTATCTTAATGCTGACGAGATTTAAAAAAAAATAGTAAACTCATTAAAATCTTAGTCAATATTCTCAATCTTAATAGGTACCTACCGACCTATTCATTACTGTGATGCAAATGTCAGATTATGAAATTCAGCACAAACAAACAGAGCAAATCGCTCAAATCTGTTTTTCCCCTTTTTTCGAAATTATCCAACATTTTCTGACACTATCGTAAAGGGTTTTCCTATAAGAGGTGTTATTTTGATATTCAAAGAAAAATGCCATTTTTTGAGATAAATGATCGGATATTTATTTCATAATAAAGAGGAAGGTTCCTATGCCGTTAATAATGAACAACATCAGCCAATTGGCCACCACGACATCAGCCAATTGGCCACCACGACCACGCTTACAGGACCGTATCCTTTTCATGGAATTTTCCATAATAAAATCGCAAAGTGGCTGCCCTATGTCCTCGAAAGACGCACGAATTCCATCTTTGAAGTCTTGAATCGACGCTGGGCTGTTGTAGACCTTATCTTTCACGTGGCCCCAAAGGAAGAAGTCGCAAGGTGTTAAATCACAAGATCTCGGTGGCCAATTGTGATCACCTCTTCGAGAGATAACACGGTCCGAAAACTTTTCCCGTAAAATATCAATGGTTTCGTTGCTTGTGTGGCACGTAGCGCCGTCTGTTGAAAGTAAACGTTTTTTTCCACCAATTTCTGTATTGCTTTTGCGAACTGTGACTGCAAAATTTTCACCATTTTTGTAGTGATTTTTTATAATTTCAATGCGTTGTTGAAGCGTGTATCGTTCCATTTTTAGTAATGGCGTAGTTTCTACTTGTCAAATGTCAAAAAATAACAGCTTCAAAAGTGACAGCTACCGAAATAGCGGGCTATTCAAAATAACACATCTTATTGGAAAACCCTTTAGTTAAAATTAAATTTTTGAACTGTCAAATAATTATCTACCCTGGGAGCAATAGGTACCTACCTTGGTAAACTATTTTTTCACAAACCTACATCTTTTTTTACAGTAGTTGTGATTTAGTAGAACGTTTAGCAGAAAATAAACTAAACTGCATTTTATTAAATTGAAGTTTGGGAACTTCTCTTTTCAACACTAACATGTGTGTCAGAAAATCAGCCGAGATGCAGTCGAATCCCTCTAAGTCGAACCTTCTTTAACTCAATTTTTCGACCCGATTTTCGCATTTCTTGATCTATCACAATATGCTTTTAAGTCGAATTTTTAAAATAAATTCGCTTAGAATTTAAATCCCTCTAACTCGAAGTTTTACAGAAATCCCTCTAACTCGAACTAATTTTTATCTCCCGTGAAAATTCGACTATATTAAATTTAGTGCAATTTAACACACTCCTACATTTTACTTGCTTTGTTAATTTAAACTCGGATCTAGACTAACAGAAGCTCAAATACGAGAAGTTTAAAATCCAAATCAAATAGACGTACCCAGGTCCCCTGCCTACCTACCTACCTACCTGTGTTTTATCAAATGAAGACTGTCAGACATTGACATATGTAGTAACCTTCGTGGAAAAATTTGACACCACATTATTTTATGCCTTAATTCTAATAGGTAGACCACCGAGATATTCAAATGTTTTTTGCTAAATTTTGGAACATGGTTGGTATACCTACCTATAACCGCAACGCATACCTACTCCGTGGGAGGCTCAAATTACATTCGAGGTATCCGCTTTCGGAAAGAAAACGCTTTAATACAAATCGTAAATAAATTCCGCAACCAATTTCTGTCGGGGGATTTTGAAACCTGGCTGTCAAAAATTTAACAACAAAATGCACTTCATCGCACTTCAACGCAATTCGCCGATATGCGTTAGAAAATATCGGAAAAATAGTCCAAATATCTGTTCGGATGAATACCTTCCTCGAAGCTCGTAGCAAAAATCCTCGGAGAATTTTTCGTTCCGAGGGATACCTCGCTAGGCCAGATTTACACTTTATTTGAAAACGCTGTCAAACAGCAAACAACTCTTGGCGTTTTTCCAGGCAGTATGAGTTTGCATATTTGGACTTCTAAAAAGTTTGTTAAGTTTAACTGGATCCTTTCGAACTTCAGATTCCATTGAACGACTGAATACCATTTTGCAATTTATTATTTGTAATTGTGACACATTTACAAAATCAGAGCACCCGAGCGTAGCTTTTCAGAACGATAAGCATGTATGTCTTTATTTTTGGGGCAAATGGAAGGACCTTAGGTGTTTGCTGAGTCCAAATGGCTAAAGTCAAGTTTGTCCAAAATATTTTGAATTGTTAATTGATAACTTAACATCAATTGCCGACTACCTACCCCTCAAAACACAATAACGCGTTGAATTTGTAACCAAAAGCTCCTAAATTGTCACCAGACGTGTTGACATAAATTTTACACTTAATTCCCAAAGGTTTCAAATTATTTATTGAACTGCCAAATAACACAAAAAATTAAACAAACCTATTACTTAAAAAAAAACAGTGTATAGAATTCGCTAGACTTAAGTATTAAATATTGTTAAAATCTGTAATTTAATTTCAATAGCTTTCACGAAGCTAGTAATAAAAGAATAAATCAATCAATCAACATAATAGGGTTATGTAAGCTTAAGATAATGTCAAAAATAGCCAAAAATCCACTTAAGTTCAGGTAAATGCTCAAAGTGCGCCACTAATTCCATTATGGTTATGACTTATTATTCCATGTGAGGGTTGCAACTTTGGCTTCCTTAAGACAGATTTCACACACCGAATTTTATTCTACCTTTCGACTTTGGTCGTCTGCACACGAGAGAACTAAAAATATAAACTAAGTGCTTGGTAATGTTCATGAATGTGCAACTTATCTGACTGCTCTTTCTCGACTCTAAGGGGCCAGTTATAGCGATACGTAAAAAGCAACCGAAAAAAATTTCTTTAGCTTTTTTGGACCACTAAACGTTAAAGCTTGAACTCAATCTTGTTCTTAAAATGTTGCTTATGAATTATAAAGTTAGTTTATCAAAAAAAATTAGCAAATTATCTTAAGATTTTCGAAAAAAATAACATTTATAAATTTTTCTGTACGTAAAACTTTTTTCGTTCAGAAAAATAAAAGAATTCTTTTTCTAGAAAAATTTAAGATAATTTACTAACTTTTTTTTGATAAACTAATTTTAGAATTCCTAAGCAACATTTTAAGACCAAGATTAAGTTCAACAATTAAGTTTAAGTGGTTAAAAAAAGCAAAAAGTTTGGTTTTTCGTGTCGCTATAACTGCACTCTAACCCTAAATTTCTAGAAATAAACTCTAAAATTTTACATTAAGATCAGAGGTTCCCGATCAGTATTCCGTTGCTGAACAGATTGTCTCCGCTAGATTGAATTGTAGGTACCTACCTATTTAGAAAACAAATTTTGGAGCTCAACTATTACGATGTTAAAAAGTACTGACTTAATGGGCAGCCATTTGGGCGTCCTCCAGGATTGCAAATGACTGCACATTCCATGGTGTCACATGAAAAGGAAAACAATTTCAAATTAAAAGCTTCCACCCAGCTGCTCCGCATCCATCCAAATGTAGAAATAAATACAAAGTATTTTTCGCCTGAAAAAAACTCCCTTCCCAATGTGTGTTAACTCTTCTACACTCATCCGCATCGATTTACTGTGTGGGGAAGCTCAAAATTAAGCCAATTTTTAATCCATCAGAGCAAGCGAGAGAGAGCGAGTAAGAGAAGTGCCGAAAATGGATACATTTAACCATTGATGGGGACGGGGAGTCCAGCAAGGAAGAAGCGTGTTCACATTCACACACATTTCACACAAAGTAAAGAGAAAGATACGAGAAGAAGAAAACAGAGACAAAAACAACACATTTGAAGGCAAAGTCCATAAGCATTTGTTATTATGTCGAGCGTGGTGTTCGTTTTGTTTACATTATGCTCCCTCATGCCACACAACATTTGGCATCACCAACACTACCCGGACCCGCTTACCACTCTACCGCCTGCCTTTGGAATCAAAGTGTAAACCGTTGAGGGCGTTTTGTGCACACCATGCACGTACACACAACAAACACCCAAGAATCTCATGGATATGTGAAGTTGGTTTTTAAGTGTCTTTGGGGGGGCTTCCAATCATCATCCCTTGTGCGGCGACTCTAATGTTTTGTTAGTCTCCTTCTCCTGTGCTCCTTCTTCTTGGTTTGTTTTCATTTCGTCTTTCTTTTATTTCGTGACTTTTCACTCTGCCGCCTTTGGGTAAGAAACGTGCCCCCCCTTTAAGTCCCGTTTCATGCCCCCATGTCCACTTGCTTATAACCCGCACTCATATGCGGCGGATGGGTTAATCTCTTCGAATCCCAATTCGACTCATACACTCGACTCAAAAGATATAGAGATACACTCCGCACACGTATATACGTGCTAATGTTGATGATGATGATGACGATGGCAATGCTTCCCGTATATTTTAGTACTTTGTGTTTGTGCCGTGCCTCGCCTGGCTGTATGGCCATGTATGGCTGCGGCAGCCTTGCCTTTCGTACGTAATCTGCTCCACACAATATTGGAATTGGTAAATAAAGTGGAACTTTGTTGTTGAAGAAGAGCAAACTTCGTGGTTGGATTGCATAGTGCTGAAGCTATAGAGAAGCCAATGCATGACGTCGTCGTCGTGGTTTGGGGGGAAAAGGGAGTCATAAACGCTCATTCCTGCCACTGCAAGTCCCCATAGAATCTTTACACACCGATTTGGTTAACTACTCATCGTTGAACCGAATTGAACTCGTAATGTTCCCCACCCTGTTCGTCGCGTTGGCTTTGGCAACTTAGTTGGCTGCCTCTGCCGCCACCCACTTGCTGGGTTACAGTACCCCCGACCAGCACCGAAGTGCATGATAACGAAGACAATCAATGTATGCGGTTTTCGGATTGTTGTCTTTTCTTGTTTCTTTCTTGCTCCCCATATTCTTGCGTGCGATGACGATGACGACCGATAGGACGGGGTCTTGCTCTCAAGTCTTAGTGATTCTGATTATACGATACGAGACGTTGTCGTCGACAATGACTTCCTTTCAATATGCGAGGAAGACGCATGAAATAAATGAAAACATAAAAAAGTAACAAAGGCACGATATCTACCTCCTCTTCGCGAGTCAAGAACCCAAGGAAAAATTCGATCGAACGCGAAGCGGATTGGGGCGGCTGCGAACGAGGTCGAGCAACGAGTGAGGAAATTAACCACATTCGAGATAATGGCTTTAAAAAAAAAGGAAATAACAATTTAAAAAGACTTTTCAGCACATAATGGACGTGGACAATGCTGGAGGGTCCTGTCTAACGGTATACTCGCAAACCAAAATCACAATTATATGCTGAGGATATAAAGGCGAACATGAAAACAGAGAATATACCCTCATAACCCGGGGATGAAATTATAGTAACTCCCCTTATCAGCTCCATGCCATTCGGGTGTCTATCCTTTTTTTTTTGTGTGTTGCCTTGTCCATAATGGCGGTGCTGGTTTATTTTGCTGACCACACATACTCGCACAGTGCTGGCATTAATTCGAAAAAAAGGTGTTGTCATGTGGGAAAATTGTGTTTGTAGGGAAAGACCCATTACATTCAAATTATGTTTGGGTTTTATGAATATCACTATTTAAGGACTTGCTAATTGTTGGGTGGTTCAATGTTAATGGAATGTTCTGCAAAAGACAGCTAAATGGGTACTTTTTGGTACAGGCTTACTTGTTTTTAAGGGCTATTTGCAGCTAACAAAGAAAAGACGATTGAAAGAATAGGTTTCTATCTTTTCACTCCGGCGTTGCCACTTTAATTTTTGGAAGAAACACATTAAAAGTTGTGGTGCTTTATTTAAGGGTGCTCATTTTAACACATTTTCAAGAATAGAATGCAATACATAAAATTTAATCTATATAAGTCGAATGGCACACATTTTTTCATAAGCGCACATGCTGTGTGCGATAAACTTTACACAAACAATTTTGGCACATTCTTTTCGACAAAGAATTTAAAGTTTTAAAACATTTCACATACGCTTTAGGGAGTTTTTGTTTTTTTTCTAAATTTTTAGACGCAGTACCGAATTAAGTGTTGTTCGAAAACACTTTATATAACCTACGATTTCCCAGTTAAGCACAGTTTTTCAGTTGGGAGAAAAACTATTTTCAAGTAGAAAGGAGTGCTCTGTTAAATGCGTGCTGCGTGTCGCTAATCGCACACTGTTTCGTGGAAGCGCACACTTTAAGTGCGATATGGTTTCTGCATGTGCGGATAAGAATTTTCTTATGGAAAGCGATCTAATCAATATTTTTTTGGACTGTGGCATGTGACTCACGCAGATTTGTGACTTATAAATGTACGGTTCGGTGTTTTCTGGAATTTATCCATTAAAGGCGAGTGCGTGGGCCTTCAGTTGAAGAAAGCCCAAATGTGTCTCTCAAGCGTTGGGCATCTCTGTGAAGTCATTGTGGCGAATTTTGCGAAAAGATCTTGGCCTACATCCTTGACCACCAGAAGCGTCGTATACGTTCGTGAGTTGGGCTGAGCAACAACTTGAAAATGATTCATCTTCAGCGATGAGGCTCATTTCTGGCTGAATGGCTTCGTCAATAAACAAAATATGCGGTATTGGTCAGGCAGCAATCCACACGTACTCCATGAGTCATCATTGCATCCCGAAAAATTACGGTTTGGTAAGGTTTATGGGCCGGCGGCGTCATTGGGCCGTACTTCTTCCGTGATGATCAAGACCGGCACGTTACTGTGAATGGGAATCGCTACCGTTCAATGATAACCGAATATTTTTGGCCCCAATTGGATGATATGGACTTGGAGGACATGTGGTTCCAACAGGACGGCGCCACAAGCCACACAGCGAATGTCACAATCAATTTATTGGAAACCAAGTTTGGAGAACGTGTTATCTCACGAAATGGTCCACAATTTCCACAACTGTCAAATGAAACAGCCGCATAACTCCACGTCAAAAAAGTTTTATCTTTCATTTTTGGCAGGTCCAATATAAGAATATTATCAGACATCATTTTCCCACCCTTAACCACTGACTTGTTTTTTTTGTATTTGTATTTTGCTTCGTGAATCAGCACCTGGCAACATGTCATATTATATCGGCTGTCAAATTTCAATGCGATGAGCGCCACTTTCTCCAATGCAAATTGTTAGATTCCACTCGATGACAAAACTCTTACAGTTCATCCATGAATGCATACAACTACGTACATATTTCAAATTCTCCCACTGCCACTCTACTGTTTTCGTGACTTCATTTGGTATCTTTGATCCATAACTACAGGCAAATAAACGCTTCATTATTTGCCGTCATGTTATCCTTTGTTTATACCCAATACAGTCACTCGTTAACTCAGCAAATGAACTTTCCGCTATTTCGCTCAAAAGGACAAACGTCAAAACTTTTATCGCAGCATTTCTCACACAAACAGCTAATCAAATCACTGCCTTTTCACATTATCATATCTACGAGCAGCGCAAAAAAAATCACTAAAATGCCTTCCTTTGTGATTTGAAATTAAACGTCTCTCACGTAACTTTGCTTTTTTTGCCACCAAAAAATATTCGGGCTTCAAATTTCCATAGAATTCCTCCATTTCACCTTCCCACTTCATCTTCTATATTTTTATTGCCAAAGAAAACATTTTTTTCTTTTTTTTTTCACTTTTCACACTGCGTGCATAATTTCTCTTCTTCTGCATGACTGTCCGCAGCAGAGAACTCATGAATATTTCAATAGGGGAAATTAAAAATTCCCTTTTCAGCCCAAATGTTTTGTTCTCTCTGTCTCGCTCACATTCCTTTAAAAAGGTAGTGGTCGGTTACGCACGTGACTCTATGACTGACGGCGGCTGCCAGATCTTCCGGTCGAAAGTGTGACTTCAATTTCATAGACAAAAACTTGAAGATGAACTGATTTCATGACATGTACGAAATATTATATGTCATCAGTGTTCCCTCAGAACTCTGCGGTAAAAAAAAAACAGTTTGACACTTTGCATTGAGAAATGGCAGCAAAAGTTTTGTCTTAACTTTTGCACACTTGACACATATGAATGTTGCGAGTTGTGTGACATTAGTTGTTGCAACTGACAGTTGGAGGAATGTTGTGCGACAGCTCTGCTGATAGGAAAATAAAAAAAAAAACGCAAACCCGACCGAAGAGACAATATAGAAACGAGTACACCCAGCTATGTCTGTAAAAAATCCAATCGTGACAAAGGAATTAATTTCAACCTCCATGTTGTGGCATTGGCTTAGGCACAAAAAACCCCCGGGTGTGTCATTAGTGTTGCCGTTCCCCATCACATGACTTTAACTCACAATCAATGCTGGAGGTACTCCTTTGTGGCTCATTTCAATGTGACAAGCATATAAAAAACGTGGCCAGAAAAATAGTTATGAACCGACAAAAGTCCAGAGAAATCCTTTTGGGCAAGCGTATAAATTCAAAATTCCATTAGGGTGTGGCCGGTGCTGCCAAAATGCTTTTCGAGCAGCTCTCCGAATAAAAAAATAGAAAGAAAAAAAAACAGAATCAACCCTGTTATCGCTTGCGGGGGATTATGGACGGCTACCATCATCATTTAGATGGCTTAAAGCGTCCGATACCACCCCCCTATCGCTTTCACATACACAGATGTATATACACACGAATGCGAACCCTTGTATTAAAGTTGGGGTTATTTTTTCTGTTGTTGTCAGAGGGAGCTAAAATCGGTAATCACCATAAACAGAGAAAAACCGGCAATGTGCCACCATTGCTAGCACATGCGAGTGAGTGGCTGCTGCCAAAAAACGTTTCACCATAAAAAAAAAACTTTTTTTTTAATGGTTTCCTGATAATGAAGTTTATTTTTTTCCTGCTCTTCTCTCGCTCTGGCTGTGTTGAGCCTGTTATCCTGGTTCGGGGTTAATTTTTTTGTATATTTGGCAACGAAACACGCAAAGGGAAGGTTTTTTCTACTCTTAATTTGTTTTAGCATTTTGGGCAGTGTTCCCAGTTAAATGCAAATGCCACCATTTCTTAATAACTATGCGATATTACCCGCGAGGTATTATACAGGAATTAAGAGAAAATATCGCTTAATGGTTCGATAAATGTTGTGCCAAAAACTGGCGATGGCCTCTCTAAAAGTGGTACGAGGATTTTGACTGCAGATAAAGGTTTTTGAGGTGGATAATCTGAAATGGAGCGCTGATGGCAGCATTTAGTATTAAAAAAAAAATAGCCTGTGCCTTGGGTATAAAATCGTCAGCCATGTCCTTAATTTTGATAGATAATGTATGCGTTCATGATCTGTCACATTTGTTACTTCAATTAGGAAACAACTTTCATAAAAATTTGACGGAAATAAGATCTGATCCACATTTGTATTGCTTCATTTTCGAAATGTCTTCTAATTTACTACGCCTGCATTTGTAACCCAAAAAAATCGTTTACAGTTTGACAGCATAATCCACTTAAGACGATTGTCTAAATGCATTCCCAGTTTTATCGCTCAACCATCATTAAAAGCTGGCTGATTGATTTCGAAGGTCAGCCCACTGAGAATTCCATCAACTGCTTTGTATATTTAAAATGACCGAAAACTTGTTTTGTTTTTGACAATAAAAGTGCTTGTCGTGTGGAGAATGTTGCGTCTATAAAACTCTATGCAAAAACAGAGAAAGATGGCGGTGGTTATAGAAATTCAACTAGATCCAATTAAGGGCAGCTGAAAATTTGAACTCGGAATATTTGAGTTGTAAAAAGTCAGACATTATCTGTCAGAAAACGACAAAACATTTTTACATGTATTTTCTAAACAAAAAATAAATTACAGTAGAGTCTCTAGTAAACGAACACGCTCTCATATAAATTACTTGAATTTATAAAAAAATAAATAAATATTTTGGCGCGTCTGTGGGACCCAAGGTCTAGCTTCTCACAACCATTCGTTTCGTGTGGGTTTTTAATTTTTGGGACGAATGGAAGGGATCTACAATTTTACGCCGAGTCCAAACGGTTAATTGAGAAGCTCTTTCATGACAGTTTTACTCTCGGATGTTTGTCAGACGTTCGCGAGAGGTGGCGCAGTGGAAAAAAACCTTAAGATGTACAGTGCGACCTCAATAAAAGCAACTAAAAGAAATTTGGGCAGTTGCTTTTATTGAGTTTGTTTCAATAATCGAGTCAACAAATTGTAGGTGCCAAAAATGAGGCAACAAGTTAAACACCTCAGAATAGTAAAAAAAAAACGTGTCTTGCACTGGTAAAGAGACCAAAACTGATCATTAAATTCGTAGGTATAAGAAATCAAAAAATCAAATTTTAATTGTTTTTTTAAAAATTGAGAAATTTTTGATTGTGTCTTTTTGGACGCAGAATTCTTTTCCAGCTAAAATGTTACTCAGTGAAGCATCATTTTCTTCAGCCCATTGAAGGCAAATGTTTAGTGCTTGAATTGCAGCCCATGTTTTAACTCTTGGCAGTGCGGATTCTTCAACTGCATTTTCGTCATCACTTTCGATCTCTTCTGCTCCCGGATTGCTGCAGGTCGGTTCCAGATCGGTTTCATTTTCGGCAATCCAATCTTTCATGTCCTCGGACAAGTCAATACGGTTTAGTCAAGTTGACCACATTTTGACCCATCGGTTGGAGAATAGCGGTGCAGTTTGCTGGTAAACACATGGCGACTATCATTCCATCATCACTTTCCAGCTCGCCTTTGGATGACAAGTTGCGTTGTCCAACAGCAACAGAGCCCTCTTCGGAAGATTTTTAGACCCAAGAAACTGTCTTACCTAAATAAAGAAACAAATAAACAAAAAATAAAAGGTTATAGAAGTCGATCAACTTCATTAAACATGTTACCTCTGGCACAAACGTTGAGTGAAACCATTCTTCAAAAAAACGAGAATGTCATCCATGCATTTTTGTTGCCCTCATAAACGACAGGTTTATTTTCAAAATTTTTAAATGCCCTAGTATTTAGACGAATGATTTTATTTTGTGAATCCCAGATGCATTCGTGCAAGCAAGAAACGTTATTCTATCTTTGCTTACCTTCCGACCTGGAGCGGTTGCTTCTTAAAAGCTCACAAGGGTTTTATTTGGCATAAGCTTAAAAAATAGGCTGGACTCGTCCGCGTTGTAAATTTGATTTGGTGACAGACCGAGCTCTTTAATTTTATTTTTGAACTTAACCAAAAACGGTTGAACGAGTTTCGGCTTATTTGACAGCTTTTCTCCACAAATTTTAAGGTTGCGAATTTCATTTCGTTTTTTTTTAATTTAAAAACCAGCCATTGCTGGCATTAAAGGATACTAGTTTTTCCTTGATCCTGTTGTGCAGTTTACAAGCCTGTGCTTTTAGAACTTCTATGGAAATTGGCACATTTCGATGTCGATTTTCCAGAAACCATATGTACAAGGATTTCTCCATACGTGGAAACTCACACGCTCTTAAAGTTTCTCGTTTTCCCGGTCCACATTCAGAATTTGCAACAAATTTTGTCAGCGCTCCTTATCTCCTCTTAATTCTACTTATGCTGGACTTGTTCACCTTATAATTTCAATGTGCATCGAAGTTTGGTTTTTTGTGCCATTCAACTCGGTGTCTCTTACTACAAACTCATATAATCAGAAATAATAAACGAAAAGTGGTAACATATCTTGAATTAATTAATTCTTGATAATTTTTTGACACTTTGTTGACATTTCGTTGACATTTATCTGTTTCCTTTGTATTTATTCCCCCTAAGTTCTCAAGGTTATTTTCAAATCAGTTCTTATGGTACTTTTGAAGATGGTAGTTTGTGCATCAATAAAATAAACTAACCCAACAAAGTTTATATAATCGAGACTCTACTGTAGGTATTTTTTTTTTTCGTTGGATCCATTTTGTTGGTTAACAAAAATCTGCAAGTGAATGAAAACTGACAATTGGGCGATTTGACAGGCCCAATTGTCACAATTACTTCGATCTTTTTTATGCTGTTCTCTCGTGCCAAACTTTTGAGGACGGACATGGTTTTCATTGAATTTGACTTTCATTTTCCAATCGCACTTCCCATAAAAAAATTTACTTTGACATTCTATCAAGTGACGTAAATACAAATGACAACTCGCTCGCTTTTTTGACAGTTCATGTCACCATGCATACTTTCATTGATCACCCAAACCACGCGATCGAATTATTTAACAGTTTGACGAACCGCTACTTTAAATGTG
The DNA here is from genome assembly GCA_936431705.1 of Cheilosia pagana. Taxonomy (NCBI): domain Eukaryota; kingdom Metazoa; phylum Arthropoda; class Insecta; order Diptera; family Syrphidae; genus Cheilosia; species Cheilosia pagana. The sequence goes on along the minus strand of OW386166.1, from coordinate 12,921,980 downwards.
TAACACATTCAAAAACAAAACTCACTGCATCACCATCACATTCAACTACGCAATTACTTTCTTAATTTGAATAAAACTATGTAAAGCAAAATGGAAAAAAAATAACCTCTTGCGTATGCTTATGAAATTTCAATGGGGTGAATAAAAAAACCCCTGAAAGGAAGAAACGTAAAGAAAAAGGCACTTTGAAGGAGGAAAGTAGTTGGACTACGTGTGCTGTATACGAATTTGTTTTCTTTTTTTTCAAAAACCATATACCTACGTAACGATGCGGGAAATTGCATGATAATTTAGTCTTACGAGTTGAGAATTTTTTTAAGCGTTTTTCATAATTTATAGCTGGATGCCCTGCCTGGTGCGGTTGGTCTGTTGTCATTAAAAGGATAGATTGAGATACGAAATCTGTCCATTAGTAAATGCTCTCCCACAGGACATGCATAATTCAAAGAGCTTGCGAAATATAATGAATTTATGGTTTAAATTGAATTACTTGAATTTTGCTCTTGCACGTATACATACATACAAAGTGAAGGGGATTAATTTGTTTTTTATATATGCGAAGGAAAGCAGATGCTTTTTATGGGGCTTTCAAAAATATTTAACAACGCTGTCACGTAGTTAGTACAAGAAATGGGTTTCCGTTTTTAATGTATTAAGTACCGTTAATTTGTGAATATATACAGCTGGATTTTAATTCAATGTTTGCATTCGGACATAAACAATATTTGCATACAATGCGAAGCAATGCCCACGGAATGTCATTACAAGAAAATGAACATAGACAAAGAATATAGTGGTGACTGTTTGAATTGTGAGAATTTCGAAAGGTAAGGTAGGTTACAACTTGAAGCTCCAGGAAATGATAAATGCTTTGAAGCAGAATTTAAAAGCAGTGCACGTTTTATGTCTGTGCAGAGAACTTAGGCAAAGTAGCATAGGGAACATTTAAAACCAGCGAAAGGTTTGACAGTTCTAAGTGGAATTGATATATAAAACTAAGAGTTGGTTTAAGCGGTAGCAAAAATTCCCTACAGGAAAAGATGCACAAATAACGCATGAGCGTCGCACAAAGGGGCAGAATGCACCAAAAGCTGGCATAAATTCGAAATACAAACGTGTTGTAAAGGTCCATTGCTTTTATTTTTCTATGCACAACTGTCCACTCTATCACAAACCGAATGAATAAGCCCCTTATCTACAACACATCTCGCAAAATATGTATCAGTTGGATTCATAATCTACAGCGAAAAAACAATATTGTGTTCTTTACCTTTGTTTTTTTGCGTTTTTCTTAATATTTTTTCGCTGCTTTCTTTATAGTAATTCATTCTATTGATATGGAACCTTCAAGTTCAGGTTATTTAATACCTGAACTTGAAGGTTCCATATCAATTTTTTTTTTTTCAATTAATTTTAAAAATTGAACGAATTAATAATGTTCTGGGTAAGTCGCGACTATAAATTTTATTGTACTTTATAGAGTGGCATTTGAGCACATTAGAACCGTTAAAAATTGTAGCCCGTACTTGCCCCATTTTTTTAAATAATTTTTTTAAATGTTTCTATGTGGTAAAAAAATGTCTCAAGCATTTTTCCTGTACTTATTAAAACTTTCGTTTGCCTTAGGAACGAGTTCCAACACATTATTTGTAACGGGGCAAGACCTTGTGAATATTCCAAGAAGTTCTGGATATTTTAAAACAACAGATCAGTTTAGTTTCTTAACGGAAGAGTTAAAAACTCGAACGAAACATTTTGATGACCATGACCTGCTTAAACTAATATCACATTTTAAGTAAGATAATAAATTTTTGATGATAAAATATGCAATGCGCTTACAGATACGTCATCAACACACAAATGTTATTTATGCGGCGCAGTATCTAAAAACTCTAATCGGGTCGAAGATATTATTAAATTGCAAGTAAAACAGAACACTTAGAATTTGGGCTATCTGTTTTACATGAATGGATATGTTTCTTCGAGTGTCTATTGCACTTGTTATTTACCTATTAAAAAGTGGCAGGCTAAAGGAAACGACAAAAATTGTTGCAGAAAATAAAACCCGATTTCAGAAGGAATTTAGGGAAAAATGCGGGTTGATCGTTGACACACCTAAGCCCGGATTTGGCAATTCGAATGGCACGGTCAGACGTTTTTTTTTTTCAAAAAGCTCAGATCTCGGCGGATATAACTAAATTAGATTTATTTAACTGCTTTATGTTAAGCTCGGACCCCTATATTACAAGTAAAAGAAAGCTACCGGTAAAAAAACTTCAGTACCTACCTAAAGAAGCACTAAGTTTATTGAAATCTCCACTATTCGGCAAAATAGTGACAATGAGGACGACGAAAATGAGGGTGACGGTGAAAATGATGAAAATGAGGATTTTTAGCTTTTATCTAATATAATCAATTTTTTCAAAATTATGAATTTTTAAAAGTGCCTATGTATTTTATTTTTGTTTATTGGGATAGATATATGATAACAATTGTGTACTTTAAAAACAATTTCGTTGCACCAGTGAATTGATGCCAGCTTTTAGGTCCATCTCACTGTGCGTCGTTTTGAAACCACAAAACCGTTTCACTCTTGTTTGTGTCAGTGCAGCTACGGCAGTGGGGGTTGTAGGGGATGCCAAGCCTGGCTGCGTGATTACGTAGAAGCCATTGGCCCGTACTAATTGCTGTTAGTCTTGCTACATCTACACGCGTTCTGGCTAAGAGGTTATTAGTTCTGGCATCATCGTAGGTTGGCCAAATCTTCCTAGAAATGGCACAATTGGTCAGATTCACCCACCTTGTCACCGCCCTAGAGGTAAAATGCAGGAGGATTTCTCTCTTAACGAATCCCAGGGAATACTTCCTCCACCTGAGACGCGCACAGAACAGATCCACATCTGACAAGTTCATCGGCTCTTTCATTCCCTCTATGGTCCCATGGCCGGGAACCCAGACGAGAGTGATTTCGAACCGACGCCCTGGTCGGTATCTCCTTGCATTCCACAACAAGCTTGGACGTTGACTTGGTAGAAAGAATGGCCTTAATCGCAGCCTGACTATCGACGAATATACCTATTTTTCTTCTGGATGTCTCTATGTTGGAAAGCAGTCTACAAGCCTCCTTAATTGCCAGTACTTCTGCTTGGAAGACGCTGGACGTATTAGGGAGGCGGAAAGATTTTGAGATGTCTAATTCTGTTGAGAAAACGCCCGCTCCCACTCCACAGCACATTTTAGAACCATCTGTGAAGATGGCTATGTCGAAATCGTTAACGACAGCGTTTTCCTCCCATTTTTGATCTAGACGGGTATCTAACAGTGAAGTTTTTATGGAAGTTGAGTACGGGTACAGTGTAGGCAGTAGATATGCATCCTTTTCCGTCGGCAAGGGAGAGAAGAATGTTGGTGTGGCCGTAAGGCATTTCGGACCAACATTTGAGTTCCTTTAATCTAACTGCACTACACGCTATAACGTTTTTTATATGCAGATCCATCGGTAGCAGATTCAGAATCACGTTAATTGCATCGGTCGGACTTGATCGCAGGGCTCCAGTTATTCCAATACCAGCTGTTCTTTGGACTCCGCTTAGTTTAGTGATGTTATATGCTTTGCTTAAGGCAGGCCGCCACCATACCAGTGATCCGTAGGTGAGGATGGGACGTATTACCGCTGTGTACATACAACGAACCATCTTTGGTTGAATTTGTATTGCAAAGTGCTTGCCAATATTTGAAGCGTCTTTTTTCTTTGTATCAAAAGAACGTTCCATATCCCAATTTGTGTCCTTCCTCAATGGTATCGGGATCCCTTTTTTCTTATTTATTATTTTCTTTTTCAAACACAATTGCTAACAATAAACTATCTTCAACTGCGAAATAAGTTTTTTATTATTTTAATTCGTTAAATAATCAACAAAAAATAACATCATTGCCATTGTCAATTTCGTAATCATTGACGTTTAAAAAAACTAGATCCAAACACACCGGCATTCTAAATACGAAATTTCACTTTAAAAATAAAATAAAAAGTCTGACGTTGTATTTGTTTTATAATCTAAACAAAACAGCTGACGCGTTTTGTTATTTATTTAGAATAATATTTAAAAAAATATTTATTTCCAACATCAATTTCCATTCCACTGCTGCCCACATACGTGTTATTTCCCCTTAAAGTTTTGACATAATAAATTCCAATAAAATTTGCGATTAATATTTTTATTTTCACATTCATTGTTTTTAATTTATGCGTTCGAAAATATGTTTTTTAAGCTAGAGTTTCTAAAAATACAGTTAGTTTATGTTTAGAACAATATTTGGAGACGTTAAATATAGCCGTTATGAGAGCTTTTTAAATTATATTGGCCATGGGTCGGAGGAAATAATCATTTTAAGAAAAAAATAACATTTATGTAAACCTGCTGATTAGTGGATTTGAAAATTGTTTATTATACAATTGTTTATTTTCATTGTTTCGTAGAGGGAATTGCGGAGAATTGGAGGTCGTTTCCATCTGTTTGGTGATTATATTGAAGAAAGTATTAAAATTCCACAAGTGTCAAAACAATGTTTGTTTGAGATAAAAGTGGTTTCATTTTTTGTTTCGCATTTTTTTTGTTTAAAACATCTTGATGTCAGCTGTCACTGGCTTAAAATTGAATAAACATGTGTTCTTAAATTTTTCTACAATTTACGTGGGCTTGCTTGCTATTTATGGACAGTTTTTTAAGAGTAATCCAGCTTAAGAAAATGTACGTCTGAAGTTGATTTGAATAATCGCCAAAATTCCATTTATTTTTAGCGATTAACTTAAGCCAGCATAATCCAAAAATTTCTTTAATTTGGATCGATGGAAAACACCTATTTATAGACAATTTAAGGTCAAACATAAAAGGACTTTAAAACGGTACTCCAGCTTAAGCCAATGTACGTCTTCAGTAGGTTTTCATGCCGTGATCATAAAGGATTTATTTGAATACGCTAGGCGTATAATTTAAGTGAATTTTTGGCGATTAGCTTAGGCAGCATACTCCTAAAACTGCATTAATTTGAATCAAATGACAGCCACTTGACATTTAACTTCTATTTTTATACCAATCTCTTCTCTACATATAATAAAACTACATAAAAAATGCCTGACCGCGCATCACGCAGAAACTACTGAACGGATTTTGATGAAACTTGGCATAGTGATTGCTTATGTTCTTGGTCGGGACTTAGGATACTTTTTATCCCGGAATATAACGTGGTTCTTATAAAATAGTCAAAAAACCGGATATATGTAAGGAAAATTCTGATTTATACAGTCCAAGTTCAGTGGCTTATCGGATTGAAAAATAAAGAAATAGGTCAGTTAAGTAAATTTTCCGCTGAATTATTGAAGATATTAAACATCCCCCCGCATTGTCGTGAAGCAGAGCAATGTTCAAAACAATTATTCAAAACAAGCAGTCGTGTCTTTTCAGCGCACACATTCAGATTGAACACAATTTCCTGTGTTTTTCATTGTGATAAGTTCGGAAATGGGCTGGTGGGGTTCGTGTGTCCAGTTGTTTTATTCGAGTTTCTTCCTTTTCGTCGGAATTTGTGTAGACTTTTTAGTAGGAATTAAAAACTGTTCGATGTAGTTCGATGAAAACACGTTTTGTCTTTAAAGCAACGGGCGGGTGAAGCAAGGCGAGCTCGGGTTCACTAAAGTCCTATAAGCATACCTACAAGTTTAATATTAAACACCAGCCTACGTTTTGCTAGTTCACTGACCCTAACCCACCCGCAACCCCACCCAATCATTTTCAATCATTTCAATTCCTATGAGGGGGGGTATTAAACCGCCTGAACCTCAAACTGCGGTGAAAAGAAAATGAAAACAATATTCTTTCAACTGTCAAAAGAACTGACCCATCCCTTTATGAAACGCTTGTTGTTATTTTAACGTTTTCATTAAGACATCATGTCACATCTTTTGTTTTTGAGCATTGTTTTCCGCTTCGCTTGGAATTTCTTTTCATTTTCTTTCACAAAAAGAGGAGCCTGAACAAATTATTGCGCGAACATCTGCTTTTCATATTCAAAAGGAAAAATAAAAGATCTGAACCCCATGATTTCCAATTCATTTCTTCTTTGTGCTTTCGCTCCCCACTTTTCTCCTTTTTTATTTCTATTTGTCTTTCTCTGGCCCCATCTCTTTTATCTGTCATCGTGACATCTGTTGATAGTGCAATATAAAGGGGAAAAAACAGTAATTATTCATGCAATAATAAGGATATGGTCGGTGTCTTGGGCTACTGCCCCTAGGCCCGCAATATGTTTGGTTGTAATAACTTGGCTTGTATTTTTTTTTTTGTAATTGATTTTTCTCTTGTATAGCATGTAAGGTCAAACTCAACTGTCAGTTGTATGTATAGATTAATGTGCATACATATTGCCCGTATCCATATGGCGTGTGTGCACTTTTTAACTCTGAATGGAATTTAATTAAATTGAATGATTGGGTTTATTTTAAATATTTGCGCTGTTCAGTTGAGATAGAGAGAGAGAGAGAGAGAGAATTTTTCGCAAATTGTGTCTCTTCCCAATTGGAATTAAATTTAAGTTTGGGATTGGGTATGTGTCAATGTCTGGAGTCCTGAAAAGTGGAGATAAAGCAGTTTTTCACCCGAGTGATGTACAGGGAGGGCATATTTTTTGTTTTCCTTTTACAGTTTCAATATTTTGGGCTTCTGGCACTTGTCGGCAACTTAAAAATAAAAATGAGAACAATTTAAAGGATTGATTCAAAATATTCGAAAATCACCCAAAGGCTGTTTTGACTTTGTTGTTTAAAGTTGCTAGAATTCCAACGAGTTCGTTTGGAACCAACCACATTTTGGTTGTTAAAACTATTTGAATTAATTGGTTCTATATATTTTTCATAAGTGTGCCCAAGGGGCATTTCAAAAACTCTTGATACATAACATTTAAAATAAATAAATAAATAAATATTTTGGCGCGACAGGTCTGTGGGATCCAAGGCCTAGCTTCTCACAACCATTCGTTTTGTATGGGCTTTCAATTTTTGGGACGAATGGAAGGGATCTACAATTTTACGCCGAGTCCAAACGGCCAATTGGGAAGCTCATTCATGACAGTTTTACTCTCGGATGTTTTTCAGACGTTCGCGAGAGGTGGCGCAGTGGAAAAAAAACTTAAGATGTAATTTGGCCCTTTCGGAATTCGAACCTGGGACCCCTCGCTTAGTAGCCCGACACACTACCACTAAGCCACTGCGTCTTAACATATACATAACAAATACAGCTGCCAAATTGGATCGTATTCTATTATCCAGATGCGTAAAAAATAACTATGTGTTTTGTTAATTCCTATAATGTTTCGCTTTAAAAAAATGCATGCGGGAATTCAATTATGGAAACCCATCTTTTATTTGGACGCTACTTGATTAAAAATCCTTTCAAAATAACGCCGTAATCGGTACGACAAAACGGTGTAGCCTCTTAAAATTATTGATGGTGTATTTGGCGCAATTTGTGGACGTCTAATTCTGATTAATTTTTTAACAAGGCTATAGCCACACCTACAGGTTATAAAAAAATGTTCATTGATTCCACTTATTGGGTTATTAAATAGTTAGCTTCTCTTCTCTTCTACCATCCTGTTCAAACCACATGTCGTTGGTGTCCATATCATCCAATTCAGACCAAAAGTTGGGAAGCATCGACCTATTGCGCTCGCCATAGACGGTGACGGCATGGGCCAACGAACGATAAGGCCGCCAGTCCAAAATTCACACCAAACAGTGACTTTTTCGAGATGCATTGGACGCTCTTGGATCTCATGTGGATCGGTTTTTCTCCAATTCAACAATTTTGTTTGTTGACGTAGGTACCCATTCATCCAGAACTGGGCCTCCCTGTAAAATAGGCGTACCGCGCGGAACGTTGCCCGAACAGAGCATCCAACTTCTTGAAACAATTTTATCATTTGCACGTATTGTTGAACGCTATGTCCATCCATTGTAATTTGGCAAAAAAGACAGCCAATTTGAAAGATGTAGCTTCAACAATATGAATGCTTGCAACTATTAAAGTTCGGAAATCCTTATTGGAAGACTATGTAAAGGGTTTTCCAATAAGAGATGATATTTTGATATTCAAATAAGAATGCCCTTTTTTGAGATGAATGATCGGATATTTATTTAATAATAAAGAGAAATGTATGGCCAAATGGCCACCACGACCACGCTTACAGGACCATATCCTTTTCATGGAATTTTCCATAACAAAATCGCAAAGTGGCTGCCCTATGTCCTCGATAGACTCACGAATTCCATCTTTGAGGTCTTGAATCGACGCTGGGCTGTTGGCGTAGACCTTATCTTTAACGTGGCCCCAAAGGAAGAAGTCGCAAGGTGTTAAATCACAAGATCTCGGTGGCCAATTGTGATCACCTCTTCGAGAGACAACACGGTCCGGAAACTTTTCCCGTAAAAGGTTTCGTTGCTTGTGTGGCACGTAGCGCCGTCTTGTTGAAAGTAAACGTCCAGATCAATACCACCCAACTCCGGCCATAAAAAATCATTAATCATCTCTCAATTCCAAAGAACGACGAGGAATGGACAAACCTGGGTTTTCTTTAACACTTTGGGCTACAGCAGCAATATTCTCAGTTGTTCTTGAGCGACGTGCACGGGTTTTATTCTTCACATCACTAACTTGTCCCAACAGCTCGAATCTTTCCACCAATTTCTGTATTGCGGTCCGACAAGGTGCTTCACGACGACCCAAAAATGTTTCAGTTTTGCGAACTCTGACTGCAAAATGTTCACCATTTTTGTAGTGAATTTTTATAATTTCAGTGCGTTTCATTTTTAGTAATGGCGTAGTTTCTTCTTGTCAAATGTCAAAAAATAACAGCTTCAAAAGTGACAGCTACCGAAATAGCGGGCTATTCAAAATAACACCTCTTATTGGAAAATAAAAACGTGCACCAAATTGTTTTCTCAAAAAATCCATGGTTGCAATCGCCTTTTGTCTCGTAGCGCCATCTTGTTGAACCTGAACTTTGTCATCTATATTTTCAAATAAAAAATCATGAATCATGGGGCCCTTTAACAATTTTTTCACTATCCCAAAAGTATAATATCGCAAATGTCAGCCTTACAACTTTATCTGCCTTAAAAGTATACACGTATATATATTTCTTCCATCCTCCCACTTTTGAAATCGGTACATGCCCCTACAGTCCCATCCACCCCTCCTTCTTAGATCTGCAAAAAATACTTCCCTCTTGACAAATCTCAACTAAACAATCTGCAATCTCGGTTCGCACTTCTCAGAGTCTACCCGTCTACCTCCCATTTCCATTAAAAACTCTTTTAGATTATCAGTTTTTAAACAGTCTGATGGATGGGAAACATATCCGAAAATAAAATTAAATTTCAAATGCAAATCACAATCAAAACTTTGTCCAATTCTGCACCAGTTTGTGCGCCCTGCTTCTTCTCTATAGTCAGCCATCCGCGCGGCGGAGTATTCTCTCATCCGTCAAGTTGTTTTATTTCATTTTATTTTATTTTCATTGGATTTTTGTTATTTTTTTCGTTCTGTGTTTTTATTTAAGTTTATCATTAGATTGCCATCCATTTCATCTCTCAGTCACGCACAGCGATTGCAAGAAGCAAAATCTTGTTTATTCAAATGGCAAGCGAGTATGTGTGGATGGATACCCAACAATATAGAGGCACGCCGCCCATTTGGGTCCCTTCAGACTTCCACGTTCCACCGCCAACAAAGAGTATCAAAACAAAATGTAAAATGTGCGCTATCTTTAAATAGAAAGAGCGAGAGATGAATACACAATAAAAGCAAAAGCGGCCACACAAGTGAGAAGGGGAATTATATTTGTTCGATGATTACCCACTCTTCGCGTTGTGGTGATGTGCTACCCTGTTTTTGGCTACAAACAAAATCATGCGTTCACAGTCAGACATAGAAAGATAAACAAAATCCCATAACAAACTAAACCCGCCAAACAAAAGAAAACAAGACGAAAAAAGGGGAAAGAAAAACACGCTCCAAAAGTGGAGTTACTTTTTATGCAGAGTGTGCAAACAAACAAATGAAATAAAAATCAGAATAAAAAAAAAAGTGAAAAAAAGTATATTGTTCTCGATTTCGAGGCTGGCCGCCACAACAAACATTAACACTCAAGCTCACACTGCGCATCATTGGTATCGCGCCTCACATCTCCATGTATTGCTAAAGTTTTGACCTCTCTCTAATGGCGGTTTCATTGGATTTAACAGTGTGGCTCACAGAAAGAGGCATCAGTTTTTAATTTATAAATAGTACGGTTGGAAATTTAGGTTTTTCAATCTGCTTATTAGCAGACTTTGATAATTTTAATTCAAGGTCCATTGTAAAAAGTTACTGGATAATGTCACATTAAACCGACAACAAAATAATGTGACTTTACTTGACAGTACATAAAAAAAGTGAAATTAGGAAAATATGTCAACGGAAAGGTAGAGGACGTCCCAACAACTACTTTTTCGAACGTGGGATAACATATTTAAGCGATCTTGCATTGAAGAGGACATTATCTGTGTCAACTGACAGATGTCTATTAACTGTCAAAATTGTATTAAGTTCATATGTCTTTGATTCCTTTGGGGAATTTTAAGCGGGTTATGCTATAAATGGATTTGCTTCTAAAAGGCCTTTTGTCAATTCAAATTGTAAGCTTGTTTGACATTATTGTGACACTAAAAGTTGTGTGCGATTAGAACAAAATGGATTTTTATCATTTTTGTTAAAATTAAAAAGGTATTGTGGAAAGATCGCAATAAACTTATAAAGAAATAATAAATATAACAATTGCAATATCTCTTGTAAATAATATTCTATGAATCAAAAGGCTAATAGTATGGCATTTTGGACGTACTTCCCCTACAGAAGAAGTCACTTATAACGACGGTATAGGGACCGATGAAATGAGGTCGTTATAACTGGCGGTCGCTATATCCGCCTGCCATATCTGCCTTCCACAAATATTCAGGAATAAACAAAATCACATAGAATGCTAACTTTTTTGTTTAAGACGCGTAAACCACAACTAATTTTAAAGCAGCTTTCACTGTGACACATCAAATAAACTGTCATAATACTTAACAGACAATTTTTTTGATTTTCCCCTCATTCCGTTGTTACAACCGACGACAAGGACCAATTTTTTTCGAAAAATTTGTCGTTATATCCAACATTTCGTTATATACGACGAGTCGCCGACGTTTTATCCGACGGTATAGCTTAAAATATAATGAACCAACCAAATGAATTGAAAGTGGACGTTTTAAGCAACTGGTCGTTATAAGCAAGGTCGTTATAAGTGACTTCCACTGTATCTGCACGCAAAATGTGATCGAGTTTGTTTGAATGCGATGATGGAGTAACAAACTAACAAACAAACATAACTCGTATACTCTTATTTACAATTCGAACAGACAGACGTTGTAAATAGAAGTAAAGCTCAAAACCTACCTTAAAATTAAGAGTTAAGCTTTAGTTAAAGCTATATGTAAAAAACAACCGAAAATGTTGGAAGAGTATGAAAATGAGTTCTTTTTTTCGTTTAGGCCAGAGGTTCCTTAACTATTTTTTTTTTTTCAAAATTCGGTGGACCATCTGCTGCAATATTTTTACCATATTTCCAACACTCGTCAAAAAGATTAGATCTAACGATGGAAAACAAACTATCTTCTCCATATGCCAGCATAACTGAAAAACATTTTCTTTTCTATCGAAACCTCCGTCGAGTCTTCCGTGAACCCCTGGGGGTCGGTCCACCTGGAACACTTTGGAAAACACTTTATAAGGCGGTCATAGGAAACAGAAAAAAATCTGTCTAAAAATTGACTTTCACTCTGTTGTCAAAATAAATTTAATTTCATCAAGAAATCAGGAAAATCAAATTAAACAACCAACGGAAATTTGTTGTTTTTTTGAGCACTTTGATGTCATGTTTGTACTAAATTTTGGTCTTAAAATATTGCTTATGAATTACACTGTCTAAAAGAAAATTTAGTCGTTTTTCCCCATGAAAACAATCAAAACAGATCAAATTTCTGACAGATGGAACAATAAAGAAATGAAACATTGCAGTGGAATAAATCGGGTTTTTTGTGGAATTGACTGCGAAAAATAAATAAATGATTTTTCTGGAAAATCTAAAAATCATTTCCTTATTTATTTTTCATAAGCAACATTTTATGACCAAGATTGAGTTCAAGCATTAAGTTGAAGTGGTCAAAAAAGCAAATGACAATTTTTACGGTCTTGTTTTACGATGAATTGTGGCTTTAAGGAAGTAAATCACATTGTTGAATTTTTTATGACTGAAATTTCGTGACTGTCTATTGTACTATTCTACTTATCGAAAGAGCACAAAGTACACAACCTCTGCGATTTATTATTTCTTTTACTTCAACTTAGCATCGTTTTGAGATTCATTTTTGTAACATTTTTAAAAGTGTATACAGTAGTGTCTGGGTAGCGTGAACTAATTATTGCAGAGGCCGTTCACGCAAACAAGATTGTTCACGTTATCCAATCGTGTTTTCTTAGCCATAAAATACACTTGGACAGTAGTTTTATTAATATTTATTGAGATTTAATTTACATTCTTTTATTTATTAAAAAAATCCACGAAAACGCTTTACGACAAAGCAATAAAAAGCAATTAAAAACTAAACTTTCAAAACCATTTGTGTATGCGCACCAAATTTCAGAATACACTAATGATGGGAATAACACAAATGGTACACAAATATACACAAATAGGTAGTCATAAATTCATTAGTGCACCCAATCAGACGATAGAAATAGAAAGAATGTATGAACTTGGTCAATTGTGTGCATAAATTTTTGGTTCACGTTATCGAGGTTTCTTTTGTTCACGCTATAGAGTACTCTGTATAAAAAAATGGGTGTTCACGCCAGCGAGGTGTTCACGTTATCAGGGGTTCACGCTACCCAGACACTACTGTATATAGCATAAATGAATAAGTTACCCACAAGAACTATTGCAAAATGGAAATCGTCCTGTAAAAAATAACAAACAAAAGTGTCTCAGCAAAGTACTCTTAAAACGCCGATCATCCGCTTTTGGATTCGAGAAAAAATAAGAATTTAATCAGAAAATACAACAACCTTCATCACGTCATTCAAATTGGCAACGCCAATTAAATACTGAAAAAAATGTGTACAGTCAAAACGGCGAATGACAACTGTCATATTGAACATTTGCATAGTGATTTTGCATTTCGAAAACGTATATATAGGCAGGGGAACAAATGCGCCCAAAAGTCAAAACTGTCAAAATGACACCAACCCATAAAACAAGAAATAAAAAATTAAATCCCGTATTTTGTTATAGTATATTGAGTGCACATTTTTACACTCCTACTGACGTTGTGTTATTTTCCCAAAGATTAGATGCCTACTTCTGCTACAATTTTTTCAATTCGTGTCGTGACCGTGGGACAGCGCAGCACTTGTTCACTTAGAAACACAGCTTGTCTCTCTTTTTAATTATTTGTTGAAAGTTTAATAGATATGTTCCATAAGAACTTAAGAACTTAGAAAAAAAAGATTTTAAAATTGAAAAAGTGACACCAAACTGCAGACCGAAAAAGTTTTTGAAATGTTTTTAAATCTTTGGAGTCCCGCCTTGAAACCACTGAACTGCTTATAATTGTTGTACAAGTCATTACCATACTTTTTGCAGAATGTTCCTGCCCTATTCAAAATTGGTATTCTGCGTATTTCGAAGAGGAAAATGAAGTTTCCCGGCTAAATAAATCCTTTTTAATTTTCCTAGTTTTTTTAATTTTCCTAGTTTCTATCCAAATCCCTGTCACCCATACTGTTGCACTCCAGCAAAACCAGAACGATATACACAAAATAGCAATAGTTTTTCTTTTTCTTTTTTTCAAATCAATCCGTCATCGTCAGTTGAAATTGAAACTTTTTGGGTGGCAAACATAAAGCCCCGAAAGGATTAATTTCGCATGTTTTCTTTTCTCCTTCATTTTTTTAATAAATAATATCGCCAATAACGCAGCTGTTGACTTTTTGGTCTCATGGCCTTATGATATCATAATGACGGTCCAAAATGGCTGCGCGAGCAAGCAGAAAGACAACAAACCTAACAAACAAAAACAAAAAACTTACGGCACAGAAATAAATGATTCTTCATCATTTTTAATTGCAAAAGGAAATCGCTGACGGATGAAAAACTGAAGAAGGCTGATGCGCGCACAGTTTTTTTTTTCAATCTCGCACCAAAACGGAGAAAACCATTCGGTGGACCCACTTTAGGGTGGCAATCAAATGGATTTTTTTTCTACCCCCCTCTGCCTTCATTTGAAAGAAAAAGCAATTAGCAATTTCTTTTAATGGAAATCTTAAGGAACAAAACGCAATTACATTTGTCACTTTCATTTGCGAAGAAACACAAAAGGAATGGAATATTTTCTGCGATTGCGAGCACGCAATTCGAATTCTGGCGAAGATGTGAATTTTAATTTCTCTGTGACATGCATGCGCATGCAACTTGAAAGGGTTTTTCTTATTTTTCCTCCGACAGAATGTGAAGTGTGTGTGATCATCGATTAAAAATACCCTAGTCTAAATCGAAGAGCTAACACCAGAAATGCGTCATCATAGCGAAATGGTAACAAAGTGTTGCGCTCGTGGATTGCTTTGTTAAAATGAAACAAACTCTAGATTAATGGGTGTCATTTGTGGACATTCCAACCTCCAAGAACTTGTTTGTATAACTTTAAGAGGTTTTAAATTGTCACTCGATGAATCAATCAATACATTTTTTTTCAATGTTGTGGGAATATTTTGGAATCCATTTTAATGGGAGGTTGAAAATTGTTTAGTTTTCTATATGTACGTTTGCATAGCATGCTTCTTTTCTGTCGTAGAAAGTATGTATTAATTTCATTTGATGAGGTCATCAAAACTACTAGAAAACTGGGGCAACTCCACATGGAAGTGACCCACTTCTTCCTCAATATCCTCAATGTATGCATACAGAGTTTTTAGTTCTCAATATATTAATGGAACAGCTGCGTACTTTTAGGTGTCGGGGTATTTCCAATTTTAGGTCAGAAATAGTAATTATAGGCTTCTTAAGAATATTGGTCATTATATCCCTTTCGGTAGGCCTGTTTGAGCGACAAACCAAACTTGTAAAGTGTATATCTCCCCTACATGAATCGTTGAGTAAGAGGGAAATTATTCACTAACGTTCTAAAATTTAGAATTTGATTTCTATTAAAAGGAGAACTCGTACAAAATAGTCAAAATGATTTTGTGATTTTTTAAGCAGAGGATAACATTTATCCCTTACTTCGTAGAGAACACAAATATTGTCATTTGTCCTAAAAATATAATTTCATGGCTCTGACTAAAATGACTACAAAAATTCACTCGTCGTAATCAATTTTATTATGAAGAGGGAAATTATTTGGTAGCGAGAGGGAATTTTTTTCTGTAACGTCTGATAACACTACTTATTTTTATTTTTGGCATAAATGACGGCTTATGTGGTGTGTTTCATTGGAAAATAAGTACAGTCATTTGAAACTCGAAATCTTTGGTTAGCGATAGGAAATTTTTTTCTGTAACGTCTGGCAACATTACTTATTTTTATTTTTGGCATAAATGACGGCTTATGTGGTGTGTTTCATTGCAAAATAAGTACAGTCATTTGAAACTCGAAATCTTTGGTTAGTGAGAGGGATTTTTTTGTATCGTCTGGCAATACTATTTGTTTGTTTTGCATAGATAACGGCGTGTGGGGTGTGTTTTAATGGAAATAAGTACAGCCATTTGAAACTCGAAATCTTTGGTTAGTGAGAGGGACTTTTTTGTATCGTCTGGCAACACTATTTGTTTGTTTTGCATAGATAACGGCGTGCGGGGTGTGTTTTATTGGAAATAAGTACAGTCACTTGAAACTCGAAATCTTTGGTTAGCGAAAGGGATTTTTTTTGTATCGTCTGGCAACACTATTTCTTAGTTTTTGTATAAATGACGGATACGGGGTCTGTTTTACTTAAAAAATTAATTTTCTTATAGTAACTGCAGTCATTTGAATCTCGAACAAATAATGTTGAACCACCGCAAAACGTGTTTTTCTTCTTCAACTGTTATAAGTGCTCCCAGCGCCATAAATGGAACCATTGCACAAGAAAGTCCCCATCATTCTTTTTCTGTGCAAGAAGTCTCCAGTATGTGAGTCAACAAAATTCCAATCTCTTTGGTCACACCCGGCACAGCTCCATCATGCGAGGGAAAAAATATTTTGAATTCATTCCCATTTAACAAAGAAGAATCCTTTGAACATCGGCCTCCTCACAGCAATGCACTTCAATTATATAGAGGCAACCGATTGATTTGCCTTCAAGGTAAAGACGAAGAAAGAATCATTTCTCTGTTGTAACAGAAGGCGTTCATTTCCAAACAGTGCCCAGTGAGGCGCAATAACTCCATCCTAGGTCATAGTAATACACCAGCCACAAGTTCCAATCCCTAGGCCTGCTATATACAGATACCCCACACCAGGCAGATCCATCGCTCATCCTGTTGAACAAAGAAATTCGATATCTTGCCGAAGCCGCCCTCTCATCATTCATGGATTATTATTTTCTTTTTGTACATGTTCTCATACTGCTGCAGTTTATTGGCCTTTTTCATTATGCACTCAATCGTTTTAAAGAAAGCGACTCAAAAACAAACTGAATCCCTTCAATACACAGGAATTTCCGTTTCAGGTTCGATGATTCGAGATCCTTCTATTGTGTATTGATTTTTGTTCGCTTCCTGCATTCACTGATGATGATGATGGTTTGCAAACAGAAACAAAAAACGATATAGACCTTCGATAGGATTCAAGGTAAAAAGGTCACTCTGCTCTGATTCTACTTTTCAATTTTTTTTCTCCTGCTCGTCACCTGTGATTTTGTTTCGCCTTTGTGTTCGTTTTCAAGGAATTTACAGCCAGACATAGTCGGGCTGTATTTTTGTCCTTCTTCTTGATCTTGCGGTCCTGCGGGAGAGAAAACTGTTCAAAATCGGACCAAAAAAAGAGGTATCAAGTGCAGACTTGCCTCTCTCAAGACCTGATCGCATCTAAATTTCGCACAGAAAGGAAGTCCTTTGTTTTTTTGTTTAACATACATTTTGTGGTCAATAACCCTCAGGGTAATCTGAGTAGAGTTCTGCGAACAATGCTCCTTCTGCAAGCGTGTGTTAATTTAATATACACATTACACATACATATATGTATATATCTACCGTCTCAAAGAATAGGTTCAAAAATACACTTAAATTTCATAATATATTCTTACCCCAAAGTTGTTTTGTTAATTTTTTTTTTGTATGCGAAAAGGAGAACTTTGAGAGGTAATTTACCTCCACTTAAGACGCTTATCATTATCGAAAAATCTTGATTTCATTTAGAAGGTTATTAAGGTTCAGACTTCAGTGTAAGAGGGAGAGAGAAACTCGTTCTTATATAGCAGATGGTTGTAATTATAGATTTTGTTTGATGTTGAGTGGTTTTAGTTGGTCGCGCTCTTAGAATGTGTGTAATTTTGAAACAGACGTAAATGTCCTTGGTTATTGAGCGTGAATAATGTGATTTGATGGTATTGAATGTTTGCTAATGAATATTCTCATTTGACTGTGAAGTTTATTGGCGCTGGTAGTGTGGCATTTAGCCGGTGGTTCATGGAACTTGTCAAAGTGACGCAAAGACGTGTGACTTTTTGAACTTTAAATAAGAACGAGTTTTCTATTGAAACTAGAGGTCAGAAGTGAATACATGTCAGTTGGTTGGCCAATAAAATTGGCTATTTTATTGAGTGGTGACGACATTCGGTCCTAAGAATGGTGAGTCAAGTGGGTGGGAATTTTTTTCTCAATTGGCGATTTTTGTTTGAACATTCATCAGTCACAGGTTCTAAATTTTTTATAATCACTTATTTACATTTTTTGTACAATAATTGTATATGGTTCCATCCAAACATTGATGTGTGTTTGCTATTCAACAGGGACAGGCCTAAGCAGTTTTCCATTTCTGTTTTTTCAATATAAAAAAAAATACCTACGCAAAAATCTTACCTGGACCTGGGCCTCATCCAATCCACCTCTTAAGTTAACTCAATCTTTAGCAATTTGCCTCCGTTTGCGCACTACAAGTTGATTGAGGTCCCTTTCTACTTCCGCGCACCACTTTAAGCGAGATCTTCCTTTACTGTTTAGTCCCTCAGGGTTGGATTCTTCTAGCCGGAGTGTTGGTGTCCATTCGCTCTACATGCCCCAGCCATCTTAGACGACTGATGCGTACTTTTCTGACCAGGTACTCGTAGATGTCGCTGTACAGCTCGTAGAGTTTTCGCTGTTAATTCTCCTCCTCCAAAGCCTTTCAAGGCAAACGGGACCGAAAATCACTCGAAGAATTCTACTTTTAAAGTGACCAAGGAGATCTTCATCCGCTTTTGCATGCTTCCTTCCTTTAAAGTAGGACTGGGATGATTAGGGTCTTATATAGAGTCCCTGACAAGGTGGTGAACTAACTATCCCCGACTACCTCAAATTTATGTTTAAACAAATTGGAAATACCTACTACATAATTATTTTGAAGGCTCTGTTGTTACTTTCCAAAAGACAATTACACCGGGGTTGGGGTCTATGGGTCTAGGTTCCAAAGAGATATAGCACTGGGAAAATCACCAGACGTCTTTCAAGCGGAGGTAATACATGCCATAGTGATATGTGTCCGAGAATGCTTACGAAGACGCACTAAAGGTACCCGCATCCTCTCAGACAGCCAGGCAGCTCTTAAGGCCCTAAGATCGTATTCGATCAGATCAAAGCTGGTTTGGGAATGTTTCGGTCTCCTAGAAGATCTGCTAAAGGACAACATAGTCACCGTTGCTTGGATACCAGGGCATGAGGGCTTTGAGGGCAATGAACGAGCGGATTGTCTGGCGAGAAGAGGCGCGTCACGCCTGCTCGCTGGTCTTGAGCCCTATACTTCGGTTTACCTTTGAGTAACGTACACTTGCCGTACACTTACGTGTACACCTTGCCGCATACTGGACGGAATCCAAAGAACAGAGGCAGGCAAAAAGATTCATAAGTCCAGCTCGTAGTAAAACGAAAAAGTTACTTGAGCTAAGCAAAGAAGATCTAAGGATCCTTACTGGTCACTGGCCAGTAAGATACCATCTCAAAAAAATGGGACTTTCCGACGATGACTTCTGTCGACTCTGCGGAGAAGGGAGAAGACAACGGAACACATACTCTGCGAATGCCCTGCTGTGGCAAGGGACAGAGCGATCCATATGCAAAGGGCGTTTTTAACTCCTGCAGATATATAAAAAATGAAACCAAAAAGGGTACTGAGGTTTATAAAGGTTAAATAATAAAAGCCAAAATACAAAATACTTTCCAAAAAGTAGTGAAGACACCAACCGCCTACACTGTGTACAGTGAAAAAACGCCAGATTTTCACCCTTTTTCAATGGCCACATCTCTTTCCGTTTTGACTTCTTAAGACTTGCAATAGCATTTGACGAATAAGGGTTATGCTATTTTTTTTGTTATAAAGGGTCTTCTAAAAGGGAATTTCGGGACTTTGACAGTTGATAGCGGCCATATTGTTGAAGCTACATCTGTCAAATTGGATTTTATTTATGCATTCTGCTTTGGCAATCACCATGGACAAATGTAACGTTCAATAATACGTGCAAATTATAAAATTGTTTTATCAAAATCAGTTGGAAACTGACACTAATTTTCATCGAAAAATCATCTTTAGCGATGGGGCCCACTCCTGTAGGAATGGGTAGGTACGTCAACAAACAAAAAGTCGAATTTGGGACGATACCAATCCACAATAGATCCAAGAACGTCCAATCCATCCCGAAAAAGTCACTGTTTGGTGTGGATTTTGGGCTGGTGGCGTCAGAGGTCCTTGTTTCTTTGAGAACGACGTTCGCCACGCCATCACCGTCAACGTCGAGCGCTTGAAATTCAATCGGAAGAAGGATAATCTATCATAAATAAAAAAGCCACAATCTAACAACAGCAGGTCACCGCAAAATCGATGGGAACAAACATTTCCCTTAGAGTTGTAGAGAAAAAATCCTACTCAGGGAAAATAACTTTTAAATATTCTTAGCATTCGTAAGAAAAATTTTACCCGGTCTCTATAGTAAAATTTATTATAAATCACTGTTACTCACACCAAACATAAATTTTGGTCAAAACTTCACCCGCCATACACACAAAGTCAAAAGAGTTCATATGCATATCTGAATTTCCCATTCCCTCCCCCCCCCCCCCTAATGAAAGCGTTTAAAAGAATTATCGGTTGGTAATTCACCCTACAAACAGTGATTATTCTTATTAATAATTAATCGCTCGAGCAATATGCCTGCCATGGGTATATGTTATTTGCACTGTTATATTGCGATTTAACTTATAAAACGTGGATTCACTTATGCACGCACACAACATTGCTACATGGTCACTACTGTTATCGTGAAGGACAGTTTTTTTTTTTTTTTTGTTAAATGCCCTTGCATGGTCCTGTGGTTTTTGTTTTTTTGTTCAACTGATTTATTGATTAAATAATTTGTTTGCATGCTTTCTTTCTGATGAAATTTATGAGTAAATAAATCAAAATTAATCGACGTTTACTATAGATACGTTACTTTTGTGTTGAATGTCCTTGTCGCGAAGGGGGGAAATAAATCTGAAAACAATGTGGTTGCGGTTGCTGAAGTGGCACAGAATTGTGAACGGGTTTACAGTGTTGAGCATGTGAATAGATATTGTGATGCATTCAATGTCACTTAATGGCAAGTTAGTCCTCGAAAAATAATAGGAAAGCATAGAACTTATTAAAATATTAACAATTGTCATTTGTGAATTTTTTAACCCATTTATTTAATAGCGATGGGTTCATTATTGTGCTGTATGAGGATCCCTGTACCTTGTTTATTCTAAACCCAAGTAGTACCTCTTCTGCCTATGGTAATTCATGAAAAATACAGCTTTGGAAAATCCGGATAGCGCATATTATGACTGGATAAGCAAATACATTCAAACCAAGATTATTGTCTTTCTAAACTTTTAAATAAACGTTAAAAATTGAAATAAAGGCTCGCAGTTGATGCTGATGGCCTCAGAAACGTAATTTTCAAAAAAATTACGAATCAATGAAGCCGCCGGCCCAGAATCCGCACCAAACAATAAATGTTTGTGAATGCATTGCCAACTGGTCCACCTTATGTGTGTTAGTGTCGTTTTCCTGTTGACATAACAATTTATTCAAAAATGAGCCTCGTCGCTAAAGATTATTTTTTCGGTCAAAATTGAGATCCTCTTCCAAACACTCGGAACCCCAGTCAGCGAACAAATGGCGTTGGATAACTTTGAGCTCCTGGGTCAGTTGAATCTTGCAGTGGTGTAGGCCAAACCGAAATTCTCCTAGCGAAGGGACGACTTCTTGTGCAGGTTGAAGACTGCCTCGGGTTTTCCTGTGCACTTTCGGGCACCGCTGTAACGTTCTCGCCCGGGTGATTTGTTTACTGAAATGGTTGTCTCAAAACATTTGAGTCTTGCACCAATTGTTGGAGAGTCAACTTTGAAAGGGCCACCGCGTTTGCCATTAAATTGGCACAACTTTTGCACTGACTCATTTTTAACTTTCTCGTATACCTAGTAAGAAAAAGGAATTGTATTCTTACGAAAAATCGAACGCGAGATTTTAATCAAATCTAACAAAACGATGATAGAGGAACCCAAAAAGTGGGTCTCACAATTCTGTCCGTCTGTTCGTCCTTTCCTGAGCTCCACAGCGCAAACGGCTGGACGGATTTCTTTCAAACTTCGGATTTGGAGTTTGTGGGCTTACAGTTCGGGGCCACTTTTTTTTTTTGCACGCTAACCCTATTATTAACGGTACTTCCCATATAACAATTTTAAACAAGTTTGATTTTTTCGAAAACGGCTCAAACGATTTCAACCAAAATTGATATTTGGGCTTAAGTAGGTTTTTCGCTAAAAAAATAGAACAACAGTAGTTTTGAAAATTGGACTTATATCAAAAACGGTCAAAATTATTTCGACAAAAATTCATACTTAAGGTAATATGATCATTCCTAACATGATACAAAAACTCAGTTTTTCGCTAAATTCTGACTATTTTGAAAAAATGTAGTTTTTTAAGACTTTATTTAATTTTGGTTTACTTGAAAACGGCTTTAACGATTTTAACCAAAATGTACCTATACTTGGATTAAAATGTTTTCAATATTACTTCGACCTTGATTTTCGATTCGAATCACCGGAAACGCTGATTTTGAAAACTGTTCAAATCTCGAAAACGCCATTTTCTTCTTTTTAGCAAATATTACCCACTTCTTCTTTTTTCAACCATATTAATCATGAACCTTAAAATAATTCCAACCATTTGGAGTTTAAACTATCAGAAACCCGCACTTCATTTGCAATCCCCAAACGCGTCCATCGATAAATTCAAAAACAAACCTCTGAATTCTTACATAGTAAATCTATGTCAAGATATCGGTCTGTCACATACCCTACTTAGAGTCACCACCTACCAGCTTATTTTATAGCCTATAAAAAATAATAAAATGAAAATAAACCAACCAAACTGCTGATATGAACGAGAAAGTTTCGTGCGATCCAGTCGTGCACTTTATAATAATAAATTTTTATCATTTGGGTGTGGTGCTCAATCTTGTCACTTGTCACTTGTCATGATGATTTGCCATCAGTGACTAAAAGATAAACATCAGATTAGACAGACGCAACCAAAACAACATGGCCGCCACAGGCTTTTAACATCAATCCGTTCCAATTAGAAAAAACCTCTACATATAAGTTGAAGTATGTTTTTTAGATTTATCCTCTTTGCTGTCGAAAAAAAATAGAAGATAGAAGATGAACAGCGCTGCTAAAACAAAAGAACACGACAATAAACTTTTCAAGACTCTGTTTAGTTATATTATTCATATTTACGCCAGTTGTTATTTTTAAAGGATTTGTGCATTTGATGACTGTATGACTGCATTTGATGACTTTATTCGTAAATCATCGATGACGTGTTATCTATTCACATTCCTTGGAATTATTGTCAAAAGCACGTTTTATCTGCACAATTTATTTATTTAAAGTTTGTCATAACCAGGTGTATATGAGATAACAACGCGCAGTGCAAGCATTATTCATAGAGAAGGTTGTAAATGATTATTTGAAATAATTATTATCACAGAAAATTTTTAATCGAAAATTACGCAAATGGCACGACTAGAAAGATAGAATTGAATAAAAGTCGTAAAGCAATGTATAAATATAAATTTCAGTTGGATTTGAGATTTTTAATCATTTTTTTCAGGTGTGATTTGCGCCACTCTAATTTTTTTTATTTTTTTAATATACGTAATTCAATTGCATTTTTCAAGAGCATCACTAACCCATTGATGGACATGTGTAATTCAATTTATTTCTGCCACAACGTCTTTATTACGAAAACAATAACAACAACAAAAAAAAAAAAAGTAATCTCAATTAAACCAGACAAAATACCAACTTCCTATGAAGCTTGAAACTTATAAAAGTAGACCTTGACACGGTCACTGATTCGTAATATTTTTTTTCTGTTCAGCAAAATTATTGTATATACCATGTAGCTAGCTACCCGTACTTATTGGAATCAATGCCGTCACATAACATTAACCATACCCCGTCCCATACATATAGATACTTAAGCTCATAATCAAGCTTAGAAAAATAACAAATAAAAAAATACAAAGTGGGGAAATGTTTAAGCAATTAGAGAATTTGTAAGCAAAACCAAAGATGTGTCGGTAGATGATTTTAATGGTTGTATGGCTGTTGTTGTAATGTAAGGGAGAAACAATTACATGTTTAAAGGAAACGTCTATTAAACTTTTTGAATGTATTTTACGGCTTCATTTGATTGTTCTATATATTATATGGGTTTACAGGGAGTGAGTCAAGTTTTTATGGGCTTACTGCCAATACAAATATCGTGTTTTTTTAGTACTAGCGACATGCGATCCAGTCATATTGGTACTTGGAAAATGTTTTATTTTACTCATGCCGTGAGTTTGAGAAATGGGGACCTCGTCTTTAAATTTTAATAAGCAGCTACATAGGAAATCTTTTAATATCCCAACTAATTTTAAATACAGAATATAACCAATAAGCATTTTTATTAATTTTATTTTAGTCTGTATGATGTAGTTTTGTTTAGAAAATAACTACTGTGAGTTTACAGCATTTAAAGTTCACTCTAAAAATTAAATAAAATAAATCAAAAATAGATCAAATAAAATGTTGACATGTGATTTGTGATGCTATAAAATAATAGTTATAGATTTTTTTACAATAGTGTTTACAAAGTGAAAGCATCAAATTTTATACGGAATAAGCCGATATTATCATTCAGCGCCAAAAATCTCGAAAAACACAGGAAATGGCAAAGATCTTTACTAAAGTTAACAAAATCACTATAAATATTAAAATCAGTTTCGAAAGAAAATTATTGTCAAGTGTAAATTTGTTTTAAATTGTGGAAAGTAACGACAGAAATTTATTGTTAACATAGGAGAAAAAATAAATAGTGAGAGTGTGATGTGTGACCGCACACCATGAAACAAATAAAACTTCGCTCGCTAAATACAGTAGAAATCGCTTATAACGACGGTGAAGGGGCCGATGAAATCAGGCGGTAGCTATATCCGCTTGTCATATCTGGCTTCCACAAATATTCGGTAATAGACAAAATCACATAAAATGTTAACTTTTTAGTTAAAGACGCGTAAACCACAACTAATTTAAAAGCTGCTTTTACGGCGACACATCAAATAAGCTGCCATAATATTTAACAGACAATTTTTTTTTTAATTTTCCCTCATTCCGTTGTTATAACCGACGACAAGGACCAATTTTTTCCGAAAAATTGGTCGTTATATCCAACATTTCGTTATTTACGACGAGTCGCCGACGTTATATCCGACGGTAAATTGGCTTAAAATATAATGAACCAACTAAATGAATAGAAAGTGGACGTTATAAGCAACGTTATAAGTGACTTCCACTGTATGTCATATTTTAGGAACGGACAATAATACAAAGTGAGAAAGAGAATATACTTCTACAGCGCTCCTTAATCTACCCTCAAGATGTTAGACTTAATGTTGAAGTGGGGTACACGCGAAGATCTGCACAAAGAGAATAGGAGAAAGCCCATTGGACGTAAATCTCACTCTTTCTGTTTTGACCAACGTATATCTCCCTCTCAACTTCCGTTCGCATCGCCAGATCACAATTTTCGTAACGTTTTAGTAACACATTCACCAGCTTACTGTCCATCTCCAATGTGCCTTTAGGAGGGCGGCCTATATGGGACTTTAAGACTAGCATCTCACAATCATTTGGGGCCCGCAATTTTATGCCTAAGCTTTCTTAAGAGATGTGTGATCTCGAATGTGTGTCGAACGTGCCCTAGATGTGGCTTAGTTAAAACAGACTTACGTCTAATTTGTGTTATTGTCGGACCTTGACTATAAAACCCCTCCAGCTTTCTAACCACTGAGTCACTGTGTGCACAAGGCTTGATAGAGTACTAACATAAATATTTAAGTTTGTAAAGAAATAATTGGATTTTTGCGGATATTATTCTGCTAAATATGTAAAAAATTATTTTCTATAAATTACCTTTCATTTTCTTAAAAAAAAAACCTTTCTAAATTTCTTCATTCGGTTATTGCGAAAGCTTAGGCAGTAGACATCATGGGTTTAAACTTGTTCACAGAAGACATGCAATATGTAACAATCGAACATTATTTATTTTTTCAAGTTATGTTTAATCTGTCTTAGTGCAGTTTCAGAACAGTCTTTTTAAAAAAGCCGGACCAGATTTTAAAATCACTGCACGAAATTGACTCAACTTTTCACAGTTGCATTATAAAATGTCGCGATTGAAAGGTTGTAGAGATCTTTTATCGTTATTCGCTGTCCTGAGCATTTCACATACATTCTAGCTTTTTAGGAAATAAAATGGGTCTTTACAAACATTTATTTTTAACCTTTAAATATTTTGTAGTTCACAGTGGAAATTAAAAAATGATTACCTTAGAATTTTTTTTTCGTAAGTAGCAAGCAATATCTTTTCCGCTCGTTTTTGAAGACCAAAAAGTAGCAAACAACGTCTCTCGAACTGGTTTCATTCACAATAGTAAATATTTATTTTTTTTACCATTTTTTTTTTATAAAAATACGACGTCTCGGAAGCATTTCTACATAAGCATTCCATCTGCCTGAAGTAATTCAATATAAATTACCCTCCAGGTACATTAAATAATCATTACTAGTGAATGTTTAAAAGAAGGGAAATTCCTTACTCCAATCTCCTTGCGGTATTAATTTCCATCCCAAAGATAAATACCTATTAAATTACCCACTTTAAGCAAAACGCTCCGGCCTTAATTATTCCAATCTTTCTCCTCTTAAAATCCAACATAAATAACTTGTATAGAAAATTCGGTTAAAAAAAAAACTACGTTTATCGTTGAAAAGCAATAAAAAAATCTCTCCAATCGCTCTCCGTCTCTTGGAGTTTTTAATTTTTTTCCACCATTTAACCTCTTCTTCTTCTCTATTTAGTTTTTTGTTGATGCCTTGTGAATGCATGACCTCGTCTGTCGACTGCTTATCTGAGATTTTCAGTTCCAATGACAGAGATTTTGAGCGTTAAAGACAAACACAAAAAAAAAAAAACTTGGAAATTGTGTGTGTCCTTTTTGTTCCATTTGGAGCGCAGCTCAAATATGTCTTCTCGTATCTCACCATCTACATAGCATAAATAAATATAGCCAGGTCCTTTGAATGGTGCGTTTTTAGGATTTTATCGATTTTCTTTAACCACATTACGGGACACATCTCTCCGATGTGATGTATAAAGTGCTCATTCATTTGGACAGATGTTGGGTGTAAGGTTACACAGACAGGTACTTTTCTTCTTTTACAAAGCAAAAAGAACCACAAAAAAAAAGGTTCTGGTCTTGTGTTTCCTTTTCGTTTTCCTTTGCGCAGTTTCCTTTCATTAATTTTTATTTTTTTCCCACCAACCGACACGACACGACCACCACACTTGGAGAAATAAAATTATACTCTCCTCAAAGGAGATTTTATTTCCTTTCGAAAAAATTCTCTACCTCTACTACAGCTCCTCATGTATAATTTGCGTCCATTTTCAGACGATAAATTACAATTTACCATTCAAGGAGGGAGAGAGGGCGAGGTCGACCATACCATATGCATGATAAGGAGCTGCCAGGACTGTATACACAGATATGTGTGTGTGGAAGGTGGAATGCATTTTCCATTTTGATGATTATATGGGTACGGTTTTCTTTCGGCTTGGGGGTTTTTGACCTCGTTTTTCGTTACGATAGTAAGAAGTGTGTTTCTTATCTCGGCTTGTAGTCCAATTTAAGACGAGCGCTATAATTATTCCTACACACTCATGCGCATAGAGTAAACTTGGGAAAAATGTAAATACAGATGAGGAAAATATTTCAGAAATGTTATCAGAAATTGTCGCACAAAGTTAAATATTTAATCACTGTACAGTACGTGTGTGTATGGTCGGAAAATGCGATATACCTATATTTAGTGCAGCTTTGCGATAAGAGTTTTATTTATCTACTTGGAATGGGGTTATTGATACCAGTTTGAGAGGAAAGGAGTAGGCAATTCGTTTGGCGGTGAAGTGTGTTATTATCCCCCATGTTTGGTTTGGTTTTTATTTACCTTGTGGGGAAAATCGGAAAGTCATTTCAAATATAATAACTTTTACAACTGAACCTCGATTTAGATTGTCGTTTGTGGCATTGTTTTTTCCAACAGAAATGTGTCGAGTTTGACAGGAAGTCTAATTTTTAAACCTTCAAAGCTCAAAGTAATGAAATTTCTAGTAAAAATTTTAAAATTTAAGGCACACGCTAAAAGTGATTACTAGAACCGAGAATCTGAACTGCCTTACGTACTGGAAGCCACTCTGATATGTAAAGAGCGAAAACATGACCACATTTACATTTTGTATGACTGCGTTGCATGCAAGCTCAAAATACTGACTCCAAATGATGTCCGCAATTATTGTTCGTTTGTTGGTCAAATCGGTTGTACTCGCTAAGGAATATTATCGCCTGACAAAGAGCAATAACCCAACAATCGTTAGTCTCGAATAAATCAACAAATGCATACGTAATTTTTAAACGTACCAATAAATCTGTCACGAAATTCAACCAACCAACGTAAAGGTTATTACCCCTCTTACAGGCGTGCAGTGTTAATGATGATAACAACAATTTTTGAAACATCATATTGCTTGCAAAATTTAACTGACTGCAGTCAATTATCTCAAAATATTGTTTCAAAGACTCGCAGATTTTTTACTGGGTTCGCTGAGTTCTATCCTCCAATTTCCCATTAATTTTTACAGATTTTTTTTGAAAATTCTACCGCAGACTCGAACATATTGTTGAAATAAAACTTGACAGCATCGCTGTGCCTTAAAGGAAAACCCTCACGAGATTTAATGGGAGTGATCTAACTTAAGTCAATATGCCATGAAATTAAAAGCGTCTGTCTTGCTCATGATATGATTAGTGTCCGGTTAGTTTCTGTTTTCTGTTACTCAGAGATTTTTCTTCTGTATTAAACTTAAGCTGGCTTAAGCCCAAATATCCTATTACGATTTGACCTTGAGTAATATAAGATGTAGTTAAAAATGAAATAAAAAAAGACGTCTGTCTTGCTAATAATATGATTCGTGGCCCTTCAGTTTCTGAAACTCAGTGAATTTTCTTCTATATTAGACTTAAGCCAGCTTATGCCCAAATATCCTATTAGTTTTCGCTTAAGTTATATGAAATGTAGTGAAAAATCAAATCAACGTAAGTCTTGCTCATGATATGATTCGTGTCCGGTTTCTGTTACTCAGTGAATTTTCTTCTATATTAGACTTGAGCTAGCTTAAGCCCAAATATCTTATTAAAGTTAACCCTTAAGCCAGATAAGATGTTGGTAAAAAACATTTATGCTGCTATACTTTAAACGCTACTTTAGATACATAACTTAAGCTGGCTTAAGTCTTAATAATTTTATTTTAGTTGATACTAAAGACATATAGGTAGAAATTGTTTTCGCAGGTACCCTTTTAAAGCTACTTAAGCAAGGTTGAGCTTAAATAATCTTATTTAAGTTGACAGTTGACACTTAAGACGTGTTTAGGTAACAGTTATGCAATTATAACAGGCTCTTTACACGATAATATAAGTCGTATGACTTGGCAACCATTTTTAACATAATTCGTCAAATTAATTGTTTTATGTTTTCCTCTGTTTACTTTCTGTTTGAGAACAGAGTAATGAAACTTACCTACTTGCGAGCGACAATGAAAGGTTCAAATTTCCATTATGACTTTGCGAATGAAATAGCCGCTGCTCTAAATTAAATAAAAGAAGTCTCGTGATTTTTCATCATGACTTTAAGCAAAATACAATTTTTGGCAGCTCATGAAAGCAGTTTTTCTTTATTACGAGTGATAGTTCAAACGAGTTGTTCCTTTTTTCTACCTCTTTGCCGATTTTAAAGACGCCACAACAATCTGACACTTCAATAGTGAATACCTTAAATGCTGTCTACATAAATAGTTTGTGCAAACAAACGAACAATCACTTCTAGAGAAATCATTAAAGGTCGTCCAAATGTCAACCTTTGCACAAAAAAATAAGTCACGTGGTCACACATGCATCTGAAGATTATTTCAATTGAAACATGAGAAACGTTAATCAAACAGAAACGTGCTGCTGTTGCTCTTAACCAGTCTTAAGTCGTAAATTGACCCCAAATAATTTGCCCCAGAGACATCAACAAATTCGTGTATGCATAAACTGGTTGAAAAAATAAGTTAGCCCTGGAGCTATATATAAAGTAACAGTCTGAGTATTCACTGCTGCCTTTAAAATGAAATATTATCTTCCGACCGAGTGTCAGAAGGCAACTTGACGCGCCCCTATTTAGTTGCATTACTGAATTGCTGTTGACCTCTGTATATAGTTGTATCCGTGTGTAATTTCAAAATTCAAGGAAGTATCCACACAACTGCACACTCGAATCAGAAATATGCGATATCTCTCCAGTTGTAATAAAATTCGTTAGAATACACTCAACCCACTCACCGGAAGTCCTTGACTTTCAAGACAAAGCGAACAACTCTAATCAAAGTAAACTCAAAGCTATTGACTCGATCCGAATCATAAAGCAAAAAACAAACAATAGGCAAGGTCTCTGGATAAAAAATTCGAAAAGAACTATGCAAATAAGTGGAAAATATAAAATGACTCCACTCAACAACGTGACTCAAAAATGAGCAATAACCTCTTCGGGGCGGTACGCGGTAGTGTCATTGTGATTCATGTTCACCCAAAGCAATTCACCTTTCCATTTCAAGGAATTATCGTCAACCAAACGCCAGGGCTGTGCAACAAAGAAAGGTACAACATTTTTTTACACAAGCAAGTTGGCATAAAAAAAACCTCTTTCTCATTCAATCTGTAAAATTACGTAGTATCATCTCGTCCGCCGTCGGTGCTCTGATTTTTGTAAATTTTTGTCCACTTTCGAGCGCAACGGCCCACTCCAGTCTGAACAAGGGAAAGTTGTTTAACAAATTATTATGCCCCCCCCGAAGAGGACTATTTCTTTTTGCAGCATGTCCCATCGGTTGCTGTTGAAATTTAATTTCCGAAACCGGATGATTCGGCTGTTTCTTGACTTTCGATCAGAATCGATGAAAGTGAAAAAGTCGCTGCTATACACAGCCGTGTTACAACATGTTGCTGACATACTTTATAGAACCTCATACTCGTATTTATCCATTAATCATTGGAAAATTAAGTGATTGGCTTTGTGCATTGCCATTGCATATGGTTAACAAAAGAGACACAAAGTGTTGGACGAAATAATGCTTTGCGTGCTTCCATGTACTCGAACATTTGTAGTTGTTGTGGAACGTACAATTACATCATGATACGGAATGATGCTAAAAATAATCACGATGCCACATATAGTCTATTGTAATTTAGAAAAGGCAATCAATGAAATCATTATTTGCAATGTGTAGATACTCTGGGGAGAAGTAAATAATTAACGAGAAATTGAATTATATTGTAATTAGATTTGGAATTGGATTTTTTTCAAAGTTATTTGGACAAGAGGGAGCAAGGTAAAGCTATCGAGAAATTGTCTAAGGTCGTCTGGAATATTTTGTTAATTATTTTAATGCGTATAAGATTTTTTTTAAAGCCATTATTCGAAGACTTTTATTAAATTTTGATGAATTGTTATTTCCACTAAAGTTTGTGTGACAGTTAAAGTCGGTTTTAACGCCGTTGGTTTGTATTCTACTGATTTGAAAGTGAAATTTTAAAAAAGGTCCCATGAAATCTATTTTGGACCTTAGCCAAACTTCTCACAACCATTTGCTTGAGAGAGTTTTGTTTTTGGGACGTATTGAAAGGATTATTAACGTTTAGAAAAGGTATATAATTTTACACCACAAGCAAACAGCAGAAATGAGAAGGTTTTATGAAATCAGTGTTAACAGGCGTTTGATATAAAAATTCCCACACTAATCGTTGAAATATCCCATTTTTCCCGCGCACTTTCTAAAACAAAGTACTATTATATTTGCCACTCAATTCAATGAAATAAAATGTTTTATTCCAATAACATATGATGGATCACAACCACAAATGTGCTGTTTTATATTTAGTTACCAAAAGAATTAGTGAGTGGCGTTAATAAATTTTAAAAAATCATGGCAAGCAAATATTCATCCATTGTGATGCCCAGTGGTTTTGACTTTTACACTGTAAAAGGTATACATATTCAAGCTTTTCCAAAGCCTTTATGGAAGTCACTTACAGACATGCTAGCGACAAATCTGCACATTTTACTAAAACTTTCACTCATTCTGTTCGTTTTTTTTTTAATTTTAAAATAAAGTCAACTGATTTATGTGTCCTGTAGCACATGTTTTACTTCCATGTAAATTGAGAAAAAAATATATTCATATATGTGTATTCTATGGCAACGCACAAGCATCTCGCACTTCAAACACTTTGCGCATGTGGTCTCTCTAACAAAAGCCAAAAATATCCAGGCTAAGTATATGCATCATTTACGAATAATGGCAGTGTGTACAACAATTGTTTATCATTATTTAAAATGCAGATGCTGACACAGGCATTCAACAAGATGCTGATTATAAAACATTGTGTGGTGAATGAAAATTCCTAGAACCACTTAACACTAAGTGACTGATGGTTATGTTGAATAGGGCATAACAATAAACGAGATGAGACAATAAAAAATTCATAAGTTCTTATATAAGAAAGTATTGTCGTACGAATGAATAGGAACCATTTAATGAAATGCTAGACTAAGATTTTTGCGGAATTGCACAGGCAAATCGTCAAGCTTGTGACGGTGTCATTATAAAATGTCTCAAAATTACAAATTCCCATTGTGGGGTATTCTTTTGCTGAAAAATTCACGAGCTAAGTAAATTTTAAATGGGAAAATCCAAATGGCTAGCTAGAGGTTTTAATTGCACTTATTTAAACGGATGATTGTTTGACTTATAGCGAGTAAAAGATGGTATAGTTAACAAAACTGGTCAACTAATATAGGACCAACCTTCTTATAACTATTTATTTGAGGAAGTTTATTAAATTTTTGGGATGAATGGAACTTAAATATATAAAAAAAAATAAATAAATATTTTGGCGCGACAGGTCTATGGGACCCAAGGCCTAGCTTCTCGCAACCATTTACTTTGTGTGGGTTTTCAATTTTTGGGACGAATGGAAGGGATCTACAATTTTACGCCGAGTCCAAACGGAAAATTGAGAAGCTCATTCATGACAGTTTTACTCTCGGATGTTTGTCAGACGTTCGCGAGAGGTGGCGCAGTGGAAAAAAACCTTAAGATGTAATTTGGCCCTCTCGGGATTCGAACCTGAGCCCCTCGCTTAGTAGCCCAACACACTACCACTAAGCCACTGCGCCCAACTTAAATATATACTGTTCGATATTTTGTCGGTAAACTCATTCCTATAGCACAAAACACTGCTAAAATAACTCGAACCACATTGCGCGGCATTAATAGTCGTCATATTAAGTGTCCAGGTCCAGGCTATATTTTACAAACTCACAACGGCGAAACTTTCATTTATAAAATTCCCAATTTTGACCTACAAAATATTTAGTGTGTTAAAAATGATTATTAGTATAAGAAAAACGCAGCGGTCAAATTTTTGATTTGCAATTTTAAAAAAAGGTGTAGCCTAAAACTATGCAACGAATTATTTCTACTCTGTAGATATTTAAATCGAGTGCTCCGGACTGTTGCATTTTTAGCGTTCGTGACAATGCAAAGCATGCAACATGCGAGAATATATCTACGAAAATCCACCTTTCAGTTGGTCCATATTTCATAAAAATCGGTTTTGAAATAACACCGCTATCGGTACGACAAAAAATGTATACTATAATGATTTTAAAAGAAAGAGAGTGCCTTCTATTTTACATATACAACAGATTAGGCCACTAAGCTATGTTAATAAGTTTAAATTTTTAACTGAAAAACAATATACTGATCAAGCCTCAGAACATGTTTTCATTGACGAATTAAGCTGAAATGTTGACAAAGGAAACGCAGTTCTAATATAAAATTGGAGACATAATTTTAAAGTTAATCCCGCTCTCCACCACAGAATATATTCCACCATCGAAATAGCTAATACCATATTTTAATTATATATAGAAAGCTGCTCAAAAATAATGAACAAGGTTAGATAAAAAGAGCCAAGCTTTCCACATTGTTGAATTATTTCCAGATCAAAGAACAAAGTCATAAAATTATTGTCATAAAACTGACCATGTTGTTGGTTACTTTTTGTGCCTCTTTTTCACTGCATGTCATCGAAAGTAGAAAGCATTGTTTTCATGAATATTTTCTACTTAAATTTGTATTGGTTGGTTGGTCATTTTGAATCGCAAACCGATTTTGAACTGCGGGACACAAGTGATTTAAATTTTGTCTAGGCTATGCAACAATTAAAAATGTGCACAATAAATAGTTTTACAATCACCGACTGGAATTTAAATAGGTTTTTTTTTGTCGTTCATAGAAAATTAAATACGAATGTTACTCCTCTCTTAAATAAGACTGCAACTTACTAAGTACCTCCTGTAAATTTTTATAGAGTCACCAAGTAAAAAAACGCAAATGTTCTGTAAGATACTCTACTCACTCACTCCTGCTTTGTCCTCGACCATTTATCATGCCGCCTTTTTCTCAAATACTGCCGTAACAAAACTACGTACATTTAGTTACTAACTTAGGCTTTTCACACTCTGCAAGCACATGGTATGTATATGTTGTATGTGTTTCTAGTCCCTCTAAATGTTTTTCGTTTTTTTTTTTTCTCATTTATTTTCGAGCAAATGTTGTTGTTTGAGTACGAAATTTCTTTTCGGCGCTATCCGCATACAAAAAGTACCTACCTAGAATATTCATTTTTGATTGTGTTTGTTTTTGCGTAATCTTAGAATTGTTGGAAAAATAATAACAATAAACAAATGAAAATAATACTAACAAATCACATCATTTGACTGCACCCATCCAAAATACCTCATCATTTCCACATTTGCCAATTTAATTAATATCTATATATTATAATGTATTTTTTTATTTTTCTGGTTTTTTAATTTTAGATAATGTTTGGTGGTTTGGTATTTTATTTGTGAAATATATATGCTCTCATATAATCTACATTACAAGTATAATCAACATAAAAAAAAATTAAATCGCATATTTGTATTGTTATTTTGTTTCTTTTTTTTTAGTTTTAAAACTCTGTTTGCCAGGTGAATAATGATAATAATATTTACCTAACAATTATTGCCGTTGTTGTTGCTATTCACTCTGGTTTAGCTTTTCCTTTTTGTTTTTTTTTCATTTCTCACATTGAATTTGTAATTAAAAAAAAGTAAAGAAGTAAAACAAAAAAGAAACCGTGTATGAAAAATAAAATAAATATTGTATTTGAATGTCCTACAATAATAATAATAATGCAAAACATTTTCTACTACATTAACAACATAGCTGTTGAATTGATAAATTTTTTTCTGTATTCTGCATTTACATTTGTAACATTGTAAAAACATTTGGATAATATTTATATAGTGATATTCTAATTGTAAGTTTTTTTAATCTTAATCTTTTTTTTTTCCTGACAAATTGTTATTATATGTATGTTGGCTTATTGTGTACATTATTCATTTAATAAATAAAATCGAATTGAAATATATTATATACTCATAAAATGAAGTTATTGCTAAATATTTATATATTGCATCAGTACATAGCGTTTTCTTGGTGAACATATTTTCCTTCTATTTTTATTTATAAATTAAAAACAAAAAAAAACACCCAGTATTTCTTGGACACATGATATTAACTCAAAAATCGCGCCATCAATCGGGCGACGATGTAACTTGTTTTTGTCTCCTCATTTCGATTAAAAATTAAAAACATATTCTTTCAAACAAACAACACACTTTTAATCTCTTGCATGGCTTTCAACAAACAGTATTAGCTGGTATACATAATAATTTAAAAAACAACTTTTTTTTAGTTTTAGTTTCGTTGTACTCAATAAAAATAAAAACAAGTACAAAGCTCTGTATTAATAACTCACTATCCACATTTAAATATACTTTTAATATTCATTTTGTAACCTGCATTTGTTTTATTTTTCTTTTTAAATAATTTGTTGGTATATAAATACAAAACCGAACGTCTGTATGATTAAACATATTATAATGTATTAATAATTTGTAATTTGTTTTTTGTAGTTGATAATTTAAACAAAAGAGAGAAAAAAAAACTATATAAACATTTATATAAAACAAATAAAAAGTATACTCATTTGAAAAAGAAAAAAATGCTGTTGTGCTGTGTTTCACTTTCGAGCTGTGCGCTGCCGTATTCATAATTGTTTTCTTTTACGTTGGGCTAATCTTCTGTTTTTTTTGTTTCTGAAGAGAAAAAAATAGTAAAAATATGGGTATTGGATTTGTTTGTTGCTGTGATTATTATTATTAAAAGATGAGTATTTGTTTCTTCTTTTAATTTGTAGAGTTTGTTCTTCCTTCTGTCTTGTAACTAAAAAAAAAAAAATATTTCCCTTTCGATAAGAGTTTTTATTTAGTGCACACTTGCATATTACATTTGCATTTTTAATATCACACAAAGTGGTGTACAAATTATTATTAGTAAATGCAAAATAGAAACAGCTTTACGTGTTATTTTTTTTGTATATGGTCAATGGAGCGCTATTTTAACAAAAGGACGCATGACGATAGAAACTGTGTGTAACATACATAAAAGGTTTGTGGTATTATCTCTAGAGAGCACTTATGAATTCACTTTAATGTTAATTTAAAATTTAATTGCTAGGATTTAACGTTTTGTCGTAATTGTTGGGTGGTTAGCGACAGGGAACAATTGGAGTTTATTCACTTTTTATAGACACTTTTGAAGTGCAGAATAATTGTTGGCAATTATTTTTTCTAAGAGCCTAGTAACGAATGTTTAACTTTAATATATAGATAGAAAAGGGAGGACACTGTTAACATTATTGTAACTTTAACATGTATTGGTTTAGTTTCAAAACAGAATTTGTTGGTTAAACGTTTTTCTTTAGGTATATAAAAAAATAGCGGACCCCCTGCACACTTCGTAGTGCAAAATAGAAATATAAAAAATCAAATTTAAATTCATTTAAATCAGTGATAAATAGTTTTTAATGTAATGCTTTGTGGTACAGAATATTTTTAGTTTTTCCATTTTCCATTTCCATGCGTGGTATGAATACATCTTTGCCATTAACAGAAAGTCTTGTACCATTGCACAAATGGCATTGATTAACTGTTGTGCTATGTTAGCGAATACACTTTCAATCAATTCCTCTTTTGACAGTTAAAAACGGCAAAAATCATTTGGCAATTTTATCAATCCAGTTACATCAACTTGCATCGCACCGTTTCCAATTTTCAGCAATTGCTAAGAGAATTTTTCAGCAGTTGGATCATTCTGCAACTGAACACGAATGTTGATGACTTAAAAAATCTCCATAAATATGAAGACTTTAAGTAACGGTTAATTTCATCAGCAGATGTCGATCAAAAAAAATCAGATTCATCCCAACAAATTATACCGCAACGTTTTTTTCGTTCCAGATGCTCTTTAAATGTGACATGTTGGAGTTTCATTAACTTTGTAAATCATTGACAATTTTGAAGTAAAATGTGCTGTCCGACCATCATCTAACAAAGAGGCTGCAATGCCAGAAGACGCCAAACGCAATTTTATGCTGGGAACGTTGGCAACGAACAATGAAATTAAAAATGTTTTTCCGGTGCCTCCAGATGCATCCAGAAAATAAAATCCACCGCTTTTTTTGTTCCGCATTCACTGCCGAAACATTTGCTTCAACGAAAGCACTCAATTCGTTACGATCGTATTGTAGTTCACCTTGCAATTTGCAATTCGAGATCAAAAATTTCACGCATTAGGTGATGGCATTTCCAACTGTGCTAATGCTTTATTAACAAATGGCAAACAAAAATCTTCAATAGAACTTCCGGCGTGAAGTTCAATACAGGATTACGATTAACTTGACGCACTCGAATAAGGAATCGATTTGGTGGCTTTCGCAATATAAGATTTTAAATGTATTTTTTGTATGGGCGGTGCCACGCCTTTTTGTCCAATTTTGACCAATCTTCACAGAAATACTCCTGTGGCATTACCTAAGATTGTGTGTAAATTTGAACTCAATCGATTGTGTTGTTTTCGAAATATAATGTTTTGAATACATTTTTTGTATGGGAGGTGCCACGCCTCTATAACTCTTGAACCAATACACCTACAAAGACCGTATATGCCTACAAACCATGGTATTAACGTCACCATCACGCATTACAGATAACATTGGCGACAAACACAATTCAACTTATTTTTATATATATAGATAAAAAAAATAAATATTTTGGCGTTACATGTCTGTGGGACCCAAGGCCTAGCTTTTCACAACCATTCGTTTTGGGTGGGTTTTAAATTGTTGGGACGAATGGAAGAGATCTACAATTTTACGTAGAGTCCAAAAGGCTAATTAAGAAGTTCTTCCATGACAGTTTTACTCTCGGATGGTTGTCAGACGTTCGCGAGAGGAGGCGCAGTGGAAAAAAAGAAAAAACCTTAAGATGTAATTTGGTTTTTTAGGGACTCGAACCGGGGACCCCTCGCTTAGTAGTCCAACACACTAACCATTAAGCCACTGCGCCGTTTAGGTATATGCAAGGCTTTAAAAAATCTCAAGCTAAATAAGACCTTTGTTACTCGATCATATTACTTACTGTACCATATTTAATTGTAAGCAATTTTGGCTTTAAAATAATTGTTTATAGCGGCAGACTTGGCCATCAGTATATGGGGTAAAATGCCCTCGCAAACTTTGTGGGATAAAAAAATCTTTCCCCCAATTAACGTAAGGTTGGCGTAGTACATTTTGCCCAAAGTTGAAATGGAAAATTTGGTCAAATGTCACTTTACGCAAGGATTTATGGAGTAATAAATCGAGGCTTACTTGGAATTCACATATAAACAGCGAAATTACAAAAGCAATTAAAGCTTTATGGGCATGACGTCGCACGTAGAGTGGAACCAGGGCAACTTCCCAAAGATCACACACTGGATTCACTTACTTACTTACTTACTTATGTTCTATATCTCCTTGTGGGTCCTAGGGCAATGTGCCTCAGCTCTCCCCAACTCTTTTCCAGTTGCCGTGCTTCCTTCTCGACTGTTCTACGCTATGCTCCGCGTATCCTGCCATCCTGAGTAAGCGGATTCCATCGCATTGCGTTGCTTCCCTCTCCACATTTGCTGTCATTCGGTGAAAGTTCATTATTCTGTGAGGCATACATCGTTTGAGTTCAGATGCAAGAGTCCATCGAATTCCTCCATTTCCCATCGATAAAGCCGCATTTAGTACGTTGGACTTTGACTTCCTCAGACAGCTTTCCTCTGTGCAAAACGTGACATATGGATCCGTCGTACGTAGCCTTGATTATTGCTATTAATTTACTTGGGATACCTCTCCTGCGCAAGGCACGACAAATAAACATCCGATTGACACTATCAAACGCCTTTTCGAAATCGATGAACAGCAGGTGGAGTGGCGATCGATATTCAACGCACTGCTCGATGATGATCCGCAGGGTATTGAAGTGGTCGACACAGGAGGAACCAGAGCGGAAACCTGCTTGTTCGGCGTCGAGTGTGTCTTTAAGGAGTAGATAGCTTCTGTGGGTACAACGTCTTGCAACGTCTGTCCGGAACTAGGTAAAACTTCCCCACGTATTATACAATTGGACTTACTCATTTCCACATGTATACCTACACATCTTAAGTGGTTATAAATCGTTCGGCAAATTTTCCACAAACAGTCTTTGTGACCACACAATACTGAACTTTCGGAGCTTGACATGATCTGGACGGTTACCGACTAGTTCCCAATAGAAAACAATACCTATCCAACTGAAAAAACGGCCCAAGATGTATAGGGATGATTCTAAACTGGACTCGGGTGTGGTTGCTGCTAACTTCTGGACCTCAACTCTTTTGCTGTCCTCTTACATCGTCTTTATATTCACTCCTACACGCACCGCTCGCTAGAAATATTTATAATTTAATAACTAGCGTGACTTGAGTGAATACATCCGAAGATAAGAGTTGGCGCAGGTCCATTTAAGACCCTCAAACAAGCTTCTCCCAAATAAACTGCTTTGTATTACTCCATTTCTCAACGATAAATCATTTGCATGAATTTGCTACATTAGGGGAAAAGTTTATCGGTGCTTCTAATAATTTATTTTGTCCGCCCTCTTTTGCAAACAGTCCTTTAACCGTGAGTACCATTTGTTCTATCCGTCCAACTAACAAAACACATATTCGATCTAGCTACATTTGAATGACCTTATTACAAAATTGTTACCCTCGAAATGCAGCTTGATGACCGTCACGATATGTGACACTGGGAAATAAATAAATTGAAGTGTGCATGTGTTTGCATTCAATCTTCAAATTGCAACCACAATCTAAAAGTCTTAGCAATACTATCCGTAAACATGGGTTAACTGAAGGTCAGCGTGTATTAATCATGCATCTTCTTTGCAACCTCCTACTCGTATGTTAATGAATTATTTAGATACTTACACTCGTATTCATACACTTGTGATTTTATTGCAAATACGATTGGTTTTCATTGGAGTTGAGACTTTTTTTTTAACTCGTTAAGGCACGATTTCGAGTTATTTGACTTTTTGCTACCCCGATATACTACAAAGTTTAAATGCCATAAAATAATCATGTAAACTCCTTGCCAATCAGTCCGCGATATAAGTCACTTCCGTACCCAACCTTCGTCATTTTTTTAAAAAGCTTTTAAGTACGTACTGTCAGCCATTTTATTATATTGACAAATTGTTTCCGGATCAACGCCGCGTTATTTTATTAATAGTATACGCGTGTGTATCTAAATAATTAAAATAACGATCATCAACGTAGACATGTCTACTTATAATAATTAAAAAAAAATTTGTTAAATAGTTAAGACCACACGTTTATCTAAAGTTTGATTGGGACTATTAACCACTGGCGATCAATCATTTTCTATTTTTATTTTCTTCTTTTTGTTCGATGGGAAATATAAAATCGAATATCAAAAAATATTATAAATGGTTGAAACTTAATTCCTAGTTGTTGGCAGAACCAGAGGGCAGATAAAACAGCTATAAGGTTAAAATCGTCGGTGCTTGAAAAATGTTACGTATACGACCGAGTTGCCGTCGATTTATTTAACGATGGCACTTCAGAGAATTCAAACTTACTGTATCTGAAGCACATCGGTTTGTAAAACAAGCAACCCTCTATTGAATTGTTTTTGCATTGTTATTGTAGAATAAACTTTAAGTTGTTGTAAACATTGAGTCAAGTGCATACTTGGAGGGCTAGAAAACATTTGATATTGGTACTGGAAGCAAACTTGAAGTAAATATGTGTA
The DNA here is from genome assembly GCA_936431705.1 of Cheilosia pagana. Lineage (NCBI taxonomy): Eukaryota > Metazoa > Arthropoda > Insecta > Diptera > Syrphidae > Cheilosia > Cheilosia pagana. The sequence continues at coordinate 12,880,582 of OW386166.1, read as the reverse complement.
AAGTATTGCGAAAATAGAAGTTATATAGTTGAAAACATTTAGCCGACATGTGCAACTGTTTTACATTACCAACAAACAAGACTGCTTAGCAAATTAGCACTTCTTCGAAAAAGTTCGCACTTATGATTTCATTTTTAATATTATGGTGTGTTATAAGTTGGCATGGGGAAATAACTATGGCCGTATGAATCTGCATGGATATGGCTTACGAAAACTCCAATATTGCAAGGCTTTGCTGTGGGTCATGTAACCAAACAGTCTACACTGCGTAAACATTTTATTTGCATTGAAGAAAAATTTATTTGGCTTCGGTGAACGAGCAATACGGACGTTTTTTTTTGTGTTTGTCGTATGCAAAATCGACTAAGTTCCTTGAAGATGATGCCTGGTGAAACGGATGCGCTGATTAACAAATGATCTGATGCCAACGTCAACGACGTACGCTTGTTAAAAGAGCATTGGAAATGCATGCCGGTTCGACAAGAACCAAGCATGTTTTCATATGATAGACTGTCAAAACGGCTGATAGGTTAGCTTTTTTTGAAGCTAGATGCTGTTTACTTTCTAGCCACACGAGCTTGAAACCTTTACATTAGGCGGCTCTCCCACTGAGGCAACGAGCAATAAGCAATACGCAATTTTTATTTTAACCTATTTTCACATTGAAGCAAAAGTGTTGCCAGAATTTTCTGGCATCATGTCATCCGACGACTCCGATGATACGATTTTGCACCCCACATTTTCGAAGCAGAAGCTTCTAGCGAATTGTCACTACTCGCAAATATTGATACTACGACGCGATATAATTATATCAGTTTTCAACATGCGCTGTGTATCGTCAGCAATATTAGGTCTGTTCCCGAACAATAATGCATTCGAACACATTAGCCAAATTCAGTCAAAGTTTGTTCTTTTTTATACAACTTTTGGCTAAAGGAACGAAGTTTGACTAATTTGTTCGAATGCATTATTGTAAGGGAACAGACCTAATGTTTCCGCAATCAGCGTAACATTTAGCTCTAAAATGACTGGCTTTTTTGACACGAAGTCAGGCATAGGTACGGAGGTAAATTTTACAACTCGACAAAATCCTTATTCAATTGATCAAAAAACAAGCCGATGATGAAAAGACTTGTGAGTGCTTGAACTTAACTGAATCGAACCATAATGACGATTGGAAAGTTTCATCGATTTTGAGGCTTTAAAAAAAAAATTGTGGCAGTGGTCTTCTGTTTATTAGATAACATGGCAGGTTTCTACCACTGACATCATGTACACTATACAGCTTTTCGTTAGTCTAGCTTTACCAAAGGCAAAATCCAAGTTAGGAAAATAGTCCAGTACGGTTGGATTGGATCTTTTTATTGCTATTGTTTTTTTCGATGCCATGGGATTGTTAAAACTGTCAAACTACTCAAAATACGACTGTGACTCTGCATCGGGAGACGATGACAAGTTATGAAATCGGTAACTAGCAATCGATCCGGAATTGATAAGCATTTCAATCACGCTCAAAAGTTGTACCGACACCATCGTATATGTTTTTGCCTTGCTTGTCAAACATGGCACGCTCCTCCTCTCTCTCCTAACAATAGAACAATATTTCTCTAAAAACTTTTTGACAAAGAATGTAGTATACACTGAAATTAAAACCTTGGTATTTTTGATAAAAATGATCAACAATTTTTTTGTCGATATACGTCCAACACAATTTTTGTAAGTTTCATCTTTACCTAAACGTTTGTTGTGATAGCAAAAAATTTTGTTGTTTTAACAAAAATGGTTTTTTGTAAGTACAAAATTAATTTGTTGAAATAATCAAAACTTTGTTAGTTTTACAAAAGAGTTTTGTCAATTCCACATGGCTGTTCTGTCGAATCAACAATTAGTTGTTGCTCTTCCGAAGAAATTTATCAATTTTTTTATTTATCTCTTTGTCAGATTAACAATAAAATTGTTAATATATAGAAGTTGTCAACTTAGTTACTGTATTTGTAATTGTATTAATTAGGCCGATTTCCCGGAGGGGTTTCCGCCGCCAAAAACTTAGGAACAAAGACCGAAGTCCTTTTCCAAGCGGGAGCCTTGTCTGGTACACGAGATTGGTACGAATCACCCTTAGACAAGTCTCCCCGAATGGTACTTTCATTCGGGTACTTATGCTTTTTCCACCACAAATAGAGTGTGACTTCTACGTGACCAATGCAAATTCTTCTTTTTGCCCAAAAAATTGGTGCAATAACCGCCAGTGGAATATTTTTGTCGATTCAACATGTGTGCTATCAATTCTACAAATTTTGTATCATATCTACAAACATTTGTTTCATTTCAACAAAATGTTTGTAATATTGATATTCTGTATTTTGTTGGTCTAACAAACATTTTGCATAAGTTTTGTCAATTCAACGAACATTTACAAAAGCGATTTTTGGTTCTGTTTTTATCGATAGAACAAAAACTTTCTTAATTCGACAATAAATTGTTCAATTGATAAAACTCTATTTGTTAAAATGAAAATTGTCTTTTGTTGATCCGACAAAGTGAGTATTTTATCCGTTTGACAAAATTACGTTCGAATTGATAAAACTTAGGTTGTATTGATAAACTTCATTTATCATTACAACAATTTTTTTTCAATTCAACAAAACTATTTTTGTTGAAAGTTTACAAAAGAATTTTGTCGATATTACCTAGTATTTTATTTTCAGTGTAGTAAGGAAGATATTAAAATTCGGTCCTTTTCCGAAATAGTTTTCGGAGCAAACGCTAATATTTTTCAACTCCTTGTTGGTGACTAGCACCTTCAGGTTTGACTACAGTTTTGGCTGTTGAGGACAAAAAACATTCATAACTGAGCGTCGGCGTTCTCCAGTTACCTAGTCGATTAAATAATCTAACGAGCCTACTAGCCTTTTGGCTCTTTAGACCACTGCAAGGATGAAAATCCGATCATATAGTAAGTTGATGGACAAGTAAATACGGCTTAAATTGTTTTACGGCAGAGCTGCCTCTTTAGTACTTTTCCCTTGACTTTAAAATTTTCTATTGAATATCCCAACTGACATTAATCAGAGACAAGCGATACTGAGACCCCCAACTCGCAATCCTTTGCCGCTGGCCCCTTCGGTTTTTTCAAAATTTTGGCAGTTGGGCTTCTTATCGGTGTTATGTCAATCAAAATCTGTTTGAAACAAAAAAATAAATAAAAAAAATTCTACCAACCGTGGTTGAATGTGATGAAGAATTTCGGGAATATTTCCTTTTAACAACAATGAGTTTATTTATGTCAATTCTATCGATTGCTATTTGATTACATGTTTGGCAAGTTGACAGAAACGTCAGTAGCACTGCTTTGATTTTCATCTGCTTCTTCTATCAATTTTGGCAGTAATTGTTACCTCTTAATATCCTTATCGGTTACATAATAAACACATTTATTGTTAACTAAAACTTTATTTCGATTACAAAAACCACAACGAACACAAAGGACTGCCCATTTACAAAATGTCGATCGATACTCGCAATACCAAAATCAAGGAGTTTTGCTATTGATGATCGACAATGACAGCAGGGACCACCGCATCTTTAGCTCCTGAAAACAGTAGCTCTAAATATCTTGGAGAAGGTTTAGTCTTATCATATACCTATTTGATTTCCTGTTCCTTTTCCAGGATTATTTTACTAAGGGCGCTATCTCTCACAAAAAGTGTTTGTTTTTAAGTTTCAAGGCAAGCCATTCATTACAAATTTTTAACAGAAGGAACACGATGATTACAACTGTTTGCCACCGGTTAACACGTGCTGAATCTCCCATACTAAACGAAAACTTACGTCATTTCGTGATGATTATGAATATCAATTTGTAATACGCATCAAAAACAAGTATTATGCGTAGTAGATGGGGGGCTATTTGAAAATAAAAAATTAAATAACGTATTCCAGAGTTCTTATGATTTATTTACTTAAGTTGTTGGTACCTCTTTTAACTGGTGCTTTTCAAGTACAACACATAATTAGGTAGAACATAAACGTAACCAAAACCCACTTAAATATGACGACCATATATATGTACAGTATATTACACACGTTCCCCAAATTTATGACGACAGTCTTGTTTGCAAGCAACCATTACGTTTATTTAAATTTTTGTATAACCCAACCAGGCTTATGTAATTGAACACATACACAAATCTTGTTGGTGTGTTGCTCCAATTCAAGCAACGACAACGACACCTCTTCCTCCTATAGTGTTCAAGAGAATTTGATTATTGAACAGCAATCTTTGGGTATACGTACATGTTGTATATTTAAATAGCCCAAAAGTAGCAACAACAACAAGTAAAAAAAATAAACACAATCTATCTAACTGCTGGTAATTTGATGGTGTGGATAATTATATTGTAATTTGCTGAAGCAAAATTGGATGCTATGATATTTTATTTCCGTTACGAAGACAGTTATCTCCGAAAGAAGAAATATAACACCAAAGGTTTGTATCTACATGCACAGTCGTTTATTATTAGGCATGTGCGCTCTATAAAGATAAAGATACATTTTGGAATACCGTGTGTCTATGTATGACTCCCATTATACCAGTAGGTCAGGTGGAAAATAAATGTTACTTAAACTTGCCACAAAAGATACCAGGTGCGGTATTTTGGGACTAATTACGGAAGACCATCTTTAAGATGAGTCGGGGCACTACACGGTCGATGGACATAGGCGACTAGACGTGTGTTATTCAAAGTGCAACTGGCACTTTTATATAAATGTGTTTAAGTGGTTTTTCGATGGCAATTTGGTAGTTACAGGAGTGAAACAAGTGTTTGAAATTAGGCCTTGGATTAAGGTAAATAGGGTATGGGGAACCCGAGAGAATGATGGACACATTGGACTCATATTAGATACTTGAAATGTTCAACACATTTTTATGGTCTAAGCAATTGTTGTTAAACTTAACCCCAGCTTTCCAATTTTGAATCAAAGATTGATGCAAAAAAGGCAGCAAGGTTAAAAAACTAAGTCCAATCGATGGCATCAGTTGGAATTGGGTTAGGATAGTGAACAATTGTTACCCAAAAATTCAAGGATGCTAGTTGTGAATTCCTTTCCCTTTTTGTGGTATAGTATTTATGTAGCTTACGTTCCTTAAACCAGCAAAGGCTACGTGGTGACCTCCTTTAAAGCTTCTGAGATATCATTATTTCTGTCAGACGACATTTTTAAAATTAATTGACGCGCAGCTTGAGCTTTTTATTTACATTCCTGACAAACGGCACGCCTATCAAATTCTACTGAATATCACAGTATTCAAACCTCTAACCAGGCTATAAATGAACCAGAATCTGCCCTTTACTTACCTCTCAAAAATTGCTTTAAGGGATGATTCGTTTCGACGAAAAGTTACGCGATTCGTAGCGCATTTATTCGGAAGTTTCACTTGCAACTATCTTCATGAGTATAAAAGGGGTATTTGACAAGCAGAATTCAGTCTGTCTTGATCTAAAAAAGGATCGTACCCATATTAGTGGAATTAATTTTGGACAAGCTTTCGAGGAGAGAAGTTGCATCTGTAAAGGTAGCAGTGTGCAAGTTGTTAACGACTTTGCGTGCTATCTTCTAGTTTAGGCAACCTTTGCTTGACATATTGCTTAGAAGACGTAATAGGGAAGACCACTCTTCTATTAAAAATGCTGATGATGTACTGTCAACTATTTGAAATGTGATGGAAGATTTCCTAGTCAAACCAACTAAGGCTGAAATGTTGTTCATTACAACAAGAAGGCAGGTGGACACTGGACACTAAGAACGAATATGAACAATAAGCTTAGCTTCCTAAGGCACATGAGTGTTGTTTTGGAGCCAACATTTTCTTTTGTGAAACACTTAGAGGCTACAAAAGCAAGCCGCACAACGACGTAAATATTAGCTAGTTATTCAAAGGACCACGTGTGCCAGTGGACTTCATTGAAGTGACAATGTTCATACTGCCAATGAAAGATTCTCTTTGGTTCAAAATTGTCCTACTAGAGACAAACATTTAAAAATCCAATTGAACGGCTTGTTTTTTACTTCATTGTTTGATCATAAGTCTGCTGTTTCAGTTAAGGGGCGTCACAAATATTTACGAAACAGATAAGTGAGATATAGTATTCAAAGGCTTCAAAAGGTCTCATTTTATGATTACACTTGGGAGCCATAATCTTGTCAGCTAGGAATTGGGCGGACACCTTATCATTTGGAAGCAAGTAAATATTCGGTCAATGACTGAGATCTTTAATTATAAAAATACCAAGTCCAATGGATAGGTTTATTGCTTGCAGTATGCGTTGCTAACTGACGTACATTCAGGCACCACTAGGCAGGCGTAAATAACACCACGTATTTGCAAACTTTGTGTGGAAATGAAAATGTGCATCGTGTCCAATTTATACAGCAGCAGCTCGTTACATATGATAGGTAAATGGCAGCGCCCTAGGTTACGCGACGTGCCCCCAACCTGATAAACACTCAAAAGCAGCACTGGAATTAAACTTTACGGTCTTGTGTTCAGTTTTCACACTCTTTAATAGGAAACTCATGCACTGCTCGCGGTCTGTTACTGACACTCTTGTGCACACCCTGCAAGCTGTCCCATGAATACTAATGCAACTACAGTCAAACTTCTTTATAACGAACCTTCAAGGGAGCAAAAAATTGCTTCGTTATATAGAAGTTTTATACAAAATTCGTTATATAGAAAATTATTTTTTTTAACACTGTAAGTGTTCCTTTATTTTCAAAGAAATTTGCTGCAAAAAAAAAATAAATTTATATCTTTCTATTTTTTCGTTAAAATCATTTCAAAATAAAGCGCTAAATTTTTTTCTTGTCTCCACTTTTAAAAGTTCATACATTCATACATACCTACATACTTTAAGAAAATTCTTGCCAAAACACTCCCTTTCAAAATTAGGAACAAAAAATCATAGTAAGCTTTGTTTTTAAGTTTAACATTTTGTTATAAAGAAATATTTTTGACTTTTGGCCAAACAAATTAGTTTCTTATAAAGAGAATTTCGCTATAGAGAATTTCGTTATAGAGAACCTAATTCATGTGGGATATTTTTGAAGGGGAAGGGGAATAAAATGCAATTCGATATAGGGAGAATTACGTCATAAGGAAGTTCGTTATAAAGAAGTTTGAATGTATTTAAAATATTTAGCTAAAGTTAGCTTAAAAAATTGTCAAATGTCTGCAGGGCCCTTACTTTCATTTTCTACTATATATACCCCTATTTTATAAACTCCTCATACTAAACTCTTCTTGATTTGTTTTTCCTATTTTCAGTTGAATTCAATACCCCAAAAAAAAGCACTTTGCCACAACAGCAACTTTCATTATAAGAATTCTAAAGGACTATTTGCATACCCTCGCCCAACGTAAGATTACATTTTGATTAAGACATTCCACTGACAAGTAACTAACCACTTTCAACGTTTAGCATCGACCGATAACCACATAAACCTCTGCCTCACATCGAGGAGCAGGCCAACGTCGCCGCAAAATTGAACAAATAAACACCAGTTGAAACGAGCATTTCAAAATAACAGAAAATACCAAACAAAACACCACCATCAACGATTCACCTCCCATAGCAGGGCAAACAACAGCACAGCAATCTGCAAGATGCTTAATCCAAATCATCCCGGATCATCGAGACGTCCGTTCTCAAGGAATGCTCCTTCACGAAATCATCGCGGTCGTATGCTATTCTCTCCACATCCGCATCACTCCCAAAGGAATACCAATCACAATCATGGTCAGTGGTATAAGGATATGGATCCTTGGAATTCACTTGGGTAAGAGATTTTGTTACTAACGATTTATTCGCTCCTTAAATATATACATACACACACCAATAAAAAAAAATTTGATATATTTATATTTAAAAGAATAACAATCTTTTGTTATTAAATATTTAAATATAAACCTGAATATATCCTTATCCACCACCACCACCACCACTACCAACATCCAATGAATTTCCCCCTCAACTCAGTTATTAGCAAAATAAATAGTAGTACATCTTCCACAACTGCTTTCCATCCTCCTTGTGAACTCTCCTTCTAACTGAATTGAAAATGAATAATAAAAATCATAATTTAAAAAAAAAAAAAAATTGCTTAGGTTAAAGGGTGAATTTTGTAATTAATAAATATACAACAAAAACAATAATAATAATAATCAAACAATTAATAATAATCTCGTATGTTGTTCCTTTTATTTGTTTCGTAATTTATTCTCATTTTCCTCATTTCGTTTCCTTTTGTTGGTTTAATTTATATTTTAATTGGCACCATCGTAATTATTTACATATACATTATACTTTTCGTATACATTTATTTTTACTATATATATTCGCTTCAACAGTAAACATTTGTTTTTTATTACAATAATAATTAACCCATCCACTATGAAATAAATTAAAGAAACATAATGTTTCTTTGCATTTAATTATTATTTGTTCTTACATTTTTATTCGTTTCGTCTTTTAGTGCACACATTTTGTAATTGTATTAATTTTTGTTTACAAATTTATTTACGAAAAATTGTGTTTTGGTTTCGAGCGAGAAAACTAGTCAAACAAACAAATTTAAAAGCGGTTTTCATTTTGTTTTTGTTCGTCTTTCGTGTTCATTTATATACTATACAATTATTATACATAAACTAGAGGAGCCTAAATGTTGAACTCAAGAATGTATTTGTTTATCTGTCACAATTGTTGAGAATTTGCAAATAATTTTAGTACATTTTATTTAAATATTTTTATATATACATATTAAAATACTAACCACTAAAATAACAATGAAACTTTAGTTGTAGTAGGTTTGCTGCTGTAATGTGTTTCTCTTCTAAATATTTTGTGTTATTTTTATTTAAAATGCTTCCAAATTTTTTATTGAAAATCAATACGCACTGGAAAATTATTTGTGAATATTTGTACAAAAGATGTTTAGATCTGTATTTTATTTGTTTGCTTTAAGGTTTTTGCTATTTTTTTGGTGTTGGAATATAGGGTGCCGGAAGAGTGCACCAATCCCCTGCATGTCAATGAAGTGTCAAAGTGACATTTTTTCTGAATAGATTAATATTGAATTGTCTTAAAAAACGCTAGGCATGTTACAGAATAGCTTTCTACTTCAAAAAAATTTAAGTGTCGGAGGTGGGCGAGTTTTAGCTACTTGATTCTTGTACAACTTTATGGGAAATTTAAACAAAATTACCTATTAACAACTGATAAATGTTTTAACCACTGTTGGGGATTAAATATGTAGGACAATTCGCCGCTTGATATAGGAAAGGGTCTGTCGAACTGTCTGCGCTGGCTTGCTGATAAAGGAATTATTGGTGACGATTTAAAAACGTTCACTTAAAAAGTTGTTCACGGTCTTTTTCCGACTTCTTAAAAAAAAGGTGATGTTTCTGAGTTTATGAGTGGCTTATGCCAGTGTTCCCATGTCTATATATTCCTATATCGAAAGCCATGCGGCCATCGTAGATCTGGTTTCTTGATAGATTTTGGCACTAATCTTACCTTTGCTTCGGCCTTTGGTAGCCTTAAAATCATGGAATTCTTCTGTTTATGACACGCTCAATTTGTTATAAGCTTTCCTTTCCTATTATGGCATATTATCTCCACTCCTTACTTTGCCCGAGGTGCAAACATCTTGTAAGCTCATTTGTGATGGCATTTATTATGCCTTCGACCTTTTCTATTGGATTTTGGGTTGCTTTTTTCATTTTTCAAGTCACTTCAGATATCTTACTGCCGTTGAGTCAAATTGCTAGGAGTCTTCTCTCTGGGTGTTTAAATTATCCAAATCGAATATTAATATGGTCGGACGATCACGGATAACTAAATAGTCTCTAGTTCCTAATCAGTCCCCATTTACGCTACCGTATCCAACAGACTATCATTTGGAAAGAAGACTCCATCAAACAAATTCACACTACTTGTTGATAACAAGGCGACATAATTTCAATTACTTTCAGTTAATTTTCAATCTAACAGAAGTGAAAAAAATGTCAAAAAATGTATGGAACGAATTTGACTTAATCCAAATACTTGTTGAATAAGCAACAAGTTTAAAAAACCAATATATTTGTATTAAGTATTAAACTAACGTAACAAGTTAGATTGTTAACAATTTTCACATCATTTTGAACATCACTTGTTAAAAAAAAAATATCTACTGATACGCTATTGGAAATTCAATAACTTTTATGTAGCTTTTTTTGTGACAATAGTTTACACCACTTTCAAAAACGTTTGTCGTGTTTGGTTAACCATTACAAGACGAATTTATGAGTCAGAACCGCTTTCAAGGGAGTCGCGGAACTGAACAGTAGGTGCTCTCGCCAACCACCTTCTCGGTTTTTACTTTAAAGAGGCCAGCCTTATTTTAAACTATCGTATCAGACCGTGTTAAAAAACTTACTCGTTTGCAGAACAACACTTGTTGAAGAGGCAAATTCTGAGTCTTCTTAAACAAGAACTTGTTGTCGCCCTAACAAGTCGATGTAATTTGTAGATTTCAGTAGCCTTCGCGGATTAAAAACTTCTGATCAGTATTTGTTTAGCAAGTTTCTTCTAGGTTTTTCCATATAAATCTGTAACTACTTGTTGAACTGTCACAGCAGTTGGGAGACATTTTTTAACAACTTTCTGTTGCAGAGCACTTGTTAAACAAATCATGTTGTGCGGTTACTTTAAGCTAGGCAAACCATTTCTCTCCGTCTCTTGCGTAACTTATTGTAAATAAACAGGGGTCGAATAGCGTTATCCTTGAACAAGCATTAGATACGTGACGGAATTTGTTTTTGTTTCACATGTAAATCAACTTAATTCCGTGAACGTAATGCTCGATCACGGACAATGCGATTCGATCCCAGTTTTTTGATAAAAGTGTCCTCTACATGTTTCCGCAAAAAAAAATTAGCTACTTGTTGAACTCAAGATCAAGTCTCTTTTATTGACGAGGACGACCTCTGTGGAGAACAAAATTCGAGCATAATAATTTCCATGGAGGAAAAATGATTTTCACTCTGTTCGCGACTCTTTCTGTCGTTCGCGTTCAGTATTTGGCTGCCTTCAAGTGACAATATAGCATCCCTGTGTTTATTTCCCCAGTGTTTTAGATTTTAGAACAAACAAAACTTCGTTTGGACTCCTTTAAGTGATTGTTTGAATAGTTAAGTTGTGACAGCCACTTCTTTGCAAATATATCTCTTGAAAAAACTTTTTGGTTTTCCCCTGTCGGGAAGCGATAGACACTAGGCCTTCAATTATTAAATACAGAGAGGTAGACACCCTTTAAATTTAGCTGTTTCAAAAATTCTGTCGCTGTCCTAAATCTTCATCGCAATTTCGTTGGACTTTTTTTAAGATATAAAAGTGGGCAGTTTTTAACTTGTTAGCAACGCCGGCCGTTCACCGTAACGGTTGATAAATTGTCATGACACGTAATCCTTTTGTAGCGCCCTATCCCCTTACTCACAGACCTGCCACCATCACGATTTCTCCCTCTTTCGTTGACGAATCAGGCCATCTCTGCACACAACCAGCATCTGGTGCACTCTCCTCTATTTTACAACTCACAACAATGTCAATTGTTTCACTGGGTCTCAACTCCATATGTTGTCATATTTGCATACCCTTGCGCTCACATACTTTCCTATATCCTTTGTTGTTGCTTACATCAACTGCATTTTTTATTTCATTAGTTTGAGTGTGTACATCTTTCATATCAAAACAAAATATAGTTTTTCCGAAGAAAAAGTTATTGTTGATCCTTGTTTTCCTCCTCGTAAATGTGTATCTACCATTAGTCAATTGGAACACAATTTTGTCCTTTATTTTCAAAGTGCAATTATTCACAAATATTTTTCCTAGCGCGCATTGCTTTTCATAAATTAAGCTAATAAATATAAATGCATAAGAATATTGACTAACGTTTTCATTAGAACTTTATTGTAAGGTTATTTGCATCATGCTAAAATTTTGAAAAATTAAATAATCAAACAAGGGATAGTCGAGCAAGAAAAAGTTATTACCTAGAAATCACCTTTACCTTCGCTTTTAATGTTTTATATATATTATATATTTACTCGTACCCACATACTTTTTTTTGCAATGTATTTGTTATATATTTCTTTGGCTGTGATAAAAAAAGACAACACATTCAAAATGCATCACCTAACCAACTATAAAAAAAAAGTATTTCGTTATAATATTTTTTTAATTTTGGTTTTAATCCAGTTTGGGTCACGTTTTCTTTGTGTACAATAATAGATAAACAACAAATGCTTAATTTATGGATGTGAAGTAATAGCTACCATCATATTTATTACATTTAATCATCTGGTAAAGAAAAAAGAAAGAAAAAAGAGAAAGATTAAAATACAGAAGGCTATGGAGTGAATTATGTATAAGTTAATTTATTTGAGGACTTGTTAGGTTTTTTTTTATTTAATAATTAAAATTTATTAACACAATTACCTACTACTTACGCTGATGAGTTGCGAATGCTTACCTATTTAATCAGATTCCTTATAAGCATTTCCACAAGGATCTTTCAGTAAACATTTAATTTAATGGTTAAGTAGCCTTTATTAAAAATTAATATTTTCCATCAGTGGTGGGTGTCTAAATTAGTGTGGACATGAACCAAACTCCTACCAGAACAAATATATATAAATTAATTAGTGCAACCAATAACAGAGTCAAATTTAATTAAAATATTAAAAAATAATAAGAATGTGAAGAATACGTATTTGTTTCGAATACTTTTATCCTTGAATAATTTCTATAAAATAAGGGCCTCATATGGTATTTTGAAAGCCTGACAGAACAGAAAAATGTTGCTAGTAGTCGGATTATTCAATAATTGTAAGCGAGGCTCGAAAATGCTTGCTCTCAAGATTTTAATCGACATTTCTATTTTGTGTTGCATTAAGGCTCTTAGAGCTTAATTTCGTTTCTAACTGCTTCAGTTAGGTCATCATTAGAGGCAAACTATGCTTTCAATTCAGCTCTTAAAACAGCTCGTGCCACATAACAATAATAGCGAAAAGAAGCAAGTTACGTTTGACCCAGTCGTGCACTTTCTTTAATTTTAAAAGAAAGTTTTCTATTCAATGGGTATCCAAGACATCAATTTTTGGTCGAATTAGAGAATAAATGACGAGGGGTATCGCATAGCATTACTTTTGAGTCAAATCGGACCATAAATGTCAGACTCCCACTTTTAAATAAAGTGTTATGTCTCGTACTTAATCATGCCAATTATTTTCAAGTTGATCAAGTAGGTTTTGAAATGTTTTTAGGTCTAGGTTTTATAGGTATAGAAAATATAGAATATAATAAAAAGCAGCAGGTCTTACATGATAGATAAACAAATTATTTATTTTATTGTTGACAAGAAATATTTGTATTCTTCTTTAGACTCCTCCGTGGTATAATTTAGACAAAAACATGTTAATTTCGTTAAATTTATCCAATTATTTCGAGTTTTTGAAAAGTTACTTTCAAGCAATTAATGGAAAATAAAATTTACAAAATTTCCTCTTTACCCATAGATTGTAATAATTTTATAAATATCTATGACAAATGATCTGATTCAAGTAGCAAAAAAAATATTCTCTCACTTAATTTTTAAAAGTTTTACATCAGCTTTCGTAAGAAATATAAAAATTAATCAAACTGCCTTATTTCAGTTCATTTGTTGTTAAAAATGATTTTGCATTTTGCACACTGCGGCTTAGAAAATATGCGTTTTACCTTATGTACTTTTCTTATTTATCTGTATCGAATTATAAATTTAATTTCAAAGTAATTGTAAGACAGAGCATTTAACAATAATTGTATGTGCTTTCGGTACCGAGAACAAAATTTCAAATTGTAATTTTCTTTCAATGTGTATTTTTTGGTTTTCGTATTTTTTTTTTTTGTTTACGCAATGGAATCTATTTAATCTCAATGTGTGAGTGCGGCTGTTGCAAACAATGAAAACTTACTTTTTTGATTTATATTGTCATCAATTGTTAGTGTGGTTTCATTAGAAGTTTCTTTACTTGAGTGGTGAGCAAAAGTACTCAATGTTGGCATGTTTTTTTGTATATTTTTTTTTTGAAAAATTTTAATTTGTACTTTGCACACATTTTTGAAAATTTTAAAATATTAATGTAAGGAAATTATGAAATTTTCTGTTTAGAATTTTATGGCTTGAATTGCCTTCGCATTGAAAATTTCCCAATTGTAGATGTAGAAAGGTTGGAGGTCCGGTGTTGAGTAAGAGCTGCTAGCTAATTGCTGTCTAAATGGATTATTAAGTTTGGATGTTATAAACGTCGAATATAGTCGTATTTCCTACAGTAAAAAATAACTTGGTAGGAAACATTTGTCCGAAATGTCGCTTTTAATTTAATTAGTCGCGAATTCGACATGTGTAAGACATGTTAAAGTTGAAATCTTGTTAAAAATCGATGTGCATATTTACATGCTATAACGAAGTATCAATCAAACTCATTTGGTTATCAGATCATCATGCTGTCATTTGTACTCTGGGTCAGACTGGACTATTAACTCGAATTTATCTGTCAAAAGCATCAATAACAGATATATCAAGCCCATTACACCGAATGACCTGATTTTGACGGCTAAAACTGTATGCAGAGAAATCTTACCTTAAACATTGAAGCTCTTTACAACGTCAGACTGTTTCGAAGTCAATAAGTACTCTCAGTGGACTGTGGCATATACTGACAACACATTGTATATCTGCGAGCAGTATATTTCATTTATAGAAAAATTTGTTCCATAATTTGTACAAAAGTGTGATCTGGTAAATGTGTTCAGTTCAAAAGAAACGGCTCTTTTTAATGACAGTCAGTCCAGTTCTAGTTGAAATACTCCACATGTTAATGCCTGAATAGAGAAGCTTCCGCGTTCCGCAGGACGTTTGTCGAACGTTCTGACTCGTTTGGGCTTTGGAAAA
The DNA here is from genome assembly GCA_936431705.1 of Cheilosia pagana. Classification (NCBI taxonomy): domain Eukaryota; kingdom Metazoa; phylum Arthropoda; class Insecta; order Diptera; family Syrphidae; genus Cheilosia; species Cheilosia pagana. The sequence goes on along the minus strand of OW386166.1, from coordinate 12,865,543 downwards.
AAACGTATAGCGTAATTTATGTTTTTAGGGGTTCAACCTGGAACCTCCCTATCAGTAATCCAACAAATTAATCACTGAACAAAATTGGACATTTTAAATGATCCTCATTTATTATTGACAGTTAATATATTATATTTTTTTAAAGCCCTTCAGTCTAAGACTTGTCTTGCGTTAGTATGTCCACGAATTTTAGTTTATTTTAGTAGAAGAAGTCAATGAATCAATAAGAAAGCTCTCAGCTGCCCCAAATTTGTATTTTCTGTACAAAATCGTAGAAATTCACCATTGGTTTGTATATCAGCTAAAACTCTCAGCATTTTTAAATGCATTTTCAATATGCAAACAAAGATGACTAACTCTTTTTGGGCTCCTATCGTTGCGCAAGACATTTAAAGCAACGATAGAGTTGCACGTCGTCTATTTGCAAGCATTTCGGGACGCTGTAATCGATTTTGGCGCAAGAATCGAGAAGCTTTACCGGGCAAGAACTTTTGATCGCTCACAGTGATTCAAACCCTGAGTATTATCCAGCACCAACGGCGGATCAAAACTGGTGGATGAAAAAATGTTCCCCATGAAACGTTTTTTTTTCTAGTCTCAAAATAAAAATTGGCGCCCAGTATGCGACCATAGTCACTATATACCAGGCAACCTAAACTCGACGGTAGTGACTCTATTTGTGCAAAGCTTTCTTCAAGGGTCCAACTTACTTTGCAATGATTTCATCATTGTTCAGTATATAAGGCATTTTCAAACGACTGGCGCCCAACGAGAGTCCCAATGGTTACAGAATGAGTTCCAGTTCATATAAGAGTACTTTTGTAAATTTTAAGAACCCGGTTAACTAAAGCAACAATCCGCGTACGATTTTTAGCAGCAACGATCTCCTTTTTCTTAATCACCGGACTTTCAATGCAATCATGCTCCTTCGACTCAAATACCACCGTAAATTTCGCCTCTATTTCGTAAAAAAAAAAAACGCCACCACATTTGTTAAAGCACAATTAAAAAAATGCAATTGAAATTACAAAAAAAAAAAACTGCCAATGCAGCAAAGAAAAACCAGGAAAATAAAATTTTTGAATTTCCCTTGAAAACATCCCTCTTTGTAGAGTTGTTTTTTGTCACTGTCGTTTAACCATTTAAACTATTTTTCAGCTGCTTCCTGTAAGAGTGAGATTGGGTTTTGTATGGGTACGTTTCAAGGGAAATTCAAAATAGCTCCAAAATTTTTACCATTCTATACAAAAATTTGAAAACAAAACAGCATTTTCTCTATCAGTCCGTAGTGTGCATTTATTTTATACCAGCAAAATACAAAACAAACAAAAAAAACCAACCAAATTAAGTATTCATTTTGATTTCTTTGGAATAATGAAATGTAATTGTTCTTAGTGTGCGTGTGTAAATATTTTTAATACCTCTATATATACATAATTAATATTTTATACATATAAATATTGCATTTTGGCATTTATTCTTGTTTTTTTCTTTTTTCGTTTTTTCTTTCTTCTTCATTATGGGTTTGTTTAACCACTGCATATTTGATTAAACAACATATATATATATACATATATGTATATATAAAAAAAAATATCTTGTTACATATTCTTATATATTATTATAAATACCCTGTAAAACAGCGATGTACAAACAAACAGTAATAATAATTTAAACAATAACAGTAATAATAATGGAAGTTGTCCTAATAGCAAAGAAAATCTATTCCACAACCACCACAATCACACCAGCCAAATTCATTTCCACCATCAAAATCCTTTGTCGCCACACAATTACCTACATACCTCGATACAATATCCAAATCACAATCCAAATCCGCCTCCTTCGTCTGCTTCCTCTTCATCCTCATCGAATTTGCTGAATTCACCACCTGCTGCCCATCAACAACATAATCATTTCCATCCTGCACATTCACCAACATCTAGTACAACCATATTATCCCCGCTAACAAATCTTTCAACAACATCTACTACTACTACTTCTGCTACTACTACCGCTTCCAAACTGCCAACAATAAAAAAAAATTCAACTACAACAACAACATTGAAAAAAATCCTTACCAATCCACAACCAACACAAAATTCCCCGCTATTAACAAGTAGTGGTAGTGGCTTTATTGGTAACACTACTGATGTTGTGAATCTAAATTCTTGTACTGACATAATTCCAATCAATAATCATCATGCGCCTTCAACACAATTTCTTCAACAACAACAACAACAACAACAATGCCGACATGAATTGCATCAACAATTTCAACAACAATTCCACCAACAATTGCAACAAAACCATCACCATCATCACCACAACCACCACCACCACCACCACCAACAACAACAACAACAACAACAACAACAACCGCTATCACCTCACATAAATATTAATATTAATTTAAATAACACAATAAATGTTGTTGTCAATTCGTCATCTGCCACATCATCAACAATGTTCAACAACAACAACAACAACAACAACAATATTAATAATACAAATTCACTTGTACCTGTTAGTAATAGTAATAATCAAAGATCTCAACAAATGATACTGAATAGAGCGGCTGGGCCAAGCCATTTAAATAATATTAATCACAACAACAATATGGGCGGCGATCATCATCTAAATCGTCGTGGCAATATGATGAACAATAATGTGCCACCACTGATGATGCAGGTGGATCATCACCGTCGTCACGGTGGCGGAAATAGCTTTAACAGTAACATTAACGTTGGCAACAGCAGCAACACCAATGGCAACAATGCTAGCAATAATAGCGGTAATGCAACAAGCTCAGGGTTATTTGATAGACACAATATGGTAAGTCAAGTCTTTTGAAATAAGTATTTATTGAATTGTGGTGAGCGAAAAAAAAAGTATTTGAAATGTCAGAAGGGGAATTTTCTCAAACCTATAGATGGCCTCCTAGTTTCTATTAACAAATCTGCCTTAAAGTTGATTAAAATCGTACCAAGGGTTAATACGTCGTATGAATAAAAACTAGCATTTGCTTTGAACAAAAAGTTTTAGCAAAGTAAAAGCCCTTAGGAAATGCATTGAATCGGTATGAGTAAAAGCCTAGTTTGCTAAAGTAAGTTCGAAAATTCGGAAATAGCTTTTACTTCGATGTACGTGTACTTGCCTTGCAATTTCTGTCAAACTTGACAAGTGACAACTGTCCGGTGGATTGTTTACTTTGAATTTATTTTCAAATTTTTGTGGGAAAATTATAAAAAGTCAAAAAAAATTAGAAAAACGGAAAAGAAATAAATAAAAAAGAAAAAAAATGTACTGAGCGACTCTTCTGAACTTCAGCAGACGATGAGGAACTTCCATCTACTCCCAAGAGTGACCAAAATGAGTTGGTGTTTGTTCAGGCCATAAAAGCTGTAGGAAAGATTTTGCTAAGCAAATCCCAAACTACAAATATCAAGACCTTAAAAAAACGCTACGCTTAAAATGTGTGATTTTTTATTGTCTAGGTGCTTAATTTTGTACACGTCAGACAAAATTGTTAAAAAAAAGTTGCAAATATAAACCAAAGGGTGAAGAAGAAATCTGACACGAAGGTAACGGGAAATACACCCTTTCGTTTGAAGGAATTCGTCGGTTTTCCTGTACGAACAAAACTTAATTTAACTATTTATAAACAAAACATCGACAATTCACAATTTTGAAATTGTTTTATGTTAAAAAGTTGCGTACAAAATATGTAGCAAAAGGTCTGAGTCAACTAAATAGCAGACTCCGAACCGCCACACAGACGGATTTTTCAAAAAAAACTGGCCAAAACTATTAAAAAACAAAGTCCATTGCTTTGTTTTTTGTTAATGCAAAGTTGTTAAGATATTACATGAGCATATAATATGATTAATCCCACTATTTTTGTTCCAACCGTTTCGTCAGTTGATGGTTCCAAAGTGGAAGCTTTTGTGAAGCGCGTGCAGTACCAAGTTTGGTGTTTGATAAGTGGTTTACATTCCTCGCTGTTTTTTCAATTTTCTGAGTGAACTTAATAAAATAAATTGTTATAGAATCTGTTGCTAGTAGTAAGTAGAATATTTAAAGTGCAAATTTATTATTAAATTTTGAGTTTTACTTATATTTGGAAGGTGCCCAAAGCAATACCTTTTGAGACAAAAAAAATGGTACTTTTTGTTTCACAAGGAAAAAAGTTTTGTTCTTTGGTGCATTCAGGTTATGTAAAATAGCTTGAAATATACCTTAATATATGCTTATTAAGGAATCGCATTAAAAAGTTGCGATATTTTGCGATCTTGCAAGATATCGTCAAGTAAATCTGTAAAAACGCTGAAAATAAGAGTTCGGCTCAATAGGTACGTTTTTTTTAATCTCGTTTTTGATACAGGTTCACAATCAAATTTTATTTTGTTGTCAAGAAATCAGCCCTGAAATTGTGTCGGATGCTATTCTTCCAATTGGACAGCTTGGAGAGGAAGTCCAAGAAGTCCGAAACATAGATATCAAGCGTTTTCAAGAAAGTTTTTCAAGGAAATTTTCAAGGCAACAAAATGGAGGATGTTTTCCATAATCTGTTGGTTTCTTCTGATCCATACATTACTAGTATGAGAAAAATGTATTCTAAAAACGTTTAATCGTATCTTTCTGAAGTTTTAAATTTCTTAAAAGAACCAGAAGTCGATGAAACGGAGTTCGTATCAGTTTCATAATAATGTCCTATGCATAGGTTGAAATATTTTACTGAATTTATACATTATTAGCAATGAAATAATTTTTTTAATATTTATTATTAACTTAAATCAAATTCTACTTTTTTAATAATATGTATATTCTTTCCTTTTTCCCACCTCCCAAAGAATTTAAAATCTTTATTTTCTGTGATTTTTTGTATTTTTTTTTAAATCATTAAATTTGAAAAAATACATATCTACTGAAAAAAATTATTTTTATTCTAACTGTCTTTTTCTGATGAAGTAATGCAATAATTAGCTATAAAAAACAAAAAAATAGTGTTGGCCATGTTTTTTGGAAAATCCGCCTGTGTGCGCCGCTTTTCAACCATGTCAAAAATTGGAACTAACTCAAATTGGTTTTTATTCATACGAAACGTAGCAAATGCTTCGATTTTGACATTTCTCTTGAGTAAAAGGAATTGCTACATTTTATTCATACGACCCATTAAACAGGGTAACCAAAGAGAGAGGATTTCGAAAATAACGAGTAGCCAGTTATTCGGCATCAGAGAAATTATTTCGGATAGAGCATTTCGCAATTTCTTTTATTTAATCTTTTAAAAGACATTTAGGAAAACAAATGCAGATTTTAAATTGTTAACTGACAGTTGGCTAAAACGATTTGGCTGAGTTTGTGCTTTTATTTAGCTGTATTCATCACGTGAGTAGCTTTAAAGTTGTCGTAATGGGAATGGTTGGTAACCAACAAATAATTAGGTCTGATTTAGTCAAACTTCGTTCCTTTACGCAAAAGTTGGGTAGAAGAGAGCCACAAAGAGAGAAAAAACATTCCCCCTTCATAAAAAACCTGCAAATAGTAGCCAAAGAAATTTCTTTGGGCTAATTTGTTATAACTGGCTTTAGCTGTCAAATATCTCAAAAGTCAATTTGAATTAGCTGTTTATTTCGGTTTCGTTTATTGAGTTTTAAAAATTGTAACTTAAAATGTATTCAACTGTATCCAAGTGTTTTTCAACGTCTGCAAATTGGTTTTAACAAATGTCATGCCAAACTTTCGTTCCTGTACTTTTTGGTTATATTCTCTTTTTCTGTGAGAATATATCCCCACTCCTTGACTTCTGGGGAACAGACCTGACCGATCTAGGCCAATCAAAACTGTGATACATCAAGTCAGTTAGCTGTCAGACTTACTAAACTAGAAATCCGAACGTCCTCAATGCTTGACTAGAATCATCGGCTACCCGTCCATAGACGTCAACTGAAACAAAATTGTTCATGTGATCAATCTATGCCAATAAAAACAGCGACACACATCAGGTCTGTTCCTTTACTTTTGGAGTAAAAACGGGAAAGACTGTCAAAATGACAGTGGAGGGGATGAATTTTCTCTCAGAGAGGGAAACTTACGCAAAAGTTAAGGAACGCTTTTGTAGTGTGAAAAATGACAGATAGTTCACCCACCAAAATGCCAAATAGAACAATAAATTCAAATCAGCTGTCAATTTTCAGGCGACTGACAGTTGTTTTAATTCTTACGCAAAGAAATTTGTTGAGCAAAACTAGTAAGAGGGGAAATGTCTTGATCTCTCGAAGCTGCTCTCTTTTACGAATTTTTCGAGTTGAGGAACGACAATTGAGTAAAATACGTAAGAATTCGTAAAAATTCGTAGAAATTCGTAAGATTTAAAAGTAAAGGAACAGACCTATCAAGTCATCCAGCTGTCAGACTAACTAAACTAGATTCTTGGATATGTCCCCATTGAGAAAAGGAATTAGTTTTACAATTTCGATGGATTGACATAACCCTCCCAAATCAATTGACTTTTTTATGAGATTCTATGTCACCACAATTCGCATTATCCATCTAGTCTGTTCGATGAGATGTCTCAGATACCATTTTATCAACACGGCTACTTCCATTGAACAGACTATCCCTCATCTACATGGCCAAACCTTATTAACTGTTCCCCATTTTTTAGCATTTCGAGAGCCACGGCAACTCGAGGAATTCAGAATTGCATATTGACACCAGATCAGGTGGAATGATGGAGAGAAACGGAAGCAATCGAATCGTCAGTCCACAGCAACAGAATTACCATCATAACAACAGCAACAATAATCAAAACATGAATAGCAATAATAGTAATAGCAATAGTAATAATCAAACACCAAGTTCATCGTACTGCCCAAATAATAACAATAACAACAACAACATCAACAACAGTCCAAGCAATAGCAACAACGGCAATGGCGCTAATAACGACCATCCCCACTCGAGTGGTGCAGCTGGTGGCTCGAATGGCAACAATAATGGCATCAAGTCCGATAGTCCATCCAGGAAACGTAGGCGGATTTCTGCTCGCATGCCCAGTCAATCGCCTCCCGCTATGTGGGAACAAAGACGTTCGCCGCGCATTCAACCGCACTCGCAACAGGTGAGTCAGCAATTTCATGCAGCCATTACATGTATATATGAATCCTTTGAAAGTTTTACCATTCGCAGGCTCAAATGCAACAGCAGGGTAGTCCACCAATACGTCGTCCACGACTTCGTGAGAATCAATTGCACCCGCACTCGCATCAACATCCACACTCTGCAATGCATCACCAACAGCAGCAGCAGCAGCAACAGCAACAACATCATCAGCAGCCGCAACAACAGCAGCGGTCTCCGTGGGAATTGTTGCAGCAAACGCCACCACCGGCACATCAGGCACCACCCCCACCACCACCACTGATGGTGGACATAAATCAAGTTCCTGTTAGTTTGCCACTAAGGCATGATCCCATATGGGCGTACTCATCCGGTCCGCACACATCAATATGTGCCTATCCAGCGCCACCGCGACTGGCACCTTGTCAGGTGGTAAAACATTTCACTTGTCATTCACTAGCCCTTTACTAAACCAAAATATGTTTTTGTATTTTTGTTGACGTTTGTTGTCAAACAGGTCCACAGTGTATACTCGCAACAGTTTGCGCCAACCTGCAATATTGGTAACCATCAATTTGGTACCTTCTCGTCAAGCGCTCCACCGATAGCAGTGGCACCACCGCAACCACCACCACCGCCAACGCAACCGCATCAGGCCAACTACCATCAAGCTCATATCACTCAACAGAGACCCGATAGCATTTCCCTAGATCCACTAGACCATCATGGTTCGCATGGTCCACATCCTCATGCTCATGCTCATCCGCATCCAGCTGGTGCCGCATCATCGATTCACATTACACCGATAACAGCGGCTGCCGCACACCACATGCATTCCACAGCACAGGTGACTCAGTTGTCGGCGGCTCCACAGCAGATCTTCATTTCCACCGAGGTGAGTTGAAATACTGCGTTTAGAAAAATATCAATTGAACGCCTCACATATTAGCGTTTCCTGCAGAGCCATCCAAATCAAATGGAGTTATTCCGTCAGGCACGGCGAACATTCCCGGCACAGCGTCGTTTCGCTAGATTCCACTGGCCACCAGGTGCCCATCCACATCATCCACATCGTCATCATGCTTTGCCGCATCAAGCTCTCGGCGGTCAACATCCCACACCGGTGCAGATACAGGCTGGCATTATTAATCCAGGATTCTTACTCAACTTCCTGTAAGTCAAAAACATCGCCCGCACATTGTACAATTATACATCTATCTCTTTTTACACCTTACAGTGCCATGTTCCCACTCTCGCCATTTGCACAGCACGAGCTCAGCTCGCCGGACTCCAACGAAACTGAGAACTACGAAGCCTTGCTGAGCTTAGCTGAACGATTGGGCGATGCTAAGCCACGCGGTTTGGCAAGAACAGAAATCGATCAGTTGCCAAGCTACAAGTTCAATCCAGAGACGCATACAGGTAAGTCATGTCATGTAAAAAGAATCCTTTTGATGGGTGTCCATTTTCTTTTTAGGTGATCAAACATCCTGTGTGGTGTGCATGTGCGACTTTGAAGTAAGGCAGATTCTTCGGGTGCTGCCCTGCTCACATGAGTTCCATGCCAAGTGTGTGGATAAGTGGCTAAGGGTGAGTGGTTTTTTCTTATTCATTTTATGAACTCTAAGGCGCATATAGGGATGTGGATTTTTGCTATCAATTTGTAGTCTTTAATCTGTTAACGAGGTCCTTCGGGAGTGCAGGGCTATAATACATAAATGCATAATTTTGGGGCAGACCTCCACTCCTGATGGCATGTCATAAACAAAAAAAATGCAACAAAGTAAACACTGCGGGTGTAGAAAATCGCAGTTCCACTTTTTAAACTTCCGACCTTAAACATTCTTCGGCAGGTCCACAGTTTACTTGTCGCACTGCTCTTTGACGACTTCTAAGGTGTTAATGTGATTTGCAGCAACTGGTTTGGCGCCGACGTTTGAACACAGAAGATCTTAGGTTAGGTTATAATGGCAGGCTACACAAGAGTGCAGCCACACTAAGGCCAGAATTGGCCCATTGTGACACCACAGGATCTAATGATCTCAAACTACCCGTTGAACCAACAGGAGCTCAATGTAAAGCGGCGGAGGCGATTGATATTAATAATATCGAGTTCACCAAGATTGTCAAAGAAGTATTCTCCGAGATGTAAACTTCTTCGAGTAGAAACAGCAGGACAGGTGCATAGGAGGTGAAGAATGGACTCTTCCTCCTCCTCATCCATGCAACTTCTGCAGAAGTCATTAGCAGGAAGATCCAGCCTGAGGGCATGTCTCCCTATTATGCAGTGCCCCGTGATCACACCTACTAGTGTGCTTATGTCGGATCTCTTTAATCTTCTAATGCTGCTGGAGCGCTTGAGATCCAGCCTTGGCCAAATTTGTTTCGTGATAGAGCAAATGGTGCAGTTTGCCCACCTGCGGTTAGTAGCGTTTATCGCGTTTTGTTTGATTAGGAGTTTGCAAGTAGCGAGAGGCATGCAGAGATTCTCCTTTTCCGGTAGAATCGAGGCAGTTGTGCCATGTCTGGCGAGTTCGTCGGCCGTACAGTTGCCTGGAATGTCCCTATGGCCCGGCACCCAAATAAGGTGAATTTTGAATTGTTCTGCCGTCTCGTTGAGAGATTATCACCTCTAGGCTCGTCTGACCACTGCATCATATCAGCTAATTTCTCGTACTCCGACCACAAAGTTAAAGAAAAAACTCCGAAAAGAACCGTATGGCAATAAGAGAAAGCCAACTGGGGCGGACTAAACAGCTTCTTTAGGAGTTTTAACTGGTCGTTATGCTTCCTCGATAACGACGTGGATGCCGCCGCTGATATGGTGTCAAACGTAATCACCTTAGGTATGAAATCCTTTATTCCTAACAGAATTAAGAGTATCAAACCAAAAGAAAACGCGTGGTATGACTCGAGCTGTAAAGAGGCTATTAGATTAAGGGAGTTAAGCTTTCGGTCTTACAAGACAAACCCAACTGAGGAAAACCGAAAAAAGTTCAAACGAGCCAGAAACGACTGCAATGCCCATATAAAGCGTGTCAAATTCACATATGACCAAAAGTTGAGGCAAAAAATACTACAATGTCCCAAGGGTAGTAAAAACTTCTGGTCATTTGTTAAAAACATTAAGAATTCGGCCTCTCCATCAATCCCAACGCTCATTCACAATGACATTCCAGCTGTCAGCTCTCTAGAAAAAGCTAATCTGCTTGCAGAACATTTCGCTGCTAGCTCAATGCTCCCAGACTGCACTTTGTCTCCACCTGTACTTGATAGCGTAGAATTTACCATGGGACAAATCCATTTTCGCACTCGTACAGTTGCAAGAGTACTTTACGATCTGAACATAAATAAATCCGCTGGTCCAGACTGTATCTCCCCCATCGTTCTGAAGAGGTGTTCTTCCATTGCGTAAGCTTTTTCATCTATCCTATTCTTCTGGACTCTTTCCGAGTAGGTGGAAAACAGCATTTGTTCAGCCCGTCCCTAAAAAAGGCGAATCTTCTTCTCCCACCAATTACCGACCCATAGCACTAACGTCCATTCTTTCTAAGGTCATGGAAACGCTGATAAATTGTCAGCTTTTGAAATATCTTGAATCACGAAAACTTCTTAATGACCGGCAGTACGGTTTTCGTGGCAACAGATCCACTGGTGATTTGATGGTTTATCTCACCGAAAAGTGGAACCAATCTCTCCATCACTCCGGTGAAACGAAGATTGTTGCGCTTGATATTTCAAAGGCATTTGACAGAGTTTGGCATCAAGCTCTTTGGTCGAAAATGCGTGCCTATGGGATCGATGGGTCTCTTATTCAATGGATTAGAAACTACCTTTCTGGCCGTTCAATTCAAGTTGTCTTGGATGGTTTTAAGTCTGAAATTCACCATTTAAATGCTGGTGTTCCCCAGGGCTCAGTTTTGTCTCCGACTCTCTTTCTCATTTTTATAAATGATCTCTTGTCTGTAACTTCTAATCCAATTCACTCTTTCGCTGATGATAGCACCGTCACTTCTCATATTCATTCCAGGACTCATGTTCCTGCTCTTCGGCCGAGCAACTGGAACGACAACGTATGTAAAGCTCATTACATTCCGACCTTGACAGCATTATAAATTGGGGTTCAACCAACAGAGTGGAATTTAATGCTGTCTGCTGTCTCTAAAGCGAAACCCGAACCTTCAGCCATTATCTATGAATGGCACTTGTATCACAGAAACCGAAAGACTTTCCATTCTCGGTATGAGTGTTTATAACAACCTTCGTTGGAACGACCGTATACACGAAGTCGCCAAGAACGCTGCGAAATGTATTTCCTCAAACGGTGCAAGAAATATTTTACCCCTTCTGATCTGGCTAATATATATAAGGCGTTCATTCGCCCCAAACTTGAGTACAATTCTCATATCTGGTCTGGTGCGCCAAAAACTACACTACACCTACTGCGGATAGGATCCAAAATCGGGCGATAAAACTAATCGGAGACACAAATATCGCGAATTCAATAAATTCGCTTAAACATCGCAGAAATGTAGCATTGGTCTCACTGTTTTATCGTTACTTTAACAAACAGTGCTCAACTGAAATCGCCAGCTGCATTCCGCCCCTTCAACAATTCAACCACAATACTCGTCATGCTAGGAATGCCCATCAGTTTACCATTCAGCCTATTTTCGGTCGTACTATGAAATATAGAGATTCTTTCATAAGCCGTACAACACGAATGTGGAATGCCTTACCTAGCTCTGTGTTTCCTCCTCAGTACAATTTACAGGCATTTAAAACCAATGTGCATCGGAATCTCCTATCTTCCTTATCCCAATTTCCTTAATGCCCGCGCTGTGTATACATTATAAGAGTAGGCATAACCTCTTTAGCGCGTGTTGATTATAAAAAAAAAAAAAGCGGCTTTAATCGCGGCTTGACTGTCGCTAAAAATAGTGATGTCCCTTGCAGATATTACATTATACCGCAACCACGACAGGGCCTCCTTGATCGCCATAATTTCCGTGTGGAACACGCTACAGTGATGGCCTTTTCAAGTGCCGACCACCAAACGATCACGCCGTACGTAAGTATAGGCCTTATGACCGATATGTAGAGCCAATGCAATGAAATGCAAGATTGAAGCCCCCATTTACTTCCTATAGCTTTTTTACAGCAGTAAAGAGCCGTTGTGGCTTTTTTAACTCTCTCCGAAATGTTTTGTTTCCAGAAGATCTTACATACGAACAGAAATAATTTGGGTATTATATTCAGAATTGGCTGAGGAACTCAGGCTGCACATACTTGATAAACTTGATTATTAGGCCTTAACTGATGATGGTACTACACTTCGGGAAGAGCATGAGCTTGAAAGTCTCCTATGTATTCTTGCAGAGCGAGTGCTTCTTTTTTCCACACAATTTTATACTTCAAACTCAATTCGTCAGGGGTCGAATCGCGTCGTCCGTGAATGAGCATTACGTGACGGAATTTGTTTTTGTTTTACTTGTAAATCAGCTTAATTCCGTGAACGTTATGCTCGATCACGGACGACGCGATTCGACCCCAGGTCTTCTTTGGCAATGCTGCTTTATGCCCATCCTGGTAAGCAGCGTTTACTTCTTGACACTGTTCACCAAACCAGGGTTTAAAGGTAGCGCCAGTTAATTTTCTCTCCGAAAGTTACTCATGGTAACAACAATTAACAGATAGTCGTTGTAATTTAAAAAAAAAAAGTATCTTAACAATTACCCAATAACAACATTATACAAATTTTCTTTTTAGTCAAATCGCACATGCCCCATTTGCCGTGGCAATGCATCCGATTACTTCGAAGCTCATGAGCAGCACTAAGCGACAACGATCCAAATTTTTGCTCCCCCGCTACAGCTCACTGTTTTACAAAACAAAAGAATGATTATGCCCTATGGAATAGGGCGTAGAATAAACTTAAGCCCTCCTCCGTGTGATGCCATGCTTAAAGAAAATTTCACCAAATACAAAAAATACAAAAAAAAAATCTACCACAAATAATAATAAACTCACCACATGCGTATGTATTTTAACACTGATTTAATATAGGTATATATATATTCGTATTGTTTAGTAACTTTAACTATAAATATATTATAATAGCGCCTCTACATAGTTCTCGTCGTAAACAAAGAAAAATATAAACAAATTATATATTTCAAGTAAAAAAAAAAAACCTTACGCTACATAGAATCAACAACAACCAGGTAAACATGAATAAAAATATAACTTAGCACTATTTTAACAATTTTAATAGAAGTTGTATATGTAAATGTACCTATATTTAAAAGCAATCTTTAAAAACTAAAAAAATATCGTGACAACATTTAGTTTACAACAAAATGCCAATTTACTATTATATATTAATAAAAAAAAATGCAAAAAAATATAAAAAAAATATCGTTGTTGTCGACTCGTGTAATTATAATTTTAATAACAAAACATAAAACCAAAATTTATTAAATATAACTTTGTATAGGTGTACAATATTATATTTCTAACCAGAGAGAGAATGCAAACAATAATTAATTAAATTAGTAATACAGAAGAAGAAAAAGTCTTGCCCCTCCTGCCCTCCGTGCACACATACATAATTACAAAATACACAGATCTCTTTCCAAGGTTTTTCCACCCAAAAAAAATAAAAATAAAACAAATTCAATAATAAACATTTTTCTTATAGACTTTTTAAAAACACAAATCAAATATAAACCCTGAGAATAGATATATACAATTTTTAAAATATTTTGTTCAGCATTAGTCGGAAATGGAAATTTTTAATAAACCATAAAAAAAAGCATAAATCTTAGGCAATAAATATAAATGTGTGAAAAATTTGTCCACAGACGTTTTTGAAGTGAGTTTTGGGTTTTATTTTTCTGTTTTAAATTCCATATAGAGTGTGCCCAAAGAATTTTTAGTTCAAGATGAAAATGATCCAGTGAAAACAGAGAACTACTTGTTGGTTTTTTCATAAAATATTACAACTGCAACATGTATCAATTTCCTTGTGAAATTAGTAAGTTAAGTTGTGAAATTGGCGGAGGTGAATGCTGATTTGTTAGAGTATGCGAACAGAAATTCAGTCAGTCAAGAAGAAGTATTTAGTGAACTTTTAATATCATACGTAGTAGGTTTGTTTCTTTAGTTTTATGGTAAAAATGGTCCTGTTGGCCGTTGGGGCTAAATGACCTGCCAGAGAGAGAGAGACAGAAACTTACGAAAAAGTAAGGGAAAACTTTTTTAGCGATCTATGAACAATGAAACGATAATTCATAAATTGGAGTGGTAGAGAAAAATCTTTGTCTGATAAACGAGGAGACGAAAAAGCGCCACTGCATTCAAAATTACGTGGAGGAGATTTGTCCTTACAGCGAGGAAGAATTTCGTAGCGACTTTCATAAATCAGTGAGCGATTCACTAAAAAGCTACATTCTGATGAACGAATTAACATCGAAAATATTTACTTTCAAAATTTAATCTAACCTTCCGTTGGTTTCATTTAAATACGAAGGAAAATAAAATAAACGCTCCCGTATGCCAAATAGAACAATAAAGGTGTGTTCCTTAACTTTTAAATCTTACGAATTCTTACGCATTTTACTCAATTGTCGTTCCTCAACCCGAAAAAATCGTAAAAGAGAGCAGCTTCGAGAAAACAAGATATTTCCCCTCTTACTAATTTTTACTCAACAAATTTCTTTGCGTAAGAATTGAAACAACTGTCAGTCGCCTAAAAATTGACAGTTGATTTGAATTTGTTGTTCTATTTGGCATTTGGGTGGAACATTCGCATCTGTCATTTTTCATAGGTTACTACAAAAGCCTTCCTTAACTTTTGCGTAAGTTTTCCTCTCTGAGAGAGAATTCATCCCCTCCACTGTCATTTTGACAGTCTTTTCCATTTTTACTACAAAAGTAAAGGAACAGACCTCAATTTTTAAATCATCTGTCAATAATTGTCAGGCGACTGACATTTTGTTGATTAAAAACTAGTAAGTTTCTCAGTGGAGGGAAAATACCTTGCCTCACGTATTCGCTCTCTTTTACGAATGTTTTATGCTAAGGAACGGCAATGAGCAAAAATTCGTAAAAATTCGAAAGAGTTGGTAAAAATTCGTAAAATTTTAAAGTAAAGGAACAGACCTAATATTGTTTGTAGAGATCTCTTTTGGGCGTTCACGCGCAACAAGGTTAAGCTGATAAGCTGTCAGAATAAATATCTCGTTTGCTGCGCTCACATTTACCAAATCTTTACAAATGATTGTCCAACTAAGAAAGAAACCTTGATCATTTGACATTATTACTTTCGGAATTTTAATGATTCTATCGCTATCAGCAATATTTCTTGACAGACCTAACCTCTGCAAAACGAACAATGCAACAAAAGAAATTCTTTTTATAGTAGGCGGTTCCCGGACATTTTTTGACCAATATTAGCCAAGTGTCTTGTGTCCAGCGTTGTTATGCGGTCGTATTTGGCGTAAAAGTTACGATTTCCGAAAGTTAATACGATGCTCCGATTTTTGCTCTTTTTTCCTCAATTTCTACGATTTCGTAAATATTTTTCCGATTTTTTCCGATATTATACAAAAATAAATACGATGGGTAAACCGAAATATGAATAAATAAAATACAACTTCAGAAACAGAACCTACAAAATTTTACAAATAATGCATTTATTATGACTTTACCTTACCAACCATTATCGGCTACTGGCTATGCTACCGCTACGCTATGGAAGGCAAGGCAATGGCTACTTTCTTAAAGGTTTTTGCCGATTTGCGTTGTTAGTTTGTATTGTATTTTGCCTTGTATGTTGTTTTCAAATTGGAGAAGGTTGGACTTAGTTTTGTGAATTTTTTATGATTGCAATAAAATCAACAAAGGCTATGGTATAGATAAGTGTTTAACAATAACGAGTAAGTACGCATTACACTATGATTTTTCTTAACCGCGTGCATCGTGCAGTTTAACATAGAAAAGCCATTTTTCAATAGATTTCGGGTTAAGCCCAATAACTTGTTTAAAGCTTAGTACGCTGCTCGAACTAAATTTTAGCTCCCATAAAAAATTCTCTCCAAAATTTAGCTGAGGTTCGCAGCTCGAGCTAAAAATCAAACATTTATTTCCGAATTTCCTTCATGTATCTACCTATGTATCTGTCAAAATTTAGCGCACCCGTTTAATGGGTGGGGACATTTTTTTCAAGCTTAATTTTGACAGAAAAAGTTGGCGATAATGGTGGAGTAACATTCATCGATATGGAGCCTTACAGATTTTAAATCAACGAAGTTATTTTCAAAGAACAGCTGTTTTTTGTGATAATTATCCACAGCGCTCTCTTGACAAAATTTAGTTAGGATTTTAGCTGATGTTTGGAGAGGAAAGTTGGAGAGCAGCTAAAATTCAGTTTAGCTCGAGCAGTGTACTGCGCTTAAGGGTGGAAACTGGAAAACCCTAAATATAAGAGACTATATACATATAATTGGTATGAAAGTAAATACGTCTTAAGTTAAATTTGCTTGAAACGTAGAAAGAGTTACAGTACTAAATAATGAAAGAAGTGTCTTAAAGTTCAAACAGTCCGACTTCTTAGGAGCATTGCAAAATTAAATACAATGTGAGCCCTACCCGCTTAAAATCATTTTTTTGTACTTGTGCAATTAGAAAATACGACAAATACGATTTTGAACTGAGAAAATATACGATTCTCAGACAATATCCATAACAACACTGCTTGTGTCCCTCAGTACGAGATTGTCTCACAACTGAGAAGTGCAGGAACCGCTTTAAAACAGACATTTTTTAAATATTTCCAGCTGGCCTTAGTTTTGAAATAATGGCAAAAAGTAAATGCATAATTTTTTAAGTTCCTGGGAAAACTTTTTCACCAACCTTTTGGGTTCTGCCTATGACTACAAGCTAGTTTGAATTTTATATACAACTCATGCTTCTATGCCTTTAGGAAATAATGCTTTCGTCTGTTGTGTCATATGGCTATTGTATTTAGCTAAGGAACAGTGTGTTCTGTGTTGTGAGTTCACAGTCGTGTCTGTTGAAACAGTTGGTGTGGGCTACCGTTTCCCTTAACTATATCAACTGCACTGGCATCTATATTGATAAAATCTCATTCCAGTTGCATTAACTTGGCGGCCCTGCCCTGTCATAGATGGTTCACAAAGGGAAACCAATTACGATGATTTGTCTGTGAATGATAATAGGCGAGTTTTTTTTAAGCTTTTATCTCAGCAAAGCAAATTTAAGTAGGATTCTAAACGCGAAATTACAACAGCTATGTCATACTTAACACTTGACAAGAAGGAAGTAGTTGTTGTAATTGCGCAATCCTACTTTACTTTGCTTTTCTATGATCGATGCTCCAAAAACCACGCCTAATATTGAATGTAACGAGTTTTACACTGATTACGGTCACTCCAAAAAGATATAGAAACAAAAAGAAACTCGCAGCGAATCAATAACTTCAACTAGATAGGGTCCCAATTCAAACGTACAGGATCATGTTCGAAAATGAAATACTGGAGTGTAGAGTCCTTTTTGCGAGCGAAGCGAACTACATACTCCTACTTGACGCGATTTAACTTTGACGTTTCTGTTTCTGTTCCTCACTTCAGACAAATAAGTTTTACCTCCGCTAAAATCCAACAACTAAGTAAAGAATTTGTATTGTTCACTGAAACAGGCAAGCGGCACTTTGTTTGCCACAAGCCACAAGCTAAAGTTTCCATTTACAACCTACAATAAATTTAAGGCGAAGACTAAAAATGTGCTTGTACTTGTTTTTATTAAAATTCATTTGTGGTTTTGTTAAGCTTTAAATACGGTTTTCTGTTGCTCTTAGTACGAAACATTAACCTAGCTTTTAAGTATTCAAAATATATTTTCTAAGAATGTCGCTTTTTTGTTGATAACTTTTATTTTAAGTATACAAATATTTAGCATATAATTTTAAATTTGTTTGTTTCTCTCAATCTATTATCGACACACATTAGTTTATAATGAATATTTGTAATCATCTTTACGCTTTTATCTCACAACATTTAGCATAATTTTGTTTTCAATTTGTTTATAATTATTAATTTTTCTATCAAATATATAAAAACTGAATTTTTTTTTGTTCTGTTTGTACTGATAAAATAATCAATTAGTTTTCATGGTTGTTATAATGTTTTTGTTTTTTAAATTGTAGTTTGGGAAATACAACAATACAATTTAAATGAATAGGTGATTGTGTTCAGTTGCTGTTATATTTGTGGGTGTTTTTTTGTTTTAATGTGAAACTTAGACAAATAATTATTGTTTCGCTTCCATTTTGCACAATACAGCATAAGTGTTTTATATCAATGCAATTTTTTTGTGTGCAATCAAGAGTTGGTTGAGTTTTGCAATATAAAGTAACCAATTGCATTATGATTTGGGTTGTCCTTCTATACCTACGGGTTTTCCATAAAACTTTTGAATTACACTTTATTTAATAAAAATTGAAATAACATTGCACCCGCGATTATATGAATGCAATAACAAGTAAAATACAAAACAAAAAACTTTTGCTAAAATTAACAAAAAGAAAAGAGAAAAAAAAAAATAACACAAATATATATATAACTTTTTCAAGTAAACAAACAAAAATCGTAAATAGTTTGTATTATAATTAAAATTATAAAGTATATATATAAAGTTTTGCTGTGATGTATGTTATATATTAACAATTAAAAACAAAATAACAAATTAAATTCTTAACATGAAAAAAAAAAACAAACAAAATTTTATTAACAACTTTTAACCTTCTTTCCATTTATTTTTGTTTTTTGTTCGTCTATAAAAAAAAAAAAACAAAGCATCTTGGAAATCAACTATTTTTTTATATATGTACTTCTGGGTGATGAAAATAAATTAATATTACTGAAAACGTGTTTGTTTTTCTATTTTATTTTTAGTTTGATTTATTGTAATCGTTTGCGTTTATTTTGGAAATATTAATTGCTTGGGGTGTGGGTTAAATTATACAAATACGAGTTTGAAAAAAAAAAAATGCTCAATAAACACAGTTTTATAAACGCATTGTAACAGCAAGCTTAATGTCAAATGTCAGATTTAATTGTAAAATGCTGATTGTAACAACCGACACGTGACAACATTAAAAATCTAGTTGTCTTAAGTCGAGTAGATTAGTCTGGATTAGATGAACCCTAAACGCAAAAAAAAATTGTCAATTTTTACAACGTCAGTCACATTTACGAACTGTCAACTAAGTACTCAGTCACGAATATGATGAGTAGTTTTGTCCACTACCACTCCAAAAAAGTCAACTGAAAAAACTGTTCACCTGACCAACCTAGTCCAATCAAAACTGAGACACATCAAGATAGCCAGCTGTCAGACTTACAAAACTATGTACCTACTTGAAGCTACATTTAGCTCAGTTTCGTTAAGTTTTCTGTCATCTACTCTCGCTCGCGAGCAATTTCTTTCACACTTTTCGTACGACAATTTGACAGCTTAAAAGTGTAGTAAAGATAATCGGCCCTAGCGAGGTATCCGTCGGAACGGAATATTTTCCGATTTTATACGATTCGGAGGATTTTTGCTTCGAGGTATTTTTCGGAAATTCTATTCGGAATATTTTTCCGATGAATTGCATTTTTTTGTTAAAATTTTGACAGCTAGGCTCCGATATCCTCCGATAGAAATTGGTTGCGGACTTTGTTCACGATTTGGAGTGAAGTGTTTTCTTTCCTCGAATGTAAATTCAGCCTCCGACAGAGTATGCGTTGTGGAGAATTTTCCGTTCCGAACGGATACCTCGATAGGGGTGAATACCTTTATTGCGCGCCTGTCATGACGCATATTGTAACGCACTTGTGATGAACGTACGTGTATTACCATCGTGAACGCTTCTCCCTATCTAAGGCCCCAGATATAGCCATACGTAAAAGGAAATAGTAATAATTTTCTTTAGCTTTTTTTAACCACTTAAATTTAATTCATAAGCAACATTTTAAGACCAAGATTGAGTTCAAGTTAAGGTGGTAAAAAAAAAGAAAATAACATTTTTAAGCATTCGTTATACGTTTGGCTATAACTGCAGCCTAAAAAACTATGATTTTTTGACACTTATGACGTGGACACCGATTGATTTTGTGATCTGTCAAAATTAAGCTAAGGAAAATACATTTTGTAAGTTTTCGTTAGCTTTAATTTTGTAAAGAGAGGACAAAATCTAATTTGGCTTAAAATGCGTGCTGATCACACAGCTTTGATTAAGATATTTTTCTACTAGAGTACCAGGCTCAAAAGTAAAGGAACAGACCTGATTTATAATCTTATAGGCTACTACAGTAACTGACTGACAAATATTTACCGCATATTTTTGACACATCCATTTTCTTTCGACTCCTCTGCTACATGTTGACGAATTGACGAATACTGTCAGCAAAGCAATGTTGTTTCTAATTGCAAAACAAACATTTCCCTTCGCTAAATGTATTACGCGTGCACAACTATCTAGTATCTACGCACTAGGCCTAACCACCCATTATGCATTTCACCCAATAACAAAATATTGCAATTTATTTGATTGTTCTTCTCCAACCGATGAGTTGTATATAGTTTTAAATCGATTTATAATTTACATTGTTTTTAAACAGAGTGTGTGAATGGTGTTGCGAGTACTTTTGCATGAAAATATTTTAACATAAATGTATAAAACAACTTTTTAGTGATCTTTTGTGCTTTTGTAATTAAAAAAAACATATAAAAACCTAAAAAAAACCAAAACTTTCCTTTTTAGTTCCTTTTACGAAAACGAACTATTCTATCTCACTCGATCTTTTTTATACTTAAAAAAAACTTAGAAAGCTACATAAATGTCTCTTCCATTCCAAAAAAAAGAAGCAAAAATACACATAAAAAAATTGAAAAAATTGTATGTATGTATACTAAAAAAAAAAAACAAATTGTAAAATTAAGAACAAAATTAAATTTTTATGTTTGTAGAAAAAAAAATACCTGCTGACTTCCTTGTGGTTTTTGCTTTAGTTGTCATAATAATTTAGAATATAAACAAAATGTTTTTTTTTTCTTTACTCTTATCTACATAATTTTGTTATCATTTTGAGTTTTTTTTGCAAAAAAATGTTTTTTCTAATAAATAAAAATATGAAAGCAAATAAAACACGAGCGTTATCATTGTTTGGGTTTATTTTTTATTTTTTCATATAACCAATATATTTAGATTTTATTTAGACTTTGAATTTAAAAAAAATACAATTATTAACGACACAAACATAAAGGTAGATAAACAAGAATACATTTTTTTAACTTCTATTAGAGTGAATTATATATGTATACATATTTGAAGAAACAACAAACAAAATATTTTGTAATAAAAATAATTAACAATAAAGCTCTTATGAAAATGAAGTTGTCGTCTATTTATTTAAATGAACTCTTTTATTTTCCTATTTTTAAGTGCTGCTGAATTTAATCAGGGTTCAGATTCTTAGAGATGCATCGTTTTGACTTGCACGGATTTTCGGGCTTCTTGTGAACTTTGAAAACGAAATGAGTTACAGCGCAAGCGAGAAAAATAATTTCAGTTTTACTTTGTTTTAAAAATCCAGTTGTCTTTAGTCGACTTATTTAAACTGTACTCGATGTCATCTGAACGTTAATAAAATAACGAAAAATACATGTTTTTTAAAGCAAACTTTTTATTTAAATAAACTAATTATTAATTCGATTGGAAATAAGCCGTTTAATAATTTTTAATTTTTGAACTATAATGAAGTTCCTTCGTCTATGCCAAAATCATCCCATATCCGTTTGTCTGCAGTCAATGATTATGAAGGCGTAAGAATTGGATCACAAATCAGAAGCGTAAATTAATATGGATTTTTTACCCATAACTATGGATACGTACAACGGAATTTAATACAAGTTCCGGTGACCAGAATTTCTGCAACCACATAAAAATGATTTCGTTACTGATTAAAAACATGTCAAATTAAAGTAATAATTGGTTTCAGTAAATTTAATCAACAAAGCATCAAACAATTATGCGAAATAAATAAATTATTGTCCGTTCATAGCTTCCGGAAGCCATTTTGTTTTATAGAAAAGCAAAATTCCGTAGGCCATCGCTATAAAAATATCAACTTGCAGAGCTTTCCCATAATTTTTATCACGTTAACAAGATGGCCGACCAAAATATGTGTCATAATAAAGTTTTACTTGTTAGGAAGTGCTGTCCCTTTCAGTCAGATGACTATTAAGTATAGGGAATCCCTTTAATTTCAGTGTTTGGTTTGTGTAATGATGTAAATGCATCATAAGTCAACTAGATTGGTGTGGACTAGGTGTACCCTGAACGCAAAAAATAGATTGGTCAGTAACGTCACTTTTTTTACATCAGCCAAATATGGGAACTGTCAACTCGTTGGCTAACCCTTCATAAACGTCAACTAAAAAAGCTATGCATGTGACCAACCTAGGCCAATCAAAACTGCGACACATCAAGTCATTTTGACATACCATACATCGACTTCTAGCTGTCAATTTTGGCATAATCAGCACTTAAACAAAATTCAAAACGCACGAATTGCTCGATGACATTTGACTGTTTCCGATTCTCCTCACCGTGAACCAAAAGAGCTAGTGCTTCTGTTTGCTATATTATTCCTCGCAGGTTTGTATGAAGCTGACATTTCACTAGCAGTCCATATGTATAGTATGTCATATGTCAATGCATCAAGTAGTCAGAAAAATATTTAAACTACATTTTGACATATAAACTGTCACAAGACAACTTATGCCATGTTCCCACCAAACTGAAATCGCGAGGTTTCGATGAACTTTTACTGAAACCTCGTAAGTCGTTCCCACCGAGTTGAAGTGATTTCAAAAGTCATAAGCTGTCAATTTTGAAAATATAACTTAGTTAGTTTTTTTTTATTCAAATGATTTTGCCTGCAGAAACACTTGTTTATTATGATTTGTTTTTTTTTTTCGATTGTTTTGGCGTTCACTATTTTGACGTCCACAAATAATGAACACAAAATAAACCAAAGTTCACGCTGTAGGCTTGTTCGGTTTGATAACCTCTCACGGGCGGATGAACCCAGAGGGATTTCGACTAGATTTCGCTTAAATCCCGAGATTTCGAACGGCAAAAATGTATGGCGAAACCTCGGAGATTTGGAAACATTTTACGAAACCTCGCGATTTCGGTTGGTGGGAACATGGCATTATAGTTATTTTTCTCAAGTATATGATAAAGTGATGGGTTCAATTATAACCCAAAATACTGAACAGTTTTGCCTATATTTTCTGTTTCGTAATAATAGGTAAACATTGCAAAATTAATTTGAAATCACTCTTTGTAGCTTTCCATCTCTTTAAATAGATGACGCTCTTTTGTTTGCATGTTAATATTTATGATTATTGCGGTGTGTTTCTTTGAATCTGCCTTAAAATATTATTTTCGGCCCCTCAGGTCTCTCTAGATTGAATCAATGATTGCCCAGATGGCAGATACCTTATCCTCCCCAAAAAAACGTATTGCTTACGAAGCTGTCAAAAGCATTGGATAATAAAAGGGCTACTGTTGCCAAAAAGGCATTTGGGTTTGTAGATTGTAGGTACTTGGATTTTTGTTTTAAACTGATAAGACCACGAACATAATAACCGCCAAACCGCCACGCAGACAATGTGGTGACTGGTGACAAGGAAAGTTATTGGCAGTGGAAGTGCAAAAGACTGAAATTGGTTGTCACTTTTTTTTCTCTTAAACAGTCCCTACCTGTTTCTGGACATTAGGCTGAAATAATTGAGGACGTTCAAGTATCTAGTTTAGTAAGTCTAACAGCTGACTGACTTGATGTATCTCAGTTTTGATTGTCCTAGATCGGTCACATGGGCAGCCGACGAATCTAGTCAAGAAATTCGTGACTGAGCACTAAGTTGACAGTTTGCATATGTGCCTGACGTAGAAAAAGTGACGTTCCCTACCAATCTAGTTATGCGTTCAGGTTACATCTACTCCAGACCAATCTAGTTGACTTAAGACAACTAAGTTTTTGAATGTGCGCATTGCAGCCTGTCCTATTTAAATTTATGACAATTAAGCAAAACAAAAATTTTTTCGCTTCTTGGCTTGACCTAAAGTATTCATTAGGTACCTACCTACACTAATACAAATCAAACCACAAAAAAGGCAAAAGCAAACGCGGGGATGTTCATTAAGAGAATTTTATCCAACAATATTAAATTATTCCGTCAATTTCAAAAAGTGTAGAAATTGTATTTTTATTTATTTATTTATCCGGAATTCATTAAACTATCAACATTTAAAGTGCACTTAACGAAACCCAACCTCACTTCGACGTATTAAAAGTTTTCTATTTGTCCACTGTGTACATTTTACAACTTTAAATGTATAAACATATGTGAGAAAAAGAAAATTAAGAACTTAAGACAAGAACTGGTACGCTGTTCGAGTGAAATGATATTTTTCATACAAATTTTTCACTGCGAAATGTCAAAATGAACTTTTCAAGTGAAAATTTCACCAGGCAGTACGCTGTTGAAGTGAAAAATAATTGTTCAAAAAGTGATATGTAGAGGGCGTTGCTTGCTATTTCACTTGGTTTTTATTATCCGTCGCATTAAATTTTTGACATTTCGGCGTGAAAATTTCACTTTCAATTTCACAGCAATTTCTTGGAGAGGAGTGAAAATTTCACTTCACTTGAACAGCGTACCAGCCTTATGAATAAAAACTAGCATTTGCTTTGAGCAAAAGGTTTTAGCAAAGAAAAAGCTCTTAGCAAATGCTTTGAATCGGTATGAATAAAAACCAAGTTTGCTAAAGTAAGTTCGAAAATTCGGAAAAAAAACTTTTACTTCGCTGTACGTGTACTTGCTTTCCAATTTCTGTCAAACTTGACAAGTGACAACTGTCCGGTGGTTTGTTTATTTTGAATTTATTTTCAAATTTTTGTGGGAAAATGATCAAAAGTCAAAAAAATTTAAAGAAAAACTGAAAAGAATAAAAAAATATACTGAGCGACTCTTCTGAATTTCAGCAGACCATGAGGAACTTCCATCTACCTCGTGTACTCCCAAGAGTGACCAAAATAAGTTGGTGTTTGTTCAGGCCATTGAAGCTGTAGGAAAGATTTTGCTAAGCAAATCCCGAACTCCAAATATCAAGACCTTAAAAAACGCTACGCTTAAAATGTGTGATTTCTTATTACCTAGGTGCTCAATTTTGTATACGCCAACAAAATTGTTAAAAAAAGTTGCAAATTTAAAGCAAAGGGTGAAGAAGAAATCTGACATGAAGGCAACGGGAAATATACCCATTAGTTTGAAGGAATCCGTTGGTTTTCCTGCATGAACAAATCTAAATTTAACTAATTCACAATTGTTTTATGTTTAAAGTTGCTTAAAAAATATTTACCAAAAGGTAATAGCACTCAGCTATTCACATAGCATTTGCTTTGTCGGAATTTTTATTCATACCGATCTGAGTAAAAAGTCAGTGCCGCCGCTTTTCGAGCATGTCAAAAATTGGAACTAACTCAAAGTGGTATTCATACGAAACGTAGCAAATGCTTCGATTTTGACATTTCTCTTGAGTAAAAGCAATTGCTACGTTTTATTCATACGACCCATTGTAGATAATTATGGTAAGAATTGTAGACACCTTTTAAAGGATAAAGTCTGGTACGCTGTTCAAGTGAATTGAAATTTTCACTCCTCTCCAAAAAAATTGCTGTGAAATTGAAAGTGAAATTTTCACGCCGAAATGTCAAAAATTTAATGCGGCGGACTATAAAAGCCAAGTGAAATAGCAAGTAACGCCCCTACAAATCAATTTTTGAACAATTATTTTTCACTTCAACAGCGTACTGCCTGGTGGAATTTTCATGTGAAAAGTTCATTTTGACATTTCGCAGTGAAAAATTTGTATGAAAAATTGGATTTCACTCGAACAGCGTACCAGCCTTAAGAATGAGCTTTGCTATAGATGGTACCTCGTAAAGCTAAAAAACACATTGTATTCATAAAAAAGAACAAAACTAGATAATATATTCATCCAACTCCATACTATTGGGTTAAAAAACATCGGATAATATAAAATCCAAGCTTGTGCTAGAACAAGAAATAATTGATCTGAATGATATTTAATGATTATTAAAAAGATACATTTTTTAAACAATTAAAGCTGCAGTCTTAAATTAATACAGAAGTACTTGTTTATTTTATTAGGTTCCCTAATATTCAGTTGTTATTTTAAAATTTGGTTTATTTATGCACTTTTTTACGCATTTCCATTGCCATTTTTTCACTGAATGCTACCACATTGTTAGCATTTTCTCCATTACTGTACGTAATGATTTTGTACTTTATCGAACTTATAGTTGTCCTCCTTTTACTAATAGTTTTCATTCGAATCTTGTCTCTTGCATTCCTACTGGCCATGGCCACTTGCATTTAATTCTCCTCTTAACGAAACTCATCCTATTCCTGAACGTGAATACACCACACCACACAAACTCAACGAATCCACCACAGCGTTTAGGTTTCTGCAAATGAATATCTGAGTTTTCATAATAAAACCACTCAACATCAGCAACCTACTCTCATTTCGATTTTAAGTTTGTTCGAAAGAGTTGTGGTGTAGTGGTACGGAGAGCGTAATTTAGTACGCCATATTTGTAAATTAAGTGATTTCCAACAAAAAATATAAAAGTACATAGTCTACTTCTATATGTATATATTATATATCTATCTAATAAATAAGAATAAGTGTATTGAAAAAGAAGCCTAATTTTCAAAAGAGGAAAAAAATTAAAGCAAAGCCCAAGCCAAGCAGAAGAAAGTTACAAAAGTTGTTAAGTTAATTTTTTCTGTTCTATTGAGTGAATTTAAAAGTGAATGAAAGTTATTTCATTTTTAAAAAAAATATCTGTTAATAAGAAAAAGAAAATCTCTATTGAAAAAAAAATCAGTATCTCTTGTAAAAAAAATATTACATAAAGAGAAGAAGCTTTCCCAGCGAGAGCCAACGCGCGCCCAAGGAAAAGAAATTCCTTTTTTTTATTTTCATTTTCTTGTCAAATTGAGTGTGAAGCAAAATAAAAGCCAAAAGGTTGAAAAAGCTATAAAAAAAAATTGAATTCCCTGTGAAAAAGTGATTTCTGTGTGCAAACGAGATTTTTGTTCTCTCCAGTTTATTAATTAATTATTCATCAAGACGACGAGGTTTTTTAAAAGCAATAAGTAAGTACAAACACATTTTCCACCATCTTATTTACTTTACATTAAGTCACAAAATTTACCTTCCGCTACCTCGTGTCATTTGTCGTGTCTCCTCATGTCTTACCAATCTAACCACGTATTCGCTTAACCTTAAAAGGCAGTACGGAAGTCAAATGGAAAGCTAAAATAACGAACTGCCAATATGGTATGTACCTCCATTGTACAGTATGACATGCATTTCTATATCAGGAAATAAGCGCCAATAAACTTTTTCAATAACAAGGACTCGCCTCTTGGAGAGCCCCTTCATAAAAATAAAACCCCTCCATAAAAGTTGATCCCTACACATAACGCTGTGATGTACATCCATAAACCATAATTAAAGCGCAAGAGTAACAAAAGAAAACAAAAATAAACTTGACGATTGAATTGAGCCACTAAAGTTACGCATAAAATAAATGTAAATAAAAATAAAAAATGTCTTCGAATTAAGTGAAATCCGGCAACATGGCAACGTAACGAATACATAAATAAATCGAAGGGGGGACATTTTTTAATGGAAATTTCCATTTGGCAGCTCTTTGTTTTTCAACAAATTAAACTTCTTTTGTAAATAAATATAGTAGTAGTGACTGTTGGCAAATTGAAATAGAAAAGTCTTTTCTTTGTTCATGCAAAATTGAAAGTTGGCAACTTGGCATTTTTTCAATGTACTCATAATCTCGTATTCGTATTGGGACTTTCTCACTCATTGCGTAAAATTTAAAAGAAAATGTCTCAATTGGGAACGTTGCCACATTTCTTTTGGTGAATATAAATTGTTTACATAAATGGGATTTTTTTATCGTTTACATGTTTCTTACATGATGGCATTATTTTCGGGGTGGGCTACATATACGTAATTGTTGTTTGTCTTTTGCGTCATAACGAAAATCATAATTGCTTTTGATCAGTTTTTGTGCGGAGAGGGCAGGCATGTTTTTACAGGAAGGATTTTTGCCAACGTTTTTTTTTGTATAGATGTCAATCAGTAAAACTTATAATGTGGAAGGATGATAGATAGATATGTAGTTAGGTATGTAGCATTTATCTCCCGATGTTAGATATATTGGGGCATATTCATAGATGTTTGATAAGTTATTAGGTCTGTTCCTTTACTTTTGTAGTAAAAATGGAAAAGACTGTCAAAATGCCTGTGGAGAGGATGAATTCTCTCTCAAAAAGGGAAACTTACGCAAAAGTTAAGGAACGCTTTTGTAGTGTGAAAAATGACAGATAGTTCACCCACCAAAATGCCAAATAAAACAATAAATTCAAATCAGCTGTCAATTTTCAGGCGACTTTGACAGTTGTTTCAATTCTTACGCAAAGAAATTTGTTGAGTCATAACTAGTAAGAGGGGAAATAGCTTGCTCTCTCGAAGCTGCTCTCGTTTACGAATTTTTCGAGTTAGGGAACGACAATTGAGTAAAATGCGTAAGAATTCGTAAAAATTCGTAAAAATTCGTAAGATTTAAAAGTAAAGAAACAGACCTATTATTATGTACTATGTAAACTAAACCCGAGGTTATTCAATTTATTGACAATTTAAACCCATGTCTTAACAATAAGGCTGATGCTATTCCGCACGTAGTTAGGGACACGACTACGTAAGAAATGTCAAAGTTAAATGTCAAGTAGGGGTATGTGGCTCGCTTCGCTCGCAAACAGAACTCTAAACTCCAGTATTTCATTTTCGGGCACGATTCTGTACGTTTTAAGGCCAAATTTGTTCTTAAAACACTATTTTTAATGAAAATACCATTACGTTACGTCAAATATAGAGCCGAGCCTAAGCCCGACAAACGTCAGTCAGTAAAAAATTTACGTGCGAATAGCCACTTCGAAACAATAAACTCGAGTTTAACATTAATCACAGCAAAACGTATGTTTAAGTTGTTTTTAGCTCTGTTAAACGTCAAAAACCAGCGAACGAAAAAGAAAAACTACGAATTTTGCATATCATTTCGCTTTTCTTATGTATGTATATTATTTATAGAAAAATTAATACGGTATTACACTTGTTTTACAATAAATTAAATAATGTTGCTCATAGATATTTTAATAATCAAAAAAAAAAAAATAAAAAAATCTCGGTCGATTACAATATTCCTTGACACTCATCTGCAATTTTATAATTTTTGCTAACTTCATTAAGATTCTTACTTTCTTTTTAAATAGCACAACCACAATCCACAAAAAAAGTTACTTTTGATATAAATTGCTGTCAGAATAGTGTTTATGTAATAGATTTGTAGTAGAATACACGTTAAACTTGTATCTAATTAAACATACCTGCCAATTTGTTTATGAACAGCAGTCGTGTTTTAGCTGTGGTTTAACTTTATACTCCAGTTCAGTTAGACACGGGTTTAGAGTGCAACTATTAATATGCCCCATTGACTATTTGGGCAGAGTTTTCACTTGTAATTTAGACTACTGTTCCCAAGTACTATCTAATACCTACCTACTTCAAATAGAGAATTTTCTCAAACGTTTAGGACAGTTGCATCTTGAGTTGACCACAATTTTAGTCAGTAAGCGACTTAAATAGATGCGACACTAAATGCTACTTTTAGATGTTCAAAATATGTAAATTATCGATCTCCACATATTTTAGGTATTTGCAGTACGCATCTTGTGGACAAATCTTACAAAGTTGAACCCATGAAATTTTTGTTGTTTGGGTTGAACTTCTCGCAGCAAATTCTTGTAATCTAATATTTTCTTACATTTTACCGAAAAGTACAGGAACAGTAACGATTTTGACAACATCTTTCATAAACTTGCTAACAAATTTTAAGAAAGAGAAGGTTAGGTTAGACAGAGGGCTAGTTTAACCTTAAAGGCTGGTACGCTGGTACGAAACTGCTGTGAAATTGAAAGTGAAATTTTCACGCCGAAATGTCAAAAATTTAATGCGACGGACAATAAAAACCAAGTGAAATAGCAAGTAACGCCCCTACAAATCAATTTTTGAACAATTATTTTTCACTTCAACAGCGTACTGCCTGGTGGAATTTTCATGTGAAAAGTTCATTTTGACATTTCGCAGTGAAAAATTTGTATGAAAAATTGGATTTCACTCGAACAGCGTACCAGCCTTAAGAATGAGCTTTGCTATAGATGGTACCTCGTAAAGCTAAAAAACACATTGTATTCATAAAAAAGAACAAAACTAGATAATATATTCATCCAACTCCATACTATTGGGTTAAAAAACATCGGATAATATAAAATCCAAGCTTGTGCTAGAACAAGAAATAATTGATCTGAATGATATTTAATGATTATTAAAAAGATACATTTTTTAAACAATTAAAGCTGCAGTCTTAAATTAATACAGAAGTACTTGTTTATTTTATTAGGTTCCCTAATATTCAGTTGTTATTTTAAAATTTGGTTTATTTATGCACTTTTTTACGCATTTCCATTGCCATTTTTTCACTGAATGCTACCACATTGTTAGCATTTTCTCCATTACTGTACGTAATGATTTTGTACTTTATCGAACTTATAGTTGTCCTCCTTTTACTAATAGTTTTCATTCGAATCTTGTCTCTTGCATTCCTACTGGCCATGGCCACTTGCATTTAATTCTCCTCTTAACGAAACTCATCCTATTCCTGAACGTGAATACACCACACCACACAAACTCAACGAATCCACCACAGCGTTTAGGTTTCTGCAAATGAATATCTGAGTTTTCATAATAAAACCACTCAACATCAGCAACCTACTCTCATTTCGATTTTAAGTTTGTTCGAAAGAGTTGTGGTGTAGTGGTACGGAGAGCGTAATTTAGTACGCCATATTTGTAAATTAAGTGATTTCCAACAAAAAATATAAAAGTACATAGTCTACTTCTATATGTATATATTATATATCTATCTAATAAATAAGAATAAGTGTATTGAAAAAGAAGCCTAATTTTCAAAAGAGGAAAAAAATTAAAGCAAAGCCCAAGCCAAGCAGAAGAAAGTTACAAAAGTTGTTAAGTTAATTTTTTCTGTTCTATTGAGTGAATTTAAAAGTGAATGAAAGTTATTTCATTTTTAAAAAAAATATCTGTTAATAAGAAAAAGAAAATCTCTATTGAAAAAAAAATCAGTATCTCTTGTAAAAAAAATATTACATAAAGAGAAGAAGCTTTCCCAGCGAGAGCCAACGCGCGCCCAAGGAAAAGAAATTCCTTTTTTTTATTTTCATTTTCTTGTCAAATTGAGTGTGAAGCAAAATAAAAGCCAAAAGGTTGAAAAAGCTATAAAAAAAAATTGAATTCCCTGTGAAAAAGTGATTTCTGTGTGCAAACGAGATTTTTGTTCTCTCCAGTTTATTAATTAATTATTCATCAAGACGACGAGGTTTTTTAAAAGCAATAAGTAAGTACAAACACATTTTCCACCATCTTATTTACTTTACATTAAGTCACAAAATTTACCTTCCGCTACCTCGTGTCATTTGTCGTGTCTCCTCATGTCTTACCAATCTAACCACGTATTCGCTTAACCTTAAAAGGCAGTACGGAAGTCAAATGGAAAGCTAAAATAACGAACTGCCAATATGGTATGTACCTCCATTGTACAGTATGACATGCATTTCTATATCAGGAAATAAGCGCCAATAAACTTTTTCAATAACAAGGACTCGCCTCTTGGAGAGCCCCTTCATAAAAATAAAACCCCTACATAAAAGTTGATCCCTACACATAACGCTGTGATGTACATCCATAAACCATAATTAAAGCGCAAGAGTAACAAAAGAAAACAAAAATAAACTTGACGATTGAATTGAGCCACTAAAGTTACGCATAAAATAAATGTAAATAAAAATAAAAAATGTCTTCGAATTAAGTGAAATCCGGCAACATGGCAACGTAACGAATACATAAATAAATCGAAGGGGGGACATTTTTTAATGGAAATTTCCATTTGGCAGCTCTTTGTTTTCCAACAAATTAAACTTCTTTTATAAATAAATATAGTAGTAGTGGAAGTTGGCAAATTCAAATAGAAAAAAGTCTTTTCTTTGTTCATGCAAAATTGAAAGTTGGCAACTTAGCATTTTTTCAATGTACTCATAATCTCGTATTCGTTTCGTATTGGGACTTTCTCACTCATTGCGTAAAATTTAAAAGAAAATGTCTCAATTGGGAACGTTGCCACATTTCTTTTGGTGAATATAAATTGTTTACATAAATGGGATTTTTTTTATCGTTTACATGTTTCTTACATGATGGCATTATTTTCGGGGTGGGCTACGTACGTAATTGTTGTTTGTCTTTTGCGTCATAACGAAAATCATAATTGCTTTTGATCAGTTTTTGTTTGGAGACGGCAGGCATGTTTTTACGGGAAGGATTTTTGACAATGTTTTTTGAATAGGTGTCAATCAGTGAAACTTATAATGTGGAAGGATAATAGATAGATATGTAGTTAGGTATGAAGCATTTATCTCCCGATGTTAGATATATTGGGGCATATTCATAGATGTTTGATAAGTTATTATTATGTACTATCTAAACTAAACCGGAGGTTATTCAATTCATAGACAATTTAAACCCATGTCTTAACAATAAGGCTGATGCTATTCCGCACGTAGTTAGGGTCACCACTACGTAAGAAATGTCAAAGTTAAATCGCGTCAAGTAGATGTATGTGGCTCGCTTCGCTCGCAAACAGGACTCTAAACTCCAGTATTTCATTTTCGGGCACGATCATGTACGTTTTAAGGCCCAAATTTGTTTTTAAAACACTATTTTTAATGAAAATACCATTACGTTACGTCAAATATAGAGCCGAGCCGTGTCCCTAAGCCCGACAAACGTCAGTCAGTACAAAATTTACGTGCGAATAGCCCCTTCGAAACAATAAACTCGAGTCTAACATTAATCACAGCAAAACGTACTTTGTTTAAGTTGTTTTTAGCTCTGTTAAACGTCAAAAACCAGTGAACGAAAAAGAAAAACTACGAATTTTGCGGGGTTACACTTGTTTTACAATAAATTAAATAATGTTGCTCATAGATATTTTAATAATCAAAATAAATAAAAAAATGTCGGTCGATTACAATATTCCTTGACACTCATCTGCAATTTTATAATTTTTGCTAACTTCAAAAACATATGCGTTTATTAAGATTCTTACTTTGTTTTGAAATAGCACAACCACAATCCACAAAAAAAGTTACTTTTGATATAAATTGCTGTCAGAATTGTGTTTATGTAATAGATTTGTAGTAGAATACACGTTAAACTCGTTAAACTAATTAAACATAGGTACCTGCCAATTTGTTTATGAAGAGCAGTCGTGTTTTAGCCGTGGTTTAACTTTAGACTCCAGTTCAGTTAGTCACGGGTTTAGAGTGCAACTATGAATTATGCCCCATTGACTATTTGGGCAGAGTTTTCATTTGTAATTTAGACTAATGTTCCCAAGTACTATCTAATACCTACCTACTTCAAATGGAGAATTTTCTCAAACGTGTTTAGGACAGTTGCATCTTGAGTTTACCACCATTTCACTCAGTAAGCGACTTAAATAGATGCGACACTAAAAGCTACTTTTAGATGTTCAAAATATGTAAATTATCACAATAGTTCATGAAATTGGGTTGCATTTGAGAGTTTTATCTAGGTTCTAGGAACTACAGTATTCTTCTCGCAAATCGCGACAATTTTTAAAGAGCTGACAGTTCAAATTTGTGTGGACGTTTCCCCCACATATTTTAAGTATTTGCAGTACGCATCTTGTAGAAAAATCTTACAAAGTTGAACCCATGAAATTTTTGTTTGTTGGGTTGAACTTCTCGCAGCAAATTCTTGTAATCTAATATTTTCTTACATTTTACCGAAAAGTACAGGAACAGTAACGATTTTGACAACATCTTTCATAAACTTGCTAACAAATTTTAAGAAAGAGAAGGTTAGGTTAGCGGCAGGGCTATTTTAACCTTAAGTAACTAAATTTGCCTTAAGTTCTCAGAGTAACTTATTTAATTTTCTGTTGTCAAAAAATATCTAACAAGCTTTTTGCCAAGATAAACAAAAATTGAAATGCAGCCAACTTTTCTGTATTGCTAAATGTCAAATAAACTTCAAATCGGTTAATTCAAAGTCAATTACCTATGTTCTTTTAATTTGTTTAGATTAGATTAGATTAGATTAGTTTATTTATTTAGCTTTTTTAAGAAAGCCATTTAGCCATATACATCAATAGATTTTACAAATACACAGTATTTTATTTTGTATAAGAATTTTAGATACCTACTTAAAAATTAGCTTTAATGTAAATGATTAAATTTCTTTTGAAAGCTGCAAGATTTGTTTCATTTTTAATACTAATTGGCAATTCATTGAACATTTTGAAGCCTCTATATTGCAAAGAATTTTGAGATCTTACTTTTAGAAGATTTGGTAGTCTAAAATTATTGGCTGTTCTTAATAAATAGGGTTGTACCTCACGAACATACTGTACATAATTCAATAAATAAATAGGCATTAGGTTATTTTTAATTCTAAACACTAACAATAAAACATTCATTATTATTCTTTGTTTTACCGACAACCATTTTAACGAATTTAACATTAAACGAATTGAGACGTATCTATTACATTTTAAAATACATCGCATGGCCTTATTTTGTAACAATTGCAAACTTTGTACTATACAATCAGAACACAGAAATAAAATAGACGAACAATACTCGAAGTGTGGTTTAATTATTACATTGTAAATGTTTATTGCACTTAATGTTGATATATCATTTCTAATTCTTTTTAAAAAACCAATTTTTTTCCCTATTTTTTTACACAAGTACTCGACGTGATTGCTAAAAGTCAATTTATTATCTATTGTTACACCTAAATACTTTATTTCCTCAACTTGTTCAATATATTCACCGTCAATTTTCAGTCTTACGTTCTCTTCTTGCCGATTATTTATTATCATTTGTTTGGTTTTTGTCACATTCAGCTTAAGTTTATTCATTTTCAGCCACTCCGAAACACTTTCCAGGTCCTGTTGCATTTTTTGTTGACATTGTACGTAGTTTTTATCCGACACATATATCACCGCATCATCAGCAAACAATGCAAGTTTTCCATTTTTTATTGCACTTTTCATGTCGTTTATGTATATAATAAACAACAACGTTCCCAAAACCGAACCCTGTGGTACACCAAACATAACATCCTTTGGACATGATAGTTCACCATTAACTTTTACACATTGAGTTCTATTGCTAAGGTATGATTTAAACCAATCACTTTCACCTCCTTTTATTCCATATCGTTTAAGTTTATCTATTAATATTTGTCTGTCTATTGTTTCAAATGCTCTTTTTAAATCAAGAAAAACACACAAGACTCTCTTTCCTTGGTCGGTTTCTTCCTTAAAATTATTAATTATCAAATTTATTGCACTTTCACACGAATGGTTCTTTCTGAATCCTGACTGAATGTCAATTATTAATTTATTTGATTCAAAGTAATTATTTAACTGCTTAAAAACAATCTTCTCAAACACTTTTTCACATAATGGCAACGCATTAACCGGGCGAAACTCTTCACATAGTTTAGTATTGCTTACTTTTTCTATAGGGGTCACTAAAGATTGCTTCCATGCTTTTGGGAATGTCTTTGTTTGTAATGATTTATTAATAGTCATTGATAAAGCTGGTCCGAGTATATCGTAATTGTCAAGAAATCTCCTTGGACTCATATGCGTAAAGTCAACTTTATTTTTCATTTCCGTTAGAATAAGTTTAAGATCCTGGTACGTCACAAAATTAAAATTGAAAGTACAATTTGTATCAGCAATATTGTTACAGAACGGCACAAACGGTATAGAATCACTTATTGAGACTACACTTTCAATAAAGAAATCATTAAATTTGTTGGCTATGACTTTATTGCTGTCAAAAATGTTGTTATTAAACTGAATGCTTTTTATTTCATTAAATTTTTCGTCTTTAAGCACATATCTTTTTAAATTTTTCCACATGGATTTTTGATCAGTTGAACATTGCACTTTCCGTTTAATAAATGATTCCTTACACTTTTTAATTTCTTTTTTGTACTTATTTCTTATCAATTTGTAATCCCTCCAATTGACATCGGAATTGCACAATACTGCTGTTGTGTGTTTTCGAATCTTTAATATTCTTAGCGATTGAAGCCGTTTGTTGAACCATTTAGAATTATTGTCCTGATTAATTTCACTTTTAACAATAAACTTTGCCGAGGTTTCGTTGATAGATTTAAGAAACAGCTCCCCCATTGAGTCAACATCAATTGCACTGTTTATGGTACTCATTTGACTATTTCCTAAAGCTTCCCGAAAAAGTCGTCTGTTATACCTCATTACACTTATTGACTTATTTTTTTTTTTAGTCAATAATTTTGCTTCCTTTCCATTATTAATCTCAACAGATATTGTTTGATGATCACTTATTTGCAAGTTTGGGACACTTGAAGCGCTAATTCGTTTGTTATTTGTTACCACATAGTCTATTAGAGTGCAAGATGAATTTGTTATCCTTGTCGCAGTCTTCATAATTTGAAAATATAAGTTATTTTTCAAAATGTTATATATTCTTTTTCTATAGGTGCTATTAATTTGAAACCAGTCGATATTAAAGTCGCCCACTATAATAGTATCTTTCCGTAAATCACTTAGTTCTTCGCATAATATTTCGAATTCTTCACAAAAATCTTTTTCCGAAGAGCTTGGGGACCTATAAACGCCAGTTATTACACATGTATAATTGCTAGTTATAACATAATTTGATAACCACCACAAATTCATGTTATCATCTTTCTTCGACAATGTCACTGATTTTAGTTCATCCTTAACATATATAACAATTCCTCCTGTATGAGACGACAAACTGTTACATCTGAATGGAGTATAGTTTGGTACGTTGATCTCCTTGTCTAAAATGTTTTTGGTAACATGAGTTTCTGATAGTGATAACACAATAATATCATAATTTTTTCCCAGTATAAGAACTTTAAACTCATCAAAGTTGTTACGAAGACCTTCAATGTTAAGATAGACCAATCTTAGACCCGTTGATTGCTAATATCTAATAGATTCTCTTAATACTTTCAGTTTTCTTTCGAAAACTGGACAGTCTTTATCGATTGCTTCATGTTCACAGTTATATCTTAGCCCAAAAGTTTCATTCGCTTTTTTGCAGTTGACACAGCTTATAAGTTCACTCTTACAGTCTTTAAATTTATGACTATCACCGCATTTCGCACATGCTATTGCATTTTTACACTTTTCTGCCTTATGATTATACCCTTGGCAATTAAAACATCTCGTTAAATCGTAGAATTCTCTGACTGGGCACCTTACCCAACCCACTCTAATCTTCTCCAAACTCATAATTTTTGCAAAACTCTCACTATCCACTTCTAACACAGCATTCAAATTTTTCCATTTGTTTTTATTTCTATACAATTTTATTAACGACATTTCGCAATTGGCTATTTCCGTGTTTTGTGATTTAATTTTACTCAAAATTTCAGCTTCGACTTCATCATTCTCAATGTTCATAATGCACACTTTTGGTTTATTTAAAGACGGTAGTTTTACTTCATAATCATTTTTTAATTTATTTTCCACTTGTGTTTTTAAATTTTCTAACGAATTCTTGTCAGCACATCGAATGGCAACACCTCCTTTGGACTTGTTTACAACACTGTCTATGCTAATTGTTGTTGGATCAATGTTCGCCTTTATTTCTTTTCTTGTTTCACTTGCAACCTGATCTTTTTTTCTTGGATAGATAAGGACAGTCGGTTCCCTATTTCTTAGTACTTCAGAGAATGATTTTTCCTTATGTCTCTTTTCATCCTTTTCAGAAGAATTCTTATTCACTTTCTTCATTTCATTTTTAATTTCATTCACCGATTTTGATATATATTCGACACTTTCCTTGATCAGACTATCTTTCTCACTCACACCTTTATTTGTTTTCCCAATTAGTTCATGTTTAAGTTCGTTTACAGTTTTTGAAATAGATTGCACTCCTTCGTTCAAACTATTTTCTTTTTCATTTTCATTCTTCTTTAACAGTTCATTTTGCATTATTTGTTTTAATTCCGTAATTTGCTTTGACAACTCTAATACGTTTTTATTTAAAACCTCGATAACTTTTTCATATTTGGACTGTTGAGCCTCTAAAATACAATCATATTGCTTCAATATTTTTCCCGAAATTATTTTACACTCCAAACAATAATATCCGAGACTTCGCTTGCATTTCAAGACTCCCAGGTCGTATTCTGTTAGCTGATCTTCACAGCAAGTACGGTGAAACAACCTTTTGCACAACCCGCTACACGGTACTATTTGCGCGTCACCACGACTAAATCCTTTATCGCATTTACCACAAAAACCCTCCATAATATCGAATCAGTATCTCCAAATTTCGATAAATGGAAGAGTTTAGTAGAACCACTTAAAAAATTTGGATTAAATCCGCGGTATAGTTAAAAAAAAATAAATAATTTCCAATAGCTCTTATACACACGTCTATCTCGCTCAATACCCGAAAACGCAAGAACTGTTTTTGTTTGCGCTACAATTGGGGACGTTCGGGTACCTAGTTTAATAAGTCTGACAGCTGACTGACTAGATGTGTTTGAGTTGTTATTGGCCCAGATTGGTCACCTGATAATTTTTTGCAGTTGACGTTTATGGAGGGGTAGCCAACAAATCTAGTCAAGAAAATCCTGCTTTTATACTCTGTTGACGTTTTAAGGTGTCAAAATTCAAAAATAAACCACAAGTTTACAACAATAACTAAACTTACTTCACGCGTACGTATGCCTAGTCCAGACAGACAAATCTGGTTAACGTTTTACACAAACTAGGTATCCAAACGTCTCCATTCACTCAAACGTAATTATAAAACAAAACCTTTAAATTTCCATAAGCCCAACTGACCCGCTTTATGGGCTACTTTTTCTCCTTTGAAATGAGTTTCACTTAGTATCATTTATGATTATGAAAAACTTTTATTTAGGTGCAAACCAATAAGTAAGCTACAGTAAAAAATAAATAAATATTTTGGCGCGACAGTTCTGTGGGACCCAAGGCCTAGCTTCTCACAACCATTCGTTTTGTGTGGGTTTTCAATTTTTGGGACGAATGGAAGGGATCTACAATTTTAACCCGAGTCCAAACGGCTAATTGAGAAGCTTATTCATGACAGTTTTACTCTCGGATGTTTGTCAGACGTTCGCGAGAGGTGGCGCAGTTGCAGGTTGCTTTTATTGAGGTCGCACTGTACTTTATATGGAACTTAAATCGCTATGAGTAGTATCAGCAAACGGGCCTTAATGGGTTTCCCAGAAAGAGTAATAATAAGCTGTAGTTTTATTTTAAGACAAAACATTTGCCAGCTCTAACGTTCAAGCATTTTTGAACTTAACTGGCCACGTAATCAACCGAAATATTGACACTTGCTGTCAAACTAGAGACCTGGACGTATCTTATCTCTTTAAGCATTAGAACTGCTGTCAGCGGCTGTACATATCATGAGTTTCAACAAATTTGGGCTTCATCTACGTGTTACACCGCGTCTCCACGAGTCTGAAATATGTCAGGCTTTTCGGTCAGACTCCATGTCGGACATGTTTGTATTGTTTTGGTTGGGCAAATTCTGCTACGACATTTTATTTCCCAACATGTCGCCAACGAAGAAACAAATGAAGACGATTCTCGCTTTAAAAGAATTAAATGACTACGAACATTTAGAAAACAAGATGTTAGCCGAA
Source organism: Cheilosia pagana (assembly GCA_936431705.1). Lineage (NCBI taxonomy): Eukaryota > Metazoa > Arthropoda > Insecta > Diptera > Syrphidae > Cheilosia > Cheilosia pagana. The sequence continues at coordinate 12,825,285 of OW386166.1, read as the reverse complement.
AATAAGAAAAGGCATAGATTGTGGGTGAATCCATTTCTTTAAAAGCTGAAGATACATGATTTAGAAGCGCATACTGAAAGATGTTTTATGGGATAATGCATCGGCCTACAAACATTTTTGCAGAATCTCTATAGAAAAATTCGAATATTTACTTCCGCCAGTAGAAAACAAATATGTCTTCTGATAAATGACATAAATATTATTTGCATTTATTATATTGCTATTCAATTTGGGAAAGACGAAATTCCGACATATTTCAGTTCGTGCGCTTGTTGGTACCTACCCTTGCGAATTATCAAAACGAATGATTATTTGCTATCAAACGCTCAAATGTCAAATTTCAGTCAGGGTTCGTGTCTACAGAGAAGACAAGAATAAGTCAGACTGAAATGTCCAGATATGTGTCGTGTCCACAAAATCGCGGTCTACACCTGACTTTTTGATGGCATGACTCGAGTCTTGACCGAAATTAAGTCTCGTGGAGACTGGGTGTAAGAACGAATTTGCCTTTCAATCGTCAGACAGAGAAACTCTTTTATCTTATGACTGATTCAAGTCCTTCAGTTTCCTTTTCAAATTACACGTTCATGTCAAGCTTTCTTACTTACAATTCTTGCTCACAATCGAGTAAAGCTTCAGTGAGACAGTTGCTCTTGAAGATCGTTTCTTTTGTTGTCATCAAGACAGTAGCAACCGCAAGCTACCAAGTCTGCAAGCAATTAAACAAAACTAATTGTTCTTGGTGTCTGGCACGTTACGTTCGAAGGAAGGTCAGTGCGACATCATAAATAACAATAGCATACACTTACCTACGTAAGAATTTATGACTCAGTTTAAAATATTTTATTGAACATCTGTTCCTACCTACCTGCGTACTTTGAAAACATTCTTTCCCTGAATACTTATTCTCCATATCCCTAGGTAGGTAGGTTAGAGATTACCGGCCCTTTCTTTTTAAGTGCGTTTGGGAAATGTTTTGTTTAGTCTTATCCAGTTTAATGAATTATTGTAATTTATGGAATTCAAACTTCAAACGCACCGTCATTCAAATGTCAGGAAATCGATTGTTTGCGGCGGCATTTTGCATACTGAAGAAAGAGTTAGTTAAGTAGCGTGGGGTACTCAAATAACCCCAATACAACCAGTATCTAACAAATGACATAGGTATATGAGCTAATCCTCGTGTTTATTCAGCCGAGTATTACAACTCTTAAAAGTGTCATTTGGTGGCGACAAATGGAATGGATTTCAAAGACCATTCTGGGCTTGGAACTGTGACCACAAGTTTTCAAGAACTCGAAGAGTGCGCCGTTTAAAATTTGACAATAACTTGGAATAAAGTTATTCGAAAGCGTTGCCAACGCCATTTTGTCCGAATAATCGCGAATATTCATGAATTTTTTTTATGATTCACTATCACAGAGAGAGATAGAGTTATTGATTTCCAAAGTTGAATACCTGCTTTGTTTAGTTTATCAATATGATTTTCCTCTCTGTCTATGATTAAGGTTAATCCATAGTTTCAACTAATGAGTCAATTCAAGTCCCCTTTCTAGTAAACCATATAAAGACAATGGAAAAGACACAGATTAGTGACAGACTATTATTAGTTTACCAAAACAGATTATAAATCATAAAATTTTATTGCCTAATTTACTTGGAAAGTATTTTATTTTTGAATAGGGATGACTCAGATAAACATGACCAGGTAGGTTACCTACGCTGGTCATAAAGATTGCAGTGGATATCATAAAATCGATGGGTATCTAGGTAGACAAGGACCTCAACATAGAATCTGTCCATTGTGACGTTTTGTCCAAGTTGCCAAGTCGTTGTAGGTAGGTTTGTTATGTTTTTATTAATCGCTTGGCTCGACATACCTACATACCTATCTATATAATAAAATAATATACACAGTCTGATGTGAAAATATCGATTTCGTGTCAGACCTGGAGTTGGATGGCGTTTTCCGTGAACGGGGAATTTGTATGTAAAATCGACAAAATTCAGCTTGTTCAAGGATAATGCGATTTACTGTATGTACCTCCCATTTCATAACCTAAGGAGCAGCAGTGTCTTGAATCACTTTTAACTTTTTCTCATTTTTGGCGCCTATACAATTTTTTGACTCGATTATTGCAACAAACTTAATAAAAGCAAATGCCCAAATTTCTATTAGTTGCTTTTATTGAGATTGCACTGTATTTTTAAGTCCAACTTAGGTAGGTAGGTACATACCCTACATACCTGCCTACTGTTTTTGTTAATCTTAATTGTAGCTGGCTAAGTAGTCAATAAACGAAAAACTATGCCTTGGCGCTAGTTATGCATATACCTAAACATTTTAAGGTTGCAAAATGTAAATGCCTATCTATTAACCTACATAATAATAAAAAGGAATTGCCAAAAAAAAGTATTTTTTTAATTCAATATTTTTAATTTTTTATGAGGATGAATTTTTTAAAAAAATATAATCGGCTCTAGCGAGGTACCTACTTATCCGAAGGAACGGAAAATTCTCCGATTTTATACGATTCGGAGGTTTTTTGTATTCTTCGGAACATCTTTTCGGAATATTTCTTCGACATTTTGGAACGCATATCGGCGTTGAAGTGCGATGAAGTGCATTTTTTTCTTCAATTTTTTACAGCTAGGTTCCGATATCCTCCGACAGAAATTGGTTGCGGATTTGTTTACGTTTTGGATTTGATCCTCCGCCAGAGTATGCGTTGCGGAGAATTTTCCGTTCCGACGGATAGCTCGTAGGGCCGAATGTCATAAAAAATAAACTAACGACAGCAGAACCTCAAATTTGTATAGTCGAACATTTCCCCGAAAAAAAAAATAGGTGAAACTTGCCAACGTCGCATAGTTTACCTACTGTGTTTACACACCACACCTTTACATTTTGTGTTTTGCCCCCTTTACGCTTTACCCCTTCCAAAACAATTACAACGCGAGAAAATCTCTACTCAACAAAAACAGAAGATAAAAGAAGAAACTAAAACCACTCACAAGTGGCAGTGGGAGCAATGAGCGCTGTTTGTTCCTATTTTTTTTTTCGTCTTCTTTTCATTTTTCTGTTTTCTTCCATAAAAATATTCGCATTCAAAATAGAACACACAGTCAAACTATTTCCACTCAGCTTTATAACTGGTTTTGGTTATTGAAAAAAAAACAACCAAAAACGTCATAAAAACTACGCCAGCCATTTTGAATTATAATCGTTTTTTTTTTTGTTACCACTTCTCTTTCACACACTCAAACAGATTTTTTTTTTGAAAACAAAAGTTCTCTCTTTCACTCACAATGCGCGCGCAAGAAAGAGATGGCCAAACGACAGCCGTCCCTCAAATCCACCACCACACAAATTCACTCATTTCATTATTTATATAGAAATTTTTGAATTCACCACGGCGCTCGAGTTTTTGGATTTGCTCAATGCTCAGCTCGTCAGTGAAAAGCACTCATACGATCATTTGGTTCGTAACGTTCGCAGAGTGAAGACGTCTTACACTGTCGATCGATGAATAGTTCTTACGGTTCTCGAAGTAAATCGAAGTTGTTGAATTTTTTCCTAACGCAGAAAAAACATGCAAACATCATCGTACTAAGAGTTATCAACATCCCCAATATAATAATACAGAAGCGTTTACAATATCAAAAGTGACGGAGTGTTTTCCCTAACCATAACCACATTTGCGCAGAGAATAAATTCAATTCATTATTTTCAATAAGGTGTGTGTTCCGTTAATATCTATATTATAATTTATTTTACATTTCTCTGTTCTACATCGTCGGCAGGAAATCTTTTATTCTTTCTGATTTCCGCATTTTAAATTCAGTTTATTGTTTAGTTTAATCTGGAAGTTTGTCATGCTTGTCAATTTGTCATGTTCTCTGAGTTGCAGTGAGTGAAAATAGATTTTGTGAAGATTTTTTTTGTGAAAATTTTTATGTGTGAAATGGGTATTTCCATTCCCTCTGATAATTGGCTGTGTAATAAATCGAAAAGTGGATGTTTGTTTTGTTTCAACGGCAAAGAATTCATTTTATTTATGTTTTTAGTTGGTTTCTTTTTGATTGGAGAATTAAAAAAATAAAATCGCTGCTACCCTCCTAAGCCCCAGTATTATACCCAATCCTTTATGAAATAGAATGTTGAATCTGAACACGAGGAATTTTATTTTTGGATAATCCCCTGCAAGAGATGTCATTAGGAATTTCCCGCCGTTGAAAGAAAAATAATAAATGCCGACCATAAAACTAGTCAGGTTTGAGTTTCTGCTTTTAATTCACTTCGTAGGTTTTCCCAAAAGTGTCCTGTATTCATTTTTTTATTTGAAATTGTGACTGAACATAATTAATAAATTCAAAGACAGTCAGTTTTATTGTTTAAAGTAGCTACGGACATCTTGTTCCCCCATGGAGCCTAAAATTATTGTTAAAAGTTTATTCGCTTGAAGGTAGAATTTATTTGTATGGATTTGTATTTAAAATCAAAATTAATTTATTGCTTTTGAGCCTAAAAAATGTAAATGTTTGTAGACCTTTATTTTTTGATGGTAGTTAGAAAGCCCAAATTTACCGGCATAGAATTTAGTGAGCTACGATTGAATGTGTGTTTGTAACCCAAAGTGGACAAAATTGTCTGAAAATAAGCAAAATAAAATCGCATTTCGTTACAAAGTTTGACAACAAAAAAATATGATTTAAAAATTATTGAGGATAATGTTCTTGGTATTTTTTTCAATCGAATTTTATTGAACCTTTCCATCATCAGGCATAACTTTTTCCTAGAAAAAGTTAAAGAACATTTTATTTACAGTGGGGTTAACCAAACTTAAAAGAGTAGTCGTATTTTGTAGACACAATTTTGTTGTAAATTCGCTTTGCAATATTTTTTGCCGCCGGAAACTTGTGTTGGGTCTATTTAATCGATTTATGATTTTTGAGCCAATATTCCAGGTAGTAGCGAACAAAATATATTGAACGCTAGATTTATTCGAAAATACCTACCTTCATATATTTTAGTCCAGTTTTGCACAAGGTTAGGTTAGGTTATAGTGGCAGGCTACACACAAGTGCAGCCACACTTAGGCCAGAATTGGCCCATTGTGACTAAAGTCACCATTAAAAAATTAAGAATTTATCACCTAAAAAGAGTACTGCTTTAAGCTGGGGTCGAATCGCGTCGTCTGTGAACGAGCATTACGTGACGCAGTTTGTTTTTGTTTCACATGTAAATCAACTCAATTCCGTGAACGTAATGCTTGTTCACGGACGACGCGATTCGACCCCTGATATTTTGTAGACAATTGCATGAGAATTTAAATTAGCGCCAGCAGGATATTGTAGTTTGTTACTACCTAGTATTTATGAGTGACTAGGTATATTCCCTGCTCATCAGGACATTGAAAAATACCAGTGTTTTCTTTTAAATTGCCCCTGCCATACCTGGCTGCTTGAAATGTATTTGAAGTTAAAGGGTACAAATTGGATCGAAATCGAAAGGGTCGGTCGTTATTTTTTTTTTACTACCTAACTACCTATTTACCTAGTTTGACAAAATATTCAACGTTTTTCACATTTTTTCCGTTATCAAATAATGGCAACCCATAATTTTTTAACCCTTCTCAAATCCAAGTAATATCGTAATTGTGTGTTAAATTCAGATTGGCGACCGGGACTGTTGATTGCAGTCAAAAAATTGCTGGTACCAAACTTGTTAGTGAACTTAAATTTAATATTTATTTATTTACTAGCTGACCCGTGCTCGCCTTGCTTCTCCCACCTGCCACGAATAGTTTTTTCATCGAACTTGGTACATCGAACAGTATTTTTATAAATATGTTCCTACCCTTTGACCTTTCTTAAAGCAATAAATAAAGCAAAAACCAAAGACATAATTTAAATTCCTACTTAAAAGTCTACACAAAAATGATTTACGCAAAGTTCTGTTAATTACCCCAAATGACGACGAAAAGGAATAAAATCGAATGAAACAACCGGACACACGAATCCCACAAGCCCATTTCCGAACTTATCGCAATGAACAACACCCGAAAATGTGTTGAACCTGAATGTGTGCGCTGAAAAGACACGACTGCTTGTTTTGAATAATTCTTCAAGAAAATGCGGGGTGATCTTTAATATCTTCAATAATTCAGGGGAAAATTTACTTAATTGACTTATTTCTTTATTTTTCAATCCGATATGCCATTACTGAGCTTGGACTGTATAAAACAGAATTTTCCTGACATACCTATATCCGTTTTTTGACTATTTTGAAAGAACCACGTTATATTCCGGGATAAAAAGTATCCTAAGTCCCGACCCAGAAAATAAGCAATCACTAAGCCAAGTTTCATTAAAATCCGTCCAGTAGTTTCTGCGTGATACGTGGTCAGGCATTTTTAATTCTAAAGTTTTATTATATGCAGAGAAGAGAAGAAGAGAAGAGATTTCGTCATCAAATAACAAGCTCTTTCTTTGAAAAAAAAAAATGTAACAAAAAAATGTTGGAACAGATTTCGTGTTGTATCCTTGCGCAAGATTATTTAGAATGATGGTACGTACATACTTCTATCTAAGTTAGCAGTTGACATAAATTTCCTGTTAAGTTCAATCGTGTTTTCAACAAAAGGTAACTAACCTATCTCTCAGTTTTGTGTTGCATTTGTAACATTTATTAAATTAGGTAGGTAGATATCGGCTCAGTTCAATGGCAATCTGGTTCCAAAAAAAAATCGGTGATAGTTTAATTTTCGTGAGAATACATTCTAGTTGCACTCAATAAATGCTAAACATGAACTCAACGAAGTCTTTTTATTGCATTGGCACGTGATTGTTTATGATTTTTGATTAACGCAAGTTCTTTTGGTTTTACTGACTGTTGACTACTTTGAGACAAATTATTTTATTCTTTTCAAGCCCATCAAACACTCAAACCTCTTCCTTACCATGGAACCCCCAAATCAGTGCCTTTAATGGTGTCAACTTTTAAGACATCAATGAACAAAAACAGCCTCCTAAAAGCAGATGACACTAGACTAGGTTAAAGTGGCAAAATCTTAGGGTGGGATACAACTGTCAGTATTATGCAGCGTTGCCAGACTTTTGGAGCATGTGGATTCCTGTTTTTTTTCATCGAAAATTACTTTTTTCCCTTTTTTGAAACGGTTTTTTCCGTTTTTATTTCCTTTTCCTATTTAAAAAAAAACCATCAAAACAAAACAAAAATATATTACAAATATGTCAAACTCAAAGGCGTAGACTGGGAATATTTGTATAAGCTGGGTGAGAGGCCGAGGTTTTCACGGAAAAATTAAGTTAAAAGTGCATGGCAATTCTATGTTCATTAGGTGCCTTTTTATTGAATTTAAAATGATGTGGCTTGGTTTTTGAACGTTGTAAAAATAAATTTTGGTATTGAAACGTGAAGTTTTTTGAAATAACTATTTTTTCCGTTTTCTGGGTAAGTTTTCCAAAAACGGGAAATATTCCTCAATCTGGCATCGCTGGTGTTATGTGCCTGTCAGAGTTTCCTTATTGAGGGAATTATTTTGAAGCTTGCTTCTCCGGGAACACATATAGTGATATTTTATCCCGACAATCTTCTCTTCATCAGTGTGTTGATAGCTTGTAAAATAAGGTGTCTTTCCAGATCGATAGCGTATCCAATAGCTTTTAGCTGTAGTTTAAATAAAAATCTCATATTTAATGATTAGGTTTGTATACTTTAAAAGGCTTAAAAAGCCTTCCAGAATTAAAAATTATACAGAGTGATCTCTACATTCGATGACATTATCGGGGAGTTATTTTTACTTGTGACCTTCCTTCCTTGTGTAATACTTGCAACGATTAGGCCCTCATAACTAGCAGCTAAGTTCTTAAGATGTTGAAAGAAGCATTCCAGTTCAGGCTACTGAAAAATACGTCTTACGAATTCTGCTGATCGGAAATGTAGAAAATAGCTTATTACTCTAATTTAAGTTTTTTGCAGCTATTGTCAAATCCCCAAGCCTAGAAACCAAACTATAAGGTCGAAATTCGCCTTAAACTGCTTTCAAAACTATGAGCCGTGGACCTTTTTTTTATTTAATCTTAATTGCTGTCGTCCTTATTTTGAAATAATCCTTGCTCTTATACCATCTACATGCGCTACTTTTTGTCTTTTGCCCCTTTACCCAAACAAAATTGACTCTCAATAGGAAAATCTTAGACAATTATTTTTTTGTTGCAATAACTCAAACGCTCAGTTATTTACCCCACTCATTTGACAAATTATTTGACTTAACACAAACATTTTAAATGTCCTTTAAAGCTGACGTTTGTAGAACCGCACTGGATGACAGTAACAAAACGTCATTTGTATGGAATTTCCGTGTAGTAATTCATGTCAAACTGTCGACATGATCTTTATAAAACTAAAGAAAAAAACATGAACTGAATCAAAACATACTGCATCAATTGTTAATAATATATTCCTCTGCTAGATGAAAAACAAAAATCCTAAATTCGCATTTTCTTTCTTTTTTTATTTCTTCCCCTCACTAAAGGACCATCGATGCAGAAATTGTTAACCAAAAGAATAATAATAATAATAAATATACCTATATATATAACAAAAAAATCGACAGACTGATTACCATATATACATAAAATAAATAAATATATAAACAAATAAATATTTATATATATAGAGGCAGTTGTGAACAAACGCAAAAAAAAAACAAAAAAAAAAAACATTAAGAACAGAAAAAAAGCGAAAAAAGGACAAAGAAAAACTCTTAATGGAAATTAGTATTTTTTCGTTGATTTTAATTACTTGTGTGTGATATATAAAGTTAAGTACATAATTTTAAATATAAAAAAACAAAAAGAAAAAACAACTACATAATAATAAACCGAAAGGATCAAGAAAGATAGAAGAAAAAGTAAGAAAAACGCTAGCAAGATGACATACTCGCACAATAATAGCAGTAACAAAATGTCGATACGATATGGCGGTAGTAGCAGCAGCAGCAGTACAACATCATCAACATCATCAGCATCATCATCAACAGCAACAACAAATCATTCCAACAGTATTGCCAGCAGTACAAATTTAAGCACCTCACCCGGTTCAATGTCGTCCGGATCATCGTCCAGCAGTCTATCATCCTCGTTGGGTGGTAACTCGTCGAGCAGCAGCCTAGGCAGCTGTGGCATGGGTAATGGCAGTGGCGGCGGTGGTGGATTCTTTTCCGCACGCAAAAACAATCATTCGCCCCGAACTCATGGTGGCTGGCAGCGTCACTCACCAGGGGGCAACTCGAGTCGTGGCAATAGTCTCCTAACATCTCCCGGTAATGGTGATTCATTTTTTAACAATCACCATAAAAATCATCATCATCATCAAAAGCATGTTGGTGGTGGTGGTGGTGGTGGTGGCGCCATCAACAATTCACCAGCAACAATAATTGGTGGTGGTGGTGGGAGCAGCAGCAGCAGCAGCGGCGGGGGTAGTGGACGCAAGTCCAATCGGAATCATCATAGAAATTCGAGTGGCCATAATAACAACGGTATTCATATCCTTTTGTCGTCGTCGTCGAATTGTGTCGGCAACGGTGGAAGTCAGCGCAATGGCGGAGGTGGTATGTCCCCTCCGGCAACCTTAATACCAACGAATTTAACCCACTATGCTGGTAGCAAATGCTTTGATGCACCAGCACCAACCGCTTTACCAAAGCCACCGCAACACTGGACAATGGGCGGTAAGGATGTTATGCTAAGTACAAACTCGATCATCACCGACCCCAAGATGGTGTCGTTTACATCGCCGCCGTCGTCAATGCAGGCATCATCGGCCGGAGTTGTTGTAAAGTCCTCGAAACGCAATCTCCTCGATGACTTTGATACGCACAATTTGAAATTGTTGCTCAATGTGCAATCGTAACCGCCATTTTTTTGTGTCTCTTAAAAACTAAGTTCAACAAAAAACCAACAAACAAAAAACAACTCAACCAACCAACAACAAGGAAACTTTTTTTGTTTAGTGCAAAATTGTTTATTATCTACATTTGTTTTATTTTTTTTTTTCAAGTAAAATATTACAACAAATAGTTTTTTCGCTTTTAAATGGATACACCCCTAATAATCAGCATCAACCCCCCACCCTACCAGACAAATTTAAAAAAATGCAGCACATTCAACAAATCAAAAAAAAAAAACAATAGAAAACAACAGCGACATCAACTTGTGGTTTTTAACTATAAGCAAAGAAAAAAAAAATCAACAACAACAAAAAACACAAAAACTTTTTAGTGATTTAATATTAATGATAAAATAAAAACAAAAATTGAATCGTGATATATAAATAGACTTTGAAACAAAAACAAATTTGAGAATATAATTACAAAAGAAAATTATAATATTTGTAGTACCTAAATAATATAAAATAATTAGTTACTGTTGTTAAGAAGAGCGCGAACGAGATCGAGAACGTCTTTCTTCGTTACATCGTTTTTTGTTTCTTTTAAATTCATTTCTTCTTCATTTTTAAATAATACTTTTCAATGTGTAAAAATGAACTAAATTCTTGTATATCCACCCACCAACCAAACTTAAATTAAGTTAAGTAAAAATTAAAGAAACTTGTAAAAAAATATAACGAAATGAAGTGTGATAAAAAAGCAAGTTTTACGATAAAAGAAAAACAAAACAAAATGCAATACAACAGCTGAAAATGTGATTGAAAAAAAAAACAACAAACAACAAACAACAACAATAAAACGCGATGTGAAATAGAAAGTGTAAGCAAAACCAGTTGGCCAAATAAAAAAACAAAAAAAACCCTGTGCGTATTTTATAAAACTGCCAAAAAAAAGAACAAAAGCAATTTACTAAAGTGTGTAACGAAAAACGTCAGTAAGCAGTCGTAAAGAATACCTCAACATTCAACAACAACCATCTAAAGCAGCACACACAAAACTCTCTGTATATATCCGGAAAACATCAATGATCCAACAACAAGAACAACAACATGCTGATTGAATAACAACAACATTATGTGATTACGATATCAATATGTTCCTTCGCATCGAGGTGATATATTTTTATTACTCTTAGAAACATAGAAATTTATTCTAATTTGTTTAACAACCAAAAAATGCCTTCAACAACAAAATAACAACAAAACACCAATAACGTCTTGCTTCCCTCCCTAGAACAATTATATATTTTTTTTAAATCAACATCTATGTGGAGTGGAGTGACATGAGAGTTTCATGACGAGGCAATCAACCGAAAATCAGCATGTTGACTACAAAAAACAACATCATTTGTGTTTTTTTTTTGCATCAAACAAACATAAAAAAAAAAAAAAAAAAAATGTAGCAGAGAGAAGAAAAACAAAAGCAATCAAACAAACCAGAAAAAACGTGTAGCAAATTTTTTTATTGTTAAAACTTGCCCTTCAATATTATTATGTAAATGTAAAAATTGTTAGTTCATTTGTTTGTTGAAAATTAAATTATTCACAGCACAAAAACAAAACAAAAAAAATACCAGAAAGCAATATTAACAAGCTTCAAAAATGCACTTCATTAAATGTTTATTAAGTTTTTATTTTTTTTCTTCCAATTAAACCACCCAAAAATTTAATTTTATATATATGTATTAAAAAAAAGCAGCGCTTTTGGTAAAGAGAGACACACAGTTCTCAAAGAATAGAGATTTTCTAAGCAAAAACGAATCATTCTCATGCAACTAAAATTAAATTGTATTTTTCTTAATTTTTTTTTTTCGCCTTTTAATTATTTTATCGTTTAATTTTGTTTTTAAAAAGCAACATTTCTGTGTTTTTTTTAAAAATCTTTTGTTATTATTTTGCAACTTAAAATAAATGTGTATAGAAATTAAAAAAAAAAAGAGAGGAACCGAAAAAACAAAGCTTTAAAGAAGACTTATATACAAAAAATTTAATTATATTCCTGTATAATACATAAATAAACTGAAAGAAATTCTTTGTTTAGCGAAAACAACACATGTGCAAACTAAAAGAGAGAAAGCATTTTCTAACTTAATAAAACTATAAATTTTAACATTACTTTATATAAATAAATAAAACAACAAATTAGTTTTTAATAAACTATAGCTATTAACTTTAACTCCTTTACTTTGCAATGTTGTGTGATAATCGAATTTTGTTAAGATTCCTTATTAATTATATTATATTTTTATTTTATTATTTTTTAATTTTTAATGTTTTTTTTTAATTTTGCTTTATTATTTACGGAAACATTTTGTAAAATCTAAAAAGAGAGAAACTAAAAATTGTATTATTTTTTTTTTGTAAAAAGAAACGAAAATGAAAATATTGATAAATTTCGAGAAAAAAATATAAACCATTGAAAACAAATGAAAATTTGGACAAAAACAAAAAAAAAAGAGACAAAATATAATATATTTATTTTTTATTTTACAAAATTTTTTTAAAAACAAACATGAAATGCTTTTGTGTTTTTATTTCAAACGTAAAAAAAAAAGAAATATAAGGAGAAAACTCTTAAAGACCCAGCAGACCGCTGAAAGTGACGAAAGCCAACAATTTATTTATGTCACGAGGACATGATCTTTGGGGGAATGGAAAATCATTTGGCTGCATTTATCTGAGGGGGCAGAAAGGGCAATTTAATTGGAACTCTGGCTGCACCCCGACACGATTGGGTTGATTGGGAACCACTCAGGATATTGTGTGTTGTGTGCGATATGATTAGGTTTCGTAAGTACAAAACTAGTCCTACAGACGAAAGTGAGACGAATAGTATGGTCACAAAACGACTGTTTAGGTTTTTATGTTACTTTTTGTTGTCTGTTACGAAGGTGCGTTGTGTGATGAGAACTAGCAATAAATGGGGGACGTAGATTTTGAAACTCATTTAGTCCTATTGGGGTGATAAATTCGTGTTTTTGTAGGTTAGCCGACGATAAACATAGTCCGTTCCAAGCAACGAACACGATCAAATTTTGTATCAACTTTCAAAGGTGCAAAAGTGATTTTTTATCACAGAATACTTTTTTTCTGGACAAAACTTTAAAACTGATGTCGAAAAACTCTAAATTTTTGAAGTTTTTGCCTGCATTTTATTATTTTGGCAAAACGACTTCGACTGGCGCCCAGAACTAGTCAAAAAAACTGATGAAATTTCCAAAACCATCACAAAAATTCATTGCGATAGAGACTTCTAACAGTTCTTTAAGGAATGTAAACGATAAACATGCACTTAGTTGCAACCCGCACCCAATTTCTATCAGAAAACACATTCAGAATGGAAGAAAAATAAAAAACGTTTTAGCTGGCGCCCAATGACAGCTCACACAAGCTAAAATCTGTTGAAAATCAAAGACTGAAAAATTATAAAACACCCCTAGTTCCCATTGATTTGCATTTACAATTCCTTGACAAATAGAGCCTTTATAATTTTTGCAGCAGCAATCAGCTACTCCGCAATATCTTCATTTCCTCACTTGTTCTTATTTTTTTATATTCGCACTCTTTTACTAATCTTCTTGTCGTCTCTTCTATGTCTAAATCTTATGGCGTATTTCCCTTAATGAAAGTTCTGTTTTTAAAGATGCATGTCTACGAGCCTGTATTTTATTTCGCAAGGCTTCGAAATGCGGGGGAATAACTCTTTTGAGTCACGTTTTAGTGATTCATATCGGAGATCTCAGAAGAAAGAAAGAAAAAAAAATTGTTTAGTGCCTTTTTCAATTAAAGGATGTCAATGCAAAACAATTGGGGATCCATAGGGCGGGACAAAAGTTGTTACGTTTTTCAGCTTCTCCGAATTGGAAAACTAAAGACTTTTGTATTATTTTTTGGCGTTATTACTGTGTGCGTATTTTATTAAGTTGCTCTGGAGTTTTACTGTCTTCTATGCAAATTGGAACGTCAGGGTAAATAAAAAAGATCATCTTCTCGATTGGAGAAAAGATCACCCAACGCAAAGTTAAATTAGAACTTTTGCCTGTGGACGAACCGCCATATTTATGAACGGAATCAGGACTACGAATAACGTAATAGTTTCAAACCAAACGTTTCTTAAAGAACATCTAACTTGCTTAACCAGCAGAGGTGTTTTACCCAAACTACGTCTAATTGGCGCCCAACAAAATTTTCTGTGATTTCCTTCCAGTGATCAGTACTAAAAACCTCTTCACTTTTAGTCTCGACATAAATTGTGCCAACTAGGGATGTTTTCATGCAGGGTTAGCTGTTTATTTAAGGTTTCATTGTCTTCTGCTACAAACAAAAATTTTTCTTTCAGTTAGTTTGAGTGTCAACGGATGGAATGTTTTGGTCATACGATTAAAAACAGAGATTTACTTCAATGATAAATAAGTGCGAACGATTCCCTTCATTTATTTGACGTAAATCATTAATTTAATAGTATGACCAAAACAGCCGAAGTAATGTCTCTAAAACTACATAACTAACACGGTACTGCTATTTATTATTATTATTATTATAATTAGGGTTTCTTTCAAACACTTTTTTCACGCAAAATTTATTAATTTTTATCTATATTTCGTTGAAAGATTTGAAGTTTTGTAACGCAAATCTCTCAACGAAATGTATTTAAATAGGTTTCTTTTTTAAAAAGAAATATCAGTCTTTAAAATAGAATTAAAAAAAAATTAAGAAAAATACAATCCAAAAGCGAAAATAAAATCACGATTTAAGTATAATACAAATCGAAAGCAAAACAAAAAATAAATTACTATCTAAGAACCACAAGGTTAAAATAAAATAAAAGGCAAATGATTTTTTAACAAAGCTGAGTAAGAAAACCAAAAAAAAAAAAAACAAATAAAATAAAATCAACAACAATTACAAAACAGATTCTCAATACATAAAAATAACAGTAAAAATGAAACACGGAAATCACTGGGCCAAGCTCTTTCGAAAGAAACGTTCAGTTGATTTTAAATATCTATTAAATACTACTTTCTATTATAGTTTTACATTTTCTATATATTTATATGTTTTTGTTCCGAATGATGTACCACACAACACCCTTCCCCATTTCAAAGTCAAAAATCTAACAATTATTTTGTAAACCATGAAAGAGTATAAACGAGAAAAAAAACCAAAATCAATTTGCTATATTTAAATATAAATTATAAAAAAAAAAACTAGTACTTGAATGTGATCTCATTTTTATAATGAAAAAACTATTTAGAACAGGAAACTTAAAAGTAAAGAAAACAAAAAACTATTATTTGCAAAAAAAAAACAAGAAACAAAAATCAGCAGAAATAAACATATTCAAAAATAGTAAAAGGGAGAACAAACGAAACGACAACAACAACCAAAACAAAACTATTTTAACTGTGAAATTTCCACCATCCATTGTAGTTCTTTGTTAAGAGTAAAACAAAATTAACAACATTTTACCAAAACAAATTAACGAAAGTTTATATTATACTATATCAAAGTAAATTTAAAAACAAAATACAAGTAGAGTACTCTAAAAAACAAAAAATAAAAACAAAATCTTATAAGCATAACAAAAATATTTAATAAACAGCAAAATTAGTGTTTTTCAAAAATTGTTTGTGATTAGAAAATTAAACAGCAATTCAATATTTTGCGACGAAAATGGTTCGGAGAATGTTCGAGGCTTTGAAAGTGTTACCAAAAAAAAGTTTATAAAAAAATACAAATATTAAATGGGGCTGCTTTTAGTGTGTACCTTTAAAAGCCGAAATTGGGTTCATTTTTATTTTCTTCATTTTACATTACCCCCTTTGGCGTTGTTTTACATTTTTTTTTTCTGTTTAGCAGGATTTCCTTTCTTGGTGAGTTTAAACTTAAAACCTTTAGTATACTTTTATTATTTTTACCAAGCTCCATTTAATACAAAAAAAAATCATAAAAAAAGACACAAAAACCACTCAAAAATACAACACTCTCATGGAATCGAAGATTCGGAACATTTCGTTTCCTGTCACAAACACGTCGGGTCATTTAGCAAAATGTTTCTTCAAGTTTCTTTAAAAGTCTTCGCAGTATATGAAATAAAGTCTATTTTTGCGCTTCTTTACAGTTTTAAGATTACATTAAAATTCAATTACAGCATGCATTACATTACTATTTGTTTAAATAAAACAACATCCTTGAATTTTGATTTCAATGCATTTTTGTTTTATTATTATTTAAGAAACTGACAGAAATTTATTTAAAAAAAATGTAATTTTCTTAATTTATAATCAAAATACACAGAAAAAAAAAATACGAAAAGCCGGTAAATGTTGCTTGTAAAAAAGAAAAACTAAAATTAAGAGATTAAATAACGAATTCAGGGATGTAAAGTGATTCAAACGAATTGCTTTTGTTTTCTTTTTGTTTGTTAACTTAATGTAAAACTAATATAAAATCATAGAAATAAACAATAGATTTTAAAGAAGCAATTTTTAGGGAAACAACAAATACACCAACTTAACAGTATGAAATACAATTTTAAACGAACATAATACGACACAAAAAGGGATGTGGAATGCATTTTCTTTTATATATAAAAAAAAATACATAAATCAATCTATCAACAACCAAAAAAAAAAACAAAAAACAAGAAGCCTCTAAATACTAGAGTGCAATGTGAAACGTATGAATAAAAATACAACTTAATAATTGATGCAATTTATTTTCTTCCTTTTTTCTAATTTTAAATTAATGGAAAAATAATTATAAACAATAAAAAAACAAATTATAATTAAATAAATAAAAAAAAAGAAAAACAAAAATTTTAATTAGAAATATAAATAAATATATATTATATATTCTCTGTGATTTTTGTATTAAAAAAACAAACAACAAAAAGAATTGTAAAAAAAACGCAAGCGAAAAATAACATTAAAGAAAAGAAAAAAATATGTGTAATGAAAAAAAAAACAAAATTATATTTAAAGTACCTATACCCATATGTTGTATGTTTGATAATTTATAGGAAACCAAAAAAAAATACATACGAAGTCCAACGGATCAATTCTACTTTTTGAAATTTCAAACATGAAAAACAAAAACAAATATAAAAAAAAAATACAACAAGATCAAGTGTTAAGTTTCCTTGATTGTACAAATTAATTATTAATTGTCGTAGGTTAAAAACAAAAACAAAAATCAACTTCCGGAACATTTTAAATTCTAAAACTAATACATATTCAGTTGGATAAAGATTTGTAAGAAAAAAAATTGGAATATAACAAAAACACAATCTTGTATCTTGTCAATGTTTCTCATTAGATAATAAAATATTAAAACTAAAACCGAAAACAATGAATTTAAAGAAACAAAATTATCGAATGTTACATTTTATTGTGAAAACAAAAATATATTTTTAACTTTTTTGTTTTATCAAAAGAAAAAAAAAATTGAAACAAATACCTTACGTGTACTTTTGGCATAAATACCAATTTTTTTCTTTTCTTTTCGTTATTTGTGAGAAAAAAATAAAAATAAATAATCATCAAACAACAAAACAAAAAATTTATTGTGATTTAAATATAAATTTAACGTAAATGCATAAAAAACAAAATCGATTTATTCCTTTGTAATAAGAACAAAAGTATTGTATTTACATTTATATAGTAAATGAAAAAAAAAAATAGAAAAACAAAAAAAGGAATACCATTTTTAGCAACAAATAAAAGAAAAAATTACAAAAAATAAACAAACAAACAAAAAAAAAATCTCAACCTTGGTTGAGTAAGCCAATTCCCCACCCCCACCCCCAAATTTAATAATTGCAATCCCACAAAATATCCAAATCACATATTATACTCATTGTCAATTTTATTCCGTTTTGCAGCAATGCAAAATAGATGCGGTTGATATTTTTAAACCCTTTTTATCCCGATCCCATAGATATCCCGTCTTAACTCCCACATTCCCAAAACGTTTACACCTAAGAGATGGGACATACGATTTTCAATTGGTATGCGGATAGGTTGTGCTTTTCAGCGCACTATCCCGATAAATGAGATGAACTGTGCTTTTCAGCGCATTGACAGGAAAGGCGAGATAAATTGTGCTTTTCAGCACAAACTTGAGAAATTCGAAAGGTTTTTTTTGCAGGTCGAAATTGGTTTACAGAAACGTAAGTATCAATTTCATTGAGGAAATGGTCATGAAAGAAGAAATACTTAAGGTCCCTTTGGATTGTTGTGGAAGAAGCACACTTTGCTGGTTATTTTTTAAGATCCCGATTTTGCTATCAATGGGACTCGATGAAAACAAATTTTGGAGTTCGTCGACAACATTTGAATTTAAATGAATGAAAGGTTTCAATTAATTTGGTCGCGTTCCATTGATCACTAGACGTCTAGAAACGCATATCGTATGTGGAGGAACGCCCCCTAGAGCTTTGAATCAAGTAGACCAAAAATGGCAATTATTTGTCAGACTTTTTGTGAGTTTCGCCCAAAAGAAATTAACCTCTCTTTTTTTGTTTATAATAAGTTCCGTTTAAGGATTCCTTAGGTATGCCAATCGCTACTTGTAAACTAATTATAAAGCTGAATGCCATCAATAGAACAAATCTTAGGTGGACAACCGGCTCGACATGTCTAGTAACAAAACAGATCTGTCTAAAGCTGGATCTAAAACGTTCTAGATCGTTGATCTCCCTCGAAAGGAAGCACATCAGTGCTACAATAGGTGTCATCACAGGACACTGTCTCATAGGCAGGCATGTAACAAGGCTTGGCGTATTTTCATCCGGTCTTTGCAAAGGCTGTCGAGGAGGAGGAAGAAACTATTCTCTATCTCCTATATACTTCTCCGGCTCTCTCACAAAGACGAAAACTCCATTTGGGAGAATTCTATTATAGTGATCTGAGCGATCCCCTACGCTTCATTAAAACTTCCAGCTGGTTCAACGAGTAGGAAGAATTAAATTTTAGATTCATGTGGTATCACAAGGGATCTGGTCTAAGAGTGTCGGCTAGCCGACGGCCACTTCAACCTAAGTTCCGGGGGAAAATGGGAGCACTTTTTTGAATTTTGTTAGAGGCAAACAAGAATAGAACGAACAGCGCGATGTACAGGGTGACCGATGAATTTTGTCTGAATCGCTTGCTTTAAATTGTTTAGATTTGTGGCTTTTGCTTTGTATATCTCCTGTCCAGTCAGGAGATCTTGGAGCAGTCCCGCAAAGAGTCCGCTTAAACTCACTTTAGACTAAAATTATAGAGTCGGGTTGCTAGTCGCGGTTGGTAGATGGTAGCTATTTAAGCGCCGACCGCTTTATGGAATCTGCCATCTTTTTTATAAACTTAAATAAATCATTATTACGGACCGTCCCTATGCCCAGAACACATTTTGTCCATGACAGGCAGGCAGACAGAGTTGAATATTTATCGTTACTAATAAAGGCTCTTCCAATTGACGATTGGAAAAGTTCTTTTGCGACACCTGGTATATAAAAAAAGAATATGTATTATCTAAATCATTACATTGAGGTACTCCACAGTGTTGAACTCCCTTTGCTTTCTGCATTTTCAGTAAAAATAAATTCTGCATTCACTTATCATCAACACTCTTCACACACACTTTTAAAAAAGTAATTTATCTCTGTCTCTTCTCTACATATAATAAAACTGTAGAATAAAAAATGCCTGACCGCGCATCACGCAGAAACTACTGGACGGATTTTGATGAAACTTGGCATAGTGATTGTTTAAGTTCTGGATCGGGACTTAGGATAATTTTTATTCTGGAATATTACGTGGTTCTTACAAAGTAGTCTAAAAAAACAGGGTATATGTAAGGAAAATTCTATTTATGCAGACCTAGCTCAGTATTGGGTTATCGGATTGAAAAATAAAAAAATAGGTGAATTTAGTAAATTTTCCCCTGAATCATTTAAGATATAAAACATCCACCTGCGTTTTCCTGAAGCTGAGCAATGTTCAAAACAATTATTCAAAATATCGCCCACAATTTTCTTTCAGTGGATACCACTGTCAGTAGTCATGCATCATTTCAGCGCACACATTCAGGTGTTGTTCATTGGAAAAAGTTTGGAAATGGGCTGGTGGGACTCGTGTGTCAGGTTGTTTCATTCGCGTTGCTTCCCTTTCGTCGACATTTAAATTAACAGAACTTACGTAAATCATTTTTGTGTAGACTTTTTAGTAGGAATTAAAATTTTCAGAAAGGTCCAAGGATAGGAACATATATATAAAAAAAACTGTTCGATGTGGTTCGATTAAAATACTTTTTGTCTTAAAAGTGGCAAGCGGGTGAAGCAAGGCGAGCACGGGTCAGCTAGTATATTTCCTTGGGAATGACTTTGGTCAGTTCATCAGCGTCAACGGCGAGCGTTACAGATCGCTGTTTATCAACTTCTTTTGGCCTGAATTTGATTGCAAGGACACCAACGACATGTGGTTTCAACAGGACGGCGATACGATACTTTGGAAACTCTGCACGAGCGATTCGAGGACATGGTCACGTGAACTGGCCTCCGACCGAGATCTTGCGATTTAACCGCGTTATACTTTTTCTTATGGGTTTTGAAGTCGCACGTCTATCCGAATAAGCCACGAACCACAGCGACCGTCAAAGTCAACATAACCCATACCATCGATCAAATTCAGTCCGTCTGATTTACGCACCAGAGTCATGAAAAATTGGACATTTCAGATGCGCACCAACCAGGGAAGACATTTGAACGCTGTTATATTCCATACATAATGGCATCGATAGGACTCTCAAGTGTATAAGAAATTTCAATGACATCTGTCACACACTTTGTTTCATTTTACTTCGATTTAAAGATAGGAAGCGCTTAATGACAAATTATTTGTGTTCAAAAGGAACGACGTTTAAAATTGTAGGTTTGCTTCTTCCAACACTTGTGTTTTTAACAATTAAACTTTTTATGATGATCACAGTGTCAATGCTAATTTTTGGGAAACACTGTCTTAGTTACCAGTTCCTTGGACAAAGTCTTACGTACGCACCTTACTCTCCCACACCCATTTTAGACCACACCTAACCTAAGTCTTAACTTGTCAATTAATAAAACTCAAGTCCACTTAAATCAAGACAATCGGCCTTACCAATAATCAAATTTAGTCTGGCAGTTAACGCAAAGACTCCAGACTTTCCAAAATCGCTTTACCAATAAACAAATTTAGTCGTCAGGTTATCCCTAACTGTAGGGTTAAATATTAATGGTCAGAAAGCCATGTTTATGTCGTACACTAACCCAAATTATTACTCTGTCACAACTCGTTCTGCAAAGGAATGTTGCCATGCATACTCAAATTTTAGTAGTAAATCAAAATATGGTATTATATCTTAGGAGCAGAAGTGTCAATCGCGAACTTCAAGTAACTACAATTTTTGATATAATTAAATAAAACTGTGTAATGGCATTTTCGATTGAAGAAAAGAATTGTTCTTTCTATGAAAAGAGCACTTCTAGCTCTTTCTATGTTTTTCATGTTTCATTGAAAAAGAAAGTGTACTTCCAGGTCAATTCTCAACACGAAAGAAGTGTCCGGAATATTTTTAAGGAAGTGCCCTTAATTCACCAAAACACACAAGCAAAATGTCAGATTGAAATGTTTGTTGTGCTATTAAAAACAAATTCTGTGCTTCGTGATCGGAAAATATCCAATTATGAGTGCAAATGTAAATTTCAAATGAAATATATTGATTTGCCCAATTGAAACATTCTATTTAATGTACAACGCAAAAAAAGTAGCAAAAGAAAGAAAGAAAGAAAATCAAAGGAAAAGAGAGAATGCAAAAACTGTACCCAAATGAAATATTTTAAAAGCACATATAAACGAATATATCCCGACAATTTTAATGAAACTCTACTGCAACCGGTTAAAAACTTTTACAAAACGTTTATTAATACGGAGGTAGTTAAACTCGGTTATCTAAGCAAAGCGTTATTTGTCACGAAGCATTTTTCCACAATCTTCGTGCGAATTACTCCGCTTAACTGAAAAGCCTGGTTAACTGAAGGAAAAATAAACTGTACAACATAAATTATTAATTCATTTAATCAAAAATATAACAACTGAAGTCAATTCGTTTCTTTACATTTTTGTTTGTTTTGCTTTATTTACACATTTTCGATGTCTCGTTTTGTTTTGAGTTTTATTTTATAAAATCTTGACATACCTATTAGAAATAAATGTTTTTTTTTTTATATTTAAGCTGAATACATAGGTGAAATCGGGTTTAGTTTTCGTCTGAACTCCTGTTAAATGATTTTTTTTTTCAAAATATCCGAAATTCGCTTAAAAGATAATTTCGCTTAGGTGAAAAAATAATTGTTGCAAATTGATGTTTCAGTTAATATTTACTATTCTCTATTAGAAAAGCCGAAAATGAAAATAAATGAAATAAAACGACCAAATAAATTAAAATACCGTACTAAACAATAGGAGCATAATATCCTATATCCACACGTGGACACTTGAAACAAATTGGCAACACCAGTCCAATGAACAGAACCTAGATCTGACACAACGAACTGATTTGATCGCTTTGATAGGATCCTTTCCCTAGGTATCGTATTGCAACCTAATACTAATGTTTCCACCAAAAGTGCTCCTCCGCGATTTGTCCGTGGAACAAATTCTTCAATTGCGATTTCAACAATGAAGCACACTATCGGTTTATCAAACCTAAAAATAGTTTTAATAAACTTTTTACCAGAGACCACACCCCACCAGTAATAAACAAACCTATAGTGGCAAAAGAACTCTCGTTCGTCATATATTTTATCCTTTCAGAGGTTGCCGATTCTTCAACAGATTTAAGGTCCATAAAAATATCTTCGTCTCGGCTTGAATTCATTCTCAATCTTCATTAAATTTTTTGAAAAACAAAACTTACTGCATGAAAACAAAAACAAATGATTTGCCATCTGATAACTGACAACGATTGACAGCAAATTTGTAATAGATTCAACAGAAAGTCTTCGTGCTAGTAAAACTGGAGGTTAAATTGTTTATTGGTACCATTTCAAAAATGCTGTACATTTTAATTTAAACTGGCAGTCAACTAATAGTCGACATTAGTGTTTGATTATTAGTAAGGCCGAATGTCAACCTACACGGACCACACACAACACATCCAGGAAGTCATCTTCCGCGGTGCACCTCAATCACGGAAGTATCTCTGTACATCGCCACAAAAACTCTACCCCTTTCCCTCTAACAAAAAAAAAAAAACAACAGTTTTTCCTATTTTACACAAGGTCATGCATTTTCTATTATTTTCCCTATAGCATTCGTTTCAACGACAAAGATAATTCTTGTTCACACTTTAACGTTCGCGTGACTGTCGTCTCGTAAACTCATTTTTTAATTGATTTTTCTAGAATGCGGCTGTAACTTCCTTCTCTATACTCAAACAAACAAATGCAAAGGGGATTACCACATGTCACAAGACAATCATAAATCAAAGACAACGTTGTTCCAGACCGCTCATGGTTATCTGCTACCCCTATTAAACGCCACCTCATCATTCGTTGAATGAATTTCGCAAATGGTGAACAAATTTGAAACAGCATTTCTTTGTGGAGTGAAATTTTCGTCGAATCAACTTTGGTTGGTGTTTTTTTTTTACCAAACTAACCCACTTAAGATATACAATTCAAATTGCGAATAAATATGCAAATCTCTCCGTCAGTTACGGCTTAAGTCACATACTCTCGCATAGTCGTTCCTATTGAGTAGATACTTTTGTATATAGTTTCTCCTCTTCATGCACACCAACCACACACATTACAATGATATTTAAATGAAAATGTGTATATTTTAGCGATTTAACAATAACAAAGGTAACACAATAGCGCGCGCTGGCAGAAAACGACCAAGACGAAGCAGAGCCGCACATTAAAATAACAATGGAACATTATCACATTTTTACCCTCTTTGCCAGGCCGGATCAAAATTCAAATCCACCAACAATGGATGCCTCGACTGTAGCCTGTGCGAAATACAATGCAGAACTTATATAAAAACAAAACAAAAAATGTAAGCATACATTATGTGTAGATATACGACTTTCGACGGCCTAAACAAAACAGCATTTCATCAATTTATGACAATGACTGTGTGCGCGGTAACGATGACGTGCGTTTGCTGTTTGCTGAGTTTGCAAAATTTTTGGATGGTTGGCCAGCCCACACAAGGTTTTCACTTTGAGGGCATATATAATACGTAAGCCATTATCGAGAGACAAATGGCCGCGCAGAGACCAAACCAGACCGAAACCACATCCCGAACGTTATATGTTTCGGTAGACTAGTTTGCCCATGGCTGGATGGTTAGCTAGATTGATGGATGCGGTTTTAAGGCATAAGATAGTCATAGTCATAACAATCACAACGAGCCAGCGAGCAGATATTCGAGTGCCAGCTACCACGAATCGAATTTCAGATGAAATGCGTTTCGGGTAGCGTAATGCAGCACGCTCGAATGAGACCACAAGCAGTATTCTAATTGCGTGTGCAACTGGACTGGACTGGCGGTGGAAGTGCAGACAGAAAACAGTAAGGAGAGAAAATAATCAACTGTCACGAAATACTTTTACTTTTTAATTCATTTTTATTAATTCATTATTTAAACTTAAGAAAAAAACGATTAAATCTAATTTAAAACTAACATTGATCTTAGTTCTAGCTTACCTGCTCAACTTATCTTTATGCCTAAAACTATTGCCTTACGGCCTTCATCTACTAATATTTATTTTTTTTTTGTTTTTCATTTTCCAACAATTTTTAAAAACTGGAATTCTATATTATTTTGTTTTACTTAAAACTACTTAAAACTAATAAGGACTGCTTAAAGCTACCTAATCTACTTAATCTACATAAACTATAACTGCCACAAAATATTCAACTCATCATGTCGGCTCAGCATAGGACCAAGCCTCCTCAACCTTTTTCTGGGTGTAAAAACGAATGGAAGGGACCTACAATTTTACGCCGTTCCCGAACAAGTGAATTTACGCCGGCCGCCGCGTCAAATAGTTATTAGTCGTAAGTTTGAAAATTTAAGCGACCCTTACTCCTTTAAATAAAAACACACAAAGGGATGGATATAAATGGACCAGTTGAAGACTCTTATTGGGCTCCAAAAGC
This sequence comes from Cheilosia pagana, assembly GCA_936431705.1. Classification (NCBI taxonomy): domain Eukaryota; kingdom Metazoa; phylum Arthropoda; class Insecta; order Diptera; family Syrphidae; genus Cheilosia; species Cheilosia pagana. The sequence continues at coordinate 12,800,119 of OW386166.1, read as the reverse complement.
GTTTCGGTTCGATTTGATAGATGCGGACTCATTAGTAGACGACTACCACATCTGTACTAGAGAGGACTCGACTTAAATATTCATACGATAGATAGCTATAACTTTAAGCTGGTCAAGGGCTACCACGGCCTTCCTATTATATCTTAAAACGATATCTTATCAGAACTAAATTAAGAACAATTCTTGTTGACGACTATTTGTACTGCGACTGTAACTTTTCTCTCCCGAACAGCTAAGGGGTCTCTGTAAAAGACTTTTACTTAATAAGACTGTTTTACTGATTTAAAGCTTAAAGACTCTTTAAAATAAAGATATCTCTGTTAGTTTTAAAAATAATAAATTTTGGTGAAGCTGATTCATCGACGAACTTTACGAGCTTTGCAGCCTATCTACAGTGCCGCAGTAACTTACCTTATCATAAAATTGCGTATTGGGCATTCGAGATAACTTGTTAAAGCAGATGTAGAGTAACGCTCCGGCCTGCAGTTGTAAGGCCCTGGAGAAAAGTTAAGGAAGACTTAATTAAGTAAATAAAAATTCAAGCAAATCTTAAAATTTGAATTCTTTTTCAACCGCATCATATTACTCTAATAGTTTTTGTACGAAAGGTGCCACGCCCCTTTGAGTTCCCTCATTCTGCCAATCATGTTCCGAATTTCTCAAATTTAGCTGCCATCAACATTTAGCGCATTAAATAACTTTGTTTTATAAACAGATGCATTAAAAAAATAAATAAATTAAAATTTTGGCGCAACAGGTCTGTGGCACCGAAGGCCTAGGTAGCTAACCATTCGTTTTGTGTGGGTTTTTCATTTTTGGGACGAATGGAAGGGATCTACAATTTTACGCCGAGTCCAAACGGCTAATTGAGAAGCTCATTCATGACAGTTTTACTCTCGGATGGTTGTCAGACGTTCGCGAGAGGTGGCGCAGTGAAAAAACACTTAAGATGTAATTTGGTTCTTTCGGGACTCGAACCGGGGACCCCACGCTTAGTAGCCCAACACACTACCTCTAAGCCACTGCACAATAAATTTTTGAAAAATAAATTATTATTAGTGTGGCTTTTTAATTAGCTTTTTTTGTTCTCTAACCACCTTTGGCGCCAAAAAAGTATTACTTCATTCCGATAGCTCGCCTTTTTAACGTAGTAAGAGAAAGGTACCTATTGTAATCGTACAAAAAATCGAACTCGATATTTTAATCAAATCTGACATTACGATGATAGAGGAACCCGAAAAAGTGGGTCTCGAAATTCTGTCCGTCTGTCCGTCCTTTCCTGAGCTATACAGCGCAAACGGCTGGATTTCTTTCAAACTTCGGATCTGGAGTTTGTAGGCTTACAGTTCGGGGCCTTTTTTTTTTTGCTATTTCGACAAAAATGCATATTTAAGGTAATACGGTCATTTCCAACATGATGACAGCTCAGTTTTTCCCTAAATTATCGTTCTATTTTGGAAAAATGTCGTTTTTTAAGACTTTATTTAATTATTGTTTACTTGAAAACGCCTTTAACGATTTTAACCAAAATACACATTTGGAGTAAAATTGACGTTTTCAACATGATTGCGTCCTTCATTTTCGATTCGAATCACCGGAAACGCTGATTTTTCGAACTCAACATTGCAATATTTGTTACTATTTTGTACGCATTATTTTCCAAAATCAGCTCTAAAGATTTTGACTAAAATGTTGATTTACGATAACATAAGTATTTTTAATAAAATCCCGTACTTAGTTTTTCTTAGAAAAATGCAAATAATACCGTCTCATAAACATGTTAAAATGTAATCAAAACTACTAGAAACTCCTTTTTAGCAAATATTTCCCACTTCTTCTCTTTTCAACCATATTAATCATGAACCTTAAAAAAATTCCAACCAATTGGAGTTCACACTATCAGAAACCCGCACTTCATTTACCCCCAAACACGTGCAAATTCAAAAACAAATCTCTGAATTCTTACATCACAAACCCTACTTCGAGTCATTGCCACCTACTAGCATCACCAATTTGAAAAATCTGATTTTATAGCCTATAAACAATAATAAAAGAAAAATAAACCAACCAAACTGATGAACGAGAAAGTTTCGTGCGATCCAGTCGTGCACTTTATTTTAATAAACTCTTGGGGTTGTTCCAAAAATGAGTTAACCATATGCAAATCTAACCCAAGTTACAACTGGTGCATATTATGTGAATTTTAGAAAATATTCCAAACTTAAATTTTCATCAACTAATAATTATTTGATGGATGTTTCCAATATTCCAAATTCGTTTATTTAGCACCATATTTGTACAAAATCAAAATATGATTCGAATTTCTGTATCGCACATATGTTGCGGCTTTTAATTAAATTTTCTTACATAAGTATACATGATTGTATAAAACTAAGTGGCAAAAAAAAAAAAAAACAAAACATTGAAAAAGAGTACTTTTTAATGCCTTGGTAAGCTCCTTTTCAATAAAAAAACTTTAATTACATATTATTAATTAATGTTATTAGTTACTTTATTTAAATATGAAATGACTTTAATATTTAATTCTATAAATAATGAAATAGTTTCATCACTAAATTCATTAAATAAAAAAAAAATTATAATTATCCTACAAATGTAATTATAATTACTTTTTTATGACCGCTGAGATGCGAAAAACGTTCTGGATAAGGGAGGTTAAAATGAAAATAAGTTTATGTTTTAATTTCTTTCAAGGAAATCTTCAATGTACGACCGTTAACCTAGGACTTAGCAAAGCTATACATTTTATGATTGGTTTCTCAATGTTTCAAAGCCGATGTGGCTTGTTTTAAATCGGAAACAGTCTGGAAATTTAAATCTCAGAAGAAAAAAGATAAAATTAACGATTGGAACCCTCTCTGGACATTTCCTTCTGAGGACTAGGACCTACAAGTCGCAGAGGACCCACCTAACAGAACCTGTAGATAAAAAGCAATTGCTCGGAGAAGAAGTAAGCATAGAGCATACCCACACACAGGAAGGAACTTCTTTAACAAATTGGAGGAGCTTAGCTTCCCAAACAAGATTGAGATCAAACTCAAATTCTGTAGGGAACATTATAGTGACCCGGCATATTGGACAACAATATCCACTCAGCATTGCATCTCCGCACAGTTTTTCCAATAGAAAAATTATCAAACGAATAAGTTGTGTAAAAGGCAGTGAAAGTCGTTTATATATAAGATACCGTAAATAATATAAAAATTATTAAATTCAGGCAGCCGAAATTATAAATATTTTACTGCCCTCAGTAGTTGTTGACTTTTCATCGCCACTGTGTCCGCGAAACCCGATAATGTAGAAAGAAAAACGAGGACAAAATCATACAAAAAGAGATGGTCGATTGAGTGAAAATAATTCGACGAGACGGTATTATTTTTATTTGCTCTTAAAAAAATGTGTAAACAGAAAAGTTTCAATGTCGGTGGGTGATTTTTTTTTTGTACTCATCATTGGCCTTTTTTTTGGTATTAAAAAAAATACAACGAATAACGGCTGCAAAACCTAATCCATATGATTCACCTACCTTGTCAACTCGGGGCTCATACTCAACAACTTTATGATAAATTAACTATTTATCCCAACGGCAGCACAATTGTGTCGAGTCTACTTTTAACTAGATTTTAAAAGGCTGGCAATAAATAAAAATACAACTGTTGACACATATATAGTAGGTTGGCATATAATTAGTGCCTGAATATAACTAGAAATTAAAATCATAATTCCGGGTATTCAAACATGACTAACGCGTATTTCTAACTGAGATGGTTGTGTGTTGGTGGCAGGTTCATTTTGTACCTTTATGTGGGAAAATGTTGGGCTGCGTTTTTTCTTCTTTCTTTTTGTACTCTGCACGCATATTTTAGAAAGCTCAAACTAGTAAATAGGTGTACCGCTGTAGATACGTTGCATGTGGTCAAATTGAAGGTATAATTATTTTTTAAATAATATTTCCGCGGAATTCACATTTTACTCAATACAATATTAATGAAATCAATGCAGATGGTTGAAATCGATACAAGTTTGAACAAAATGTAAATAAATTATAAAGTATCATGCTCTACATGTGCATTTTATTTATCGATCTTGACATTTCCGTGCTGTGGTGTAATTAACTTTAGATGCAAACAATAATTTTATAGATAGATAATAACGCTTAACTGGCCACTTTAGAAAATTGAACTCACGTTAGTAGTCAAACTGCGTCCATTTATTAAAGTGTTTATTATTTTATGGCAAAATAGGTTTAGCGTCACTTGATAGTTAATAGTTTTCCCCCGTCATGGACGCGATAGGGGGACTATCTGCAATGCGAATAAGGTTAGAGTTGTTCATCCAGATGCAGAGTTGTTGGACACATTTTGTTTCTAGATCTGACAGTGACAGCTTGATGGGTTTAAATTGTAACTTGTCTTAAATGTAGGGAGAGGAAAAACCTGTGGTAGGATGATGTATGTGTAAAAAGAAGGCCTATGTAAGAATTATGTAGCGCAAAGTAAGATACATAGCTACTATGCAAATAGGAATGCAGATAGGGAGGATTAGACTATCCTGCGTGAATTTAGAACAACAAACAAAGGACATCACGGAATAGTAAATTTGCTATAAAGAGAAAGTGATCCGCGATTCTTTATCTTACAAAAACCATCTATGTAGGCTTTAACGATTAACCAGGGAAATGACACTAGAACACCAGAGACTACGGCAAGTCTCTATACAAACTCACTTGGGCCTCGGCAATCTCTGCCATTATCATGCTTTCGTGAAATAGTCCGAAAGGCGTGTGGTTTAAAAAATATGGACATACGCAGCAATGAACTTGTTCAGATGAACATATTCCGCAAAGTTAATTTCGAGAATTGAACATGTCAGTTGACTAGATTTAGTTAAGAAGTGGGGACTTCAATCTAAAATGGTTGGATGTATAGAACACAGCGGTGGTACGCCCTATCCTCACATATGAATCGATCGTATGGTGGCCCCACCTAAGTCAAGTCTATAACATCACGATACTAAGTAGAGAACAAAGAATAGCTGATATTGAAATCACGGGAGCCCTACGACCTACGATTTATTCCAACCGAGGCGCTCAACGTCATTCTTAGTCTTCTGCCCCCCGATAAAAAAATATGTGTCTTCGTCGATAGTCAGGTCGAGATTAAGGCTATAGGGTCAACCAGGTCTTAGTCTAAACTTGTTGTGGAGTGCAGGGAGAAACTGGCCTAGGCAGGTCATCGGTTTGAATGAGAAAGCCGATCAACTTGCCAGACGGGGCTCCGCTCTGTGCGTGTCCCATCCTCCTGCCCTACATTGCAAGGGCGGTGACTGAACCTCATAAACTGCGTCATTTTAAGACAGAATATTTAAATTATGACAAGTTCTCCCCGTACGCCTATATGACATTTTAGAATCATATCTCGGGAATAGACTCTTCGGTGTTAGAAACAGAAACGAATATTCGCAACTTAAAGAGATTTCGGTCGGCGTACCGCAAGGAAGCGTCCTTGGGCCGCTTCTCTATCTGTTATATACTTGCGATATACCAAGAGAAGACATCACTACCCTTGCTACGTTCGCCGAAGACACCGATATCCTAGCAGTTGGTAATACAATCGAAGAAACGACTTCAAAACTGCAAATAGCACTGAATAAGATAAACGCATGGACGAGGGACTGGCGGATCGCCCTCAACGAAACGAAATCTATCCACGTGAATCTCCAGTATAAGAAAACGAATGACTTGCCAATTTTTCTAAACTTGGCCCGAATACCCTTTACAAATGAGGCCAAATACCTGGGAATGACACTCGACGCAAAGCTGAAATGGAATTCGCACGTGAAAATGAAACGTAAAGAACTTGATATCAAATATAGATAAATGTACTGGTTACTCGGAAAACATTCCCAGCTCAGTACTGAGAACAAACTGCTTCTATACAAGCAAGAGCTAAAGCCGGTATGGACCTACGGTATACAACTTTGGGGGTGTACCAAGAAAACGAATGCAAATATTTTACAAACTTTCCAAAAAGTGCTTAAATTAGAAGCTTCGCGAGAAAGCATAGAAACCGACTAATCGGACATATCTATCAACAATACAGTCCGAAAAATTTTGGATGAGAGCAATTTATTGTGCCGACTACAAAGAACGAAACCGCTCGACTTGGCAAGATAAAATTAACCGCGTCTAAATTGCGGAACATGCAGGACCTTTCATTGGGAAGTAACCTGTCAGAAGTTATTATTTCGTGATAGAAAAATTGCTTGATAAGTTAGATATATCTTAGTTGCAGTATCTAACATTTAATTGAAGGGTGGTGTTTTTAGTCAGTAAAAATCTGACACTTATTTGAGACAGATATGGCCAACATTCAATGATGGCAAAAGAAATAATATCCTTTCCAGAACGCGTTTAGATGTCGCTAGACTTACGGCAATTAGTAAGGGCCACTGGCCTCTACTCAGGCAAAATAGGCAGCCCCAAACACCCACTGTCGTATAGCTGCGCTGACACTAACAAGAGTGAAACAGTGTTAAATCTTCATTGTGAGTGTCCGGCCCTAACTAAAACCAGACTCGGTGCTCGCTTCTATGATGAATTGGCAATCCAAGGTATCCATTTCAACAATATTATCAAATTTGCCAAGTCCTCAGGCTGGTTTTGAGTTCCATAACATATCTCTCCCTTTTTATCTACAGGTTCTGTTAGTTGTGGTTTCAAAACGGCGCTCAAGTGCTACTTGTGTTTTTCCCTCATCAGGATGGAGGGTAAGGCAACTACCTAAACCAACCAACCAGATTTAGTTACTATCTAATAATATACACTTAGAACTTAGAAGACTTACATTGGCTTAGTGGCAGATCTCCTGAAAGGGACTTAAAGTTGGACGTTCAGAATACATAAGCATTCATGTCAAACAGCAGCCATTAACGAAATATGCGTGAAGATATTTTGAAATGTCAAATGCCTTAGAACAATGCTATTGTCGAAGCCTCCAATATATGATTTTGCATGCGGACTTTGTCTGATTCTGTTTAACCTTATGTGGCATGTGTTTTTCGACCTCATACAACTAAAGACGATTTGATTTCGCTTTTAAAATTTTCGCATATATTCATATTTGAAAAGGAACTTATAGTGGCGCCAGGGATTCCCAAACTATTTCGGGCAAGACACCCCTTTTCCAAAATGAACTGAAACCTTAGACCCCCATAGCCAAGTTACTTTAAAAATTCTATCGCTAGTTCGTTTTCTTATTGATACAAATTACTTAGATACCAATTTAAAAACTTTTGCGGTTTAACTAACTTGAGGAAACTTGACATCATTTTCAAATCAAAAGTTAACAAAATAAATAGACAAAAAATTCCGTAAGGTTCAATATTGGTGAGCTGAAGCCTTAAATCCCTGGGCAAACCGATATCGACCCCTTGGGAGTCCCAAAAGCATGAGGTTTGACCCGGACACATTCTTTATTGAGGATTTTAACTGTAGGTACGTTGCTTTTAACAGTAGAAATTATTATTGAATTTACACTGCCGATCAATTGAATAGACTCAAGATTTCTTTTATGGAATATTAATTTTTTTAAATAAATTATTTTTTTTAAATAAATTCTTTAATAAACAAAACAAAATTCAGTATTCTAAGTTAAAAGGTAATTTTTTAATATTTATTTTTGTGGATGAACTTAAATAAATGACCACCACCAACATTTGGTGCTTTGGGTTATCCGTTCAGAATTACAAAATGGCATGTAGATACTCAATTTTCAATTTTATTTTTTCGTTTATAATTTACAATTTGTTATAGCACAATTTACATAATTTAAATACAAAGATATGACAAATTTATGTCTTTCTACTGGGAAAAGTTTACAACTGACAAAAAATAAATGAAATTAGAAAAAAATGTTTGTTTTGAGGAAAAGCAAAGACTAAAAACCTCAATTTAAGAAAAAAAAAATAATAATAAACAATAAATGTATAAACCAATAAATAAAATATACATGAATGTATGAATAAATAAATAATTAATGAATGAGTAAATAAATAAATGAATAAATAAATAAATAAATAAATAAATAAACAATAAACAAATAAATAAGTAAGAAATTAAGTAAATAAATAAGTGAACAAATAAATAAATAAATGAATAAACAAATAAACATAAATTAATTGACAATTAAGAAAACATTTGAGGAAATAAATAAATAATATCAAATTGACAAAACTTTATAGTAATGTAATACGAAGATTAATAGATAACATACAAATGAATTAACAAAATGTTGAGTATTGCGTTAGTTAGTAAAGTATGCGATATTCAATATTTAATTGATTGATAAGAGGATTGTCAGGAAAATCACATCTGATCTTAAATTTGTCGATTAGTTTGCGTATTCTGAAGGAGATTATTTCAACATGTGCATGTGCACATGTAGATACTCGATGCTTTCACAGTCTTTAGGTCTCGCCTCCAACTTGCTGAGTGGAATTAGAACTAAAAATGTAACTAACCAAAAAACTCAATTCAAATAAATTTGAAGCTTTTGAAAAACCTACCAAATGCGCATCTGGCTTACATCCATTTTTTCGCTGTAATTTAACGAGTTTAGCATAGTCGATAACATTTGTGTCAGATAGCTGAATCCACATCCTTTACACAAAGATAGCAATATGCGACATACCTACCTAGCAACTGGCGTAAAATTCACAATATCGCAAAAGATTTCGTCATCACTCGGTTAACCAATTCAACTACAGTCGTTAGTCGTGTCCACTTTACACACAGTCCAACAAAGTAAATCAATATTCAAAGAAAGCAACAACAAATTGGAAATAGATAGGTAGTTATATAGAGGACGTGCAACTATGTAACAATATTACATATATCGAAACCCTAGTACTCCATTAGATAATTTATCGATTTGTTGCTACCCTCTGTTCAAGTTTACACCATACCCCTTATAGCTATTTGCATACGGCGAATGTAAGCCAAAGAAATGGTTACTGATAGACATACCTATAACCTACCTATATAAGGTTAAAACACAAATCAGTCTGAGCAACTATTCAGCTTAACACAAATTAGTCAAATGCTTATGGATATCTAAAAACTGGCTGGGTGAATCATTTTTGTTGTTTTTTGTTTTTTGCATAAGCTTTTGCAATCGAAAACAAGAAACTTGTGTGAGTGACTGTATGCTGTATAGCCACGTATGTAGTGATGTCAATATGCCTACGCATTTTAACGATCTAAACAAACACACAAAAAAAAAACAGTCAGTCGATAAGTGTATCGCATAGTAAATTGTAGTAAACTTGACACGAGCCGAGGTCAGATTAGCAAAAAATTGGTAAATACTCGCAGTATAGAAAAATTAATGAAAATCGTTGCGGTGGGGGTGGTGGAATCCGTACATAGATAGAACGAGTTAAACACAGATACAAATTCATACGTGCGTGAGACACGTGAAATGCCCACAAAATAAAATTAAATTTCGAGATTCATCTGTTGATTTTCAAATGTTTTCCTTTCTAACTCGATTTTCATCTATTTAAACTTTAAATGCAAACAAAAAACAATTAAACAACATCGCGAATTGTCACAGGCGTAGCAGCCTGGTGTTGTAGCGTTGTCGCAAGTACCTATGTTTATTTTGGGGGTTTACTTTCAAGACCACGTGGGAAAGATGTCTGATCATCGAACACGTTTTTTCTTTGTTCGGCCTGACAAATATAGTAGTAAAAATGTTGTAGCTGTTGCTATGCGGAGTAGACGATCGCTCTTGAGGTCATTCGAAATTTTGATATGGAAGAAGCGCCTTCGGATTTATATTGCGGCCTAGTGGTTTCAGTTTGTAGTCGTTTTTTTTATTATATTTGCGGTTGTACCTACTTTCATTTAGGTGACGACATACATTTGCTGTGTGGTAGAATTGAGTGTACAAGAGTTCAGTAATTAAATCGCGATTTCTTTTGTTTTTTTGTTCACTTTATACCCTGTACTTTGACCATATGGATCAATCCAAAGACCCATAGACTTAGTATCTGGCGATACACATTTATGACGCGTTCAGAATTAATTTGTTATCACCGAGATGGCCGGATGTTTGCGAGCACATGTCTCAGTCGGTGTTTTTGGGTTTTGACTTTGACTCATACTTGTATCTGATGAAATTGTAGAAGTAATTTATTCAGTTCTGATGACAGAACTTATACGTTATACCGTATAAGGCTGTATTTTTTTGGTATTTTTTGGGCTTCAGGCTTTGAAAAATTCAAACCACGTAAACGAAATGATAGACCTCCAATACAACACCCTGAACATAACTTATTTTCATCATCAAAATTGCAAAAACACTGGTCTAGACGTGTTTTCAGAATAACGATCCCTTTCCGAAAAGCCCTTCCTTGGGAAAGAGCAGCAATTTTAGGAATCTTACCACAAAACAGTCAAGCTATAATTTTTGGCTAATTATGAACAACCTACATGCCCATAAAAAAAACGGACCGTCTTTCAACAAAATTTTCTAGCACCAAAAATAAATATGTATCAACAAAACAAAGTAAAGTATGTAGCGGAGGGGAGCGAGACAGATATAGAATGTAATATAAAATATAGAAAATACATACACTAGGAGAGGAGCACGAGCAGTTGGAACCTGGAAGTAACCAATGAAGGAGAGCGGTTGGCTCAGGCCTATTGCGCAAGAATAATTCCAATATTGTACTTATCTTTACTTTTAAATATTTCACGTACTTGTCTTTTAACTTTCATGTTTTGATTGACTTATGTATAAATTAAATAAACTCAGCAATAAAACTGAAGAAAGATTTTATAAGTAGGATTTTGGGCACGCAATTATAACAACAATTATAATCGCTGGATGTACAGACACAGCGGTTCTACGTCTTATTCTCACATATGGATCATTCGTTTGGTGGCCCGCCTTAAGTAAAGCCTATAACATCACGAAACTTAGTAGAGTCCAAAGAACAGCTGGAATTGGAATCACGGGAGCCCTCCGACCTATTCCGAGGCACTCAACGTGATTCTTAATCTCTTGCCAGTGGATCTGCATATCAAAACATTGTAGCTTGTGGTGCTGCTAGATTAAAGGAATCAAAATGCTGGTCAGAAAGGTCCTACCGCCACCAACATCCTACTTTCACTCCCCGCTGGGATAGGACGTATATCTACAGACTACATTATACCCAAACTTAACTTCCATACAAATTTCTCAGTTAGATTTCCCTCTAGATCAGAATGGGAAAGGAACGCGCTAGCAAATGAATTCGATATACCCATTTTCACAGATGGTTCAAAAATTAACTGTGGATTGGGGGAGTGCGTTTTCTCATCTGTACTAGATGCTTCCATGTCTTTTCGCCTAAGCAACACAGCCAGCGTCTTTCAGGCAGCTATGAACCGTGCGACTCCCGATAGGCATCTTCGTTGATAGTCAGGCCACGATAAAGGCCTGGGTTTCGGCCAGGTTTCATCTAAACTTGTTGTGGGCTGCAGGGAGAAACTGGCCAGGGCAGCCTACTCTATTAGAGCCTTCTGAAGGCCCCTGGACTAAAATAGAGTTTATTACACTAGGCGTTGTGGTGTAATAAATTATTCTATGTTACAGGAAAAATCGATATTTTCAAATTATACATGGCAATCTTCTAATCGTTGTAATTTTGTAAATAACCATTTAATAAACTCATAACTGATTTGGTGCAGCTGTAATAAATTTGTAATAAATTCTGGTTTATTACTTATTTAACCAAATATCTCATTTACATCGGAAGTTATAGAGTGGTGGTGTAGGTTCAAATAAAACCCACACCAGCACGCGGTATCTCGGGAACGGCAAGTGTAATAAAATTGGGACTAACTGTAATAAATGTGTAAAAAATGATGTAAAATGTTTCATTGCGGCGAGGTGATTTGGCTGGTGCAAGTCCAAGCCACTAAAATTTAGAGAGTGCTTAACACTGTGCTGATTTTCGTATATCGTATGTATTATTGCGAAACCACCGTTGGAGCGTACGATAAAAAACCTTTTGCCATTATATTCGTGTGTCGCATTTATTTCTCATTCGTTGTTGCTTCTTTTTAACATGATTGTATTTGTTTTGTATATATGTGCCACGATTCAGTTTATTTTTATTCTAAAGCAAAAAAAAAATAAACTTCATATTTTTATAAACACTATGAAAAACATTGGTCTAGGACTATCATTGTCTTTCGAGATCCGCCCCCTGGTATTTAACAAGTTTGTTTGGTCTTTCGTGTCATCTTCAAAGGAATCTGTGATTCAAAGATCTTCTTGGTTAACCTTTATTGTATATTAGCTTGAATTAACCGAAGTTTGGTTTTTTGGAATAGGTGCACCCAAGCCACATCTTAGTACAACTCATGAAGAAGTTCTTCTCATTTCGGCACTCTCTCACACGAGCCCAGAAATCCATTAGCTCTTCCTGGAAGTACAAATTAATTTTCCTGTAAAACATCCCTTTAAGGGACAAATATTTTGTGTTTTCTGGGGATTAAAGTATACCGAACACAATAGTTATGTGACGAAATTTGACCGTATTTTGATTGTGACGTCGGCGAAGGCATAAGTCGTTTACGCCTTAACAAACCGAAATAGCAGCAGTAACTAGGGAAGGGTGGAGTTGATGTTTACTTCGACGTAAATGAACTTTTTTAATACTTTGTCGTTGCTGCTATCAATAGTGATGTTTAATCTTACCTGGTTAACATTTTATTTAGTCTTTAGTTATTCAATCACCGGGTGATACCGTGAGAACTTCAATAGCGGTACGGTTAGGGGGTTTGCCAATAAAATGAAGATATCGCCTTCCGAGTTCTGAGTGTACATCTGTACCAAACGATGTTGAAGAAGTCTTATATCTCGATAATATGTAAGTTTTTGTTTGGAAGAGCTGTATACAAATTGTGCATTATTGGTGGCGAAATCACTAGATATTAGGTACGACCCATCGCAATAAAAAGCTCCTGAGGCACAATATATGATAAGCTCTAAACCTTCTTTATTTGAATATTTATAGCTCTTATGCAAGTCAAAAGTCCTTAAAAAGGTGGTGGGACTTGACTTAAAATTCGTTGGTTCCTTGCAGATCGGTTGGAGACATTCACTGGAGCTCATATGTGACATCAAGCATCAAGATCTATGTCAGCATTTATTTGTAGATGAGACTGCTCAAGCTTTAAGTCAAATCATCTAACATGTAGGTACTTATAACCAACCAAACTTCGTTGATCATGTGTATGAAAAACACACATTTTGTAGGGCAAAACAATATTTACTTAAATTACCCGTCAGTATAGTCTAAAAATAACTTTACAAATTAATGTGGGCAATCTTTAGCTACCTTCTCTTACTACGGGCAAAACTGCGCAATTTTCTATAACTGAAAAAGAAACAAATAAAAAAATTGGAAAACTTAAAAGCTTAGAAAAAAAAACTTATCTAATCTTTTCGAGTAGAGGTACCTTCCTATGGAATACGAGTATTTCCTCACATACTACGCAGTTCTTTGTTCGTAAACAAATAAAAAAAGCTAAAGAAATAACAACAACAAAAAAAGAGAAGATACCTACCCATTCTAGATACAAGTATCGGAACCATAAAAAAGATACGAGTGTAATTATTGTTAGTGAAAGTATGCTGAAATTCTGAGAAGGCACAATGTTTGTATAGATAGATACTCCTATATGCAATAGTTTTGTAGTTTTCTAGTTTTCTTGATTCTTTTTTATGTAACTTTCCATTAACAGCGAAAAAATGTTTCCAAACGAAACGAATTGCAACATGGTTCTCATCTCCTAGCGATGTGTGATTCATTAAGATTTTGAAACATAAAATCTATTTTTATTTGCCTAGATGTGAAAATGTGGGCATATGTAACTAGCCTTTAGATACTCATCTATCATATAGCATAGGCGTACGCAAGAGCAATGTCTGTCTGTTTTCCTGATGCTCCGATGACATCAGCATATAATGCGTCGTCGTTGTGTCGAATTGCAACTGTTTGGTAGCTACTGTCAGAAAGAAAGGAAAACAGATGTTATCGATCGGAACAGATGAATACGCGATGGAGGACATGAAAGAGCTGCAAACCATTTTGACGGTTGTATTTAAATTTAGATAGGTAGTTTAATGGACAGCTAATTTGACACGAGTTTGGTAGGTATAGATTTACCTAACTCTTTAACGTATAAATACCTAGATATGCGTTATCGAAGTTCAATTTCCGTTAATGAATTTACTCGATAATCTGTCATCGAATTTTAACACGTATACGAGTTCTTAAGCAGGCTTATACAAAATATAGCAGCTGTAAGAACTTTTGAATGAGAGACATTTTGTTAGACGCGGAAAGTGTTCGTGATCTTATCTTATGAACCGTATTCACTTTCTGACGCATAGCAATCAGTAATCAGGTATTCGAAATCGATGAATAATTGTAGATAAAGGGCAATCCATGCGGCAAGTCTTGGCCAATGGTGATCCCCACAGTGTTGATATATCTGGCTTAGATAATATGTGACTGTAGCTTCTTTCTAGTTCTTTATCGAACATTTCTTTGTTGGTCAGAATTTTCTGATCTTCTGATCTGAAAACTCTAGATGTAAAACCTACCTAGACTATACTTGTAGCTTCTGGGAAAAGTATTCTCAAACACTCTCTGATATTCTGCAGTTAGCTTTTTATAAACTAGTCTCCTGATTCTGAGGACAGATCACTTTTGATTGAAATCGTCTGGACTTATCGTCCGTTTTCGGAATTTTACGGTCATTTTGATCCTGTGATCAAAATCCCCATTAAAAGATAGGTTGCCCTTAAAGCGCTAGCATTTTACATTACCAAATCCGAGCTAGTCAGAAGTTGTCGCAGGATGCTAAGGGATGCCTGTCAGATTTTGTTGAGTACCTACCTTAAAGCTGTAATATTAAGGGGGGTAATGATGGGCCAGTTGTTGTTGCAAAAAAAGAGGCGAAACTGTAACCAACCAAACCTTAGCTGCGGCGAACTTGAGATGGTGATACTTGCGGATTTTGCACAGGGTTTTCAAAGCGTGGGAAGTCATTATGTGCGTACGCTTGTGTAGGTGTGGACCGGAGCCCCGACCAACCATAACGGACTCTTTCTTACAACGAAAAACAAGAAGAAACAACCAACCCGAATATATACAGTGTGGATTGACTCAAAAACCCTTTTGCCAAACCGTCACCTTTTCTTCTTTTCGGATCGCCCTTGCAGACTACTTTAATACCGACTGCAAAACACCAAAAATTGCTACCACCATTGCTACCATAAGATGGTTGTGAACAAAGTACGGCAGAAATTCTACGTTGCGTAGTATAAGCGTTCATGAGATTCAGCTTGACCAAGGATACTTCCATATTCCATTATGTGCCTAAGGAATTTTAAGTCCCGTCGCGCGAATCCCTTGAAAGTTTACAGAGACAACGAGACTAATTTAAGGGGTGCAGAGGGAGAGAGAGCTTGAGGAAGAGCTGAAAAGGACTGATTTGTCTGTGGTTGTCAATGAGTTTATATCGGCAAACCAAACCACCCACATGTTCACGATCATCCCTATGTAACTGACATAAACTTAATTTTTATTATACGCGTAAATAGAATTTTTGAAATTTAAAAATTCAAAAACATTGCAATATTTCAAAATCTCCGAAACAATGGATACAAGTAAAATTGGAGAAGCGGAAATAATTTCTATTGTACCAACAACAAGTAGAAAACCACATTTTTCAAAAAATTAAGTCCTATTTGCAAAACATGCACATTAAGCTTAAAAAAAAAGAAGTTTTTCATCATAAATGCAGTGGGATTTGTCCTGCAAGTTCCATGTTGCTGGTGGTTCCTGCACAAGCCTCGCAATATTTTTTCAACTGCGTCCGACGTCTGGCTGGGAATCGAAGACTCTGCGAGCTGTAATATTGGTGTCCATTCGTTCTACATGTCTCAGCCATTTTAAATGTCCAATGCGGAGTTATTTGACTATGGGCATGTCGCTGTACAGCTCGTACCTATATAGTTCTTGGTTGACATGACTGAATATTTTTCGAAGAATTTTTCTCTCAAATCGTCCAAGGATTTCTTCATCCACTTTTGATACGGTCCATCCCCTATACTAGTTATCATATGTTGAGTCCTACCGGAGATGTCAACATCTTCGGCGTATGCTAGTAGGTACCTAGTTGCACCGATTTTTGAAGGATTGTGCCTCTGGCGTTGGTTCGTGAAATTTTTGTTGGGGAGTTAAAACTTGGCGCGAGTAGGATACTAGGCTTAAGGTATTAAACCTAAAACCCTTATGCTGAAGCTCACTATGGTATGAAGATATAGGCTCACCTGACCAAAAGGCTGCACAAACACTGAATGTATATTTTCAAAAGACACCACAATACTTACAAAATCGATACCCATATAGGTATCAATGGCAACATCAATGACATTACACCGATTTATTGATTTTTCTTTTGCAAAACGCTTTAAACTGAAGTGGCACTCCGGTTTAGCGTCAGATCTGAACGGCCCTGTCCCAGGTCAACGATTTTTCCCTCTTCAAAGTAATTTTCCTCAAAAGTAACTCACAAACTCGTTTGCACCACACAACCTCGTCATTGTAATGAATATGCACATTCTCACAGTCTCAGTCTCAGCATGTGCTTCTCGAGAATTTTCCGTTAATTTCCGTTACGAAAATTTCTCCCTAACTGCTGTCAACCGAAATATGTCAAAAAAGAAAAAATGCGCACATTCATCTGATAGTCAAACAATGATAAACACAATAAATTCATAAAACCCATGGAATGAAATACAGCGAACCCAGAGGGAACCCTCATTTCTTGTCGTCGTCGTTAATGGCGTATCAAGTAATAGGGGGAAATTACAATGTAACACAACCCACCCTCCGACTTTATTATATTCGTTGATCAATTAATCGAAACGCGCGTTTCCATCCATCAGTCGGGAATGGCAGGCGCCCCTATGTGTACCCCGATGTGTTTGGTTCAGCGCTCATGTGTCCCCTACAAATAATTTTCGGTGGTATCTGAACCAAAGCGAAAGGAGAATTTCGTTCCGAATTGAAAATCGATTTGCTAAGGGAAGTGCCCTTAATAACACTTTTTGCTGATGGAATCGTTTTTATGTAATAGCAGATGGGACGATGGGAGGAAAAAAAAGACCTGCGAAGCGTATTTCCAGTAATCCTTTGTCACTGGCAAACGAAAGTGCGATATCAACCGCGAAGAATTGCCATTTCAGTGCAAATGAGTACAAGAGGACATAAGTAAGAAGTATAATTACATCTCCACAACATCCGTTCGCTCTTAAAGGCCACACCGTGCGCATAAACGCATCGCAGCAGGGCAGCACTCAGCACGCACACCTCTCATCTCTTTTTATAACTTATAAGCTGGTTGGTGGTGATCGTGGACGTGAAAGGCATACGCGATCGGTTTCCCTTGAACTGATGCATACGCGAGTATGAAAACGAGTATAGGGGAAACGGAACCAGTGTTCACGCTCTAGAACTAGTTTTCATGGGTTGAAAAGCAGCTGATCGAGGTTTGTTTTTGTTTATACCCTAGAGAGGGGCTCTCCGTAAATGGATTGATATGCATGAGGGATCAGTAGATTGGTACACAACGTACGATATTAGGGTTCGAAAGGAAGTCGATACTTGAAAGCCGACGACGAACAACGCAACGAGGTAGGTACCCAAGCGGAATAATAAAGATGACAGTCGCCTGAAGCAGGTTTTCTGGTTTTCTCTCCTTTGTGCTTCTAGTGTTTGGCTTATAGAGCAGGTCTTCCATCTTGGTTTATCGGAAAAATATAATCTCTATGCGATGAGATGTAATTGACTTTAGAGAATGTTTGGCCAGAGGCGTTTCGACTCCGTAGTCAGTAGCTGGAGGATCAAATTAAAGAGACCTGATTTGTAAGGAGTATGTCTTTGGCTTGAAGAAAATCCGTCTGGTATATCTACCTCGAGGGGAGATATTAAATCAACCAACAGTGTTATTATGGACGTTCACTGAAGTTGCTGTGCTGATTCCGCACGAGCTAGGAGTCAGTGCTTCGAAGTAAGTGGTAGCTAGAACTATGGATAGGTATGAGATGAGGTTCGCAGACAAAGCGGATGGTCTAAGATCGTAGTCAAGTCGGGTGGTACATTTTATTTTATTTTTAAGTTTGAGATAAACTGTAGTCTGCGCGACTTCAGGCGTTTAAAATAATTGCTTTAAAGACGGTCTTAGAATCACGAACAATGAAGACCCATATTGAATACAGAGGGCTGATTTAAAAAAAAAAAATTGCAAGGTTTATCATAACATGAAGCCAAAGTAAGTACATATCAAAGGTAGCTATGCCACTGGAATCAAGGTTCGTAAAGATAAAATAGATTTCTACGATTTATGCAGAAGCTGAGAGAGATTTTAAGAGTGTCCCGCAAGAACGTCGGGCACGTAGGCTCACATCAAGCTGCTTCCTAAGCACCTCAGAGTTTACAGGCTTTTAGACACCGGATATCCTATATTTCTGGTCCCTAAGCCGTCCAGTAACCTTAAGAGTACTAACTATTTTGTTTCATATTTTTTTTATAGCCTATACACTATACTATAGACTTTGCACGTCTTCGAGTAGGTGTTATGGCTTTTATTTCATCGTATCCCAACCTAGATTTCTACTGCTATAGTCAGATCAGAACGTTTATTTATATGGCTGCTACATCACGAAGTGGTTCAATATGCATTCCTTGTTAGGGTGTTCTTTAACTAACCGCCTTCAGTTCGAAACTGCAAGTTAGTTAAGTCGTTTTAAAATGTTCTAAGTTTTGTCATTAAAAAAGTGTGTCAAACGAGGCTGAAAATCACTCGAAGAAGCGACCAAAATTCTGACTTCGCTTAGGTCTAACCATAGTCTTAGTCTCCTTATCTTGATGTCTTGATGTGTCTTCTATGGCCAAAGAACCACCGATTGACAAGTGCAACCTTTGCTGGATTTCTGATTGTGTCTTTTAAAATGTTGCAGCGGTGTCGGTAGAGACTAAAATGTCATTCTATTTCGCTTCGTCGATTCTGTTCGTTTTTCGTTGCAAGCGTGAATGTAGAACTGCAGTTTGACATATAAATTTTTTTTTTAAGTTTGGACAATGCATTAGTTAGTGCAACAAGATATAATGACTTTTTACACACTGACATATTGCGTTATATTTTGAATTGAACACCTGCAACTGATCTCGAACTTTGGGAATAATTTTAAAAGCGTCGAACGCTGTATGATGAAACTGCGAACTATTAAAGATGTTTTGATGCATGAAAGTTAATAAAGATGTATATTTAGGAAAAGAAGGGGCTAGAAATAAGAGGATATTGTAACGTTAAAGAATTAGAGAGTGCCCCCTAAAATTAAGAGTCGCGCGAAAGGAAAAAACGGGGCCTGAACCATCAGGAATGATAAATGCATAATTTGTTCCCGAGGATATAAGGCCTGACTCAAAGTCAAAGAGAACGGTGTCGCGAAGAGTAAGGAAATCAGCTATTTTATCCGATACTCAGGAAAAACAAACGTTTCTTGAGTAACAAAACAAAAGTATAGCCAGAAATAGGATTACCATATACGTTCACCTTTTCCATACCAAAATGCTGTTTGTCTCCCTTATACAAACCACTTTTCCCTTTTTTAATATTAAATCACAAACGCTAAAAAACTTTCCTAAGAATTTTTAAAAGATTCTCTATGAACACATCCAATTTAAGTTCAAAATCATTTCAAACCTGAATGCATTGAAACCAATTTATTGAAACAAGTCAAGTCAAGCGAAAAGTATGAATAAATCTTGTTTCCTTTTTATATTTAACTGATTCATTTCTAAATAAGTTTTTTTTTTTTAATAAAAACAAGATAAAAAAATGAGTACATAATACATACAAATATGTATCTAATGAAAAAACATGCTTTATCCCCCTTTTTGATAATTGTTCCTGTCGAAAGTTCAGCTGGTGGAAAACAATGGACTGTAAAGCTTTTTATTATTATAATACCTTCTGTTTCCTTAAAGGTGGCGTCGTGAAATAACAGCCTGTATTTATTTATTTTTCTTTCTTTTTATTTTTTAAACCTTTTCTTTTGGTTTTCAAATTATAACTAATTCAATACAATCTTTTATTTTGTAAACTAAAAATCATATTCATAGAGAAAAAATAAAATTGAAAAAGTAACAACTAATAACAATGAAAATAACTAAGTGTTTTAGCAGACTAATTTATATGCTGGCACACACATAACTACATGCTGCATCACTCCATCTTCGAGTCTTGCCGCATTCCACAGTATGAGTGCCGTTTTGACACAGTTCCCCTTAGAAAACTCGCAATTTCCCCCTTTTCGCTATTTTAATTTTGGTATCCCTAGCCAGAAAGGTAGCCAAGACCAAATTAAAAAAAAACACGTGATGAAAAACATAATATTGTTCTTTTTATGAGCTTTTTCTTTTAAATTTTCTTAAAAACAGATGAAGGTAAGGTTAGGTTAGGTTGAGGCACCATGTTGGGCCCATCGCCATCCCTATAGGAACCTTCACGGTCAAAAACCTAAATCAATTCACCCAAGCCCCTGACATTCGCAGAGAATATACGTAACATCCTCTGTGACATGTTAGTCCTCACATGCATCCGTATTTATCAAACCTAATCTCCAAAAGGCAATGCCCCGACGATAATATTCCTATTGTCAGTCGTAACTTTGATCTACTTAGATTTAACAATTCTAGAGATTTTTTCCGATCTAACTTTGGCCATAGGGCTTTTGAGACCCTGTGCCATTCTATATATGTGACCATCAGATGAAACAAGTTTTTATAATTATTTTTACAACTTAAGGCTGATACGCAGTTCACGTGAAATCCAATTTTTCATACAAATTTTTCACTGCGATATGTCAAAATGAACTTCCCACATGAAATTTTCACTACGCTGTTTAAGTGAAAAATAGTTCTTGCCTTTTGGCTTTTTGGCACTTGGCTTTTATTGTCCGTCGCATTAAATTTTTGACATTTCGGCGTGAAAATTTTAATTTCGCAGCACTTTTTGGAGAGGAGTGAAAATTTCACTTCACTCGAACAGCGTACCAGCCTTTACCGCGTAACAGGGCTAAGATCTAACAAACCTTCTTTTTTAAAATCAAATTCAGTCGAAAGCAAACTTTTAGCCCCGCTCTCCCCTTTTAAGTGCCAAGAATTCAGTATTGAAAAAACTGTCTAACCTGACTTGCGTTAAAAGCATTAACTGCAAAATATACTATACATAATTCCCTCTTAGTAACTCATTGACGCCATTAGACATTTAGTACGTTTTTCTATTCAAACTGTTAATAGTTAATGGTGAAGGCGTTTGATCTTGATTTGTAATTAAAATGGCCGTGACGCGTCGTCTCATTTGCATTTATTACAACGAACTGAGGAAACCCTCACCAATTATTAATATTGTTTTGTTCCATTGCTTAATGATGGGGGACAGAACTACGCTGTCATGAATTTTGACATCTACATTTGACAGCTCAATTTATGTTAATATGTCGCTATATGCAGTTATTTTGATGTACCCACAGACGAAATTTGAGGAGAATGTAAATATTATAAATGAGGAAATAAAAAAATAAATACATAGGTACTCAGATTCACTGCTGGTGACGGTTCATTCAAGTGGGCATTGGGCAACAAAACAAATGAACAATCATTCTTCGATTGCAAAAGACGTGATCACAATGAACTACGTGTATAACATGCCATTAACTTGGAGTTCAATAATTTGACACTTTATCTGTTTGATTTATGTGCGATAAGTCGCTTGGCGGAAGTCCGCCATCAATTTTGATTAGGTGCCCACTTCAGGTTGGTGATTTTCTGTTGCAGATAGAGATGGGACTATACAAAGGTGTGCATCTTGTCGTGGAAACTATTACGAGTGGCGATGTCAAAAGTATTTATCGAATATAGTTTTCTGTCGAAGTGTGGAGAGTTATGAGAAGATTTGTGCATTTTGATAAGTTGTTCGTGGTAATTTCCCTGAAACGTCATCGCCATGATAATTACCATTTGACAGTTAAGCATAATATAAATGGCCTGACATCGTATCCCTTTAAATAGTTGCATGACTTCAGTTATACTGTATTTTTTCTAACAACATGTCAACGTCGAAATTGCATGACATGCTGTCAGAGTAACAGCGGTTGCTTGTTGCATTTTGCGCAGCGTAGCGTGATAAATGCGCATTAATATATAGAGACGTGACTAAACCAAGGTCAGTTAAGTACAAATTAATCTATGCTTAACTTTACCAGATCACTTAGCATAAGTTCTATGCTATATCGGATTAGCATTTAGCACAATGGAATAAATACATATGCTCTCTTGAACGTGCTAATAAATAATTAATAAAATTAATCTCGAAATAGCATGGTATAGTTTGTTAGTTGTATTTTTTTTATAAGATCCGTTTGAGAATGTGTATTTGCGTCAATAGATTTTTTTTTTCGTATAACATAAAAAAAGAAAACAACAACTGGAAGGAATGTGAGTGAAAATGGTGCTGAAACTGTTGTGTTTTTAACAACAACGGTGGGTGCAATAATTATTTTAATTATCTACCCGCTGTTCGTGTACAAATCGTCGGCTTACAAGCAAAACTGACCATCTGCCAAAAATTCTATTTTGTATTATCGATGGCAAGTATAATAGAAAAGCAAGTAGAAAATTCTGCCAAAACTGCCTATCTGCTATTTTTCCTAGAAATATGCAAAGCATTTAAATTTGTTGGTTGACTATCTGCCTTCATGCACAAGAAATTCAGGAAGAACTGACCAACTTCAGATAGTCAATTTTTTCGTTTTTGCAGTTAGTCAGTTTTGCTAGTAAGCCGACGAAATATTGGTTGACTGGCTTTCGAAGTTTATTAACATGCGGCAAGAATTAGTTTGAAAAATGCGGTAGAACGTAAGAGTTCTGTATTTAATACCCAGTTGACTGCCTGCAGTTTGTTTACGAAGGTGTTTCTGAGCTTGAAAAAATGACATTTTGAAAGCCTAATTTAAGAGCGAAATCTTACCAGCAAAAGCCAACCATTCAACCCAAATATTTGTTGTCGATTGAAGGTAGGACCAAATGCAAACATTTTCCGCAGAGGTAAAACTACTGCAGTGATTTATAGAGCATTCATCGAAAATAATTGCTTTGAATAATTACCTTGCACGTTCTAAGAACTGTAGCCATAACAATTTCTAACACTGCAGACGCGAGCATCGAAAATTGCACTCTTCTTGCCCGCATCTTTCACCTTTTCGAACTTCTGCTAGTATTCTTTTTTAAGACTTGTCTTTTCTGTTTTGTTGTATGAAATGCCACGCCCTTTATTTAAGCTCGCCCACATTTAGTAAAGTATCTACCTACATACAATCAATTTGAAAGCTAAAGTTGCTGTGAAAATCAAGAAATAGGATTTTCAATATCTCTGTTGTCTGTTGCTAGGAAAGTGACACGCCCCTTTGTCCTAACCCGCCCACATAAAATATACATCGATGAACCAAACTTCGCAACCATAGCTGATACATATAGAAGACTTATACTTATGCCTCAAGATAGATGGTTTTAAATGCTTTTCTTTTTATATGTTACTTGCGCGCCACCTATTCAATTCAATTATTTTATTTAAATATGTATGTATGTATGTATGTATGTATGTATGTTTTCCAAGTTTAATATTATATAAACTTTTTCCTACAATGAGGTACATATATATATTAATATCCCAAAGTTTTATAACAATTGGTTGACGAGTTTTTGCGCCTATCGGTAACAAACACACATTCAATTTTATATTTATATTTATTAATATATGAAATATTAAACAATGGACTTCTGGAGTGTTTTGCAAGAGTAGAAATTGACGGTTCTCGTCTTATAGCCATTCGATCTCTTTTTACAAACTGTAGTTGTTGTTAAGTTAAAATCAATGCCTTTCAGCGTTAAGGTATAAGATTAGACGGTATGCCAAGTGGTCATAAAATGCCAATTTCTGACGGCTCTCCTGTCAAAATTTGGTCATACAATGTAATTGGCATATCTCATATGCCCTAATGACCTAAATGCCACATATGACCAGACTGATTTTGACAGATAAAAATGCCAAAATAGCATATAGTGTAATGGGACAATAAGCACGAATGCCAGCAGGACATAGGGCAGCCACTTTGCGATTTTGTTATGGAAAATTTCATGAAAAGGATATGGTCCTGTAAGCGTGGTCGTGGTGGTTATTTGGTTGATGTTGTTTTTCATTATTAACGGCATACCTTCCTCTTTATTATGAAATAAAGATATTATGGTTGTCTCCTTGCCGCAGCTAAAGAAACCCTACGAAACGGAAAGAATTTCCGTTGGCCAAATACTTAGCTGAGCTGCGCCAGCTGTCAGAACAAGACTGTTTCGTCGCATTCCCAATTGTGCAAGTTTGTGGTGAACAGCCACAATTTCAACCTGGGGCACCTCCGGATAGGTCATTTGCTGTTCGCTTATGACTTGCTTCTCCATGGATCTTCCCAGACTAAACTTCCGTATGCGCATTTGTTAGGTTTGTAGCCTTCTATTTCGAAGTTTTGAATGTTAGTGAAGCTCCATTTGGGCCTTATAGACGGGGCTTTCCTTCCTACTTAGGAATGGCCATGATTCCATTTCAGTATTTAGGTCACTATAGGTATCAAGCAATAAAATCTCCAAATTAAATTGGTTATCGAACAAAACAACACATTGTTATAAATGACGTCAGCAGTGACTGCAGGTAATGTCTGAAAATGAGTTGAATATAGCCACATTTACCTGCATTTCTTTTTTGAACTGGTTATAGTTTCGATTCTTTAAGTTATATTCACAGATAAAAAACTCTTAGTTTGCGCAAAAGTCCACAGCAAACTAACCACTGAGACTCACCCATTTCACTGCGCAGTAACTACACAGAAATCGCATTGGTTATGTTTATCGTATGTACAAAAGTTAAACTAAAAAATAAAACCTCTCAACAAATTAGTCCCAAATAAAACTCACTTAACCACCAAATTTGGAAGCATAACCTGAAAAGCTTCACACGTGGTGGGCTGTTCTAAGTGATATGTTTATCGCAATTCATTCTGAGTGTATGATTTCATTTTATATACCTACCTACCCCAAAATATTTTTTTAGCAAAACCTCTGTTCCTCGTTATTTTTGGAATCAACAACATTTTTTTTTTGCTTTTATTTTAGCTCGTTAAGAGTGTTCTTCCCCAAAACGAAAACATAAAAATCTGTTTACGCATTTATTCCCGGATCCCGGGCTAACGTGTCATATACTTATATAATATATATATCCCCATCAAGTTAAATAGATATGAGCGGCGATTATAAATTAAATTTGACGGGTTTTATCTCTCTGGACTGTGCAATGTCTGATTCAGGTTGATTCTTGTTGTTGCCAAATTCGGGCCCAAAAATAGAAAGAATCAAAAGACCACACTCTGAATGGAGAAAAATAATATGTGCCACGATCCCATAAAAAAATAATAATATTCATATCATGACTGAAGGGGTTCTATACGCTGTAGCTATAGCTATAGCTATACTGCTGTAGATACGATTCTATCTTTTAGTCAAAAGCTGAACGGAAAAAGTCCAAACATACGCGAATTTTCTAACTGCGTAGATTCCGCGATTGTTTACGAACGAAAACAAAATAAAAATAAGATACGATCCAGCTAAATTGTCGATTATTATGTGTTTTTTTTTTTATTCTTTTTGTTAATACACGTTTTTTTCGTACATATCATTTTGAAGTCGTTTTCGTTTGGCATGGCAGACACAGGCAGTAAATTCTAAATTCCTTTTTTTATCTATAAGAATGGAAAAAGTGCTTGCAAGCATGGGAATGGGAACCATTTCCATTTGGGCTTGAGTGTCTAATTTGTTAATGGAACGCAATTTCGTTATGTAAGTGCATTGTGTGAAACATGTGTTTGGATTTATTGTTTATGTTCTTTTTTCTTTGACAGAATATTTGATAAGCGTAATAGGGGGTATGTTTTTTTTTAGATACTTTTCTTGTTATTTAATATGTACAGTGGTGGTGAGTTGAATGGTTGTTATTGCAGAGCGGGACTTTTTATAAATTTTTTGAGTAAAATACCGAAGACTTACAACACAAACACACTGCGTGACTTGATTATAATACGTTAGGTTATTTATTAATTAAATATTTATTTATTTATTTTCATGTATTTACTTGTTGGGTTTTGTTTATTTATTTAGTTATTTATTTATTTATTTATTTAGCTAATTATTTATTTATTTCTTTATTTATGTACTAGCTGAAGCGGTGCTCGCCTTGCTTCACCCGCCGTTTTTTTATAAATATGTTCCCTCTCTTGGACCTTTCTAAAAGCAATATAAAGCAAAAACAAAGACAATAAAAACATAATTTTAATTCATACTAAAAAGTCTACACAAAAAAGATTGACGCAAAGTTCTGTTATTTGTTCCCTCTAACCCACCTCAAATGTCGGCGAAAAAAAGCAACACGAATGACACTACTTGACATTGACACACGAATCCCACCAGCCCATTTCCGAACTTATCGCAATAAACAACATCCGAAAATGTGTTCACCCTGAATGTGTGCGCTGAAAAGACACGACTGCTTGTTTTGGATAATTGTTTTGAACATTGCTCAGCTTCAGGATAATGCAGGGGGATGTTTTATATCTTAAATGATTCAGGATAAAATTTACTAAATTCACCTATTTTTTTATTTTTCAAACCGATAAGCCATTACTGAGCTAGGTCTGTATAAACAGAATTTTCCTTACATATAGGGTAGGGCGAGGAGGTTGTGACACGTTAACAGATATTGTCAAAAATTAGTTACATCCGTTTACATACAAAACTATATATATGTAAATTTTAGTTTATTAAGGTTTAGTCTATTACAAAATCAATTTTAAGCGCTAAATTACTAACCATCTCCGAGTTTTTGATGAATTTCTAAATAAGGAAAAAGTGACAGAACCTCCTAGTTTGTAGGAGGTTCCGACTTTTAAGAAGGAGGTTTCAACATACTATAGAAGGTTACGTCAATCAAAAAATTTTCAAGACTAAAATTAAAAAAAACAGATACCTAAGTTTTTTTGATGCATTTTATTTAATAAAAATAGTAATAAACAAAAAATAAGGGCTTCAGTCTTTTTTTAATTTAAATAAATAAACTTAAATAAAGTTTAGTTGCAATTCATTTTAGGGTTTTTTTTAAATCAGTATTTAACTTTTTATCATTAAAATAGCAGTTAATGAAAAATTATAATAAATTATCGCACATCAAAATTACCAAAATTAAGATCAAAACAAATTTTATTTTTGGACCTGGATGTTCCCCTCCTAAGCGAAACGTGTCGAAACCTCCTTCAATGCATGCATTATATTTACGCTTTAAAAAAGTTTATTATTTTATACTTACGTAAAAGGGCCTCAACTTATAAAAACACTATAATCTGTTTGTTTAATTTTTGTATTGTCACTTTTAAAAACCTAAAACAAAAAAGTTATAGCTTAAGAATTCACTGAAAAAATGTACAGGCCCACTTACCAAAAATCAAAACACGACTGAACTTGTTACGATCTGATCAGAAACCTCCTTGCCTTACCCTATCCGTTTTTTTTTTTTTTTTTACTATTTTGTAAAATCCAAGTTATATTCCGTGTTAAAAAATATCCTAAAGCCCGACCCAGAACATAAGCAATCACTGTGCAATGTTTCATTAAAATCCGTACAGTAGTTTCTGCGTGATGCGCGGTCAGGCATTTTTTATTCTACAGTTTTATTTTATGTAGAGAAGATAGAGAGGAGAAGATAGAGATGGCGGCGTTCCTCTGGCCTCTAGACGTCTAGCACAAAATATCCCAGTTGAAGCGCCATCGTCAGCGGCAAATTTTGCAAACGTTTGAACGGTTTTCCGTTGACTGGTCGTTATTTTTTCTCTCACTCTCAGATCTCAATGCAGCGGGTAATTTTGCGCTTGACAAATTTACCTGAAAGGGATATTTCCCAAAAAGTGTTAGATGTCAATGCCAATCGTGAAATGTGAATTTTGGCAGTGGAACGGGCAGATACCTAGTTCGTAGAAATATTCATTGGTATCACCTTTTTCCTCTGTCGGCGATTGGTCTCTACCACATCAAACCGATATTAGTAGATATATTTACCCTAGATAGGTAGCTACCTATCTTATTTTGACAATTAAAATACTATTCTCTCCACTGCCTTCCACTTTCCGATAAGATTTGACATTTCCTTCAAGTCAATTTTTATTTGTCAGCTGATCAGCAGCATTGAAACTTTTTACAATTAAAATTAAAACCTATGAATGAGGTCGCGTCATAAGAGGTGTTGTATACCTAATCAACGAGCCCATTTTAGTGCAAGACATAAAAATAACAATGCTTATCGCTATTAAAAAATATATAAAACCGAACATAAATCAGTTTACTTAAATGCCGTCCGATAACCCTGACCTTTATTGCGTTGTTCTGCTTCATAAAATAAATTACTAACGCTTCCAATAACTTAACGGAAATGTCTTACATCTTTTTTACAGACCGAAGTGAGTGGAAAATTTCCACTTCTATTTTTACAAGATGTTTTATTTGTGTGTGTAAGTATATGCATATTGGTGCGCCTCCCATAAGGGTTTTTGTTTTTTCTGTGGGCTCTGATGCCGCGCTCTGGTCTACGTGACGAACACCAGTGACACTGACAGTGCGCGATGATAAAACCAATTGACCGACCTTCAAACTGCCTGTTTATAACAATTAACTCGCATAGTAAGGTTCTTTTTAACTGCCAAACAAAAAAAATCATTATCTGGTTTCAGACAAATTTTTAGCCAGTGAGATTTGATTTTGGAGCAGCAGTTTTACGAAACAACAATACCCCAAATGGACCTTTCACATTTTTGCTTTTGACATTGCGTTGCGTGTAGTGCTGCGGGCTAACCTTCTGTCATAAAATATTTAAATAGGCTACCACATAAGACAGCCAGAGTGTTGTACAGCCGATAACTCCGAGGTACGTGCTTCGTGCTAAACATGTTTTAAGCCCAAAAACAAATTTGGTGCATATATGCAACTGTCATGTCTTATTATTGGCCCTCCTCTCCGGCAGGTGGTGCAAAGAGAAATGACAAGCACCACAAACATTTCGCATTATTACCTGTATCGCGCGACTTAAGTAGGCTTCAAGTTTGACGTACGTAAAAATGATCTTTTGGATCCGTCTCGCTGTCATGTTGGGCTTCGTTTTCTTTTTGTTTTATTGATTTGCCGTATATGAGTGCCTTAATAACAGACAATTGCGTTAAGCAAAATTAAACGGTTTACTCGTTTTTTCCTCTACCACTTGTTATCTCTTTTCTCGGTCACCTTTTCGTGGTTTTATTTCGTACGTGAGTTAAAATGGTTATGTGCTATTTATTCCTGTTAAATGAAAAGAAAACAAACCGCGCAGCACCTTGAAAAGGGAATTTCAAAATAATTTGTGGCGCTGTTTTTTGACAGGCAACGGGCATACACCTAGTGCAATTTGGAACAAACACGAGTTGGTTCACAAATTTCACAATCACAAATTACAATTGAATGAATTTGAGGAAAGATTACAAAAGTGCGGCTTGGTTTGCTTGCATTGTGGTGAATTTTGGAACAAGTTTTTTGAATATGATCTTGAAGAACCATTGGTGCAATATAAACAGAGAAATATTAAATAAAATATGGCTTATGTTTTCTGTACCTATTAGGTTAAGAGAAAAGCGGATTAGAAAAATAGTCAAACTTAGTGAATCAGCGACCCAGTCGCAAAATAATGACACTCGTTGTTAAATAAATGGAGAGTTTAATGGTTTGGCGATTCGTCAGGATAAACTTCAAGCCTTCTTGCATACTTTTTTGGCCAATATCTGCAAAATGTCAGATATCAAGGTGCTGGGAAATATTCTCTCAGAATATAACCAATGACATTTGTTTAAAACATATGCGAGAAGGAAAAATAATAGGTCTGTTCCTTTACTTTTGAATCTTACGAATTTTTACGAATTCTTACGAATTTTACTCAAATGCTGTTCCCTAACTCGAAAAATTCGTAAAAGAGAGCGTCATCAAGAGAGCAAGATATTACCCCTCCACTCCACTGAGAATCTTACGAATTTTTACTCAACAAATTTCTTGGTGTACGAAGTGGAAAAGCTGTCAGTCACAGCTGATTTGAAATTTCTTGTCCTATTTGACATTCGATTGCATTTGTTTTGATTTTTTTGTGCATTAAAATGGTATCGACAGGCGGCAAAATAAATATTGAATGTTCACCTCGAACATTCCATCGTATTGAAAATGAAAATTAGACATTAGAGAATATGAAATAAAAATTTATTGAATTAAGTATCTGTCATATCTGTCATTATTCATAGTTTACTACAAAAGCGTTCCCTAACTTTTTCGTTAGTGACTGTCTCTGTGAGAGAATTTATCCCCACCATTGCCATTTTGACAGTCTTTTCCATTCTTACTACAAAAGTAAAGGAACAGACCTCATATTCAAATTAACGTCAGTGGGTTTAAAAAAATTACCAGTTTGCAGACGTTAAACAAATCGGATTCAGTTTTACATTACATTTTTTTTGCCGATTTATCCATTTTTAATAACAAATTTCAGCACTAAATAAACCAAACCGAAATAAACAGCCAATTAAAATTGACTTTTGAGAGATTTGACAGCTAAAGTCAGTTATAACAAACTAGCTAAAAGAAATTTCTTGGGCTATTATTTTTTGAGGGTTTTTTTATGAAGGGGAAATGTTTTGCTCTCTCTTTGTGGCTCTCTTCTACCGAACTTCGTAAAGGAATGAAGTTTGACTAAATTTGACTAATGTGTTCGAATTCATTATCGTTAGGGAACATACCTATTGTTGCGTTGAAAATGTCAACTCTTAGTCTAAGTTATTAAACATAAAGCATTTAATAAGACTTAGGGCCATTTGCTGATACGACTCATAGCGAATTAAGTGCCACATAAATTCTTATGTGACAGTTTATGCCCTAGAAAAAGTATCCCATAAGTATTTAAGTAGAACTTAAATCGTAAAGAGTATGAGCAAACGGCTCTTAAAGTTGAAGTTTACACTGGCGAATTCCAAGTTGTTTATTGTTATTTAAATTTAAATTTATTTAAATTATTTTGGGAATTTGGAACTTATTGACACTTTTTATTTGCACTTGTGTGAATTTTTCTCAATGCCTAAAATGTGGCATTCATTTATTTTGTCAGTAAAATTCCGGTACGGTTGTTAACAATTAAAGTAACAAAATTCTTAAGTGCTTTTTCTTTTTCCTGATTCATCCGTCAAATTAAAACAATATGTTGTCATTTGTTTGCATTAACGACAGCACGAAACTCGCCTCTGGTAAAACAACAAAATTAAGTCACAATAGCAGAAGACGACTTTTGTTAAATTTGCTTCATTTTTATAAAATGCTAGGTGGAATTTAGAGTTCACCAACAAAAGAGGACATTAGGTAAATTTTTTTTGTTTTTTAATTCAAGGCTCCTAACTTCAGGTTTTGAGTGGCGTCTAAATTGGAAGTTATTGTACAACAGTATTGCCTCCTTTTGATATAGGTACTTACTGCGTTAGTTGCTTAAGGCAAAAAGGTCGATTCAAAATGTCTATTATTAATCAAGGAGTTATCCGGAATGGAGAGTGCTATATTGCTAGAATTTTGAGTAGCTTAGCAAACTGACACACTAAGTCTCACAAAAGTTGAGTCAGGGTCAGAGATGATTTTTATTGGCCCTGTTAAAGCTCTTTATACTGTACAGCTCCTTATTCGCTCGTTCTTAGCCTCTACCTTATTCATTTTCCTTAAGTGTTGATTTGAGACAGGCAGGCGAAAAGGTTTGTTTAATACAACTGTTTTGAGTGTTTCTAAAAATTTACGGAATCTATACCGTTCATCTAAGAATGAGTCACTCGATTCAACCCAAGATCGCAGACTAGTTGCTTGGACCTTTTGTCGGATTTTAGTAATGAAGAATACATTTTTATTGCTATACCGCAATAGATATAAGGCGGTTCTCAGTTAGGACGATCTAGTTTCCAGTATCTCAGTTTTTGACTGGATTGAAGTATAGTAATAGCTAATAAGCTCAGAGCAATCCTCGATAGGCAGCTTCTTTGCTTTAGACATGTTAAGCCAAAGAGCAAAACTTGCCTTTGTGTAGTCATGGGAGCTATCATCAAAAAAGGTATAGGTACTTCAGTTTATACTGGTGATGATTCCGAGTTTAAGCTCATAGAAAAACGTGTCTTAGCTGCTAAGAGGTTCGTCCATTACTACGCCTATATTTCCAATACCTAGATCTTTTCTCTTAAAATATTAAGGCTATCACTCTATAAGGAGATGAAGCTTTTGGGAATGTAATCCCATTGGAATTTAGATGACATAACGTGAGGAATATACCAGCAACCGATGATAGCGAATATACTAATGCAAGAGACTATAAGTCGAATTTCTGGGCGTTCAGGAGGTCTAGGGCCGAGGGTGTTGTACTAATTGCGCAACCACGGACCAACTGGAAGTGACTTTTAGGCATTGTGGCTTGTGGGATGCTTTTGCATTTCAGGGCTGACAGTTTGGTAAGTACCTTGGACCGGTGGAAAGTGGGATGTATCCATTTCATAGAGTCGTCACTCTAACTGTTTTTTTTTTGGCATCTAAGACGTTAACGGAAACGAAATTTGAACAGAATGAACATTTCTTAAGACTGCAAAATTCATATTTTCTTAAGCTCGGTAAAGAAATACGTTTTCTATAGGTATACCTGGGTACCTAGGTATCTACTGACGTTTTCGACAGATGCACTCGGATATATGAGTATAGAAAGTATGTATATAGAAAAACCGCATAGCAACAGCACAGAAAAGAGAAAAATGGTGTCAGATCCTACTTCTCGTTATTCGTCATTTTCATTAGGATTTTCCAGGATAAATTCCATACAACCTGTGCACAACAATCGTACAAGTACAAGACTGCAAGGTACTATTCATAGAACGGGCGTATACCTAGTCGATCTCCGTCAAAGAACAGAGGAATATAAGGTACACCGTACACACCAAAGGTAAGCCATCCCTTGAAGAAAGACGATCAGGTACGCACGTCAGGTACTTAAATAAAGAAGTATTGTTCGTCCCGTAACACTTTGTTACTGACATTATCACAACTTACACACAAATTCAACAGCCACTTGTAGGACCTGTCGAATTAGGTACCTACCTATAGGTACTGATGTGATTTTAAAAGATTTAAAAGGCCTATATGTAAGGGCAGGCACATCACACTCCTCAAAGAATAGGTACATAAAGTACCTATTAAAAGAAGACGCACGAAAATATCAACAAAAATCCGTTACAAGTTCCGTCTATCATCTCATCACAACTAAAAACAAAAACAAAAACAAAACTTTTCATTGCAGCCATCTCGAGAGCCATCTTTTAACTGTCAATTTATGGCGCTGCTCGTGTGAAAGAAACGACTTTCAACTTAAACCAGTTCCAGCTCCTCTTGATGGGATCGAATTGCGGTCGCAATCGTGTTTGTTGTTTATGCGTAAATACCTACTAAAAAAAAATAAAAATCCAAGAAACAAACACAAAGCAGAAGAATAATAATAAAAACAAAACAAAAAAAAACGTGGAAACAAAAATCTGGATAATTCGCAATCAATACGCTACGCTTCGACTACAGCTATAGCATGTGTAATTTCAGATACGCCGCGTCGACGATTCAATATTTTTGCAACGGCGGCGCACCGTGGCAAATGGCTACAAAATCACCATCATCTTCGTCCGCCTCCAGGAGATACCCGCAAGGAAGGGGTTCAGAATCATAACAAAGAAAAAGAACCACCGATCAGCGATCATGCGCAGCATAAAGAAATAGACGTCACACGGATATACGTTTTGTACGTCAGCAAAATAAAATCGCAGGAGAGACAAGAAATAAAAAAAAAACCCAACAAGCGGCAGATGTTGTGACCATGTTCTCATGCGGCATTAATATACGCACCTTTTGCTTGGCAGGGTATCTTTCATCTCTATACCTATACCTGTACCTAAAATCGACGACTTTTATTGGATTTATTGCTTTTTTGTTGCATAAATTTTGTGTGAAAATATTTCTGAGAGATTTTTCGATCAAGAAAAAACGATTTTATTGCGGGTATTTTCGGAAAAAGGGTATTTTTTAATACCAGGACTCTAAATTCGTATCTTTTAGGTCAGAGACTTAATTTCAGTCAAGACTCAAGCCATGACAACAAAAAGTCAGGTGTAGACCGCGATTTTGTGGACACGACACATATCTGGTCATTTCAGTCTGACTTATTTCCTTGTCTTCTCTGTAGACAGAACCCTGACTGAAATTTGACATTTGAGAGTTTGACAGCAAAAAAATCATTCGTTTTGATAATTCGCAAGGGTAGGTACAAGCGCACGAATTGAAATATGTCGGAATTTCGTCTTTCCCAAATTGAATAGCTATATAATAAATGCAAATAATATTTATGTCATTTAAAAGAAGACATATTTGTTTTCTACTGGCATGGCGGAAGTAAATATTCGAATTTTTCTATAGAGATTCTGCAAAAATGTTTGTAGGCCGATGCATTATCCCATAAAACATCTTTCAATATGCGCTTCTAAATCGTGTAGCTCCAGCTTTTAAAGAAATAGATTCACCCGCAATCTATGCTTTTCCTTTTTTCGGCTAACATCTTGTTTTCTTAATGTTCTAAAGCGAGAATCGCCTTCATTTGTTTCTTCGTTGGCGACATGTTGGGAAATAAAATGTCATAGCACAATTTGCCCAACCAAAACAATACAAACATGTCCGACATGAAGTCTGACTGAAAAGTCTGACATATTTCAGACTCGTGGAGACGCAGTGTAACGAGTTGGTCATTATTTTTCTGCATGTAGGTAACCCTTCCTTCTTTTTGACTTAAATCATGTATTTTATATCTGGGAAGACTACTTAAACCAGTTGCTAAATGATGATGACAGACAAGATTCTGCCATTGAGCAGACTGTCCCAAATAATCAGGATGACAACCGAGAGTTTCAGACACCCGACCAAAACGAAATACAAATTCCATCAGTAGACTTAATAAGCAGCTGGCACTGGTGGACTACAAGCTAAGCTTTTTAAGCACTCTGAAGACGACATGGTAAGGAGCATACACCAACTAATCTATAACCATCTGCCCGAACCACTAGAAAGGAGATTGCTTTCCCTACTCCACCTATAGATGTATTAGCCTCGTCTCTTAAAATATCTTAACCATCGTTTTATGTGAACGTCTCAAGCCGTTTGTGGACGCTATAATTGGTCCTTAGCAATGCGGCTTCAGACCAGGAAAGACTACCACTGACTAAATCTTGACATTGCGCAAGATCCTGGAAAAAAATGGAGAGATTTTACCGAGACCTTCAACACCACCAGAGGGCTGACGCCTGAGGCAGGCTGACGCATTTTCGAGAAGTTGCTTAAGCATTGTTTTTTGAAAGGATAGTGTGCAACAATCATGCCAGTACATCAGACACAATATTAAAAAAAAACAACAACAATTTCTTGGGTTTTCGGACGAAATTGACGTGATTGGAAGAACCAAGACAGCAGCTCTTTCTCTGGCATCGAATCAGCAGCGAGCAGAATGAGTATGACTATAAAGGAGGGTACGACGAACATCAATGTTCCAGCTCGTAAATTATTCAAAACTGTACCAGAGGGTATATTAGAGCCCAAGGAAGACCTCATATTTTCAATGGAGTGATCAGGTGGAGGAGATCTCTGACAAATTGGTGTACAAAATTGTAGATGGCAAGCTGAAGATCGAGCCCGGTGGAGAGGCATTTTTCTTGAGGCCTCATCAAGAAAAATAAGCATCATGCTTTTTGATAATTGTTTGCGACAATTTTTGCGCAGTTCTTACAAAATACGTTTTAAAGCAAAAGGTCCAAAACTCTTATAATTACATCAATTCAGAAAGCCAATCTGCTGGCAAACCCTGTTGTACTACTTAGACTATCTCCAACATTGGAAAGAAATCCATCGTTAAGCTCAGTACCTAGGTTGCAATTGCAATTCGTGAATGCTTCCGCTCTACGGATGTACAAAATGTATAATTTTGCCCCAAACTTTAAGGACTGTTCTTTCCATTTCAACGGATTATGGGTTGGGACCTAAGTAATACTTTAATCGTTAATTGCTAGGAAACCGACATAACAAAAGCTAAATCGTTTGATTCGGTAGTCCAACAAATATTTGGTGCCTATACAAACATAAAATAAACCTAAAACCTAAAGCAGTTGAATTTATCCTCGGTTCTTATGAAAGAAAGATCCATTGTAAAATGCTCGTTCTTGTTTGCGTTGACGGGCTTTGAAGGAGGAAATTGAAAGAAAAACATCATTCGCCTAAGATGAATAGCAGATGCTCTCGGTCTCGAGTCTAACACAAAGGGAAAACACAGTGACATAGTTGTTATTTTGTTGGACTACTAAGCGAGGGTACCCCGGTTCGAATCCCGAAAGAACCAAATTACATCTTAAGGTTTTTTTCCACTGCGCCATCTCTCGCGAGGTCATGAAATACCTTCCCAATTAGCCGTTTGGACTCGGCATAAAATTGTAGATCCCTTCCATTCGCCCCAAAAATTAAAAACTCACACAAAACTATTTGTTGTTAGAAGCTAGGCCTAGGGTCCGACAGACCCGTCGTGCCAAAATATTTATTTTTATTTTTTTAATAGGGAAAGACCTTGTCTGAAGTGGCACGCAGAATTGGAAAGAGTCTTCATCCGACTTCGAGTGCAGGCAGTAAACTAGGGATCGGGCTAACTGAAGTCTTGTAAATTGAGGACCCAGAACTGTAGAGTCGGCTTATCAGGTGAGTGATATAAGCTAGATTTCATTTATCAAGAGTCTAGAAGGTTCATTTCCGCATCACTTTAGACGTTATAAAACTTATAGGACGGATTAGAGAACGTCCATATATCATTCTATCAGAGGATGTTAAAATATCCTCTTCTATAAGTATTTAGACAACTTTTGACTTATTTTCTGCCAACAGAAATATAGGCTCCCATGGACTCATTACCAAAATGAATAGGCTTTTATCATCTTACGTGAAAGTGGTCTCTTTGGAGGACATTTCAGATAATAAGCCTAATGATGGATTAAGAATTTAGCTTTAATGGCCATTCTGCAAAAGAAATGCGTTTTAACCTAGGGTTCAGTGCTAAACCAAGCTAACAAAACTCTCCGGCCAGGAAAGAAAATTTCAAAAAGAATTCCCTACAGCATCGTTACCTCTTTTAGGTGATTCTGTAGTCGGTAATATTAATAGCGACGCAAGTGATCCAGCGCAAATCCTTGATGCATTATACCGACTTCCGCATGAACTTCTGAGTTCTGACGTGTTAAACGCCACAATTCCTGGGACTGAATCTAGTCATTTGAAAATGAGAAATATACAAGCGAAACTTGATTTTATTCTGTATGCAAATGCAAAATTTGAATAATGGTATAGCTCGTTACCGGCGCAGCGATTATACTCCTTGTTTGATATAGATTGCGACCAACAAGTATTTAGAATGTAGTTATCGCAAGTAGCGGGGCTTAAAAAATCTTTTTTCCAAACGTCTTGGCAGTGACTTGCAAAATTTGACATACATACTTTAACACGAATTTCAAGATGTATTCGAATAGGTTCGGACTGCACTAAGGTTAAGAAAGGCAGCGCAAACTTTATTCATATTTACTACTTTTGAAGGTTACGTCCACAACTGATATCAAACTTCTCCAGTATTTAACCACCTAGCCTTTCTTAATTGCTCCCTGCTTCTTGTTGAGATTCTGACTATTTTCGAAATAGATGTCAAACACTTTAAGGGGAATTCAATAGAGCTTATGTTTCTCATGTCTCAATTTCCTATTGCAAATATCTCACTCCATCTTGCACTTCGAAAGACATTGACATACAGCCAGGCCATACGAAAACTATACAAACCCGTTCTAATTTCCTTCCCTCCTTGATTATACTATTCTCAATAAAACGCTGAGAGGATATTTAAATAAAATTTAGCATCTATGAGATCAGTCTTTTATTTAAAAAATTGTTTTACCATTTTTTCTACAACTTAAATCCCGCCACATCTGTTCAGTGTCCCTATTCCTCTTCATCCATTGTAATGCCAAATGAAAGGGTTTATTAGACACTCTTCGAAATAACTCTAAAAATCCCCTACTTGTTAAATTTGTTAATTTGTGACTTCCTCCTTGCATCTCAAATGCATTTTCAGTCATTCTCACCACATTCTAGGTATACCTAACCTCCATAAGGTAGGTTCATACTTCACACTTTACATGAATATTTATGGTGGGAGTTCTGATCGTTTCCGTTTCTCTTATGTTTACTTCCGTTTGTTAATGGTTCTTCTACCTGCCCTTGGACTGTCATCCACT
The DNA here is from genome assembly GCA_936431705.1 of Cheilosia pagana. Lineage (NCBI taxonomy): Eukaryota > Metazoa > Arthropoda > Insecta > Diptera > Syrphidae > Cheilosia > Cheilosia pagana. Next base: position 12,761,396 of record OW386166.1, on the reverse strand, counting down.
ACCAGTGCCGCCTTACAGCTGTTTTTGATTAGAGCACAAGCAACCACTCGTCCTCCATCAATCATTTTAGTCGGTTGCGCGCATTTTCAAGGACTTTGTGTCTTTTGGGGAGAGAGGTCCCTACTCATGTCCTTGAAATTTCCCTTCATATAGGTCTCTCTGATCCTTGAGTATATATATATTTTTTATTGAGAAACGACCCATGTCACACTTTATGGGGATTTCTATTTTCAAAGACAAAGAGTATCTCATAGTTCATAGAGAATCGAGATCATTCGTTGTTGGCTGGCGTTGCCAGCGTTGTCGTGTCTCTTAGTATGCATGACTCACTGATGATTGGTAGTGGTGCTTTTTCATATGTCCGCTGTGTGTGTGGTAGTTTCTTTGTTTCGGTTTATTTACGTTTTCGAATTGATAGACCATACTCGCTGTTGCTGTCACGTATGCCATCGGGCGAACACGATCACCCAATTTTCATGACAACAAATTTGGAAGAGGTCGACTAACGACGACTACACTCTCCATGAGTCTATAGTTTTGTTGGCCCAATTGAATCAGAAGAAAACTGATTCACATTTTCGAGCTCGATGAATTTTGTTAATGGAAAATTTTCGGACCGCACGCAGTCTATAGGCACTCATCGGAGATCTTGTCATTTTATGCCAATTAATGGAAGGTACTAATTGTTGATGTCGCTTTGCTAAGTGAAATCTTCCATCGAGTTGTGTAATTGAATGATCACGATTTGAAATGCATTTAATTGAAGTTTTCAAAAAGTTACAACAGAAATGGTGGTGAGGAATGACGAGGCATGGGGGGTGCAAGCAACGAGCCTTATCTTTTAATTTTTAATTAGGCTAGGTATGTATTTATGTATCAAAGTGTTCTCATGGTTTACGTCAAATTGGCAAACGGAAATTTGAACAAGATAGGTAGGTAGATATAAACAATAGAGATAAATGAACATTTTACTTAACTTCTTCCAGCAGTTGGAGGGGAAAGTTAGTTGTTGTCACGATAAACTTCCAAGTAGTTATTAGGACTTTGCATATATGGACGGCATTTCAACAATTATTATTTAAATTAAAAGTTTTTCTAGCACTGTGCCAATCTTGCCACCACTTGTGGACAAATTCAACAGGCACTTGTAAGATTTGTTGACTTGTTTCATTGTGTTTTATGCCCAGTTCTACTATACCCACCTCGCAAAGTGAAATCAATAAAGAAGAGCCCTTTTAAATTGCTGTTTCGTTGAGCGTAAAGTTAAAACCGTAACTTATAGGAAGAATAAGCTTCTTTACTAGACCCTAATCACCCAGGTTCCTCTGTATAGTGCTGAAGCAGGGTCTTTCGTCAAAGGCGAAGGAAATACTAGTGGGATATTTTGAGACAAAGACTCCTTGGGAACAGTATTCAAAGGGTAGATGTGAATATTTAAGGGGTATCTTTACGAGCCAAAAAGCTAAAATAAAATATTCGAAGGCTAGGTCACTTGAAGACAATATTGACAATAACGCAGTAGCCCGACGATTATTTAAATTCACCCCAGAGGTGCGATCTCCGATCTGGCTGAAAGGCCTTAATTGTTGAGATTCACACTGGACATTAAGTGCCATTTTACGTGAAGTAAGAAAGCCACATTTTTATGTGATACGAAAAATGGGAAACTTTGCGATGCTGATATTGATTCTATGAACGGAGCTGAAAGGGAAGCAATTTGGCACTGCAAAGATTTCATTAAACTTATAACTACGCTTACCGAATGGTTGTGAGAAGCTAGGCCTTGGGTCCCATAGACCTGTCGCGCCAAAATATTTATATTTATTTATTTACCAATGACGTGTTTTAAATCATTCATCGAAATATTAACAGTTGATTGAAAATTACCTAAAATCCGATATATAGTTTATTCATGATACTTCAAGTAGGTAGTGTACGGTTTCTTTCTTTGGCTTTTATAAGCATTAACAGCTAAGAAACTTACCACTATCTCTAACCACGTGCACATTATACATGGTGGCGCTTTGGGACCGTGTCAATATTCCATTAAACTAAGTGAGTTTTCCTCGAAAATGGCGTCCAATGTATATGGTGCTTTAGGTACCTGTCCCCGAAAAAAATATGAGAAAAGGAACTTAGGAGGTTTTGAAGTAGATAAATAGGCAAATATTATTATGTTTCAGAGTTTTTTCAGCGTGGGAAGTCTCTATGCACTTTAATTTCAAATCAAACATACATAGCTTGCAACATATTGACATTTATTGTAAACTTTACATTTCGTAACGGAGAGGCAGAGAGAGAGAAATGGACAGAAAAATGCCCCAGAAGTTAATAACAACCATTACGCTGTAGCTGGCTTTAAAACTTATTATTCGAACCCATTTACGGGAATTCTTAAAACTTTATTACAAAAGAACGATCTTGGGTGTAAGAGAGGTAGGTATACCTTCGCACCCGCAAATAAAGAAGAATCTTACCTCATTCATAGCATGAAAATTCCTAATGAAATAACTTTGTGCCTGTTCGTGAATGCTATTTTGTTTTAAGACGAGACTGTAAATTATCCGATAGATTTTCTGCTCACTTTATTTTTTGAGAGACTTTTGTAAGATTTTTTAGTACCTCACCATCCAGGCAACATACCTCAAAAACGTCTTTCGGATTTTTCAGCGTTTTTCCAACACAAAAAAAAAATAGAAGACGGCAGGAAAATTTCATAAACGTTTTTTCATCAAACATTGTCCTGAGTCCGAGCTTTCGTTATAGTTTTACAAAACTTCTAAACGGCCGGGAAGAGTCAAACACTATCATAAAATGTAATACTTTTCTAAATATAAAAATGGATCTTGGTTTGTTCGGATGCTTAAAACTCGAGAACGGCTCAACCGATTTTGTTTTGTTTTGTTTGTCTTACATCAGCGATGGTTTAGAAGAAAAGAAAAGTTGGAAGATTCTCAACAGGTGGCGTTGTAGGCACACATTACATTTTTCATGGGGAAACGCACTTTGAAAAAAAAAAAAAAAATAAACTGGATAGAAATCGAGTAGTGACACTTCAAATATAGAAAAAAAATATTTTCAAAATCACAGTTTGTTGATCTTTTGTGATAGAAACACTTTACTGCTAAGTGCGAGAGAATCAACAGGTGGCGCTGTGGTCGATCTTCAGAGCCGCTCAACCGATTTCAATGAAACTTTGTGAATGCGCATGGTTGATTCCAACTTGAAAGATAGTATAGTTTTGGGCCCTAATGGAAACAAAGTGCAATCAAAAACAATACAAATAGAAAACCTTGGATTAAAAATAAATAAATAAATATTTTGGCGCGACAGGTCTGTGGGACCCAAGGCCTAGCTTCTCACAACCATTCGTTTTGTGTGGGTTTTCAATTTTTGGGACGAATGGAAGGGATCTAGAGCTTTACGCCGAGTGCAAACGGCTCTTTCATGACAGTTTTACTCTCGGATGTTTGTCAGACGTTGGCGAGAGGTGGCGCAGTGGAAAAAACCTTAAGATGTAATTTGGTTCTTTCGTTAACAAAGCCATATGCAAAAAAAAATCGGGATAGAAATCGGGATATGGCACTTGCCATATAGGTAACAAAATAATTAAATTACTATAGGTATCTGGACAGCCTTGAATTTTTGTAAATGGTGTTCAACACAATGTGGCAGTAATCAAAAAGGGCGCCGTTGCACCTCCCTTAAAAAACGACTCTGCGAATTGTGGCGGGACTTAATACGAAAGGCACGGGCAGCGCCGTGGGAGTACAGCTAGTACTTTTCTAAATATAATAAGAAACTAAAAATGAAGAAGCCATCAGGAACAGAAATAAACATTTTCGAAGAAAGAAGTAGATACGCCTGTGTTCCCAGACTTTGAAGACCGTTTTTCCCTTTATTATCACCAAAAGCATTTTGTTTGTTTTTATTAACAAACTTAAAACAAAAATATAACATGAAAATATACATAAGGATCAGTTAACTGATTCATATGAAAAGTTTAAGTAACATAATAATTTAATTTTAAAATAAATTCATAAATTCAAAAAAAAAGCATACGCAGATAGACGTTCGATGAACATTTCATTTTGACTAAACTTTAAAATATGTTCTTAATAAAAATACATTTTAATTTCACTTTTAAACAATTTAACTTTAAGAATTTTTTTTTTTATTTTGTTATTATAAATATAATCGCTAAAATTGGCGCTTTTTCCGTAAATCTGGGAATACTGGTGACCGTTCGCATAAATGTCATCAGTAAATGCAGGTAAGTTTTACAGGCTTTTAAAAATTTGTCCTAAAATTTGTATCTACTCAAAAGTAATTTTAAAGAAATGGGCTATCATGCCATGGTAGATGGAACATACACACACAGGCACACCCATCACCTCTTGTATATTGTGATTTCGAAGTCCCAAGCAAGTGTTTTCGTCTACTCTGATGAGTTTGACAATGATGTCAATACTATACCTTCGGCTTTGCATAGCACGTCTTTATAGATTATGTCATGGGAGATTTGGAACTTCTCTTATTTTTTCCAGAGTCTGACTTTAGGCTTCTCGTTAATGGCGGACATTTCTGATATAACCGCAGGGAAAGTCTTCAGTCAAGATAATTGACGAAAATTTGTATGTCCCTTACAAAGATAGCATCTCAGCGACGCGACGTATTTCTTGTCGCATAAGGTAGTAGAATCGCCCAAAAGACTGCCATTTTATTTAGTTAACATCCTTTCCTTCTCATCAAAAATTGGAAATGACTGCGTGTATATTTCCAACAGTCAATATTAAAGTGTCGATTTTACAGACACCGCCAATTAAAATGATCCAACGACGCATATTGTCCAAATAGGTACCTTCCTACCAGTGCTGCCAGGTCAGAATGTTAAAATCATGTCAAAAAAAAAAACAGTCAATCACAAAAAACAAATTCCGGTCAAAAATTGATTTTATTGTTAAAAATAGAAAAAAAAAATAAAAATATTTTTTCTTGCCTATCTTTTTATCGTTTATTTTTTGTTCCTAAAATCTAAAACAGCAGCCCAAACAACCGAATAAATGCAGTCCATCGAAATTCTCAAGAACGCTGCGCAAACTGCAAAAGAAGTACTAGATTCAATTTGACTTTTAGCGGCATGAGGCTTGCGACCGGTGTTAGTGGGACTGTTTGTTTCTGTCAATTCAGATAGGTAGTCAAAAAAATTATAATAGTCGGCTTTGTTTCCATTTGACTAGAAAACATAGTCAAACTGGCAGCACAGCCTATACCCGTGTGGGCATTATTCCTAAACCATACCTATTTGCTTACCAAACTTTGCTGTGGCATGGGTCAATGGTCATTCAGTTCAGTACCTACCCGCATATAAAATTTTACATTTTATTATCGCCCATTAATTGTTATAACTCAACTTTCGAAAAACCTACACAAATTGACAATTTAAATAATGATAGTAAATAAATCCTCTTCCTCACTAAGTCCAGTCAAGATGGGCGCAAGTAGCAGCGCCGCCGTCCATTTATGTGCACATGGGCATTATGGGCACTAAAGAAAACGTTCCATTGCAATTTGCAACTGATGATGATTTTTCTTACATTTCCGCTTTATTTTGATCACCATAATTATGTACGTATTTCAATCTCATAAAGATACCAGCTCCCATGACTAAATGTATAAATCTAGCAGCAGCTGCCCGGCACTTTTGCTTCTTGCATCGGCCAGCGTCATCAGATGCACGATCAAAAATTGGAAACCATATAAACGGGTAGTGTGACGCAGCCAAACAAGGGAAATACGTCTTGCTAAAAAGTCAGTCGACTGAGTTTTCTGATGCGCAGGAGAGTGTATGGCAGGAGCCCACTCTGCCATTGCCTGAGGGAAATCGACGTCGAAGCCAACGACAATGTTGCCTGAATGAGCACATTGTGTGTAGCGTGTGTGTCCAGTGCCCATTGCCCAGTGCCCACACACAAATCATTTTAAGCGCGTGATTATCAAAGTATGTTGCAGCTCGTTATAATGTAAAATCGCGCATGTCGTTGGCATGTAAGGAAGGAATAAATACTCTCGTATAATTAAGGGGGACATTGTTGTGGCGGCCAATTATACGTCGTACCTCTACGTCTGCAAATCCATGTTGGCTATTGGCTAAGTGATCCTCTGGGCATAGCAGTGAGATAAACATGGAGTACGACATAGAGCAAGATTTAATGGATACTCTGTGTGGTGATGGAAAAAGTGTCTCAACACACTCTCTTCGGATATAATAGGTGAACAGAAGCGGATGTCTGGAACAGGATCTGATTTTTTAACATTCAAAGTGCTTGATTTGCGGCACGGCTTGTCACTAATTGGCAGTTGGGAGCATAGATAAGTCATGGTAGTTTGGTCATTAACCAACAATGTAGATGGCCCATCTGCAAACTTCACCATTAACAAATAAACTGCTATACCTAGACAACTTAAGCCAAGATTTGATTATTTAACAACACGTCAAATATTTAAAGCTGCTGTTTATCGGCTGTCGCGTCATTCGACACACTTTAATGTTATGAAATGTCAAACCTGGGGTATGTGGCTCGCTTCGCATGCTGCGAAGGTTACAGTACCTACCTTTATGATTTTCAGACATTTATTTCTTTTACTCAGATAAGGTATCCGTGCCTAGAAAGACAGTCAGTATAACTTTAAAACCGAATAGCCACACCGAATGTGTTAATACTTTGCTGACCAATAGAAATGACAGATCTTTTCAATTATATGAGTTGAGGCTGTTTCGACCGCATCGCACAGCAAACAAAATTTGAAGATCTGTCAAGCAATATATCCATTAGTAAGAATTGTCGCTCACTTCCCCGGAAGTCGTTGAAAAGAACAGCATCGATGAAAGAAGACTGTAATGCTATACTTTTTTGTCGTACAGTTTAAGGCCTAATTTTAAATACTAATTTTATGAAATATGGACCAAATAAAAGCTGAATGTCCGTAGGTAAATTTCCGCTTGTGTTGTTTTGTCACACACGATTTTTTACAGTTTTTGACAAATGTGCTCTCCAAGTATCTACTTCTGATCAAGTTTCCCTTTTTCTGAGAAAATTGGTCACAAACTACAGCCGTTTTGACAGTATTTTTATTATGTATTTAAAGCTTTGTTGGGAGCACTTACAACTGATTTTTTTACATTTTATTCGCCCTTACGGGAAGTAACAAAGCAAACATATGCTTTTCAAATTACAACGTACTACAAAGATGAACTTAACATTTTTGTTTAACCGATCCCTAAATCCTACCATTCGATGTTTTTTTTGGATAACAGAGGCATGTGGTTCATACTTAAAATTAGCTTAAGGTTGTTTTTTCACTGCGCCACCTTTAGAGAACGTCAGTCAAAACTCGTACAGTGTAACTGCCCTCCGAAAGCTTTTCAAATTAGGCAAACAACTGTTGGTCTCCGTCTCATCCATTCATCTCTAACACAGAAACCGGCAAAACTTAGGCTATTAAAACTAGGCCAAGGCCCAAGGGTACCATACATTCCTAGGGTTGAACATGTCTTTCTAAATCTTTTTTGGTCAACAAACTTAAAACGCATCGCCATCACTTTTGCCAGTCAAAAATATAGTCTTTCGATAATTTCAAGGAATGGAAGTTCACATATTGGGCATTGCAATTTTTACTAATACCATGTTACCACTAACGTGATTTAGCTGAAGCAATTTACAAATCGCGATAGGCGTTCCCACCGAACTTCTAAATGTTTAAGTGTGACATTTGAAATTAGTTGGCAAACGTTCTTCACAAAGGCAACATGGAAAAAAAAGGCCGAAGTTGAACTTTTTGATAAAAGTGAAAGCGGTTGTGAGGAAAGAAATTCTGAGACTGAGAACAAAAGATTTTAAAATTATTTTAACAAATAATTATTCCTTTAATGTAGAAGAATAAATTCTTTTTAAATTTAATGGTTATTTGAAAATCAAAAGCTTATCTATTAAATTGGGTAAATAATTGAAAAATTTAGCGAGTCAACTATAGGTACCTAATATTACCCATTTTTGAAGGGCTGATATTTTAATGTTGCGTGTTTCTGAAACAACTAATTAAGAACATTTCCTTAACAGTGAGGAGCAAAATAGAGTTAAGACTACATAATCATACAATCCTTCTATATACATTTTATTGACGTACAAAGATTGTTTTAAAATTAAGTTAACTAATTTGGCGCTGGACCATTTTTTTCTGAATTGTATGTTGTAATAAATACGTTTTTTAAAATAGGTACTTATTTTACTATGAATTGTAATGTTATAATTTTTTTATGCATGTGCTTATGAATGTTCTTTGTTTCGAAAATAAATAAAAACAAAAAATTAAACAATCTTACAGTTCTTGCGTTCGTCAATCATCGATATGGCGCATATTCGTCAATACCAGCAACACTTTCGACAAACAAGATTAATTCATTAAAAATCTTATTTGCCGAAAGTGTTGCTGGTATTGACGAATATGCCCCATATCGAGGCACTTTAAACAAAAGAACGTTTTTCTTTTTAATTAAAAAAAAAAGTGGTTGTATTATGTCCTATAACAATTTTTTGTGTAATTTTAAATATGATACAATAAAGGTTAATACAGTGTTTGGAGATATTTAATGCGTTGATTATTTTCTGTTAAACGAATCTTTTAATTGTTGTTGCCGAATGTGCCCCAGGTTAGCATACAAATTTCGTCAAGTTGAGGGACCTTTCGTCTATTGCACAATGACCTTACTTCCTTTCATAAAACCCTCAGTCATTCAACTTGTAGACCAATATACCCTCTATATAACAACAACAACAAGGAACAGAAGTTGTTTAAAAAGTCTTAAAACAGTTGAATGGACCCAAGTGGTAGAGTCATACACCCACAAACCCAGTGCCGTCTTTTACCTGTTGGAGGCCCTGGGCTTATTAGGATAATGGGGCCCCAATGACTTTGACAGAACACTATTTTGTTGGAACAGACATAGAAAGTAGATAAACAAGGTTAAGTATTTTTTAACTTTCTCGCATTACGTAGTAAGAGAAAGGTATTGTAATCGTACAAAAAATCGAACTCGAGATTTTAATCAAATCTGACATTACGATGATAGAGGAACTCGAAAAAGTGGGTCTCGCAATTCTGTCCGTCTGTCCGTCTGTCCGTCTGTCCGTCTGTCTGTCTGTCCGTCTGTCCGTCTGTCCGTCTGTCCGTCCTTTCCTGAGCTCCACAGCGCAAACGGCTGGACGGATTTCTTTCAAACTTCGGATTTGGAGTTTGTGGGCTTACAGTTCGGGGCCATTTTTTTTTTTGCATGCTAACCCTATTATTAACGGTACTTCCCATATAACGGTTTTAAACAAGTTTGATTTTTTCAAAAACGGCTCTAACGATTTTAACCAAAATTGATATTTGGGCTTATGTAGGTGCGGTTAACATGGCTGCATACCCAGTTTTTCACAGAAAAATCGAATAACGGTAATTTTGAAAATTGGTCATATCTCAAAAACGGTTATAGCTATTTCGACAAAAATTCATATGTAAGGTAATACGGTCATTCCCAACATGATGGCAAACTCAGTTTTTTCCTAAATTATCGTTCAACGGACTTTTATCGAAAAATGTCGTTTTTTAAGACTTTATTTAATTATGGCTTACTTGAAAACGGCTTTAACGATTTTAACCAAAATGTATACTTGCTCTACGCTACATGGGGTAAACATGGCTGCATACCCAGTTTTTGGCTAAAAAGTCGAATAACGGTACTTTTGAAAAGTGGCCTTATCTCGAAAACGGTCAATACGATTCCAACAAAAGCTAATTTTTAAGGTAATATGGTCAATCCTAACTTTATAGAAAACTCAGTTTTTCTCTAAATTGTCTATAATAGATTTTTGAAAAAAGGCATATTTTGAGAATTTGGTTTTCTTTTGTTTTACCTACATGAAAACGGCTAAAACGATTTTGACCAAAATGCATACTTGGAGTAAAATTGACGTTTTCAACATCATTACGTCCTTCATTTTCGATTCTAACCACCGGAAACGCTGATTTGGATAACTGCTCATATCTCGAAAACACGATTTTCGATTTGGATAAAACTTTAAAAACGAAGTAATACTAACATCCCGAACAATACCCTATACTCAGTTTTTAGCTAAATAGTTGAGCAAGATAATTTTTCGAACTCAACATTGCAATATTTGTTACTATTTTGTACGCATTATTTTCCAAAAACCGCCATAACGGTTTTGCCCAAAACCCCCTTTTTATAATAACATAAGTATTCTTAATAGGACCCCTTACTTAGTTTTTCTTAAAAATGGAATTAAAGCCGTGTTTTAAGAATTACCGTACTACCAGTAAAAATGCAATTACTAGGTACTAGAAGCTCCTTTTTAGCAAATATTTCCCACTTCTTCCTTTTCCAACCATATTAATCATGAACCTTAAAATAATTGTAACCAATTGGAGTCTTCATTTACCCCTAAACACATGTAAATTCAAAAACAAATCTCTAAATTCTTACATCACAAACCCTACTTGGAGTCATGGCCACCAACCAGCATCACCAATTTGAAAAATCTGTTTTTATAGTCTATAAATAATAATAAAAGAAAAATAAACCAAACAAACTGATGATATGAACGAGAAAGTTTCGTGCGATCCAGTCGTGCACTTTATTTTTATTAACGCGAATAAATAGATTTTGGTTATCGTTTGGTGATCTGACAGGAAGTAGGGACTTTGTATTTGATCTGAGGGGGCCCCTATCGATCGCGGGGCCCTGAGCACTTGCCCAAAGTGCCCACGGGGAAAGAGGGGTCTGCACAAACCGTTAAGTTTACTACACAACACTGGAAATTGGGGAAGTAATTAAATTGTTTCCATTGTTCGGGAATTAACGTAAACTGTCAACAGACTGCGATTTTGTAAACTGGTTTCACTGAATATTTCTAGAGAGAGACCACCTGGTAAAATAAGGTACCATTCCGATCGTAGGCTAATTGACTCATAAATATTGTATCTCGGCGATGAAACCCAAGACAACAATGGTGTACCTACCGTCTACCGATCTCCTCCGATATGGATGGGGTATTTTTTATTTTTTGTTATAAGACAATAGTTTTAAGGGTCGTATCTACTATCTACCTACATGCATTGTTGAAAGTCGATCCTTCGAAAAGGATAACATTACCAGAGAAAAAGGAGACCGGTACACTTGACCCGAATCTGTTCCTTAAACATCCTCTCCGATCGAATTACTCGAGAATTTAAATTTTTATTTGCAGACATCGCACCACTTGTAATCAGAAGCCAAAGTGGTTGACTTTTTTTTTTGCAAAATACGCAAACAGTTCAAGTTGAAACTGACTGCGTGTATTTTTTTTCTGTTTAAATTTTGCCTGCTTCCACAAATATCAACAAATTTGTCGACGTCAATAGCTTAAGGAAAGAAAAAATATTGAAATAAAAATAGCTTAAGAAAATATATATAAACGACTTTATTGTTGACTTTTTTCCCCCAAGACCAATTATAGCAATTTATTCAGATATCGCATAAAAGTGAACACAAACATTATTTTTAATTGTTTCACAAGTGGTGCGCGTGGGGTGGTTTTTGGTTTGGTTTTATTTTCCTGTTTACAAACTTGTATAATGTCACTGGGTAGTTTTTTTTTTTCTATTCAAATTTTTATTTAATGAGGTAATATTTGCCGAAGATTGTGTGTTGCACAGAAATGTGAATTTTGGAATATATGTTTGTATTTTTGAAATAAATATTTCATGCACGTGTTGACAGATTTGCGAAGGCAGTATACGTTTTACGTTGTGAAATGAACATGATTTATGGCGCTTGTTTTCCAGAATTTTTAATCGCACCTCGATGTCCTTGAGTGGGCATTTTAATCTGGTTAATGTGTGTGACGGACGTGTCTAGTGTAGGTCACCGGTATGGGATCTAGTATTTAGGTTAAGTGGTAGTTGCAGCTGGCTGAGATTGAAGGCTTCGCTGCTAAATATTTGCAAGCCGATGTGAACTTACAGGAAGGTAAGGAAGAGCGCAGGAATGTTTGAAATGGCCTGTACCATATTTGAATGAAAATTCAATTGGATTTCTAAAATATTATTGGTCAATGATAGTAAGAAGTCAATCTTTCGGTCAAGGAGACCCCGGCTGGTTTTTGACTATGAGCTTCACGTGACCTGGTCATATTCTGCGTTTATTCCAAAGTTTTTATGGTCTTGCGTCAACTGTAAGCAAAACGCCAACTGAAAGCAATACGTCACAAGGTTTGTGCGGATGTTACATGAAAATTTCGTCAATTCGGTTTCTGTACTTTGTCGTTGCATATTTTTCTCCGCACATTTCAACAAGATAAATATTAGAGAGAATATAGACCCGACGAATATTTTTTGATAATTTTCCAAGAGGTTTTTTTACGCTTTCGACCAAGTCTATGCAAACACCTTCTGTAGACTGTTAAACGGCGCCCAGACGATCGAATATGAAAATATAGAGCCCTTTTGATTCTGATATATGTAACAACCTAATCTAGACTCTTTCATCAACGCTGGCAACAACCCACTGGCCCTGGTAGAAGCTCTTGATTACAGCAAGATCGCATTTCAGCGTTAAAATTTCATCTTCGAGTAGCACTGAATACCTACTAAACTGCTAAGTCTTTCGCCCTAATATCAGTAGGCTTACACAAAACTGATTGACTTGAGTAGCTACATATATGTTTTTGAAACGTCAATTAAATTTTAACCATGAACAATAAATTTAAGCCGTTTTCCTGTAAAGGGTGATCAAAGGACAAAATCCACTGCTCTCTCCGTTTTCAAAATTAGTTGCAATAGTAAAAGCCTCCCCCATAGTTGTCCATAGATTCCTTTTTTTTGCGTCATGGCACCAATACCTACTAAATTGGTTAATATCGTCAACCCATCTTGTTCGTGGTCGTCCGGTTGATCTTGTCGCTGTTGGTGTCCATTTGATCAGAAGTTTTATCCATCTATTATCTGTAATTCTTGATATGTGTCCTGCCCAGTTCCATTTAAGTTGTTTCGTCCTTTTTATTACATCGATGGTGTCCGTTTGTCTTCTTATGTATTTCTTCGTTTCGCACTCTTTGTATTAGTCTTATAACGAGAAGTTTCCTCTCCATTTTTGTCTGACAGATTCTTAATTTCTGGGTTAGATTTGTTGTTAAGCCCAATGTTTGAAGTCCGTATGTCAGAACTGGTAAAATTGCTGAATCCATTAAATATTTTTTGTGTCTTTATTTAGTTTTGCGTTGAGTATCTCCTTCATGTTCCAGAATTGTTGCCATGCGTTTGATATTCGTCTATATATCTCCTTTTCTTTTTGATTTTTAAATGATTTTAATTGTCCCAAATAAATATAGTCCTCAACATAATCAATATTTACGCCTGTTGGCGAACACAATAAATTATTTAATAACATTTAATAATATAACTATTATAAATAATTTTAAATGGTAACTCTGAATAAATCAGATCCCACACTTTGTGGAGAGTTATTAACTGTCAAAAACATATAAAATGTAAACAATATATACATACAGTTTTTTGTTAAACAGTTTATAACATATAAATAGAAACTAACCGAATAAAGAATTATTATAACGTTTCTTTTCTTTCAATTTTTCAATAAAGTCATAATAAACCCATAGAATATTGATATTTTCTACCCAACCTAAAACACGCCATCGAGTGTAATGTCCTTATGTGTAGAGTTGTTCATCACTTTTGTTTTAGACTGATTTATGCATAGTCCGTAGTTTTAACAAATTGAAGCCAGCTGTGTTACCATTGTCTGAATGTTGTCCGCTTTCTGTGATATTAGGACAACATCGTCAGCAAACCTCAAATTGTTCAAATGTTGTCCCCATATAAATTCCAAATTGATTCCAGTCAAGTTGTTTAAATTTACATCGCCAAGACGGGTGATAGCACGATTTGGGAATTTGGTGCCCAAAAGATCGTTTGTGGCATGGCGCGCCATTCTGCATGAACCAGAGGTCGTCCAAATCCATGTCTTCAATTTCAGTAAAAAAATGTCGGTTTACATTGATCTGCAACGCCCACAGTTGACCGAAACGTTGTACCCAGCCTCATTTTCGAAGAAAAATGGTCCATTGATGCCACAATCAGCAAAAAACTGTCACTCTCTGTGGATGCATTGACTTCTCGACAATAACGTGCGGGTTTTCCGATGATTTTTCGCCCAAAATCGCCCAGAACTCACGTTGTAAATAAGTTTTCAATATTGCCTAGAGTTGTTCAAGTGTAAAACGACTCATTTCGTTCCGCGGAGGTATGATACTGACTTTCTGTCAAGATTTCGAGCAGAAACAGCTGTCAGTGTCAAAATAACCTATGATTTAAAATGAAACCACCAGATGGCCCACCCGTTATTATGATGTTTTCCTGCTAAAGGGTTTTCCAATATGCCATTTTTTATAAGATAAATGATCGGATATTTATTTCATAATAAAGAGGAAGGTATGCCGTTAATAATGAAAAACAACATCAATAAAATGGCCACCACGACCACGCTTACAGGACCATATCCTTTTCATGAAATTTTCCATAACAAAATCGCAAAGTGGCTGTCCTCGATAGACTTACGAATTCCATCTTGAGGTCTTGAATCGACGCTGGGCTGTTGGCGTACGTAACGTTATCTTTCACGTGGCCCCAAAGGAAGAAGTCGCAAGGTGTTAAATCACAAGATCTCGGTGGCCAATTGTGATCACCACTTCGAGAGATAACACGGTCCGGAAACTTTTTCCGTAAAAGATAAATGGTTTCGTTGCTTGTGTGGCACGTAGCGCCGTCTTGTTGAAAGTAAACGTTGTCCAAATCAATACCATCCAACTCCAGCCATAAAAAAACATTAATCATCTCTCAATTCCAAAGAACGACGAGGAATGGACAAACCTGGGTTTTCTTCAACACTTTGGGCTACAGAAGCAATATTCTCAGTTGTTCTTGAGCGACGTGCACGGGTTTTATTCTTCACATCACTAACTTGTCCCAACAGCTCGAATTTTTCCACCAATTTCTGTATTGCGGTCCGACAAGGTGCTTCACGACGACCCAAAAATGCTTTGGTTTTGCGAACTGTGACTGCAAAATTTACACCATTTTTGTAGTGAATTTTTATATAATTTCAATGCATTGTTGAAGCGTGTATCGTTCCATTTTTAGAAATGCCGTTGTTTCTACTTGTCAAATGTTAAAAAATAACAGCTTGAAGAGTGACAGCTACCGAAATAGCGGGCTATTCAAAATAACACCTCTTATTGGAAAACCCTTTACAATGACAAACTTCTGAGATTTTACGCCGCTGATTGTCGAAATAGCCTGTTTCATTGCCTTCCCTAAGACCAAATAGCCCGCAGGAACTTTTCCTTGCGAATACTTACGCTGTCATTCCCCAAGTACATCCTTTTGTAAGTCTTTCACTTGACGATGGATTTAAAAAAAATAAACAACCATCTACATCTACATAATTCCCCTGAAAATGTTGCGCGTTGTGTAAACATCAGCCAAAACTCAACTGTTTGTTCTTTGCGCAAGTATAGACCAAATGAAATTGTTTAACAACTTGTTTTTGACAGCTACCACACAAACCATTCAAACTGCCTGCCCCACATTCAGAACAGTCTGCGCAACTTTTTATTTTAAATAAATAATCAAAATTCCTTTATAGTTTGTGAATGAATATATATTTTCTTATGAGTTCCTCTTTTACAAAAGCTAATAAAGAAAATACAAAAAATGAATACAAACAATAATAAACATTTAAGTGAAAAAGAAAAATGCGTTTCAGAAAGAACTTCTCTCACAGGAAAAAAAAGAACCGAACAACATGTTTCCATGAAAAATGGAATTCTCATGTTGGCGGCCAGCATGCCATACGTCTGGTGAGTGGTGTGTATGGATTGTTGTGTATGTGTGTAAGTGTAGTTAATTATAATAGATAATAATTAATGGTAGATTAATTAATAAAAATTAAGGTAGTTAAAAATGCTGCATCGTCTTCTGTTGGATGGTTTCTGCCGCAATGTGAGATATTTTCTGATTACTCTCGACAAGTTTGTGTGGGCGGTGGTAATGTGAAATTGACGATGACAACACGGATGGTTGAAAAAAATGTATTTTGTTCCGTTTACATGGGTCTACCCATACCCCGACCGGGCATTTGAGCACCAGGACCAGCACTTGGACTCTTGATTGTCTCGTCGACCGACAGAATCATACAAGCGGCTTCGCTGGCAGCAGTCAGGGCGTTAATTTTAATGATGGATGGTTCCCAGACGCACGCCTCGAAGTTATCAGCGATGTGCTCCTTCATGATGTCCACGCCGTACCAGCAGCTGCCTGTGAATGGAAAGGAGAGCAAAAACATTATTAGAGATGGAATTTTTGTTTTTCTAAATAAAGGATGTATAGCATTTTAGAAACGGCTGGCGAGCCTGGAGTTTGGTTTGCTAAGTATATATGTAAGACGTTATTCTTCTGTAGATAAAGGAACTTCTTTACCTTGTCAAAAAAATGTAGACCTCAACTAGACGTTCTACGGGAAAAGCGACAAAAAGTGATCTTTTGCACCCAGAAACTTGTGCAATGCCAAGCGATTGTTTATACTAATATTTTGGCTTATTACTCAAGTACTAGAAAGCACAGATTAAGAACTGATATTTAAAATTTCGATTAAGGCTCCCATGACATCAGAAGCTAAAAAAATAAATAGTTGCCTCGGATGCATGTCAGACATTGGCGATACCTTAAGACGTAATTTGTGTTTTTCCGGGGATCGAACTTTAGACCCCTTGCTCAGAAATCCAACACATAAACCACTGAAAATGCATTGAGCAGACATACTACAATTTGTCTACTCAAATTGTAAAAGAACTTCGCATCCTTTGTGTTTCTAAAGTATTTTAAACTATTTTCGAAATCAACAATTGAAGATATATACTTTCAGAAAACGTATTTCGAAGCTAGATCACATTTAGAACCTCACTTCGAAACGAAATGGAAGCTTGAGGCGCAAGCTGAAATCTTATGAAGTTTCGAGCACGAAATGAAATAATAGCCTTTATAATAAAGACGCAGATAAGACCGACTCTTAGCTTTCACGATTCTGAGGTGCCCCAACAGCTAATGGGTAAGCCTATAAGTTCAAAGCATTCGAACCTGTGGTACCGGCTCTTAGCAATTTTTTATATCAATGCTGTTCATTTTGGCATAAACTTTCGAACATGAGAGCTGTCCCTTCAAAATAAATACTAACAGCAAATATAAAACTGGTCGCATTTCCATTTAAAAACAAAATTTTGCATGACACATCACTCATGCAGCAGAGTTGTGTAGTCCCAACCTAGCAATTTCCATTTGTCTTATGTCTGCCTGAATACAAAAAAAAACGTGCTACGGTTGCAGCATTTTTTGTTGCCAAATGTTAATAACATATTTATTCACTGTTGCAAACAGTATGAAACGCAGCTACAAAAGGACGGTCTAAACAACTTTTGAATACTTGCAGCTGCAGGTAAAGATCCCAATATGCAAATGCAGTAAGATTTTTCATTTTCATGTGAAACTGACACTCCTGACTAAACTGAACTGAAACTCCTACAACCGTGCGTCGATCCAAGGCTCTGCAGATTGCTTTCTGTTAGGTAAAGATGTTAGTAACATATTTCTATATCTGTCAACAGAAGGTTAACAGTTTTCGCGTGACAGCATTTTTTTCTTTCCTATTTCTGGTGCATTTGGAGCAGGAACCTACTACCTATTGGTAGCGATGTGCGTTCCCTAAAACACATGTCATCTGTCAAACTGACGTAATTCAGCTTCAATTGGCTCGTACGCTGCAACATCAAAGAACCATCTAAAACAATCCAAAACCATGCAGCATTTCCCTCTGGTGTAGATTTTTACTAAAATATTCCACTTTTGGCACGCCGAACGCCTAACCAAACGTGTCGTATAATTAGTGGCACATTATACTTGAAATATTTGACATATGCTATACCAAAAACATGTGACACTTTCGCCTAGAAAATACATACGTCGTTTGTTCTTTGCAAAACCATCGCGCCAAATGCTCTTTGATAATTATTCTACATGCCACACTGACATCTCTGAGAAATGTCATATATTCTCAACAACTTGATAATGGCATTTGCGGTTTTTGCGTGCGCTCGGTTGCTCCCTCATTTATCAAAATTTTTATTATTTTCTATGAAAAGGAATTCACAAACCGACAACTCTGAAACGTGCCAAGATTTCGTACGATTGTTTGAAGGGAGAGCTTATTTGTCGTGTCACTGCTGGCATTGCGTGTTTAATGGTCGAGGTGTGTTTAGGTGTGAAATACGAACAGAAACGCAGAAGAAAAGTAAACACAAACTTTTTATGACACAAAAACTGTTGAGCGTACCTATATGTAGAGGATTGTCAACAGAGGAGCAGCAGTGACGCTGACGATGTCAAAAATGGGAATGGAAATCTATAAAACGGTGAACGTAAATGTCAAAAGATGTTCGATGGGGTGGGGGCGCTCTTTTTCGAACAGAGCGAACAAAAGGAGTCTATTTTGGGAACGTCACACCGATAAAAGCAGACGTGGTGTATTTGGTCGGAATTATTATTGTTTGCTTTTTTTATTAAATTGTTAATTTGACGGCGCTAATGTTTGACTATTGCGTGAATAATTCTACTTAATGTGGTAATAAGTTTATGTTTTGTTTTTGCGCAACATCAAAATGACACGAAGACGAGTAATGGTCCGTTGGTGGTTGTTTAAAGATGTTGCGACTTGATAAATGGTATACACCGAATGGTCTTGTGCTATTTCTTTGTTTTTAAGGCTGGAGGTACTTCATAAAATATCTTCATTTGGGACGTTAATGGGATGACGTGAATTCCGTAAAAGTCTCGTTAAGTGCGGCAAATTAATTGTAATTGCACTTTTGTGAAATGGAGAGTGGGCACACCGATAATTGGAATGGAATGTCTTTGTCGGAAGTGCTATGCTGCTAGTCCCAGTGAAATATTGATTTGAAAGTACTTCCAGAATTGAAGTAATGGAGGCAGAAAGGATCATTTAAAAATTTACATCATGATGAGTATTCCGCGGGGCAAATTCAGTCTTGCATACCCGGAACTCGCTTCCTGAGACATGTTTCCAGGAGACAATCTATACACAAATCTAACATATATCTGCGAGTATCTCTTGTGTCTGTTGAAACGTTATAAGTTTGACATTAGCAAGAAAAGAATAAAATTAAACGCAATTGGTTTGTGTACCAAGTTTTCATAGCAAATACACCAACCACCTATTTCCTGCAAAACTTGTCATTCACATTTTTGGACATATTTTGACAGTTTTTAGATGATATCCCTTCGTTGTATTGCTGGGGCGACTCGCAGAGATTGTTTACAACACTAAAGAGTTGGTCCATTGCGATGCAGAGGTTTTTATGATCTCCAAACCTTCGGGGTCTGTTGATGTCTATGTTAGCGAGTTCGCCGAAATGATCGAAAAACTAGTTTTCTATGTAAAAGCGCTGGGCAGGTGCATAAGAGGTTAAGAAGAGTCTCCCCCCTCTCTTCAATGTAGCTTCTTGATAAATCTTTTGCTGGGAGACCTTGTCTAATCTAAGCCTATGTGGAGGTTTGATCACGTCCCCAACTTGGACCTTAAGGCGAACCATTGGAGTCCGTGCCATCAAGCAGGCGATCTCTATATAGGCCCAGAATGAGATAATTGGATCAAGTCCGACATATCACCTTTACCAATACTCGGATTGGCTTTAATGATCTAGAGTTGATGGTGGAAGGTCTATAGTGGTTTGAAATCTACCTGGTTGTAGGTAATGGAAAGGTGTTTTTTTTTTTAAGCCAAGAACGGGCACTTCCTGTTTTATTAAAAGATTAATTGTCATTGAAATGAACATACACAATTTGTAGTTGCTACTTTTGGGGCTCCTAGATTCTGTTTGAGTTTGGTCATAGTTTTAAATTTTATTTTAATTATACTTGCAAGGAAAAGCTTGACATTCTTGTAGAAACTTTCAATTTCAAAGTTCAATTTTCAGATAGCGATACCATCCTTTTTTTTATTTTAAGCTAGATTTCAAGGCATTCCTTTTTTCACCTTAAAATGTCCAAAGTCATTACATTTGAGTTATCAACTTGCATTCTAAGACTAGTTTTTTTTAGGGCAAGACAGGAAGAGTGTTACAAAAAATGAGTGCGTAATAACCGTGTGTTAAAAAAGACGAGAAAGCACATGGCATTCATAAACAAACAGTTCGGGACTGAAAAGCCACACTTGTGGAACACCAGAGTGCTTTAAAACAAATCGGAATAATTAGACCCACTTCGTTGATGCTAAAAACTTAAAAGCTTTTTGAACATTCGGTGGGGTTTTCGTGGTTAGTGACCTGAATTGCAGAGCGACAAGTCTCAGTTTCAAACCCCGGAACTACACAAATAATAAGGGTTACTTATGGCACCACCTCCTGTGAGACTCTGACATTGACTCTGACTTTCTGCCCTGAAAAGGCTTCTCATTTCAGCCGTTCGAATTCGTCATAAAATTTTGGGTTTCTTAATTTTCTGCCAACACGAATCGTTGGGACAATCTAAACTGCATGACATAAGGTGTCTTTCCTTGCAGTTTACCCTTCTTTTCTTGGCGTTAAAATATGATATTGCTGGACCGTCAAAACTGACTGTAAAAAATACAGAGCCCCATTCAAACATGGAACTTTAATCTTCGTTGCCGTTGTGGTAAAGGTTACAGAACACCGGCCAATTTTAATATGCCAAACATAGCGTCATTTTGACACCTTTTCCCTATTCAACTATCCTCTCCCAACAATGCAACGTGTTGATAAAACAAAAAAAAAACTCTTTCATAAAATTCTAATTGTCTACAAATAATTAAGACAAACACAGTATAATAGGAATATTTAAAAAAATGACTCTCCAAACGTGTTTTGAATACTAAATATAGAAATTTTGAAATTTACATAAGTCCGCCATAAAAACTGAAAACCAGACAACGTCGCATGGGTTTTTTTCTTCTGTTTTTGTTACAAGGCAAACTAAAGCCAAGACATAAAACTATCTGAAAATAGATAGCAACGAAGAAGAATAAACATCGAAAAAAGAATCTCACTCATTTCACTACTTTTCGTTCTCATTCTGAGATAGACATTTCTTGTGGATGCGTGTATATACTTTTTGAGTTCCCCCTGCGTGCAACGCCTCAGCCGAGGGGGACGGTCGGTCGTCAATAAAATATTTCCCAACGCTCACTCATTATAAACACTCGCATAAATTTTATTTTCTAAGCAATTTCGCCAGCATTGTTTATCTTTTATTTATCCGTCCAGGGGATGGAACGAAAGACACTTCAGTCCCAGTCATCTGAATTTGTTTTGGCTGCGAGTGAATCACAACAAAACATAAATTTTGCAGTTGATTGCGGTGCATAGTTTGACAACAATTTAAATTTTATGTCATGACTTAGTTTAAAGTTGAAGCGTTTGTTATCGACAAGGTTTTCCATTCGACGGTGGGGCCTTACTAATAATCATTTCTAATCGTCACCTTTAAATTTGTTGTAGGTCACATTCACAATGGATTCACAATAGCTCAATCGGCATTGTGAATTTTTTTAAATTTAAGGTGGGCGCTAAAACTTTGAAGGGCAAATTGCGTTTTATTCATAAGCAGTATCTTCCATTTTTGACTTTAAATATACGAACATTCGTAAAATTTGTATACAAAATATCACTATTGTGAATTGTTTCAATTTAAAGTCGGAAATAAAATGGTTATGTGTATGGCCTATTGCGCGGTACCAACAATCATTTTAGCGTACAGTTTTACAAACTCACAATGGCGGGGTTTTCCATACAAAACTATCTATTGTGATCTGAGATATTTGTAGGTACTGAAAATAAAGGTTCATTTTGAATTTGATTGCCATTTAAAAAAAAATTTTAATCTCCCCAATAAAGTGGAAATTTCAAATACCTACAGGCCCAATTGGGCTCCCCTGTGGTACCCCATCAACTCATTACGTGGCGATGTAAATTTGTCAAAATTGCGTCCATTTGTCACTCTTCATTAATTTGAAAGTTCAGCCCGAAAAAAATAATAAAGACGAGTTTGATAGGGAAAACAACTTCGCCCAAACTCGCGTCCAATTAATCAAACTGTTGGCTTCCCATTTCTTAGAGGAAAAACACTTTTACGTTGCTATGGTCCGATAAATTCTCAAAACACTCATGCTGTGAATGCTATTTTGAATTGCTAATCGTATACTATCTGTGGCAATCCATCAGATGTTTAACATGAACAAAATTGATTGTGGACAAGATGGATGGTGAATAGAAAATCGTTGCCAAAATTATTAGAAGCAAATATATATACAGAAGAAGATATATGAACATATTCGGGGCCTGTTGCTTGAGGTTATTCGTTTGTTGAATTTTTGTTGGGCTTAATGAGTGTGTCATTGACAAGAATATTCGTTTTGATTTTGAGTTTACTGGCAGATTTTCTATTTTGAATTTATCCTACAAAAGGCGACTGCTTCATTTTAACTGAAGACAGAAATTTTCACCTTTAAAACTGACTTCCCATACGACAACTCAATTAGAGGTCGTTAGTTGCTTAAGTCCAAATTTGCATTCAAATTTTGCAGCATCGTTGTGCGCCACCATGAATTTAAGAGGGTCGTCTGTTTTTGTTGAATAGCTTCCTTATTTTCAAATTTTGACCAAAAACGGTTGTAACAAAACTTGTAGGAAATTTAAATATCTGCAACTTTGGTTTTAACAATTTTTTCTCTACGATCGATATTTTTCGACTTAAATACCCTTAACGCGCTGAACTTTAAAACAAACAAGAAAACCCAACAATTAAATTTCATCCATCTTTTCCCAGATTTGAGTCGAAAAATATCGATTGCAGGCTAAACATATTTAGACCAAAATTGTAGATAATTAAATTTATTACAAGTTTTATTTTGACTGTTTTTAGTAAAAAATTGAAAATGGGCGAGTTAGTCATGAAAAACGGACCTCACTTCTTAAACTAATTTTTCTGGTTTATTTTTGGTACAACGCGACTGAACTAAATTTAAATCGAAAGTGCAACTGTCCTCTATAGCTTCACAAAATTTGGGTTTGTAATAGGCCTATAGGTGGAATGTAGAGGGCGCTAGGAGCGAATGTAAGATAGGAAGCAAGAATGTGGATGGGACCTAAAGATGGGAACAGAAAAGAAAGGGAATGAAGGTCGCGAGCGAGGAGCGCGGCATGCTGGCGAAGCACGGCTAAGCTCGCCGAATGGGTTGGTTCTTGTCCCCGCTACACGACAAAGCCTACGACAAAACATAAAACATGCCGAATAAAACAAAATTTTTTTATCTATAACGGACGGACTGGTCTTACCACACTGAGGGCGCTGCGGTGTTGTTCAGCGATGGCCTTTTCCCTCCCCACCATGGAAATCCTGTGGCCATTTTGGATTTCCCCAAAATGAATAATATGTCATCGGTTACTCCATCATCGCCAAGATAGATCGGACGCCCCCCTATGCACCCCCTGAAAATTCACTTAAAATTCCATCAAGCGTCTGGGCGCTTGAATAAAAGTGATGGTTCTCATTTTGGGCGTGGATAAGCACATTTATTCTGATTAATTTTAAATTTACGCATTAAAATTACCATTAAATATATATATATATAGAGGGGCAAAAGAGATAAAATATGAATTTAAGACAAAAATTACACAATAAAGGAATTTACCATTAAACTAAAAAAATCTCTTTAATAAAATTCCCGCAGGTCAAGGTCCAAGAAAACTCACTACCTAATTCCCAACTATTCAACTACCCAGAGTGAGCTCAGTTTGGGAGGGGTGGGGAAATCAAAAAAAATAAAACTGTAACACGGAAACGGAACGCGGAGACAAAACGGACCACGGAAATTGAATTGATTGCCGCTTTTATGATTTACTCTAAAATACTAATTTAAAACAGAATAATAAAAATAATTCACAAAAAAAAAAACTTAGAGTTTTCAGTTGGCGCAGCTTACTCGGCTTACTCGCTGAAGCGTCTCTCAGAGGCTTCAAAATTTTGGTCTGATCGAACAGATCAGATTTGATCGCATAGAGCGATGAAACGTAAACTTGTTTTGAAAACTGAAACTATAATCCAGTCTTCTTGCTACATTTGTTGGAATATCCCCCTTTACAAAGGGGCTTTTCATTTTGAGGTTGGAATTTACATCCCTACCATAGTGAACTGTCAATTTAACGTCACAAACAGTTCGTCCTTGCCTTGTAAGTTTACAATAGTTCCGCAGAATGTAGGTACGCCGATAGAGTGCTGAAAATCAGTAAGTTGACTGCGCATTTATCAAGGAATGTTCCTCAGCGATGAAGCCCATTTTTTGTTAGCTCGGCTTGCTTTTTAAACAACTGAAATGAGTATGGGCCTTTGGGGATCTGAGAACGGATATTAAATTGCCGACTTGACCTTTATTTCCTGCTCAATGTGCTTGTACCCGGTTCTCAACTCTTTCTAGATCGTTGATCAACAAATGGACAAGTATTGTGTCTGAACTGACGTTGCTTAGTTTGGGTTAACTTGGCATTGCAACTGTAGCTACTGTGATTCTTTCTGCTTCCGTGGTCGCTCTCGCTGATTCGTCACATTCAAGGTGTGACTCAGCTACAAAGTGCGTTCAACTAGTGGCTCAACTTTTCAGTTGCTTCGTTCAGCGTTCATGAGTATCAACGAAGGCATCAACTGAAAACGAAGTTCACCATAACTTGAATGAAACTTTAACTTTTGTTATAATCACAGAGGAATTTGATCAACTTGCCGTCCGAAGCCATCCAGCTATCGATTGAGTTGATCAACAAGGTATAAAAAGCAAGCAACGCAAAACGAACATGTTAACTTTTAAGTCGAATCGGTATGAACCAATTGCCCACGTAGTGCACAACCGGCTTTAGGAAAAATTCCTTTCTACATCTAGACAAGGGTCACGAATGTCAATTAGGCTGCTCACAAACTACAAAACTTTCCCTCCAACCTCCACCTCGTATTAATTATTGTAAAATATGCAAATTCACTGCAAAAGTTTTCTCTGTGTGCAGTGTGCACCTAACTGGGTGCAAATCTATGGCAGAATAAAACTGCCTCGAGATGTACTTTGTCACATATTCTCTCGCCGTCTCGAACTACATTTTTTTCCACTTTAGTGAAAATCGCACTGAACTCTGTGAAAGGCGAACACAACTGGTTACCATCACCAAGATAATGTGACTGGTATTTCGCATTTATGGCAGAGCAGCTCAGCATTTGTCAAGCAACTCGTGTGCTATAATCATTGGAGCAAATCGCTGACACTGAGTGACAGGCACGCATCCAATCGGCTTGTAATGCTAATCCAGTTGTGTGTTATTAATGGCAATTAGAAGTTGCAAACGCAAGTCAATTTGCCACTTGGTGTAGTTGTAGTAGGTATACTTGTTGTAAGATAGTGTCGACGTACACAACTAATTGGCTCGGATGGAAATTTGATAAGAAATTGGTAGGTTTGGTCAAAGGCAATCATCTTCATTTTAATTATGGGTAATTTGAGACTGTCGTCGACTGTTAAAGGTTTTTGTTATCTCTTGTCTCAACGAGGACGTTTGTAGGAGGAACTTGCATGAGACTTGTTGTTGGTTTTAAAATATTACACAAAACAAATGGATGAGTTGGTTTTTTATTTCTTGTTTCAATATCAGTTGCCCTTCATTAAGTGATGTAGTCAACAGTTTCTTCGATAACTTTTAACAAAGAACCCATCAACCATTCAGAGATGTTCATAAATGAATCCCTCCATTGATTCTCTATCAGATTATCCTAGGCCCGGAGTAAATGTTTTCCCCAGACTCATAGCAGAAGATCTGACTCCGATAATGATTAAGGTCTACTCAGAAGTTTGTCAACATTTTTGTCTTTCTGTAGCTCATTTTAGATCTTGGTAGATTGGTTCATGTCCCATTTGGTTGATGATGTAGATGTTCGTTAGAGATTTGGAAGATGTTTTGTAAAAAACGTTAGAAGATTGGTCATTTTTAAATGATTGAACCCTCAGGTATATGCTTAAAGCCTTAGGGATCTTTCAATGTGCTTCAACATCTCGTTTTCTTTGAAAAAAATGAGAAGTTACTTCAGACACAGAGAGTTCTCTTATTACGTGACACCACCTCAAGGCTCTATTCACGGACCCTACTTCTGGAAAGTTTTTTACTTCTTTATTTCCGAAGTGAAATTAATGAATACGCCAGAAAATTCATACCTGGTCGTCTATGCGAATGATATCGCAGCAGTGAGCATGACATAAGTTACAGCATATGCCTAAAGACAGCCTTGGACTTAGAATAGTTCTTTTGGCACTATATTTAACGAACAGGTTGTCCAGGAGGCAACTACTACTAAAAAGACAGTTTAATACTTTGCAAAAAAAAAACATACAGAACGAATGAATATAAATGCTCTGTCTAAGCCCAAAGTCTTCGATTCTAACAAAGTTGGTCAATGATCTATAAAAAGGTGGAAATGGATCCCAACCAGCCTGGGGTGCGCAAGTCGGTTGATGGCGTAGTTATCCCCAACCCGATGTAGAGTCGCCTTAGTAGCAGCAGAAGAAAAAGTACTTAATAATGACGTTAGATCAAGTCTGAATTGGAAAGGGCTACAAGGATCAATAGGTACAGTTTTAAGCAAATTATTGTCAAACTTTAAAAGACCAAAGGTAATTTAGGTAAGGTTAAGTTGTGAAGGGTCGTGAGGTCGTCAAAAAATACTTAGGCACCAAAGCTCGGCCATCGCCATCCCTTGGGAAGAATTGCCTTCATTTTGTTTGAGAAGCAAACCTCCTCCAAATTGTCAAAGAACTTCTTATCGTTATGTACATATGTCATGTGAGATCTGTTCTGATATGCCCAATGAAAAAAATTATAGAAAGAAAATGGCGGCGGTGCATCTATGAGGGGCTTTAAGTTTCCGAACCACCCGTTTTCGTGGTGGCTTCTATCTAGCGCATTATTCCCCACGATCATCGAGAACAAACTGGAAAACAAAAAGTCCGGCCTTACCTAACATTCTTTAAGTTTACAAAAGGCTTGCAGAGAGAATACAAAAAACGGTGGTGGGTTGTCAAATGAAACTAGGCAACTTCGTAAGTAGAAAGTTGCTTTAGTTATAAAGAAGAGAAGAGTACAAAAATCCACCAAGACAACAAATGCTGAAAGCCCATGCAGGTAAAACTGGCACCAGCCTATAGCAAGGCAAGAAACATTTCCGGAGCTGGTTAACCTGAAAATCAAGAGGGTTTAGCCGGGAAAAGTACGACACACCGAAGTACATGTACGATCCGAATGATTTACAAAGATGAATTAAGTAAATTGCAGTCGTAAATTTTGAGAAGATCGTCCTCTAAGCGACAGATAGGTTTATAAAACTAGCAACCCAATGCGAAAGTTACACATTTGGCAGCGCTATTTAGTTCAACCTCAACAAATATAATACAAAGAAAGTAATCAAGAAAATAGCTTATTACGGACGTTCAACATTTTCAAATTTCATCGTCTAAAATATCATTGCGATGTGTGATTTGACTTCAGGTTTATGTAACTAATTAACTTGTCATTTTCAATTGAATTTCTGAAATTTTCAAAATATTTCCAAAACCGAAAACTACTTGCAAAATGCTAGTTTTCAAATAGACAAAGAGCAACTTTGTGAAACGATAACTTTAAAAATAAAATAAGCACAGACAAAATTTTGATTTTAGAAGGACCGAATGAGTTTAAAGATTTAAAAATATATACATACCTACGTATAACTTAAGAAAATGTAGCTCAAACTAATTTTGTAAAAAGCGTCAAAAGTGAAACATTTTAACATTACCAGACTAAACGTTTTTGTCGTACCGATTACAGCGTTATTTCAACACAGATTTTTATCAAATACGTACCAAATGAAGGGTGAATCTTCGTAGGTGTATTCCCAATTGCATTAATTTGTTAAAAATGATAAAAGTTAACAAAACGTAGAGCGAATTGAATATAAGTTTTCACCTAGAATGCGGAAATATTTGGGCCGCTAGGGTTTTCTAGGTAAACTATCTACAAACTGACTTAAATTCCGTCGCTTGGAGATGAAAAAACAGCGCGATAAACATTGTCAATCGCCTTTAGCAATAACATGAAGCCCTGTTGGACGACATTTTAGACTCGAATGTCCAATCTGCTTATTGATACTCTCTTCTACATATCTAATGCAATTTATATTTACATCAACTTGGCAGTTTTTCTCTCTCAAAAGTTGATCAATATTTCTTTACGAACTTGAATGTCTTCCTGCTTACTGCTTTCTTCATAAAATATACCATTCTTATAGTACTCTCTCTCACACATACGTTGCATTTTGTATTTTTAATTGATTTCAAGACACGTACTATTCGTTATCAGTGCTGACTGCTTAAGCCCTTTTTATTGTCAGCATTCCGCATCTGACAAGGAAACGACATTTAATCTTAGTACAAACTAATTAATCTGATTGCTTAAGTGAACAAATTGACAGTTGACTGATTGCTGATTGTTATCAGCATCTTCTTGTGCATAAAAATAGAGCTGACATCACTGTCATTATTTTTATTATAGATAGATACATTTTTGCAATGTAGATAACGAATGTTGTTTATAATGCAATTGAAACCACAATGACACACAATTTTGCACTAGTCTATTGTGCAATAACAATAGTGCGAAACTCAGACAGGTCTGGGAAAGGCAATTGCATTTTGCACCTAATATTTAACTAACCCAGTTTGGTAGGTTCGAATAAATAGTATATATTTGAGATTGACAGCATTTATTTAAACTGGCACTGCAAATACTCACACAGAAGTTGTGGGTACAAAATAAGTCAAAAGACCGAAATAGGAAAAATAGTTGGAATGGCTTAAGGTGTACAACTGGGGGCGACGATTTTTAGTTAAGGCCTTTGTTGACACCTTCGTAAATAAGTAAAAAGGCAGCCACAGCTTTGTTTCCCGGTAATACCTCGGTGGGCAGGTAAGGAGCCAACGTTAAAATTGTTATATCTGGCCAGAGGTTGCTATATATAGAAGGAAGAAATGACTTAAAGTCCATTTAGGAACCTACAAAATTGAACAATTTCTGTGTTATTTTTCTGTAATTTAGGCTTCTCCTAGTTCCCGCTCGCTAAAAGTGATTTGAGCTGAAAGAAGTTAACAACTTCCCTACTGAGTTTGAAGGCTGATTTTATGACCGAGAAAATTTGTATTTTGCAGCAAAATCGCAAAGTGGCTGCCCTATGTCCTCGGTAGACTAACGAATTCCATCTTTGAGGTCTTGAATCGACGCTGGGCTGTTGGCGTAGACCTTATCTTTCACGTGGCTCCAAAGGAAGAAGTCGCAAGGTGTTAAATCGCAAGATCTCGGTGGCCAATTGTGATCACCTCTTCGAGAGATAACACGGTCCGGAAACTTTTCCCGTAAAAGAAAAATGGTTTCGCTGCTTGTGTGGCACGTAGCGCCGTCTTGTTGAAAGTAAACGTAGTATAGATCAATACCATCCAATTCCGGCCATACAAAATCATTTGGAATGCCCAATTCCAAAGAACGACGAGGAATGGACAAACCTGGGTATTCTTCAACACTTTGGGCTACAGCAGCAATATTCTCAGTTGTTCTTGAGGGACGTGCACGGGTTTTATTCTTCCAATTTCTGAATTGTGGTCCGACAAGTTGCTTGACGACGACCCAAAAATGCTTCAGTTTTGCGAACTGTGACTGCAAAATTTTCACCATTTTTGTAGTGAATTTTTATAATTTCAATGCGTTGTTGAAGCGTGTATCGTTCCATTTTTAGTAATGGCGTAGTTTCTACTTGTCAAATGTCAAAAAATAACAGCTTCAAAAGTGACAGCTACCGAAATAGCAATAACACCTCTTATTGGAAAACCCTTTATATCTGTCTTAAATAATTTTCCAAAACAGTATTCCGCAACCACGGGTTTCAGGATAGAAGGACCGCAGGAAATGCAACCCTTTTCTAGAAATATGGTCAAGCAAATATCCCGCTAGGTTGCGATTGAAACTTCTTTCAGTACCTTTGTCCGACTTAGAGGGTTAGTGCTGTCGTCGCGTCTGAAGGTTCTATGCGTTGTGGTTATCTTTTGGAATATTTTCGTTGGTAATGGGTCCGGAAATCATCGTAAAAAAATCTCAAGTTCTGTTGTATACAGGCTCCGACTAGTCCCCAAGGCTAGACTTCATCAAGTTCAAGTTCCAGCTAAGCCTGAAGAGAAATACCGTGATATGTAAACAAATTAAAGTGACCTTAATGTTTGCCCGTCATTGCTGCACCGTTTTAAATCTTCTAGTAAAGCTGGATGCATGAAGGCCGGCGTACTGCCCTCAGCACTTAAAATAGTTCCAATCCTAATCTGCATGGACTGACTAAAAGTCGGTCAAAGATTATAGTGCCTATAAGAGAAAGTACTCGTCCTTTGACTGGCTTCGTAGACTTGGACAAATATTCAACTTTCGACAATTGTTCTGATTGAGTGTTTGGATTGTCAAACCCTCTTCTGAAGACAGTCGTTCCTGTCGATTCATCTAGGCTCTAGGGTGTTGACAAAAGCCCTATTGGTGCGTCGAAAGTTACATATAGGACCTTTATACTGGCGAAAAATTTTACCATAAACTGAAGTGATATTGAAATCAAACAACTGACAAGTCTGAAGTAAAATAAACTCAGTTCCCCTGTGGCTTTTGAGCAGCCCGTGATCAGAATATATATAGTAACAAAACAGCAAGTTGGGCTGCCACAAAGCCCATCAGCGGCGAAGGACGTGCCGTATCTTGGGATCCAGAATACATTTTTCGTTGATTGCCTTGTGGGTGGATCAACCTGAATCACAGTTAATGAAAAAGACAACCCACGCCCAAAGTTTCTTATATCACATACATCAAATCAAATACCAAACGCATTAGGCTTTCATTCAAATTCGGCCTCATTGTGAATTCAAAGGTCAAACTGTGTGGGCTTGAAGAGGAAAGAGGAAAAACCATAAAAAAGTAGTCTTTTTTGTTAACTTGGCCCTTCTTTGTGTGCACTTATGTAACAAGCCGACCATTAAAATAATCACACGATGGCCGATAAAACAGTTTGTCCATCGGGCGTAAGTTTGAATAATTTGATTTTTCCATCCCAAAAAAAAGTGTGTAGGTACTCGATAAGCTGACATTTTGGTTCTTAATCGAACGTGACAACTTTTATGTGGGCGAAGTGATAAGACGTCAGCTCACACAGTCCCTTGTGTCCGAAACTTTTGCGTAAGTTTTGATTGATTTGTGGTGTGGGTTGGTGGTCGTATACAATTTCAGTTACCTGATTCAGTACACACCACACCAGGGACAAGGCTCACCCCAGTCCTCGTTTTTTTTTGCTACCTGCATTGTGTGGAGAATGTTCGCTAAGTGCATACAAGTATAGTGATCCTTGTCCAGACAAAACGGTATCGAATGGTGTCTACCGTAAAACAACAAAAAGGGATTCCGTTTCACTTGTTGTATGCGGTTTTTGTAATCTTCAAAAAATCAGAAAAATGCATGAAACTCCCTCGAAGAAAGGGTGAAAGGGATACGTAAAGATATAACCACAAAAGGGAATAACGCTTGAAGAAGCACTGAAGACAGAACATGCCAGACGAACGCATCTGTCAAACCATACAAGTATTACAACGCAACTCCACACACAGGCGTTTTGAAGGGAACGAGAAAAAATAAAGTGCACGACTGGATCGCACGAAACTTTCTCGTTCATATCATCAGTTTGGTTGGTTTATTTTTCTTTTATTATTATTTATAGGCTATAAAACCAGATTTTTCAAATTGGTGATGCTGGTAGGTGGTGACTCGATGTAGGGTTTGTGATAGACCGATATCTTGACATAGATTTATTATGTAAGAATTCAGAGGTTTGTTTTTAAATTTATCGAAGGTCGTGTTTGGGGGTTGCAAATGAAGTGCGGTTTTCTGATAGTGTAAACCCCAATTGATTGGAATTATTTTAAGGTTCATGATTATTATGATTGAAAAAAAAGTGGGTTGGGTACTATTTGCTGGAAAGGAGTTTCTAGTAGTTGCAATTGCATTTTTACTGGTAGTACTGTAATTCTTGAAACACGGCTTTAATTCCATTTTTTAAGAAAAACTAAGTAAGGGGTCCTATTAAGAATACTTATGTAATCGTAAAAAGGGGGTTTTGGGCAAAACCGTTATGGCGTACAAAATAGTAACAAATATTGCAATGTTGAGTTCGAAAAATTATCTTGCTCAACTATTTAGCTAAAAACTGAGTATAGGGTATTGTTCGGGATGTTAGTATTACTTCGTTTTTAAAGTTTTATCCAAATCCAAAATGGCGTTTTCTAGATTTGAACAGTTTTCAAAATCAGCGTTTCCGGTGATTCGAATAGAAAATGAAGGACGCAATATTGTTGAAAACGTCAATTTTACTCCAAGTATGCATTTTGGTCAAAATCGTTTTACCCGTTTTCATGTAGGTAAAACAAAAGAAAACCAAATTCTCAAAATATGCCTTTTTTCAAAAATCTATTATAGAAAATTTAGAGAAAAACAGAGTTTGCTATCATGTCAGAAATGACTATATTACCTTAAAAATGAATTTTTATTGCAATCGTATTGACCGTTTTCGAGATAAGGCCACTTTTCAAAAGTACCGTTATTCGACTTTTTAGCCAAAAACTGGGTATGCAGCCATATTAATCCCATGTAGCGTAGAGCAAGTATACATTTTGGTTAAAATCGTTAATGCCGTTTTCAAGTAAGCCATAATTAAATAAAGTCTTAAAAAACGACATTTTTCGAAAAAAAGTTCGTTGAACGATAATTTAGGAAAAAACTGAGCTTGCCATCATGTTGGGAATGACCGTATTACCTTAAATATGAATTTTTGTCGAAATTGTTTTGACCGTTTTTGAGATATGACCAATTTTCAAAATTACCGTTATTCGATTTTTCTGCGAAAAACTGAGTATGCAGCCATCTTAGTTACACCTATTGAAGCCCAAATAACAATTTTGGTTGAAATCGTTAGAGCCGTTTTCGAAAAACTCAAAATTGCTGAATACCGTTAGAACGGCAACACTTAACGTGCAAAAAAAAAAGTGGCCCCGAACTGTAAGCCCACAAACTCCAAATCCGAAGTTTGAAAGAATTCCGTCCAGCCGTTTGCGCTGTAGAGCTCAGGAAGGACGGACAGACGGACAGACGGACAGACGGACAGACGGACAGAATTGCGAGACCCACTTTTTCGAGTTCCTCTATCATCGTAATGTTAGATTTGATTAAAATCTCGAGTTCGATTTTTTGTACGATTACAATAACTTTCTCTTACTACGTAATGCGAGAAAGTTAAAAATAATTAAGGCCACCACACCAAGCGGCTTCCATTTTTGAACTCACAGACATGTATAATTGTATATGTAACGCGTTTCCTCATACAAATGAAAACGTCGCCCTTTTCAAAAGCGGAACACGCATAACAAGTCGCTGCGTACTATTTGTATGTGCGCACTTCAAAGAAGTCCATATCGTACCGTCTAGAAGATGATTTTAATTACCAGATGCTGCGTTGAGTTGTGCGTATCCTTTGTGCGCGAGATGCGCATGTGAAATCGCCCCCATGCAGCGGAAATTAATCAAGCAGGTTGAGGTTTTCTGCTCCTATTCTCCGTCTGTATAGATGTGTGCATCTAGTAACTGATACTTAATGGAGAATAAATATACGTTTAACGATGAAAATCTGAGATCGCAACGTTTCAGCTGTTGCTGCGTTGCCTTCTCGGGATTTGTGGAAATATTCAGTTTCACGAGCGCTCATTGAGTGAAACAGGATTCTCCTCCTCTGAGCCAGATGATCAATAAAGTAAACCGGATGAGGATCGTTCGTAGTGTTTTTATTTTTCCACTTAGGTCGATTTTTATCGAAGCTAAATGTTTGTACGAGTAGTTGATAGGTCCGGTCGTGTAGAGTCTATGCACGTAGGCGGTTGGGAGTAGTGAAAGTGTGTGGAGTTGTTTTTATATTTTATCTGACCCAAACCAGATTAGAAATCTAGACTGACAGCTGCAGCTGAATGGGAAAAAAAGCTAAACGGGTTGCATTTGCATTTGCATTTGCCCGATTTGATAAGAGTTCAACTGAGACGGCTTTTTATGGTGGGCAGTTAAATTTTTAATGTAAATAACAATTTGTGAATGACTAAATCGTTTTGAAGGGGGTAGAGCATTGGTTGAATGGCCTGTCAATGAAAGGGGACACACAGCAATCTGAGACAGCATGTAGATAGGTATACATCTTTTAGGAACTTAAATCGTTGTGGATATTGCTTACATCGGGAGTTCTTGTTACGATTGATTTTTTTGGCAGATTTCTCTATTGCCATGGATATTACTTTTGGAAAATGTCTCTACATAGACACGATCTTTATTAAGACA
This sequence comes from Cheilosia pagana, assembly GCA_936431705.1. Lineage (NCBI taxonomy): Eukaryota > Metazoa > Arthropoda > Insecta > Diptera > Syrphidae > Cheilosia > Cheilosia pagana. The sequence continues at coordinate 12,726,690 of OW386166.1, read as the reverse complement.
CACAAATTAATCCTACTGGTTGAGATCACATTTTTTGGTGGCCAATGAATGGCCAACAGTTGTTACGAGTCACACAAATTTAACTGCGTTTTGTTGCATGTAGCTAACATCAATCAATAAATAAAGGCTGTTCAAAAATTTACGACAGACTTTAATTTTTGCGCCCAAAAGTGCGGTCAAGTGCTGCCAACAAAAAAAAAATAAATAAATAACAGTGACAGCTGGCAGTTAATTTTTGGGCACAATTAAAATAAAGTGCACGACTGGATCGCACGAAACTTTTCGTTCATATCATCAGTTTGGTTGGTTTATTTTTATTTTATTGTTGTTTATAGGCTATAAAACAAGATTTTTCAAATTGGTGATGCTGGTAGGCGGTGACTCGAAGTAGGATTTGTGATAGACCGATATCTTGACATAGATTTATTATGTAAGAATTCAGAGGTTTGTTTTTGAATTTATCGATGGACGTGTTTGGGGGTTGCAAATGAAGTGCGGGTTTCTGATAGTTTAAACTCCAATTGTTGGGAAATATTTTAAGGTTCATGATTAATATGGTTGAAAAAAGAAAAAGTGTGTTGGGTACTATTTGCTAAAAAGGAGCTTCTATTACCTAGTTGTAATTGTTTTTTTTACTGGCTTGCTTTAATTCCATTTTTTACGGAAAAGTAAGTAAGGGTCCTATTAAGAATACTTATGTTATCATCAAAAGGGGGTTTTGGTTAAAACCGTTATGGCGGTTTTTGGAAAATAATGCGTACCAAATATTCCAATGTTTATTTCAAAAAATATGCTTGCTCAACTATTAAGCTAAAAACTGAGTATAGGGTATTATTCAAGATGTTAACATTACATACTTGGTTTTAAGTTTTATCCAAATCGAAAAAGGCGTTTTCGAGATACGGACAGTTTCTTAAAACAGCGTTTATGATTATTCGAATGGAAAATTAAGTACGCAATAATGTTGGAAACGTCAATTTAACTCCAAGTATGCATTTTGGTCAAAATCGTTTTAGCCGTTTTCAAGTAAACCATAATTAACTAAACTCTTTAAAAACGACATTCTTCCGTTAATCCGTTCAACGATAATTTAGGGAAAAACTGAAAAACTTTGCTATCATGTTAGGAATGACCATATTACCTTAAAAATTAATTTTTGTTGAAATTGTAGGTATAGACGGTTTTTGAGATATGGCCAATTTTCAAAAGTAGCGCTTTTCGATATTTTTTAGCGAAAAACTGGGTATGCAGCCATGTTAACCACACCTACTTTAGCCCAAATATCAATTTTGGTTAAAATCGTTAGAGCCGTTTTCGTAATACTCAAAATTGCTTAATACCGTCACAACGGACACTCTTAACGTGCAAAAAAAAGTGGCCCCGAACTGTAAGCCCACAAACTTCAAATCCAAAGTTTGTAAGAAATCCGTCCAAGCGTTTGCGCTGTGGAGCTCAGGAAAGGACGGACAGAATTGCGAGACCCACTTTTTCGAGTTCCTCTATCATCGTGATGTTAGATTTGATGAAAATCTCGATTTTTTGTACGAATACAATACCTTTCTCTTACTACGTAATGCGAGAAAGTTAAAAATATAGAGAATTGTCAGCAAAAGTTTTCATAAAAACTATGATCATAAAATGGTGAATTAACTTAACTGCAAATAATTTTAAATTTTTGTGAGACTGGATCAATAAGCGACCCTCAATGAGTCATAAAACAAAACACCGAAGAAATATTTAAGACCCCTGTATCAATTGAATTAAGATTAAGACATATCTATACAATTTGGTCATGAAAAATCGCCAAAAGATCGTGAAAGTGGCACCAAGTCGTTGAAGGCAATGCTTATAATAAATTTTTTTTTTAGTCAAAAAGCTAAAATAAATTTAAAAGGCGGGAATACCTACAAATTTATTTATTTTTGTTTAACACAGAACCTTATACTTTACCTATATTTTATAGAACAATTGATAAAAAAAGACAGCTTTTATTTGATATTCTGTGTTTTCCATCATAATTACTTCTTGCGTGAATTTTGGAAAAGCCTTTAGTTGCTGCAAAAGGTTCATAAAGGACCTTAGACTTAAATTTTTATAACAAAATCAGTTTTATGTGTGAGTTTTTATTTTTTGGAACGACAAGGGTTAAAAAGCCTAAAGCTATAATTTGTGTCTTTCCGAAGGTCAAACATGAGGCCCCTTGCTCAGAAGTCTCGCTAAACTTACCACTGACCCTACAAGTATTACAATTAAAGGAAAAACAAATAAAGTAAAAAGTGTTTATGGAAATATCTACACAACCGTTGACATCTATTTTGAGCGAAATTGTTTGAGGCGTTTTACAGATTTCGAAGCTTTTAAAAAACTAGGTGGAAGGTGTACAGTAGAAAAGGTTCAGATCTTTTTTTTATGTAACATTCTTTCGAAACATCATTCTGTTGAAAGAGTGGTAGGAAACAAAAATATTTGTAAGAAACTGCAAGGCAAGTACTATCTATCATTGTGAATGATAGCAGGTACCATATGGCCAGGTTAGTAGGTTTTCACAAGAGTAAAATAATGTTGTAAGGTTTCAGTTTCGACTGACTTGGAAAGTGATTTATTTTGACATTTTTATAAACATTGGGCCTTACTAAATCGTTTTTAACCTTTAAAATAAATATTTTGTAGCTCACAATGGATATTTCTATATCGAAGACTTTGACATTGCGAGTTCGTAATTAAGCTGGACGCTAAATGATTTTATTAATAGGAACCGCGCATTGACTGGTCAATTTTACAAGCATAGTATCCGTCAGAATACAATACTATCTGCACCCCGTTTCGATTTCTACTTTCAGGTACTTTGTATTTAATATTAAAATTGTTTCAAATGTTATAAAGACAACAGAAAACTCAGAACACATTCGAAAAAATAAATACCCAACAGGTTTTGAAACATGTCTTGTAATGAAAAAAATGTAAAAACTGAGTCGCGAGAAAATGTCCTTCTTGAAACTATACTCGGGCGGAATAGTTCATGCTCCTGATTTTGTATAAACGCCTTTAATGATAATAAACGGACTAACGACTACGGACTACGATTACGATTTATAACCTATTTCATTACTTTCGAACTGATAAAAGTGCTTTGAGGTGGTAAAAGAAGATTCGTCTTTTTCTGTACAACTTAAGTCTAATCAAGTCCTTTGGTTCAACTCTCGGGAAAATATATGTTTATTACACCTTCATGGGTTTTTCTCACTGCCCAAACCCTAACGATGATCTGAAAAAGATCCGAGAGTGTAACTGACAAGAGAAAGCTTTCAATTCAGCCGCTCAGATTTAGCATAAAGTTGTAGGTTCTTTTCCTATGTCCTAAAAATAAGATTCAAAAAAATTAATCACTGTGGAAAGTTAGGCCCAAGGTCTAAATAACAGACGTGGTGAGCCAGCTTAAGATATTTAAAAAAAGACTACCAACTGAAAGATTTATTTTTGAACAAAGTTGGAAAATATTTGGCAAGTGAGTGACTAGATGGTAAAACGCAGCCTGTGGTTTCACTCATCATACCAGACTGAACTTAAGCGGGCACTCCTAAGGTTTGTCTTTGTAACCATCTGTGTTTAAAACTGCTATAAAAGTAAAGTTATGTTCGTCTCTAAAACTTCTGTTCAATGCACTCTGCATAAGGTGGAGAAGTATGAGCTTATCGGGGTCTTTTTCAGTTTGTCTCTAGGATTGGTCAGACACAGACAGTACCAATTTCGAGATCAATGTGTCAGCCTTTTGTCAAGAGCTCTGAACTTGATATCAACGCCAAGTTATTGGTCTTTCATTCGGTGTTTGTTTTAAATAAAACTTATAGTCTTGCGATTAGGGTTTTGACCATAAAATCAAATTTAAATGACTTTGAGGGCTGCAATTTCAGTCTTGACTGGGGTTAAAGACTCATCGTACTTGTTAAGTTAAATTTATTCAAGTTATACAAGATCTGTGCGACTCAGTCGTTCACATTTTGTTTACCTGCCGCCATGGTTACCCATCTGTTTGAAATTATATTCACAACATCATACAAAGCGTTAAAAATCACAAAACCAAGAGACCAAGAGTTTTGGGCAACATTTTCTTGAATATCAGCACAGAGCACAAAATCTGTGAGTTTCTTTTTGTTTTTAACAGAAACAAATCCTCTCCTTCCCAGAAAAACGTAAACCAATAAATTTCCATAGTTATTGCCAACTTTTGGTTGAATTCTTGAGAGCGCCACCACTCAATGTGTCAAAAAAAAATCAAGTGCCAACGTCATTCGCAAACAAAGAGTATTGCCCGCCTGATAGAACTATCTCACCTTAGCCACTTGAAGGTTGCATGAAATTGGCCATAGGCCAGCAAATACCAATTACAGGTATACATATGATTTTATGGCGAATCTCTGCTTCAAAGGGGGATTTCGAAGAATTCTCGACGCCAATTAATCTCTTAAAAGACCCAACAAACAAACATGTCATAGAGTAATGCTTCGTGACATGAGCTCTCAATTACTTTCGCAATAAATTCAGCCTGATACAGCCTGAGCACTCTTGTAAGACGATCTGTGGATGTTGAGTTAATTAAACTCCTTAAATGACAAATCGCTTGTGAAATACAAAATTCACGATGTGCAATTTGGATGTGATCTGCTAGTGCCTTTCACGAGGCAGCACAGACGCTGTACAATCTCTAGTTTGGAGGAGCGTAATTAGATTTATGGAAAATTCTACTTTTTCACGATGATCACAAACCATTTGCAACGAAAATACAGAGAACCGAAAACAGAAACACGAAGCTTCACGTTTTATAGAGTAAAACAAGTAAAACAAGAGCTATCCATCCATCCGTCTATCTGTCTATCTATCTATCTAGCTGGCTGTAGGTTTGATGTGTGTTTGGTGTTTACAACAACTTGGAATAGCAAACAACACCAGCGAGCGAGCTAGTTGGAATTGCGCAAAACTTGGTTACTCGAGTGCACTGAACTCTATGCAAGTCAAGCAAATGCTGTTGCTGCTGCTGCTGCTGCTGCTGATGATGATGATGATGATGGTGGAAGAGAGCGGTTTCTGGGTACGGCAAGAACCCAATATCCAAGTGGGACGACGACAACTGGGAGTGCGCGAGGTGCGACGGACGGCTACAGTATTGCAAACAGCATCGGGGAACCGTACCAAAGTTGGTTCTTCTTTTATTCGTTTCGTTATCTGGGCCGCGCAGCAAATGTGGATCTAGTGGCGAATGCTGTTTCAGTTCTGTTTTGCGGGATTTTTTTCTTTTCTTGTTGTTGTTTCATTTGTTGTAAAGGGAAATGTTGCGGAGGCGACAACGGCATTTGAATTAATTGAGGGAAAATGTTTACGGTAATTACTCCAGAATTTGCGACATTGATGTAACGGCGGAGAACTAAGCAATAGCTGGACATGTATTCCTCTAACTGCAGCTGATAGAAAAGAGACCATGGTGTGGGTGGGTGCATAGGGGTATGTCTGAGCTTGACAAGCGAATCGGGTATACCAAATTAGGGAGAATCAATTAGTTTCCTTTCAATTAAGGTTGAGTGACATATGTACCTAGGGTTTGAGAGTTTGGAAACAAGTCGAGGACTGAATTGCCCTCTTGGGAGTTGTAATTAGCTACAAACGATTTATATTTAAATGGCGTTCGTTGAGAGGGTTCATTAAACCGCCAGTTGGACACGAATTGTAGGGTATAGGCCCAAAGAACTATTGCTTATGAGTTCAAAGTGAACAATTGGCGGCTTAGGAGCTGCTTAAAAATGGGTAGGCGCAACTGCCTTGGCATGGCACATTGATGCAGGGCTGATTTGATAGAAGTAGAAATGGAGGAAAATCGTGCCGCTTTTTTGGTAATTTTATTTGGCCACTGTATTCAGAAGTCCATCCTGTTTCTTAGGGATGTTGCTACAACTTAAATCTTGTTCGACTAGGGGTACGATCTCATAATACAGAAAGTTTAAAACTGCTCAACGTGTTGATGACCAAGAATTTTCCCAAAAGCTGGTTCTAGTAGTACTTATTGCTCAAGCGCAAGAGAGGACAACCGACGAAGACAAAGGTTCGGACTGCGGCGGGAATGCACATACAAAGATGCAGATCTCTGTTTTGCTCAATATGAGATCGAAAATTCCCTCAAAAATGCAAATTTGCAATCTTTTAGAGCTTCTCATTAAATATACTTGTCGTTTTCCATGGCGACAGAAAATAAACTTCTTTTCAGATTTTAGCAGTTTTCCGAATGTCGACTTCTTAGCAAGATTTACTTTCAATGACATCAAAACATTTGACATTTGTTAAACTTTGAAAACGATCTCAGCACAAATAAATCCGCAGGTACAGACTGTATCTCCCCCATCGATCTGAAGAGGCGTTCTTTCACGCTGGCACAACAATTGCGTAGGCTAACTCATCTGTCATATTCTTTTGGACTCTTCCCGAATGGTGGAAAACAGCATTTGTCTAGCCCGTCCCAAAAAAGACGACCGATATCTCTTACGTCCATTCTTTCTAGGTCCATGGAAACGCTGATAAAACGTCAGGTTATGAGAGATCTTTAATAACGAAAACGGTTTTCGTGGCAACAGATTCGTTGGTGATTTGATGGCTTATCTCAATAAAAAGTGGAACCAATATCTCCCTTACTCCAAACAAGATTGTTGCGCTTAATATTTCAAAGGCATTTGACAGAGTTCGGCATCAAGCACTTTGTCGAAAATGCGCGCTTGTGGGATTAATTGAAACTACCTTTCTGGCTGTTAAATCCAACTTGTTTTGGATGGTTTCAAGTCCAAAATTCACCATAATGCTGGTGTTCCTCAGGGCTCCGCTTTGTCTCCGACACTCTTTCTCATTTTTATAACTGATCTCTTGCCTGTAGCTCTAATCCAATTCTTTTCAGGACTCACGTTCCTGCTTCTCGGCGGTTAGAACTTAAACGACAACGTATTTAAAGCTCATTAAATTCCCACCTTGATAGCATTCTAAATTGGGGTTCAACCAACAGAGTGAAATTTAATGCCTTCAAAACACTCTTAAGCGAAACCTGAACCTTCAGCCATTATCCATGAATGGGACTTGCATCACCGAAACCGAAAGAGGTTCCATTCTCGGTATGTGTGTTCATAAAAACCTCCGTTGGAACGATCATATACACGAAGTCGCCAAGAACGCTGCAAAATGTCTAGGTTTCCTCAAAAGGTGCAAGAAATATTTTACCCCTTTTGATCTGGCTAACATTATAAAGGGCGTTTATTCGCCCCAAACTTGAGTACAATTCTCATATCTGGTCTGGTGCGCCAAAAACTACACTACACCTACTGCGTAGCGGATAGGATTTAAAATCGGGCGATAAAACTAATCGTAGACACGAATATCGCGATAAATTCGCTTGAACATCGCAAAAATGTAACATGTCTCTCACTGCTTTATCGGTTCTTTAACAATCAGTGCTCCACCGAAATCGCCAGCTGCATTCCGACCTTTCAGCAATTCAACCGCAATACTCGCCATGTTAGGAATCCCCATCAGTCTAACATTCAGCCTATTTTCGGTCGTACTAAGAAATGTAAAGATGATGTCTAGCTCTGTTTTTCCATTTAAAACCAACATGCTGTCCGCGCTGTGTAAAACACACAGAGTATTCATAACCTCTTTGCGTGTTAATTATAAACAAAAAAAAATACATTTTAAGACGGCAAGTTTTGGCAAAATAAGGAACAAATTTAATTTGACCGGTGCAATAAACATCAGCAAAAATCAATGGATTTTTATAAACACAAATTGCAATTTAAGAACAGCTGCTGACTTTTAAAGCATGCACCATCACAAGTTCAGTGATCTAATTTTATTCATTGTTCATTCATTCGTTCATTCATTTCAATCTGAAATCAAATTCTGAAATCCGAAACGAAAACGACATTACGCTTTTTAAGGAATTGACAATTCAACCGATTAAGAATTTTAATAGCAATTTGTTCCCAAAACAGTTCTTTCAAATGCAAGTTTAATTAATTTGCCTGCGTCAATACTTAGTGCTGACGAACGCTTAAGAAAAATCAACTGGTTTGAACGATCGTTCTGTTCTGACGAACTCGTGAGGCTTCTGACGAACTTAATGCATGCGCTGCAACTGGTTTCATAACAACCTTATAAGTTTGTTTGTTCTGGCGTGTGCGTCAGATCATCTGTTCGTTGGAATAAGCATCCATTGTAATTGTAGCTTAAATCTTATGTCAGATGTCCAACTAGAGACATTGTTGCTAATTTAAAAAATTAAACCTCTTGAAAAAACAAGGGTCTTTCTATAGCGACTTGATAACTTCAAACTTTCAGTTCAAACGCACCCTTAATTGAACCAGGTCTGTTCCTTTACTTTTAAATCTTACGAATTTTTACGAATTCTTACGCATTTTACTCAATTGTCGTTCGTCAACTCGAAAAATTCGTAAAAGAGAGCAAGATATTTCCCCTCTTACTCAACAAATTTCTTTGCCTAAGAATTAAAAAAAACTGTCAGTCGCCTGAAAATTGACAGCTGATTTGAGTTTGTTGTTCTATTTGGCATTTGGGTGGAACATTCGCATTTTTCATAGGTTACTACAAAAGCGTTCCTTGACTTTTGCGTAAGTTTCCCTCTCTGAGAGAGAATTCATCCCCTCCACTGTCATTTTGACAGTCTTTTCCATTTTTACTACAACAGTAAAGGAACTGACCTACCGATTACCGAACTGTCAATGTCAGTAAAATCAACATTTTCCTCATGGTGAAGTAAACGAATACAAATACTTAAAATTTAATACCGAAATTCCGAGTTGGTGGTCGCAATTTTAAGACCGTTAATGCCAATTTTCGGCCGTAATTCTCTTCCCAGTAGACATAGTCTTGTGGAAAAAATTGGAGTCAGAATATTCGCTGTTTGATGCTGCCGTGCCTGTGAGACTTCATTTTGCCCGAAGTGTATAGAATATTGCTGCCGTAGAGGCGTCCCCGTCCGTCACAAACGAGCCAAATCAGTCAATTTCAGGGCGGTCTCTTAAATTGGGCCTCTCCCAGAGCTTATTATGGCGAATTTTGCGTAAGGATCTTGGCCTACACCCTTACAAAATCAAGATGACTCAAGACCTGATCATATGAAGCTACGTACGCTCTGGAGTTGAGCATCTTTAGTGAAAAAGCGCATTTTTGGTTAAACGGGTTCGTCAATACGCTAAATATACGTTACTGGACAGATGAGAATCCTCATGTGCTTCATGAAACAGCACATTGTCCGCAAAAATCACTGCTTGGTGCAGTTTTTTTTCGTCGATGAAAATGACCGTCACGTGACGGCAAATGGTATTCGCTACGTTATTTCTTTGAACAAATGCATGAATTGGACATCAGTTATATGTGATTTCAACAAGACCCTTTAGTTTCGGCTGGCGTTGAAATCCCACCCTCTTATAATGCTTATAAAATCAAATATTTCTCTTGCATATTTTGTTGGCTCACTCACTATATAGGCGTTACCAACGGATATGCACTGATTTCTTCTGCGAAAAAAGATTCCAATTATTCACTTTGGAAAACTATAAAAGGCACCAAAAGGCTCATAATCCCCTCGGGGCCAATCAAAATAAATCAAAATGAATGGGCAAGGGAAGATAAGGAAAATTACGTTTTTGCCGCCCATCCAGAAGAAACCTTTAAGCCGTACGATGGTCAAGCGGTTAACGACAATATTAATAGGACGGAATTAATATCTGACAATTTGACACTCACAAGTGCAACGCTAAGGGAACTAAAACGTGAAATCGAGTCCCTAAAACCTAAGAAAGCTCCTGGTTATGATTTGATCACCGGAGAAGTTCTCAAAGTTCTACCAATAAAAGCATTAATTAAGCTTCTTCATATTATGAATGCTGCGCTCAGGCTAAAACAAGTGCCGAGCCAATGGAAAGTAGCGGAGGTCATAATGGTTTTAAAACCAGGAAAACCGCCAAATGAAGTACAATCGTATTGACCAATTTCCCTTCTTCCAGTCATATCCAAAGTTTTCGAGAGGATATTGCTAAGGCGGCTACAACCGGTTATAGAAAACAATAATCTTATCTTTGACCACCAGTTTGGGTTCAGAACCAAGCATTCGACGATTGACCAAGTGCATAAAATCCCTGACGTAATCGAGAAGGTATTTGAAGAAAAAAAGATATGCTCAAGCGTATTCCTTGACGTCTCACAAGCCTTTGATAAGGTGTGGCACAACGGCTCAAAATTTAAATTGAGACAAATTCGTATAAGAAAACAAATGACTTGCCAATTTTTCAAAACTTGGCCCGAATACCCTTTGCAAACGAGGCCAAATACCTGGGAATGACAATCGACGCAAAGCTGAAATGGAATTCACACGTGAAAATGAAACGTAAAGAACAAACATTCTCAGCTCAGTACCAAGAACAAACTGCTTCTATACAAGCAAGTGCTAAAGCCGGTGTGGACCTACGGTATACAACTTTGGGGTTGTACCAAGAAAACGAATGCCAATACTTCACAAACTTTTCAAAATAAAGTGCTTAGAAAAATTGTACAAGCCCCATGGAACATTAGAAACGACTATATCCACAGGGATCTCGGAATTCCAACAATCGAAGCTGAAACTAGAAGCTTAGCGAGAAAACATAAAAACCGACTAAGTAATCGGACATATCAACAATACAGTCCGATAAATTTTGGATGAGAACAATTTATTGCGCCGGCTACAAAGAACGAAACCGTTCGACTTGGAAAGATAGGATTAACCGCGCCTAAATTGCGGAACATGCAGGATCTTTCATTGGAAAGAAACCTGTCAAAAGTTATTATTTCGTGATAGAAAAATTGCTTGATAATTTATATCTTAGTTGCATTATCTAACGGCGCAGTGGCTTAGTGGTAGTGTGTTGGGCTACTAAGCGAGGGGTTCCAGGTTCGAATCCCGAAAGGGCCAAATTACATCTTAAGGTTTTTTTTTTCACTGCGCCACCTCTCGCGAACGTCTGACAAACCTGTCATGAAAGAGCTTCTCAATTAGCCGTTTGGACTCGGCGTAAAATTGTAGATCCCTTCCATTCGTCCCAAAAATTTAAAACCCACACAAAACGAATGGTTGTGAGAAGCTAGGCCTTGGGTCCCACAGACCTGTCGCGCCAAAATATTTATTTATTTATTTATGCAGTATCTAACATTCTATCGAAGGGTGGGTTTTTAGTCAGTAAAAATCTGACACTACTGTGAGCACGCGCTTCCTATTCTCATAGTGTCTTTGGAAGATTTTCACCTACCCTCGGAGAAAAACAAACTTATTTCTTCGTAAATGTCAAGTCTTCTTTGGCATTGATAGATGAAACTGCCTTCATAGAAAATGTAAGCTCATTTTTCCCAATCGTACCTTCTTCAAACCACTTCTTGTAATGAAACTCATACCAGTGACTGTCAAGTTCGCAGAATTTCTTTACCTGTATAGATTTCAATCATTCTACACCAGATATCGGAGCTCGAAAAATCCCTCTAGATACAAAAATGAATACCCACCCACTCGCCAGCATATTCGAATTCAAAAACAACTCCGTCCAAACTCACCTGAAAAGAGAAAAAGAAAAAGATCAAAATTAATTTTGTCAGCTCCATAACATCTCATGTACAATCAAAATCAAATTAGAGGCTAAAAATCAAAACGTGCCACCCCTACCCTACCCCGAAATTAGCTGCAATTACCCAACAACAATTTCTAGGTAATTGTAAATATTTCGTCCCTCCCGCCGGCATCTGGAGCAGGGGTAAATAATTAAAATTTCATTAATGATTCCAAATCAATATCCTACACCAATTTCGTCCACCCCCTGCCACCCGTACCGCCATAAAACGCCGAAAATAAATATCTGCTTGTAAACATTCGTACAATTTTATAAGACTCGGGGTGGAAGATAAAAAATTACAACAACGGTAAACAAAAATAACACCAACCAAAGAGAGAGCTTTAAGTATTACTTCACAATCATCCGCCACCACCCTTTCGTGAGCCAGCAGCAGTTTTTACGTCGCAATTCCAATATTACCCTCGCAGCGCTCGCACAGTGACCTCATCCCACCCGCGTCTCATATCTCCCGCGCTACAGCAGTCTGTGGTGGAGTGAGAAATAAAGTGGGAATCCATGATGAGGGCAAAATTGAAAAAAAGGAAAACAAAAATATAAATCCCGGCTGCTAAAATTTGAGCCCCGGGAAATTCTCCATCCATTGCCGGGCTTCGAGAACAAAATAGAAGCCACCATGCCCAGGATTCGGCACTGCGCATGAATGGTAGTATACAAGTTCCTGATGGCAACTACGTGGGGTGATGCCATCCTTGGTAATGTCGGCTGTACTTGCACACAGGATATGCGCCATTGGTATATGTGCGCGCGGTATGAATGGGTAGAGTGGTAGTGTACCTATGTTATGTTGGTCGTGTCTATGCGGTATGTTGTGTCTTGTGTGTGCATAAGCGCCGAGCCGCGCGCCGGGAGGTGTTCGTTTCTAATGGGGTGGGGTTATTGCGTTGCGAATTTGGAACCAACTTTTTCATGTTTTTTTTTCAAGGGCACGACCTTGAACGTAGTTTAGCACTAGCTTTTTCAGAGTCGATAAGAAATTACATACATATAATGTACCTACTCTCGTTTGTAGGTATAGGGGTGCGGTTGGGTTTGGTTCGTAAAACATCTACGTCTCAAATTTCTGGAGCCTTCATTTCAGCTTCTCTATAATGTACTATGTATTTTGGACGGAAAAACGTGTGTGGGTTGGAGTGGAGTGGAGTGAGTGCGTTCTGGAAATGGAGCTGCTGTGTTTACATGGTCCGGATGAAGCAAATATGCGACACACAATTGCGTTGCAGACAACAAAAGATCGACTCGGTAATGTGGTGATTGTGTTTTCAACCTTGAAAATTACTTTGTTTGCAAGGAGTAAACAGTTTCGGGGTTTCCAAAAAAATATTTTTCGACACAAAAGGAGGCTACAACAAAATGGCTAAAACTACTATAGCCATCTGTGTCAATAGGGGAAGAATTCTCATCAAGTACGCAGTAGATATTGGTAAGATTTCAGTCACATGACAGTCATTTGCAAATTTTTAAAGTGGCTTTTAGAGCTAATAAGCACTTTAAGAGGTTGGTACACTGAGGACAATCATTTTAAAAATACGAAGATCTTGAATGTCATCCACAGCCTTGAAAGATGCGACTTTAGTCTAGTACCGAAGTTCACTTGACCGTAAAGCCTCCAACTTACAACAACCCAAAGCCAGCTGCGTCACATAGTTGTTTTGCTGCAATTACTACCATGGGGCTATGGTAACTCTTCCAGTTAGGTTTAGGTTGGTCTGACTGAAAAAAAAATTCCAAGACGAACCCCGTAATGTCTCAAGGCATACAAAATAAGGACAAGTTGTACATAAAATTAAAGCTTGCTTATAGACAAAGGTAAAACGCAGAAGGGTTTATTTTATGAGGCATAAAAAGGAAGATTTAATGAGTAGCCATTCAAAAGAGAGCCCTAAATATAACCTGAAGATATTGGGTTGACATTTTAAAGCCGTGGACTTACAAAATTACAGGGTTGGCTGTTATAAATTGCCCAGGAACGTAGACAACTCACGATCCTTTATACACTATACATCCGTATGGAACGCTCTCTTGAAAAAATGAGTTTTTAAAAAATGCTTTTTAGGAGATACAAACATTAAGGGCAGTATTTCTTTGGGATAAAATGTTGGCTTCCCTAGATAGCTCAAGAATATAAAGTGTTTTCCAATAAGAGGTGTTATTTTGAATAGCCCGCTATTTGGTAGCTGCTACTTTTGAAGCTGTTATTTTTTGACATTTGACAAGTAGAAACTACGCCATTACTAAAAATGGAACGATACACGTTTCAAGAGCGCATTGAAATTATATAAAAATTCACTACAAAAATGGTGAACATTTTGCAGTCACAGTTCGCAAAACTAAAGCATTTTTGGGTCGTCGTGAAGCACCTTGTCGGACCGCAATACAGAAATTGGTGGAAAAATTCGAGCTGTTGGGACAAGTTAGTGATGTGAAGAATAAAACTCGTGCACGTCGCTCAAGAACAACTGAGAATATTGCTGCTGTAGCCCAAAGTGTTGAAGAAAACCCAGGTTTGTCCATTCCTCGTCGTTCTTTGGAATTGAGAGATGATTAATGATTTTTTATGGGCGGAGTTTGATGGTATTGATCTGGACAAGGTTACTTTCAACAAGACGGCGGTACAAGCGGCCACACAAGCAACGAAACCATTGATCTTTTACGGGAAAAATTTCTGGACCGTGTTATCTCTCGAAGAGGTGATCACAATTGGCCACCGAGATCTTGTGATTTAACACCTTGCGACTTCTTCCTTTGTGGCCACGTGAAAGATAAGGTCTACGCCAACAGCCCAGCGTCGATTCAAGACCTCAAAGATGGAATTCGTGAGTCTATCGAGGACATAGGGCAGCCACTTTGCGATTTTGTTATGGAAAATTTCATGAAAAGGATATGGTCCTGTAAGCGTGGTCGTGGTGGCCATTTAGCTGATGTTGTTTTTCATTATTATCGGCATACCTTCCTCTTTGTTATAAAATAAATATCCGATCATTTATCTCAAAAAATGGCATTTTTCTTTGAATATCAAAATAACAGCTCTTATTGGAAAACCCTTTATAACAGCTAAGGAGGAATATAGATGTATTTACAGGATTTATAAAGACTATAGCAGCTTTTTTAAGGCTTAGATGTAAACCAGTTCAGGTATGATCGTTGATATTTTTCTAAAGCGGTTCCTAACAACTCTGTATATGGCTATGAGAGCATGCTTTGCTAATTAGCACGGCAACACTTACCATAAAGTACTATATCAGTTTTGAAAGTCAAGAGTCAATTTTTCATTTTATTTTTAAATCAAGTTTTTTATCATTTAAAAGGGGCAATCAATACAGTAAACAAATTTAGTGTCTAAGCTCAAAGTATTGAAAAAACCATCACACAACTTTTTTTTTTAGTTTAGTTTATAAAATTTCAAGTTAAAGAGCAGCTTTTTCCAAAACTATTAACAGGAATAGGTTGATTTTAAAATAACGATGATCTGAACAGATGTCTGGTTTTGTAAGCCGATATAATACTTTATTGAAGGTTTTGCCATTGTTTCTGTTATCATTTTCTTTCATTTTAAGTATTTTTTTTTTATTTTCCTAAACTGCTGGAGATAGACCGCCCTCCCATACTAAAAAACTGCTTGTATGTTAATAGAAGCCAAGAAGTAAGCAGAATCATGGTTGGTTTTGATTCACAATAAGTTTAAACATCAAATAAAATAATTACAGTCGAATCCCTCTAAGTCGAACCTCCTTTAACTCGAATTTTCCTTTAATTTGAATTTTTCGACCCAATTTTTGAATTCCCTTAATTTTGCACAAAAAATCACCCTGTAAGTCGAAAATCCCTTTAACTCGCACATATTACTTTAATTCTTGACCTATTACAATATGGCTCTAACTCGAATTTTTCCAGAAGTCCCACTAACTCGAACTAATTTTTATATAACCGCAACAATTTTCGGAAATCCAGAATATTTACCCGATCTCATATCCATGGCACCGTTTAACATCGGCGGGGGTTTTGAGAATATTTCAAGACACTTTTTTTCAGCTTTAATTGTTAAATTTGGCGAGGGCGGAGCTGTAAAACGGGGCGTGGCACTTCTTATACAGCAGAGCTATTTAAAACACAATAAATGTCGGAATAATTGGCAGCCTTAGCTTCAAACTTGGGTAAATGAATGAATGTTTGTTTTTTAAAGCGCTTTGCAAAACCTTCACGGAGTTGAATAAAGGCGTGGCACCTCCAATACGCAAAAGGCATTTAAAACCCTACGTCTCGTCACTTATACTACCGTAAGAAACGAGCGAAATTTGAAACATGGAAGTAGGAAGTAAATGAATCAAGTGCTTGACAAAATGTGCCGAAATGGAAAACGGGGTGTATCCTTTTATAGACATAGTCGGACAGGAAAATAAATGTTTATAAACTTGATAGTCGTTAATATTCGAAGACAGAAGGAGATTGCTCTGAACTATCCATTGCTTCGAAGTAGGTACCTATTGGTAAGAGTTCTGTCAGATGCCTCTTACTTTCCGCTGATTTTTAAAAATGCGATCAGCTTACATCGTCAACAACTATGAGAACGGTCAGTGGTCTCAAAATTGAGCAATATCAGCACAGAAAAATTACTCTGCCCGCATAAGTAGTTGCACTCAAGTTACCCTGCCCACCGAAGAGACCACATATGAATCGGTGGCAATGCAATAGACAAAGATCAGCGAACTATTTTTCCGACTTAGTAGAGTCGTCAGAACTGTTCCGCTCCTGCCCAAAACTTGCTTCAAATAAAAATTGGAACTTCCGATTTTTAATGAAACTTGCACTACAAAAATGACGCCTTGCAGTACTATAACAGGAACGACTTACCATGAGGTGATTTTAATCAAACTCCTGTGACTGTGAGGCGGACTGTTTTCTTATAATTTGTTATATTCTTTTTTGTTTCAGCTACAGCGATGTAGAGGCTCGTTAAAAAATTATAAGGTTAGAAGAGCATAATAAAGCTGATAATATTCTCAGCAGATGATTTTTCTGAACTTTTCTGGAGCAAAAATTTCCCCCTTAAACAACTGCCGTCCAATTCTTCTTTGGAACATTTTCGGCACTCCGTGAGCTGACTACCGGTATTTTATTTAGGTGATAACGCAAGCCGTGATGACCTGTAAGGTAGCCTACTACATTTTTCATATCGTGCTCACGTAGATTCAGATTTTTCTTGGTATTACGTCTAAATTGTGCTTTTAGTTCCTCTAAGGCCCTTCATTTTCCAAACTTTTACCTGACCTGGGAACGACACAGAACGGTTCTGATACTATAAAGAGGGTTTTCAAACCTTTGTTTGGCAAGTTCGTCACATAAGTGGGCGTGGCAACTGCTAGATTCTTTCTAAAAACTTCCCTTTTGGTCCAGAAAATTCGATATGCTTTATTAAAGAATATTTAAGGTGATGTGTTTTTTTGATAAATGTTTAATTTCTTCACCCTAGACTACCCCTTGTTTGGTTTCAAACAAAGTGGCTGCCATAATGTTTGCAGTGCGTGATTTGAACTAGATAAGTCACTTGATTTCTAGTTTCGAAACAATTTTTGTGTAATTGTACCCCATGAAATAAATGCGTTGATATTTGTAACAGCTCCAAGTCCTATAATCATAAAACTCAAAAAATATTAGTTCCGAAAGGTTGTCGTGACTCCAGACTATTTTCTGTTTAAATATTTGCTTTAGGTAAGTGCTTCTTTTTTTCATTTGCATTAGTCCTACTCATTTGATGGCTAATCTTAGATTGACGGTGTTAGTTTTGGAACATTTTTATCTCCCCCGATAATAGTAACTGGCGCCCCGACCCAAACCTACTCGAAAGTGATAAATGTACATATCTGTCATTACTCCCACAGAACCCATAAAAAAAATATCAATTACCCCCGGGTCACAATTTAACAAGAAACCTCCATCTAAAGCCCCAATTAATCAAGGCATTTATAATAATTCAGTCTCGACAAAAATGGTGGGCGACTTGCCCCTATAAGTCGCATCAATCCTGCGACGCATTTCAGTCACAATCAAAGTTACTCACAGAAAAAAAAAAACTCCCAACCAAATTGTATAAATAATTAGAATACACAAAAAAAAAACTGATTGTATAGAAATGCAGCACGTGTAGACAGTCAACGTCAAAGAGAATCAAAAAGCAACACCAACCCACCAACCGAGGGGAGCTGTACTGTAAGTAGGTATCAGCTCAAGGTTATGTATATGTACACGGAGGTATCTCCAATATACTTTGTGTTTATATTGTATTTAACAACATAAGGAGAGCGCACCAGCTATCCCATTTTGGGTTGAATTAATGCTCTTATCATCCCCTTCACAAACAGTGTGTATTACGAAATTGGGCAGAGAAATGGATGAATATTATGGACAAAAAAGAACCAAGAGCTCTGAGCTAATGTGCTGATGCATTAATAAATATTTATTTCACGTCATGTGTGGAATTTGTTTATTTTTGAAGCGGTGTGGATCTTTTTTGTTGTTAATAAACAGAACGAAATTAATTTTAAATCAGCGCCAAAAGTTTGGGGGGCTTTTTTTTTTTTTTCAATTTGGTAAAAATAAATCTTGGGGCTTGTCCAAATTACAGCTGAGTGACGAATGTAGATAAAATTATGACGGACAGTTTTTGTCAGAATGGAAAGACACCAAAATGTCTGGTATGTTTTTTTAATGGCGGCGAAAAGGATCGCGGGGTTTGGAATATTTGTGCCTATAATATTTAGAAAAGATTTTTCGAACGCGATCATTTCAAGTACATTTAAACTAAATGATCGCGTTCAGCAGCTTCTCAAACTAAGACCGAAATGACAGCAATATTTGGAAGTGATCTCGATCTTATGATGCTGACTGCTGATCTTCAAATATACAGAACCATCATGCATAGCACATGGAGAAAAGGAAGAATTGTCCAACGAACACAATGAAAACGATAACGATCAGCTGTCAGATCGATTTAAGACGTCATCTTAACATTTTCGGTCGACCTTATAAAAATGGTGATCGAAAACAATATATGATATCGGTAAGGTGCTTTTTAACCCTGGACAGATGGATTATTTGATCAGCTTCCAACTGAGTAGATCGACAGCAAATATACAAAAAATAACTGGAATTAATGTTCAGTTCGCTTAAAATATCAATCAAGAACTAGGTTATCCAAAATAATGCAAACAAGTTGCAAGTCAATGAAATTTGTTGTGTTTCTATCATGGCAAATCTAAAACAGGTGCAAAGTACGGAAACGTTTTTAAATTCGTCAGAAGTTAGTGTTCGTTACTAAGCGCACATATTGTTTAATTACATTTACTAAGCGCACATTAAGTTCAATTGCTATTCACAATTATTACAGTCTAGTTGCACTTTGACCATGTTCAGTAAACGTTCAAGTTTTATTCCAGAAAGGTTCTAGCTCCCAAAACACTTAAAGAATCACACTCAATTGTAGTAGGTTCATATTGTGTGCGTTTGTCAATAAAATACTAATTCTATGCAAAATACACAAAACATGTCATAGCACAATGTGCGTTACTAAACTAGATGTGCGCACTCTGCTGTGACGAATTTTTAAATTTTCCCATACTATGCTCAGTTACGCGCACTCAATTAAAACACATTTTTGTAATTTTGTTTGCGGTATTTAACTAGGTGTGCGCTTCTGTTAACGCACACTCTAACGTGCAATTTTCTGTATTTTTCATAAAATTAGTGCCTCGATCACGAGCTTAAGAGTTATGATCGATAATATGTCAAACGCACACAGCATGTGCTACAATTAACGAGCTCTAGCATTATGGTCAGTAATATGTCAAACGCACACAACAATTAAATGCGCTTCCTTAAAAATTTGAGGGCTGAAACTTGTTTGTAATAAAATTGGAACCCATAAAACTTGGTCAAATTAAAGCAAATGTTAAAAGACGAGTGTGCGCTATTAAGCGCACATATAAAACGAGGAGACGCAACCTGTTTGGACTAGAATTTTCTCGCATTTAAATTGAAAAATGTTCAAGAAATATTAATAGAGGAATTTAAGTTTCTTAACGCACATCAAAAAGTGCTGTCATGTGCGGAAGCTTGACTTTAAGTATTTTTATTGCGCACAAGACTTAATTTTGGAGTAATCTCAGTAAAATAAACCAGTCGGTCAAAAAGTTCGATATAAACAATTTTTATACATGTGCGCAACTTAGCGCACTTCGGAACCTTGCGTTGCTAGTGCTCTTAATAACGCACACCCTTCGAATAATGTCTGAAGTGAGTTCTTAGACAAATAATTTTAAAATTGCTTAATATGCGCACACAAAAAGACAAACAATGTTTTTTATCGCACATTTAATGTGCGTTTAGGGCAATCTAGGCAGTAGTGAGATTTAAACTTGAGTTTTAGGTGCTGAACTAGTTTTCAATAAATTTGCTACCTATTAAACTGGGACAGATTAAACCAAACAACACAAAACTAGTGTGCGATTTGATAGACACGACTTTAATTCTGTGATGGGGTCATGTATTGCGAGATCAGTGGCTAGAATGGTTAGTTTCAAAGATATCTACCAACGAGTATTGGTCATTCGAAAAGGATGCCATTTTATGCAGCAAGGACTCGGTATTTGAAAAGGATTTACTCATAAACAGAACAAGTTTTCGGGCTCTGATGACAGATTATACTCTGGGTACCTCCCTCACCAAAATTCATTTCCAACACTCCTTTATTTCAAAACTCCTTCATATACAATGGCCTAACTAACCGTATCCACTCACATAATCCACCTTGTTGACCTCAATGAAGAACGAGTAGTCCTCATCCATCTCAGTTGGCTGGCACTATTTATCCGTAGGTAATTTGCAATTTTCACCTTCACATCTATCAAAATCGTTGCACCCACAAGCCCTATGAAATATGTGCGACATGTCAGAGAGCCTCATTTAAATCAAAGGAGAAAACAAAAGACAAAAGTGCAGCTTGGAGCGTTGAACCCAAAGCATCAAAACTTTATTGCAGCAAGGTGATTTTCGTAATTACTGGGACATCACAGTGGCGCACCCCCCTCTTCAACGGTATGGAAGCTTTTGCACTTGTCTTGCACATGCACATTGCACATACCAGCCAAAGGTCCTCGACAGTGCTATACCTACTAAGTTGCAACTTTATCGTTTGAAATCCCTGGAAAAATGTCGGAATTACCAAGCTCGTCGAAAAGTTGGTGCAGGCGATTCTCACAGGGTCGGGGGGTATTGCAAAGTAAACAAGTTGAGAGGTAGAGCTTTTATAACCACCACCGGATACCAGACACCGGAAAATCGATAAAGCCATTTTGGAATGTATCCATTTTGTTGGCAGTAGGTATTTTTTTTTCTTCTTGTTTATAACCGCTCTACAGCAACAGTGTCGAACCTATCCACCTAGATGTCGATATGGTTACAAGAAAAAGGTACCCAGAACAGCTAAGAATATTTTCATCTTCGTATTCGAATCCCTGGGATACACCTACCGGTTGCGGGGGCACAGGAAAGCCACGTGCCCAGATTTGTATCCATGGCATATCCCTTGAGCTAAATGAACCCACCACTTACTGCACGTAGAAGTAGGTAAGGTATACATGGGCATACTCCGAATGCGACGGTCTTTTGTCTCTCTCACTCTGGCAGGTTCGTTCGGGCCACCCTTCAAGAACTCAAGCACTGTTAGTGTTCAGTACATTGCACGCAACGAAGAGAAAACGTATTTTCCTGATGCGCAAAAAACACCCATACCGGTTCAAAATCTCATAATAGCTTTTGATATCCATACTCGCCTGTGTATGCGGGTATGGTTCTTGTTGTTTTGCTTATTATGGTTATGTAGCTGTGTCGATAAATTGTCTGCGTTTATATGGCATAAAGATGGCCCAAAAGAGAGAACCAACAAAACAGAATATAGGAGCGATGCGGCTCTGTGTACTGTGTATATAGGTACAGTTTATAGATATATATGGCGCAGCGAGATACCGCTGCTATATACAGATGGGGGTACGTTTATCTACAGATTGTATAACCATTTTTTGTTTGCAAACAAACACAAATTCCCAGAATGGAATTGTAGAATGCGTGAGCTGTACTAAACAGGCGGACTTCATTGAAAGGGGAGATGAAAGCCAACTTAGATGGAATGGAGCTCGGTTTCTGTTGCATATCTACATATATCCACTTGACAATTTATCGGATTTGTCCTGATAATTAATACCTAGGTATACTTGAAGTTTGCCTTATACCCAGTTTGTATAGTTAAATTTCAGAGCTCTTCTGTTTTATGGGAAAAGACGCAAATTTCCAGACGATCGATGAAAGCTTAAAAAGACTCATAGATGTAAAAGGGTTAAGGCGCAAGTCAAGGCAAAGCTAAAAGGCTGTTGTGACAGGATAAAAACAAATAGGGCCTTCAGAGTCTCCTAGTGCAAGTAGACAAAATACTCTCAAGACTGAAATGAAAATTGGGAGGTTTTATGAGAAAGTCAAGCAGCCGGGTATGGTGTCTCTTAGACTGAAAGGTAGACTTTTTAAAATAGAAAAGAGTTATCTAAGCGTAGGGAATTAAAAATAGGTTTAAGCATCATTTTCAGGGTCTGCTAAGTAGAAATGATCATATAAATATCTAGAGGGAGTTATTGTCTTGATGACTGCAGAATCAAAGTTTCAACACTCCGTATAGACGAGGTTGACCTGATCCGGTATGTCCCTCTTGGTGCTCTTCGTGATCTTAAAGAAGGGCACATAATTCATATTATCAACTAGACATGTTGTGATGAACAAAGCAAGTCCGATGACTGACTTGCTGACAGTTTTCTTTTATGTCAATTACATTTCCGGCCCAACAGATTGACGGAAAAGGAGTTCGTTTCACAAACGAAAAACTCATAAATGAACAACACACTTCAAGTCGACACTTTCCACCTTTTCATCGAATTTAAAGCCAGGCATAATATTCATGGGGATCAGTTCTCCACCTCCGTCAACTTGTAGGGACAGTGGAAAAAGGGAAAGACGGAAAAGCTTATAAAAAAGGGTTTTTTCTGCTTCCTGTTGTGGCTAAGGTAAAGTTGTGTTTAAAGTCGGCCAAAATCGGTGCTAGTATTTCGCTTATCGGACCTGAACCCTTCTGTGGTGTCAGCTAAAACCATTTCAGGGGTTTCATCAAAAAGATATCACATATTTTTAACAAATACTCTCCCAGGAAATCCTACTTCCTGACCAACTTAGACAAAAATAACCTAAGAATTCTAACAGGAATAATCAGTGGCCACTGCCTCATGAAAAAACACCTTTACCGCATTGGAGTCTCGCCGGATCAAACATGTAGACTATGTCTTGAGAGTGATGAATCCTCTCTTCACATACTCATGGAATGTCCGGCTCTACTCAACCTTAGGAAAAAAATACTTGGCGAGAAAATCGTCACTTCAGCAACTCTCGCTAATATACACCCAGAGAAGATTCTTTTCTTCCTGACTGCCTCTGGAGTGAAAAGATGGCTCTATGACCTTACCAGGGAAGGCACAATAGGTATCTTTCAAAGAGGCGGCCGCAGTGCCAGAGCCCCCGTGAGGGTTCTCCCGCAATACAATAAAATCTAATTTTATCTAAGGTTCACTAAAAGCCGAGCAATCAGACCCGCTCTGGTTCTTTTGTGTCGATTAACACTCAATCTTATTGGTTTCGACAGTGTCAACCTGGCGTGGACAACAGAGGTCTAACGTCTAAGCGATCAACCCATTATGCAAGGCAACACATAATGGGACGCATGAATAAAACGTAGCAATTTAAGAGAAATGTAAAAATCGAAGCATTTGCTATGTTTCGTATGAAAAAAAAACCAATTTGAGTTAGTTCCAATTTTTGACAAGTTCGAAAAGCGGCGGCACTGATCTTTTACTCAGATCGGTATGAATAAAATTGATCAGACAAAGCAAATGCTACGCAAATTCTGAGTCTGCTATTTAGTTGACTCAGACCTTTTGCTAAATATTTTGTACGCAACCTTTTAACATAAAACAATTTAAGAATTGTGAATCGTCGATGTTTTGTTTTTAAATAGTTAAATTAAGTTTTGTTCGTGCAGGAAAACCGAATTTCTTCTTCACCCTTTGCTTTAAATTTGCACTTTTTTTTAACAATTTTGTCTGACGTGTTCAAATTTGGCACCTAGACAGTAAAAAATCACACATCTTAAGCGCATCGTTTTTTTAAGGCCTTGATATTTGGAGTTTGGGATTTGCTTAGCAAAATCTTTCCTACAGCTTCAATGGCCTGAACAAACAACAACTCATTTTGGTCACTCTTGCGAGTAGAAAAGGGTAGATGGAACATGGAAGTTTCTCATCGTCTGCTGAAATTCAGAAGAGTCGGTCAGTATATTTTTTTATTCTTTTCAGTTTGTTTTTATTCATACGACCCAATGAGTTTAAAATTCATCCTCTGCATAGAGGCGGCTATTAGGACGATTAAAAATCCTAAGTGGTGTTAAAAAATAATGCATTTTTTGCCTATACTGCCATTATAGGTAATTAGCGACGCGCTTTGTGCCGCCATGCCCTATAAAAGTGCCTCCATTATATGGGAAATATTGTTTCCATCGAAGTTTGAACCGAAAATAATGTAGCCAGTCGAATATAGACAAAGTTTTGTATGATTCCTTTGGATTGCTGTTTTAGATTTGACAAAGCAGCGCAACCAGCTTTTATTTAGTAGTCCTATTATATGGGTTCAGCCCTTGCGAATTCACTGCCACTGTTATGAGAAATCTGCAAAGTTTAGTAAACCAGTGTTTGGAATTTTTGTTGTCATAAACGCATTTCTAATAGACATTTTCAACTATTCGACTACGAAAGTGTCAGTTTGCTAAACAAGCAATGAACCCGCTACCTACGGTTTTCGTCTTTAAAATCACTTTGTGTTGAACTTTCGTCAAATGCACTGCATCTTTCTAAGTAAAACTTATACCATGTTCCCACCAACGTGATTTATAAATCACAATAGGCGTTCCCACCGAACTTATAACTGTTTAAGTGTGACATTTGAAATTAGTTGGCAAACTTTCAGTATCGTACAAAAGAAAAATTAGCCGCAACAATTTATAATGACTTCAAATGCTTTGGATAGAATTTATATCAACCAGAATAA
Source organism: Cheilosia pagana (assembly GCA_936431705.1). Lineage (NCBI taxonomy): Eukaryota > Metazoa > Arthropoda > Insecta > Diptera > Syrphidae > Cheilosia > Cheilosia pagana. The sequence continues at coordinate 12,701,800 of OW386166.1, read as the reverse complement.
ATCTAAAAATTATATAAACAATTACTATCTGCATTTTCATTTTTATTTTTTTGACAGTTTGTTTTTGCGTGAAAAGCTGAAGTCGATAACAGGTCTGTTTGATTTTATTTGCGTATGTTCGATTCTATTATGGGTATGTTCGATTTTATTTTGTGTTGATTTGCACTTAATTAAAAATTAAACAGGTAATGTATAGTAAATCACATCACTAATGAGGTGATTTAGCTAAGTCACGTTGGTGGGAACATGGTATTACCTATATAACTATATTTCCATTCGTACAAAGCGCTGGAACGCAAAGTACATCTTTGATGTTAACAGTGCGATTTATTTATCCAATCGATAACGTCATCGAAAAATCACCAACGGCTGTGACTCCAAGACACAACTGCACTATCTGCAATCACAACTTGTTTTCTTTGCCGATCTCGAACATTTATCAAATCCTTTGCATTTTAGGTCATATATGCCGAAGCACCAGAATCTATGCACCAGTCATTATTTCCTAGACCTTTAATCGCAAATGACATATATAAAACGGCATTTGAATGATCTTTGTTTGTACTGGAACAAGATTTGCTTTTGGGACAGTCCTTCGAGTAGTGACCAAACTTGTTGCATGAATAACAACGAACGCTAGGCTTTCGATATTTCTTCGCCTTATCAATTCTGCGGGCATTAGTTCCACAAAAAAAATGCAGAAGTAGGGTAAGCCACCCAGTAGTCAGCCCTCAACCAGTAGTCGGCCTTTTTTTCACTTTTTTGCCTCTAAATAGTGCAAAACACAAGTATTTCCACCACAATCAAAACTGAGGCAATCTATCAACATTTTGTTAAAGGTAACACATACATTCAAACTATAGATCCCTTACCCTTTGATAGAAAACTCCACGCAGTTGCAGTGCTAAAGTGATAGTGTGCAGATGTGCCATCTGGCTAATATTTCAGTAACGTGTAGTGGTCTATTTGCAGGTAGGTTTTTTAAGTTTATTTTGCTGCTTTCATAACATAGTATAGTTTTTCTTTATTAACAATACTTATTCTTCAATATATTATAAAAAAAATATAAATTTTAGTAACAATACGGAAAAAAACAAGGGGGCTGACTACTGGGATAAGTAACTAGCTGGCTAGTCCAGTACTCAGCCCCAAGCGGCCGACTACTGGATTATTCGTGATTTTCACCAATACAGCTAAAATTAGTTATGCGTGTCAATTCGATAATGCTGAATTATATTACAGTCATTTAAGAAGTATTTGTAGCATTTTAACCAGTAGTCGGCCACTTTCAAAAGTTGTTTGGTGTGGGGGCCGAGTTCTGGAAAACCTTTCTCCAGTAGTCAGCCATCATGGTTTTCGATCTAAATATTTGAATTTAAAGCGGTTTCTGGTAAACTTAGTGGTTTTGTTAGTAAAGAAACTCTAAATAACTGTGTTATTTAGAAAAATACCTAGGTACCTACTAACTTTGAAATCTGTTTAGATATTTACCATGTCGAAGCGGCCGATTCACAAATACTGCGAAGAGAATCTTGCTAAAGCAATGGTGGCAATTAGGAATGGTATGAAGATACGAAAAGCTAGTCGGGAATATGGTGTGCCGAGGGGCACCCTTCAAGATAGACTGCATTCAAGGATATCTGAAGGTCCACGGAAGATGGGACCAGCTGCCGTCCTGTCGAAGGAAGAGGAAACAGCAATTGCCAACTGGTGCATCAACCTCAGCAAATGCGGATTTCCCTTGAAGCCAGATGACCTTTTAAATACTGTTCAAAACATTATTTTGGAAGAAAAAAGACCTAATCCTTTTAAGAACGATAGACCAGGTAATAAATGGTACAAATCATTTTTAAAAAGAAACCCCGGCCTGTGTCACAGAGCTCCTGAGGACATATCAAAAGGACGAGCCGTAATAACAATGGAAAGCATAAAAAGATGGTTCGATAATCTAAAGAACTACTTAGACTCTATAGATGCTGGTGATATACTTCAAGATCCACATCGAATATTTAATGGAGATGAGACTAGTTTTAGTCTTTGTCCAAAAAGTGGGAAGGTTATAGCACCTCGAGGGTATAAGAACGTATATAAGATCGCACAAGGAAAAGAAAAAGAGGCTATAACGGTCCTTCTCTTCTTTTCCGCAAGTGGAAAAACTTTGCCCCCGTGTGTAGTTTTTCCTTATGTAAGGCCTCCAAAAGATGTGGTTAATAGCATGCCAGATACTTGGTTTTTAGGAAAATCTGACACCGGCTGGATGAAGTCAGATATATTCTTCGACTATATTACTAAAGGATTAGACAAGTGGATAACAGAAGAAAATATTAAAAAACCAGTCCTTGTCCTCGTTGACGGACACCGAAGTCATTTGACAATGAATTTAAGCCAATTTTGTCATGATAGGCAGATTATTTTATACGCTCTTCCACCGAACACCACCCATATTATGCAACCTGCCGATGTTAGTGTTTTCAAACCCCTTAAGTCAGAATGGAAGAATACTCTTCATGACTGGGCAATGCAACCTGAAAACATGAACAGCGTTTTAAGTAAGTCGACATTCTGTCCTCTTTTAGAGAGAATTTTGAAAAAAGAAAATTTGGGAGAAATCATCGAAAACGGTTTTCGAAAATGTGGGTTGTATCCATTTAATCCGGATGCTGTGGATTACACAAAGTGCGTACGAAATAATAATGAAAGCCTAAAGAATAAGAGCCGAGAAAATTCATTTAATACGCCATCAAAATCATTGACCAAAAAGGATTTCGACGCCGCCACAAAGGTCATAAATACTTTAAGTGAAGATTTCAGTAGTGCTGGGATTGATGTCAAAACTGTTCTTGACATTATTCAAATGGGGAAAGGAACTAAAAGTTTCGGAAGTCCACAAAATCCTATAGTTGCAACACAAAATCAACCTCTGGTCAATATGCCAAGTGTCTCTCCATCTTTTGTATTGACAGATGAAGAAAATAACGTCCGTCTGCCAGATTTTGATGATGAGATATTGTGGAATAACTACTGTGAAGACGAAGGGACGTTTCCCGACATACCATGTGGGACTTTCGAAGTTTCGACAGAAGGTATTTTGGTTCCTATTAACGACAATGTTGAAATAGAGCACGATACCGAAACTACTGCTTTCAAAAACAAGGAAAGTATTGGAAAAACAAGAAAAGAGGCAAGTAGTTCAAGTATAGCATCACCGAGTGTAGCTCGAATTCCATCATCTTCCTGCACATTTGAAAAGCCATTAAGCTTGTCCCCTGTTGTAAGAAAGCACTTAAAGATTCCATCACCGACGAAAAAGTCGGAAAAGCCTAAATGTTTAAATAGAATCGGAGCAATATCTTCCAAAGAATGGAGACAATTCGAAAAGGCAAAAGAAGAAGAAAAGGAAAAAAAGAAGACCGCTATTTTAACGAGAAAAATAAGTCGAATTGAGGCCAAAGAAAAGAAAGAAGAAGAGGCTCGTAAAAGAAAGATGGACAAGGAAAATAAAAGAATCACTAAAAGGCGAAAGGTAACAAAAGAACGTATTGAGAAAATTAAATGCGCCAAATGTGATGAAGATCTTATAAGCGACACCGAAGACAACGACCTTAAAAACATTGGATGCGACGAATGCACATTATGGTTCCACCTTAAATGCACCGATTTTGACGGAAGGTCGTATGAGGAAGTCCAAAGCCTTCCCTTTTTATGTTTTCACTGCAATATTTAGCTGTAAATAAGACTGAAAATATTGGGGCTGACTATTGGCTCTCGAATGGCTGAGTAATGGATTCTAAAGGCTGAGCACTGGACAAAAGTGTCATTTTTTTGTTTTTTATTTATTTTTATTAAAAATGAAATGTTTTTGTTTTTGTTATATTTTTATGTTGAACTGTATTAAACAAAGTTTATTTTAAAAATGTATATATATACGTTTTCCTTTTATTTATACTAAATATAATCCTTGGAAAAAAATGTTTTCACTAAAAGGCCGACTACTGGGTAGGTTACGGGTGATGGCACCTAAGTTCAGCCCTCTCCAGTAGTCAGCCACTGACATACAAAGTACAGCGCAGTAGTAAATGCTTTTGCCTTTTTTCAAAACAAAAAATTGTAGTCTCTTGCCTAACATTTCTTCTCTCTGAGTTCAAAAAATTGGCACAATCCAGCTTCTACGTCGCGAGTAAAAAATATAAGTCTGCGTACAGTTTTCATGAGTGCAGGATACGAGTGGTATACAAAAAAAAAAATTAGTGGAAGTGAATTTATAAAAGGGATACAATTAAGAATATACTGAAAGTATGTTCATTTTATGATTATTGTTATGTTACTGATACTTTATTAATCTTGTTTTTTAACTTAAAATGTCAAAAAAGTTTTTTGTTAAATAATTAAGAGGGGGGCTGACCTTATGAGCCATTATTTTTATGATTATCCTAGCCTCAGCCCCCCCCGGCTGACTACTGAAAACACCTAATTTTTTTATTTTTTTTATCTGGGTATGCAAAATGAATGGAAATTTAATTCTCTTTTAATTCTCTCAAAAAAATCAAAAAATTACCTTTGTTTTCCAGTAGTCAGCCCCCTGTTCATATAATAAAGAAATGGGTGGCTGACTATAAAAGACATGTTTCCTAAGCTCAGCCGTATGTTAATAGACAAATTGGTGGTAGTTAACCATTTCCAAATATATTTAAATCAGGTATTTTCAAAAATTGGATGTTTTTACTAAAACAAATAAACGTATTTTTCATCAATACTCGGAATAGCACTAGTTGAAGCTTTAAATGACATACTTACAAATAAGTGGTCATTAAGAAAAGCTAGTCGGGAGTTTTAAGTCCCAACAGGCAGTCTTTAAGACCGCATACATCGCAGAGTTGTCTAAATGCCTATAGAAAAATGGGACCCGAGATCGCCCTGAACTATCTCTTAGATTGGCTGAGCGACTTTCAAAAGGACGAGGTATCGTCAGTGAAGAATCAATAAGAAAGTGTTTCCGAGAGTTTAACGAACGTTTGGAGGAAATAAAGTAGATATTTTCGAAGATGCGTCCAGCATTTTTTATGGCGATGAAACGTCTTTCTGACTATCACAAATTAGATGTTGTTTTGGCTCAGAATGGCTGGAAAAACCTTTATAAGGTCAGTTGGAAACGAAAAGAAGACAATCACTGCCCTGCTTTTTAAAAACATCTTTACTATCCAGATTTGTTTCCAAAATCAGGAAACATGGAAAGAATTCTTCAATAAAAAAGAACAAGAAAAAGTAAAAAAAAAGCTAAGGATATTGAATTTAGGAAACTAAATCTGCTGGAAAAACGGTTGGAAGCTGAAAACAAGAAACTGACTGGAAGGGCAAGGCAGATCAAAAAAAGAATGTCCAAAATCCGATGCTCCAATCGCGACGAGGAGCTGATTTTCAATGTTTAAGACAACTATTCAAAGAATATTGGCTGTGATTGGTGTACAATATTTATTTTTTATGTTTCTAGGAGCAGTGGCTTAGTGTGTTGGACCACTTAGCTAGGGGCCCCGGTTCGATTCCCAAAAGAAACTAATTTCATCTTTTTGTACTGCGCCACCTCTCGCGAACGTCTGACAAACATCCGAGAGTAAAAACCATCATAAGAGAGATTCTCAATTAGCCGTTTGGACTCGGCGTAAAATTATAGATCCCTTCCATTCGTCCAAAAAATAAAAAACAAAACTCACACAAGTGAGAAGCTAGGCCTAGGTTCCCATAGACCTGTTGCGACTATTTTTCTATTTTAAACACATATATTTATGTTGTTTTTTTGTTTTTCTTTGTGTTACTTAACAACTGTTTAGTAACAATACCAACTCAAATGATGCAATTTTGAGCCAAATATAAATGAAGCCATATGAGTGCAAAAAAGTTCCTTTTGATATTTTTTACGATTTAATTAATGAATTTATTTTTTTTTTAACGATGAAAATGTGGAAATGGTAATTGGGGCTGACTACTGGATACTTGCGAGGCCGACTACTGGAGTTGAGGGGGCTGACTACTCCAAAATCATACCCTTTTCACTTATTTTGCAAATGGTTTGCATTAGTTAGCTCATATCCCTAATAAGCCTAGTATTTTCCAATCCACAGACTTTAAACAATTAGAAAAACCAAATACTTGATTAAATAGTTGAAAAATTGATTTTTAGGGAACAATCAAACACCAAAAAAAAGTTAAGGGGCCGACTACTGGTGCCATCACCCTACATCTAGATAGGTATGTACAAAAAACAAGAAGATATAATCAAAGTACGTGTACATAACAGCAGAAGAGACAGCCAAAGAGGGCTGTAAAATAAAAACCAACTGCCAGATATACGAAAACGATATAGGGGGCCATATTTTATACGACGCGACTTGTGTGAGTATATTTATGTATCTATGCCTATCCATGGATGAAACAGCAGCAAAAAAAAGAAGAAGAAATGGACTGTTGCGTTTGGCAATGTTTTTATTTTGGTCCGCTCCTCTCCTGGATGGCGATATATACCGATACAAACCAGAATCTGTACGTATATATCTATCTGCATCCTATATACCTACTCGTCATTATATCAACTTGTGGTACAGGTTGTGACTATATTTGGATTGTGGTCGTTGTACAAATTTTACTTGGCAATTTAGTTTAGTGGGATATGTGCACAATTTGCAGATTTAATATTTTACACGTGTATAGTATAGTTTGTGAGTCATGCCAAGCCTTCATATTTTACAATGTAATATATAACAACCCATGTAGCTGCAACAATGATATTAAAATAAATTGGGAGTTTACATTTTCAAGTGCTGAAAAGAGCTCATAAAACGGGAGGGTTACTTCCAGAGTACGATTTGACAGAACTGTGCAAATATTGGGTACACCTACCAAGCTGGGAATGGCTCTGGATTCCCAAGAAATTGAAAACATTTCTATCTAATGGATATTTGACCACCTATGGCTTTTGGAAACATCATTCATGTTTGTTAAGTGCCACAAGTGTGGGCCGGGCGTATGCTTATTGAAATCATTTCCAGAGATAGATACCTACGGAAATTTCTTAGAAAAAAAGGGAAAATTATTATCTCAGCTGTTGCATTAATGACTTTGAAAACATCCTTGCTATGTATTAAAGCATCTTTAAATCAAATCATATGTTTTGGTTAGCAACATTGAAAAACCTAAAGGGTAAATCACACGAAAAATTTGAATTTTGCGCCATTTAAAATAGTACAGTGATGCCAATGCAAAAAAAAAAAAAAAAATACCAATGTGACAGCTAACAGTTCGGGGTTAGTAAAAATCGAGCGCTTTACGAAAATAATAGAGTCCGCTGAATGAATTTTGGAACAATGACAAGTGTATGCTAATTTTTCGAACAAAATCATCTACAGTGATGAAGCTCATTTTCAGCTTGATGGCTTTGTTCATTGTTAAAATTGTCGCATTTGGGGTTGAGAAAAAAATGCAACCACCACGCGTAACGTGATGGTTTGGTGCTGATTTTCGGCTGGAGGCATTTTCGGACTGTTCTTCTTAAAAAATGCACCTGGTCGGGCAGTAACAAATACTGGTAAATGTAACTTTATTGTAAAAAGAGTTGGTTCATATCTCTATCTTGCCTCTTTTGGCTTAGCTAGGGTTCCTTCACGGAATCCATTGCGGAAGAGCCTTCGCACAACCTTGAGGAAACGCATGCGACCAGTTCCAGTGGTTTTCCTACTCTTGACCTTAACCGATCAGTTGTATGAACGCAACTTGGCGGCCATTTGAATGTGATAAGAGTTGCGTCCGCAACGACGGCACAATGTGTGCGTCTTATTGTGGCGTTTACCTAAACTTTATGTACCTTTCGTCGTCTTGGGTGGCGAACGACAGTTCTTAGTGCCTAAATTACAAGATATGGATGTCATCAACATGTGGTTTCAACTAGGAACAATTCAATTAATGCATGAGTCATTTCCTAATTGTGTAATCGGCCGTTTCTGCAATCAGACTTGGCTATTCAGACTTTGCGATTTTACGATATTGGACTTTATTTTTTGGGGTTTTTTTGGAGTCAAAAGTTTATGGTAACAAGCCTACGACTATAGACGCCTTGAAAGAGGAAATTGGGCGGTGTAGGTATCTAACAATGAAATCAAGCCGCATTTGTACTTTCCAGCAACTTTATCCTATGCGCTATTCCATTCATAACCTCCAATCTCTATACTCTATGAAACAGTAAATAAATTAATAAATGTAAGTTTTCCAATTAAAAATCTTTAATTTCTATCAAAATTACATTTTGCGCGAATTATGAGACACCCTTTAGTGTAAAGAAAGGCTCTTTTCAAAAAAGAACACAACAACTAATCTAATCTTTTGATATTTACTAACTTTGTGATCTCCGAAATCAGTAAAGGTAACCAAGTTGATGCGATCTATACGCAAGGCTTTTGATCGAGTGGACCAAAAAAATAGTTACTTTTTAAACTTACCAAACTGGGATTTCCAATTTTCTTTCTTCCTTACAGATATATTTCAAAAAGTTTAGTTTCGTAATAATATATCGAGAAATATATTGGTTACTTCTGGTGTTCCCCAAGGAAGTCATATTGAACCTCTACTTTTTATTCTGTTTGTGAATGACATTGTCAAATTTATTCCTGAATGTTCTTTGTTAACGTTTGCGGATGATTTTAAGATATATTTACCGGGAAATGAATATCATTCTTTTCACTTTCTAAACTCATATCTTCAAAAGTTTTATCTGTGGTGCACTAAAAGCTACCTCTCCTTAAATGTTTCTAAGTGTTCAGTCATAACATTTCCGCGCTGTATATCACCTGTCATGTATGCGTATACTTCTGATGGCGTTGTCATACCCCGTGTTTCGGTAATCGTCTTCGGTTAACGGTTTAATGATATCGTATGATGCAAATGTCAATTTCATTGATTTTAACATGTCAATTTCCTCCATAAAAAGAAAACTTCTTGATAATGTTCAGTCATAATTTCTTTGTTCTACGTTTTCTTTGTATTTCCCTATTTATCCTTATTAATTTGTAATGTATGACCTTATGTCTATAAAAGATTTTGTTCTTTGGTGATAAGCAAATAAATAAATAAATAAGTAAATGAATTTTGTTTTTAAATAAAACACAGAATAATTCAAGCCTACATCTCGATGAAATTTATTCCAGGTATAGGACGACTCTTTTTGAAACATTTTCCGATACTTTTTCAACACATATTGCGTGAGAACGCACGAAATTTTGGGTTCGAGAATGTATGGGCGAAGTTTCGGCGCTTCAAATGGTCAAGATGCATTTGATCTTGAGTGAATTTAATCTTGTAAGGGCCAAGATCTTCAATCTCGATGAATGCCAAGACTATCGTCCGCACCTGATCAAAATGAAGTGAGAATAGCAATTTGCAAGCTGAAGTCCAACAAGGTTGCTGGTACGGGTACGGACGGCTTAACTGATGAGCTTTTCAAGGCAGCTGGAGGTGAATAATTAGAGAGCATACAGTAACTCTTCTTCAAGATTTGATGAATGGAGTCTCAGTATTGTTTTCCTGATCGATAAGACAGGGCACTGTGCCAACTACTACTGTCTGCTGTACTGTGTGATCGCCTGAAACCGTTCGTTTACGACCTGATTGGTCCCTAACAGTACAATTTTAGGCCGGGTAAGGCAACAACCGACCAAATATGCATACTGTGGCAGATTCTGCAAAATTCAGATTGATACTCACAATCTTTTAATCGATTTTGAGGCCGCATATCACAGCATTTATAGAGATGAACTATACAGAGCCAAGTCTAGTTTTGGCACCATTGCCGCCAACTTTGTTAAATTGTGCAGAATGACGATGGACAATGCCTTGATTCCGTTCCGGAGGAAGACTTCACTTAAGGCGGCGTGCGCAAGTGTAAGTGGACCTTAACTAACCGAAGCCAAAGAAGGCCAAGGTGGGTCTGTCGGCCAACTAGGGATGCGCGCAGTGTTTTTCACATCGATTCCCTTGCAAGGTTTTAAACGATCACCTACAATGCACTTATGCAGTGCTGGTTGGATCGATTTGACGCCTATTTGAAGCAAAAACGATGGCATTTTGAAAGGAAAAAAGGGGTCTTTCACCAGGGCAACCCACTATTTCGGAGTCGTAATGACAGAACTGCATGAATAAGCTTACGAATTGCTTCCTCGCCCAGCTTATTGTTCAGATTTATCCTCGGCGCGGTAAGTGATTTGGGTCTAGGTTATCGGTGAAACAAACGGCCTCAAGAAATAGTTTTTTTGGCGGGCTGAAAGACAAACACTTTTCTTTTAAAAGAGAGAGTTCCCTACATTAATTTCCAGGGACCTATTGAGCCACCCCCGTATCACCTTCGTAAAGTCCAAGAGCAAAGTCCACCCACCAACAAAACAGATTAAAATCCATTTCAGAAATGTAAAACAAATAAAATAAGGTCCTGCCTCCACGCCCATATCAGGAAAACAACCATAATCGCCAACAATTAAACAAATATCTTAGAATAAACAACTATGCTGACCTGTGGTCACGTCATATGATCGAGTTCCTTATCAACTCGGTACATATATTGAACGCCTGTTGTGCATTGCCCAATGCGAGCTCGAGATGTAGATAGGTTCCTATATATAAAAGAAAATACATCACCCTCACATTCACACCGATACGCGTACAGATTGTGACCTATCAAGTGCAACTGCAATTAATTATAAAATTTAATAACAATGTGTTTCTTTGTTTAAGTTTTACTAAAAAAACAAGCAACATCGCCAACCCATTAAAATTATTATAATCTCTCATTTCAGATGCGAGTTGCTGCCTTATCAACCGAGTGCCAGCGCCACAACAACTTCATTCAAAGTAAAATGCAATAAATTGCTGTATAGTAAACTAAATAGGAGAATGAAAAAAATGCCTATCAGATAATTACACAATATACACAACCGAATGTAGTATATTTACATTTTTTTGTATTTTTTTTTTTCAATGATGATAAGAAACCGCAAATAGCTGGAGAAAGAAAAAAATTCAATTTTCTGGTTCTGTCTGGGGTTTTTGTTTTGCTCGGTTTCGGTTCTTTTCTTTTCTTTTGTTTATTTATTTATTGGATTCGTTTTTTTCATTCTAAATGACGTCAGCAACTTTTGGAGCCTACGTGACTCCGAAAGCGACAAACAAATAAATATAGAATGAGCACTTTTTTTTTCGGAGAGCATGATAATGAGACGGTACCGGGCAGGGCATATGTTGGCAATGTATAATAGAACTGTTGGTGGAACAATCTTTATTTCGTTTATTTATTGCTCTTTTGTTTATATCAGTCAATTTGGGGACAGCGGTAGGTATAAGTAGATGCGTGCATGCAATCACACCTTTGACAGTAAATCGCAGCGATTTAGTTGATGAAGTCGAATGATGACTTTTGGGTGCAGGTATAGCTTCTGTGTGGAAAATTCGAAACGATTTTTAGAAACCAAAACAAAGCTACAACTACAATAAAAAAAATATTCAGAAAAGGTCAATGAACTGAGTCGATAAATCGATACATTAGTGAATAGTGATTCGGCGAACTGGATCTAAGTCAATTGGCCTTCTTCTGTTGGGCGTGACATTTAAGCGAGCGAAATGCAATTACCCTAGAGTCGTGTATTGACATTGGGAATGCGAGGGCGCAGAGTATTAAGCTGTTAAATAGCCTTAGTGGGATAGAAATTTCTGCAATGGCTTTTCGAAAAAAAACGGCTTTGAAAAAACAAATTTTGATATAGCAATTGACTTTTTGATCGCGAAATAAGTCGTTGCCACTGTTAGTTCTAGTTGAATACAAATCTACAAAACTCATCACTTGATGATACGCGCCAAGAAAGACTCCCATTTAGGGCAAAAATCTGATGCTGTTCTTTTTCGTTATATATATAGTCAGTCGGCATGTTGCTGCTTTCCGCGGGAGTTCGCATCTTCGTCCCTTAGGCAAATATTTTGCCAGCAACATGAGCACCTCTAAAATAGGTTATTTGACAGAGAACTAGGGTTACTAGATTGGAACAGGAGAAAAAGGTGACTTTATACATTTTTAGGGGGACATTTGAATTTGAGATAATCGGCCCAAGCGAGGTATCCGCCGGAACGGAAAATTCTCCGATTTTATACGATTCGGAGGCTTTTGGCTTCGAGGTATTCTTCGGAACATCTATTCGGAATATTTCTCCGTCATTTTGTAACGCATAAAGGCAAATTACGTTGAAGTGCGATGAAGTGAATTTTTTTCTTCAATTTTTGACAGCTAGGTTCCGATATCTCCGACAGAGTATGCGTTGTGGAGAATTTTCCGTTCCGACGGATACCTCGCTAGGACCGAATAAGGGGGAAAAATTGTTTTAAAACTTAAAAAAAAAAAAATATAAACCTTTAAGTTTGTCTGTCTGTCAGTCATCTATCCGTTCCTATATATTAAGCCTGCAAAAGTTTCTGATCTGTTTCAAAAAAGTGGGCGTGAAACAATATTTTGCGACAAGCGTGGCAAATTAAAATTGTAAAATATTAAAAGATTGTTGAGGATTTTTGAAGAAAGCACTGAAATGTGGGCGGTTTTGGCCAAATGGGCGTAGCACTTTAACAAGAAATTTCAGTCATGAAAGTATATTCAATTCCAAGCACTTAACAAAATGTGGGCGGCATTGAATGAGGGCGTGGTGCCTTCAAAGATTAGTCCAGTCGATTGAAATCTATAAGTGCCCTCCATTTCAATGCCAGTTGTCTTTACAGTTTTCATCATGTTGTGGCTATTGGAAAAAATCGATTCAACTGTCTTGACAAAATTTGAAAAATCTATGCTCATGGAGATGGAGAGCTTTATCAGACTTTGAGTCAGTCGGAAAACTTTCTCAAAACCGCAAATATTTTTTAACTTGTAAACTTTAAGAAAATTTAAATTTGATAATGATTTTGTTGTTAACCATAGTAAGTTAGACCTAAATTAAAGGCTTGTGAAGTACCTATGAATATCTTGGGCTAGTCAAAAAACAGAACCTTTTCAGATAGACCTGAGAAGCAAAAAAGACACGACAAAAAGTTCTTCTCTACCATTAGGAGTAAAGCTATAATTATCGACCTACTTCTCAAAGAACAGAATAAAACTGCTGTAGCAACAACTGGTTAGAAGAACAGAGCACCTACTAAAAAGTAATTACTTAGATCTCAAGCGCTCCAGCACTCTTATAAAATTAAAGAGATCCGACATAAGCACACTAGTAGGTGTGATCACGGGGCACTGCATAATAGGGAGACATGCCCTCAGGCTGGGTCTTCCCGCCAATGACTTCTGCAAAAGTTGCATGGATGATGAGGAGGAAAAGTCCATTCTTCACCTCCTATGCACCTGTCCAGCTCTTTCAACTCGAAGAAGATTACATCTCGGAGAGTACTTCTTTGACAATCTTGGTGAACTCGATATTATTAATATCAATCGCCTCCGCCGCCTTGAGATCCTGTTGGTTCAAGGGGTAGTTTGAGATCATTAGATGCCGTGGTGTCACAATGGGAAAATTCTGGCCTAAGTGTGGCTGCACTTGTGTGTTGGCTGCCGCTATAACCTAACCTAACCTAGAACCCAGACTTATCTTTCCACAACCATTCGCTTCTTTCAAATGACAAAAGAAAACATACCGGATGACACCCCCTAATCGAAACATGCATTTAGAGCTGGCAGTTTGACAGGGACCGTCCTATATCGCTGACGAAAGTCTTGAACAGCGCTCTAAGCTAAATAAATAGAACTTACTGTCTGTCTTTCGTGACATTAAGACCTTTTGGAATACCTCATGCGACCATGACTAGATTCCTCCGATTAAAACGATTAACAAGGTAAATGTGGAAGGTTATCGTAATCCCGCTTTTTGAAATCTCGCTTTTCAAAAATCCCGAAAAGCCCCGTCTGCTAAAATACTGTTTTTGTTTAAATCCCGTCTTCTAAAATCCCACCTGTTCAAAATCCCGATCTATTATAATCCCGCTTTTTAAAATCCCGCCAAATCCCGCTAATCCCGTTTTTTTACAAAAAAAAAAATAGATGATGGCTATATGCGCTTTTTTATTATAATATTCTATATTTTACAATATTAAAAATACTCGACCATCCGAATGTTTTTAGTTTTTACTGTTTATAATTTTTTTTAATTAATGAAGATTGTCATATTTATTACTTAGAAATTTATTTTTTATATTATTTATTTCTTATATTGTTACTGTTAAAATAAACTGCATTTCAAAAAATAAAAACACTCATTGCTTAATTTACTTTAAAGTTCTTTTTATCCCGCTTTTACAATCAAAAGTAGTTGTTTTATTTTAAAAAATCGCAGCGATTTTTTTTGAATAAAGCAACAACTTTTGATTGTAAAAGCGAGATTATAAAAAGCGGAATTTTATGAATCGGGATTATAAAAAGCGGGATATCGAACCCAACCCGGTAAATGTATACTTAGCTGGCTGAACACCAGGTCTGCAAAGACTTGAACATTTTGGGGCATTATAACCTTTAACGTTCTAGAAGATCTTTTGGAAATATAACATTTATCATTGCCACAGAAATACCGATGAAAGTTTTCTGTTCTGTATGATTTTCCAAATAGCCGGTCAGCTTTTGCGCTGACATTTATGATTGACAGACGAAGATCGGTGGACAAGTTCAACGAAGAGTTTTGTCATCACCAGTTCGACACCATAATTGCCACCGGCATATGCTTGACAGTTGATGCCAAAACTGACGGACTTCTAGTTAACATCAAACCGAGGGAACATCCAATCAGCCATCACAGCACTCGACACATATCATGTCACAAGTCTCAGCTTTTTTGGTAGATAAATAATGAATAATAGACTCGTATAAATAGAAACAACCATAGTCATCTGTCCGATAGCTCTCTCTAGCGACTCTCAAGCAAGAGCCTCATACCCTTCATAGCGCGTGTAATATTCTAAGAGATAGGGGAATACATCTTCAGGGCTGGTACAATTGGTTTAGGTATAAAAGGGCTACAACGTTTCAAGACATCCAAGGAAAAGAAACTTTAAGGCCAAACGAAGGTACGGAAACGATTTTTGTATTTAGAAAAGGTATGAACGAAAAGGAGCAAGAGGTCTTTCCACACTTTCTCAGTAAATATCTAGTTTTATCTATATTTCATTTGAGAGAGTCTTACTCAACGTTGGAAGCTTACACAGTTTCAACGAGTAGATGGGAAAATGCATTCTCCCAGATTTATGTGGCTTGTATTAATAGCAAGCCACTTTAGACTTATCTAACCTAACCTAGGGCAAACAGCAGTTTAATAAGACTCACAACTTTTAAAACAGTCCAAGTAAGAATTGCCTACCAAGCCTTACTGAAGAAAATGGGTACCTATCTTAAAACTCCTGGTCACATTATGCAATACTCTGAGGTATTGCACAGCAAGAGGGTCTAGTTTAAGTACGATATACAAGATCAATTCGATTCATAAGAAAAACAGGACTACATCAAGTGCTCTAAGTTGAATATTCCTGCCAATTCAAAGCGCTGATCCCTAATTATATCCCCAGAAGAATGGTATTAGAAGAAGGGGTTCTTAAAAGGCGGGACAAACTACTCCAAAGTGTAAACAGTGGGCTCAGTTTACCTACCTACTTGTTTACTAACCCCTCTCTATTATAAACATTATTAGATTAAGGCCATCATGGTGAAATGGGTAGATTTCTTGCTATTTGTCATTGTGAACTGAGCGGTATAGAAAAAAATAAAGCTAGTAAGCGCCTATTGAAGATTGAAAGCTTCGGAGAGTTTCGAATTGCCTTTCCCCAGCCTCGCATCTACATGACAATCTTATCAATCTTTTTACAATTCAAATGGACTTTATTCACAAAAAAAAACAATAAAAATCACTCAATATTTTCCAAGAGCAACAAATCGATTCACCTTGCCTGACATTGCCGAATGATTATACAAATCATTATATATGCATACTAAATAACAACTTGTTGCTAAAAATCAACAAGTCATTAATAATGCCAACAAATAATTAAATATTTAAAAAAAAAAAATCTCTTTTTCTTTAAGGAGTGGCTACGTAAACATCGCCAGCAGAATAAAAAAAAATCCATCCACACACAGGCCTACGTGACTGTCAGTATTTTGCGTTTTTTTCAACATTTCTCAATTCAAAAGAAAATTCCCGCATTTTACATTAAATTGGGCACTTTGTTTACACAGAAATTCGGCCAAAAAACACCTTTCTGAACATAAAGATATGGGACGACTTGTTTTGTAATATTTTTTCTCGTTTGAATCTTTTAATAGACTAAAAGCAAATGCGCCCCCCTTCCATCGCATAAAAATTCGGCCCATGTGGGGAATGGCAGAACATATTTAAACCAACTCTCTCCACACACGAAATGCCTACCTTTTATGATGATCCTCTTTCCTCGTTTCTTTTTTATTCGTTAAAAATAAATGCAATTGAATGGATTTTTCGAGGCAGAAAAATACAAACGGAACGAGATTCTGAAATAGTGATGAAAGTCGTACTATTGGGCGCACTCACCTCCGCAAAGAGATACAAATAAATTCAGATACACTTTTTTATATATATACCCAACCCAGTCATGTATCTCTATACATTTGTTTGGCTTTTGTCTCATCGCGCCGGAGGTTGACAGGCAACGAAAAAATTCTATCTGCTGTTCCCTGGGGCTGAAAGAGGTTGTGCTAAACTATTTTTCTTCCCCACAGCTTGATCCAAAAAGCAAGCACTGCACCTCAAAAAATAAAAACCAAACTTCAGTCAACCACGAAGTGAATTTTTTTTTTAATGTTGTTTTTCCGAGCGACTACGTGCACAAGCTTTTCGTGGTGTGAATGACCGCTTCACCACCCGATCGATTGCAAGTTGTTTTTAGCTTTAGAGTTGGTCGCGATTTTTTTCTTGATTCGTGAATGCTTTTACGCAATCACACCTCCAACAATAGTAGCACACAAGCAAATGCTGTCGACACGGAAGATGCAAAGAAAACCCCCCGTAGCATTCTGTGTGTCCATGATGTGTATACACACAGAGCGAGATACATTCGTTAGATGGATGGGAGCGAAGAGAACATTTTTAGGTGTGCACAAGTACAGTGTTTGGTTGGATTATTTACTTTGTTGTCATTATGTAAGGGAAGCACGAAGCAGCGGGTGGATGAGGGCGGTCTTACACAGAGGCATGCGATTTTCCAACACACGTTATGTAATCCGGACATGTATCATGAGGGTAACTACTTTGAATTGGCTGAATGGGGAAATTGAAACGCCAAAGGTACATAGCCGACCGATATCTACTATATGTAGGATAGGAACTGACCATGCATACTAAAGACGGCCAACAAAGTTGTGTGAGTCCAGTGTGCATTATTGAACAGAACGTCCTAGCCACGGATTAGGAACTTCCCTAAGTGGTAAACGATGTATGAATTTTAATCGGGCATTTATCTGCAGATAGGACTAATTGCCAGAATTTGTGAAATCGATTATTGCTCAAATTCGCTTCATAAATGTGGATGCGGTTTGGTATGGGCGTGGCAGTGAAACGAAAGCACATTCAAATTTTTTTAGATAATCCATTCGATATCACAAAATGCTAGCAGTGAGACAAAAATTCAATCAATTTTGCAATCTTTGAGGGCGGACGTATTTCATTTTAGGAATCTAGTCATCTTCTGGCAGGTTGTATTGGAAAAGTCTCGGCAAAAAATAATTAAAGTGTCAAAAGCTGACTGTCAAGCTATGTAGACTATTTGGAATATTGCGACAAATACAAAACAAACATAAAAAATAAACAAACAAACAAAGCCAGAAATCTTTGTTGAAAAATCAAAGACATGTCAAATCGCTGTTTGTTTAAATAAAACAAAAAAACACGACCTAGGGTCGAATATAACCGTGATCCAAATTTATTTAAATAGCTATTATCGAGAGAAAAAAATTATATGGTTGGAATTCCAGGTGCCCCAATTATAATGTGGAGAAAATTGTTGAAATACAATATGGAAAGGATGAAGTGCGATTTATTAATTCGGTCGTCGTCAAATTATAGGGTGTGCCTTCTGACACTTTAGAAAGTATTAAAAAAAAAATATATAAGTAAGAGAGATCACTGGGCTCTCAAAAATTGGAACGATGAGGTTGGACAGAGTAAAGAAGACTCTTTGGACATAAAAGCTATAGGTTCGTCCGTGTACTTTTAGCAAAGAAAAATGAAATATGTCAAATCTCGAAAATCGAGAGAGAATTCTCTCAATTTCACGAGAAGTATCTGGCCGGTTATCCTACAAAAAGTTTAAGAAATGTCATTTTGACATTTTAATTTGGCTCTGAAGTACCTTGTTTACTTGTTGAGCAACTTTCTCTTCATATAATTGAATTTTTTAAAACCTAAATATCTATTAAACTTGCCATTTTGAATGCGCTGATATGTTAATTAATCAAAAACTGCATTGATTCCTCTAACTACTATAATATTACTCAAATATAGAGAAAACACGGCTTAAAGTCAAATAGAATTTTTATCCACTTGAACAGGTTTACCTTTATAGCTTGGGTCGATAAAATTTTGTTCATATGGTTGGAATACCAGGCGCCCCAATTATAGTGTGGGAAAAAAGGTTGAAAAACAACATGAAAAGGATGTATTGCGATTTATTTGAGTCGTCGTCCGATTAAAGGGTGTTCCAATTTTCAACTATCAGGGAATTTTGTCGCCTCTCGATAGTTTAAAAAATGTATTTTTTTTAAATTATAATCATATCACTCTCAATGAAAGACCCAAACAAAGAGAAGACCCGACTTACATAGAGAAAAACAAAATAAATATCCAAGTGAACAGGTTAACTTAAACAGCTGTGTTCGACAAAAAACATACATATGGTTGGAAACCCAGGTGTCCCAATTATAGAGAACAAAAAATGGAGAAAAATAATAAGGAAAGGATGTAGAGGGGTTACATTTTGGTGTAAGTCAATTATAAAAAGTATTACTATACTAGTACAGCCTTATTTATAAACCCAGCGTAGAGTCTGCTTAACTTTACGCATCCTCTACAATGCCCTTGCGCGGGGAAACGTGATTTATAAACAAAAATGTCGAAATGTCATTTTGTTTATGTTTTTTTCGGGATTTTGCCTTTGGCCAGGGGTGACAGCACGTAACTTGATACAATCGCATTCAGTCGATCTCTGGCAGCCCCTAATTTGTTTCGATCGAGGATAATCGGTTTAGGACAATCGATTTAAAACAAATTTGGTGCTGCCAGTGCTCGATTGTATCGACTGAACTCGATTGTATCAAGTTACATGCTGCTATACCAGGCCTTTGATATTCGATATTGGAACCAACAAACATCTGATGTCGATTTCAGAGCAAAAAGTAATAGATTTCGGTGTTTTTTGTAATAGTATCCAAATTCTTACTTATTCAGACACAAACCCCATTTTATAAAGTTATTCCGGAAAAATGTTTATAAATACCAATTTCAGAAAAGGCACGTAGAGGCTGCTTAAATTTTTACGCAATATTTTACTAAACAACATCCTACAGGCGTCGCACAGTGGGGCAGCTCTCTGTCACAGCCGGAATAAAATGAAAAGTCAAACTAAAGAGATGTTATTTTTCCATTATTATACATTATAATTCATCATTTGCAAAACCTGTTATATAATTAACATGCGTTTAAACTCCGTGCTGTCTAATTGGAATAACACTTTAGTTCTTATCGCAACGTGCTTTGAGGTGGCAATGGTGTAGTGGGTAGAGTCATTGCTTGTGACCCGGTCGGCGCAGGTTCGAGCCCCACCGGGGGACAGCAGTACTCGCCACCCAAACATATAGAGAAACGAATAATATCAGAGTTTCTCCCCCACTACACAAAAAAAGGGGTTTCTGCTTGGAGTACAATGGACGGGTAATCTGGTCTGAGTGCTCCAGGATTTGGAATCCCCTTTTCAAATAAAAAAAAAAAAAAAAAAAACGTGGCTATAAGCAAGTGGATTCACGCGTGTTTGTATTGCTGATATTTCTGTTCAAACCAATTGAAAACTGAATATATTATTATGGAATCGAAAGCTTTAAGTATGTACTTTCATCATATTTTGACAGAAAATGAATAAACTATAAAAGTTTTTTTTTTATGATTTTCTGACAAAACACGTTAAAAGTACGAAGAAATTTTTAGTAATAAAAATAAAAGCTGTAGAAAAAGTCAACTTCCACACGCTTCCACACTAACATTTTTTTTTTTGTTAATACAATTTAGCTTCTTGATCACAAGATATCGAAGAAAGCCGGTGCGCATACGTGCGCCTTTTTTCTTTATTCAATTTTCCGAATTAGCTGTTTTACAAAATATGTTTAATAAATGCATGCATTTTCCTAAGTTACTTTTTTTCTGTTTAGCCTCGCATTCAAAAAAAAAAAAAAACATTTGCCATTAACAATTTTCCCAAGTTCTGTTAACCCTGAAATCTCAAGCAATAGTGAGGATGATAATTTATCAGATGAATCTTGGCTTTAAAAAACTTGTTATATAATCTATAGATTCTAATTATAGCATTTACCTTCTATTCATTACACATTTTTTGAATTATATTTATACTTTAAATGGAATTAGAATTCCTCATATAATTTTACTTTTTGTTTCATAATTTTTTTTATTTTTTAAAAGAAATAAAAGTTAAAAAAGTCTAAAATTGTATTTTTTTTGTAAATGTCCTAATTTTAAAAAGAGTGACTTTTCTGGTTTGGTGATTTAATTCACGAATTACGACATGATACATACATACTAGCTGAACAAATAAGATTCGTAGGAAGATTCCAGCTTAACTAAGTGCTTATGAACAGGCCTTGCTAAAACAAAGAGTTATAAAATCCGCTCTAAGAACTCAAACCCCTGTTTAGAATTTCCAACTTGTCAGTGCCCCCAACTTTTCAAATTTCCGCCTTCCAAATGCATTAGCATCACAGACCATTCGACCAAAGCACACATGACACATGTTGTCACTTAATTCGTACGAAATTTCCGTCTTGAGAAGCCTTTCTCGTTATCAAGTCCCGTCTGTGGTATTTTTTAAAACAATTCGACGCGCATTAAAGTTGCATCATCTAATCAACCACTTTATCGCGCCCCTATCATTGGCTTGACTCTTATTAGGGTCTCTCCCTCTCTATGTCTTGTCTCAACCAAATAGAAACCAATTTCAAATAAATTGAATGATTATGGGGGTTAATCGTGACCCCCACACACAACACACATCCCGATAGAAAAGTCGGTTTAACTGCATCTGGAGCTAGAAGAGTAACCAGATGAATTGTTATCTCTCGGCGATGTGCACATTTTCTCATCGCAACGTGCAGCGAATCTATGATGAACCAGAAACATGAAACAATCTAAAATTTATTCCACAAATGTACCGCATGCATCCGTTAAAAAAATTAAAAAAAAAAAACATGAAAGTTTCCAGGACATTAAGCAGACTCCTATCTGTGTATAGCAGCTCCTTTTTGCCATTTTCTGATATAAATGCCAAGCAATTAGGCAAATTGGGTGATCGGTTTTCCGGTAGACTGAATTTATTTCCCCCCAGGACTCTGGAATCGGGTTAAGCCCACAACGATTGGAAAATGCTGCAATTTATGACGACAACCGACGTATTGTGCCGGCGCACAAACCTCGACGGAGGCACCAAGATCTTAGATATTTTAGGGTGCATTTTTCACATGAGACTTTGCGAAAATAAATGTTCAGATTACACGATTGATTAATGGCGGCGAATTTTCTCAGGCAAAAATTTGCATTTTTCCGCAAAAGACTTTTGTGTGTATAGGCAATGCAAAAGATGGAGATAAACGAACGACGACGAAACGAATTGTCGTAACGAACCATGTTAATGATAACAAATGGTCAGTCCGTGATAAGTAGTGGATTACAAAGTGTACGCTGTTCATATATTGTTGCGCTGGCATTTTCTTCGCATGTATGGGGTTATCTTATCGAAGGCAATTATATTTTATGGATTTTTCCATCACAATGGCAATGGCAACGGGGATTAATGGTTGAGGGATAGTGCTCGAAATATAACCAATTAGAGGTGTAGTTTCTGTTGCGAGTTATTGCTGATAAGGGTGATTAGTGATTCTATAAAATATTGTTTCGTATTTACTCATTAAGTGGATTTGAGGTGAAAACGTACTGTATGGAAATGACATGTGATTCGGAGGAGATATGCCACCAAAGCGTGATTGAACGTTTCCGATTCCACAAACGTTTTGGTTATTGTTTATATTAAATCGAAAGACATTTTCGTTTCTATGAAAGTAAAAAAAACAAACGAAACATAGAAAACTTTTTTTTCGAAAACGAAAAACGAAAGACATTTTCGTTTCGGGTGAAAAGAAAGCGACAACAGTTTATTTATTTCACTACTACTAAAGTTCTAATAAAAAACGGCCCCAAAAGAAAGATAAATTCAAGGATCAGAGGAAGAAGAAAACGAAAGAGTTACATGAAGCACGTTTTCGCATTTTTTTTTTCGTTTTTTTTTTTTGATTGCAACAGTGATTGTCGTTTCGTTTTTACACAGTAGCCATTATACACGAAGAGACAAACTTGATGTGAGAAGGCTGGGATTTATTTCTTGTGCGGTTTTGTAGAAATTGAAAAGATCTTTGCGCACGAAACGCAACGAAAAACCAGGGACCGAACGTTAAGTGACGGAATTTGTTTTTGTTACCAATGGAAATTCGACTTAATTACGTGTAGCTCGTTCATGGATTCAGCGAATTAGGGCCAGTTCTTTGGAGGAACCCTGCTTTATATGGCGCTTTTGTAAAGATTTAAAAAAAACTTTTAAGTAGCTCGCTTAAGGCAGATTTGATCGTTCAGTTTGAAGTCAGAGGAATATAAAATACTAATTCGGAAGTCGAAAGGTTCATCCCATACGAAAATATCAACTCCATGAATTAAACCAAGAGGTTGGTGAGAGCCCTTAAAAAAGATTATACCACTTAATCCTGATTAATCAAAAGGTCTTATAAAACCTTAATGGTATGCAAACTCGAAATTCATTTTCTATCTTCATTCTGACAGTGAATCGTGAGAAGTAATCGCGACTGGTAACTCATAAAGCTGGTATTCCATCCTTTGATTAATACAAGTCGCCTGATGGTGATCGAATGTATCCCAGCAATGCCGCTAAAAGGTTTAGCACAAATGACTACCATAAAAAGCATCTTTACCTAGTACTAGTTCATAGGTAGGTCTAAGTCAGCAATTGGTGGAAGTAGTTTGGTAGAGATGAGTACTTTCTTGTCAAGGTTTTTAGCCGATTAGTCTTGCTAAAAAGTATAGAAAGACTGGTAGAGATATGCGTAAGCAAAGTTTGCCCTTTAAAGCCTATAAGTTCGGTAAATCTTGACAAACTTCATTTCAAGACCTGGAGTCGAATTATAACGAAAACGATCGCCATGGATCGTTAAAATAATGTTATTCGAGTCGTACTTGGTAGAATTGCTGAGGAGATCAAAAGAACATAGATTGCTCTATAGGTATCTCCTTCGAAGTAAAAGACGCTTTCGAAAAGGCTTTACTTTTGACGACATGTGCAATGCGCAGCTAGACTAGAGAGCCTGGTGCTATTGAAATTCTAGTTTTCTAGATCAATGGCATCCTAAGAACGGGACACTGTATGCAGAAGCCGATACGGTAAGTGTGACGCACGAATCTCCAATAGTCAATACAATTATTTGAGTTCGCTGATGACATTGACATCATTATGGGAGAACGTATGCTCAGCTGTCACTGGTGCGCTGCAAATACGGAAGAGGTTTACTTCTAAATTAAGCAAGACCAAGAACCAAGTATGTATAGGCTGTCGACAATGAAGGCCATAATAATATTGGAATTACCTAGATAGAAAGCTTGAGGTCACAATATACATACTTATAAAGCCTTTAAGTAGGTGAGACTTTGACTACCTAGGAGCTCTGCTCTACTCTGATAAAAATTGGCCCTAGCGAGGTATCCGTCGGAACGGAAAATTCTCCGATTTTATACGATTCGGAGGTTTTTTGCTCGAGGTATTCTTCGGAACATCTATTCGGAATATTTCTCCGACGTTTTGTAACGCATATCGGCAAATGACGTTGAAGTGTGACGAAGTGCATTTTTTACTTCAATTTTTGGCAGCTAGGTTCCGATATCCTCCGACAGAAATTGGTTGCGGAATTTGTTTACGATTTGGATTTGAGCCTCCGACAGAGTATGCGTTGCGGAGAATTTCCCGTTCCGACGGATACCTCGCTAGGGCCGAATATCGCCTTCGAAACCAAGCGAAGACTTGTATCCCAATTGCTGTCTCTTTGGCATAGAAAGACAAAGTCCGGCCTTGTTAAAGAAGCAATAAGGTAACTCCTTAAAATATCCTTGGTTGCTTTAAACGAAAAAAAATCTTCTAGGGAATCTTGATAGCATTTTGGTCAACGAGATTTGAAAACGGCGATTTCACAGCGACTTTTCGATCTGTGGGCGCGGTGGCTCAGGGCCTAGTGGTCTCGACTACTGAGCGAGGGGTATAAGGTTCAAGCTCTAGAAAAAAACACAAACTACAGTACACCTGTTGCAAATGTCTGACATGAATCAAGTGTTTGGAAAGCGTCCGTATAAAAGACTGCTTCACAAAAATCTGTGAACATTGTCATTTTGGTCACAATCCCAACTAGTTTCCCACTTTCAAATTTACAAAATCCAAACAAATAAATATAAACTAAAGTTTCAAGACTTACCTTGTGCATGTTTTTGACGCAATTTATTCAAAATGTTGGTTGCATCGAATCCAGCGTTATCGCACAGTTGACGTGGAATAATTTCCAATGCCTTGGCAATGGCTGAGATCAGCAGTTGTTCCTTGCCAGCAATTGTACGGGAATAATCACGCAGAATTTTTGACAATTCCATTTCGATGGCGCCTCCACCTAAAAACAAAGAAAAAAACAAATTCCATTAAGAGACCCGAAAAACAATATGAAAAAGTGAAGAAAAAAAAACCAATGCATTCTCCGAGGAGAGATTTATCTTTGTTCTCGAATCCTGGATATTTCTTGGCATAAATCAAAAGTTGTTTTCGAGAAGAAAAACTGCGAAAAAAAGGACATCGTTGAGGCGGATTTTTGCCTCTTCTTTTTTGTTTATTTGCACAAAGTTTTCTGCAAACATTTTGTTCATCATTCCGTTTTGTAAAAGTTAATAAGTTTTCAGCCCTTTTTGTTTGCACTAGTGAAGTCATTTTGGAGGGGGAGAAGGAGACTCTCCAAACCAAGTTAGATCGATATTACTCGTTTGTTACATTGAAATTTTGTTCGACTCGTTAAATAATTATTTCTGCAGTTAAAAACAGAATTTTCAAGCAACAAAGGTGACTGTATATGTGAGAGAGATATACAAGGTCGAATAAATTGTGTGGAAAATGCAAATCAAGCAGCGGGACGATCAAGAATTATACACACCGCCTGTCGCAGAGATGTCAAGGTCTTGTCGTGTGGTTGTACTTACTCGATTTCATTGTGCAAGAATTTATGGGGTGAATATTTCGGATAAAAGCGCGTCTTTGTTTGTTTGGATTAATTAAGGTCGCCCGCAACAATTGGGCCACAAATGAGATGTCATTAAGATATGGTGGAGTTTTGTTTTGTTGTTGTGTTGTTATGAAACGCTCTGTTACAAGGCTTTGTATGGGTTTGCTTATGTTGCGGGAAGGTAATTAGTCAATGAATTTAAAAGATTGGCGTGGTTATGCGTTCTGCAATAGTTTTATTGTGTAACCTTGCCTGATTGAGTGTCAAAATGTTCAGTAAAGCATGCATTTTCAACATAATTCATTAGAAAATAAAATCCTATCGCTCTTAGTGCCATTTGCTGATACGACTCACGGCGATCCAAAAAAAGTCGCAAGGTCTGTTCATTCCATACAAAAAATATGGAAAAATTGGGAAGCCTGTAAATCGGAATCTTACCAATGCAGACGAGATATTCGGGTCTAACCATTTGGACTTAAGGCGATGAAGACAAAAAAATCTAGTACAGTAAAACCCGGATAAGTGCCTCTCGTTTAAGTGCCTGACCCGCATAACTACCTTTTCTTGAGAACCAAAATTCTGAGCACTTAAGGCGGATTTTTTTTCTAACTGCCTAACCCGCATAGGTGCCTATCAAAACGGGAATTTAAGGTGAGGCACTTATCCGGGTTTTACTGTATATCCGATCGGTAGAGCTGCAACAAGACGCACTTGGGAAAAAAAAGGAAGGCGCCAATACTCTAGAGCATAAAGCTGTTCATCGTCCTTAGAGTCACTTGTACAGCGTCGACATGTTCAACAAAACGTTTTTCTTGAATGCATATATTTTTCATTTCATCCATGTACGATGTCTTCCCTCGCAGAGCTAACACTGAAGCAGTTAGGGACTACCTAGATTATTGTCGATGTCGGGTAGCTTTAAGTGATCGAGAAGCATTTTTCTGGGCCAATTTTTGCAAGGAATCAATGGACTATTTCGAATTCTCAGTCAATTCGGGAACATTTACGAAGACCAGTTAACCAATATAGCAAGATCAGAGTTTTTTAGAGCAAACAATTTTTCACCTTCTCATTTTCTATTGAGCGGGGGTCTCGAAATGCCTCCACAAATGAAGCTCGGACCCAAAAGACTCACTTAACGTATTTGACATCATAAAAACGTAAACCATGATGTTCAGAAAAATGTTAAGAAATTATTCGACCATGAGAACAGTTGACAATCGCAGAGGCATAACTTTTCCAAAACTCCTTTAGTTACAGGACAAGTCCCTCATCTTTCCAACTCGTTTCCTAGGGATATACCTATATCTCAAGAGGAGTACAAGTTAAAACACTTTGACGACTTTCTCCAATCATTTCGGAGCGGATTTACAGCGTTTTAAGCTCGCCTTACCGGGGAAAAGTTTCAATAATAGGCATTCCCTTCAGGGATTGATCGCCCAAGTCTATTTTAAATGTCAAATCACACGCTGTTCCAGGCCTTTTCAGTAAAAGTCTCAGTTTTTAATAGTCATTCTGTAACGCCTGCCAAAGTTTCATTTGAAAATATACGATTTTCTCAAGATTTTTTAAGAGATACCTACGGACGAACATATTGGACTTTGCAATTTTAGCAACAAGTTAAGAAATCAAAAATGTTAGGATTTTAGGTGAACTTATTTTTTGTGCCTGCATTTTGAAGAACTGTTTTAATAACCACGTTTGAGAAGGTTTCATATTTTGTTAACTTTCCAAAGTTCCCACACGGGAACGAGTAGAAATTTTCTCAGCTTCTACACAAGAAATGTGTCTTTTGTAAGCCCCCCATTCCGCAAATGTGTTATATGATACGCAAGTTCTCAGTTCGAGCTCTAGGAACAAGTTCGAAATAATTTCATTGCTTTATATCAGTCCTTAAACTACCAACGTTTTGAAAAGTTTACGATTAAATCGTGCTTCTGTGCTTCTTCTTGCACAGTTTTCAAAAACAAAACTCTCAATACTCAACCTCTGACAGACTAGACTATAATCAATTACTGCGAAAGGGCACATTGATTAAAAGCTGTTATCCGTGATGAATTTGCGATCACCGTTTTTAAAGACTTGTGCGGCTATAGTTTTCAAATTTCGAAATATGTACATGGGACAGTAAAACTTTATGACTCCTGGAGACACATATTTTAAGAGGTCTACAACAACTTGAGTCGAGAACTTTTAGCTGCCTACCTTCAACGACTTCGAAGAAGTATTGGGAAACTATGCAGGTTTGGTTCGTCCTTGTTTCCGACCCCTTTGTCACATGGTATATCAATATCACCGAAGTATTGTTACTTAAATGAAATCTTTTGACACAAAATAAGTAGATACGTAAACAAAATACAAACGACTCCCAATAAGAACTATGAATAAGATCTTGGCCCGTGTTTGTTGGGCCGAAGTGTAGGTTAATTCGACTAACCTAAAGTCTAGAGTGAAGGTTTGATTATCATAATCAGTCTTTGGTTTAGAATGTCGTGTAAAAATATATCTACGTTTTACTATCTTGTCAAGCACTCGCCTTCATTTATGTAATTACCGTTTTTTGTTAGACCCTAATATGAAAGCAACTCGTCCTTAAATACCACATATAATATAATGCTCTAACATTATGCGATCCATTTACTACCTACTTAGTTTAAAAACGCGCGTTCTTACGTGGAAGGGGTTATTTTACTGCAGTGGCGTGGCGTGAACCTTTTAAAATGGGAAGTCGAAGCAAAATTCTTCGCATAAAAATGTTGTGAGGTTTTTATCTGTGTACCTTGACAAAAAATCACTAATTCTACATTTGCTTTCCACATCAACTAAACAGAATTATCATGAGAAAATGAGAAGTAGAAGAAAATCGAATAACTCGAAGAAAGGATGATAAACAAACAAAGATTTTTCAAACAACACAGTGTCAATGCTTGGGGAAAAAAAAAGAGGTACTATCAAATGTTCTCTTGAAATCAACTATCCAGTGAGAGTTTTTAATAGCCCGACATATTTGGGGTTACATTCGCTGTCGCTGACGATGATACACACAGCATATTTATTTTATGGCTTACGTGTGTTTACAATTTTATGAATATCGAATTCATTTGGTAGGGTTTCATGCATTAAGTGAATTTGGATTTTGGTAGAGTGTTAATGGTGGAAATTTAAAAAGGGAAGTCGGTAGGAATCGGGTTATATGAACGCCACGCCACTGTTTTTTGTCTATTGTACCCCCTGGTTATGTCTTAGAGAGGTCTATTACCCCATAATTCCTTTCGGAATCATTTTAGAGGTTCTGGTACTCTGCGACCATCCTTGACGGAAGAACTCTGTCCTATAGCACTCTCTCTAGTCCAGTTTCCTTTAAGAATCTAAGAACAGTGACAGTATTTCAGTCTTTTGTGGGTCAGTGCCAGAAATGATCCCAACACGTGTTCTAGGATTTCACTGGACTCATCGCAGAGACCTTCTTCAGATATACCCAGCTTCCTGAGGTGTTAGTTAAGTCTATAATGCCATGTTAGGAAGCCCGTAAGGATTCGGATGTTAGTTTTACTCATGCCGATGCAAGCTTGGAATCTTTTCTTAATTGGAATGCTAGGTTCCTGCCGTGTTTTCTTTCTCTATTTTTCTGAATTCTTCTTTAAGGATGTGATCCCCTTTTCCGCAAAATGGGTCAGGATGCATGTAAGATTCTAACTCTCCCTTTCTTGCTATGGAGTCGGCCATTTCACTACCCTCTAGAGTCTAGACTCCCACTCCTGTCCAGTTCATTAAGAAAAGTTAGGTAGTTAGTTTATAAAGTTCTGGGTTCTTTAATCGTTTTTGCGGCGTTATTTTCCGTGGCCTTATTACCTAGAGCCCAAATCTTTGATTGACTACTTGAATCAATGCAAAATTGGAGTAAACCTAGCGCATTTCAACTATACTTCGTTAAATTCACTCGTCAGAATATTTTTTGTTCGTGCGTTATATACAAGCTTGTTAAGGTCTTAAGTATCGAACTTTTATCGACTTGATACTAGACACGTCTGCGAAGAAACGACACTTGTCGATATATGTGGGATAAAAATTGTACTATTCCAATGAAATTCATATGGACCTTTGTAGGTGCAGTGGCAGAGTGTTAAGCGTACCGGCTGGCCCATTAAGAGGTTCTCGGCTCAACTCCCGAAAAACCACAAGTTACACTTTTAGGAATATTTTTTTACTTTTTTTCTATTTTTTGCTAATAGACGCACGCGAGTAAAACTGTCCACATTTAACCATTTAGATCGACTTATTTAAACTGCAGGTCCAAACCAAATTGAACTCAATTTCCCCGCAAAAATCTAAAAATTGGACGCCATCTGGCATCGCTGCAACCACCTAACAAATCGAATTAATTTTCAGTTTCTAAATGGATTTTGGACAGTGAGTACATTTTATCGACTGGCTGAGTGGTTCTGGTTGACTTAACCAATTTAACCGAAATTTTACAAATTCCCTCGATAAAAATAAATTTGTCTAAGTATCTTCCACTTTCACATAAAACTGAGTCTAGTGAGTCGATATTCATTTAAATGGCTGAAACATCTGATTTCCATTAGTAACGAGCGAATTAACGTCAGCGATTCTGTTGCAATCAGTGTTTGGTACTCCGAAATCAGTGGGGAATGTATTTTTCTGTCTGCACTCAAAAAGTAGCGCACATACTAAATTTCTTTTTGAACTTAAGCTGTTAATAACGCATGAAGCAACCATATGCTCTACTCAAAACCAGATACCCCAGACCGACTTATGTTACACATCGCACCAACTGTTCCAAGTGGTTATACTCGTCGTGTATGTATAGTTACTAGTAAAGTTGGTGTCGCCTCCACTCCGGGGGCAACCTCAAAAGATTCGACTTCCAAAAGAAATCAGATACACAAGACACTGTTGTTTTTTGTGCGTTCGTCTCTCACCTCCGAAAGAAAGATGTACAATTTTTTAATAATTACAAGTTGAGACAAGACAAACAATACGAAACGATGGTCTGCGGTAAAGGCAGCATTATACGATGCGACGAAGTGTAAGATAACCGCAACCACCACTAATCGACACAGTCATTAACAAAACACACAGCGCACATCAACGCGAGTAGGAGGCCAGATAGATGCGCGCAGAGAGGACCGCTTCTAAAGAAGGAAACTGTGCCGCAAAAGAAATAGCATAGCTATAAACTAGATAAACATGTTTTTAACGCATCCATCGCGTAAGTGGTTGCTGCAGATGGATTATATAGATGCGTACCCGAAGCCAGACAGATTCGAAGATTCCGTTTGTTAAACGTTGATAAATCGAATGAAGTGAATGGAATTGATACAAGTGAAGTGAAACAGCACCAGCCGTATGTGGCGTGTTTTTCATCTGCTTATGGCAATATCAAACAAAGACAAAGAAACATAAAGAATTAATTAAAGTTGCGCTGCTGAAAGACGCGCGCCCCAGAGATGGTAATTTCGAAAGTTGTTCCATTAGTTTCTTTGACTGCGTTATGCTTAGGTGAAAAGAGCTTCAAAAGAGTTGGTAAGGCGTTGGTGTTTATTGAAGAGACATTCAATAAAATTGAAGCCATTTATCGTCGCACAGATTCACTTAATTGAGTTGTCTATCGGAGAAAATTACATATACGCACGCCTGGAGACATTGAGTTGACTAAGCTGACAGGAAAATGGGGTTTGAAGGGTTATTGACAATAGAAGTAATATTTAGAAGGCTTCCTACATTCTCTTTCACAAAAATGTAGAAATTAAAGCATCTATCTAGCTGAACTTATATCAAGAGTCCTTGATGGCTGTACCTTGTCCCTAATATACGAAAAAATTTAAGAGCGCTGCAGGAAATGAAGGACTGGCAAGAGAATGGATATTTCGTTCAAAATCTGTTCAAGTTTTGTGCATTTACGTAACTGTGACAAAGAACTAGTAAATGGCGTAGATTTGCATTGAAAATTCCGCCACTCATGCAAATACGTCACAACACAGATTCCAGTATATTTTCAAAACGAAAGGAATCATAAGTGTTCACACAGAGGTGGAGAAGATGTGTCTGCCTGTCTGTGTTAGCGAGGACCAAACGAAGTATGTCTAAGCTGTCAACAGCGGTAGAAGGATATAACTTCAAAGTAGTTAAAGATTTTGACTACCTATAGGCTTACATTTGCCTTACAAAATGACATCGTCGGCGTCGCGTCGGAGCGATCAAGCGAACGACTCTCTTGCGAATCGTTGTTTTTTCGGAATCTAAATAGTAAAGCCCTTTTTCATAGAGATCTAAGAAGAAATGGCTAGGTCATATGGAGCGGATGAACAACGAAGTAGAAGCCCAACGAATCCTTAAAGTCACTTAGAGATCAACAGACAAGCGAGGACGACCCCACCCCAGCTCGGAGTGCAGAATTCGAAAGTGACCTCAGATACCTAAGACCGAGATGTCTTGAGGTGCTTCTTTGTTAAGGCAACAGTCCACTCCGATCTGATAGTTCCATCTTAAGTAAGTAAAGATGGGTGAATTGGGGAATATTGCTCTATACAGGATTTGGGCAATCATGTTAAGAAAATATTTTAGCACATACTCTGTGAGAAGAAAGATCACTAATCGGCTTTAAAGTGTCTCTAAAAACCGTAAGGGGAATTCCAAAGGGCGATGCGACAAGATCTTACAACCTTCTCTGAAAAAAAGTTGAACAGACATGTGATACATTATGACAAAGTAAGACCAAAATATACGACACCTATAATGACAGCGTTTTCGAATTCAAAGCACGACTTGGATTGCTTAGTACGAAGGAGTATTCGTGTGGGGACCTTCTTAATGCATATCTACATTTAAAGATCTTTTAGGCGGACTTATTTATTTTTTTTTTACGATACGATAGGTAAGTCCTGGTGGTTGTCTATAAAGACATACCTAAGCCAGATTTGAAGTCTAGGTTGAGATGTACAGTAAAACCCGCATAAGTGCCTCTCGCTTAAGTGCCTAACCCGCATAAGTGCCTTTTTTTGAGATCCAAAATTCTGAGCACTTAAGGCAGATTTTTGTTATAACTGCCTAACCCGCATAAGTGCCTATCAAAACGGGAATTTAAGGTGAGGCACTTATCCGGGTTTTACTGTATTACTAATGGAAACCTTGTAACTGCATGCAAAAGTTTTTGTTAAGAAACTTTGCCAAGCCTTCCTATACTTGGACTCGTTGAAAGGCCTTGAAGGACTGGATTAGTCAACATAGTTTTTATATTTGGATTATTGGAAGGATCAAGGTGACAGCTACAGTTCGCACTTCGGAGTAATGGTCCTTTTTTACGAAAGACAAGGGCAATCGAAACAGTCTCTCCCCCTTTATAGCTTTTAATAGTCTGTTTGTGAGAAAGGAGGCTGATGCAATCTTCCCTACAACTAGTTTCTTAGGGCGAAATGCGTGTTGGTCTTTAATAAATACAATAAAGCCATTTAGAATGAGTGACGATTTTTCTGATACAATAAACTTCGCGTTGGTTAGAGACAGGTGGCTCAGGCCATTAAAGAAGTAATGTCCTAAGTGAACCTTGCTCAAGGTCCGAGATTTGCCTAGATTTTATGCAAATGTTTATATAATTAGTTCACCTATTTAATGCGACCTTTAAAGGATCTTCGAAATGGAAGATCTGGAACCCAGCACAGAATAACTCAACATCTGTCCGGAATGTGGTTAAGAGTTTCCAGGCATTGTTTTAACAACGTTTATCTGGTTTTTGAGGCTGTCCGACTGTTTATGTAGCTATTTTTGTATCTATCGTGTACAGATAAGATGCGGTTCTTCACTGATTTAAGATCCAACTGTGACCCACGTACCCTTTTAAGTGGCAGAATAATGGACCCATTTTGGACCAACCAGTTAAGACTGCAACTAATTTTTCGAAGGTGTGCCTTACCTTACGGCATCTGTGATGCTTGCTGATGTTTGAATGCGTTCAAGTGATTTATTTGAGATATTATTTCCCTAAAGCTGGCAACGCACATGACTATGATTCCGTAAAAGAGAATGGGTATACCGCTGCTTTAAACCAGTCGATTAATTTAGGCTGTATAAGTCCCATCTAGAACTCAAAGCTGTCTTACAGATATGAATGGCAATTGCAAGGTCCGGAATATTCACCTCTCAACTGTCTAAAATTATGCCTACATATTAAGAGTGTTTTGGGAATTTTAGCTCATTATTTCAAGTTCAGGTAGAAGCTATGTTGGGAACTTTGCAACTTTTTGTTAAAAATATTACTTGTCTTTCAATTCCGTACGTATTTAATTAGCTTCTTGAGAGCAGATTCGACGAAATTCGCAAATTCGTCAGAAATGACAATAGGAACTCCGTCCGCATAGCCTTTAATCTTGCACACTTCACTTTCAAGATGGTTAGTACTTTGTTCACTACTAAGATCCAAATTAGGGGCGAGAGCAAGCTCCCTTAAAAATTTCTTCAACAACAACTCCCAAATTCAGGGAAAATCATTGTCCTCTTGAGCATCTTTTGTATCGACACGCACAGGCAATTGTCAACCTTTAGCTTTCGGAGTAGAATGGAGACATTTTTACAACTAACTATGAAATGCTTTTTCGCAGTTTTTTTACCTTTTATCTCAGCAAAGTAAGAGGATTTTCAGCATGCAGTTACAAAAACTACATCCTTCTTGACATTTTCGAGATTCTCACTGGGTATTTATCCCAAGTGGAACTGAATTGACAGCAGCAGCTTATGTTGGAACCTTTCTGGTGATGCGGGTGGAAATCACTAGTAAACTGCAAATTAATGCGGTTTTCGATTGGGCTTCTTCAGATTCCTGTGCCTAATCGATCATAATCGTCCCTTGCTCTCTTTTTTGTATATATTCGTGCGAATGGGGTATAATGTAACCTTTAACACTTCTTCTACGCGTTTTCCGTTCACTGGTTAAATTTTAAATCACTCGAAATTTGCGTCCAAATTGTAAATTTTAGATAATTCTGAGAAAAAATCCAAAATCGCAAAAGCGCTCTGAAATCGGAAAAGATTGCTTTTTTCGTCCCAAACGAAAATTAAAAGGGACCTAGAGCAAAAAAAAGGTGCTCTGAGAGTGCCCAATCGAATACGACATAAAAGTCAAGACAAGAAACATTTGTTTACCAGTTTATACAACTCAAGCTCAGACAGGAACCGTTTATTTGCACATTCGTCTGATTTACTTAACTTTTCTTCAAAAGAAGCTAAAAAACACTCCTCGTGTTATTTGAGTCAAAAAAAGTAGTAACAAGTTGTTTGTTTGCAACATAACCAAAATGTGCTTGCAAGACAACAAGAACCTAAAATGTTAACCTGTCAAGTTATGAAGTCGTTTTGTCCGTCTTAGGGAGTTGAACAAATATTTTGTGACAAGTATAGATACATCTGTGGCCACAAGGAAAAACCGCTTAAGTCGACTTTAGATAATAAATTTATTTGTTTTTTAGTTTGGTTTTTTTTCCCTTAATCCAAACTAAAAAAGTGTCTTAAGGTGTTACGTTTTCTTGAAATTGTTGCCACTTATTTAAGATAGAAAGCTGAAAAAAATTACAAAATAGATGTGAGTACGCTGAGTCTAATAACATCGAAATCTCAATTTCGTCTAAAGTCGACTTTAGCGGTTATGGTTCGTGGCCACAGACATGTCCAAACGAGTGTCTGTCAAGGCCTAATGGAGCAGTCCACAATGGAACATTTCACTGTTTTTATTATCAAAGCTTCTCCACACGTATTTCTTGCGATCTTTTTCCTATATCTAACAAAAACATGATCCTGTGTATAGCTCTTTCCAGTTGTAGAACCTTGTAGCTCTTCCTTTCTCTCAAAAGCCATTCTTTGGCCCATCTTTATATATCACCTCGACCCGCTTTTACTCCCAAGGATCTCTCTGATAGCGGACAAACCTAATAAAATGCTATTTCTAAAGTTAACAATGTAAAATCGATTGCCACAGTCAGAGATAAGGCTATTATCGGAACGAAAGTAAACTTCTACGGGTATGCAAACACCTCCAGCTTGAATCAATACAAAGCCCAACCTCAATGCCTACCCAATAGCGCCGCAAACTTGTTTATTTTTTTTTCTTGTCTTCTTTTGTTTGTTATTATTATTTTTACCTTGTACAATCCACTGACATCGCAGAGTCGGTGCATTGCACTTTGTCTATTTCAGCATTAGATTCACGTTTGCCATTTTGAAGGAGGCGGCCGCACACACTCCGCTGCAGTTGCAATCTCATTTCATGCACCCCGTCGTCGTACGTTGAATGCATACCGAAAGGCAAACACACACACAGTCACTGTGTGTAGGTACTTTTTGTATATGTGTAGGTAGGCATGACCATTAGAGCTATCAACTCTTAGCAACAAATATCAATCTTATTATTTGTTATTTTTTCGAATTTTGTCGCTTTATGCAATTTTTTTTTGTTTTTTTAACATTTTCGCAGTTGCAGTCGTAGGCGCGCTGTTGGATGCAGTTTTCGTTTGAAAATGTGTGCAACAACATTTGTTTGTGTATCCATGACAAGTTTATTGACCCAACAAGCAGCGGTTGTGCGAGTTTGCCTTGAGTGGGGTATTTTTTTCTTCTTCTGTTTTTTGTTGCACTCTCAAAGGCTGTTCAAGTGTGCATTTGCTATATATAGGCGGGCGCAAAAAACGACAACAAAAAAATGCATTTTCCTTTCAAAGGAACATTAAGATGCAATAATTTTGCATAATTACTCGGCGGCGGCGACGATGACGACCGTCAGCGACAACAAAGTTGAGTCTCGCTTTTTACTCGATTCTTGGTGTAAAAGTGCAACGGCCAGAAAGAATGCCAAGAGGCATTAGGCTGGCGTTTGCCTTCGAAAAAATCAGAAAACGCGATAACAACTTGTTATACGGGGCAGGGTGGTCGGTTGGTGTCTGAGTGCATGCTCGCGCGTCACTGTTAACCTTTTGCACTGGGGCGGATTGTAATGTGTTTCTTACAACAGCCATACCTTCAAAATGTGGACCTGTGTGTGTGTACAGGCATGCACCTTTCAGCTATTATTATCGATTGCAGTTCATTGGGAACGATGCCACCGTGCGCCGAAACGAAACAACAAAGACTTCGCCCCATCAGTGGTTCGTTTTAATTTGTTTCTGTTTTTGAAACCCAGCTGACAGTTGGCAGGTGAAAAGGGGGAATCTAGAGTAGGAAATAGGCAGTCGCTTTTGCATGTAAATGGGGCAAGTGATGCCAGTTATGATGGAATTTGGCAAAAAAAAGGCTTTTGTTGTATGGATTTGAACAAATCATGTTCCGCCGGAACCCGCTGTGCGAGGTGGGGGGTCGATGAATATGTGGATATGTTTGACAGGATAAAATTCACCATTTAATGTGACTTGTCAGTTCCAGAGGATTGAAGAAGAATAACTGACAGCTCTGAATTTAGGTGTCTTGTGGAATACGCAGGAAAGTTAAGTAGCGTCTGATATTTTTCACAATTGAAAAGGGCAGGAAATTCGGCCGGATTCGTTTTGACAAATTCGAGATGATTTTGATCCGGGTGAGTGAGGGAATCCGTTTTCGTTGGCCGTAACTTTTGTATATTTTTAGAAGGTTTAAGTTAGTAAAAATTTCATACGTCCTCACCTGCCAGGACAAAAATAATTAAAAATTATGACGAACATTTTAATTTCTAAATTTTTGACAAAAATAATGGAAATTATGACGAAAATATCGGTCATCTCTGTTGCGTTCTAAGCTAAGATTTGAACGCAGTTGCTACTTGTACTTTCGCATAAAATGGACTTAAGATCACACGGCTAACAAAAAACATGCCAAACCGAAGATAATCTTCCTGAGAGCACGGGACAAACAGGATCATAACTTAAGTTTCCATTTATAAAACAACAGGCATCATTTTGAAAGAAATTTAATTCGACTTTAGAAAAACTTACTTAGGTGGCGCTAGCGTCAGCGGTGGAGCTGAGCCTCAAACAATTCTGTTGGATACAAATTGATTGAGATCCTTTTACGCTTGTGACCCCCACGCAATGGAAGGGCCTTCTTTATGTGCCTTGTGTCTCAGGGTAAGGAATGTTAGTGTTCATTCGCTCAACATGCTCTAGCCACCTTTGACAAATGATCCACACTATACTGGAAAGATTTTAGTTTCAGAACACTTTGTGGAGTTCGTTAAGGAACAATGCAGACGGAACAACTGGAAAAAGAACTAATATTCGATGCGAATTGGCAACTAGTTTCCTTTAAGTCAAACCCCAATGGGACGCTGCTACTGGTTGAAAACTAGTTTGCGATTCTCAAAAACCAGTCGTCTTCGTCTGTTGATTTGCACGTGTTGTTGCCTATTGATTTTAGTTTCTAGTTTGTCAAAGTAATCCGCGTTGTCAAATGGTTTAGTTTTTTTTTTTTTCAGTATTTTGCGTCAACGTAAACGTTACACAAAATCACTCAAAGAAATATTCCCGAAACGATCAATGACATATGCATGCATCCTACTTGATAATATTTCATTCTTCTTCAGCATAGAGCAGGACTGGGATGGTTAGGTCTTATATACATAGTCTTCTTACTGTTCCTCGCAAAAGGCATTTCTCTTCAATTGCGTTCTCTGTCCACTGAAACCGCGATTGACAATCGTACCCGTTGGTATACTTGTGGAAGCAGTGGTTTGTGTAATGGACTACCGAGCCAAGGTTCTCAGGTTCGATCCCCGGGAAAAACAAAAAAGTTTGGGCTTAGGGTTTATACTGCGCCAATTCTCGCCAACATCTGAAACCATAAACCTCTTGTTAGAGCTTCTTAGTTCGGCGTTTGGACTCTGCATAAAATTGGAGGTCCTTTCCATTCGTCCCAAGAAATGTAAAACCTCACACTACAGGTACACCTGGCTTTTCATGACTAAATCACTTTTTGGGCCTTTTGGCCGAGTATTTGGACAAGCTCCAGTCAAATCAGGTCACAGAGTTCTACCAAATAGCCTGCGAGTTGTGATGGCTTGTAGGTTACCCATAATTTTTCACCTTGTTAAAACTATTTCTGATATCAAAGGTCTCGGGGTGATTTTCTCTGGCCTTAAATGAACAACGACTGTTCTAAACATGGCTCCATATAACTCTCTAAATGCTGTCGCTTGCAACCTTTAAATCGCTTAATAAATGAAAGGTATAGGTCGGGAGAATATTTTCGTCGCTTGTTAACTTAGTAGTTCGAAGACCGTACTGGTAGATAAATAATTTTAGACGTTCATCCATTGCGGCAGGCAGGATCTTGTACGCGTTGTTAAGTTTCTTTTGTTGGTGCAGTTTCTTTCTTATTGATCGTGCAAAAGATGCTGAGGTTCCAGGCATACATTCTTCCTCAATAATATTGCAGTCTTGCCCTGCCTTTAATAGTTGGTCCAGTCAGACGCTTTAAATACAGATATTGTTATCCTTATTTTATTTTTGTCGGGTAGAAGGAACTCTTAGCTTTCATTGTCTAAATTGAATAGTTAGTCCCACCTCACAGCACAATATTTGTCGCCATTATCATGTTTAAGGCTACAGAGGCGGTTTTTCAACACCGACC
This sequence comes from Cheilosia pagana, assembly GCA_936431705.1. NCBI lineage: Eukaryota > Metazoa > Arthropoda > Insecta > Diptera > Syrphidae > Cheilosia > Cheilosia pagana. Next base: position 12,662,541 of record OW386166.1, on the reverse strand, counting down.
GTAACACCTTGCTCATCTTAAAAGGTTTCCGTTTCACTTTAGTTGTACCTAAATAAATATCGATCTCAAAAATGCTGTTAAATCGACAACTCAGCCTTATTTTATAACGAAACTAATCAAATAGCACCCGCGCACTTTCAATCCCAACCACTTGAAGTTACCAACTGTGGGGATGGTTGATTGTAGATGCCGGTGATCAAGAATTGTTTGCAATGCCAGATTTCTTCTCCAAACCATCTATAAAAAAAGAGCAAATTTGTCTGCAGCACCAGGAGCACAAAGAAATAAAAAAAAACGCCCGAGAAATTACCTTTTGTAACGAGTGGTGTTTATTTGTTGAGAGTTTGACCAAAAGTGACTATGAAATAACATTTTTTCCACTGAGTGCCCTCGGTCACTCACCGTGGTGAAAAAACTAATAACAAAACAGGTTCAACTACAAATTGATTACGGTACGATTCTAATGAGTAATTCTGAACATGAGTGAAATAGATTACAATGATTCCTAAAAGTATGCAAAGAATTTTAAGTTCATATTTAACAATTTTATGTCCCAAATTATGCAATGCATTATAATTGTACTGCCGTGAACATTCCGGCCTCCCTTTGCAGAATGCAAAAGTTGAAAGCAAGTTATTACAAGAAATGTTTACTAAAATAATCCATCGGTGGAGGTATTTGTTAAAGAAGCGCCTCGGCTCGCTCCTGAGCAGGGTTAGTAATTCCATCGGCGGGGGTTGGTTTAATGAGTGCCCCTACTCACTCACACATGTTAGTGGGATAGGTATGTATATCTATAATTCATATGGTAAATACATAATTATGTTAAGAGTACGAAAGTTCTACGAAATAAATTAGTAATTAGGTGCTGTGCATTCAAATAATAGAAAAAATTTTAAGATACGGACAACTTATGTCTAATTCATAGTTAGATGAACTTGGAGCAAATCATTATCGACGGGCAACAGACATAATTTTACAATTGGGCGAACAATCTCACCATTTTGGGTTTTAACCGTAGCGACGCGAATCATTCCATCCTTTCCCGGGTGTACCGCAATAACCTTTCCCAGACGCCACATCGTAGGCGGCAAGTTCTCGTTCCGAATCACGACCACATCACCAAGCTGGACATTTCTTTGAGGATACTTCCATCTTTGTCTACGTTGAAGTTCCGACAAATACTCGTCTTTCCACCTTTTCGCGAATGAGTGCAACATTTGTTGAACCGCTTGCCAATTCTTCAGTGTCGAGCATGCATTACCATGACCTTCTGGTAACGAAAGCAAAGGTGAACCCTTTAGGAAGTGACCTGGAGTTAGAGGCAAGGGCTCGAATGGATCTTCGCTCAGTGGCGAAATGGGACGAGAATTCATACAGGATTCAATTTTGACTAGTAACGTTGTGAATTCTTCAAAAGTTAATTTTGAGTTTGCAACTACCCTTTTGAAGTGGTTTTTGAATGATTTAATTCCGGCCTCCCAAAGACCGCCCATATGCGGTGCGCCTGGTGGTATAAAATTCCATTTTAGGTCTCTGGGAAGGTAAGCCTTCTCGACTTCTGAAGTCGCTTCTGAAACCGCCTTGCGGATCTCCCTAGTTAGAATCTTGTTTGCACCCACAAAATTTGTTCCGTTGTCGGAGAAAAGGTGCTGAGGTACGCCTCTTCTTCCGACAAATCTGTCGAACGCCGCTAGAAACGCATCGGTAGAAAGACTACTTACAGCTTCTAGATGGACGGCTTTGGTGCATAGGCAAATGAAAAGGCAAGCGTACCCTTTTAGGGATTGATAAAATCTGCCCTTTTGAACCTTTAATTCAAAGGGTCCTGCAAAGTCTAAACCGACATTAGCAAAAGGAAATGTAAATTTAACTCTCTCTAAAGGTAGAGACCCCATTAGCTGAGCTTGCAGCTGTTTTTTCTGTAAAACACAGGCCTTGCAATTATTCAAATACGACTTAATGAGATTTTTAAGTTTAAGAATCCAATAATTTTTTCTAATCAATAGTAACATCAACTGGTTACCTCCATGAAGTGAAATTTTATGAATGAAATCCACCAAGAGTCGTGACAAGGGGCATGAATAGGGCAATATTATAGGAAATTTTTCATGATATCCTAAATCAGCATTTGTTAATCGACCATTGACTCTCATAATACCTTCGGAATCAAGGGTGGGGTTTAAAGACAGAACTGTACTTGTTTTGCACAACAATTTCGAGTTAGACAAGGCCTCATACTCAGTAGCAAAATAACGTTTTTGAGTTAATTGTGTTAATCTAAGTTTGACAAAAGCGATCTCTTTATGGGTGAGAGCAAGGGAAGTATATCCGCCATCTGCTCTACTCATGGGATGAGTCCTTTTAAAAAAACGAAAGATATACGCCAATACATTCAAAGCCCTAGGAAGCGATGAGAACCGATTTAAAATATCGCAGTCTGAGTCGCTTTTAAGGATAAAGGCTTTAATTTTCCTTTCTTCTAGATTCCAGGTAGGATCTTTATTAATTTTGTTGTTGGGCCAAGATTCCGATGAAAGCCTCAACCAAGTAGGACCAAACCACCACAAAGAATTGTTAACTAGAAGTTCAGGCATTACGCCTCTTGAACTTAGGTCAGCCGGGTTTTGTTCGGATGGAACATGTCGCCATATACTGTCTTTGGGGATCTCTGTTTGAATCTTCGATACTCTGTTTCGTACAAATGTTTCCAAGCGAGAGGGACAGTCATGAATCCAATAAAGAACAATCATAGAGTCCGTCCACAGATAGACGGGACAATGCTCTAAGCGTAAGCTGGCCTGGACGCTATTTATCAATTTGGTCAACAAGACCGCTCCACAGAGCTCTAAGCGTGGAATTGATAGGGCCTTAACGGGTGCCACTTTCGTCTTCGCACAAAGAAGATGAGTGCAAGTGACTCCGGACTGAGACGTTACTCTACAGTATATGGCTGCAGCATAAGCGTTTAGAGATGCGTCGCAAAATCCATGCAATTCAACCGCAGCATCTGGGGAGTAGTTAATCCATCTTTGGATTTTAATCCCCTTTATAATTGGGAATGATTGAACAAAGTTCATCCAAATTTTCAACCGATTTGGATTAATCGAAGAGTCCCAATCCGTTTTGTCTTTCCAGACATCCTGCATTAAAATTTTCAACAAAATTGTTGTCGGGGCCAACCAGCCTATAGGATCATATAGTTTTGCAATGTTTGAAAAAAGTTGGCGTTTTGATAAAGGGGCACTCGGCTCGCTAAATGGTTTACATCGAATATAGAAGAAATCTTCTTTGGCATTCCAACCAATACCTAAAACCTTAGTGTTGGAGCATTCATCCAATAATAGGAGGTGTTTGTCCAAAACATCACTTTTCGGAATGTTTTCAAGCAATCGCGGGTGGTTTGCAGTCCATTTTTTAAGGGAAAAACCACCGGAAGAAAGAAGCAAATTAAGTTCTTCTTGAAGAGCGATTACAGACTCTATGTTAAATCCCCCTGAAAAGACATCATCAACATAGAAGTCTGATTGCACCACTTCTTTTGCTAAAGGGTACTTGTGTCCCTCATCCGCGGCTAGCTGTTGCAAAGTGCGTATTGCCAGATATGGAGCACAATTTACTCCGAACGTAACTCTGTTCAATTCGAAGTCGTCGATATCTTGGGTTGATCGAAAGAGGATTCGCTGAAATCGACGATGATCTTCATGGATGAATATCTGTCGATACATTTTTTCAATATCGCTATTGAAAACATAAGGATATGGACGCCAACGTAGCAATACAGCTTGTAGATCATTTTGTAAAGCGGGACCGCAGTACAAAATGTCGTTAAGACTAACACCTGAATCAGAAAGAGCACTGGCGTTGAACACTACCCTTACTTTGGTTGACATACTGTCGGGCTTTATGACCGCGTGATGTGGTAAATAAAAATTATCACGTTGAGGGTTTAAATGTTTTTCAGACAATTTAACCATGTGGTTAAGGGAAATGTATTCATGTAATACGTTAGTGTACTCTTGCTTTAGAGCAACGTCTTTAAGCAAACGCTTTTCTTGGCGAACATACTGCAGATATGCATTATTTCGCGAATTGCCGAGATATTTGTCTTTGGTATCGGGTTTAACTGGTAATTTGACTATATAACGCCCCTCTGGCGTTCGAGTTGTTGTACTGAGAAACAAGTTTTCACAAAACTTATCTTCTTCAGTCATGGGTTTGGCATCTGAAACTTGTTCAACTTCCCAAAATTTTTGAATTTGTTTGTCTAACGAATGTTCACTAAAAAACGAGTAATAAGTGGGCTTTGTGAGGATGTCTTCACAGGGTCCTGAGAGGATCCATCCGAATGCCGTATTTTGTGCGATTGGAGAATTTTCCGTTTCTCGCTTTACACCATCACGTAAAAGAAGTGGATAGATATCTGCACCTATTAACATATCCACGGGAGACGATTTTTCAAATTGTGGGTCTGCCAGTCTTAAGCTCTTTAGCTCAACCAAATTTGTTATATCAATGTTTCGGGAAGGAAGATTACCTGTCAAACGCTTCAATACTATTGCATTTACAGGAATTTTAACCGTTGCGTCTATGCGTGACTCTAGAGTAAGAGAGCATATACTGCTTGAGAGTTCACTTTGAACTTTGCCGATACCGCATATAGTAGCACTCGTTCTAGATGTATTTAGTTTCAATCGGTTCACTACCGATTGCAGAATAAAAGTTGCTTCGGAACCAGGGTCAATAAGGGCACGTAATAAGAATGTTCGATTGTGCATACTAATTTTTACAAGCGCTGTGGCTAGTAAAACCTTTTTGTGTTGTGTGATAACGTGACTTTGAAAATTGCTTGTTGAAGGTTGGGGATCTTCTTCAGAGCGATTTTTTCCAATTTCAATTGGTGGGTAGGGATGTCGGGGAGGGTCAACTTGATTTGATGAAGTGGACTGTATGGGAGTAGTATTCAATTCGGGGAAACTGATACTGGTATCATTAGATTTGGTAGGCTCCCTGGGATCATTTGACACATGGAGTAGGGTATGATGCCGTTTGCCACAATGGCTGCAAGCATGTTTACTCTTGCAATCGTATACTGAGTGGGTTAGTGCTAGACAATTGTAGCAATACCTTTGGCTTTGCACTACTTTTCTACGTGACGAAGAATCCAGGTTTAAAAAAAGCTTGCACGATCGCAAGGGATGGTTGCTTTTGCACAGTTTACAGGCGGAATACTTTTGTTCAACGTGATAATTGTTCACCCTTTTTGAAACAGCATTTGAGGTGTTACTTTTCTTAAAATTTTGTTTTACTTCTTCAACTGATTCGAGTACTCGATATCTCGAAGCCAGAAAATGATCCATATCTTTCCAAGTAGGGACCTCACTTTGATTAGAAAGACTTTGTTCCCAGAGAAACAAAGTGTTTTCCGGAAGTTTCTGAGAAACAGTAAATGTTATGATTGGATCCCAATTTTTTATATCAATTTTATAATTTGAGAGGATCGCTAAGGAATCAGTGATAGTTCGATGAAGCCTTCTCAAAGCAACACCATTCTCAGTTGTAGTTGAAGGAAGGGAAAATAAAACCTTCAATTGAGTGTTGATGAGAACTCGCTTGTTCTCGTACTGGGTTTTCAAAGCTTCCCACGCTATTTTCAGATTATCACCGGTGAGAGAGAATTTCGCCACAATATTATGTGCCTCATTTTTCGTTTTGAGGCGGAGGTGGTATAACTTTTCCACATTGCTTAGCTTAGGGTGCTCCAAATAAACCGATGTGAACATGTCACGAAACGATGGCCATGATTGGTAGTCACCTTGAAAACATTCTGCATCGCATGGAGGTACTCTAACACACCATTCCGATTCGGTCTTAATGCTTTGAGTAGGAATCTGTTCAGTGCTCTTCGTAATCTGGATTGACTTCTGATCAATAAGATCAATCAACGATCCAACTGCAGCGAAATAACCTTCAGAGACACTAGTGTGTTTCGTACGAATGACAAGACTTTTTGTTTCGTCTAAGGTTTTATCAGCATTCCGAAGACACTTGATATAAATTCCCTTGAGTTCGCACCATAAGGCTTCAATTTCAGTTTTTCGAGCAACTAATGCGCCAGGAGTAACTGTTTCCTTTGGAATTTCACGAACATTGTTAATGAACTCATTAACTTGCCTAACTTGAAGGAAGTATTCGTCATAGAGCGACATCGTATAATCGCGTAGAAAGTTCTCTCTCAAGAAATAGTAGCGAAATAACACGAAAAAAAACTTTCTCGATTGAATAAAAAATCAAGGAGATGACCTGAGCTGCCTCGAATGCTTCTAATCTGAACAAAGGGATTTACCACTTGCTGCACACCGGTAAAAGAGAGGAATTAACTGTTCTATCAAATGACCAACGAGAAAAAAAACCGTAATGACTAATGACGCGACCGCGATAAACCGTTTGCCTATCGATATTAAATGCACCGTAATATTTCTAACACATTAGACACAATATAATGTAAACTATCCGCATATAATTTACTTATAAATAGCTAATATACGTAATTATGCACAGCACCTACCTTGGGTTTGGGATGAAGGGAACTCCACTGGGTTTTCTTGAAGATGCTGCTTAATCTTGAAACTGCTGCTTAATCTTGATTGCTGATTAATTCTTGATTGCTGATTAATCCTTGATTGCTGATTAATTCGGCTCGACTGGACCAAAAAATGTGGGGATGGTTGATTGTAGATGCCGGTGATCAAGAATTGTTTGCAATGCCAGATTTCTTCTCCAAACCATCTATAAAAAAAGAGCAAATTTGTCTGCAGCACCAGGAGCACAAAGAAATAAAAAAAAACGCCCGAGAAATTACCTTTTGTAACGAGTGGTGTTTATTTGTTGAGAGTTTGACCAAAAGTGACTATGAAATAACATTTTTTCCACTGAGTGCCCTCGGTCACTCACCGTGGTGAAAAAACTAATAACAAAACAGGTTCAACTACAAATTGATTACGGTACGATTCTAATGAGTAATTCTGAACATGAGTGAAATAGATTACAATGATTCCTAAAAGTATGCAAAGAATTTTAAGTTCATATTTAACAATTTTATGTCCCAAATTATGCAATGCATTATAATTGTACTGCCGTGAACACCAACAATAAGCGAAGTGCCACAAGGTTCCACCTACACCCCTTTACTTTTATTTGTATTTAAATTTAAATTCAAATTAAAGCAACTACTCTTCAAACTGTGTCCTTTTATCCCCTCATCTGTAAAACAAACCAAATAAATAAACATATCCACTTCTACGCTATACGTCTCCTATTTCCAACCGTTTTAGATAGGGCACGAACTTGGTGGGGTTGTTAAATTTCCACTATCTAGATACAAACTACATTTCTGCGTATGTACACATTTTTTGCATGCGGGTTATTCCTTTGACGTAGTAAACAATTTTATTTGTCCCTGCATGAACAAAGGATTTTTTTTCGCAAAGGAAAATGTGTGAGTTTTTATTTTCTGTCGTATAGTGAAAGCCTGGAGTTGTTGTAGTAGTGAAAAAAAGAAGAACCAAGCCAAAGTGCATTCATTGTTTTGTTTGTTGTTTTCAATTGACCCAAATCCAGTGAACCGATATCATACAGCAAACGAAACAAAGACGTCAACTCAACACTAACCTAATGCGGACCTTTTGTGCAATATAGGTACTAGTATGTTGTATAGTTGTATACCTAAAAAAATAGTGTACATGTACACATTTGGTATATATATAGGACAGAATGATTTCTTCTCGCTTTTGCATTTGCAATGCTGTTGAAATTGTTCGAATTTTAAAATATTTTCCCTTGTTTTGCCGAATCAATTTGCATTGTGATTTGTTTTCGTTATTGTCCGAGTCCTTTTGTTTTTATAGATAAGTTCGAGATACTCGTACCTATATATGAATTGGAAATTTTTGGGTCGAATGTACTGATGGTATTTTAAACGACTCGATGCGGGACAAATGGAATAACATTTCCGGTGAATTTCACATTCAAATCTAGAAGAATATAAATTTCAATGGAAATTTAAAACCTTCGGGGCTGTAATGAATGCGGTCATTTGTCGTGCAGCAACCTTAAGTGTCTGTGAATTTTTGAAAGAGTAGACGTTCATGTCAATTTAATAAAAAAAAATTGTAGTCTGTTTTGCAGAATCATTATGTTAATACGTAAACATCAAAAGTTTCCGTACACTTTTTAAGTATTTACCATGAAATGAGGAGAATGAAACTTATATCATTCGAAAAGTACTGTGCCATAGATGTGCAGAAACAAAAAATCGTAGGTATATGTCGTCATTAAGACTGGTAAAATGAAGTTAAGAATTTCCCATACAAAATGCTTAGCAGTTAATCGAAAGCATTTTGTTGCCATTCAATTTGTCGCCGTCATGTTTCCATAGTAACGAATTTAATCATCTTAGATTAGAGAGTCTCATTAACCCATAAAGGTATGCAATTTAATTACCCCTAAAAGTAAGCAATTATAAAATCTTATTTCAGGGGCATTGTAGAGTTATCTGCGAGGTGTTACTATGGAAACGAACATTCATGTTTTGCCCTTTTCCATTTCCCCTTTTTTATAGCGGAGAGGTGAACGAATTAAGATTTAGCATATATATTAAAAATTAATGTTTAAAAACAAGTTGGCTTTCGTTACTTTATCTACAGACAAAATTGGTCGAATTTCGACCCCGGGCGGTACTAGTGTAGATTAAATCGATTAAATTATAAACTACTCTCACTGAAATGAGAAATTTCTCTATGAATTGCAAAAGTTTTTGCATTTAACACCATTAAAATAAATTTTCAAACACAATGGCAACACATTTTTTTCTCTAGCTTCGTTCTATTGCGTGCACTGCATTCTTTCTCAGCGTTTTGTTAATTTTGATCATTTGTCACAAAACAATACATGCGGGAATGGACCTACGGAAATTCACCTTTCATTTGGCGTGGGTTTAATAAAAATCGGTTTTGAAATGACTCCGTAGTCGGTACGACAAAAATTGGTAGCCTATTTATGTTATGATGATGATGATCCTTTGTTCATTTGGTTGGAGTTATAGCTTCGTGTTTTCAACAAGTCGACCACATGATTTGTAAATTGCGTTAAATATGTGAATAACTGTTAGTTTTATGCATCTTCCAGGGAGTGAACCGCGCACCCCATGATCAAGGCAGGATTTATACAGTCTGTTTATTTGTTTCGGTACACGTGTGACGATTGTGGGGATATATCTCCAATGCCAATAACAATTGAATAGAACAGAGAGGATAACACAACCACAACTTATTTGAATTGCTAGAAGTTTTTAAAATAAAAGTCTTTTTTCGTGACGTTTGCGGTATGTTTTTGATGATTTAGTCTCTGGCAGAAGATTCAAAATGTTTGAGGACCTGCCCTTACTATTTTCGAAATAGATAAGCGCAATTTTGAAGTGGGGCTAGCTACCCAAAAAATTGTAATCCTTCTCTTTTTGCCATTCGACATTTTCATTCCATTTATGAGCTCAGTGGTTAGTGTGCTTACTGAGCGAAGGGTCTCAAGTTCGATCTCCGGCAAACTACAAAAAACAATTTGAGTTTTTTTCCACTGCGCAAACGTCTGACAAACTTTCAAAAGTTTTACTGTCGAGCCGTTCCGATTCGGTACCAAGGTTCCTTTCAATCGTCAAACCCAAACAAAAGAATGGTTGTGAAAAGCTAGGCTTTTTTAAACGGACGCCTGTTGCTTCAACTTTTTGTTGTTTATTTTTAATATTCGTAGGTATGAAACTTCAACATTCGAGAGTGACCCGATTAAATTCCGCTTTCTCGGTACTCGTTTCTTGCGAAATTCCTAGTTTATTCGCCAGACAAAAAGTGTGCGGTCTAAGGCTTCATTTAAGCTTCATATTTCATCGTCTCCTATGGTTGGTTTAAAGTGGTCCGCAATGAGACATATTAAGACGAGTTGGCTGGATACTGAGATGTGCAGGAAAGAACTGTGCGTGCGCGATTGTCTCCTAATCTATCTGATTTCTGCTGCCAAATTCATCTACTAAGGTTCATCTTCCCCTTTTCTTATACAAAGTGGAGCAAAAGTATTGACAATATTAATTTTCACTGAAGTGGTTACATGGATAAACAAAATGCACGGGAAATCCACGAAGAGTCCACTCAAAATGACTGTTTGGTGTAGTATTTGAAGTGAAAAGATGTTTGGTCCTTATTATTTGAGGACTCCGATGGTACCACAGTAACTGGTGAGCTCTTCAGACAGATATGGATCATTTGACCAATTTCCGGGCCCTTGTGATCCTTCGTTTTGGCGACTTCAACTCGCCGGCAAGGTCGCCAGATCTGACGGCGCGAAACTTCTTGCACAAACCTTGGAAGTCTTGAAAGCAGTTTTGCCAAAAGGTAATGATGGAATATCCCAGCTTGACCGTTAAAAAATCCCTTTTCGATTGACTTTATCCCTTTTTGTTAAAATGCCGAGCTATCTTGCTTATGCGTTTCAAAATTTTTTGGAATCTGAGCGCATCTCTTGGAACTTGGAACCCTTCGAAATTATGAGCGATTTTATATGAAATTTGTTACTATGAAAGAAATGCCCAATAAAGTCCCTCGAAATAACATCACTGCTTGAAGCCAGAATTAAAGAAGAAATCACCAGTTTCGTGCAATTGGTAAGTGAGAAAAGTTGAGCTTAAAAAAACCTTAAAGGTTAACTGTTTCCCAGATTCTTTCCTCTACCGGACGTGAAAGAACTTTCTTTCTAGCTATATAAAATCTCTTAAATTGGGCATCTTTCTTAGAAATACAAAAAATCCCTGATGTGCTGAACGTTGCTTAACTTTTAACTTGTTGCGATGGATTCTTAGACCAACCAGTGTCCCAAAGAAGTTTAATGGAATTGCAATTTTAAAGTGTAAAACCAGCAAGTAACGCCTGCATCAGATAAACAGGCTGCGAGTTTCTCCTTCGATTACTTAATTAATTTCAGCATTGACCTCATGTTCCCGATTGAGATCACTCGTAAAAGTCTTATTATTCAATCAGTTTATTGTTATTTTATGGCCAAAACCTTGCATGCAGTTTGTGTATATAACTGAGTGAAGCTCACTGCAATTCTAGGATCAACACAGAGTTCACTACCATCGTTCTTAATGGTCAGCGTCTTTTGAAACTTTTTTTTGTATTATCAGTTAAACAAATATTTATGAACTTGAAGAAAATGCAAAATAAATTTTACAGTGTCAGATAATCTGTCAAATCATTACATGTTGATGACTCGAACTTTAGCACTTAATTGCGCGCAAAAAAAAGTAGTGGTGACGGTATGCAGCCCTGAGGAACTCCATGAAAAACTCATAAAAGCCAACTAATGTCACTGGCGATCGTTAAAATGTCAGGAAAAAAAATGATTGTTACCTAAAAACAAACAAAATCCTTGTCTGCAATTGATTTCTTCAAAGACATTGACAGTTCTTGTTTATCAAGGCAAGTTAGCAACTCTTTGAAGGATTTTTCCACAGACATTTTCTGCGAAATGAAACATTCAACTCATGCATAACGCCAGGCAAACACGTGAGATCCTTGGAACTCACCTCGTAACGCAAAACCCATCATCATCACAGCCATGTGATTGTATAATCATGTCAATTTCAGCAAATTTTAGGCAACTGTGATGCCAGAACGCTAATGTTGGCCAGATACCATTAATTTTTCTAATGGTATCCTGTTTTGTGCCTTCAAACTGTTTCTGATTCATTGAAATCTATTTTCGGCAGTGAATAGAAGAGCACAAAAGTCAGCTAATTGAATTAAAAAGAAAATCCAATTCCATCTCCAGGATTTCTTCGCCTTCGAGGGTATACAACACCCAGAAGTTGGAACAACCCCCCAAGTGACCCCCAGAGCGAATTTCTTGATACATTTTCATGTATTGCACACGCTTAGCTAAAGTGACGAAGATGCTGTGTGTGTGTGAAGCGAGGAGTGTGCATGTGAATAAAATATTTCTCGAGTTTGATATAAAAATAATATTCAAACGTGACTCGAGTATAGCGCGGGCAACGTGACTTCCCCCTACTCTACAGGATAACAAAAATTTAAAAACTTGAGCACCCCACAAGATGATGATGATGCATGCACATAACTCGAGTTAACGCGTGTCTATGGATCGAAAGTACAGCTACTTGTCACAACTACTTATGTGTGTGTGTAGAAAAATGTCACTGCAGGATGCAAATCATTTTGTGTACGAAACGTCAGCGAAATGAAGAGGCACAGAAAGAAGCGGGGAAATCTTCTGCAGAAATTTGCATTCACTTAGCCTGCACACAGCACACTGTTTGGTTATTCAAGTAGAAGAATGCAGAATAATATTAACTAGCCCGGGGAGATGTGCAAGAGTGAGCATGATATAGGTACGATGTGTGTACTTTGCATATGCGTGGAGATAAGTTGTTTTGCTTAAATGGGTTTTGAAGTTTGTTAAGTGCTTAAGGATCTCTCGTGAGGAATTGCAAAAGTTGCGCGGCTAAAAGTCGATTTACCTATCCCGCAAGTCTCTGTTTTACATAAGGGAGTTTTGATGTGAGTCAGAAAATATTTGCGTAAATGAAACCTAAGGATCCACCAAATGTACAGAAGTTGTTGTTAGAAGTTCAAGCTTTAGGTGTTATCCACTATCATATTTTTAGGACTTAAGCTGGTGTCAAAAAATGGTCGAAAATCAACTTAAGTTCTGTAACACTTATCTTTAATTGTTACGGCGACGCGCAGTTTTTGTTTACTTTTTACATTCGCGTAACGAAAACAATAGAGGCCCGAGAATCGAACCTTGTGGCACCCCTGGTTTAGCTCCAAGACTAGAGAAAGGGGTAATACTTGAAAGAAAATTCGTCAACTGTTCATTTTTCTGCAGAAATTGTCAAGTTTGTTCCGAAGTTTCCAGACAGTTATGCCCTATTTCTTTTTATAAAGGTCGTTGGTGATATTCTGCCGGCCTGCTTGCATTTAGTATTTTATTTATATTGAGGTTAACTCATAAAAGTACAGGAAATGAGAATAACATGAAATTACAAAATGTGCAAGAATGAACAAAGTAAACTACCTACAATTAATTGATACAAAAACATTATATAAACGAAAACAAGATTTTAAATTAAATGTTATAAATAAGCGCAACCAAGAGAGAGAAAAAAGAAGAAAATAAAGCTAAGTCAGTTCAAATTGGAGAAGTGTTTAAAGCAGATTGAATGAAATGATTTGTGTTCGATTTTGCATTGGTAACATATTCGACTTGGGAAGAATTTAGAAAAATTGGTGGAAAGTCGGGAAGGTACGACTGATGTTTAGATATAGGTATGGCTTTTGTTTTGTCGGGATTCAGTTTGAGTCCACACGAGAATTGAGAATAAATCATCGTTCATTTTCGCTATAGCATCCTCAACCATGCCAAGAGGGAAACTAATGTATAATTGGACATCGCCAGCATATATATGGTAACGACAGGAGATAAAATGGAAGGTAAGTCATTAATGAACAAAGAGAACAGCAATGGACCAAGAATAGATCCTTGGGGAACACCATTATTAACAGGAAGAAACGAAGACAGGTTACTATTACATGAGACAGCTTGCAAGCGATTTGTCATACCTATATGAATAAATAAGTTTTTTGGAAGTGTCAGAAAAGCTAAAAAATTTAATTAATTTATCACAGAGAATTTTAGGATTAACGCAGTCGAATGCCTTACAAAAGTCAAGTAAAGTTATCACAGTAGTATAATTCGCATCGATTGCCCGTCTTATATCGTCAGTTACTTTTAATAAAGCAGATGTGCAGCTGTGTCCGGAGCGGAAGCCTGACTGAAAAGGGTTAAGAAGCTCTTTGTCTTTAATATGCTGTTTTATTTGTTTACTAATAATACTTTCGAAGGCCTTTGATAGAAAGTCAACCCGACAGATTTGCATCTTATGGAAAAAATCGCGTTTCCTACCTCATATTCGTCAACTGAAACAAATGAGAAAGCATACTCTGTATTACAATCATGACGAGTAGTCGCTTGATCTGTGAGTAGTGAAATTGACGGAGTAGATAACCTAAGATTCAATTCATCAATATCTATATTGTCATCCAAGACTGAAATATTTTCCTTATTTAATCCAATATTTCGAGCTTCATTCCATAGGAACTTGGAGGAACGATCAGAATTAAATCTATTACTATAGTAGTTGAGTTTAACGGATCTTATAAGCTTTCTGACAAGATTACGCGATGCCCTAAAGTGTCTATACATTTCTGCACATCCGAAACGTTTCCAACGACGATATAAGATATCTCTACTTTTCATAGCACTTATGATGTTATTTGAAAGCCAAGGACAGCTTTTACATTTAATAGGACGAGTCTTAAAAGGAACGTGTCTGTTAAATAGGTAGTCAATTGCAGTGGTCAAGAATTCGGTTTGTATATTAACGTCGGGAGTAGAATAAATTGAATTCCAGTCAAGTGCCAAAGAATCACTAAAAAGACAGTCAATATTAATATTGCGGAAATCACGAAACTGAATTGTCTCAGACCATCTTTTTTCAATATGTAAATCAAGGGTAACAAATACGAGATCGTGATTTGAAAATACAGGAACAGATAACTGACTAAAGCATTTAACAAGACTTTCATCACTAGCTAGGAAGACATCTAACAAAGAAGGTATACAGTTAGGCTTGAAGTGTGTTGGCTCAATATAGTTAACAATAGAAAGACTAAGGGAGTTCATAGAGGTTAAACGAACTGGATGAGGAATGAAGAAGATTTATATTTAAATCACCGCAAAGAATAAATTTTGGTGTAAGACAAGAAACTTCTTCCACAATTGGAGAGATTACGCGCGAATTAGCGATATGTCTATAAAATAATAGTCACACGCCTGTGTGCCATCCGACTGCTTGACATGGCTAGACCTGATATATTTTTTTTACATATATGGCAACGCCTCCTCCAGCTCGGTAAGGTTTTTTAAATCCTCGTAGTAAGAATAGGTTGCTATTTAAATTCGAGCGGAACCAAGTTCAGTTCTTATAATTCTTAGAGTTTTAGTGACACACATATGTTTATGGAGGGACGCTTTTAAGGACAAGAAGAAGGTGGCTAAGTTGACAAATCCCTTGTGATACCACATGAATCTAAGTAGATTACGCCATACTTGTTGAAACAGTTCGAGCTTCTGATGAAGGAAAGGATATTTCGAATGCCTGCGTTTAGATCGTTCAGATCTCTATAAAAAAAAAACGACCAGATGGAGTTTTCGTTTTTGTGAGAGAGCCGAACAGGTGCAGAGGAAGTGGAAAGCGGTCTCATCCTCCTCTTCGTCTAAACAACTTCTACAAAAATCTTTCGAGAATACGCCAAGCCTTGTTGCAGTGTGCCGTGATGACACCTATTGCAGATATGCTTCCTGTCGAAGGAAATCAAATTCCTAGAGCGTTAAAAACCACCTCTGGCTAGATCTGTTTAGTCGTGCCGGTTGCCCACCTAAGATTTGTTCATTCGACAGCATCTAGCTTTGTTATGAGTTTGCAAGTAGCGATCGGAAGACCTGAGGAACCCTTATCTGGTAGGATAGGTAGTGAAGATCCGTTTTTGGCGAGTTCATCAGGCTCAGTTTTTTGGGATGTCTCGGAGAAAACACCGCCCACAGTTTTTGGTCCATCAGTGAAGAAATGGATCAATTTCATCAGGGAATGCTCCCTAGGATGGAGATTTGGAAGTTTTTATCAAACTATTGGTGTAATCGATGTTTCCTGCAAGATCATTGAAGCTGTTCGTTTTAGCGGAATGGCCAGTTATTTGGCTGGTCCACTATACGAGAAGTTGCTTTGATGCGAGCGGCTGCAAAGGCTGTCGGTTGTCTGGTGAAGATGTCAATGGGTACCTGGGGTCGATTTGCGTCGTCCGTGAACGAGCATTACGTGACGGAATTTGTTTTCGTTTCACATGTAAAATAAACTTAATTCCGCACGTAATGATGTCATGTGCAGCGGAGGGGATGGTACGAGTAGCTTATAAGTGCTACGATGTTGTAGACGCCATTTATTTCCCAAGGCTTTTTTGCAAGAGAAAAGTCCCACAGTTGTTTCTTTTACCTTTTTCTTGTTTGTTAGGCTTTCAGCTTAACTTTCTGTCTAACCCAAGTTGGTCAACAAAATAACCATTCATAACCCTTTTCCAACGAAAACCCAACATACAACAATGGTCATTCTGGTTTCCAAATGATTACCGCAATGAGAACAATCCCGTCTAACGACAAACGGATACTGTCACGTCCGGGCAACTTTTATTGCACTTATTTGTCCTTGTCAAGCCAATATTATGGCCCAGCAATTCCTTAACATATTCCTTGCTGCTCTCACGACTTCATTCAAATAAGTTGCACAAGCATCCCATTAAAGAAAAAGAAAAAAAACCCACCCGTCAGGTTACAGGGAACAAAAACCATTTCAATATGAATGACATGAAACAATGTCAAAACGTAACCATAAGGGAATCCTTGAGAGCATAATTCCTTGCCCATGTATAACTTGGTGCACAAAAACAATAAAGAAAAGAAACAAAACTGTCCTCGAGTTGTATGCCAGTAAAATGAATGAACTTCGAAACAAAGGAATACCCTCTCTTAGAAGTAAAGGGACAAAAACTTCTTCAAGAACTAACCAACTTGGGATTGTGTGTATAGTTTTTTTGTGTTCACTTTCCTTCGGTTTGAATTTAGAGAGAGAGGTGGTCGAGGGGACTAAAACTTTCCCATACGCAAATGGTATGGCATGAGTAAAGACGTCAGTCATTGTGTGACTTTTTCTAAAAGTAAAAGGAAACACTTAGCTACGAATGGATGAACCCCTAAAAAACGATCGAAATAACTGTTATCAAAGGGAATTGCATAATGAAAGTAATTATGTGTGTGTAGAAAAAAGGTCAAACAGGAACAAGGAAAAAAAATGCCAGCGAGCTCTTTTTAACGGACAAAATGCGAAATTGTTGGGATAAGAGGGTCAGGTCATTATGGATATCCTACTGTGTAGCACAATCCTTTTGACTAATGAGATCTTGCTTCTGGATGGATTTGCAATAGCGTGAAATCGTTAATGCAAAAGGGATAACATTGAAGTCGTATTTAAGACATTAATACATAAAGGGTGTTTGCACCGCGGATTATGGCGCAAAACAAAAATTCAAAAATTGAGCAGAGGCGGGATCAAAGGATGTTTCTTTATATATTGAAATGTAAAGGCCTCTCGAAGATACAATGAATAAATTGTAGTCCCACTGTCGTATGAATATTTCGCCAAAACCTCTCGTCATGGAAATCAACAGTTTATCTGGAGGTATCCTTCTCATCTCTTTATAACACGTTGCATGTATTTTTTGGAAACAGCTGAAACACAAAATTTTATTTTATTTTATTATGAATAGACTACAATTTGTGTGAACTTGGTGCTTTTGCGAACCTTTGTTTAAGCATATATAACTAGCCCATCACTGATAGCTTCCCAAAGGATTTTTTCTATACGGGACAAAATAGCAACCTCTAGGAGTGAGTGAATAAATCGACTGACTTTTTTTGGTTTATTTACGATTTAGAACAGTTTTTTTCATGAATTTCAGTCAACAAATAGCGATGGAAGACAAAAAATTGTTAAGACCAAAGTTTTAGAAAAAGAACTTCTTCAAGATTCGTATGACGAATTTTGTTCAGAAGTTGAAAATGGGGGGAGTTGTTTAACAAAAATGAAACATCTGGCCTGTGAAGCAACTGTTTAAATATCTTGAATGGTACCCAAGGTTGGATTGGTTTATAAGGTCCGTTCCTTAACAAAATTTGTTAGTAGGTATGGCTGTCTCGACTCAATAAATGACCATCTCGACTCAGTGTATTACCATTTTAATAACCTCAAAAACATCGGGTGACTAAAAAGTCCGACCTCGTAGAGCTCTTGAACTTCTCGGAAGTAGTATAGCTTCAAAGAAAGACATCATAAGGCTCGAACAACAAGGTTCTTCCAAGATAGTGTGCAGCTTTTGTTGCTCGCCAAGCGATAATGAGCTGTTTAAACTACTCTGTTATTTATTTGACAGAGTTGACTGGATATAGACTGATCATACAACACGGAAAGTTATTTTTTATCGCCAGGGAAAACTGCGATTTGATGCAATCTTATACTCCGGTTCTAGATGAGCCAAGTCTTAAAACAGAGCGAGATTTTTTTAAAGGTACCTATCATCTTAGAAAATCTGTCTGACAAGCTGTCTAATGTTGCCAAGTTTCTTTCACTGTTTCCATGGGCAACTTTAAATTCCTCATTCCATTAAAAACTGGCATCGAGTTACCTCTGGTTCAACAAAGAATATGAGCTTACTTTTAGTGACGCTACACAGTCGGTGCGAAACTGAGATTATTAATTAGCACGGATCTAGGTTAGGTTGAAGTGGCTGTCGCTTAGCCGACATACAAGACCATTATAAGGTCCCTTGTGATAAAACACTTAGCCCGGATGTAAGTCTTGCGAAATAGAATCAATGACAACTTACAACGACGGGAAAACTATGTACTTATGAAGGATGTCCTAGGCTTTGAGGCTGGCGCATAATCCTACCCACTAGAGTTACATTCTACGCCATCCAGGGTTTTTGTGGAAATGATCATCAATCTAAAAGGACACCGATTAAAAAACGACCGGTATCTCTTGTTTTGTGACCTTTCTAATGGCCGCGGACAATCTAATAAAGCGACTTTTAATCCGTATGGGAATATTTGGACATAAGCATAACTACTTCCTACATAACTACATAAAGGAGAACCTGTAACAATTCAACGCCCCAAAAAGCTAGAAAAAACATACTAATTCTGAGCTTAAATTGTAGTCTTCTGGAATTATATATTCAGTGATTTAAGGAAGTACCAAGTATCAATGGGCATTACTGGCTGAGCTCCAACCTCGAAAGACCTGATTTTAGTGTAGCAACTCATATTGTTTTAACTGACTTCTCCCTCTTGACAACATAAGAAAATCTTAAGGAGCTAAGCTCTCTCTTTTCGAGTCTTAGTCAAAGATTTTCTATTCTTACAATGCGCGATATGCGGTCCCGCAAGATAGAAGGCATACGCATTATATACTAGAAGTTTTTAAAGGATTCGAAATAATGGCTTAGCTTTCGCTAATATTTGAGCTACATAGTTCCCTTAAACCCCTTTGGTGAAATTAAAAGAAAGGTCTTCTTCAGGGAGCAATTCAGTCTAAAAAAAATTCCTGCTAAGGTAGCTTTACTTACTTTTTAAGAACTTAGGTAGCCGAAAATATCCTTTTGGGCACTTAGATTAGAACAAACTTGCCAACCAAAACTCAATTTAAGACAATTTGGAAAAATCATCTTGAAAAAACTTTGCGAAAACTGTGTTGCTTTAACCACTCCGCTGATTTACCAAATAAATTTTGTTTAATATCCAAGCTTGATTCTTTAAAAGAAATATTAAATACTAGCTGACCCGTGCTCGCCTTGCTTCACCCGATGTTTTTTTATAAATATGTTCCTTCCTTTGGACCTTTCTAAAAGCAATATTAAGCAAAAACAAAGACAGTAAAAACATAATTTTAATTCCTACTAAAAAGTCTAACATAATTTTCCTTACAAATATCCGGTTTTTTTGACTATCTTGTAAAAACCCATATATTCCGGGTTAAAAAGTATCCTAAAGCCCGACCCAGAACATAAGCAGTCACTATGCCAAGTTTCATCAAAATCTGTCCAGTAGTTTCTGCGTGATGCGCGGTCAGGCATTTTTTATTCTACATTTTTATTATATGTAGAGAAGAGAAGAGAAGAAGAAGAGATAAAAAAAACTTAACCCAACAAAGTTATATTCTCGAGAAAACAATTTTAAATTTTTCATTACATACAAGACTGAGAAAATAGTCACGAAGAGTATATTATTTTTACACTAAATGGATTAATTATTAAAAACTTTAAAAGGATTTCTTGTTATCAAAAATTATGGTTAAGGAAAGAAATTCTAGCTTACAATTTTTGAAAAACTCAATATTCTTTGCATATTCTCTATACAACTCACCAAAGTAATCCCTTAGGCCGATTTCGTTTTGTGGGCAATGAAAGAACAGTATAAGAAACGGTTCCGCGATGTGAACAAACATGTCGAGTTGCCTTTTAGTAGCCACTAGCAAAACCCATCAGCGAAAAGGTACATTCTTCCTTTCTGTAAAACTCCGCCTTTCTTTTGGTCCATATTTCATAAAAATCAGTTTCGAAATAGGTTCACAAATGGTACGAAAAAAAATCATGATTCATAAACTTCCAAAATAAGCTAAACGCACTACCCAGTGTACCATGGTTGGGTACAAATTTCTTATGCCAGATGACACGAGCAACTGTCATCGTATTGTAAATGAATTCGTACATTTTTCCAGGTCCTAGCAACTTTCTCTTAAAATTCATAAATGAATTAAAATTGAAGCTGTGCAAAATTTAACAAAATCTAACTTAAATCAGTCCACCGTTTCCGGTCCCACCCAACGATTCTATACTCCTGAGTCTTGACACTTCAGCCACCCTTAAAAATAAACTCTTAAAGTCATTGACTGTTGACTGCTTTGAGGTCAATTTGCAAATGGTGCGCAATTAAGCGATTAATGCCTCAGCTTAACAATGTACTTGCCCTGCTTCCACTAAACACCAAGTAGTGCCAAGTCATGGAACCAATGACGCAACTAAACTAGAAAAATACAAGAAATTGATTCCTTCCTAATTTGTGCGACCCAACCTGTTGTATACACAGCCACACATCACACTTGCTTAGTTCATGTTCTTAATTGCTACAGCAAATGTCACATAACCACACCAACTGGTCGTGCAAACATTTCGTCCAAAACATGGCCCTCTTACGAAATCCATTAAATTAACAAACATCGTACGACCACAGACGCAAGTCATGCGAATCACAAATTTTGTAGTTTTCCTTATTTTGTTTTGATATGGCCGCAAAATTAAACTCATCGTGAATATAATTACAATTTCCGTGTAGGATAATCCCAAACGAACAGCAAACAGAAACAAAGTCCAAGGTGCGCAAATATTCCTCTTTGCTGGTAGGGTTGCCTCTATACCTTCCACTACTGTTGTGAGCACGCTTGCTGCTGCAATTAACGATTTCCAATTTAATTGTATTATGTTATTTGCCCATACAGGAGATACAAATCCAAGGATCATGCTATATGCCTGCCATCATGTTCGAGTACGAATACGAGTACGAGCAGTGCCCGGAGGCAACTCGGGGGCATACACCTCTCTATAGATGTGTGCCGATGCTGAATGGCAACGAGGGTACATATATATGCCCCCAACTATCTCTGCATTCACATCAACTCATACATAACGACTACTTATCTGCATCTATGTATCTGCATAATTTTAAATGAAGTGCATTATTTATTTTTAAACTCTTCTGATGTTTTGTTCGTTTATTTTTTTTTTTTTTTTTTTGTTTAGGTACCCATATTCTGTCTCTGGCTTGGCGTTCTTCTCTTGTTCAGCCTTCGCTGTTCGTCATTAGTTCAGTGCACTATGCTAACACTCGAGAGGGAGAGATATTATTGCCGGATGCATAGTTAGCTGAGCTCTATACAGAAGAATGCAGTGGACGACGAGAGGGCAGAGAGAAACTATTATTGTTTCAGTGAGTATGTTCCTTAGGTAAAGAAAAACAATTTTCCATGGGCAGCAACAATGTAGTATGGATTGCAATCTAAACGATAGCTGTAAGCGTTCAAGAAGAGAAGGACAGAAGCGGCGCAATGGTGGACAGTGTGTCGGGAAAGGAAAGACACCTGAGCAGTCGGTGTACAAATTTGTTAAAGATGAATAACAATAAAAAAGCGAGATCTGTTGTTATTTCTCTATTAAGAATTTAATTCAGCATAATGTATTATGAGGTTTAAAACTGGTGTCAATTGAAAGCTTATAATCGGCTCATGGTTCTTGTCTGAGCTTTTTTAAATTTAAGTTATGTTATGCCGAGTTGTGAGCCACAATTTTGTTTGACGATCAGATTGATCTAAGTGTACTTAAGTTGTTTAGAAAATAATTGATATTCATCCCGTCTTTAAACCCTATGAAGACAAAAGCTACCAAGGAATCGAAGAAAGGTGCGATGAAGACCGACCTATTCAGCCAGCAACAGCTAAAGAATTTGCCAAAGAAATCAAGGAAAACATAAATATAAAAAAGGCCCCAGGGATTGTCTTAATCACAGGGGAAATCTTAAAACAATTGCCACGAAAAGGCTTAAAAAAAAATTAGCGCAGATTATAAATGCTGCATTTAAGTTAAGGTATGTGCCAAGCATGTGGAAGGTCACGGAGGTTATAATGATACCAAAACCCGGCAAACCACCTAGCGAAGTAACCTCTTATCGCCTAATATCTATACTGCCAATGTTGTCTAAGGTGTTTGAAAAAACGCTGGTAAAACGTCTGCAAAAAAATAATTGATGAAAAATCGCTTTTTGGATTTAGAAATAAACACTCTATACAATTGACCAGGTGCATGGGATCACAGATAAGATCGAAAAAGCATTTAAAGAGAAAAAAGTGTGCTCTACAATATTTCTTGATATAGCACAAGCTTTCGATAAAGTCTAAAGTCGACAAAGGATTGATCCACAAACTGCAAAAGCAACTGCCGAAGCAGTGTTCGACCATTCTGGAGTCATATATATCTGATCGATTCATCAGAATTAAACAAGACACAGGTTACTCAACCTTACATAAGAGAAGTTAAAGCTGGTGTACCACAAGGCAGTGTTCTAGGTCCAGTGCTATACCTCTTATTCACCACTGTAGCTGTGGAAACAACTGTCGAAGTAGGGACAATAAAGCTTCAAACGGCGATAATAGATAATATCTAGGCATGACTCTAGACGCTAAACTGCGTTGGAAAGCTCATGTAAAGAAAAAAACAGACGAGTTAAACATGCGATACAGTAAAATGTATTGGCTTTTTGGGAGATAGTCATCCCTATCCAACTACAACAAGCACATTCTAAAACCACTATGGACCTACGGGCTCCAGTTGTGGGCATACAAAAAATGCAGGTCTTCCAAAATAAAGTACTAAGGAATATAGACGATGCACATTGGTACATACGTAACGCTGATCTACATAGAGATCTAAATATTCTAAATATTGAAATCGTTGAAGATGATGTCAGAAAAGTTGCTGAAATGCACAGAAGTAGGCTTCTCAACAACGTTAACTTAGAAATAACCGAATTATTAAATTCAGACAATGCAATTAGGAGATTGAGACGGATAAGACCTTTGATCTATAAAAGTTGACACATATATTTTCCAAAAAGATTCAGACAAAAATTTCAAACAAATCGAAAAATAAATTGCCGATTAGTCGAACGACTAGGTGCAATCCCATTTGGGATGACGAAAGTCATTACCCCAGGGAGGGTTTTTAGATGGGTTAAAGTCCCTCGCGTTCTAGCTCTGCAATGTCTTTCGGTGATTTTCCCTTCCAGCGAAACCTCAACAAAAAAAAATCGTGCCGGCTATATACCATTTCATTGGCGGTTCATGTGGACTCTTCATAGCTTTCGATCATTCTCCAGGATAAATCGATCAATCTTTATACGACTAGATAAGAGATGGCGGTCTTGCTGCCATGGCCCGAAAGGACACCCACAAGCAACTACAGTCGATTCTCCTGAGAGACAGAAGGAAAGAGGATGCGATCGAAGAGCAACCTTGCGCACGTGCAGCTCAACCAGTCTTTCCAAACTTTTCTCAGCAGGAAGGAAGACAGACTTATGGGTCTAAAACTCTTCGCGAGAGTGTAGTCAGTCTTACCAATTTTTGGTATGAATACGACTTTAACAATACGCCAAGGAGAAGGAATGTAAGCCCAGGCTAAGCTTGAGGTAAAAATTCTTTTCAGCGTCGGCATCAGCTGACTATCACCTTGTTTCAGCATGGCTGGATAAATTCCATCCGGACCAAGTGACTTAAAACTCTCAAAAGATGCAATTGCATATTTGATAGCGTCATCAGTCACCACTGGAAGCAATATACCAGTTACGCCGCGTGGTTTTAGTTGATTCAGATGTGGCCACCGTTGCCGGTACCACTGAAGAACACTTAGTGGCCTGATTTCCCGGGAAGTGAGTCTCCAGCAGGAGACTAAAAGTCTCCGCCTTTGTCTCAGTGAAGGTACCATCAGATTTTTGGAGCGATTCCAGTTTACTTGGTCTGTCCCGTTTGAGAACTTTAACAAGTCTACTGATGCACTTAGTGATTCGACCTCCTCACAAAATTTCCTATAAGAGTCACTTTTCGATTTACGAATTAGTCTCTTAAATTATTTTTGTTTCGACCGATACAGATTCCAGTCCTCTTCTAAGTTGGTTTTTAGAGACCGATTTAGGAGTTTCCTGGTTACTTTGCGAATACGCTGCAGTTCGGTATTCCACCAGGGTTTTTTTTTTTTTTTTTTTTTTTTTTTTTTTTTTTTTTTTTTTGCGATGGAAGGTGGAAATCTTACATGAGACACCAATGGCCCGACGTCCATTGATAGTGCCGGATTCCTACCGGCTAAAACCACCTCCCTTCCCGAACAGACCGATTAGTTTCCCCCGCGGAACCGCCGTAAGGCATTACTTCGCGGGGGTCGGTATAAAGACTTGTTGCTTTTTTCTCAATTGTTGGAACTATTAGCATTCCGTTGTCGTTCTAAGCGTCTTAGGTCGCTGAGAATACGCACCGCCACGTTACTAACAATGGTCCAGTTTTCGTCATTCTGGAGCATATAGTTTACGATGTTATCGGGAGTGGGCCACTCACCGAATTGGTCCCGTAGTGATATCCTCTCGGTTTCGTATCGTTGGCAATTAAAAAACACGTGTTCCGCGTTTTCAGAAACCTCTTCGCAATGCGGGCAATTTGGGCTGGTTTCGTGTCCGCGTTTAAAAAGATATTCTCTATAACAGCCATGACCCGTCAAGAACTGAGTCAGATAGAAGTTTGTTTCACCATGTTTCCGTTTAATCCATAGGTCGATCACTGGTATAAGCCTGTGTGTCCATCTTCCCTTTAGCGATTCATTCCATTGTTGTATTCCACCAGGGTACCGGTTTTTTTATGATGACCACTGTGATCGGTTGTTGAATAATTGAGTTTCTGAAGTTGATCCTTCAAGTGAAGACTTCACAATTCCTCTCCTAGCAGGGTTAAGATATCTGAAGTTTGTGTGACTGTCAATAGCGCTCCGTCACTTTTTAATTCTATTTTAAAGTGGCTCTCGGTGAGAGAAGCACTTAGGCCGTAATTCGGCATATTGTGCATACCACTGGTGTTGGGGGTTCCTTAACCGGTAACTCATGTAAACCATTTGCTACCATTGATAAAGCTAAGAATATTAGCAGCGCTGATAAAGCTTAGATCACTTAGATCATTGAGGAAGAAGTTACCTAAGTAAGCCCTCCTTAAACTGGATAGGGTGGGGCAGCTGCAGAGGAGGTGGGTGACAGACTCATCTTACTCATCATACATGCAACTTCTGCAAAAAGGAGGACAAACTGATTGGTCTGAAGTCCTTTGGAGGTGTGAGTGAGGTCTTACCTGCCTTTGGGATGAAAACCACCTTGACCGCCGTCCAGTTTAAGGGGATACTACCCAGCGCTAAGCAACCTGCCAGAATCAGCCTGAGACTGTCCTTAACAATGTCAAAGGCGTTCTGCAGTTGCGCCGGGAAGATACCGTCAGGTCCTGGTGACTTATGCGGTTCAAAGCTATTTACAGCCCACTTTAGCTTTTCCTCACCGATGGTGATTGTTGTAGGAAGGAACACAACTTACAACAATTCAATTGCAGAAGTAAGCCCTTTCTACAAGCATCTTCAAAAGTTGTTAAAGCGCTAAGCGCATAAGCCGGTTTTGGCACTATTTCAAAAGATCTTCGACTTTCATTGGTAGTGCTTCAATATGGTTCGATTTAAAACGCATAACCAAACCAAGTTTTATCGTTAATGACTTAAAGGCGGATTGTCTGCGGACTGGTCTGTAAACATTTCCTCAAAATATCCAATCTCATAAAACGCAGGTTTTTAGAAATCGCTTGACATAAACGAAAACGTCCTTAACCAACATTTTGTAAAAATCTAATGCTCACCCAAAAGCTGTCGTTTTCAAATTAAGACCATCAATTCAACTCACCTGAAAGTAAAGAAAAAAAAGTCAAAATTAGTCAGGGATTACAAATTATCATTTTATTAATAGACTACAAGCTCGTTTTTGTCGTACCGATTACGGCGTCATTCTCAAACCGATTTAAATGAAATATATACCAATTGGAGGGTGAATTTCCACAGGTTAATTCCCGAATAATACAAATTCACAAGAGTGGTTGATTTTTAAACTTTTTTCCTAAAATGCGCTCGAATTCGAGCTGGATTTTCCTATAAACAGTGCTTGAAGGGATCAGAAAGACACCTTGAGCAGTACTTCTAATCATAAACATAAACTTATCAAGAATTGAACAACTTTTCCCCCTAAAATTGTAAAGCTCTCCTTACAACTTGCTGTTGCAACCTCGGTAAGTTGTTTAAAACCACATCAGTTGCAATCAGTCGCAGAAACAATTCATCAACCGACTCCAACTATGTCGCTTCTTGCACCACCCACTGCACACTTAGTGAGCTTCTTTTGACGCGAAGAAACCTCACGGGCAGTCTTCAGTTCATGACACTTGAAATTGTTTGCATTTCTAGGCAATACCAAGAAAAGAGGAAAATCTAAATACCATCCACCGTGTATCGCAAACAAAATCTAAACAAAGCCTTCCCTTCATCGGCCCATTGGAGCGTGTGCAAGAACTACAAGAGCCATCGCTACATATATCAATAGTAGGCCTGGAACAACATGGCTACAAGAAACAAGTACAAGAGGTTGGTATTATTGAATGCAACCAATGTATCGATATCGATTGCTATCGTTTATTGTTTGACGTTCATCGCTTAAAATATATATGCATACGTTTATCCAAAAGGGGCTGGCGAAACAAAAATAAACCCTCTTGTGGGGCTCAACTTGTTTTCTCTCTGTTTAAATTCCCATCGAAGATGATCTGATCTGTGACGCGAGAGAAAATGCGATTAAGTTCAGATCTTCTTAGTGGAAATTAACTTATTGATGGATTTTTGACTTGTTTTGACACTTGAGCTAGTTGTTTTCGATAGGGGGACGTGCTTTCCATAGTCGTGTCTGTCATTGATATAGTGTTTCTATTTTTGGAAGCTTAAACTGATAGGGCCACCAGTTGAGTGGGGTGGAAAAACCTTGGTGGTTAGATTAAAATTGTGAGACTGGTTTTTGTTTACGATGTTTTTTGTTTTGTTTTCTTCTGAAAAAAAAAACTGCATATTTATTCTTATCGTGGGTTATCGAACGGGGGCATCGTAGTAAGTGTTTATGTGAGAACTCACATCTGCCCAAAGTTCATGTTTCAAATAACCCGGGCGGAGATAGCCGCATGTTTTCATGATAAGGCATATTTTTTGTGGGGTTTCAAATCGATCGTCAATCAATCAATGGAAAACAACTAGAAAGGGGGAACTGATATCGGCGGGTTTTATAGTTTTCACATGTAAACAGAGGTAGCTTTCCTATTTATTTTATTTATTTAGTCGACTTGCATTATAAAGGGGGCCGGTTTTGTTAAAGTGACTCTTATAAAGGAAGCAACTGGGGTCTCTAAAAAAACGCTCTAAAAACAAAAGGAGAGCATTGAAAAACGATCGTTAGCTTAATCCGTGTTTGATTTAAACTGTCAGTGTGACGATATAAGATCCGTGAGCTATTTCGACTTTATAGGTACTTAAGCAGATTTTCGTCAATTTTTGACACTTAAGTCCTCTATTGTCGACCATTCTCTGAGTGCCTGTTTGGTTATTTTTAAAAATGTTAGGCTCTGTTGGTGCAATTAAGGTTTTAACGTTTTTTGATGGGAGCCAATTTATGAGCTTATGGCTTGAAAAGATCCAACTTTTGAGACTCAAGCTAATTGTTTATCCCAAATACCTACCAGTTTATGCCCCCTTGTCACCCATTATTGCAGTTTTAGGCTGAGGAGGAGGGGAAAAAGTGACTGGGGATCGTTTTTTTGAACATTTGGCTAGTGTAAACCGAAACTAAAGTTAGACTTATTGAACAACTAAAGCAATTGGAGACGTGAGTTGACAGATATTTTCGCAGACTTGGTTGGGAAGAAGTGACTGGGGATCGTTTTATTGAACATTTGTCTAGTGTAAACCGAACCTGAAGTTAGACTTATTGAACAACTTAAGCAATTGGAGAAGTGAGCTGACAAACATTATTGCAGACTTGGTGGGAAGGAAGTGACTGGGGATCGTTTTATTGAACATTTGTCTAGTTTGAACCGAAACTAAAGTTAGACTAATTGAACAACTAAAGAAATTAGAGACGGTAGTTGACAAACATTTTTGCAGACTTGGTGGGGAAGAGGTGCCTGGGGATCGTTTTATTGAACATTTGTCTGTAAACCGAAACTAAAGTTAGACTAATTGAACAATTAAAGCAATTAGAGTCATGAGTTGATAAACATTTTCGCAGACTTTGTGGGGAAGATCCGACTGGGGATCGTTTTATTGAACATTTGTATAGTTTATTTTACTTTGCAGAGATAGAACATGAGTAAACCGAAACCCAAGTTAGATTTATTGAACAACTAAAGAAATTGAAGTCGTGAGTTAACAAACAGTTTTGCAGACTTGGTGGGAAAAATTGACTGGGTATCGTTTTATTGAACATATTTTAACAGAATGCCATAGTAACCTAACAAATGATCAAAAACTGCGTACATAAGTGACCAAAATTTGTCAACGCAGTGTATGGGTTAACGATTTGGGGGTTCGGAAAGAGTTAAAACGCTTTGAAAACTAAGCGTGCTCTCTAGTGCTGTTTTATTGGGAAATTTGTAGAAAAAATACCAAAAATATGGAAAGGCGGTAAGCAGCCACCAAAAACCAATGCGATGGAAAAAACACGTATACCTCTACAATTGGGCGAATTGGGAACGTATGTTGTAACCTGATTTTAAATTAAATGGTGTTTCCCTGCGAATAGCTTCTTACTCTATGATTCTGAGGCGGATATAAAAAAGTATAGCTACGAGCGGTGTGCCACAAGACTCGGTCTTAGGCCCCTGTGTTAAAAAGTTAGATTTGTACATTGCGCCAGTCGATTCCAAACCTGAATCATCGCATTTGCAGACTAAATTGATGTGGTTGTGGCCAAACCGATTGATAGATGTCGAACTAAAATGCAACGCGACAGCTGAAACTCTACGAAGACTAACCACAGTAGAAATATGACCAAGTACCAACATAAGGTAAAATAAAGTCCTATCCATGCGGGGACGAACAGCCCGCTTTTTTAATGGAATGATACTATACTCGTCGAAGCTTCTATATACAGAGAGACCAAATGTTGTACCCACTAAAAAGTACTGATGAGCAAAATACAGCAAACAATTTTGATGAAATAGCCCTTTTCGCTTCTTAAGCCATAGCTTTAGGGACTGCTCTGAAAAGACAGCTGCGCACATCAGCGGACTGATTGGTCAAAATAAGTATTATTTTGAGTATTAGTCTTCAAATCAAGCTTGTAAAAAGCCAATGGCCTGTACTTCTAAGGGGGCTCTTTATAAAATGTACAATGTGTACGGGAACAGTGCTGCAAAAATGGTCTTCAAAGTACCCACGTCTTGAAGTCACTATAAGCCTGCCAACCCTATAAGTTGCCTTTTACTCAGACCTTCCGAAAGACCTCAATTAGTTTCCAGACTTGAAGATCTTTACCCCTGTCGACCTTTGGTTTCTTCTTGATCTCGCACAAGTCTTAATGCCCTTTCCTAGGAGTAGTTCTGTATCCTCATGCTCAAATTTCATGCAACTTTGTCTCTTACCCCCCTTTTTTAAGTCCGACCATAAAATTACTCAACATACCAAATCCATTCAAATCAAATTCTCCACTTAAAAACCGCCACACTTTCCTTGCTTAATCGATTCAACCCCCCTTAGCTGCGGTGTAAACTAAACTGATCTCCCATTAGTCTATCTGCTCACCCACTCCGCTTGCACATTTTGCAACTCCCTATATAACAATGCATTTTAATTAAAAACTAATTCAATTGCATTTCAAATCAAGACAACAAACTCGTATTCGTCCGCACAACTCGTTTCCTTGCCAGCTAGCGCCGCCATTGCGCGACGACGTC
This sequence comes from Cheilosia pagana, assembly GCA_936431705.1. Lineage (NCBI taxonomy): Eukaryota > Metazoa > Arthropoda > Insecta > Diptera > Syrphidae > Cheilosia > Cheilosia pagana. The sequence goes on along the minus strand of OW386166.1, from coordinate 12,632,147 downwards.
CAAAATAATTAATCGTGTGGGTTTTGTCGATTGGTCCAAGAGTCGCAACGATTGTTAAAGCATTTAACGTACGATTCCACTCCGGCACGTCAACAGCAACACAGCTTAAATGAGCACAGTAAAAATAAAGATACAAGTACGAGTGTGTGTGTGCGTTAAACTGCAACAAGCTACAAGTATGCTTGCCATCTGGTAAAAGTAATTACGAGAAAATTCGCAATCGGTGTCGTGCCATATTTATGGTATTTGGTTTTTAGTTTTGCTTCAGGAAATATGGACAAACAAGTTTCCTTAAAGGAGAGATGGTATTCGGTTTGACGCGCGAGTTGCTGGTTGCTGCATTGGCGCTGAACTGAACTCGTAAAAACAAATTAATTGTAGAAAGTTGAGAGGATTTTCGTGCGTGGCTTAAGAAATAGGGCCAGAGAATGGAATCCTGTGGAAGACCATTTTGCGCTAATTTACGCACGCACTTCTGTGGAAAATTGAAGAAATTGGAATGTTGTGCATTCCAGTATCAACAAGTGCGATGCAATTAATGGAGATTTTGCACTGTGGACTGTTGAATTATACATGTAGTTTAAATAAGTAACATGATTGTGAAAGTGGGTATGACTTTGTAAATAATCTACTCTTCTAGTACAATTTACATTTGCTGTTTAAGAACACCACTTTGAATGCACTGGCTAGACGAGGACCACTAGAACTTATTTTAATTTGACGATATTTTTCAAACCCTTTGCTAATCTGGGAAAAACCAATTGCACCATGAATGAAGGATTGTATAATGTTTATATTGTAAAAAAATTGGGATTAAGTGGCGCTTTTCCCAAAAAGGTTATTTTTTTGTCTCACTTGATAACGAACAGTAGCTTAATCTACCTGTTAGTAGAAGCTTTAAAGGTAAAAAAAATAAAACAAAATTTGTTTGCATAAGTAAAAACTTAAAGAGTATCAATAGTCTCGCGAACGTCTGACAAACATCCGAGAAGTAAAACTGTCATGAATGAGCTTCTCAATTAGCCGTTTGGACTCGGCGTAAAATTGTACATTGAAATGCAAATGTATTTTTGAGACAGCAATTTATTCTTTAAGTCATAAGAAAGTAACTGTAAATATTTCCCTTAGAGGCATGTAATGCGATCGCATTTTTACATTAACATTTTATGTTTAAAAAAGTGCAACAAATTAAAAAGTGCAATATTAAAAAGAGGAGATAGGTCAACCCGAAAATAAGCAAGTGTTGATAAATCATATTGACGCTGCAACCTTTGAACTGTTTGTAAGTTGGGGATTATCATGGCAGGGGCTAAAAGCATAGCTGACCAGGAGCTGCTCAAAATTATCTATTCGGATGAAATTGATAACATATTTAATAAAAGACAGTTGATGGCGGACAGGATAAAATTATTATTGAATCAAAATATTAGATATTAATTTTCAACATGTGTAACAAGTGTCACTTTAAATAGCTCTGAAGAAGTTGTTCGATTTTAAATGATTAAGGGCCATTTGCTGATACGACTCATAGCGAATTAAGTGCCACATAAACTCTTATGTGACAGTTTATGCCCTAGAAAAAGTAGCCCATAAGTATTTAAGTAGAACTTAAATCATAAAGAGTCGTATGAGCAAACGGCCCTAAGCCTAGTACGCTGCTCGAGCTAGAAATCAAACTTTTGTTTCCGAATGTCCTTCACGTTTCTGTCAAAAGATAGCGCACCCATTTAATGGGTCAGGATCGGGACATTTTTTTCAAGCTAAATTTTGACAGATGGCTCTCTTTTGTTGTTCTGTTGTGTAAATTTTGTAGATTTTGAATCAATGGAGTTTTTTTCAAAGCTGCTTTTTGTGAAACTTTTCCACAGCGCTCTCAATGTCAAAATTTAGCTAGGATTTTAGCTGATGTTTGGAGAGAAAAGTTGGAGAGCAGCTAAAATTTAGTTTAGCTCGAGCAGCGTACCTACTAAGCTTTAACATTTGTTGTTCTTGAAATTTTAAATACTTTCGTATTTGGCCACACGATTTATATTGTTGATCTTTTTTAACAACTCAAGAACGACAACGAATGACAACAGTTCACATTCTTAAAATTTTGGCATTTTGTATCTTTAAGTCAAAAATATTTTTTTTTGCATTAGTCTAAGGCTATGATCTGACGATTGCCAGATCTGACAATATTGCCAGGTAAAAAATTTTTCTGACAATGAACTGCAAATGACCTGACAATAAAGAACTACCTAACAATGCTAAATTGTCAGTTTACACGGTTGCCAGATTCTGTCTCATACTTATGGGTGGCCTAGCAATTAATTGTCTGACAACGTTGTCAGGTTGAAAATTGACAGTTCACAGATGTTGGCAGACGTTTGTTTACAAAAAATTTGCAGATCCGTTGACAGGCATTGTCTGACAAATTAATCATTTTTTTCCGGGCAAGTTTTTGTTGAGAAAGATGTAAATAATCAATGGAACAAAAATATGCACTTGCAACTGTTTTGACCGTACGTATTGGAAAGCAGCGAGGAGGATTAATTACCGTGCAAACGTCGGTCGGCGTGTTTGGATGGGATTGGATGGCCCGCCGAGAGCAGGAGGGACAAACAATTTTATGTTCTTCTAGCTTTGGTGATTAGACATTTATCCAAAAGCAAGTCCACATATTCGAAATAAATTAGTTTACAGAAAATCTAAAGACAATTGCACCGAAACTTCGTTTTGTTCGTTCATATATGAAAATGAAGCAAACTCCTCAAAAACTTTTCACCACAAAATCCTTTTCTTTTAAACTTTCTTCGTCCACGTATTCGAAATTATTTAATTTATTAATTTTTCACCAATCTACAGAAAAATTTAAAGAAATGAAATATGAAAGATATTTGTCTGGCAATGAAAAATTTGCAGATGTGATAAGCAGAGCATATCTGACAATAGCAAATGAGTGAGACAAAATTGTAAGTTGTAAGACATTTGGGACAAATTTTTTAATGACATATCTGACAATGTTGAAAGATATGGCTGGCAATCGACTGAACATAGCTTTACACTTGCATTCTCAAATTAAGAATTTTAAGAAGGTACTTGGGTTCATTTTAAAGTATGGTATGAAAATTGTTGGGCCAAAGTATAATATTTTTCATGTTACAATTTTTTTTTCTGAGTCGCTGAATCACTTCAAGTAGCCTGCTAAGTACAGATTCACAGAGTGCTGTCAAATAATCTACCGAAATTTCAGACCAGGCTCGTTTTATCGCTTCATAAATCTCTTCCGTTTCATCATTCCTCCATTGTAGACTTTTCTTGAAAGCCAAACCTACACGTTTTCCACGATGTTCAGGTCGGATTAATATGGCAGCCATGGAAGTTTTGAATCCAGTTTTGAATGTTGTCCATGCGGTATGTATCGGTGCATTGCCTTGTTGAAAAATCCATCACTGTTTACCAAATATCTCCGAAAACTGCTTTTCCAGTATCGATTTGTAAGTGATTGCAGTCATTTGTGAGCTTTGGAAATCCAGCTCCACATTGATATCATACCACTACACCGAATTTGAAGACGTATTTCTTCTAAGATTCCACCTGATGTGACTTGTTGCTAAATCAAGCCGCTAGATTATATGTGCCGCATTCAATTGTGGTTACCTCTTAAATTTTTCATGGCGAATAGGGCTGGCCTTCTGTATCACACAATGAACAGTTGATCTGCTAGCTGTTACGCCAATTTCTGCATTAATTCTAATCACGGAGAGCCTTGAATTTGAAGAAGCTCTCAGTATAGGCCGCCTTTTCTGACATGTTGTTACTTTGCTGACTCTTCCTTTGCGGTTTGTTCAATACCTATGAAACGGATGGATTGTCCTTGTTCAAGGTAAGTTCGAATTTGGCCTATTTCTTTCTTGGTTAATGTCATTCCTTTACCCATAGTGGAGGATTGCAAGAAGTTATTTCTTGAACTAAGCTTCTTAAAGGTAGAATAAGCTACTATTAGTAATCAAGTGAGTCGGAGTTATTTGAGTAAATAATTTTGGAGTTAGTGTAAGATCATTCACAAATACTACAACCTCCTCTGTAGAATGTGGTCAACTTTTGCCGCTGCCCCAGTACCGTCAGTGTTCAACATATTATAGATTATCCAAATCATCAGTCAGCAACTATCAACTACAATGCAGTACTGACAGTCCTGTGCACAGCCCTCATTATCCCCATCAGACTGCCAGCCACACCTCTTAATTTATACAAAAACTGAATGTGTAACAAATTAACTTATTCGGCGGTACTCAAGTTGCAACCACATTGTACAACAAAAACCGCTAGAATCCACTCAACAACACTGTTGCTGTTAGTCACGGAAGTAACCTTCTGATCTACACAAAATGTATTTCCCTCTCGAGGAGTCCAAACCAAGCCCCCGATTTGTTTTGTGTATCTTAACCCCAAAACCAAACTATCTTACAAATCTCTTATGCCATGTAACGATCCCACAGTGAGACTTCTCCTCTCCCGCGCCATCGAAAAAAATCGTGTTCCACTTCATTAACCTCTCCACCGCCAACTGACACTTGGCCAATAAAATAGAAAAAAAAATGAATGCTTAGAAAATCTGACGGCTTTTCTTTTGTCTGTATCTATAAGCGAAATCTATAAATAATGAGAAATAATTGTGCTCATCGATAGAGATCAACCCAAAAAGGTTGCCCGACCGGTTACACCGTCACCTTACCACATCGCGATTATAACGTCTTTGTCCATTTCCATACAACCTACCTACCTCTACCTACGTTGCCACTGGCTGGTGTCTCCATTGCCCAACTATAGAGAGTTAGAGAGTTACTTGTGTACTGTTGCATGAAATAAATTTTCCATGTCACCATAAGAAGAAACGAATTTCATTTTGAAAATGCAAATGTGCGTTGGCGGGCGACAGAGTGCGTACGAGTTTCCCTACCTCTTCCCAACCTCTTTCCAACCTCTGCCACTAAACTGACTACAAGGAAATCGGACGGCGTTGGAAACCGGAAGATTTAGAGAACAATCTGCTCATTGTACTGCGGGTGTTTCCTTAAGCGCGTGTATCGCCATTCTGTTTCCGCAATCTGCCACTTAGTGCACACGAACAAAAATTCAATTTGAATTGATGTGATGATAGAGCGCGCGTGCAAAAATACCCTCGTCCAATGGAAACAATTAATTTCGGCCGAATCACTTCCTTCTTCCTGGGCGGCGAGAGGAAGTAGATTTTCCATCATAACTAGCCATATGGTGGCAACCGTCATTAGTTAAGAGACTATCTTTGTTTGTGTTCTAGATTCCGTTGGCACAAGTTATAACTATGTGAAGTGGATGAACTGAATTAGAATGATGGCACTTAAAGATTGGCATGGCGCAAGGCGAGGCGAGGCGACCCAGCCAGCCAATGCAGTGGTGTGAATAATTAAGGAATGGATTTCAATCGATTTTCTTGGTCGGAGAAAAGGTATAATGGGACCATTGGGACTTGTCAAGTGGCTTGAGAATATGGCATTGAGTGCATGAATGGCGGAATTGGAACTAATCTGATGGGAAAATTATAATGAAGCAAGTAGTGGGGACTGGCGAGAGTTCTCTTTGAAGTTGTGAAGGAAAACAGACTTTTTATTTGGCATTTACTCTATTCAACTACAGTTGGGGACAGCTGATCGGCCGAGTACAGTCCAACAATGATAGAAACTACTGTGGTTGGACGCCGAGGGACAGCGACCGCAAGAGGTCTCCCTAAATCGAATAAACCCCGTCCTGCTATATAGAAGGCCAGATGGTCAGTGTCAGCGTTGCTGAGAAAGTATTAGGAACGTGCCTCTGATGTGCTACGTTTCAGCTGGCGGAAACTCATAACAAATGCCTGCTAAGAAGAGACGTCATTGATCCGCAACACTGCAGACATTGTCGAGAGAAAAGCAGCTTATCGCACTTTGTCGCTCCACAGAAAAAAGTTCTTAAATTTTACCTGCAAAGACAAACAATGCATCAATGAGTGGATCAAGACCGAGCGTTCAGGAAAAGAGGGCGAAAATAAGAAAAGCATGAAAGCCAACAACGGGTTAAGGTCGGAAAATAAAATAGGCATCTTCGTTGATAGTCAGGCGTCTTCCGTGATCGAGCATTACGTTCACGGAATTAAGTTGATTTACATGTAAAACAAAAACAAATTCCGTCACGTAATGCTCGTTCACGGATGACGCGATTCGACCCCTGGCCGCGTTTAAGGCCTTGTTTTCGGCCATGTCTTCATCTAAGCTTGTTGTGGACTGCAGGGAGAAACTGGCCAGGGCAGGTCATCGGTTTGAAATCACTCTCGTCTGGGCTCCCGGCCATAGGAACATAGAGGGGAATGAGAAAGCATGCTGGAAGTGGCTCTGCTCTGAGCGTATCTTATGCGAGGGAAGTTTTTTTCCTCCGCTGGGACACGTAAAGAGAGAAATCGTCCTCCACTACACTGCAGGGGCCGTGACTAGATGGGTGAACATCAGAAACTGCGTCATTTCTAGAAAGATTTGGGCAACATTCGACGAAGCCAGAACAAATAACCTTCTTTCCAGAACGCGTGCAGATGTCGCTAGACTTACGCCGATTAGTACGGGCAACTGGCCTCTAGGGACTCACGCAGCCAAGCTAGGCATCCCCCACAAAACCCACTGTCGTAGCGGCGCTGACACTAACAAGAGTGAAACAGTGTTCCACCTTCTTTGCGAATGTCCGGCTCTAGCTAAAACAAGATACAGTGCCCTGAGTAGTCCTTTCTTTGACTATCTATCGGCAAACCGAAGCATCCATTTCAACAACATCATCAAATTTCTCAACTCCTCGGGCTGGTTTTGAGCTACCGTAACATACGTCCCCCTTTCTATCTCCAGTTGCGGTTTCAAGACGGCGCATAAGCGCTACGTGTGTTTTTCCCTCATCAGGATGGAGAGGATAGCAACCACCCAAACCAACCAACCAACCAACCAAGGTCGGACTAACAAGCTTAAGCGGTTGACAGAACGTCGTTATATAACTGGCAGGGGACTTGACGATAGGCGCAGTATGACTTAATGTGTTGGACTTTTAAGCGAGGAGTCCCCGGTTCGATCTCCAAAAGAACACAAATTACATTTTAAGGTTCTTTCCAATGCACCACCTTTCGCGAACGTCTGACAAACATCCGCGAGTAAAACTGTCATGAAAAAGAGCCGTTTGGACTCGGCATAAAATTGTAGGTTCCTTCCATTCGTCCAAAAATCAAAAACTCACACAAAGCTAGGCTAGGGGACCTGACGGGGCATTACTTCCTAAGAAGCCAAACAATTAAAGAAGATGATGATAGGTAGACGAGGACACACCGCACTTCCTCTGTCAATGGCTCAGTTCTCTGTCACTTGAGGAACAGAAAACTACTCCCATTACATATGAAAAACTTTTTGATGTCTCAAGGTCGGAAAGCATGAACAGCAAATGCTAAGCCAGGCTTACCACCGACAAGGGCATCGCAGTGGGTCCACACTGACCTAAGTGGGGTATAGAATGTGCATGACTCTGGTCTTCGACCTCCAGGAACTATTACCCATTCAGCATTGATGGCGATAGAAAAGAATCCCGTCAACCTCAACTGAGGGTAGGCATATAACAGGTGGCGCAAAAGTCCGTCACTCGATATTCTTTGGCTAACATTTTTTTTATGAATCGAAAACTTTGGTTTTGGTTAACTTGATGTCTTAAATTCTTTTCACTAAGCCGAGAAAATAATATCGGCGAAGTGGCCGCCGGTAGAATCGATGCGGGCCCGATTTATGGGATTTTCCATCACTTTTGCCAGAACTTCCGACGATAGGCAATCGCATACTTGACAGATATTCTCTTTGAGGGTTTCAAGAGTCTGAGGCTTGTAGACATAGACTCGTGGCTTAAAGAAAACCCACAAAATAAATTTCGGAACGCATTTATCAGACGATCTTGTCGGTCAATGCAAGTTTCCAAAACCAGAGATAAGGCTTGACTGTCTGCACTTTGTAAAGAAACATCTTCAAGTCTTTCATCAAAATTCTCTAAAAAGACCGCCGACTGATACACACTTGCGTGATACGCGTCATCTGCGGTTGATACTCCGCGATCCTCTGGTACATCTTCAGCCACAGATTCGATATTCTCAGCAGAACGGCTGCTCCGGCCAATAAGAGGTGTTACTTTAATATTCAAATAAAAATGCCATTTTTTGAGATAAATGATCGGATATTTATTTCATAATAAAGAGGAAGGTATGCCGTTAATAATGAAAAATATCAGCCAAATGGCCACCATGACCACCCTTACAGGACCATATCCTTTTCATGAATTTTTCCATAACAAAATCGCAAAGTGGTTGCCCTACGTCCTCGATAGACTCACGAATTCCATCTTTGAGGTCTTGAATCGACGCTGGGCTGTAGGCGTAGACCTTATCTTTCACGTGGCTCCAAAGGAAGAAGTTGCAAGGTGTTAAATCACAAGATCTCGGTGGCCAATTGGGATCATCTCTTCGAGAGATAACACGGTCCGGAAACTTTTCCCGTAAAAGATCAATGGTTTAGTTGCTTGTGTGGCAAGTAGCGCCGTTTTGTTGAAAGTAAACGTTGTCCAGATCAATACCATCCAACTCCGGCCATAAAAAATCATTTGGAATACCCAATTCCAAGGAACGACGAGGAATGGACAAACCTGGGTTTTCTTCAACACTTTGGGCAATATTCTCAATTGTTCTTGAGGGACGTGCACGGGTTTTATTTTTCACATCACTAACTTGTCCCAACAGCTCGAATTTTTCCATCAATTTCTTTATTGCGGTCCGACAAGGTGCTTCACGACGACCCAAAAATGCTTTAGTTTTGCGAACTGTGACTGCAAAATTGTCACCATTTTTGTAGTGAATTTTTATAATTTCAATGCGTTGTTGAAGCGTGTATCGTTCCATTTTAGTAACGGCGTAGTTTCTACTTGTCAAATGTCAAAAAATAACAGCTTCAAAAGTGACAGCTACCGAAATAGCGGGCTATTCAAAATAACACCTCTTATTGGAAAACCCTTTATAAAGCTGCATGAGCTCAATCATTTTTTTCATCGCATATATTCCACCTTTTGAATAGAACTTCCTACAACCGAGCAAGTGATTCCAAACTTCGAATCACACGCAATCCATTTCAAAAGAAAAAACCTCTCGCAAAGTTTTCACGGAAAACTATCACCCGCTACAACCCGTCAGCAAATCAACTTTAGAAAGTCTCCTATCGGGAAAAAAACGATGAGGAAAAGATTCAAACAAAGAGCCACACAGTCGGAGAGCAGCAAACAGTGGGAAGATAATTGCAGACTATAAACTTGCGCTGCAAATGAATTCAATTGAACGGCCCCAGGCGGACTGGTTGTGAACCGGGACACATCAGGCATCGGCAAACGCGCGATCAGAGAGAACAAACGCACACGCAGGCACTCATCTCATAGTGGGTGATATTACTAAATGAAATGCAATTCCTGCGAACATATATATCTTGAAAAAGCCATTCGACTGGAACACTACAAAACGAGTTATAGTCACTACCAACCAACTCAGAAAGGGGTGAAGATCAAAAGCAATTCCGTTGCAGTTGTAACCATACATTTACCCACTGTTCTGTTTTTGAATGGAAAACATAAAAATAGATAAAAACAAATGATTGCAATAAATAAGCAAACGAAATGCATTCGAAAGAACACAATGACGACCATGCATCCACAACCAGCTGGCGTAGTATCTAGTCGTGATTATTCGAAATGCACTCCCCATTGTTCCATATGCTAATCGAAGCAGATACCCCAACAAGTTTTGCCCCCACACTGCGCGCACCGTATTCGTTGTCTCGTTTAGATACACAACGTTGTTTTTCTGTTGTGCAGCTATGTAGGAAAAAAAAAACACAACACAAAGTTATCTTTTGTGGATCGCGTTTCAAGTAGAATACTTAAGCGAAAATTAAAATTATAGCCTTTTAGGTTGTTATCTTGTTGCAGTGGTGTAAATGAGACGATTGCTATCATGGGTATAAATTACGGGCGACTGTTTTGCGTTTGAAGAGAGTTTGCTTGGCAAGTTGTGAGGCTCGGAGGACCAATTAAAAAAAATGTCAGCCTTAGGGTATGACCATGATATCTCGAGAATGACTCAATAATTACTCATTTAAACGAATGGTCGTGAGAAGACCTGTTGCTCCAACCATTTATTCATACCTCCAGTAGACCTCAGAGCTTTTTTAATAAAATCGTTAGGGTTAACCGAGCAGAGGCCTCACAAAATGTCTATTCCTCGCTGACGACATGATCAGTCAGAAAGTGCACATCTGATTATAAGTTTAAAACCGTTTATGTTGAAGCTTGGATGCATATAAACGTGAGGTTCTGCTCAATGCACTCAGTATGTTAGTGGAGTCCCATTAAGTCAAGTGGAAAAGTTTAAGTGTTTGATATTTGCATTTCTAAAGCCCAACATCATGTGAAAAGGATTCAGGAAACCGTAGATATCACTATTCGATGACCGTACCAACGGCCAATGTTCAACTGCCTGCATAATCAAATGAATCAACCTTACAACCACCCAACTAATAGGTACCAGTACCTCGGACTGATCAATGCTGACAAAATTAACGACTGAGCGTGGGCTCGAATCGCGTCGTCCGTGATCGCGCATGACGTTCACGGAATTAAGTTGATTTACATGTGAAACAAAAACAAATTCCGTCACGTAATGCTCGTTCACGGATGACGCGATTCGACCCCTGATTTATCAACATCTATTAGATGACGACACTGACAATGGAACGGCCACACATTACGAGAATGCGACTTAAGGTGGCGCTACAGTCCGAGGTTGGCTTGGGCATCAGCCAGCAAGCGTCTCCGGCTAGCATTTACCAGTCTCGCCCGCTAAGATGGTTTCCCTTTCACCTTTCCCTTGCGTACTCAACATGAGTCGCGGTCTTCCTCTACTGCGCGGTCCCTCGGGTGTGGATGCGACGATCTTATGAGGCGGAGCATTCGTGTCTATTCGATCTCAGGCCTAACGACAGTCACCTCAGCCGTTGGGCCTTCAATCTTCTGGCTATGTCGATGTCGCCGTAAGGTTCGTCGTATTAAGAATGTCCATGCATCTGCGCAATATAACCGGACTGAGACGATAAGGGTCTTATGAAGAGTCACTTCAGTTATTCTAGAGAGGCCTTTGCTCAATTGGCTTCTAAGCTTCATAGCCCAAAGAAATAGCGATTAGCAAGAATTATTCTAAGTTAAACCTCAGCGCTGGTGTCATTGTCTCTTGATTGACTGATGCCAAACCCATCTTCGCCACCTCACTCTCAATACGCAGAAATGCGCCATTAACCTCCCGTTGCGTTCTGCAAAAAATGTCGTAGTCGTACGCAAGAAATTGGACGGACCTTTGAAAGATCGTGCCTCTTGTGTTGGCATTTGAGTTTTGCGCTATTCTTTCAAGAACGATGTTGAAGAAGTCACACGAAGGTATCGGTGAGTTCTTTGCCAAACTTGATGGAACAGCGTACATTCTCCATCGGCATCCTGCTTAGCAGGGATGCCCAAACCAGACATTGAATGTTTAAGAACGGATTCAGGCAGATAATCTCTTGCAAGTTATGTAAAGGAGACTTATATGTCTGTAGTTCGCTTATTTCTATGGGTGTGCTTGCTTGACGATCGGGCAAACAATGTCGAGGTTTCATTTATCGGGCAAACTTTCCTCCGAAAATATTTTACAAACGATTAAACAGCTAGGCTTGGATATAGCTTTCTTCACTTTGTCCAGATCGGATGGACGGTCTGAAGAAGTAGTTCTTCCATATCCTCAGCATTGACTGCGGTTCAACTAAGAAAGACTGCAGGCGTCGGTTCATGCTCTTTAGTCTTGGAAGGTTCTGTTTATACTTCCGAACCTCGTTTCTTCAGTAATATCCCTCTTCACATGTTCTTTTTTTTTCCCTGAGCTAGCAGCCAGGTTCCTTCTTTGCAGCGCCACTTTTGTATGCCTCTCGTCTAGCTGCAGTTGCTTTCCCGCACTCGTCGTCGAACTAGGGCTTTCGTTGGACTCTTATACAGCTAAATTTGTAAAATCCGATTACCAAAAATGGAAGAAGTGCCTAACGAATGCGTCGCGCACCATAGCTCAAAAGAAGTCTCGATCATATAGGAAGAGTTGGGGAAATTTGAGGAATGTTGCCAGAAACACAATAGCGGTGAACTGGTTGAACACAATGGACTCTGGCGGCTGTCCCTTAACTTAACAATGTAAGACGACAACAACTGTTCTTACCCACTTTTTTTCCTGTTGGGGGGAGGAGAAATGCTTTACGCACCGTAAGGGGTCCTGTTTGCGTTGACCATCCCCGTGTGTATGGCTCTCTACTCCTCCCAACCGTATGGTTTCTGACACTTCCCCCTGGGACCGCTCTTCGCATTACTTCAAGGGGGCTGTTATCATACGCCCTTTCGGGCTCACGTGCTTTCCCGGTATCGTTCTTCTTTTCTTTCTTCTGAGAATATCTTCCACAAACTGGGAATTTTTTCTTCAATTCAAGTCGCTCGTCTGCATTTTGTGAACTATGTTTTTTGGGTTGAAGGAGCCAATGCTGCTTTCCAGAACTGTGCGTTTTGATTCCCATCTTCTGCAGGCAAAAAACGTGTGATGTGCGTCGTCTGGTGGAGAGTCGCGCCGTACTGACAGGCTGGACTATTTGTTTTACCAATCTTATGGAGAAAGATGTTGAAATTTCCGTGACCGGTGAGAAAGTGGTTTACGAAGTAGTTTACCTTACCGTGTTTCCGGTCGTTCCACTCAGCCGCGTTTCTTATCAGCCTCGCTGTCCACCTTCCACTCACCGAGCTCCAGCGCTCTTGCCACTTCCGATCGATTGCCGCTTGCATCTTACTTCCTTTGTGCCGCTAGGAGATAGATGGGGGTCACTCCTGCGACTGCAAGGACGGCTGGTTCCGACACCGTTCGGTAAGAGCAAGCCACGCGTAGAGCTCCACGTCGTTGCACTGCCGCCATCTACTTCCGGTCCTTTTTTTTCTTGAAGCGCATCTGCCCAGATCTCACTTCCATAAAGAAGAATTGCATGTCGTCATTAATAGCCTGCGCTTGCTTGGCCTTGGGCCGCCTATGTTCGCCATTAATCTTCAGCATATCGTGAGCTGCTCGAGCGTTCATGTGGACTATAGCCATTTTCAGCGAGCTTTTGTTTACCCCAGTCACTGTCACCTGTATTTCCAGATTTTTATTTGCTGTTTTCTTCTTGATGGCTTCCTCAACCTCTTCTACTGTGGTCAGTTCATCCAAGTCCCTGATTTCTAGAGCAACAAGACTGCGAACCGTAGCTCTTTCTCCTAAGATGTCTGTGAGGGATTTCCTGAAGACCTCTTTGTCCTTTGTTCCCGGTCCCAGTTGTAAGAGAACTTCTCCTTGTTTCCAGTTTTATTTACATCTGTCCGTGGACACTAAGTAATTGTTTTTACAGTGGATACAATGGGATGTAAAATCAGTCTTTAGACCAATGTCTTAAAGCGCTTTGTTCTTACAGAGTTATACAATATCGGTACAAGTTATACAATACAATTTTAAATTTTGGACGGTTATTTACAATAGATTTATATATGACATTATATATGAACGACAAATAAATTATGTATGTATATGTATACAAATAGAGAATTTTAAATTTGAAGGTTTACTGGTCTGCGTCTTTTTAATCGTCTTCTTATGTTAACTTCATTGTCCGGTAGATTGCATATGTCGTTTTTTAGTTGGTTTGATATTTTAATTTGATAATTCCTACTTTGTTTTTTAATTTCGTCCTTAACACTTATTACATTGAGATCACGATGGATGTCTTCGTTAGGGATGTACCAGTAGTATTTTTGATTGCAGTCGCTGTATAATGGCGATATTTGATTTGGCGGCGGTCCCCCATATTTGAATGCCATATGTCCATATCGGTTTTATCACAGTCTTGTATATTAATAGCTTGTTTTGCGTTGCGGTCCTAAGACACTCCCTTAGGGAACGCCTGCGTCGATTTCTCGTAGATTCGAGAATACGTCGTTATAATGTACATAGAAGTGCCGATCGCAAAGGTAGCTTTTAATAAGTTGGTAGTATTCAGGTAACATTGTCCTAAGTTTAAATAAGAGTCCATTGTGCCATACACTGTCGAAGCTTTAGCATTGTCAAGGTAAACTACGACACAAAATGTTTGCTCGTCCAAGTCGTTTAGTATTTTGTTTGTCACTCGATGTACCTGCTGAATGGTGGAGTGCTTCTGTCGAAAGCCAAATTGATGGTCCGGGATAAGGAGTTTTTGTTTTAGTGATATATCTATACGGTCAGATAGCAGTTTTTCGAATATCTTGGAGATGATCGGCAGAAGACTAATTGGTCTATATGATGAGGGTTTATTTGCGTCTTTTCCTGGTATCGGGACAGCAATTATTTTCGAAACTTTCCATACTTTTGGGTAGTAGTTTAGTCTTAAGATCGAGTTGAAAACATTTCTAAGATAAATTATGGCTTTGTCAGGTAATTGTTTTAATATTTGTCCAGAGATTAAATCGTATCCAGGGGATTTGTTGCCTTTTAATCTATTTTGTAGGTAATGTTTTATTTCTTTCGTGTTGATTTTTTTTTATTGTCTTACTCGTTGTTATGTTGTTGTCTGGAAGAGGTATTTTTTGAGCATCGTAGGCATTAGTAAAAGTTGTTTTGAAATAGTCTGCCAATGTTTTTGCTTTGTCAGTGTTTGTTCTAGACCACGTTCCGTCATTCTTCAACAAAGGCGGTTGGTGGGTTATTCCTTTTTTTAAGTTTTTTGGTTAGCTTCCAGAGCGAATAGTTTGTAGCTTGAGTTGCTGTTAGTTTTGTCAGGAATGTGTTAATGCGTCGGTTATTATTTGTTTTTAAAAGATCTTTGAGTTCTTTAACTGCTTTATTGTAATTAGCTTTGTCGAGAGGTGATCTGCTGCATTGCCAAGTCTTTCGTAGCTTTCGTTTTTCTTTGATTTTTTGTCGTATTAGCTTCGGGGTATAGTTGGGTGATTCGTTTTGTGTAATATCAGGTGTTGCTTTGGTTGCTGCCAGTAGTATTAAGTCATTGAAGTAAATTATAGAGCTTTCAAGGTCTTTATGTGATTTGAGAGGAATCCTTACGTCTGGGAAAGTGTCCCAGTCAGTTTTAGGGTTGGTTAGGGAATGATTTGGGCCTCGCACTTTAATGTTAGTTGAGTATTGAACTATAATAGGAGAGTGATCAGACGATTTGATGACAGTTTCTGTTTCCTCGGGGTTGGCTTTTTTCTAAATTTCCCGCAGAATATCACTGTATTTTTCCGTTCCTACCCCTAAGCTGAATGAGAAGCCATTCGTTCAAAACCTGCCAAACGATGGTTAGAGGCGAATCATATATAATCAAAAAACACTGGTAACTATGCTTCAAGCATCCCCGATCCGCCATCCATAACGAATCAAAACGCGTGCTCATAGACTCACTTAAATGCCCAAATCAATGTATACAAAGCACTCCACTTGTCTGCTGCATACAAATCACACAACTATCATATCTACATCCGTGTTTATTTTCAAATTGCCGACCCCAAGCCCCTCTAATAATTAATCTCTTCAAAGCGGCCAGACAAGTGTCCATTAATAACTCTCTTGATTGCGAAATCTATCCTCAAAATTAAGTCTCTAATTGTTTTCAGCGCGCTCAAGTTCATCGCAAGCATTTTATAAACTTTCAAAATCGACAAAAAACTATGCACTGTCATTTTGGCACACAAAAAAAGAGTTTTGCGAGTTACTCAATAATTGAAATATCAAACTCATTTCATTTCCAGCAGTAGTAATTACTTGTACCAAAGTGGCGTGCAGAAAATTACACAAAAACTAAAAATTAATTGCGTATAGTTTGGAAACCTCGCAACGGAGAGTTTTCCTCAATCCAATGGAAACCACCATTGAGTTCATGGCAGTTTGCGTTCATTAGCACGCACGCAGCAGTTGTGCTTGCAGAAATCCATATGAAAACGAATCATATACCTCGTGCTTGACTAGTGGAATCGAGTTTCTGTGGAAGGCCTTCGACAAATTTGCAAATCACACTGTATGAAATTTAAGACGAGGCAACTAGAGGCAGACGTGTGCCTTGGGTTTTCCATTTGGCTGATCAAACGTTTGAATCAGATCGCATGGAGTAACATATATCAAAATGAATCATCACCACCAACACCGTCGTCATCGCATAGTTTCCGCATCGCAGATCTGCGTCATACAGATTTTATTTCGAGTGTTTAAGTCTATCTATCTATCAATATTTTGTCGGATGAAAATCTCATAGACGCTTTGGCCGTAACACGAAACGAGGTGACACAAGTTGTCATCGCTTGTGGCTGTCATCAGCGAACCATGTTCACCCTGACTTTGTACTAGAATTAATAATTTATTTCGACAGTTAATAAGCTGAGTGAAATGTGTGCTACCTTCCAATCGATAGAGTATCTAAGGCCGATCGGCATCAAAATTGAACAGAAAACGCGTCAAATCTACGTCAAAAATATGACAGATGTGCGTGGTTGGAATTCCAATGCAAATAATGTCAAGGCAGCAGGTTCTTGCATCAGAAAAGAACTTCTAACAGTTCCTCAGTGACTAGAAAGTCAATTTGATAGATAAACAGATCCTAAGCAATGTGCTAAACATTTGCGCCCACAATGCGACATCAAAGCATTTTTATCACGATTTATTGTTCACCACAAAACTATGCAACTAATTTATATCGCATATAAACAACAACACTGAGCTAAGCGATTTAATTAGCACATAAATAAGTGAAATATGTACATGTTTTTTGTACAAAAGTGGACCCATAGAAAAAAATTGATACCGTCGCAGAAAAAAGTTTTTAGTTAATATTTGCTAACATTTATCAAAAATAATCATAAAATACATACATTAAGTAAAGAATCATTCATATTTTTGCGCAAAACAGACTCTAAAAGACCTTTCTATT
The DNA here is from genome assembly GCA_936431705.1 of Cheilosia pagana. Classification (NCBI taxonomy): domain Eukaryota; kingdom Metazoa; phylum Arthropoda; class Insecta; order Diptera; family Syrphidae; genus Cheilosia; species Cheilosia pagana. The sequence continues at coordinate 12,615,060 of OW386166.1, read as the reverse complement.
TTCGGTTGTTACATTTAAAAGCTTCAGGACTTCATGTTCAATAACACTTTTTTTCCTGTTCGGAATGCTTAGAGACTTGCTTAGAAAGGGTTTAAAATTATCAACAGTCTATGAAGAAGATCTGTCACTGTGTCCAACCGCGAATTTTTGATGTGAAACATCTTATGGCGCGACTTGGGAGTAAAATCGATTCATGAAAGCGGAAATGACCAAGCGGAAGTGCGAGACGGAAATTGGCCTGTCGCCATCGCTATGCCGCCGCCTAAAACTCCTTAACCACTCAACCGATTCGAATGAAATTTTGTGGGTGGGTATGGTTGGTTGTAACTTGATGGACAGGATAGTTTTGGACCCGATAGGTGGCGCTGTTGTCGATCTTTTTAACCACTCAACCGATTTCAATGAAATTTTGTGGGTGGGTATGGTTGGTTGTAACTTGATGGATAGGATAGTTTTGGACCCGATAGGTGGCGCTGTTGTCGATCTTCTTAACCACTTAACCAATTTTAATGAGATTTTGTTGGTTTGTATGGTTGTTGAAAAGATATATTTTTAAAATTTTTTCAACTGAATTCTCAAAGTGAATACTTATATGGGAACGCTGGAGTAACTGAAGAAGCTGGGGTTTACACACATGCTAAACTACTAAATCATTTGACGATATGAAAACAAAATGTAAACAAAAACTCTCGATATAGAAATAGAAAACTTTGGATTGGATTATGTTATGAAAACTTTTTTAAATTAAATTAATCTTCTGCGCTGAATTTAGATAATAATATTATAAAGATTTGGTTTTTAAATTAAATTTCTTAATGAAATTCAACTACATATAACACAGTTCAATTTAACATCCACATTTAGCGAGAAAAGTTTCACATCTGGCGTGTGGTCACAAGCACGCTCTCTTTTTTTTTTTCTTGTAAGTTATATTTTTATTTTTTTTTATGTATCTTTATTTTTAGCCTCTTGCGCTCTCTCTAAAACGACCAATTTGAGGAATACAAGAAGCAATTACTTGTTTGCCAAGAATAACTAATTTATGGGCGATTACTGGCATATAATACCACCATACTTCTCAAGATACAAATCCCGATTCCTTGTCGCACATAAATGTCTAAAGCATCTAAATTAATCGGAAACCCAGACGCCAGGGCTTCTAAAATAATATGGAACTTTTTTTATAAGCTCTATATCAATACCAGTTATCTCAGGAAAAACCGCCTTGCCGTTCGTATTCCCAGCTTGTTGGGTTGGCATATCAGCCAGTTTCCTTCCTAAATCTGTCTTGGATAAGTTTTTTCCTTCCCCACTTCTCACTTAACTTAAAACAGATAAGCTTTATATTTGCCTTAAGTCAGTTGATGACACCTTCAGAAAATATAATTTCATCAAAAGAACTCATTACAAATGAAAAAACAGCATCAATTTTGATTTGGAAATCCAGACCTCAAAACATTTTTTCATTTCGAAATCCATTCTAAAAATTGTGAAAAATGCCTTGTATCAAAATCCTATACACTTGAAAAGGGCAACATGTATGTATATGTACATATGTACAGTCAAAGTCGAAAATTATGACATACAAACTATAAGTAACAAAATCACAACACATGGGATGAAACTTAGTACGACTGTTACTTAGTGTAGGTAACACTTTTGTTTCATAGCCAAGTCGAAAGTGAAAAAAAAATGTATGGGTGTCGCAGCTATGCGCAGCAACTTAAAGCGCTAAATAATAGAAGAGATATCAGGCTTTAAAATGCATATAGTCTCCCATCCGAACAACACTGAACACATAAAGTTTTTCTCTCATAAAGGCAAAAATTGGCAAAAAAAAACATTTTATATAAACATTTTATATAATATAAACACCCTATGGAATGTAGTTTTTTTTTACTTTCTAGTTTCTTGATATTTTTTTTTTTATAAAATCCAAACAAAATTTTCAATAAATAACACCTCAAGCACTTGTAAAAAAAATAAAATCAAAACTACCTTCACAAGCCAATTTTCACTGAAATTATAAGCAACTGGAACTTCAAGCCCAAATATTTTTGTTTTACATGACTCCCACATAACAGTTCTTTCATAATCGCTTAGTAGAAGGTTTAAGCTGCAGACAAAAGCGGTTTTTACATCAATTTGTGCAAGTCATTTTTTGAATTAAATTCCGCTAGATGAGCGAATTCTCACACTGTGCGCCGGGTGCGTACCGCTAGTTGATTTGTAAAAAACACTACACAAATAACACACTTACAGTTGAAACTGAAATATGTAATTGGGGATTGACCGCTTTAGCATACCACTTTTATCCCTTTGGATAGGGGAGTTACGAGTTTTGATTATTATAAGCAGGAGTTACGAGGTTTGCTCTTCAGTCATTTGTCGGAGTTATGAGGTTTTTCAGGAACTTTGACTACATTGGAGTAACGAGATATAAACAAAATGATTTTTATAAGATTTACTAGCGGACCCCCTGCACACTCGCAGTGCAAAATAGAAAATTAAAAAAATCAAATTCAAATTCATTTAAATCAGTGATAAATATTTTCATTCAAAGCCGATGGTTTACCATAGTCCTACTAATAGCCGCAGAAAAATCTTGGCCCACATATTTCTGAAAGGACCCAGTTGCAAAAACAATTTAATGCAGCACAGACCCGAATCGGGAATAAATGTATTCTTTTGTCCTTTGCACAAATGTGGACCTAGCTCGTCAATAAGTATCCAAGCTGAACCACGGGAAAAACGATACAACTCCCTAAATCTTGCTTCCGGCATTTCAAAAGGGGTTTGTGCCATCTCTTAGTACACGCCTTTATATCCGTAACATGTTACGCCGATTGTATTCTTCACCAAAAATTAGTGCAAAGCTAAACATTTTTAAAAACAACGCTAAAACTCCACTGAAAATGCTTGTAAAATAAAATTGAATAAATTTGTATTGTTTTGTTTTCCAGTACTTTGACAGCTTGAGGAAATCTTTCCATAATTCCCATGAAATTAAAAGTTACTACAGAATACTTTTCGCATAGAGTTAAAGAACTCCAATATTTTCCACACTATATAGCGGAACGTTTTGTTCCCAAGTTTTCGATGCGAAAAGTTATCGCATGAGTTACAGAACATGGGCACTGGCTACATATACATATAACTGTCTATGTAAGAAAACTGGATACTCTAAATTCACTCTACAAATTCCTAACGTTTGCCCTTGCGCCTTTTTAATACTAACCGCAAACGCAAGGCGAACAGAAAACTGAAGTCAAATGGAATATCAGATGGAATCATTGGGATGCTTATGGTATAAATACATCTTCGCATTTAAATTTTCCAGTTAAAATAGTAGCTTCAATTACATAAGCCATTAATCTTTCAACAGAAAATCTTGTATCATTGCACAAACGGGGTATATTAATATTCCGAAGCATAATAATAGTGACTCCAACTTTCAATTGGAGATTATGCGAAGGCAATCCTGATTAATCCAACGATTCGGTGGTTTTCGAGATATAAGATTTTAAATGTATTTTTTGTATGGGCGGTGCCACGCCCCTTTGCCCAATTTTGACCTAACTTCACAGGAATACTCCTGCGCCAATACCTAAGATAGTTTGTAAATTTGAACTCAATCGAACTATACGTGCTGTACAACGACATAAGCTTAGCCAGGAAAATTCGAATTCAACGACTAAGATGGCTGGGTCATGTTGAGCGAATGGACATCAACGCTCCAGCGCGAAAAGTCTTCAACGCCAAACCAGAGGGAGTCAGAAGCCAAGGTAGACCTCATCTTCGATGGAGCGACCAGGTAGAGGGAGACCTCCGACAACTTGGAGTGCGAAATTGGAGACGGCAGGCTAGAGATCGAGCCATCTGGAGGGGTATATTGAGCAAGGCCTAGGAGCACCACGCTCTAGTTGAGCCAACATAAGTAAGTAAAGTAAGATTGTGTGGTTTTGGAAATATAATGTTTTGAATGCATTTTTTGTATGGGCGGTACCACGCCCCTATAACTCATGAACCAATACACCTACAAATACCGTATATGCCTACAGACCATGGTACTAACGTCACCTTTCATGGGCAATTTCCAGAATTAAAATTGGTTCACGCATTTCAGAAAACATTGGCAATTTGTCAATTCAACTTAGTTTTATATATATAGATAATTATTAAGGAGCTACGAAGTTTTCCATAACAGTGTGCCTACCAAGTTTCCATAAGATAGCATCAAAAAGTAATTTTTGCCAAAAATGGAGTTACGAGGTTTTCTTATTAAGCCGACGATAGGCAATTAAATAGGGGACATACTCAAAAGGATCGACATGGCTCATTACTGGGCTAAAACAGACAGTAAAACACAAGCCAAAATGTTCATGCCAAACACCTCCCACACAAGAACATAACAACTTCTTAAACTAACTACGAGTCAGATGCGTAATCAGTCACAGGGTTTCTCACATTATCAAGTCAAAAAACACCTCATGACTATAGGAATAACTCAAAGACTTGCAGACTATGCATCGAGGACGAAGAATCGGCAGAACACAGCCTGTGTCAGTTTAACTGCCTAATCAGATTAATTCAACACCATCTAGGTAAACACTAGGTTGAGGCAGATAACACTCAAATATCTACTAGGATTCATCAAGTGCGGTATCATGAGCGGGATCCAATTGGAGGAAATGACAATAAGTAACTTGCTTTCACCCCTACAAACAATCTAATCTAATCGCAACTGAAGACACTTTTTATGCTTTAATGCGCTCCTGCATTGAAGTCTCTGGAGCATTAAGTTGTATAAATCGTTTATAAGGCTCCTTTCTGTAGTCAGCCACTGCTTCAAAGCCAGGGCTTATCCGAATGGAACGAATTAACGCTTTCTAAAGTGTCTATCACGACACGTTAGTGTTAAAGAAAACGAAATAGCCGACAGTCTGGCAAAAAAGGGTTCTGCGGTGGTTTTCTTTGGCCCAAAACCATTTTGCTGCATCCCAAACTGAGCAAAATTTAAACCCAAACTGATAAAACCTTGGAAAAAATTGGAAAAAATTTAATAATTTGAAAAGGGAGAGGTTTGTGCGACATGCACAAACAATGAGCTTCCCCAGATGCAGAAAAACTCGTTGGATAATATAAGAAGGAATAGATGCAAGAGAATTGAAGTAACAGGTTTCATTTCGATAGAATTTGAATGCTTTGGGGAGAGTAGTTCATACAATAGTACACCAATCTAAGATTTCCCGGTCGCAGGAATAACAAAACTACACTGCATCGAGTGCAACAGGTCTATCGATACCGAATCCAGTAGATCGTAGATAAAATAAAATAACGAACAATTTTCCAATATATGTTAAGTACAACTCACCAGCAACAACAGAATCGTTTTGGATTGTCCTGCGGACAATCATGATGGCGTCATGAAGAGACCGCTCTGTCTCCTCTAGGAACTGCTCAGAGCCTCCGCGCAGAATGAGTGTGCATGTCCTTGCGTTGGGGCATCCTAAAAGCAAATCAAAATTAAAAACCACCCTCCTACCATAACGTCGTGCGACTCACCTTGGAAAATGTTGAAGCGCTCTCCGCCGACCTGCTTCTCCTCGAAGAGATCACACAGACCCAACACTTTGGGGCCGATGTCATTGGCCGTGGTCATTACCGCACCACCACACGCCTTGAGGGTACGTTTCAAATCCTCCTCACTAACACGACCGGCGCAGAACATATCACGATCAGCGAACCACTGAGTGGCCACATCACCAATTGGCAATTTCGACAACACCACATTGGCTCCGGAATCGGCAATCTTCTGCAATTTGTTGTAGAGGATCTGCCATTCGGCATCGACAACCTTCTGGTATTCCTTCACATTGTCGACGCGAACTTCGGCATTGTCGCGCTCAGCCTTCAATTCCAATTCGATGTTCAGCAGGGCAATCTTGCAGTTTTTGTACGATTTCGGCTGCATTTCGAATCCAGCGTAGGAGAAGGTCTTCTTGAAAGCCACACCCGACACAATAGTGCTTTCTTCCAACGAACCACCGGTCACCTTCTTGATACCGATCATGTTAAGCGGGAGAAGTTCGTCTAACGCGAGTACGGCATCGACAACCATTTTGGAAAAGAAGTCCTTCTGCTGATGGATCAGCTTGGAGCTCATGGCAGTGGCGGAGCATTTCTCCAACAGAGCGCGGTGCTCTTCCTTGGAACGTTTTTCGATGCGTACGGCCATCTGGTTGATTTTCTCAATGCACAGCGACAAGGCCTTGCGGATGGCCTTGATGATGATGCGCGGATGTACACCCTCTTCGACGTAGGGCTTGATTTGTTTAAGGAACTCGCCGGCGAGTAGAACAACGCTGGTGGTGCCGTCACCAACCTACACAGATGGGAGTTAAAAACACTGCGGAGAGCAACAAATGGTCACCAACTTACCTCAGCATCCTGTGATTTGGCGATGTCGACCAAGGTCTTGGCTGCTGGATGAACAATGTCCAACAACTTCATGATAGTTGCACCATCGTTTGAAATGGTAGCCTTGCCGTTTTTCACAATTAGCTTGTCCATACCACGAGGTCCGAGGGTGGTGCGAACTGCATCAACAATCGCTTGGCAGGCATTGATATTGGAGATCAACTGTGGTGTGCCCTGCGAGGTGTCAGTGCCTTCCTTCAAAAGAACAATTTGTGGTTGCTGCAAGGACAATAGGACAAAGATATGCGATTTTAAAATATTTCCCAATGCCGGCTGATGAGTAATACTCCAGAGAGGGGCGCTGCCAGACAACTACGAGAACGTTCCACACGCAGCTGTGCACCAATTCGAGGTTAGGTTGATTTTTGTTTGAAAATTTGTTTAGTTGAAAGTATTTCAATGGATTATGGGATAAATATCACTCGAATGCAGTTTATATTTGTGATTTAATAAAGATTTTCATTCTTTTTTGAACAGAAGCACTGTCAACCCACTCGTCACTGACTCACAGCAAACATGCTGACATGTTTTGCGACACTTTTCATTGAATTGCGTTGGAATTCGCTATGCACAAGTGGAATTTATTAAATTGCTTACCATTTTGTTTGTTTAGTGGGGAAAACTTTATTAAATTATTACGAAAATTGATGAAAAATTGAAACAGCGGTTGATGGCTTCACGAGGGAATTCTATCAAAAACGTTGCGCCGTAAAATGACTTTTCGCGAGTGAAAGAGACAAACGGTGCTTGTGTCGCACATGTGACAGTCGGGCCGGGCATGTGTTTGACTTAACGAAGAACGAAGATGTGTTCGGAAATTGAACCCGCATTTTTAGTTTCTGCAAGTTTCCAAGAGATGGCCGTCGGAAATCGTTGAACAATTTAAGAAATTCAAAATAATTTTTGTTTTAAAGAAGGAACGTGTATTTTTAACTAGCAATTAACATTAAATAAAATAGGTTGCCACCGAATGTACAATGAAAAGAGTGTAGGGGCTCCACAAATAGGATCGTGTCAGCTTGAGGAAGTGTCAATTGATGAAAATCAACATAGGTAAGTCCAATAAAACACTTATTTATTGCTTCACGTTGCATCAAGCCTATAGACGTCAGAAGAAGTTTTGACGGAAAAAGCAACCTTAAGGAGTATATACGCAAACAAGTAATAAGATTGATTTCAAAGGTCAACATTCGACTAGTATCTCTTAACAATACATAATATCTGCGCTGCGTCTGACAAAGTTTATCTGCGCTTTAATCTACGTTTGACACTAGCTTAAGCCAAAGCAAGTTTTTCACCAATAGCTAACTCTTTAGATGGAGTCTCTTGAAGATCGCAAAGACATTTTCTTAGTCCATTAGTCGAACCTTGTTTTAAGACATTTGATTGTCATTAACACACTACGTGGCGTGATCATCGAACTCTTCAAAAAATCTTAAGAAAACAAACATTTTTCTCTCAAAAGGAGGCACATTAATATTATTCTCTTATGTTTCAAAACAATTTCGCCGTGTAGTCGCGTGAGTCGCCTATAGATTGAAAATAAATGTGTGGGCATGTACCTACATTCTACATTTGCTTAATTTTTTTCAACTCAAGGAATCTCTGAAGGTGGCCACATTTTGTGTAGAAAATTAGATAATTATGAGGCAATCTACTTAGCAATTTGTCATAGCTGCATGGCTAGACGCATAACATGGATCTGCACTGCATACCATTGACGTTGGCGCATGTCCTCGTCTGTCCCCTTGTCACATCGTCAGAGCTATTTTTAATAATGCATTATTTCTGTTGTGATTTCTCACATCTGTTTACAAACGTTAAACAAATGCATTGAGTGCAGTCCCCCGAATAATGGAAACATTCGCAATAAAAGCATATACCCCATTTATTGATTAAAAAGAAATCATTGAGGACGTTCGGATATGTAGTTTAGTAAGTCTGACAACTGACTGACTAGATGTGTTTGAGTTTTTATTGGCCCAGTTTGGTCACGTGATTAGATTTTGCAGTTGACGTTTATGGAGGGGTAGCCGAAGCCGACAAATCTAGTCAAGAAAATCCTACCTGCGTACTCAGTTGACATTTTAAAGTTTCAAAATTTAAAAATAAAGCACGCGTTTACAACAACAACTAAACTTACTTTGTTAAGGCGTACGGATACCTAGTCCCGACAAATCTAGTTGACGTTTTACACAAACAACGTATCCGAACGTCCCCATTGCTTAAACTTTAGTCAGTCAATAAATTGTTGTTTACGTGTTGGCATCTTAAGCCTGGTACGCTGTTCGAGTGAAATCCAATTTTTCATACAAATTTTTCACTGCGCAATGTCAAAATGAACTTTTCGCATGAAAATTTCACCAGGCAGTACGCTGTTCAAGTGAAAAAAAAATTGTTCAGAAAGTGATTTGTAGGGGGCGTTACAAGCTATTTCACTTGGTTTTTATTGTCCGTCGCATTAAATTTTTGACATTTCAGCGTGAAAATTTCACAGCACTTTTTGGAGAGAGGAGTGAAAATTTCGCTTCACTTGAACAGCGTACCAGCCTTTAAGAAGAATCACTATTGAACGTGCCCATGTTGATATGATTGATGGAGTCTTTTTTTCTGTTTATTTTTGTTTATACTATTTTTTATCTTCTTATATTGGTAACAAATTGAAGGTTGCCATTTTTCATGTTTTTTTTTCTCTACAATCTATACAATGTTTTATAAGGGCTTGCCGAGCAAGAAAACAAGCGTGCTCAGGGAAATTATAGGTCTGTTCCTTTACTTTTAAATCTTACGAATTTTTACGAATTTCTACGAATTCTTACGCATTTTATTTAATTGTCGTTCCTCAACTCGAAAAATTCTTAAAAGGGAGCGGCTTCAAGAGAGCAAGATATTTCCCTTCTTACTAGTTTTTACTCAAAAAATTTCTTTGCGTAAGAATTGAAACAACTGTCAGTAGCCTGAAAATTGCCTGCTGATTTGAATTTGTTGTTCTATTTGGCATTTGGGTTTTATGAACTATCTGTCATTTTTTACAGGTTACTACAAAGCGTTCTTAACTTTTGTGTAAGTTTCCCTCATCCCATCCCATTTTGAAATTTTGATCATTTTGACAGTCTTTTCCATTTTTACTACAAAAGTAAAGGAACACAATGAGGACGTTCGGTTTTCTAGATTAGGTCCCAGTTATAGCAATCATTGAAAAAATGCTGTCAGTGGAAGCTGGAAGGACATGTCAGTGAAATTAAACAGAATAAAGAAGTTTCCAGTTTTCGAGATAAGAGTTGATCATTGAACGCACAACTGACAGCTGGGAATAGAAAGAGAATCGAACACATCAGTGAAACGATTGGGTTCCAAATCAGCTGTTCAATGAATCGATTTCAAACAGTGTAATTATGAAAGTGGATTTTAAGAAAAGTTTTAATCAAAATAAAGTATGTAATTTCTTTTGCAAAAAAAATTCTATAATTGATTAGTATTGTTTGATTACTCGTCTTAAAATCGAAAATCAAAATTTTCAATGATGCATTTCATTGATAGCTATAACTGGGGCCCTAGTAAGTCTGACAGCTGACTGACGAGATGTGTTTTTGCAGTTGAGGTTTATGGCGGGGTAGTCGACAAAGCAAGTTAAGAAAATCCTGCCTGTATATACGCAGTTGACACTTTGAAAAGTCAAAATTTAAAAATATACCATAGCTAGTCCAGACAAATCTAGTTGACGTTTTACATAAACTAGGTATCCGAACGTCCCCAATTTTGAGCACTAGCTGTTACATGACTATAAAAATAGCTGCACTGTGTAAACAGTGTTTTTTTTTTTAGTATATATTTTTCTAATCTACTACACCTACTACACTTACTAGTACAAGGTACCTACCTAATAAGCAGTCTTTTGGGTACCTGTCAAAATACAATTTGCTTAATCAATCTCTTTAATTCATGATTAATGCAATCAAATACAATATTAAAGCAACTTTTTACTTATTTGCGACTTACTTATAAAACGTATTAACTAAATTACAGATCTATATCATTTTCCTTTACCATCTGCTATTATTATCTGTTTCTGGCGGGCCTTTTGGGGGTCCTTCCTAAAGGTTCCAGCTTGGGCTCGCCTTTGAGGTCACCAGTGGCAAAATCCTATAACAACAGGCTTAAGCATAATGATTCTGATATTTACATGTAAGACCTTAGTAAAAAATCACTTACTGACATAAGGTCTGTTCCCTTACAATAATGCATTCGAAGAAATTAGTCAAACTTCGTTCCCTTACCCAAACGTTGTATAGAAGGGAACAAACTTAGTTTGAATTTGGCTAATGCGTTTGAATGCATTATTTTAAGGGAACATACCTATTATGATAACTCTGACGAAAAGTACTGCCAATAGAATAATCTTGTTTAAAGTTTTCAATTGACTTCAGTTATGTCTATAATGCTCTACTCAGAGTTATTGTCTCAATGAACAATGAAGTTACTACTCCTACTACATTAATTTACAGCGTGCTATGTGCATATATACCTAAATTTGACAGGTAATGGTTACATTCAAAAACTTAGTTGTCTCAAGTTTACTAGATTGGTCGGGAACATCATTTTTCCTACGTCAGCCACATATGCGAACTGTCAACTTAGAACTCAGTCACGAATTTCTTGACTAGATTCGTCGCATACCCCTCCATAAACGTCAACTGAAACAGCTGCCCATAGCCCATGTGACCGATATAGACCAATCAAAACTGAGATAAATCAAGTCAGTCAGCTGTCAGACTTACAAAACTAGATACTTGAACGTCCCTAATGCCTTTCGAGCAATCTACGATTGGAAAAGTTTGAGAACAAATTAAACGAACACAAACATATAGAAAATCTGACAGCTGAAAATTTGCACGTTGATAGATACTTTCTATAAGAACTGCAAACTAATCGTGAATCTTTCATATTTGTTTTATAAATGAAGATTATATCGTAATCATTATATAAATATATTTTAATTACCTGCGAGCTCAACTTTGGCCTAGGTACTTAGGGTTTTTTGTTTGCGGTGGAAACCTTGCATGAGGCCGATAGTCCCGGATTCGGTATAAGTGTCACTTTGTGTACTGTGTATAATTAGTGTGTTCGTAATTAACAATAATATTCATTTTCTTCTCGTCATCTTTCAATGCAATCATAGTTTCCATTTCGTTCGCTTCAAGTTCCCTTAAAGAAGATTTTATTCGCCTGCGAGTTCATCTGCGAATCCCAGGCGATACATGCATCGTGAGTAGTAGTCGACGATGAGACGATTGTCAATTGAAGAATCGTTGCAGAATGGTGACACACAAAATAGAAATCTTCTGCACACAACCGTAAAAATACAGATTACTTTAAGGGGACAGTCGTCAAAGCACTCGACGCTGTTCGAAAACTAGGGGGCACAAGAGCGGTATATGCGGACTTTTTCGTAACTGCTGGGATAATTGTAGCAGCTGCTAAATTCCATTATTAACTTTGCGTGAGAAGAGTATCCGTTGGAAATTATTTGACAGTTATCAAATATACATTACGTGTCGCAATAGCGAACTTCCTTGAACCATTCCCTGGTGCAGCTAAAAATGGTGAACAAATTACATAACTGACATAACTTTGGTGTATAATTGGGGGCGTTCAACTATCTAGCTGGCTAACTTAATGTGCCTCCGTTTTGATTGGCTTATATATATCGGCCAAATGAACAGCTTTTTCAGTTGACGTTTATTGAGGGATTACCTACCGTCGTATCTTGTAAAGAAACTCATCACTGAGTACCAAGTTGACAGTTCGTACGTAGGAAAACTGACGTTACCGATCAATCTAGATTTTTCATTCATGATATAAACACCTAGTCCAATATAATCGCCTTAAGGTAACTTGATTTGTGAGTGTACTCCTTGCGTTGGTCAAATCAGAAAAGACTACAGTCACACATCTGTCACTGACAAAACAAGCCCACACCAAACCAGCATTTTCTCTTCAAATATAGATATAAACAGACTTTTCCCGGGCTTGACATAATATTTGGAACAGCTCTATATCTGTGTTTTCCTGAACTACTTTTACCAGGAAGTAGCAGCAAGCGTTCCCAAAGCAAATCACCCGACACGTTCACCGGCAATTATGAGGCAATCCTCGGTCGCCAATAATGTGTCATCATCATCACTTCATGGCGACACGGACACCGAATATAAATTCGCACACCACCTTCGTTGGCGCAAATTTTCCCGCTCCATCCCCGCTCGCTTTTGGTATTTATTTTCAATTAAGTGTTCCCATCTGTTTACATTCGTAAAGTTCACACTTGATTGCAAAAGTCACTCAAAACAGTGATACCAACTCTTTTGTTATTTTAAAAAGTTAATAATCATAGTAATGCAACTCACGTCAATGTCACTTTTCCAACAACATGCCTTGCCTTCTCACACTGTCACTGTGACAGCCCAACCTGACACAGTGCATTTTTATCTGGGACGATATCGCCTCATTGGCCATTAAGCCATTAGCATTAAAATGCTCGGTATCTTGGAGCGTCCCAAAAAACACCACCGCAGCAGCGACAACAAAACCAAAAAAAAAAACAGCGATTAATGCTCCGAAATTAAATTTAGAATTAGTTTTCTAATTTAGCCTGCCGCCGAGTTAGCTTCGCCTCCAAAACAGAATTTCTGTGCATCGCCGCGGCTGCACATCGGACCACTATTTTTAGCGCCTAAAGTCCGAGAGTCGACCCTTTTTTTCCGTTTATTTGTCATCACACTATTAGAAACGGGAATACACTCAGGGATGGCTAATATTGCTAGATAAGAATTCAGTAGCTCGGTTCAACTGCAACAATGCAGAGTAAATAAAAATAAAAAGAGCAAAAAAGTTCAAATTGAAACTCAAAGCAAAAGGAATTTCTTGCAAGTTTTTTGTGTAAAAAATTTTCTATTTTGTTTTATTTTCTAAAATTCCATTGACTCGAACGGGCCAAAAAAAAAAACAGTACGCGTAAAGTAAATCGCTTTCTGGTTTTGTGCAATTTAGTAACGATAAAACCAACGAAGAGATAACAAACCTGCGTCCAATGGGATAGCCCTTCCTTTTTATTCTTCTTCTTTTTTTTTTAAATAAAAGTAAATCTTTTTCAAATCAATTAAAATAAATAAGTAACGAGTAATCGATTATATCGAGTGAAAAAGTGTGACAAGTGCAACTAAGCGGTGTAGTGCAAATGAACTGTGTTCAGAGAAAAGTGCATTTAATGGACTGAAAAATAGAAAATTGTGACAGCGATTAATTTGCTGAAATTGAGTGTCAGTGTTTATTGGGATTTTTTTATACGAAACAAAATAGTATTTAAGTAACGGTGAGTAGTTTCGTATTTTAAATAAAAGTTTACCTACATCAATCGAGGGGAGTTGCTACATTTGAATAATTATTTAAATAACATGGAATGCTTATGTAACAACTTCAGCGCTGTTCTCAATTGTCTGGTGACAGGTGTGGGTATTTGACATTTTGATGAATTTCGCCATTTAAAAGAAAAAAGTAAAACAGCGGGACGTATGATGCTGACAATGGGCGAAATTAGTCAAACTGTCAACTGCTGGCGCCGCGTCGGCCGGTACGATTTTGAGAAACAGTGCGTGCCGGTGGTATTCCCCTCAGACCAAATGAATTTTATTTTTAAAAAGACTGCGGCATTGGAATGCTGATATGGGAAACTGTGCAATCAATTTGAAATTGTTTCCAAACATACCTCCGACTGTTGAACTTTTTTTCGTACGCTCTATTTGCAATCAAAATTCTAAGTAGGAAGGCTAATATCGTGCTACGTTATTTACGAAACTTTTGTGTTTGTCATTTCTTCTTGAAGTATTTCGGTACCTATTTAGTTTTTGTTTGATTTTGACACTTGAGTTAGTCATAAATGAATTTCAATTTGACAGGCAAACAAACTGGCCTTTAAATAAAAAACGTGACAATTATTGTAGGTAATGTAGGTCGTTTCGGAATTTTGTGATTGATTGAAAAAAAAACAACGCAGAAAACGGGGCGTTTCGCACTTCCAACTCTTCGAGTTCATCTGAAGAAGATTACGTTTTCTGACAGTTCGTCTGTGAATCCCAAGCGAAGCATGTATTGAATGAAATGGTATAGACAATTGCTCCGAAGGAAGGAGATTGTATGTTCCCCTTGCTATCATTGCCATGGTTCTGTTATATCTGTTGATGTTCAGAGAAGACGTCATGATCAAGCAGACTTGCCCAAACCAAGAGAATCCCCTCCTAGCTTCCTTCTCAACCAGCGGTTGCTAGTTGGAACTAAATCTGTCATCTGTCAATTGTCATCTGTCACCTGTCATCTACCAACTGCCATCTTAGCTGTCAATTCTCGACTTTAATATGGACTGGGCGCTTAGAAGTAGTTCAGTTTAGCACCGTTTTGTTTGACTTGTAGGCAACGCAGGGTGCTTCCCGCTAAGTTGGTAATATTCCCTTTTTGCAATCATATATTTTTATTAATATCCATCATCCAACTGACATCTCAAACAACTTTCAAATAAAACCAAAGGCCTATGAGTGGCATCACTGATGTTGCAAGTCCACGATAAACGGATGCACTGCCACTGCGGGAATTCATGAGATCTTCATCAGGGAAACGAAACGGTGGTATGTCTGATTGTCCAACAGTCAGGTCCTAAATAAAAAACAGAAAATAGAATGATATATATTTCCGTTCTGTTTGCTATAATTTTTGATTCTTACGATCATTAGGACAACGACAGTGATTGTAAGAATTGCCAAGCTATTCATTTTATCAAATTGACTGATTGGTGCTTAGCATTTCCGCGATTTATATACCCCGGACTTGTTTAGATTATAGACCGATCAGTGCAGTTAATAATTACTGTTTTGACTACAAATTAATCTATAAATCTTATTACGGAAGTAATTATTGCAATCTAACTATAGGGAAGCACGTACGCGAACTCCCTCATGTTGCCATAAAAGTAGTTGCTATTTCTCCAGTCATCAACAGTTTTCAATAGAGCGAAGTGATTCCCCCTTGTAGACAAATAATATAATAATACTTGTGCATATTCGTTTAATAATTGTTTTATTAGCCGTACAACTTCAATTCTACTATTCAAGCGAGCTTGTCAATCTGACAAAAACCGAGTAATCCGTTTCGACTAATAGAGAATTATTCACTAGTTGGTTTACTTAAATGCATTTTTCACTACGTTTTCATTTACTTTAATGCAACAGCATGATATGTGTCGGTAATGAAGTTAAATATGAAATTAAACTTTTCCTTACATTTGTTCGCTGTTTTTAGGTAAGTATGTCAAATGACTTTACTTGTTTTCTATTCCAATTGTGAACATTTCATTAGGCTTCGACATTACGTTGCGTTTGCAATATACTTAACATTTATTTGTTTCCATTTGCAGAGTTATTAGTTCTGTTCCCTTACTTTTGTAGTAAAAACGGAAAAGACTGTCAAAATGATAGTGGAGGGGATGAATTCTCTCTCATAGAAGGAAACTTACACAAAAGTTAAGGAACACTTTTGTACTAACCTGTGAAAAATGACAGATAGTTCATAAAACCCAAATGCCAAATAGAACAACAAATTGGGGACGTTCGGATACGTAGTTTGTGTAAAACGTCAACTAGATTTGTCTGGACTAGGTATCCGTACGCCTTAACTAATGTCGTTTTCCATTGGGCAAAAAGAAGCGTCCGGGAGAGTCCGGAATTGAAAAAATATCACTTCTGAAACCGTTCCATTGGCACAAAAAATACTCTTCTGGTGATTCTGAGGAGAGAAATTCGCTTCTCGATTTGAAGTCAGAATCCACTCAAGAAGCACTCACACAAGTGAAATTTATGTATTTTATACAAGCCAGATTATTTTTTGGCATTTCACCAATACATTTCTGCATTCAACCAGAAGCACTTTTCTTGTTCCATTGGAGTTCAGAATGAGTGAATCCCCGAGTGAAACCAATGAAAAATGACATAAGTAAGTTGCGTTATTGTTGTAAACGTGTGGTTTACTTTCGAATTTTGACACTTTAACGCAGGCAGGATTTTCTTGACTAGATTTGTCGGCTACCCCTCCATAAACGTTAACTGCAAAAACTTATCACGTGATCAATCTGGGCCAATTAAAACTAAAACACATCTAGTCAGTCAGTTGTCAGACTTACTAAACTAGGTATCCGAACGTCCTCATACAAATCAGCTGTTAATTTTCAGGCGCCTGACAGTTGTTTTAATTTTTACGCAAAGAAATTTGTTGAGTACAAACTAGTAAGAGGGGAAATATTTTGCTCTCTCGAAGAGGCTCTCTTTTACGAATTTTTCAAGTTGAGGAACGACAATTGAGTAAAATGCGTAAGAATTCGTAAAAATTCGTAATATTTAAAAGTAAAGGAGCAGACCTCTTTATTTGCACGGCTGAATTTGATACCGAAACACTGCAGTCGATAACAACACATGAATGTATTACCAACTACCATATCAGTTTAATTACCGACTGCAGTGCCAACTTTAAATGTCAACATTTTTAATATTTTTATGAAACACTTATTAAACAGATTCTTGCAAAATTGCTACGATAAATAATTTCTTTTGGCATAATAGGTCTGTTTGATTACTTTTGTAGTATGAATTATTGAAAAAGTACAAAATGGTTAATTAAACTTACGACAATGTTTTGAAATGCTTTTGCAATAAAAAGAAGTGAATTGTAAAAAAATTACATAGGGTGAACTATTCATTTTCTGTCAATTACCAGAAATTTGACAGTTCGTTCAATTTTAAATGAAAGACTGACAGGTACCAAGGGTGATGATGATGACACTCGCTTTTATGGATTTTTCTCGGATTTCGAATTGGCATTGATTTAAAATGCGTACATTAAACAATCTATTTAAGGAAGTCTGACAGCCGATATAATTTATGCGTTTCAGTTTTTATTGTCCTCAACTGTTCACGTGAACATTTTTGTCTGTTGACGTTCATGGAGATCTAAAGAAAGTGCTCATCCATTGACGATTTACTGTCAGCAACTACCCTATTCACTTGCTTATCGTTTGAAGTGTCAACTCCAAATGTCAAACGCAAAAACATGAATAAACCACTCAATAAACCAATAGAAGGAAAACTCACTATGAGAAATAGTTTCCTCTGACAGAACAGGTCTGTTCGTTTACTTTTGTAGCATGAATTGAAAAGACTGTCAAACTGACTGACTGACTCTGGTGTAGTGATGTGCGTTAATTTTCCAAACTTACGAATATATATTGTGGAATGCTAGTGGATTTTATAACAAAAATAAGCAGAGGTTTTTTATACTGAAATGGTTATCAACTATTTAGCATTTGACAGTTGTTATTTTCAATTTTAACTGAATAACTTTAACAACGTTTGACGTCACTTTTAAGAATTTTGAAAACTAACATTTAGTAGATGGTGTATATAAAGTAATAGCTAAATAAATAAAAATTAAGGAAAATCAGCAGAAATCACTGAAGTATCGTCTCTATCTTAAGGGCCACTTCACACTTGGTAGTAAGCAAAACTAAGAACATTTAGTGAGGCGATTTTAAGACAGGATATTTCGTGAGGCAACTTTCGGATTGATTCCAAAATCTACAACTGCTGTATCAAAAGCAGTATTTACTTTAAAATTGAAACTAAAAATCCAATTTAACCTCGAATTCTGTTCAAACGGGCTGCGCAGTTTTTTTTCCAAGCAAACCAACAAGCGCAAATAGTGACATACTTCTTTGATATTTGCCACTTTGCCATGTTGAAGAACAAGTTGGTGGTTAAAAATATTCAAACACATTTGGCGCATTCCCTTTGCACAAGATTTTACTAAATTCTTTATCTGAAAGAGCTTAAATGACGTTGACAGCTCTTTTTCTCAATGTTCTTCTACACTTGTTTAATAAAGTAAAGCAGCAACTCTGTACTAATTTAGCGAACAAATCTTCGCTGATCTTCTCTTAATCGAATCAAGAATTTAAAACACACTTGTCCAGCATCAAAATAAGTCACCACATAATGTATGGTTCCTTGTGAGTTTATAACAAAAGTCTTTTTAAAATATATAAATAAATAAATAAATAGTTGGCGCAACAGGTCTGTAGGAACCTTTTCCTCGCTTCTTACAACTATTCGTGTGAGTTTTCAATTTTTGTGACGAATGTAAGGGATCTACAATTTAATGCCGAGTCCAAACGGTTAATTGAGAAGCTCTTTCATGACAGTTTTACTCTCGGATGTTGTCAGAAATTCGCGAGAGATGGCGCAGTATAAAAAACATTAAGATTTAATTTGTGTTCTTTCAGGAATCGAACCGGGGACCCCTCGCTTAGTAGTCCACAAAAAAGAAAGTATAGAAATAAAATCTCTTCAGTTCGTTCCAATCCAACATTCGTTGCCAGTATTGCGAACGCAGCAATTTACGACGAGCCCCTTACCACTCTCCATTTTCCAAGTGCTTGCCCCCAATAAATAAAAAATACAACGCATTATTAAAGTTTCAAACAAACACCTACAATGCTTCTAAAATATATATTTTCCAATGCTACTCCTTAATAAAAATCAAGCGTTTCGGTTTAGAGGAACATTTCAATTAGATTTCTCATTTCCTTGGTCTTTTCCATTTCCATTTCCATGTCCCTGTCCCTGTCCTAGTATTTTAGATGGCAATATGTTTCCTCCATTCTGATTCTGACCCTCACCGTTGCCATTTTCATTGCCTTCATTTCTACGTCCACCGAATGGTAAACGTGGACGGTTTGGTGCGCTACCGCCCAAACTACGAAAAGCAAGCGGTGGTGATTTTTGTGGTTCCTGTGGCCAAGACTGTCCTGCTGTCAAGTCCTGTATTATAGGGAAAAATAAGCCACTTAGAACTGGGTTTTTATTTTGAAATTAAAACTCACCATCATAAGGACGACGCCAATGATAACAATGGTAAAAATGATCGACTTATTCATTTTGCTATGTTGAATGATTAACTCACTGAACTGTAGCTTATGCTGGATTTTCCATTGGCTTATATAGCTACCAATGACCAGGCGCTCTTGCGGACTTCATTATTTAATAGTTTGAGGCTTTTTCCTTCGATATTTGCATTCTTTTGTATTGTTAATTGTTACTTTATAATATTTTGTTTGGACAATAATAGAACAGATTAAAAATATCAATAACAATCTATCTGTGTTATTGTTCTCTCGTCAAGCATAAGTGCAATTACAATGGAGATTAAATCGGTTTGGTTAACTTCTTCTGTTCTAGGGCAATTTGTTGTTTGCGCTTTTGTTTGTCAGATAGGGAATCTGTTTGAAAGTTGGCTGGAAATGGTGTTTTTTATACCTAGTCGATGATGAATGATTTATAATCAACGCTTGCAAAAAAACGTCATACCCTATATCTATAGGGGATAGGTTTCTGAAAAAACATGAAGGATATGCAAACTGGAGGGAGATAAGTTATGAGTTATTTGAGACCTTGCAATGTGTATTGGTATGGGTTACGTGGCTATTTTTCTGAGAATCCAGCGTTCGGAACAGGGCCATAGCCAGGATTTTGTGTCCGTGGGGGCTTGCTTCCAAATCTTACGAGGAATTCATAAAATAAAAGTATTTCGGTACATTCCAATTCATTGATATTTAATAGTTTTTAAATCGTATATACCTACTAAAACGAACGCAGGTAGGTACTTAAATTATTTGTTTACACACTTTTTTTTAAAGCAGAAGACGTCTTAATTTATTTTTGACATGAGGATCACTCGACGATATTTTTCGCACTAAAGAATGTATACTCAGCTTTTACAGCTGACAACAAAATTACATTATCAAAGTAACATGTTAGCTTTCCATTTCGTTTACTCGCTCAACTACAGCAAAGCCTGGGAGCAGAGCTTGAAACGATGGTAGAACGTCTTCGTTGACCATGAATCTGTCCGTAAGATTTCGTATATTAACGAATCTATGCAAGGAATCAGTATAGACACTCTAAAATAGGCTTCAGTAGAAGAGGTTTCTGGACTGGAACGCATTGTCTGTTTCAATGAAGTTCTTGGAGTTCTTCAAGTTCGGATGCGGATTGAAAAGCATCTCTGAAGAAACCGTCGGCATTTTCTCTGATGTTCTTAAGAGAATTCTGAACTTCTTTTGTGTGGTCGATTGCAGAAACGAAGTCTAAAGATTTGTTCTGTAGGAAAACTGACTGACTGGGCAGCGTTAAACTGAATAGTTTTTCGCATACAATCAGGCTTACTAGGAAATCACTTTTTTGGACCATTGAAAGTCTTGATGCTCTCGAAGACATCGCCCACGTTCTGTTCGTTATATCTTTAAGACTTATTGAGATGCATTTAAAGAGCTCTACAAAGGAAATAATACTGTCATGAATTTCAATGACTGTTGTTTTGCAAAGGCGTAGATCGAGTCTTTCGGCTCTGAAAGTTAAATTTGCGTTTAAATGTTTGCGGAAGAAATAAGCTATTTAACTAACTACACCAAGGCAATTACGAATTGCAGGAGTTGACATGGCATTAGACACAGCCAGATTCAAACGATGGCTTGCCTCCCGCAATATTGCCTGTATAAGGCCTTATACCAAAAAAAATTTGGCGCACTTTAACAGAAGTAATTGCTTCGATAAGGCCTTACCGAAACTGCAATTTCCATTTCGGAAAGGCGTTATAGAAGCAATTAACATCCGCAGATGGTTATTGTTCCGCAAAAGAAGCACTTGTTTCGGTAAGATGCTTTCTGTAAGGATGCTTGCTTCAGCCCCTCAAGCACCCCCCTGGCTGGTTCGGAACATAGTTTCCTTTCTATTTTAGTGTCTTGTGCCAGGTATTGAAGCTGGCGGTATATGCTTTATGCCTTACCCTATCTGAATCCTGTCTTCTTTAAAAATTGCCTGATGAAGCCCATTCCGAAAGTATCGCCTTTGAGTGCCTTTTTTATTTTAATAAATCCAAGTAAGTCTGACATACAGAATGACTTGTAATGAAAAAACTCTCATTCATATTTTGATTTTCATCTCGAAAAGTCCAAGAGTTGATAGTATAGATTGTAACTCTGGATGTTGAACATATTATACGTTTTCTTGGCGTTATTCGAAAGACATTTTTTAGACAACATTGCTTTATTACTAGAATCTCAGTTCCCATGATGATGATCACAACAAACTATAAAGTTGCATTTAAAAAAATTGGTACATCATCAGTTGTACATTGGCACACTCAGTTGTGAGAACAAGGAAATGAAAAACCTAGTTTTTTGTTAATAAATTTTTATTTATGAAAACTAGTTTCATTTCGTTCTATAAAAATACAATTTTAAAATGAGAAGCCCATTACTTGAATACATAATATAGAAATATACTCAAAAAACAAATTTTATAATTTTAAAAGCAAGAATCTAATTTATTTCAAAACAATAAATGTGTACAAAAATTAAAAGAATGTGTATAGGCTTATGTTTATTGTTTCATAAGTAAATATTCATTTTGTACTGTTTCAAGAGCATATTTACTTAAGGTACTTTCTTTTTATCAAACTGTAAAATATTTTTCGCTAAAAAGTCCAAAAATGGTTCTTTTAAAAGTTGGACTTATCTCGAAAACGGTCCACATGATAGTAGCATTCCTAAGTTAAAATGTAATTCCTAGCTTGATGGCTAACTTTGTTTTTTCTCTTTAAAAAATGGTCATATCTCAAAAACGCCATTTTCGATTTGGATAAAACTGTAAAAACAACAGTAATGCACAATTTTTCCAAAAACCACTCTAACGGTATTGACCAAGATACATATTTAGGAAAACATAAGTATTCTAAATAAGATCCCGTACTTAGTTTCTCTAAACAAATAATAAGAATTTTTGAGAAATGAATACATAAATCCCAATCACATATCTACGGCTTATATGCACATTAAAACCAGCATTACCAGTCCATACCAGTCAAAATAGATTCCCTAACAGATCAAGATTTCCTGCTACGCTTTTTCCTATATATACTCAAAAATCTTGTAAAGTGTAATAGCATTTAAACACTGCATTTGGCGCTCAAAACGTTTTAACCATAACTTTCGAAAAATGATTTTTACTAAGAACTACAGCCCCACATTGTTATTTGATATGTGCTGCCCTCTGACATGAATAGGCTTAAGTGACAAAGTGGACTTTATAGCTTTAAGAATCTCTTCGGCGCAGTAGCTTAGTGGTTAGTGTGTTGGACTACTAAGCGAGGTGTCCCCGGTTCGACTCCCGAGAGAACCAAATTACATCTTAAGGTTTTTTTCCACTGCACCACCCCTAGCGAACGTCTGACATCCGAGAGTAAAACTGTCATGAAAGAGCTGCTCAATTAGCAATTTGGACCAGTGCTGTCGTTTGACAAATGTTATTGGTATCCCAAGCCTCCTATTTTGGGTATCATTTCTAAGGAAAGAGTCTGTTCCCTTACTTTTTGGGCCAATTTCGGCAAAATGTCAGATATCAAGGAGTGGGGATATATTTTCTCAGAAAAAGAGAATACAACCAAAAAGTACAGGAACGAAAGTTTGACATGACGTTTGTTGAAAACATATGCAAGAAATTTAAAAATGAAAGTCAGTGGGTTTTAAAAAATTACCAGTTTGCAGGGGTTGAAAAACATTCGGATTCAGTTCAATATTTATTTATTTTTGCGGATTTATCCATTTTAATAACAATGCAAACCGAAATAAACTGCCAATTGAAATTGACTTTTGAGAGATTTGACAGCTAAAATCAGTTATAACAATCTAGTCCAAAGAAATTTGTTGAGCTATTATTTGAAGGCTTTTTATGAAGGAGAAATGTTTTGTTCTCTCTTTGTGGCTCTCTTCTGCCCAATTTTTGAGTAAAGTGTTGTGCTTTTTGTCTTTTATACTGAGAGGCACAACTCTCAGTTGGGTCTTACCTTGATGGTGTTATTTTGTATGTCCGTCCAAATCAATAAAACACCGAACAACGAAATTTTGCACTTTTTAGTTTATTGTTTTATTATTATAACTTATAAATTACAATCTTATTCTAATTTACTTATTTTAACTTATTTATTTAGGTTTTGGGAAAAACGAACAAAGATGTAGGATTAAGATATTGAAACGAGTTTGAACGAAATAGAAACTGAGTCGATTGATTGATAATTACGGACTCCCGGGTTGAAACAGAGTGCCGAACTGAGTGACTGAACTAGAGTGTCGCGTCATTGCCCAGTGACCAATATAAATAGCCTCGATTGAATCATTCAATTCGAGGTTCGACGAACGAAGAAGAAAAGCAAAAAGAATAGGGAAATCCGGAAGGGAATTCCCGGATAAGTCAAGTGGCTCATGTTACTTTGTCGCGCATACGATCGATACATAAAGCGATCGTTCGTATGTTCGTATGGAAAGTGAAGTGCGACATCAGCACAACGAGTTAATTGACTTGTGCACTTAGTTGCGCAAGGGAAATAAAGAAAGACCATAAATAAGCATTGTTTATTTAGGTCGGAAGCGTTGGGCATTGACGCTGGAAGTGGCAAGCTGAAATAGCAATTTGGGGGGATGTTTATTTGGGACAATCAATATATTGTTACGAAGTTGCAACATTGATCGTAGGGTTAAACGTCTGCATACTAAGTAAGAAATGGTAAAGAGGTTGTAAAGTGCTTGGTATGCATCAAGTGGTGCACTTTACAACACCTCCCCCCTTAAAAACGAAACTTGTACCTAGGATTGGTACGAGTTTCGGTTGAAGAAGCAGAAGATGATGGACCATTAATGGTTTGTGTTTTCGGTAAGGAAAGGGAACGAGAGAGATTTGAAGACAACTTGCTTGAAGTTGGAAATGGATGAGAAAGAATTGTAGATGATCGTGGTTTTGGTAGTGGCAGAGGGTCAGAGATCATATGATTTTTGTGTAAATCTTTTTGTGTATACAATTTTCTTAAGAAAGCGATAACTATGGACATCATAAGGAAAAGTATGGCCAAGAGAATATAAATAGTAGTGATATGTTTGTTATTTGAGGAATTTATGATGGGGTGTGAAATTTGTTGATAATTTATATCATCTAAGCTTTTACTAATAGCGTTTAAATCATTAATTTGGTTGCGAATTGTAAATGTTTGAGTTTCTATGATGGGTAGTTTAGCGAAATGAAATTGGGTAATGTTTGGAGTAGATAAAGGGATGGCAGATGAGATAAAGTTTAGTTTTGTATCTGTTTCATAATTAGTTTTGGAAATAAGGGACTGGTATTTTGTGTTTGCTATGCAAGTAGAGTCAATTTTTAGTATTCCAGTTGAATTGATAGTTAGTTGGGAATTAAATTTTTGGCATTTGATTATAAGATTTTCGGGATTTGGGGAGACGAATAGCCAAGAATTTGAATCGGCTAGTTGTAGGAATATTGGATGAAAAATTTGCATAATTTGCATTTTACAACTATTGGGGGTGCTTGGTAATGTAGAAAGCAGATTAAGTTCGCAAGCATTACTGAGATGTGTAAATAAGATTGGTCCATTCTGTTCGCAAATATAATTGTTTTTATGGGTGTTGAAACATTTTTCTAAATTTTGTTCTTCGTAGAGGAAGTAAGACTGTTTTTCAGAATCAATAACGAGTAAGGGTTTTTCGGGAATTATTACGGAATATGAGTTGTTTCCAACCAGATTGGGGATACTGGTCATTTTGTAAATACTATAGCTTTTAGATGTGGTTAGTGGGATTTTCAATAGAAAATGTATTTTGTCATTGGAAAAGTATATATGTGTTTCTAAAATGTTAAATAGTTTATCTATGTATTGTTCCTGTAGGGGAAATGGCAGACGATTGTCTTCAGGAAGGAAAGGTTGAATTTTTCTAATTTCTTCGGTTAATTTAGATGGATCTATAAGATATGGATGTAGTTTTCCATGGGCTGCGGAATAAATAGCTTCCAAAAGGTGGCTTTTTGCTGAATAGTAGTATTCAGATAAGGAATTAAACATAGTAAATAGTTCTGTTAGTTGAAAAAATGATTCGGTTAAGTAGTCATGGTTGTTCTGATTAAGTTGGATTTTCTCCACGTTTAGACTAGTTTTTTCAAGTTTTTCACCAAGAGCAATTAATTGCTCATTAGTAAGATTTAGTTGGTGTATGATATTTTTTGAAACGGATATTTGTTTTTCATACAGATTGAAAGCATGACTTTGTTGTTGATCTAAATTGTGTATGTGCTCAGAGAAAGATTTGGCATCGTTGTCATCAAGGGTTCCAAACAATTGCTTAGAAATAGTCCCGACAACATTTAGAAGACCTCGTTTTAGTAGACGGGGTTTTACAGTGGTACCAAGATATTTGTTTATAATGAGATCCTGTTCATTAAGTCTGTCTAGAATCATGGAGGATTGAATGGGAAGGGTAGTACATTGGTTTAAGGATTCTTGAGTTGAGAGGAATTGTTCGCAAAGGGATAATATTTTTTGATGATATAGTAAGATAGCTTTGTATTGGGTATCAAATTCACTTAAACTAGAATAAATTACTAAATTCCAATGATTTGAGAAGAGCTTGAGGTTACCGATGTTTTCGTAGCAGAGTCCAGTTTTGTTTTGTAGATCGATGATTTCGTATGAGGTTACGGGTTGGTTATATAATGCCATTGGAGAAGTAAAATATACGAAGGTGCTTAGGATGAGGAGTTTTACGAAAATTCCGTCCATTTCTAGAAAGATATAGGAATAATTTCTTTTTATTAAGAAGAAAACAATTTGAGTCTATTGTTGTGAACTTTTATAGCTCGATTTTTGTATTTTATTATGGAATTAACTCCAGAGGAAGATAAAATTTCATATGGACCATTCCATATAGGAAGTAACTTTTTATTTTTGTTCTTAGGACAACTTTCGTTTTTAAGTAAAACATAGTCTCCTTCTGTGAAAGTTACAGGATTTTGTTTTTTGTCATATTGAATCTTGGAAGATTCTTTACTTTTGACTAAGTGTTCTCTGGCAATATGATGAGCGTGTTGTAATCGTGATTTCAGCTCATTCGCATATAGATCATAATTATAACATATTTCAGGATTTTTAGTTAAGCTAGTAGGAAGTTCCACTTGTCTTCCAAAAACTAACTCAAAGGGAGTAAAAGCAGTAGAAGTATTAGGGGTAGTATTATGGACGAATACGGCATATTTAATCCAAGAATCCCAATCATCTTGAGACTTGTTTATAAAACAGCGGAGATATTCCACGAAGTTTCGGTGACTTCGTTCACAGGACCCATTCGACTGAGGTCGGTAAGCTGTTGTTTGAAGTTTAGTGATCTTTAAAAGTTTACAAACGTTTTTAAATATGTCACTGAGGAAGTTTTGACCTTGGTCGGATAAAACGTATTTAGGGGTACCGAAGCGAAAGATTATTTCTTTGACGAATGCTTCGGCGATAGTATTAGCTTCCTGATTTGGTAATGGGATAGCATCGGTGTATTTAGTTAAATCATCGATGAAAGTTAGAAGGTATTTGTTTTGGTTAGAAGTGGTAGGATATGGGCCAACGATATCAATAGATATCTTTTCAAAGGGATGTTTGGCAGTAGAAGTGATTACCATAGGTTCCATGGTGTATTTTGTGACTTTGTTTTTCTGACAGAGTTCGCAGTTTTTGATATACGTTTTTATATCTTGGAACATATTTTTCCATTTGTGATATAATTTTATACGTTTGAAAGTTCGGTTGACTCCACAATGTCCTCCAATTGGATTTAAGTGAAATTCCTTTAGGATGATTTGAATTTCTTCACGAGTTGGTTCACGACTAGGGGAGGAGTTAGTTAACGAATTAATGACTTGTGAAGAAGTACAAGGATCTTGAATCGGAGAGGTTAGGTTAGACGACGAAATGGTAGGCAGGTTTGGCGACGAAGTAGGGGATGAGTTAGTAAGAGTCGAGCTAGTATACGGATTGGAACAAGAGTTGGTAAGTGAATTAGGAGACGATATAGGAGTTGAATTGGTAGAAGAACTAGTAGACGATTTGGAAGAATTAGTACACGAATTAGTAGATGGGTTAGTAAACGAATTAGTAGGAGAGTTGGTACACGATGTAGTAGGCGAGTTAATACAAGAATTGGTACAGGATATAGGAGACGATTTTGAACAAGAGTTAGTACATGAATTAAAACAAGAATTGGCACACGATTTAGAAGACGATTTGGAACAAGATATAGTAGACGAATTAGTAGACGATGTAGTAGACGATGTAGTAGACGAATTAGTAGACGATGTAGGAGACGAATTTGAAGACGATGTAGTAGACGAATTAATAGATGATCGAAGAGTCATTTTAGCAATTCTGCTAAGGCAATCGGCGTTCGTATTTTGTTCGCCTTTTTTGTGAATAATTTCATAATCAAACTCTTCGAGTTGCAGGCGATATCGCATTAGTCTTGAACTAATGTCTTTGCAATTATGGATATAGATGAGTGGTTTGTGATCTGTGATAAGGAGGAATTTTCTTCCATAGAGATAGGGACGGAAATGCCGGACTGACCATACAATGGCAAGCAATTCCTTATCTGTAGTGGAATAGTTCTTCTCACTCTTATTCAGCGTGCGAGAGGCATATGCGATAGGCAAGTCATTTCCTGGCTCACCCTGTGAAAGCACACTACCAATAGCAACATCACTAGCATCTGTTGTAAGGATAAAGTTTTTAGTAAAATCAGGATATTGGAGAAGGGGTGGATTAATAAGTTTTTCTTTTAATCCGTGAAAAGAATTTGTACAAAGAGGAGTCCAGTCAAAAGGGACGTCCTTGCGAAGAAGATTAGTAAGGGGTTTAGAAATTTTAGCGAAATCTTTGATGAAACGGCGATAGTATCCAGCAAGACCCAGAAAACTTTTTATGTCTTTGGTGTTTTTGGGTTGAGCGAAGTCTTTAACACACTGGATTTTCTGAGGATCTGGTTTAATGCCAGATTCGTTTATTACATGACCCAAGTAAATAAGTTCCGATCTTAGGAACTGGCATTTCTCAGGTTGTAGTTTGAGATTGTGTGTTCTCAAACGATCAAAGATTTCGACTAGCTTAGAATTGTGTTCCTCTAATGTTTTTCCATAGATCACGATGTCATCCATGTATACGAAAGTTTTTATACCTTGAAGACCAGTCAGAACGTTATTCATTAACCTTTGGAAGGTAGCGGGGGCACCTTTTAATCCATAAGGCATTCTAATGAACTCGTAATGACCAAACGGCGAGGAGAAGGCTGTCTTCTCTCTATCTTCAGGCTTAACTTCGATTTGGTGGAATCCACTAGCGAGATCTAAGGTGGAAAAGAATTTGGAGCTCCCTAACTGATCTAGAATATCAGTTATATTGGGAAGAGGGTAAGCATCACCGACTGTTTTGTCGTTGAGCTTACGGAAATCGACTACGATTCTCCATTTCTTATTACCATTCCTATCAGGTTTCTTAGGTACAACGATAAGAGGAAAATTCCATGGACTATTCGATGGTTGGATAATATTATCGTCCATCATCTCATGAATTTGTTTATTTACCTCTTGGCGCTGAGCTTCAGGTAACCTGTAAGGTTTGATATAAGTAGGGGTAGAATCGGGGGTATGGATTGAATGTTGTACGGATGTAGTATGAGTCAATTTATCCCCATTTAGGTAGAATAAATCGCCATACAACATACACAGATTTAAGATAGAATCTTTTTCGTCGTTAGTCATGTGATCAGTCACGACTAATTCTTTGATAGTTTGGATTCTATCGTAAGAAGTTGGATGCTGTTGGATTTGGAAGATATTGTAATTAGAGACTTCGTCGAAGATTAATTCATCTGTGTTAAATTCAATAGGGAATTCGGAAGAGTTGACCACAGATATATAAGAGATAGTACTATTGGCAGGAGTAATACTATTGCCAATATACAATCCACTGGGAAATTGTTGGGCTAAGCAAATACTGTCAGCTTTAGTTTCCTTTAGTACAGGAAGTAATACTTCAGTTCTAGCAGGAATCTTAACGTAGTTGGAAGGGATTAGATCATATTCGATGATGTGTTTTTGAAAAAAAAGAGTTAGAATTTTAGTGCCATAATTGATTTGAGCTTGATGATCATCGAGGAAATTATTACCAATAATTCCATCAGTAACAATGGGAAAGTTCCTGTCTACTACATGAAATGGATACGTGATGGTGATGTTTAAGGGTAAGTTTACATTCAAGTAAACGACACCCTGGGTTAATATAACGGATTCGGTAATTCCAGACAAAGAATGAATTATGGAAGAGTCGATTGCTACTTCTGGCTTTAGTTTGTCGATTTTGATTAAACAGATTTCACTACCACCATCGATGAGGAATTTGGAAGGA
The DNA here is from genome assembly GCA_936431705.1 of Cheilosia pagana. Classification (NCBI taxonomy): domain Eukaryota; kingdom Metazoa; phylum Arthropoda; class Insecta; order Diptera; family Syrphidae; genus Cheilosia; species Cheilosia pagana. Next base: position 12,585,153 of record OW386166.1, on the reverse strand, counting down.
TTATGATTTAGAAGAGTTGATGAAGAAATCTCAATAGAGTCTACACGGCTAACTTTGCTATTGAGATTGATATGGAAGATGTGGCGAGGAGAATTTAATTGTTGGTCCGGACCCTGCCACTGGTTCCGGCCTCCGGGTGGTTTTCCGAATGATGAGTATGATTCGGAGGAGGAGGATTCCGATTCTGAGGTTGAGAATTTTGAGGTTGGGAATTTTGAGATAGAGAATTTTCTTGACGGCGTCTATTGTTATATTCTCTTTTCCTACACTCTTGGATATGATGTCCCGGGTTTTTACAGTAGTTACACGTTACACTGACTGTTCTCACTTCACTTTTGATCACGGGTAAATTGTCTTTATTTTGCTTCATGTAGCATTGGTTTATTGAGTGACCCGGCTTTTTACAATAGGCACACGAAATCTTAGTAGGTACAGGTTTACTGTGATTTGGATAGTGAGGGGGGAAGGAGGAAGAGCTTCTCTCCTCTTCTACTGCTGCTTCTACAGCTTCTGACAAGGTTTCGAATCTGGAGGCTTTAATAATCAAGCTGAATTTTGGGTTTAGACCCCTTTCAAAGCTTTTTAAAGCAGTTTTCGCATTCAAACTTTGTATGCACTCGGAATTGTCGGTGCCCTCACTGGCTATGCAGGCGTCATTTAAATTCGCTAGGGTTTGCTCAACTCTATTAGCATAATTTCGTACAGACTCAGACGGTTTTTGTGTGATTTGGATTAGTTCTACTTGCAGTTGCGATAGCGACTTCGTTTCTAGGAATTGATTTTGAAGTTTTTCTTTTAAATCATCCCACGTATTAAATTCACAATATTTGACGATATTGTACGCGGGACCACTTAATTTGGTTTTTATAATGGTCATCAGAAGGGGCAACTCGGCAGTGGAGGTTTCTAGGGCTAGCAGATCACAGGCATTTAAAAATTTATGCAAATTGGCACGGTTGCCATCAAACTCAGGGATGAGCTTGAAAGCGAAAGATCGGTCTAGTTTCGGAGCCATATCGAGAGTGGAATCGATTTGAGAGTTTGGTTCGGAAGAGGATGAATTATCAAGGGTACTGGAGGTTTCGGAATCGGATATAGACACTAGATTATCTTCTGAGGACATAGGAGAGCAGACGACGATTGACTTACACTATTAACGTAAAATTATTATATTTTTGTGTTTTAGAGGTAATTGATTCCGTATACTTAATACTAGTACAATATGAATATAATAAAAAGAAAGTCGATAAGAGTAAAGAGAAAGAAAGGTGAAGAAAAAAAAAATCTTAATATTATTTACTTCTGGATTACTGGAACTTCAGCGGCTGGATCTGCTTCAGGATGATGATGTGATGACTGGAACTTCAGCGGCTGGATCTGCTTCAGGATGATGATGTGATGACTGCTGCCGTCGGTTTTCTTTTTTTTTTTTTGCACTGATAGTCTTGTGTTTTTTTTTTTTTTTTTTTTTTGTATAGTTGGGATGACTCTCTCTCCCTTTTTGTTTTTCACTGGTGTTTGTTATTAGTTTAGTTTTTCACGAGTTCACTGAGCTTGATTGTTAATGTATTCTTGTTTATTGTTTGGACTTTTGACACTTTTCAGATAGACCCCACATCTGACACCAAAATTTCTGTTGTGCTTTTTGTCTTTTATACTGAGAGGCACAACTCTCAGTTGGGTCTTACCTTGATGGTGTTATTTTGTATGTCCGTCCAAATCAATAAAACACCGAACAACGAAATTTTGCACTTTTTAGTTTATTGTTTTATTATTATAACTTATAAATTACAATCTTATTCTAATTTACTTATTTTAACTTATTTATTTAGGTTTTGGGAAAAACGAACAAAGATGTAGGATTAAGATATTGAAACGAGTTTGAACGAAATAGAAACTGAGTCGATTGATTGATAATTACGGACTCCCGGGTTGAAACAGAGTGCCGAACTGAGTGACTGAACTAGAGTGTCGCGTCATTGCCCAGTGACCAATATAAATAGCCTCGATTGAATCATTCAATTCGAGGTTCGACGAACGAAGAAGAAAAGCAAAAAGAATAGGGAAATCCGGAAGGGAATTCCCGGATAAGTCAAGTGGCTCATGTTACTTTGTCGCGCATACGATCGATACATAAAGCGATCGTTCGTATGTTCGTATGGAAAGTGAAGTGCGACATCAGCACAACGAGTTAATTGACTTGTGCACTTAGTTGCGCAAGGGAAATAAAGAAAGACCATAAATAAGCATTGTTTATTTAGGTCGGAAGCGTTGGGCATTGACGCTGGAAGTGGCAAGCTGAAATAGCAATTTGGGGGGATGTTTATTTGGGACAATCAATATATTGTTACGAAGTTGCAACATTGATCGTAGGGTTAAACGTCTGCATACTAAGTAAGAAATGGTAAAGAGGTTGTAAAGTGCTTGGTATGCATCAAGTGGTGCACTTTACAACAAAAGGAACGAAGTTTGACTAAATTTGACTAATGTGTTCGAATTCAACAGAGGGGAACATGGAACAGAGCTTAAGTATACATTTTTTTCACAAAGTTTTTATTGGTTTTTAAGGAAGAATACATTTGCAGTAACGAAGGAAGAACGAAGTATAAAAGTGAACTGTCCAACGATGTACAGTTATTTTCATTGCTACTATGGCTATCTTATTTCTGCTGCTGCAAACGGTTGAAAGAGTAAAGCAGATGGAAGGGCTACAAAGCGAATGGTATGCGGAAACAGATAGATGAAATTATTCGACAGACCTAGAAGTGTGCAATTTATTTGTTAAAAAGGGATGTGATAAAATAGCTTTTTACAAAATTATTTTACGTACTAGATTTTTCTTACGGTTGTATTAAGCAAATATAATAAACTAAAAGCAAGGGTATCATTTCAGAGTGTTGGGTATCCCAGTATCCAGAGCCCTGCTAGAGTATCCAAATGATACTATAGTATCCATTTCGACAGCACTGATTTGGACTCGGCGTAAAATTGTAGATCCCTTCCATTCGTCCCAAAAATTTAAAACTCACACAAAACGAATAGTTGTGAGAAGCCTAGGGTCCCACACACCTGTTGCGCTAATTATTTATTTATTTATTTTTTTTTGTATCGCTTCAGAGATTTTTACCTACATAAAAATAAAAATAAAATATCCAAACTGTTTAATGTGAACGAAAACGAAAAAGTATGTTTCGTGCGACCCAGTCGTGCACTTCATTTTATTTGTTTAACAATATTTCCAAATCACTAAGTCGTAGAGAAAAAAAATGCCTCTAACATGCTGACAACCAACCTGACACTGTGACATCATTTCCTTCCAAAAACCAGGGACAAATACTCTCCAAAAATATCCCATCCGTCGAGACATTAGTTTATACCAAAAGGAACATAACAAACTAAATACATGTAGTTAGTTAAGGTATATAAACCTTTAACTCTGCAACCTGCATATAGCGACGCGGCGTAAATATTTCAGCCAATTTTACTAATTACATATAGATTACCTACTTTACCAATTTAATTCCACCACAAACCGCGCTAAATATGAATATGAACTCGTGTTTTCTTCTTTCAACGACGGCGACGCCACTGTACACAAAAAATATCACTCATACGCCAGAGTGTTCCATCAATCCCACTCAATCGACACACAAAACTACCCCCGTTGCGAGTATCCGCTAGCTTTTACACATGGCCAACAACGGATGTGACGAATGACCACACCACTCACAACCAAAGCCGGCATTTTCTCAATTCCCCATTACGCGTACAACTACAAACAACCAGCCCCACCATCATTCACCCTACGCAAGCAAAATAAAAAGAATAATCAAATAAAGCTTCACCATACCACAGCAACAGCTACAGCCCAACAGCATGTGAAATTAAACTTCAACTATTCAATTAGACGGCAAAAGCTCTGAATGTGAAATTAGTCAATCGGTGTCCGGCCGAAACGAAAGATCTCACAGAAGAAAAAAGATACGTTCTTGTCCTTTAGTTTTCTGTTTTTATTTTCTGTTTTTGTTTGTCTTTTTGATTTCGTCTTTAAAGCTTATTTCATAGTTTATTTCATTTTGAGTGAATTGAAACAAACCAAATGAAATAAATCGAATGCAAGTGCGAAAACTTAAAGTAAAAAAAAATACAAAAATCGAAGCAAAACGAAGAAAACAAACAAGTACCAAGAACTCTGCTACTAAAGAGTAATAAGTATAAGTACACAAATAATCTATCCTTGCAACCTACGAATAAAATTTAAGAAAAATATTCCACACGAGAAGAAAAAAATTAAAAAAAAAATATATATAACAAAGTAAATAGTGCCTAAAATAATTTCCTACACACGCATACGCATATGAAGAAAAAAAAATTGAATAAAATACGAGTAAACGACAACGAAACAAATAAAATACAAAATATAACCAAAAAGTAATAGAAGCGAGAATTTAACATAGAAAATTAGACCACGCAACGAAATAGCCCCATAGAGCACTTGTGACTTGTTAGCGTAAATTTAATTGACATGTAAATTATTACAATCGTGACGTCATTTTGAATTGTTATTAGTGTGCGCGCAATATTGAATAGTGAGAGCGCGCGAAATTTTGTAATAAGAATTTTAGTGAAGAATATTTGGATTTTTTAAAATTAAAATTATTGCAAGCTGTGCGTTGTCAAGTGAAGTACCTACAGTTGTACTTGTATATAGAGCGCCCCCGCCCAATTAGTGAATAAGCACTGGTGAAATTTGAATGAAGCAACAGTGTGAACTGTTTGAACCGGCCAGAGGATAGGATTTAACATCCAAGGATTTAAAAAGTTTAGGTATGTGTTATTTTTAGGAAATAAGTAAGTACAGTAGAAGTCGCTTATAACGTGTCGGTGGAGGGACCGATGAAATGAGGTCGTTATAACCGGCGGTCGCTATATCCGCCTGCCATATCTGGCTTCCACAAATATTCAGGAATAAACAAAATCACATAAAATGCTAACTTTTTTGTTTAAGACGCGTAAACCACAACTAATTTAAAAGCAGCTTTCAAATAAACTGCCATAATATTTAACACACAATTTTTTTTTTGATTTTCCCTCATTCCGTTGTTATAACCGATGACAAGGACCAATTTTTTCCAAAAAATTGGTCTTTATATCCTCTAATGAATTCGCTTGAATTGGGATGAAAGATCAGCTAGAATAATCGGAATTCATGGGATAAGGACTACCTCTCCTTTGAAAATTGTCTATCAGTTTCTTGACGGTCAACCGCGTACCGTTCCACAATTTCGGATGATTTAGATTGCGCAACATAACAATAATCCATCCTACATTCAGCTGTAAACAATCGAAATTGAAAGGCACATCAATCGAGTTAAAAAATTCTGTCGGATAGTTGGTCGCTTCATCCTCGTTGGTCACGCGGTCAACGGATTTGTACAAATGTAATTCTCCATCGATTTGAGTTTGAATAATCAAATTCAAGCTTTCGACGTCCTTATTCTTCGCTGCTAGTATTGCTTGTTCTCTAATCCAATCGAGATATTTATAATTTTGTGCAATGCCGGGGAAAACTTTGGTGATGAGTTACTCCCTTCGATGATGTAAACTCGCAAACATTTGCAGGGAACGATATCAATCCAGTCAAAATATCAACAGGAATTTGGCCATTGCCAAGTGCCAGCAGTTGTCTCGAGAATTCGGCAGCCGAATGATCGTTCTGCAATACGACTCTCATGTTCGTGGTCGTGGATTTCAACATCTTAATATGCCTCCACAAAAATGACGAATTCAGGCATGCATTGAGTTCATCGGCAGCAGTAGTTTTCAGAATGACGGGAAGCATTTGACAAAAATCTCCGAAGACATTCGTCTCGAATCACCTCGTAAATCCTACATTTTTCGGTCACTGCCTCCAAATTTCAATTTCGCTGTCGTTGAATTCTTGGTCATTATCCATGTTGGCTTGTCAACAGTGAGAAGATTCATTGGCAACTTCAAAGCAGAATGTGCAGTTCGACTGCCTTCCAACGCAATTTGAGATTTTGACCGAATTGTTGCTAGAATCAGTGAAATGACAAATGTGTTGCCTGTCCCACCGGGAGCATCGGGAATGTAAATGCCTCCTGTTTCATCGTCAACAATCCTAATCAGCGAATCGTATACATTCTTCTGCTCGACATTCAACAGCCGTACATTTTTTTTCGACTCTTTCGGCCAGCTGATCCCGATCATAGTCTTCCTTCCGTTGCGGCGAGCGTTGAGTTCCAATGTGTATCCTTTTCCAGCGAATTTAAACATTGGTAAACCACGGGTCGGCGCAGTGGCTTAGTGGTAGTGTGTTGGGCTACTAAGCGAGGGGTCCCAGGTTCGAGTCCCGAAAGGATCAAATTACATCTTAAGGTTTTTTTTCCACTGCGCCACCTCTCGCGAACGTCTGACAAACACCGAGAGTAAAACTGTCATGAATGAGCTTCTCAATTAGCCGTTTGGACTCGGCGTAAAATTGTAGATCCCTTCAATTCGTCCCAAAATTTGAAAACCTACACAAAACGAATTGTTGTGAGAACCTAGGCCTTGTGTCCCATAGACCTGTCACGCCAAAATATTTATTTTTTATTTATTTATACCTAAGACTAAGGAAACAAGCAGTTTTTGTATGACTCTTCCGACTTCCTTTTCATTTATCGCGGGGTTCCACATGGTTCTATTTTGGGTCATCTTCTTTTTTTCCTTTATGTTAATGAGATCCCAACATTTCTATCAATATCGACATCTAAATACATGTATGCTGAATCGAAGTTATAATCTTGGTATGATTAAAGACTGTGCTAATACCATCAAAATTGACCTACAGATAATATCTGGTTGGGTAGAGGGGAATGGGCTGTTTCTAAACCCCAGTGGAATTAAATGTGATCTTATTATGTAGTAAAAAGTCCCTGGACCCTTCTTATTTCCCAGACATAACACTTAGCGGCTCTAAAATAGAGTACGATTAGCCAAAATTCGAGAGTGATATTAAATAGAACACTAACATGGGATACTCATATCCAAAGTATACGATGTTTTACGCCATGAATCTTACAATATTTTCCCCACATATTCTGTTAGCACAGATACTTGTTGTTCCAATGTTCTGCCACTGTGATCCTGGCAGCAGGAGTAAGTTTGACGTCGCATTTTATTATATTGCGCGCTATGTTTATAACGTGAATCGTTTTGACAGTGTCTCAAATTATTCCAAATCAGTTAAAATATGACTCTTGACACAACAAATTAAATTAAAGAAAAATTAAATAAAAATGTGACAAATTTAGCAACAACTGCCTAAACATCGAATATTATCTTGGATCACTATTTCACAACATCCTCGATAGTATAGTGGTCAGTATCCCCGCCTGTCACGCGGGAGACCGGGGTTCAATTCCCCGTCGGGGAGGTACAGTGTTCTTTTTTTTTTTACTTTTTTCACTTTTGCGATGCGGAACTATACGCGCAAAAGGCTGAGTATCAGCTGGGAAAGCTGATTTTTCATCCACGGTATACCAGTGCATGCCAACTGATGATATCGCCTTCATAGGTTGCATCGTTAGGTATAAAAGTGATGTATATGATTAGACCTCTAGATAATTTATCGGACCTAGTGGCCTGGACGTAATTTTGTCAAATTATCATACATAAATAGATTCCATATCATATTGCTCGTACACAGATAACGCGATTGGTACCCTGGTTTGGAGTACGTAACCGGCAAGGACTGAACAATGAACATTCGCTTTTCGTCGCATGACTCACTTTCTAAATATGGCAAAAACTTCGCAATTATACCGTGGGTTCAAAGAAGTCATCATCGATGCATGGATGTTATAAAACTTTAGACGCTTTTTCTGTTTGTTGCGGGTTGACGTTAAAACTACTCGACAAATTTCGATGTAACTTCACTGAGGGAAAATCCGCGACCCGAATTTAAGTAATTTTGAGATTAACTTTAGAAAACACACATTATTAATCAAAATTCTTAAATTAAAATTAATTTTCCTTACTTCAATAACAAAAATTTAAATGTAGAAACGTGCGAAGTTAAATTAACGCAGTGATTCTAAATCTAACAACATATAGGTTCAAAGTAAGAAATAAAGTGTTACAAGCAGATCAACTTTTCGTCATATATCGCATACTAGATTTAAGGGTTTTTAGAGTTAATATGATTCTTACCCTCTTTGATGTTTACTCGGTTTTGTAAGCTATTACAGTTCGTACATTCTCAATCTTAGAATGTGCAGAGTAAAAAAAGTACTCTGAAGTACGTACCTAGTCACATTAAGAAAACGTGGATTCAATATAAGAAATAAATGTCTGATTTTCGTGAGCAGATGTAGAGCGTTCGCTTCGATTTCGTCCCAAGGCAATGGAAATTAATAATAAATTTTGTAAGGCTGGTGATTTTGTATAAATGTACTCGAAAATAGTGATAACGAAGAAAACAATGAAAGCTTTTAAATCTTGTGAAAGAGCTAGATATTTTAGATATCTACAAGTATTTGGTAGGTAAGTTAAAGTACCTATACATAAAGTGTAGGTACCTACTATCAGTTTTTGCAAACCTCGGCATTTGCAATTCACTTAATGGATTTCCTTTTTTTGTTTTTTTCAGCTTTCCCATGCATTTATTTTCGATTAACAATGGGCTTTTATATACTGTCTGTAAAAATGCATAAAAAATATGTTTTATGTAGGTATCTAAAATCAAAATTATTATTTTTTTCTGTAAATTTTTTTTTTTTTAATTTTTATGTTAAAAACAAAAATTGTTAAAATGATTTTCAACAATAAAATTCTTTCTAAAACGAATGTTTTTTTTTTTAAATTAACGTAGCAGGTCCATTTATGAAAGGTAAGTATTAATCAATAATGCTCCGTAATTCGTAACAAGATGTAATTACTAAATTGAGAACGTCGTATCAATCAAAACATCGATGGATATTTACTTAATCTAAGAAAAAGCCTTATGAATTTAATAGCACACGGTCATAGTAATAATCAAAATTAATTTCGAATTAAGAATGCCTAGTTAAATGATTAAAGTTAAATTAAGCACACATCGTTCTTAATTCAATAATATAGCGATTTAGAAATAAGAAAATTCGCTATGAAGTTAAGGACGTGTAATTACTACAAAAGTTCTTAAATTAATCATGCGAATTCTAAAAGAAAGAATGGCATATTACCAGTTTCAAACCGACGTGCTTGATTTAGGCACAGATCGGATAGCGATGAATATGACTTGAAAATTGATTAGTTTAAGCGTGTTTTTGCTTACTATTACACTTTTTTTCTCTCGGTGATTCCTATAAAACGTTTTTTAAGACTTTGAAAATAGTATGGGCTATTTCATTCATCGCCACGCCTAGTTTTTGGGGGCGGTTTTTTTTACCAAAACCTTTTCTACTGACTTTACTGCAATTTACCCAAATCATTCTTAGGTGGTTAGGTTGAGTAGGGTGTGAGTTCGTCACAAGGACCATGTACCATAATGGACAAATCGCCATCCCTATAGGAACCTTCACGGTCAAAAACCTAAACAAGGTCATTCTTAATCAATAAAAAAAATGAAGCCACAACAATCTTAAATATTTTAGGTTATGAAATAGCTCAGAAACTCTGCTACAGTTGAAAATGACTAAGATTTTCATAAGAAATGCATTTCACCAAATTGAAAAATATTCGCAACGACTGTTCTTGATTGATCGCTTGTCAAATACACTGTGTGTCGTTTTCTCTGTTGGAACAGAACAAAAGTACAGCGAATTGAGTCAACAGCGACAAGATTTTTCGGGGAAGATTCCACGATTGGATTTCGATTTCAAGGGTACATACGAATCAATTTGTTGTTCGCTGGCTTGTGGAATACGTTTTCAATATTGTGGATTGTGAAATAAAAGAGAAAATTCGCTGAAAAGTTTGGGATATGAAATGTTGTTGTTCAGACACTTTTTAAAATAGTTTTCTTGATTTATTTCAGTATTCCCCGAATAGTAAGCGAGCATCTTTCTGCTTGTAAAAGATTCAAATGCCTATATAGTTTGTTCTGCTCTCATAGCCCTTTAGTTCGATTTTAAAGCTCTTTGCTTTGCCTGAATGCGAACGCCCGAAAAAGGTGCAAGATATCGGCTATTCGTTGGACCAATTTATTCATTCATTCCATTTCAGTGTCCCACTTAGTTATAAAGAGTCTTTAGGCTATTTGGGACATTTCATACTTTGCAAAAATAAAACCAACTTCTACGAATATTTTAGATTATCTATACCCACGGCTCTAACGTTCCATTTGTCTTCTTTTCCTATCAAACTACCATTAAGTTCAAAGAACCCTTTTCCATTTGGGACAATATTTGCCCACCGATGGACGTAATTAATTTGTCTTCCCAAACAAACGACATTCCACCCGCCTCTTCAAATCCGATTTAGCACATGCAAACATCTCTAACAACTCATTTAAGCAATCTGTGTACCCTCGAAGCCAAAAACACTGATAATTTGCAGATTAAACAATGCGAAAGCAATTTTAAGCGTTTCATCGCTTCCGCCAAATATTTTTGTGTAAGAAAACTATTCACCACACAAATGTATATACAGAAAGATGCTCAAGATGCCGACAGTAGGCACCCACTGCTACTTGTCCACTTGCCAATTTACCAAGCAAATATTGAAATTCAAATTAAAACAAAATTACTAAACAGCGAGTAGGTGTGGATAAGAAGATACTGCCGTCCTCCTCAGAGCGATAAAACCTCAAAGGTGGATTTTATGATCGAACCGCCATCAATACCCTCCCACGAACAGATTGTTCGGTGTCGCCAGCACTGCGTTTGACATTCATTCAGTTTCAGTTCAATAATAAACCTCATGCAGTGGATCGCCTTGTGCACAATTGCTGTAGCGCAAATAAATAAAAAAAATATCGATTTAGAGATCGCGATACTGATTCGTTTTAATTAGAACAGAGGTAGATACCGGGACGTTTTTTTCAGACCGATAAGATATCAGTCTGTTTGTATATTTGATGGGTTTATAAATAAATTTTTGTTTAGGGTAATTGTCATAGTCGCATGGGCCCGTAGTAGCTTCCCGGAAACATTGCTCCACATGCGCATCTTTCTAGTACAATTTGTTTCATAAAATCGCACATGATAAGAACTAAAGAACGCTAGCCTATCTCTCGCTATCTGTGAAGTCATCTTTGAGGTTCATATTTTTGCATAGCCAGTCTGCAGCAATCTGACAAAATAAACGATTTTTTTTGTGGAACATCTCTAGAATTTACGGCATGACTTCGCTTCAGTTTACCTTTACGCGTATAAACAGAAACACACAACCGAGAAGCCAGGAAGCAATTTAATTCACATAGCCGCGAGTAACGAGTATAGGTGAATAACAAATTGTAGCGATAATTTGCCATTTTGAATGATGCACAAGAATTTGTTGTTCTTATTGAGGGAGAAGACGTATACAGACGATGCACTGATGCTGTACCTACTTTTGTGGGGATTCACAAATTGGTCGGGCACTGATGATACACATCTGTGGGGTGGGGGAAATATGAATAATGTTGCGCCCATTCAACGGAAGTTTATTCAAAATTATCAACAATGACTGAGAATGGAAATGATAACATTTACATAGATAGGTAGGTTGAGTACTTATATATGTGAATTGAATTACGTACTGCAAACATTGTGCATTGAATGTTATTGGCCGTAGAAATATGTGGGGTCTTTTCATTTTGCAGCCAAGCCAGGGCGGCTTGTGAAATTAAGCACTGGGCTCTAACTCAATCGGCCTTACTAATAATCAAACTCTAAATGTCGACGAGGCAACCAGAGCTTTGGTAAAAATGTACAACATTTTTGAAACGGTGTAAACAATTAGACGTCCACATTTCCTAGTGTGACGATTTTCTTTTAGAATCTACTCCATTTTTGTTATAGCAGAATTCAAATTTTATAATTTGGATTTCATTAAAAATAAGGAATACGTGGACGTCGCCCAAAACTATCAGCTACTTTGTCAAATATGCAAATCCGTAATGCCCTATCGTGCGTTTAGAAATAATTTTCGGTACCATTTACAGTACGCATTCCTTTCTTTTCTACTTCATTAAGGTGAATTGGTGTATTATTAGAGTCTCTTTTAAATTATTAAATAAACGAAGCACAGTTTATTAGAATGTTTTGAGTCATTCGCAGGCTAATGATGCAACTCAACATTTATTGGTGGCCTACGGATGGCAAATCACTGCGGTGTTTTAGAGTCAAACAATTTTACGTGCAGAAAAATGAATAAATGTTCTTTTTTAAAATTTAAAAACAACATTTTAAGACCAAGATTGAGTTCAACAATTAAGTTTAAGTATATAAAAAAGCAAAAGAAATTTTTTTCTGTTGCATTTTACGTATCGCTATAACTGGTTCCTTAGGAAGCGGTTCAAACTGTCTAAGTGAGGGAGGATACTACCAGCAATGGAAATTATGCCCTATGCGTGGATAACCAAGCAGCACTTAAATCGATCAACTTCAATCAGGTTAACTCAAAATCTGTAAGCCAGTGCCTTTCGGCATTAAGAACGATAAGCCATCACTCGATACTGCTATGATAGGTTCCTTGACACTGGCCACATGTAGCTTTGAAATAGACATGCTCTTAGTTGACAGCCAATGCAGCTAAGAGCTTCATTAATAATGCTGAATTTGGCAAATTAACGATGGAAAAATACTTGCAGTTGCATCATAACTCGTAGCTTATGTCCCACAATTGACACTTAAAGGTCAAAGACCCTAACATCTCGTTATAGAGACAAAATGGAAACATAGTCGAAAGGATGGGCAGGGCATCTTTACAAATGACTTTTGCAGACGTTTTTTTTATGTATTTTATTAAGCAAATATTTGCAATTAAATAAAATAGGTATTTAACAAAAAAATTCATCTGCTTAATTTAACCTTTTCAATTCATTTTTAACATAATTTGTTAATTTATTAAAAAGTGACAGTCCTTTGTAAATGAACATATTTAGCGCTCTTTGGTTTCGAAAACCCTAAAATGACTTTCATAACCTAAAATCAATCATATTTCGGAGGACTCTGATTGGACATATCTCATGTGATGATTTTTTTAATTCTATTGATGATTATCCGAATCCTCTTTTCAATAGTATGATAGTTTCTGAAAATGATCTTTTGACTAATTTAGCTGCTTCGGAGTGGCTTAATCCTAGTCCTCCTTCTGTTTTGCTTAGGAATAGTGCGTTTCCTTTACATAAAGTCATAGGCATGCAATAACTTTAATTTATCTTTAAAAACTGTCACACTTCTTTTTTTATAGTTTCCATTTTTAAGCCTGGTATAAGAAATAAAATTGAAAACCATAGAGGTATATGTATAAGCAGTCATCTCTTCCAAAATTGTTTGATTCGCTTGTTACTGAAAGATTATATTTCTATTGTAAGTCCCTCTTACTTTGTAAAAAAGCGACCAACTGTAACTAATCTTTCAGTAATTTCAAACTTTGTGATCTCTGAAATCAGTTTGATGCGATTTATACGGATTTCAGCAAAGCTTATGGTCGAGTTACCCATAAAATGCTACTTTTTAAACTTACAAAATTTCTATTTAAAATGGCTTTCTTCCTTCCTTCCTGATAGATTTAAAAATGCAATGTTTCGTAATAGTTTTTCGAAAAATAAATCATTTATCTTTTTGGTGTTTCCCAAGGAAGTAATATTGGACCTCTACTTTTTATTCTATTTGTGAATGATATTGTCAACTTTATTCCTGAATGTTCTATGTTAATGTTTGCCGATGACTTTCAGATATGTTTACCGGTAAATGAAATCATTCTTTTCCAAATTCATATCTTCAAAAAATTTATCTGTGGTGAACTAAAAGCTTTACCTTTTTTTGAATGTTTCTAAATGTTTAGTCATAACATTCCTAATGTTCTTAGAGGACTGCCTTGGCTTGACTTAAGCAACTCACCGCCTTAGATATTTATGCTAAAATTGATAAGATTGGAGACATTAAAAGTGAGAACAATTGTTGCAAGAGTCATCTTTGTTCATAGGACCATAATTGGTGAGATTGATTCAACTGACATTTTAAGCATTCCCAACATAAATGTTCCATCATTTAACCTGCGATGCATTAGATTCTTTATATAAAGAAAACTTCTTCATAATGTTCAGTCATAATTTGTTTAATCTACGTTTTCTTTGTTTTTTCCTATTTCTCCTATTTAACTTCTAATGCATGACCTTATATCTATGATGAAGGATTTTATTCTTTGGTGACAAGAAAATAAATAAATAAATATGGTTTTGCACATTATTATGACACTAGGACAGTACTTAGTGTTCTACCTAAAAGGTATGCCTTAAAACATTTTAACTCAGTATTCCGTATACCAATTTTTCAACTTTTAGTAGTAAAATATCTCTCTCTACTGTTTCAAAGGTCCTTTTGAGACCTAAAAAAATACAGCTGCGATCTTCTTGTCGTATATATCCATATAGCATAAAGAAGCATTAAACAAATTTGTTTATTTCAATATTTTCCGTAACGTTATTGAAACTAATATCTTTTATAATTTTCGTTTCCTCCTTTAAAATTGAGTGATTTCATGTCCTCTACATTATGTTTGTTCGATTTTTCGAGTTATTTAGCTGTTTTTCTGATTTCTCAATTTCAGCCTTAAAGCGATTTCTCGTAGCTTTATAAGTCGTTTTGCTTATTTTTGACCATTAAGCAATTTCGTTCCTAGTTAGTTTTTCATTTTTTTAAGTTCGTAAGTTTCTGAAAACTTTTCATTTCGATAGCCTATAAAATTCTTGTATTTAATAAATGTTGGCAGGGTTTGAACAAAGTTGTCACTCAACTTTTTAGCTAGAGTTTCAAGATGTTCATTTACTTCGTTTAAAAATCTTAGATTTTGGAGTACATTAAAAAACTGTCACTCTTTTATTTTAAACATTTGACTGATTTCGCCTCTTTCAAACATGTTTTATAAAAAATTGCACTGCTGTTGTTTGGAAGCACGGTTCTTCGAAAGATTGAAAGATCTAGCAACGATATCAGATCAAAGAAGATTCATATATAAAACTCAATGGCCTCTGGGTGAAAATTGCATATAATGTAAGCTGTCCCTCTAACGTCTTACCAAACCCAATTCGACGAAAAGCTTCTTGGTGGAATGTAAATTGATCCAGACCAATAATAACTCATCTTTTCCCTAATGCATTTCACCCCAAGATTATTATCTCCCTTAATCAAGTCTCTATTCGAATCGAGTTTGATTTTCAGTCTAAATTTGTTATTTCTCTTAATTTCCAATTCATAGTCATACTTCTTCTACGAACGAACTATAATTCCCAATTACTTCGGTTAATTTAACTCAATATATGGATGGTGGAAGTCAGCATGTTTTTCTGACTGCCATATCAATGTGAATATTTATTTATGGTTCCTCCACTTGAACTTGTATCGCATTAGGTCATCTATATAAATTAGCACAAAATAAATTCATTAACTTTGGCGCGGATCAAGTCGATTCTATTATACTCTTAAGAAAGAAACACATGTCTTGCTGTTGTGCAACATCTTACCAATAGAAAGTGTGACGTAACGTCCTTTCTTTATGTAAAATTTCATCTGCCTTCTACTCATGAAACAAGACAATTCTTCTCTGTAGCACATACATTTTTGTATAGCTTATTTTAAAAGATGACTAAATATTATGACTGAATGTGAAAAAGTTTGTTTCCTCTTCGCATTTCGCTCATCTTTAGACTGATTCATACGTGTCGTTGCATAGTGGATGTAAGATTGAAGAATTCAAAGAAAAAACTCAACCTCAGCTAATTTTTCTTAAATATAAATGTATTTTTTTTTTTACAATTTCGCATGAAAATGAAATAATTGGACTAAATCCAACAGAGGCAGGAACATGTTAATGGCCTTTATATCTTTTGGAAATCAAAGTTACAAATATATTGGGAAATCAATTAAATTTTTGATTGAGCAGAGAAAAGAATTCATGAATGCTTTGGAATTTTACAGCCCTTCCACCCGCTGAGTCATTTGAATAGGTAAATGAAAAAAAATCATTGGCTGAGTTCTTTCTTGTCCAATTGATCATTTTAAGCTTGGAGACGACCTTTTTTTTGTTGAAATAATTTTTGTTTTATTTCATTTAGTTTTCAAGCTAAAGATATCGATTTTTTCAATAAACTTTGAATGATATTTTTTTTTGCAATAAACAGTTAAAAATAATATTTGTATTATATTGAATAACATTGAACAGAACAATTTATTTTTTAAACATATTGTTTGAAGTTGCACGAAACCCTTTTTTACGCTCAAGAATCAGGTCTTATGAACATTTTGCAAAACGTTTTGCAAGACTTTCTATTAATCAAAATTTTGCTTTTGTGGTCAGATGCATGTGTTCCAACAAGTAAAAACAGAAAGATTATTTTGACATTAGTTAAATTGTTTAAGATTTCGTAATTCGTTGACAAACAAGCTAATAAAAAAATAAATGATTAAATATATAAAATGAATTAAGGTTATTTTGAAACTAAAACTGTGAAAAATGTAACTAAATTTAAAGTAATTAAGACTGTTTTAGTGTTTTTTTTTATTTAATTTATCTAAGCCTTTTTTTGTTTATTTTTTAATTAATTTCTTATAATAAATAATAATTCCTTATTATACTTAAAAGAAATATGTTTTCCAAATAGGACCTCTCGAAAACTCCAAAGTTCTTAGAGTTCTCAAATAAAAATTAAATAAAGTTTTAACACTATATTGAAGACGTTCAGCCCTATTTATTAGATTCCCTTGCGACGCCATGACGATAATTGTTTAGTAAAACATCGTGTAAAAATTAACGTAGCCTCTACGTAGCGTTTCTGAAATTGTCATCAATAAACATTTTTTCGCAGTAGCTTTACTGAAAGGGGTTTGTTTGTAAGAGTTTGGGTAAACTGTAAAACATCGGAATCTATTACTTTTTGCTCTGAAACCGACATCATATGCTTTTGACAGATATAGGCTTGTAGGGACTGAGGAAACATCAACCTACATATATAAAGCAACAAAACTGAAGCAGACGATATAATATAACAAACGCATAATTATTTGATTTTTTTTATTAGTTTTCTATAATTTTGCCTTTATTTTATTTATTTCGTTTGGCACAAATTTTTACAGCATTCCAATTGAATGTACACACTGCTTGGTTTTGTTTACCATTCGACCACAACCAAATGATATTTGAAGCAAAAACATATTTACATAAGCTCTACGCAGGGTCTAAACGCAAATGTTCGCGTTTAAATTACGCAGTCCTAAGATAAATTTGCTAAACTACGTAAAATTTGTATAAATCACATTTCCCTGCGTAAGGGCATTTTAGAGGATGCGTAAAGTTAAGCAGACTCTACACTGGGTTTTCAAATAAGGCTGTTTATGTTCAATATTTCTGCATTGTTGAATATCCCTTTTTTGTTAAGTATCCAACATTTGAACTAACTTTTACTCTTTCCATACAT
Organism: Cheilosia pagana; assembly: GCA_936431705.1. Classification (NCBI taxonomy): domain Eukaryota; kingdom Metazoa; phylum Arthropoda; class Insecta; order Diptera; family Syrphidae; genus Cheilosia; species Cheilosia pagana. The sequence goes on along the minus strand of OW386166.1, from coordinate 12,567,548 downwards.
TATTGTCCAATATCAAAAATAACTTGATAAAACATTTTAATTTTCATTTAATCCATAGAAAGATTATTTACAAAAATATTTTAGTCATTAAACAATAACATTTTGAACAAAAATTTAATAAAAACTTTGAGTCTGAAAATCGATTTTCCAACAATTTGAAAAATTCACATTGGACAAACTAGAACTCAGCCGACGAAATGTCAAAGGGTAAATATGACAACATTCCCCAACTCTTAATAATATAGCTAAGAATACACAAATGTACGAGTTCCACATCACGTCTTGAAATCCAATTTAGGGCCATAGGTTTAATGTGGCCAATCTATCGAAGCATGGACGATGGACCGCTCTATTCGGAGTAGCTGTTTGACATTAGGTATACTTTTCGTATGGTATTTCTGTCAAGATCTGAAGTCTTCCCGATTTTATTCTTGCCAATTTTAATGATCACTTAGGTGAGATTTGCAACAAATACTGAATTAACAGTTGGACTACTAGAGATTCTAATAGCGGAGTGCCATTTGTGACTAAGCAAAGTACCTAAAACACTTCAACTGATGACTGCTTAACTACCAAAGAACTCTTGTAGATAACATGGAGTATTTTTAGTTAGGAAATAAGATATTTTCGCGCTTTAAGCCGATCTGAAATTTGTTAAAAATAAAATTGTCTATTTCAGTTCCCGAAAGTTCAAAGGCAGTGAAATTGAAATGAGTCTTTAAAACTCAGCAAGCTCCTTTTGCAAAGAAATTGTATTATCTAGTTAAAAAGCATGAATGGTATTATTCGGCTTGAACAGCTTAATTCCGATTGAGCGATATCTACCCTAACCCCCATAAGATGAACAGTTCGATGCAGAATGCTTTAAAGCGCGACAAGTTGCATTTTTTACTTTTATTTTATAAAATTTTCTGAAGTTGAAACTCTATTTATTTGTTCAGAAAATTTGAGAAAATAAAACAAGGTGTTTTTTGAAAAAAAATAAATTGACTTCTAGCTTCAGACGATTAAAAAAATCGATGTCTTATGATGACATATTAGTCTACTTACAAAATGTTGGAATTATGTCCCATCTCTGAAAAATAAATTATCAAATTTTTAACTTACTTATTTTCCATCCCTCTAAATGCAGGGTGGCCCAAAAGTCATTTTCCAATGTATAGCTAGAATAAATTTTGAACGAAAAGTAAATAACTAATGAAATAAATCGCTACATATAATAAAACTGTTGTTAGGTTTGTTGCCACACCTTTTATATACGTTCTAAACGACGTTCACTCCGCTCTCGCTCTCTGATGATGTATCCTGTTTGCTCAACTTAAGCACTGTAATTTCGATGCACTGGAATCCTTTCTTCATCTGCAGGATAATGAATTATGAAATGAATCGTACACTTGTCTCCGTTAAGAGAGGATTGCTTTTTCTTTATTAAATGCACCGGATTGTACCGTACTGGTCCAACAGAGACACACACACTTTTTGCAGTTTTCTATAGTACTATATTATACACTTTTTGCAATTTTCTATTGTATGGATGTCAAAGCATCTTATGTGATAGGATAGAGAAGATTTGGTTTTTACAACTGATCTGTAGCGCGTCTCGTTCTTGAATGTTTTTGAAAATGTTCTGTTCTGCCTTTGAACACGCAATTGGCGCATTACCTTGAAGAGGATAAAATGACACCTTGCGAACTCTGTCTGCGACCAGTTCCCAGACGGGGAACAGATATCCGAGACATATTATGTTTTGGCGATCGTGGGAAGGAAATCTGCGAGTTCGCGAAAATTGCTTGATATGCAAGTTTGCGTACGCAACAAATTCTTTCTCAGACGGGGAACAGATATTTGAGACATATCATGTTTTGCGATTGTGGGAAGGAAATCTGCGAGTTCGCGAAAATTGCTTGATATGCAAATTTGCGTACGCAACAAATCCTTCCCCCTTAATAAAAGAGAATTATTCTTTGAAGAGGAATAATACTCGGAAATGTTGGAATATTCGGTATAACGTTGAAGGCAGAACAGAACAAATTTTACAGAACAAATTTTATATTTTTTATTTTTTACATATATCTAGATATTTATATATTTTTGACTACATTTACTTTAGCCATTATAAAACAATTTTTGCGTTTTGGGGTTGTTACTTTCCCCCTTTTTAAGTAAACTTATTAATAAGTATTGATATAAGGTATTTAAAATAATTCAAGTTTGCTATTTCTTTTTCTTATTTGTTTATTATTATTATTATTATTACTAATATATAGTAACTTTTCTTGTCTTAATTGATGTTTACATTTTTTTTTTGTTTTAGGATTTGAATTAACTTTTTTTTACATATAATAATTGTAAGGAAGATAATGAATAGTGTACGATCTAATAATTGTTAGTTTTGTTTTTAATCTAATATTTGTTATTGTTTTTTTTTATGTTTTATTACTAATATATGTTTAACATTATTGTCTAAATTTATGTTAACATTTTTTTTTTGTTTAAAATTAACATTTATTCTTTACAAAAAAAAAATAATTGTATGATCTTATATTTGCAAATTTTTTATCATTATTATAATTGCTATATAATATTTATTTTTCAATTCTTAACTTATGTTTACATACTTTTTTTTTGTTTAAATATATTTCAATTCAAATTATTAATATTTTTATTTTTACGTATTGGTATTGAAAGAGAAAATGAATTGGTCTTATTGTTTATGATTTGTATTATCTTAATTTATATAACCTATATAAGTTGAATTGATTTTGGTAGAGTGAATGATCGGGCTAGCGGTTTCCTGGGAGTTTCACTACAAGAAGGTACATTAGCTTTTGGGCACTCTGTGGCGGGCTCTATAACCTGCATTTCTACAGCTTCTTCGGCCACGGACCTTGCATTACGAAATTTTCCCTGAATCGTTGGGACTATTTTGAATAATAGGTATGCAATTAATACTATAAATAATACACTGGAGAGTGAAATGGAGGTTAATGACAGGGCATGGTGTTGTAACGTTTTGGAATCATTTTTTTGTTGCTCTAATTTTTTTTTTTATTCGTAGTAAGGCTTTAAACGATTATTATGGACCACAATCTCTTTTCTACCAAATTTAATGGCGGTGTTTACGGGTCCTTTTATACTGGTGACTGTATAAGGCCCTCTCCATATTGGTGATAATTTTCCCTTCCGATTTTCGCTTTTGATTAGTACTTTATCACCTACATGAAACGAATGAGGCCTTATTATTTTATCGAAATAGTTCTTTGACCTCTGTTTGCTTGCTAAGAGATTGCGTCTGGCTATAGAATATGATTTTTGAAGCCTATATCTTAGAAGATGGCAATAATTTTCATGATTGTATATGGGTTCAGGCTCTCTTTTCAGGTTAGACGGTATGTCAGGCGTGAACCCATATAGACAATCCATAGGTGTAAGTTTCGTGCTGTCATGAATACTGTTGTTATAAACAAAAGTCGCTGTTCGCAAGAACTGGTCCCATGACTTTGGGTTTTCATCAGCTATGCTTCGCAGATACTCCACTATTGGTCGGTGTGCTCGTTCAAGTGCACCATTTGACTGGGGATGGTAAGCTGTTGTCTGTAATTTTTTTATCTTGAGTAGTTTGCAGAGTCCTTTAAATAAGTCACTGAGAAAATTTGTACCCTGATCCGTTACAATCCGTTTAGGAATACCGAAACGAGTAATTATGTTATCAAAAACTACTTGAGCTACTGTTTGGGCCTCTGCATTTTGCATGGCATGGCAATCAACAAATTTCGTTAAATTATCCTGAAAAGTTAGGATATACAAATTTCCAGACTCTGACTGTTCTAATGGGCCGACCATATCTAAATAGACTTTATCGAAAGGTTTTTCGGCGATATCAGTGATCATCATTGGCATTCGTATCAAAGGTGTTGCTTTCATGGTCTGACATTTTTTACATTTTTTAATGTAATTTTTTATGTCTCTGAGCATGTGCCTCCACCAATATTTTTGGCGAATTCGCTTATACGTCTTTATTACGCCTTGATGACCACCAAAAATCGAGTCATGGTAGTCCTTGAGAATGGTTTGTATCTCTTCTGGGCTATTGATTTCTTCTATGGGTTTTGTATTAGCTGCTTGTAATTCCATTGCGCTCTGTGTTAAAGAGGAGGCTTTTGATTTTTCAGAATCGCTTGGTTGTGTGGTTTGATTGCTTGGACTAAGTGAAGGTGCTGGCTCAGGAGATGGACTTTTCTTTTGAGCTTGTAACCGCGTTACAGCGTTACATACTGCTGTTTTTATCGGTACAATGCCCATGGCCTTGTTCGGTGGTTGGTGCACCTCGGCTTGTACTTTAATTACAAAAGGCTCCGTAGTTTCTTGTATAATTGACTGAGATGCATTCAAATTTGCACAAAAATTGCACTCTAGAGGTTCTTTAATTGTTGTCTTGGCTTTCTCGGCTTCGTATTCGGCATATGTCAGGATTTTGTCTGTAACTTCTTGTAGTTGCCGTTTTTGTGCAGGTTTCGCCACATAACTTTGTGGAATTCGGCTAAGGGCATCAGCATTAGTGTTGTATTTGCCTGGCTTGTATTCTATTTTGTAATCGAATTCCGACAATTTGTGATGAAATCGAACGAGGCGAGTTGTAGGGTCTTTCACGTTAAATATTCCCTTTAAAGGCTTATGATCTGTATATACAGTAAATTTGCGACCTTGAAGGTAACATCTAAAATTTCTTGTGGCCCACACAATCGCTAATAACTCTTTCTCAATAGTGGAGTAATTACACTCGGCTTTGTTTAGAGTACGACTAGCATATGCAATGGGCTGGTCTTTTCCTACGTCTCCCTGTGAAAGTACAGCACCGATCGCTTCGCCACTGGCATCCGTTGTCAGATTAAAAGGCTTTGAAAAATCCGGGTAGATCAATAGAGGAGGTGAGACCAAAAGTTTTTTGATTTCTTGAAAAGCTCTTTGGCATTTTTCAGTCCAGTTGAACTTCACATTCTTACGGAGTAGGTTTGTGAGGGGTCGAACTATTTTAGAAAATTGTGGGATAAATTTACGGTAGTAGTTAGCGAGCCCCAAAAAAGATTGGACCTGCCTAACTGTTCGTGGAGATGGAAAATTTTGCACTGTGGCAGTTGTGCTAGGATTCGGAAGTGCCCCTTTTTCTGAGCATATGTGTCCCAAATAAACTACTTCCTTTTGTAGGAACTTGCACTTTTCCGGCTGCAGTTTTAAGTTATTCTCTCTTAGTCTATCGAAAACCTTTTTCAGCTTGTTGTTATGATCCATTAGGTTTTTCCCGTAGATGACGATGTCGTCCAGGTATACAAAGCATTCAATACCTTGTAATCCGGTTAAAACATAGTTCATCAAGCGTTGAAACGTGGCCGGCGCTCCTTTTAAGCCGAAAGGCATACGCTTAAACTCATAGTGTCCGTAGTTAGTGCTGAAAGCGGTTTTTGGTCGATCCTTTGGATCTACCAGAACCTGGTGATAGCCACTGGCTAGATCGAGCGTGGAGAAATAACGGGAATGACCGAGTTGATCAAGTATATCCTCAATTCGAGGGAGGGGGTAAGCATCACCTATAGTGCAGTCATTCAGCTTGCGAAAATCAACCACCACTCGCCATCTATTTTCACCATCCGGACCCGGCTTTTTGGGGACTACCAGTAGAGGTGAGTTCCAAGGACTTTTGCTAGGTTGGACAATGTCATCTTCAAGCATCTCCTTTAACTGGTCATTAATTACTTGCCTTTTAATCTGGGGTAGTCTGTACATTCTTTGATTTATCGCCGCTTGGTTCTGCACCAATGGAATTTCATGTGTTAGAGCGGTTGTGTATGTAAGACGATCGCCTTTTAAATGAAAAATATCGCAATACTCATTGCAGAGATTTACGATGGCAGTCTTTTCTTCAGAACATAGATTTTTTCCTACGTTGAGCTCGTTTTTGAGTTTAACTATCCGCATGTTATGTTGTGGATCGTCCGGAATCTCGTTGCCCGGTCTGAAGTATTTTACGTGCTGAATTGAATGTTTCGTCTCTGGAACATGCTTCTCTTCCGATTCCAGAGGAATTATTTTATAGTTTTGTACTGGACTTAGTTGCAACCTTAATTTGTGTATGATAACTGTTTTGTTATTTATATTAAGGGCACTTATTAAATATTTATTTTGACCTGAAGGAAAAATACAGTTAGAGAGGAAGACTCCATCACCTACTTTATCGGGTAAGCAGAGCATTTCTTCCGACAACTCTAAAGGAATTGTTATTAGTTTTTGTGACCGTTCAGGCAGATAGATAGGCTTCTCAAGTACAACTTCCAAACACTTTAATTGATTTCTGTCCGAATTGTTTTCTATTACAACACAAGCATCCTTTGTTGAGGGTACGCAGTCAGCTTCTTGGGTGAAAGAAGCCTTAGAGACGGTACGGCTTTTGGATTGGGCGACTGTTGGCTCCAATTTTGCTCTATTTTGTCCCACTTCGACTGCCCTTTTAGGACTCGGAATAAAATCGGGGTAATTCAGAGGTATGCTAAACTCCTGTGCAACGGTTTTCGTACAATGGAATTTCAGTTGATGGTTAGGCCCATCTACATTACAATGTTTTGACAAAAAGTCGTTTCCGAGTATTCCGTCGTCCGAAAACGTTGCGGTTTTACCCAGTACTTGGAAAGTGCAGGGAATTTTAGATTTAACATTAAAATGTCCCTGGCAGGCACCAATACTCTTCCCTTTACCAAAAGGTGTTTGCAGTGAGCATGCCTTATCGGTTTCTAATTTTACATCTGGCTTGAGTGACTTTTGTTTGATTAGACTAACTTCGGAGCCGGTGTCCACGATTAGTTTTACATGACCGTTGAGGCCTATGTCGAGAGGAAGAACTATTGTGGGGACACCGTGTTCGGGCTTCCGAAGATTCCCTTTAGTTTTGTCGTTATAAGTTAATGTCGAGCCGGGGGTTTCGGGCTCGACAGTTGGGAGTTTCCCTGGTTCTCCGATTCCCATTTAATTTTTTGTCGGCAATCGGTGACATCGTGGCCAGGTCGACCACAAAAATCACATTTTTTTCGTATGTTATAGACCCTAGAGATGTTTTGCGGCGAGCCGTTGGTCGCCTGTTTTGAGGGTCCATTTTCGTAGCCTCTTACAGGATTTGGATGGTTGAAGTCCTTCTTTCTATTATTGGGAAACTTGTTGTTAGTTGGTCTGTTAGCTCGTCGGCAGTCTCTAATGTCGTGGTTATATAACTTGCAATTTGTACAGAAAGGTGTATTTTTTCTACTAAGGCAGTCACTGTAAGTGTGCCCAGGTTTTCCGCAGAAACTGCAAATTACGCCGTGATTGAATGTTGTACCTTGTGTATTTAAAATAGTATTGCTTTGGGAATCAGGATGGGATTGCTGCATATTTGAAGCGAACGAAGTTGCTTGTGGGTTTAATTGCGGTTGATAAAAACTTATATTGTTCTCGGACCAAATCCGTGAATTCGATGAACTATTGTTAAAGGGTGAATTAGTGACTTGTTGGAGGTGGGCTGTTTGTTGCAATCGTTCCATATCTAATGCTTGCTGCACTAGTTGGTCTATGGAACCATCTCCTATCGTTAGTAGGTATTGACAGAGATGGGGATTAGAGACCCCGGTTTTCAAAGCATTTTTGGCGAAATCTTCCAACTGTGTTTTCACAGCTGGAGCTGCCACTGAGCCATATTTTTGGTCCGCTGCCTCCTTGCAAAGCTGCAGCATCTGCTTTATCCTAGCAGTAAAAGCGATGAGAGCTTCCAAGGGGTACTGTCTTATAGAAATCAGTTTGTTTACCACTTCTTGGTAGGTTTCCCTTGGTAAATATGTTCGGTTGAGGAGCTTTTCGGCATCCTCGAAGGACGTTATTTGGTTAGATGCGACTAACAAATAAGCATCACCCCGTAGTCTCGTAGAGAAAATCTTAACGAACGCTGGGTGTTCTTCAACAGATAGGCATTCAAGCACCTTCTTACAACAGCCTAAAAACGTCTGTAGTTCGGTACTCAACGCAGGGTTTTGTTCACCGGAAAATATTGGAACTAACTGAGCAGTTAACTTGGCGATTTTGCAGTAATCTACCGACATTTTGAAGTTTGTTTCTACTTTATTTTCTATAGTTTGCGATTGCGATTCAATTGATAATTCGGATTCAGGAACGGAAATATCTAACCAGTTTAAAATAAACTCGCTATCCCTCAATTCACTTTCACTTAAATCTTCACGTGTTAACTTATTACCTATATCACGAGAGTGCGATTGACCTTGAAAATCTAACAGTTCCCTTTTAAAATGTGCAGTTTCTTCTTTTAGATGGCTAATTTTATTGAGTCTCTGCTCACGAGTTTTTTCTAATTCTTTACTTAAATTTTCACACTGCAGAACTGTTAAATTTTCACTGGTTTTCGCTTTTTCTAACAATAATTTCAAGTATTCACTTAAACTTACACTATGATGGGCTTCCAATATTGTTCCCGATCGAAGTCTTCTTGGTGATGGTTGTAGTGGCTGCGATGTTTGTCTTCTTCCTGGTTGGTCTGCGGGATTTTCTCCTGGAGTTGAGTCCTCTCTCGTTGGTGTGGTTTGGTTCATTTATGTACTATATACCCTCGAAACCAGACTCAGTTCCGAGTTTAAAGGTAAGGTAGTCTTGCCCAGTATAACGTATTCGGATTAAGGCTTTTCAAGCTATTATCAGTTTAAACTGTTGCTTCCTGAATCCTACCGGCTGCGCCAAATTGTTAGGTTTGTTGCCACACCTTTTATATACGTTCTAAACGACGTTCACTCCGCTCTCGCTCTCTGATGATGTATCCTGTTTGCTCAGCTTAAGCACTGTAATTTCGATGCACTGGAATCCTTTCTTCATCTGCAGGATAATGAATTATGAAATGAATCGTACACTTGTCTCCGTTAAGAGAGGATTGCTTTTTCTTTATTAAATGCACCGGATTGTACCGTACTGGTCCAACAGAGACACACACACTTTTTGCAGTTTTCTATAGTACTATATTATACACTTTTTGCAATTTTCTATTGTATGGATGTCAAAGCATCTTATGTGATAGGATAGAGAAGATTTGGTTTTTACAACTGATCTGTAGCGCGTCTCGTTCTTGAATGTTTTTGAAAATGTTCTGTTCTGCCTTTGAACACGCAATTGGCGCATTACCTTGAAGAGGATAAAATGACACCTTGCGAACTCTGTCTGCGACCAGTTCCCAGACGGGGAACAGATATCCGAGACATATTATGTTTTGGCGATCGTGGGAAGGAAATCTGCGAGTTCGCGAAAATTGCTTGATATGCAAGTTTGCGTACGCAACAAATTCTTTCTCAGACGGGGAACAGATATTTGAGACATATCATGTTTTGCGATTGTGGGAAGGAAATCTGCGAGTTCGCGAAAATTGCTTGATATGCAAATTTGCGTACGCAACACTGTAGAATAAAAAATGCCTGACCGCACATCACGCAGAAACTACTGGACGGATTTCTGCGCCCACAATTTTCTTTCAGTGGATACCACTGTCAGTAGTCTTCCAGCAGAGAGTATCGTGATCATATGTTTTGCACTTCAATGGGCAGTCGTCTCTTTTCAGCGCATACATTCATGTTGAACACGTTTTCAGATGTTGTTCATTGGGAAAAGTTTGGAAATGGGCTGGGGTGGGGTTCGTGTGTCAATGTCAAGTGGTTTCATTCGTGTTGCTTCTTTTCGCCCACATTTGAGGTGGACAAGAGGGAACAAATAAAAGAACTTTGTGTAAATCTTTTTAGTATGAATTAAAATTATGTTTTTATTGTCTTTGTTTTTGCTTTATATTGCTTTTAGAAAGGTCCAAGGGAGGGAACATATTTATAAAAAAACTGCGGGTGAAGCAAGGCGAGCACGGGTCAGCTAGTTACCAATAAAAGTTTAGTCGGGTGCCGTGAGTCGGTCATCATAAAATTTTTCAAAAATTGTTCGCCATTCTCGGCTATATTTAGGACAGTTCTGCGGTATTCAGAAGTCTTTTCTGTGTCACCAGGCTTAAGCTGTAGGACCAACTGGATCTTGTAAGGGTGTAGGTGCAGATCTTTCCTCAAAATCCGCTTAATCGTGTACTGCTTCATGCTAAATCTCTCAAGCCTTATGTTTGAAACAAAACAAAAATAACTTAAAAATATCGATAAATAAAAGAAATTTTTTTTTTTTTTACATAGGAAAGCGACTTTTGCTGCACCCTGTTTTTCCATATAAGTTGAAAAACTTGTCCAAGAATGTGATGAATACGACACAAACCTCAAACTAGAATTTAAGTTTTCACCAAATAAATCCAAAAACAGAAGCTCCACAATTGGACATGTACCGTGACTCAGAAGATCTGTCTAAAAATAAACAAATCGCCAGAAAACTCTGACTAAACTTGTAAATAAGTGACACAGATGTTTGATGAGTGTTTATTTGTCATTGCAACAACTATTGGCAGGAGGTTTTCCCACCAAATAAACTTGCTATTTATCCGTAAGTAGGTTCGTAGGTTGTTTGTCAAAGTGCCGAAAAATCTCCTCCACAGGCGAAACAAAAAGCTTCAAAAACTATTTCTCTACTGCAGCATCAAACTTGTCATCCGTTTATTTATTAGTAGGTAATTAAAAAATTACCAAACCACGACAGTCACAAACTAATGACTAATAAACCGACAAATCGTTCACACATTTTCGACTTGACACACACTGCATGGATAGAATATGCATCTAAAGTTGGTAATATATGGCAAGAACAACCCTCCCACACTTGAAAATTTGTTAACAGCCACTGGCGTCCCGTCTTGTGTCACGAATAAAATTATCAATATTTTTATACCATCTTGTGGCGGATTCGTTTAACAACACACACGCGGTAGAATGGCGAGGAATCTGTTTTTTTTTTCGGAGTGATTTGGGTCAGTCTATTATTAAGATACACACTAACTATCTGTTTGTATCTTTGTTGCTTGTTGTAGATTGTAGTCTGGAATGGTGTGAATGGTCTTTTTGATTTATGCCCCCTCTAAAATGAAGGGCACTCTCCCGGCTATCTCTCTCACAACTCACAAGTGATGACAGATCAACTCAAACACAGATGTTGTGTGGCAATGTAAGCCGTATCTGTTTGTAAACGATGAAGAGTTCTTTTGAATTTCTCCCCATAATCAGCTATTTTACAAATCAAATTCCATTCGATCCATTCGATGTTAATCGCCTCCTTAGAGCGGCAATGTTTATAGAGAATTGTTTTGTTTATCGATTTTGGGGGAGCGTTATATTTTGGGCAATTGATCGGTGGAGATACATAGATACTTTGAAGCGCGTGTCTCGGTTGTTTTCCTATTTTGTGTGCGCTCCCTCGGGGTGACGCAATTTCTGTTTCAAAATATATTCCACATCATGCAATTGCTTTTAGTTTAATTATCCAGCTAGCTGGGTGTATCTGTTTCAATTAATTGTGCGGCGAGTCCTTGAAATCGCACGCAAATTAGGAAACACCTAGTTTACTACTGTGGGTGTGTGTGATAATGCGCCATAAATTCACAGATGATGGCTGCGGTCTAGGCGGGATTGTGTAGTTTAAAATGTTTCTTTTAAATAAAAGCAAACAGTTGTGGGGAAATAATAAAAATTATTATTCTTGCTGTACGCAGTGGTGCTGCTCGTCGATAGCCTTATCTCGACGGATTACGCGATGACCTCTTTGGTCATTTCGCAACCAGATGAATGTACTTTTGAGTGTGGTTTTCAATTTATTTTCATATTTTTCGCTCTCTTGTGATGAGATGTTTTTTCTTTCTGCAGTATGACAGTTGCCAATTGAATTGACGTGTGAAGAGTCGATTACTTAACTCAATTTGTTTCAATTAAGGGCTCTCGCTACCAATTACACCGTTTTACAAATTACGTGTCAGTGGGGAATGAGAACGTCAACTTGGATATCCCCGAGATAGATATCTTGAAAGAAGTAGTGGTTGCAAGTGCTACCAAATGGCCTTAATCTACAAGAACACATAAAAATCTTCCTGCCAGAAGGGTTGATAGAGTTCATTGAATGCTAAGATTAATCTTTTCTAACAGGTGACGAAAACGTGCCACATGACTTCGAGCTACAGCGAAAACTCGTCAGTGCAGATGAGTTGAAAAACAGTATTCGTAACGATTTAAAATTAAATATAGGACATAATGTGAATTTTCACAATAAGATTGGTAAACGAAATCGAATTTTTTTGTTCTTACATGGGTTTTTTCTTAACTGCTTCTAGTAGTCGAATTAGGTTTAAAAAGTTTGCAAATTTTCGAAATCCATTGCATATACCCATTCCCAAAAAATGTAGATAATAACAGTGAAAATCGCATCGAAATCCGTTGAGTTTTTCTCGTGGTAAACGCAATCTTAAACACTGCTTAAAGAACAGCGCCACCTATTGGATTTTATTAAAAGCATTGCTGTTAAATCGAATTCGGTCGACTATTTTTTGGGAAGGTCACATACCTGTACATAGAAAGACTGATATGAGCCTATATGGGATAGCAGAGCTTAAGGTTAGCAGTTTACTATAAAAGACTGGCCTCTGGCGGGAGCTTAAGTTCAAGGGAGACTCAATATTGCCTCCTTTACGTATAAAATATTGCCTAATTTTAAAAAAGATAAGCTGTTTAATAAGTTGGAATATTGTTGAACAGAAAATTGGATTCTAGAAGGACACAAGCCTTAGAATAAGGTATAAAACTTCATGCAACACAGGCACCGTTTGTCAGTAAAATACGTAATTTTTGGTTGTAATTTTGCTGTAGCCTATTTAGCTAGAAAGTAATAGCTGCATAAGGTACCTTAGGTTGAAGAGATGCGGAACTCAAAAAAGCTCTAAACTCAAGCATCCTTAGATTGTTAAAAAGAGTCAAATTCCACTACCCAATTTCGAGGCTGCGAGATTTTTTGTCGTACCAATTACGCCGATGTTTCTAAACCGATTTTTATGCAATGTTTACCAAATGGAAGGGATAATTCCCTAGATTAATTTCCGTACCTACGTTTTGTTTTGTAACGAACAAATTTTGTGGTTAAAGTTGAGAGATAGCGTGACTCTAACTTTATAAGTAATCGAGATTATTTAGAAAAATTGTCGAGCTAAAAAGATCAAAAACATCGACTAGCTGCTAGCTAGCTGCTAGAGCTGCTACTCCAAAGGTGAAAATAAACCTCTTTCTAACGTGATCTCAGTGGTAAAATACCTCTTACAAAAAAAGTTTTGTTCCGGTGGTTTAAAAAACAGCGATTGTGCCCTGTCGATATTTGTTTTTTAACAAATACCTAAAAAATTTGTTTTTACTTAAATTTATACTTATATACAAATAGAAAATAGTTCGTGACATTTTTTTTCTGCTAAAATAGCAATAAATAGGTAGTGTTAAATGCAACTGCAAAAATAAATAAAAAGTTTGAGTTTAAACAAAATTTTTCGTCACTGATTATTGTGGAGTTTATTTATTTTATTTTGTTTATTTTTAAAAATCAACAACAAAGCATACAAAAAATAATAATGGACAATATTTATGCAGTGTACGTAAGCAAAACTTCAATTTCATCATGATCAAAATTAACTAACTTTAGTTTATTTAAAATTTTGTTATGAACTTAACAAGTGTCTACAACTGGATATGCTTTAGTGAGTGGTGCGAAAACTGAAATTTCAGAAATGTTGTGCTACATTGTCTGCATTAATGTAAATAAAAGAAATATTTTATAGACTTAAAAAAATATAAATGGCTCATTGAAAGTATTTTTCAAAGACATAAAAAAATACCATAGAATGAGCCTGTTGAAGGACATCACTTATTCGTCTTATTGCTCATTTATTTAGGACGAAAGGAGGCTTAAGATTGGTTATGTAAGAAAAACTGCCCCCTCCTCATTCCGTACTGTAATTTCGAATGGAAAATTCCATGATAAACTGTCTCAAGGGTTTTATTAGAACAAAACTTTCTGAGGTGATAAAAACACCGAATGGATGAGCTGTTGTCTTTAAATAAATAAATAAAGAAGAAGAGAGAGATATTCGAATCAGACCACCAATGTCGGGTCTCTTTTCGTCTCTCTTTTCTTTATTTTGGTGTAGTGGGCCATATTGAAAGTGCGCAAAAAAGCGCATCCTCAGTGGAGTACCCATCCCTAGACCCAAACTTCTTTGGACTAAAAAGTTGTACTGTTTGCAGATGCAACCACAGACGCATCTTAACATGATTCAATGATTTATTGGCTGGCTTGACTCCTTCAGAGATAACCTTTGTCCTTAAAAAGACATTCCATCCAAAATTAAAGAACTCCCTTTCGGGTTCAAACTATTTCTCTGGTTGCAACACTCTCCGCGATTGGCTAGTTTGAGTCAAAACTTGGCAAATTAAAAAATGTGCTAATATGGATCGGGTCAAAGTGCTCATTATCAAAACAGTGTCGTAAACCCCACTGATGTGATTGAACGACTTGAAAGTCACAGTAAATTTATGTCAACTTGCTACAATGCCATCAAAAACAAACGTTCATCGTTCACCAAGAAGAATTTCAAACAATAAAAACTCAGAGGCTTTCTTTTGTTCTAATGAAATTTGTCAAACTTAACTCTACCACTTCTTTTGTTTGATAGACTATTACCAGCTTCGCAACGTGCCTTTTGGTGGTGACCTTTACAAACCATGTATCTACCTATAGGCAAGTTAGTGGCAGTGCTCCTACGTCACGCACGTTGTTTAACGTGATGTGTACAGGTGAATCGTGTCGATTGATTCAACAAACGAAAATTAGATGGCAAGTTCAACTGTTTTTAGACGCGCGTCAAGTAACTCACTCGGCAGTTTTTGCAACGGTTGTGCTGTTGTGTTTTTTAGTGCTTGAAATTGTGAATCCACCTCTTGAGGAAACAATTTGTCTAAACTCCTAAAACAGGATTTCATTTAAAATTAATTTCCCTGTTGCACATCCTCCGCCAAAAAGTATGCATTCAAATATACACCACATCCAACAACTGGGATGGTACTCCATGCATGTAGTTGTGTATCGTTCCAATTAATTGGCGGCAATTATTACTAAGAATTAGACAACAACAAAAAATTCTCCTTCCATCCAATAACAAGATCTCTTCAATAAGTGTGCGTGTGGGATGGTGCATTCGATCAATTCCACTGCAAAATAAATAATAAAGACAATAACCTCGAATACATCCGTCATGAGAAATATAAAAAAAAAACTGCAAAGCTCCTCTCTTCCATGAAAATAAACATTCAGTGCAATCGCGATCGACATTCAAAAAAAGATTCACACTGCAAAATTTGCCGTGTTTATCTTTTTGGTCAAAAAGAGTTCACGCCTACACATATGGACAGAACGAGAGTGATCTTCGACTTGAATTGCGTGTTTCAAGAGATTTCCCACCAACAACAACGTGCGGCGAACTTGGATGCGGAATATTTTACAAAAAATAAACATTTATATAAATGAGAAGAATATTTTCTTTTCGGTCTTTCTCGTTCAATTGTTTTAAATACTCGCAAATATTTGAATTGTCCGAAAGCGACCTTGGATTTTACTTATGCAGGCTTTTAGTTTTGTGGGGTACACTCGAGTGCTCGGATTAGTTTTGCGATTTAACGGGCGGGAATTTATTTAAGGAAAACGTCGGGTTATTGACGGGAACTTTTGTTTTTCCTTACTTTTTTTTTTGATTGTTTTTATACTGAAGTGCGATGAATATTTTAAGTGAACCCTCTCATTCCATAACAAGTAAAAATATTAAATTCCCATCGTCCTTGTTGTGATTGCAAAGCTGTGAACTGTTCTATATGCACAAGTGAAATTTTTTTCTTCAATGGTATGTATTCCATCATGCTGTTGTTTGTTGCTATTTTTAAATACCTCTCCGCAGAAGGGCGAAGCTATATCAATTCAATAGATGTTAGGAGATGTCTTCTTTAAGTGTAATTATCAGTGATGCTCATTATTTGTCTCGCTTATTGTTAATTTGTCCCATTTCCTGAAAAAGAACGACAAACGTCGATGAACGTCTGACAAACATCCGAGAGTAAAATTGTCATGAAAGAGCTTCTTAAGTAGCCGTATTTGGACTCGGCGTAAAATTGTAGAACCCTTCCATTCGTCCCAAAATTAAAAAACTCACACCAAACGAATGGTTGTGAGAAGCTAGGCCTTAGGTCCCAAGACCTGTAGCGCCAACATATTGATTTATTTTATTTATCTTTGAACATCTTTTACCATTTTATTTACCGATTAAGGCGTTATTTCCAACCTGATTTTATTGAAGCATGGACCAAATGAAAGTTTAATCTCTTTTCCCGGTTTTTTCTAGTAAATATTATTATTTGTCGACTTAAGAATTTTATTGATATCAAAAACAATCAGGGTTGGGCAAAGTATAAACCCTTGTGTCACTCCTAGAATCCGATGGTATCTACAACACATATTCGAATCGATCATCCCAACCAATTTGGCTTTTTGACACTTTCGATTGATTAGATTTTGCTTACCTGATACGTATATACGGATGCTTAAAACTCGAGAACGGCTCAACCGATTTGAATGATCTTTGTTTTGTTTTGTTTGTCTTACATCAGCGATGGTTTAGAAGAAAAGAAAAGTTGGAAAATTCTCAACAGGTGGCGTTGTAGGCACACATTACATTTTTCATGGGGAAACGCACTTTGAAAAAAAAAAAAAAACTGGATGGAAATCGAGTAGTGACACTTCAAATATAGAAAAAAAATATTTTCAAAATCACAGTTTGTTGATCTTTTGTGATAGAAACACTTTACTGCTAAGTGCGAGAGAATCAACAGGTGGCGCTGTGGTCGATCTTCAGAGCCGCTCAACCGATTTCAATGAAACTTTGTGAATGCGCATGGTTGATTCCAACTTGAAAGATAGTATAGTTTTGGGCCCTAATGGAAACAAAGTGCAATCAAAAACAATACAAATAGAAAACCTTGGATTAAAAATAAATAAATAAATATTTTGGCGCGACAGGTCTGTGGGACTCAAGGCCTAGCTTCTCACAACCATTCGTTTTGTGTGGGTTTTAAATTTTTGGGACGAATGGAAGGGAATTAGAGCATTACGCCGAGTCCAAACGGCTCTTTCATGACAGTTTTACTCTCGGATGTTTGTCAGACGTTCGCGAGAGGTGGCGCAGTGGAAAAAACCTTAAGATGTAATTTGGTTCTTTCGTTAACAAAGCCATTTGCAAAAAATAATCGGGATAGAAATCGGGATATGGCACTTGCCATATAGGTAACAAAATAATTAAATTACTATAGGTATCTGGACATTTATGAAGCCTTGAATTTTTGTAAATGGTGTTCAACACAATGGGGCAGTTATCAAAAAGGGCGCCGTTGCATCTCCCTTAAAAAACGACTCTGCGAATTGTGGCGGGACTTAATACGAAAGGCACGGGCAGCGCCGTGGGAGTACAGCTAGTCGTATATACAATTCATTAACCATCCTGAGAGTTTAAAACTATTACAAAGTTTTGTCAAAATTGATGTTTTTCACTTATTCAAAAGCAAAAATAAAAATTCATTCGTTTCATATGCTTGTATAATGTAAGTATATCTATCGTTAGTAACTTTAACAAAATATTCTTGTGCTGTTTTGAACATTTTGTCTGCAAATTGGGCGCAGAATCGGGTTATTATGTTTCACGTATTTCCCCGAAAATTGTGTACAGCAATTTCAAATTATTACACGGTTGTAGGAGAAAAGTGCGAGCGAATTTCGAGCTATTTTTTTTTCTCATATAGGCATTGTCTGCTTAAAAATAAATTTACAATCTCTATAATGTTATTTTAATTAAATAAAGACTTTATTTAATTTTTCTTTAATATATTGCAACCTTTCTTTGTTTTCATTTAAATGAAAAAAACGAAAATACCTAAAAACAAATTTGTAAATATTTGAGTTTTTAATAAAATAAACTATCTATAACATTAAGAAATAATGAAAATTTGGTATACAAAATAGCGCGATTTTTTGTACCAAATTTTTCCCTGCGGCGCTTGGGTTCAAACAATTTGTTTATTTAAAATAATGTCATTACCTGGTAGAAATATTGAATGAAGTTGACTAGAAGCTGGTTCAAGTAACCTTTGGAAACTATTTTAAAAGCTCCGTCCATTAAAAATATCTTCTATTCGGCGGTGGTATATTTTCCGTTATTTTGCTTATTATTTTTAAAGACGAGAATTTACAAAAAGCATGTTTTTGGTCTTCAAAAATACAAACCTATCACTGAACTAATTTTAAAACGGCACTTTTGTACATCTGTACAAAACGTCCGCGCTTCAAATACTTAGTCTAAGAACACCTACAGATAAGCAAATTAACTGTCAATGGAGTCCTTGGATTATATTTCATATTTTAGCAAAAATAAGACAAATTAAGTAAGACCCCAACAAATTTATATAAAAAAATAAAGTCTATTTCCAATAAAAATGAAATAATACCCCAACAATGAGTTAGACCTAATTTTCATTAGGAAATAAGGAAATAACACTCAAAATTTTATTAGAAATCGTTGTTGTTGTTTCCTATACAGAGCCGATTTAAGTACCATTTGGCTTTATGTCACCTTCCCGATTTGGCCTTATGACGCTTTCTCAAACTGTCATAGTACCAAATGCTAGAATTTGGCCTTATGTCACTCTCGCAAAGCGACGTAAGGCAAAATTTCGAGATTTGACCTTATGACGGTTGGCCTTATGTCACGGCACCGGCTGGTGGTAGTCCCTTAGAAGTGACTTTGCTTAAGAGAGCTCAATGCGTCAATAAGTGGGTTACGTGACTCAACAAGTAGATTTACGTAGCTTAGGTGCATCTGAAAACTATATTGCATGCTCAGTATTCAAGGTAATTATTTATTTCGACATTAACTTTCTCTTTTTGTAACCTCTGACAACATGAAAGACAAAGCTACTGCTTGGCAGTTTTGGGAAAAGAATTTCCTTTTTTTTTTTGGCAGAAAGGATATGTCTTCTGGGAGTACGTCATGTTGAAAAGCATAAAAGCTTGGGTGTTAGGCAGGTGAACAATACTGGAGTAGATGCTATGTCTAAAATTCTGTGACAGGCCTTTTTAAAATCCAAATCTTTAAGGATGTGCTTTAATGCTTCCCATCGAAATTTAAGATTTAAATCCTTGATGACTTCACTTTCTGGATGGAAATGGAAAGCAGCTCAAATTCTCAATAGTCGAATTATCCAAAAATATAAAAATACGTAAATATGCCAACGATTCATCCATCTCTTCCTTCGCTACTGCTTATTGCCCTTGCCTAAGGGCAAAACGCGCGTAAACTATTAGTAGGTACGAGTTCATGCAAAAATTTTGTAGTGATTCTTTCATTGTGTACCTATATTATTTTGTGCTTTACTGCTCCAGTTGGATAGCCTCATTAAGAGCTCCAAAGAGTCTACGTCCTTCTAAATGTTGTTGCATAGTAGGCCGCTAAAAGGTCCTGGGTAAATGACCGCCAATTTACCATGCTAAGTGGGATTAATCTAACTTGAGGCCACAACCCCGAGTCTTCCGCACAAATCGTGCTAGGGTTGATCTTGTGTACCTTTAAAAAGCGAAGAAAATTCAGCCAAATAGCTTAACTTATGACCAATGCCACAAGCACAACTCCTCGAATGTATTTTGTAGCAATTCTTAAGTACCCAAAGCAAGTTGTTTATTTCACCAAACCAAATCAGCCATCAATAACTGAACTCTTCGTATTTATCTCATAGTCTTAGAAAGCGGTAAAGAAGAAGTCAATGTTTTCACAACTGAGTAAGGCTATCCAATAAAAACCCTCTTTTTAATTAGCTGTCCCCGTCTTGAGCACATTATGCAAAAAAAAGATATATTTTCCCTAGGTCATCAAGAGGATTATCAATGACGACTGATGAAGGGCATTCTTTACCAGCTTTTATTGTTGTATAGATATATAAGTCTAGGTCTGACAGATACCTAATCTAAACCCATCTAATTAGCTTGTGCATTCCTTTTCGATTTAAAAATAAAGTAAAAGAACTTAAAGGTCGAACTTAACAAAACGCACCCTCAAAGTTAATAGGAAACCCACTGTTCGTCCATTTCTACAATCTTGCATAAGTCACTTACCCATTTGGCCGAATAAACACATTGGCTTCCGCATTCAAATGAATGTTGTGACGACCTGTTGTTATAATTGTTTCTACTAGAGTTACATAAGCCTCCCTCACTCCATAGAGCCTGAGGGTGCGCGAATATCGGATGAAATTGAAACTAATTCCGCTCTGAAGCTTCCCCTTTATATAGGAAAACTAAAACAAAAGTCCATAGAAAACGAAAATCCCCACACACAACATTGTCCGAACATGTAGGTATCCCATTTATAATGTGTGTATCTCTTTACATTAGTTTCTTGCGCCATTCTCTATTTACCCTCGTCACTGTACAAAATCAACATTCAACCACGCCGCGCAGTAAGTCCAACATCACGTTGAAAGTGAAACGAAACACGTTCACGATGGGGCTAGTTGCGCTGAATGATGTATCATATTGGTCACTTTAGAGAAATGGGGGTGTTTGACAACACCCCTGTTGAGACGTCAGTCGCTGACACACGCGGGTGTATATACCGCCTACTCATAACCCCCTTAGGTAATGAGTTTTCCTTCGGATAGTTACCCTACCCGCAAACAGTGATGAAATGTGATATTGTTGCTCCGCATAACCCACTAAACAAATGTGCGGCTAACGCGGTTTGACTTAAATGTTTGTATATAGTTGGGCGACATTATTAATGTAGGTATCCAAATGGAAAACTATTTGGACAGTTGTTTCGCCCAACTATCCTTGTTATCGATTTTCGTCAAATTTAATATGCGATGTTAAGGTACCTATTATTTATATCTATCTACTCTTGGTAATTAATTGGGAACACAGTCGTTCAAATTGGGAATTGAGAATTTTTCGTAGTTGTCATCTGTCACACGAAAAGTCATCTTATTTAAAGCATAACTTACGAAAGTTCTCCGCAAAGCCATCAAAGTCGAACTATATTCAGAGATTACATAGAATGCGTAGGTAAAGTCGTTTCGCCCATGACAGTTGTCATTTCAAACGTCAATTCAAATTTAGAACTACATTTATGTATCGCTTAAAGTGGTGACATTTCGCAAAACACAATTCACTTAAACGTTTGAATGTAAACAGCGCTTTATTTCAATAAAACGTAATTAAAAATACAAAAAGACAAACAGTCTAAGAATCTAACACACTTTTATAAACTGGAAGGTTTCATTTATTCGCTTGACATTAGGGACGTTCAAGTATCTAGTTTAGTAAGTCTGACAGCTGACTGACTTGATGTATCTCAGTTTTGATTGGCCTAGATCGGTCACGTGGGCAGTTGTTTCAGTTGACGTATATGGAGGCTAGCCGATTAATCTAGTCAAGAAATTTGTGACTAAATACTAAGTTGACAGTTTGCATATGTGACTGACATAACGTAGGAAAAATTACGTTTTCGACCCATCTAGTTTTTGCGTTCAGGTTACATTTAGTCCAGACCAATCTAATCGACTTAAGATAACTAAGGTTTTGAATGTGCTCATTGATAAAACTTTAAAAGATTTGTTTCTTTTTATTTTTTTATTTTTGCGTTTGTCTCAATAATATGAACAAATTTTCCAATATGAAACATGTCCTTATTTTTAAACAATATTTTGAAATCAGATGTCATAAGACAAACAACTTTTTAACGCCAAGTGCCGAAAAGAGAAGAAAGTTGAATAACAATTTATGAGAACTGTTTCGAAATGAAACGTAAAAAAAATTCAACGTAAAAAAGGAATAGGTACATTTAACTTTCGAAGTCAAACAATTTATGACAAATTATTTCGAAGTCGAACGTCATTAAGAAATTTTCAATAAGAAGTAATTTATACAAAAAATATGTTCGTAGTCAAGAGATTTACGAAAACTATTTCGAAGTTAAGTCCCTTAATATAAACAAACTTTCGACTTCAAAAAATATATTCAAAACACTTTCGAATTTGAACAACTTCTAAAACATTTTTCGAAATTGAACGTCATAATTTAACCTGTTCGATGTAAATAAAAGTATGCGAAACTCTTTTGACATTAATGAAATAACGAAAAATATTTCGAAATCGAATGACAACTTTACGATGTCAATATGTAAAAATTATGTAAATCTCTTCCCGTATTTCAGTACATTCAAACATTTCAGCAACATTTGGTGGAATTTCGTCAGATTTAACTTCCATAAGCAAAAAAGAAAGGTGAATAAAGCCACAAAAAGAGAGAAACACAGTTCCCCTCCATAAAAATGCCTACAGATTTCAACCCAACAGATTTCTTTTGGTTGTCAAATTAATCAAGTGCTGAACTATACATTTTATTTTATTTTTTGTTTCGGGCTCCTTTAGCAGTCAAATAGGTCCAAGAAGAATAATAATCAATCATTTTAAGGTCCGCAGGGAGTTCTTAAATATTAATTTCTACTTTTTTAACTTTCTCGTATACGTAGTAAGAGAGTATTGTAATCGTACAAAAAATCTAACTCGCGATTTTAATCAAATCTGACATTACGATGATAGAGGAACTCGAAAAAGTGGGTCTCGCAATTCTGTCCGTCTGTCCGTCTGTCCGTCCTTCCCGAGCTCTACAGCGCAAACGGCTGGACGGATTTCTTTCAAACTTCGGATTTGGAGTTGGTGGGCTTACAGTTCGGGGACATTTTTTATTTTGCACGATAAGTGTTGCCGTTCTAACGGTATTCAGCAATTTTGAGTTTTTCGAAAACGGCTCTAACGATATCAACCAAAATTGATATTTGGGCTTAAGTGGGTGTAACTAAGATGGCTGCATACTCAGTTTTTCGCAGAAAAATCGAATAACGGTAATTTTGAAAATTGGTCATATCTCAAAAACGGTCAAAACTATTTCGACAAAAATTCATAGTTAAGGTAACACGGTCATTCCCAACATGATGGCAAACTCAGGTTTTCCCTAAATTATTGTTCAACGGAATATTTTGGAAAAATGTCGTTTTTTAAGACTTTATTTAAATATGGTTTACTTGAAAACGGCTTTGACGATTTTAACCAAAATATATACTTGCACTAGCATATATGGGGTTAACATGGCTGCATACCCAGTTTTTGGCTAAAAAGTCGAATAACGGTACTTTTGAAAAGTGGCCTTAGCTCGAAAACGGTCAATACGATTGCAACAAAAATTAATTTTGTATGTAATATGGTCATTCCTAACATGATAGAAAACTCAGTTTTTCTCTAAATTGTCTATAATAGATTTTTGAAAAAAGGCATATTTTGATAATTTGTTTTTTTATTTTTTTACCTACATGAAAACGGCTAAAGCGATTTTGACCAAAATGCATACTTGGAGTAAAATTGACGTTTTCAACATTATTGCGTCCATAATTTTCGATTCCAACCACCGGAAACGCTGATTTTGAAAACTGTTCATATCTCGAAAACACCATTTTCGATTTGGATAAAACCTTAAAAACCACGTAATACTAACATCCTGAACAATACCCTATACTCAATTTTTAGCTAAATAGTTAAGCAAGATTATTTTTCGAACTCAGCATTGCAATATTTGTTACAATTTTGTACGCATTATTTCCAAAATCAGCTTTAAAGATTTTGACTAAAATGCTTATTTACGATAACATAAGTATTCTTAATAAAACCCCGTACTTAGTTTTTCTTAGAGAAATGCAAATAATGCCGTCTTGTAAACTTTACCGCACTACCAGTTAAAATGTAATGACAACTACTAGAAACTCCTTTTTAGCAAATATTTCCCACTTCTTCTTTTTTCAACCTTAATTCCAACCAATTGGAGTTTACACTATCAGAAACCCGCACTTCATTTGAAAACCCCAAACACGTGTTAATTCAAAAACAAATCTCTGAATTCTTACATCACAAACCCTACTTCGAGTCATAGCCACCTACCAGCATCATCAATTTTATAGCCTATAAACAATAACAAAACAAAAATAAACCAACTAAACTGATGATATGAACGAGAAAGTTTCGTGCGATCCAGTCTTGCACTTTATTTTCATTCCGGTGAACGATTAACTGCGAAAAATGTGACGTTTAGCCAATATTGACTCCGAAAGTATCCGAACTGACACATAACTTTAATCTGGTCCACTAATTGTTGAGTGTACATATAATTTGATGAAAATAAGGAATTATTGCTAAATCAAAACACGGAAATTGTATTCTAAGCAACTGTCATGAAACTGTCACACAATGAAAACTTCTAAGTATGTAATACTCTCCTTAGTAGATACATTTCCATTCCTATTTGACTTGAATGTATGCGTTGTGCTAGAAATAATCGAAAATCCGTCCGAGCTCACTAAAAGAATTTCCGATACCGTTGACGTATGTCCTGCTGGATCCCATTGGAAAATATGTTCCGTTCATTGAACTCGTCTACATTAAGTTCATTTCATATCGCATTTCCTTTTCCCCTTCGTTGAGTTTATTCATTCAATAAATTATTTTACGACCTAGAACGCTACTATTGGTGTGAGAAATTATGTCAGATGGTCGCGTGTTTCATACGTTTTCCATTGCATATCACTAGGTGTTGTAGGAAGTCTGTACAGTGCGGTCGAAAAGCGGCGATAGTTTTTTTTTTAATTGAATACATAGTTACTTAATTGAATTTTAAGTGGGTTTGTGGTTTAATGATTGAATTTTCGTGGTCATGTTCAACATGAATGCAATCAAAGTCTTTTAAAAATTGCCGAATATAAATAGATATCGAAAGTTGCCTTAAAGTTGCTGACAATTTCAGATTTTATTACATAATTTTTAATTGAAACCTCTATTAGCTGTTACAAAATATGGCTCCAAAAGTAATATATTTGTTTGTTTTTGTGTCTTTTCAGATTTTATAGGAAACGCCAAAGATAAATTCATCGAAGTGCTAATTTTTACTAAAATACGACTGCTTATTTATTTGCTATGATTTTTATCCACAACATAGTAGACAATAAGTATACACAACGCTATTATATACCATACACAAACAAAATCGAAGCAAATAATTTATTCTAAGATTAAAAACAAGTAGCAGACCAAAAGAACCAAAGAAAGAAATTGAGTCTCGAATAAGGTCGGACAAAATAGACCGATAAATTGAAAATTTAAAATTCAAAAATTACTATTTTTGAACCTATAATGGCAGATACTACCATTTCGACCTCCAGGCAATCGTGCAAGCCCGATTGCAATCAATTAAATATTATTGATAAGCCAATAATGAATGAATACTCAGAAATTGATGAATCTCCATCAACGGACACAGATGAACCAGTACAGGGAATGTCAGTAGCATCGAAACTACATATAACAAAAATGATTCAAAACAAATTGAAGCGAAAGAAGAAGCTCTCCACAAGTCTAACATCGGTCAGTGATGTGACCAATCCAGAGAAGCGTACCCGCATCGAGGGCATTCACTTGAATTGCCGCGGCAAATTGAACGAGGAACTGATTGCGGCCGCAACGACAGCGACATCAACATCAGTATCAGCAGCAGTATCGCCATCGTCAGGCACACCAACACAAATCAAATTGGAACGTGTCCAATCGAGGACACCGCTTCCATCACCTAGAGTGGCGGAGAAAATCATATTGCTGCAGCAAAGTCATCAGCAACAGCCGCAGCAACAGATGGCGAAAGTGCCACCGCCCAGATTGAAACGCAAGCTCGAAGAGAATGTGGTGACGATACAGAAGTTGAACGCTCAAACCGATCAGATGAGGCTAGAGATTGCCGAATTGAAGTCGCATCTCAGCACGGAGAGAGGTGCCGTCAGAGTTTTAAGGTGAGTTGGTTTTAACTTTGTTTTTTTTAGAATAAGGCGTTTTTAGGTGGGTTGGGGAAATGCTCCTTAGGAACTATTTTTTACCCAAGTAAGAACCCGTTCGAAAATAAATTCGTCAAAAAAACGTAAAAAGTTTGTCAAAAAATGCTTCTTAAGATCATTTAAGAAATGCGTCAAAAATCTCGAAGAAAAAAATCTTTAAAGTCGCGCCGAAAACTTGCCAAGAAATACAGAAAAACCATTTTAAAAAGTGTCGAAAACCCTTCAAAAACGTGCCTACAAACGCGTCAAAAAATTCTTCAAAGAAATTTATCATAGAACCATTCAAATAATGATCCAAAAACTTGTTCAAAAACCACCAAAGGCGCCTCGAAAATGTGCCAATAAACGTTTTAAAACATTCGGCATGAAGAGCCCCCGAAAATGCGCCAAAAAACTCGTGGATATCGTTCCAAATGCAAGTCTAAAAGTAAGTCTTAAAACGTTTCATAGATCTTTTGAAAAATGCGTCAAAAGTTGGTCAGAAAACCAATCTAAAATGCTAAAAAAAAGCCATAACAAATCGAAAGAACTGACCAACATTTTTCAAAAAATTCAACGAGTCCTTTAAAATTTTGAAAAAAAAGCTTTTAAAAATGTGCATAAATTTGGCATAAAATCAAAAAGTTGGTCAAGAAACGTTTCTTAGAACCATTCATGCGTCAAAACGGGTACAAAACTTGCCAAAAATGGCCCAAAAATGCCTAAAAAATCGCGTCGAAAACAAGCCAACATTTTCGGCAAAGCATGCTTTATAAATTGTGTTGCAAAATGCGTCGGCAGAAGTGTCGAAGATCCTTCGAGAATGTGCGCATAAACACTTAAAAAAATACTTTAAACGTGTCAATAAATGCATTGAAAGATTCGGTATGAAGAGCCCCCGAAAATGCATCAAAAAACGCCAAATACCTACGAGTCGAAAGTTATTCTAAAAACGCTTCATAGATCCATTGAAAAATGAGTCGAAAATGGCTCACAAAACTAATCGATATTGCTAAAAAGGCCTTAAGGCGATTTGAAAGAACTCACCAACATTTTTCAAAAACATTCTTTAAGTAATGAGAACCAATATGGAAATACGTCAAAAATGTGTACAAAACTTGTCGAAAATGCCCCAAAAAATTGCATACAAAACGAGCCAACAAATTTACCAAAGAATGCTTTTTAAATTACGTCAAAAAACGAGCTGGTAAAAGTGTCGAAAACCTTTCGATAACGTGCCAATAAATGCGTAGAAAGATTTGTCATAAAGAGCGCAAGAAAATGTGTAAAAAACGCGTCGATAACGTGCCAAAAAGTTGGTCTAAAAACGTTTCATAGATCCATTGAAAAATGTGTTTTATATAGTTTAGAAAACTTATCGAGAATGCTAAAAAAGCTTAAAAAATCGATTTGAAAGAACTCTTCAAAATTTTTCAAATAATGACTACTCTAACTTTGTGAAAATGTGCCAATAAAACAGTCAAGAAAGGTGGTCAAGAAACGTTTCTTAGAACCATTCGGGAAATGCGTCAAAAACGTGTACAAAACTTGTCAAAAATGCTTCAAAAATCGCCTAGAAGATGAGCCAAAAATGTTACCAAAGAGTACTTTATAAATTGCGTTAAAAAACGCGTAGGTAGAAGTGTCGAACATACTTCGATAATGTGCCAATAAATGCGTAGAAAGATTTGTCATATAACGTGCCAAAAAGTTAATCTAAAAACGTTAAGTAGATCCAGTAAACAGTAAAAATGCCCAAAAAACCTTTCAAATATCGAGTCGAAAACACTTTCAAATATTGCCAATAAAAGGGTTAACAAATTTGGCAAAAAAAAGAGTCGACATTCTTTTGGCAAGCCTTCGCTTGATTTTTATTAAGAGTCGGAAAAGAGTTTAACAGGACGGTTTACTAAATGCTATCGAAATGGGTGAAATAACGCATTAAATACAACATTTGAAAATCTGCCAATAACGCGTTGATAGCGTGTCAAAGAACTTCTAATAAAATTCGTAAAAAAGCGCCCTTAAACCCGTCTAAAACGCATCAAAAACGCCTTACAGATCTAGTCGAGCCGACAAAAATTTCTTCAAGAAAACATTCAAAAACGCCTTAAAAACTTGTCAAAACCCTTTGGAAATGTGCCAAAAAAAACTCACCAGAAACCTTTAAAAATTTAGCACAGGCCTTAAAAACCAAACCAGCTCTTAACTTACCCAACATTTTTGATCTAAATTTTCAGGGCACAAAACGAGTCGGAGTCCCGCAAGTGGAAGAACGAAGTTAAGAAACTCCAAACCGCCATGGAACTCATGCGAAAGGTGAAAAAGTCCAAAGATGAAGCCTGCGCCAACTGGGCGGGCAACAGCAGCACCAGCTCATCAGCGAACGGTACCAAAGATGCGAACATTTCAAATCACGAACTACAAAGACTGACAAATGAGATTACAAATTTAAGGGAAGCCAACAGGCACCTAGAAGAGAAACTACAGGTAAGTGCGTGTCGAGTGCGTTATGCGTGTTTATTTTTGCTTTGTGTGTTGTGCTTTACATTTGTGTTGAGACTCCCATCCCCCTTGCATGCCCTATCTCTTAAGCAAGGCCAACCGCAGTGCCTTCAAGTGTTCCGCATTCCACTTCTGGCGGTTGTACACGAACGTCCCGATTCCATAGATCCCGTAGATCTCCCAGAATAGAACTCCCGTAGCCAGAGCTAGACCCAAGCCTAGTAGGCAAAAAGCTGCCTGCAAGTGGGCAAACCTCAACACAACCGGATCGTCATCGTTTCGACTATGACGGGTGACGCTCTTCCCCGAGCGCCTGAACTGAGAGTCCATGTACTTGTTCCAGTGATGAACGAAACCGTGCTCGTGGACCCGCCTCACCAATGTGTCCAAGAAGCCCAGGTAAGGCGAGCCGTACGGCACGATGTAGACCGACTGAAACGGAATCGGACACGATTCCATCAGGTGGAACAAGGGCCGTCCGTAGACAGTGTGCTTCCTCGAATTCACGCGAAAGTTTGCCACATGGAACTTCTCCAGGTACGCATACGAGAGCTCGTTCTCGTCGAGCTTCTTCATCAGGTAGTCATCGGTGACCGGGATGGCCTTCTGCTTGATCTCTCTCAGATAGGGAATGGACGAGTCCAGGAACTTGTCGATGTGCTTCTGGTGGCGGGCGTAGATCAAAATTTCATAGTCCGACTGCGCCAACTCCCAGAGGGTGTTGATCTGCGGCAGGGATATACGAAACACCAAGTTGCTCGTCAGGTTGCACTTGTAGGCTCCCGAAATCAGCAGGCAATAGCACAGCCAGCAGATTGTAAAGAGCCGTGTCGAGTGCTGCGGCGGCGACGCCTTCAGCGGCTGGCTCAGCATGGACGAGTACAACTTTATCAGCATCTGGTCGACGTGTGGAAACAGAATGCGGCACAACCCGTAGGTAACCAGGTACATCACGGCAATGGCTACCCACACGGCGATGTGGAACGACCGAAAGAGATTCCAGAACAGCGAAGCTGGCAGAGCCTTCGGCACAATCACACACAGATCGTCGCGTCCATAGACCACCGAGTGCTCGGCTAAATTCTGAAAGGTATCCGGTGACAGAAATCTCGTATTCAGAGCCATGTCACTTGACTCACTGATGATGTCTGTCAGGCAGAAATTCCAGGTGATGTTCGACGACAGGGCGTTCTGGTTTTTCTCCCCAAATCTACTGACGGGAGGGTGGATTATGCTCGTGGCGTTCAAGCGGCTCGTAACGAACCACGTCATGAATCCGTCGGCGCCCATGATGTCACCATTCGGCTGGAAGATGGCTCGAACTACATCGGGGTAGAGGCAGATCTTCAGTCGGCGGCCATTCATGTTGGGCATTTCAGGCGGGAACAGGTCGTCACGACGCGTTATATTGGAGCTGAGTTTTCGCAGGAATTTACTCGAGAACGGCGAGTACGTGTAGATCTGGATGTTGTTGTCGCGCCAGAACATAATGACGGCGTTCAGGACCCAGATGTCCCAGAACTTCTCAAAGGCTGAACGCAGCCACCGCTCGTTGAGGTCTCTGGAATCATCCACTATGACAAAGAAGTAGGAACGATGCTTGGAGCCGGATTTCTTCTTCACCATGCTCAGGTCGATGCGCTGCGAGGCGTTCTTTATCATGATGACCAGGTATGTGAGCACGCCGTCGTCTTGGATGACTCCCAGGGGGCCCGTCCGAAATTGGTTTCTGAAAGAGGAAAGTCAGGTCAGAGTGGGTCATTAAATGAGTGTCAGGTTTTTTTTTTCTAAACTCACCTCAACGATATAAAGGACGTTCCACACTCGTTTAGCTCCCTCAGGATCAACCCCTGGCATCCCTTTGAAGTGTTGTTTTCAAAGTACAAATAAACTGTTGTCGCATTGAACGAGCACAGGATATTCGCGGAACGATTGATAAGTGAAATAGCACTCTTAAGTTCCGCTGAGTCTTCTATTTGAAAATGCTCTACATCGAGTGCTGTGCACGCTAAGAAGAAGCCGATAAAAGCTATAGTAAGATAGTGCCGGAGTTTTTCCATTTTCCAAGGGTAATGAAAGGATACTGTGTCGAAATGTGCGACTTCCTCGAATTTATATACCAATCAACGGCTAGGCGAGTCCAATTTCTGTAATGGACTTCGGATGAGGTCACAGCAATTAGTCGAGTGATGTGTTTGGACAGAGCAATCAATATTGTTATCAGCGGCGAAGTCATTGTGCGGATTGTGCTCTCTATTTGCATGAGGTTGTTGCTTAATTACTTTTGGCCAGAAGCGATGGCGTCTTAGGTGAAGTGCTTTCGCTTGATTATGATTGAAAGTTGTTTATGGAGCGTTGGACCTGAGCACGTCAATAGAGGAAACTTGCATATTAAATTGAACAATATGTCACCGGGGAAAGGATTAATGTTTCAAGTGTCCAAAGATATTGTTTTAGACGTTAAGTATAGAGATGGAAAAGGCTTGCTCTGCCTCCTTGCTTCTGGAGCTTCGGCGGAAATTGTTGCTTGGCACGTTAAGATTTTGCAAGAACAGGTGAAATTTTGACTTGAAAGTAAGACTCTTCATAGCTTTGAGAAGAAGGTCAAATTTTACCGGGCCGTTTGTTGGTATTGATCTTACAAATAGTTGCTTACAATGTAAGTCCACTGAAAAGTCGATCTTTAGAGATAGATCTCAGCGATTTGGGTTAAAGAAATATGTCGGAAACCATTTGAAAATGTGCCAGAAAAAACGTCGAAAAATGCTTCAAAAACTTCGTTGAATATAGATGCTGCGAGAAATTCGTCAAAAATGTATAGTAGAATGATTTGTGCTAAAAATTCTCCAAAATCGCGTCAAAAAGCATTTCGTAGAACCTCAAAAAAAAAATAAAAGTCGCCTGGAGAATCCGTCAAAAATGCATAAAAACCGTTCCAAAAGTAAAGGCGTCGAATAGTTCAGAAAGAAGGAGTTCGAAAAATTTTGACAAAATTGCTTCAATCAATTTGAAAAGCGTTCCTAAAATCGAGCCGGCATCAAAACACTTGTCGAAAAACAGCGCCTTAAATGACCCAAAAGCCAGTCAAAAAGCTATACATAAAACGACAAATTCCGTCAAAAAAGCGAGCTTAAAAGTTGTTTGAAAATAATTAAAAAAAACACGACTCAAAAACTATTCGAAGCACGTGTCAAAAACCTTTCTAAAAACGATTTGAAAAAACGTGTTTGAAAACACGAACAAAAAATGTCAAAAAAGCGTTTATAACGTGGCAAAAACGCTTTGAAAATTTTTGTCAAAAATAAGTTCCAAAGATTCCTAAAAAATGTTTCATAGAACCAATCACAAAAAAAAGAAACAAACAAAAAGTGGGTCATAAAGCCCTTCAAAAAATGGGCCAAAACGGTTTAAAATTACCATCGACAAAGTGCTAAAAAAAAGCCTGATGAAACTTGTCAAAAAAACGCTTTAAAAGAACCTATGCCTATAAGAGATAGTTATAAGTCAGTTGACCTTCCCTGAGCTGGCGGCATATTTTTTACTGTCTTGTCTAGTGGAAGAAGTAAGGCAAGGTGGCACCTCTGATGCACAGACAAGCCAAGCGCTGAGACCTGTCCTTAAATTTGAGCATCTTATCAGAGCCAGTCACCATACACCTAAAGAATATGTCTAATTTTCATTGCTAGTCCATTATGTTGTGTTTCAGAATCCCATTTGGAGCCGAAAGGCCCTTTGCTTCAACGCCCACTTTAAAAATGGAATAGCCTGAAGATGTGGGCCTCCTTTAACACAAAAATAGGACTCACGATACAATTTAATTAACCAAACATGTTACGCGACTGCAAGAAGCGTACAGCAATCAACAAATGCCAGTGTCAACTTGGTACTTCAGCTGTCAAGCTTGACACCCACTACCAATCACTAACAAGAAGCTGTCAAAAAGTGACACCCAATTTTATTTATAGATGTCTTCGACTATTTATTAGAACTAGGAAAATGCAGCGCAATGCGTTTCTTCTTTTCTTACATACTATTGTCTAAATATGTAAGCCAACACCTGCCTGATTTCTAGATTTTTGTCGTTTGTGAAAAAAACAATTCATGCGGGAATCCATCTATGGAAATTCACTCTTCATTTGGTCCAAATTTCATAAATGTCCGATTTGAAATAGCTCCGTAATCGGTAAGACAAAGAAATTCATTTGTAATATAAAAATTCCAAACAGAAATGTCAATAACATTATAACTTCCCGAACGCGGCAATAAATTTAATGCAGGTATATCTGTCACGAAAGTTGGTGTACCAAATGACTCATTAACGCTAATTGTACGACTTGGTCGATAAAGTTTCTTAAAAATATATCGACTTCGCAAAAGCTGTAAATATATAAAACAGAAAGAAACCCTTCTTCAAATTCCACAAATGGGTGCGTTCAGTTTTATAGCATACTGAGTTTGACATCTTGCGTCATTCTTTGGGTTGATTGACGCTGGTCGCGTGAACAGTTTTTTTAGTTGACGTTAAAGTCAAATAAAGTAAAACAGTCCGATGTGTCAAAAAATTCAACAAACCAAAGAATTTTATCTGACAGCTGATTGTTTTTTCTACTTTTAGCCGCTATGCTATGCTTTGCTTTGAAAAATCGTTTTAATTCATGAAATACGTGCTAGGAAAATTAAGCGACAACTGTCAACTTGACGTGCCAACAAATCCACTTTCGAGTTGTTGATCTTCTTTGACATATCCAGTGTCTTAAAACACTTGCCAACCTTAATCCTCCGTAAACGTCAACTAGAGAATCGTCAACTGAAAGCACTAAGTCAGCTGTCAGATGGAAATCGCTTATAATCCAAACGCATCCATCCTTTTTTTAGTCAAAAAACAAAGCTCCTCTTGTTTGTTTGTAATTGCCGTGCTGCCCCAATCTATTGTCAAATTATTTTAGTAAAATGATACAAGTCTCCTTTTCTGGTAACTGCCTCTTTTAGCTGTTTGAATTTCGTTTGCATGAAAAACTCTGCTAAGCCGCTTGCCCTGCATAAACCGACAAAAAGTATGTTCCGTTCCCATTATACATTTGCATCCTCATAGGCCAACCTTTACTAACACCTAACCACTCCCCTGGACCGCTCTGCATTGCTGCGTGTGTTTTGCTGTTTTGTTTTATTTTTAACCCGTGTTCCGTGTGTTCAAAGAGTTAAGCTCCAACCAAAACTACAAACAAATCTCAATATCGATTCCAGATAAGCAATGATGCTGAGCGACGTAAAGCAGCCGATTTACGTGAACTCAAAGATTCATATGAAATCCGATTGACTCAGTTATCTAAATCTGCCAAAACTGAAATATCACGATTGGTAAGTCTTACAACAAAAGATCCCCCATGTGTGTGTGAGAGACAACCATTTCCCGACATCAATTCTTATCAGCTCGGCTTGTTTGTCATTAATCCGTATATGATGTCCGGCGTGGTGTACAAAAGGTGCGCTTAGGTTCCACATAAATTCCTTTCTTCGGTAAATCGGCTTTGTACCTTGTTCGCCTTATCGCACCTTTTAGCTAAACAGGGCCCCCACGATGAGGACGATGATGATGATGATGATGGCGATGACGACAAGTCTAGGCCCAAAAGGGATACGTGTGAATGACGTTATATTTTGATTTATGCAGTCGGCAACGACTCAGAGTCCCTGTTTGTCCAGTGATCTTCAGATGCAGAGCCGTCACCCGTGTGGGTATAGAGACAGAAACAAATCAACTAATGGACTGTTATTAGTCATCCGTGCGGTGTGCCCGTGAGGCGAAAACAACAACAGGCCACTGACCCCTTTCAGTTTCATTTTTCTTCCATGTCTTGTGCGTGTGTGGCTTGTCTTAAAAATCAGGTCCAGAATGTTCTCCTCTACGGTTTGGGGTTTCACTCTCTGTTAGCCAAACATCACCACCACAACAAAACAAACCAACAAGTCCTCGTGGAGTGGAGTCAAGTGATTGGCAATCAATTTTATTTATACGCAAGTGTTCACATACTTTGGTGTTGTTGTTCTTGTGTGGTTTGGTGGGATTTGTTTTATTGGCCTCGGGGTCTGTTGGTTGTAAAACGAAAGGGACTCGATGTTTAGCGACGGAAACAGCACTCTGCGTGATATGGGCTGAGATTTCGAGTCGAATTTGGCGGTTATTTCCTTTTTTTTGGGTCGGTTGCGCCAAACCATTCATTGTGGACTCCATACGCAGAGAGAGGGGGGGGAGGCACAAATGCGTCCAGGAGGTATGGGGGCTTGGTCTTTGCTTCCCACGATTGTGGTTCATTGAGCAAATGAACGGTTCAAAGTGGACCCTGAGGGGGGAATAGTTGTGGAACCACCATTTGAGCAAATTATGACCTGTTGCCATGTGCAGGAGGGTAGATTTGCGATTTAATGAGTTCGCAGCTTGGAATGTGCTACTTACGATTGGCGGAGCAGTGCAGACTTAATTAAGTGTACATTTTATATATTTTATGCAAGTAGAGTTAGAGTAAAGGAATGTTTGGCAAATCCAGGGACTTAAATGTTGGTTTAAAGTCTTTGAACGCCACTGTAAAAATTAAGTCGGAAGCGCATGGTGGAATTTGGTGGGCTCTGTTCAGTGTGTTGCGAGGACAGATTTTTTTTTTCGAAGAATTTTAAGAGCGGTAAAGTTCGTTGACAAAGTTTTTGGAAACTGAAATAGGTTTCATTATGAAAGAAGCATTAATAGAATGAGTCTAACTGTCAAAGAACCAGCGCATAAAATCCGTCGTGTTCGTTGCGTCAAGGTATTTAACTGACAGTGACAGATGACGGATGACGTCGTCGCAGTGGCTTAGTGGTAGTGTGTTGGGCTGCTAAGCGAGGGGTCCCCGGTTCGAATCCCGAAAGGGCCAAATTACATCTTAAGGTTTTTTCCACTGCGCCACCTCTCGCGAACATCTGACAAACATCCGAGAGTAAAACTGTCATGAATGAGCTTCTCAATTGGCCGTTTGGACTCGGCGTAAAATTGTAGATCCCTTCCATTCGTCCCAAAAATTTAAAACCCACACAAAACGAATGGTTGTGAGAAGCTAGGCCTTGGGTCTCACAGACCTGTCGCGCCAAAATATTTATTTATTTTTGACAGATGACGGAATATATATACATCAGCTTATGGATAATGACACAATTTATAAGCAACGCATGTGCCGGCTGCGGTGGATAAAGTAGATTTTATTACTACTTTTTTGAGTCCTTTCAATTCAATGACAGTTTTAACAAATTGAGATAAAGCGAGAGAATGAGAAAAACTGTCATTTTTGATGGAAACTTACCGCCGATGACAGTTTCCTCATGGAACATGCCGTCTGTGAAATAGTTCTGGAAAATAGATTTTGTGCAACAAATATGCGAAGATATTTTTTGGGACTGCTCCTTCCATTGAATGCGTTAATTTTTACAGATCCGTCAGCGTAACGGACAAGACGGATTCTATAGTTTGGGCCCATTACTTTTGTGTTCGTTGAGTCAATTGACAGCTGTGCAAAAATTGAGTTAAAACACATTCACTGACTGCGAAAATTTAGGGTATGAGTGGAACTGTCATTGGTCCTGAAAGAATTAGGGTAAGGCACATTTTATTGGTGGAGTTATTGAAACCAGTACAGCCCTTGGTCAAAATTCGACCAATTTTGTCTGTTAATGCGACTTTCCAACAGGTTCTAATCTAAGATGATTAAATTCGTTGCCATGGAAACATGACGGCGACAAATTGAATGGCAACAAAATGATTTCGATTAACTGCTAAGCATTTTGTATGGGAAATTCTAAACTTCATTTTACCAGTCTTAATTTCGAAATATACCTACGATTTTTTGTTTTTGCACATCTATGGCACAGTACCTTTCGAATGATATAAGTTTCAGTCTCCTCACTTCATGATAAATACTTAAAAAGTGTACGGAAACTTTTGATGTTTACGTATTAATATACTGACGCCAATGAAACAAAACATTTCGTCTTTTCAATTATTTTCTGAACACATTCTGTTCAACGGATTCTGTAGGCCTGCTCGTTCGACGATTTCAAAGATGCAACGGAGGCACATACGCACAAATGTTATAGATTGGAACCCTTACAGTTAGAGGTAGTAGGACTTGGTGGTTATGTCAGAATACTAAACTATTACTACTAAGACAGTACATAAATCCCACGATAATTATTATTTTTTATGAAATAAGTATCAGAATCACCAGCTCAATACCTATGACTTAAGAACTTTGCTCATTGTGTTGCTCAATAAGTCAAAAAGTAAAGTAAGCTACTTTTGCTCCTACATTAAAGGTAGGTATAGTTCGCCTTGGGAAAATCGGAGAATATCCTCAGCAAACCACTGAACGAACACGTTCTCCTTGATGAATGTATGGCGAAAATGATTACATTTTATTTGAAGATAGAAAGAAACAGAAAGCGATACATTTACAAAAATCGTCTGAACATTGTCAGGTCATTGCCAGACGCTTGGGACATTTGCAGACTCATTTGCTATTGTCAGATGTGCTGTGCTTATCACATCTGTAAATTTTTCATTGCCAGAAACGATTTTTCCGTGCTTATTTCTTTACATTTTTCTGTAGATTGGTGAAAAATGAATAAATTAAATAATTTCGAATACGTAGACGAAGAAGAAAGTTTTAAAGAAAAGGATTTTGTGGTGAAGAGTTTTTGAGGAGTTTGCTTCATTTTCATATTCGAACGAACAACGAAGTTTCGGTGCAATTGTTTTTCTGTAAATTTGTGCAAAATGTCTGAACTAATTTATTTCGAATATGTAGAGTTGCTTTTGAATAAATGTCTAGTCACCAAAGCCAGAAGAACATAGAATTGTTTGTCCCTTCGTCCTTCGTCCAAACACGTCGACGTTTGTGTGGTAATTAATCCTCTTCGATGCTTTCCAATGCGTACGGCCAAAACAGTTGCATGGACATCTTTTTGTTTCATAGATTATTTACACCTTTCTCAACAAAAACTTCAGTTGCCCGAATAAAAGTAATTATTAATTTGTCAGACAATGCCTGTCAACGGATCTGCAAATTTTTTGTAAACAATAACATCTGCCAACCGTGTGAACTAGCAATTTTCAACCTGACAACGTTGTCAGACAATTTATTGCCAGGCATACCACCTGACAATAAAAGTTTCAGAGTTTGGGACAGAATCTAGTAACCGTGTGAACTGGCAATTTAGCATTGTTAGGTAGTTTGCTATTATCAGGTCATTTGCAGGTCATTGTCACGACATTTGTAGACCTGACAACATTGTCAGATCTGGCAATCGTCTGAACATAGCACTTATAATATCGTCACGATTGGATCTGAATTTGAAAAATATCTTGTGATATTTGGCACGCGGTCTTGTAAAGAAAGATGAATAATAAAATTTGTGGTGAATGCTTCTTAATATTCCTACCATATCTGCCCCTGTACCGACCATTCGCACCGTTTTAATTACAAAAATTGGTACCAAAAATATAAAACTTTGATTTTTGCTATTCGTAGTCAACTCTTTCACCGGCATTCGCAGCGATATCAATCATTTCATACGAAACAAGTATCGCCAGGGATTCTCAGAAGAGCTCGCCATCATAGGAACTCTTTTTATCGAATTTCGAAGCGATCGATTGTGGGATCTTATCTCTAACATTAAGCTCGTTTTACAATTGGCAGCAATGATCTGGACGTCCTAAACGTCACAAAATAACTGATTAAAAAAATGGATTCCAACATTTGACATGTCAAAACGCAAAATGCAAAAGAACTTATTTCGTTTACATAATATTGTCCCACAACTTCGACTCTATCCCGATCTATGAACTTACAAAGGCGGTCTGAGTCTGGCTTTAGACTCTTCTCTAGCTTGTGGGCGTGGCAGTACAAAAAATATTACGCAAAAGGCTTTTCTTAATGTGAAAACGACAGGCAAAGTTTTGCACCATTCAATAGGTTTGCACTATTTTTGTAGGACTGGTTCATATCTTGGCTATATAAGTTTTATTAGGTACCTATACAACTTTGAAAGGAAATAATATAACAAATGCAGGTCTTTGCAATGTCCATGATATTTACTTAGTAAAAAATATAATTTTATGCCATTTAGCACCATCTGGCAGTCAAATTTTTGGGCAGTTTTTCTGGTATAGCTGGGACTAGGTATCGTTAGTCTATATTTGCTTATAGTAAAGCGGAAAAGAAGGTAGACTCATGGTAAAATAGTGAACAAAAGTCAGTAAAAATCAGTTGTCAGTTGCCAACCTGGTTGTTTCAAAGTGTCGTCTCAGTGACAGTGGAAGTAAAACAAATAAAAAGTCCAGACAGACAACCAAGGGTGCGATGTCCTTACACCACTGCAGACTGCACCTTCATGAGATCTCTATAGCTCCGCGCCCGCACTCAAATCTTTAGGGACTACGATAAATCTTAACCAACTTTCTATTGAAATGTCATGCTGTCTATTCTCGAGCCCCTCCCAGTACAATATGTATCTCTCTCTATACCCACTTGCTAATAATACGAATTTTAATTTACCCCCGATTTGCTTTTAATTCACAGCTGGAGGAAATAAAAACCAAAGAACGTAACATCGGGCAACTTAAAAAGGAGACACAAACGTTACAGAAACTTAAAACGAACCAAACGACGAACTATAACAATAAAAAGGATACACACACAAGAAGTGCAGCTCAACATCCATCCGAGGTAAGTTGCGCACATTCTGCGCACCATTAAATAGATTTAAGTCTTTATTCCAGAGAAGTGAATAAATTTTTGATTTGACGCCAGGTCTAGACAGTTGCTGTTGTTTCGCAGTGCCCATATAGGGAGTGTCCTTTCTGGCATCACTGATGTCTCTATTAAGAGTATCCGCCATTAAAGTCACGTCTTCCTTTTAATCCATCTGCACTCTGTGGTGGTTCTGAGCTTCATGCAGCCATGGTAATTGCTGCGGCAACACCTTTTTTTCGCCATTAAACTGGGATTATGCCTCATAAATGCGTAGCTGCACGAAAGTGGTATCGAATATTTTGAGCTGTTATTGATCGTGAGGGGTATCTATCTAGTTGCAACCATCTGTTGCTGGGATTAGCTTCGGTTTTGGCATTTTCATTTGCATTTGTATGGTGTATGCGAGCACATCCCTGTGAGATGTTAATTTCATGGAGCCACCTCGTGGCCATTGATCTTGTAATCTGCTGCCGAGGCTAAGTGGAGTTCGGTGCTGCTGTGGGTTGGATGCGATTTTATCTGGTGTCGGTTATATATATAGGTATGTGTGTGATGAAGGTGGCAATCAAAATGATAGATAGCTAAGAAGTTCAAAGTGATGGTTGCACACAAATTGCTAGATGGTTGGCAATGTGCCAGTGATTAGCTGTAATGCGCTTGGGGGCATTAGGTGGAAATTGATTTTGGTTTAGAAGTGATGATGATGATGATGTGGAGAGATCATCTGGCGCTTAAAATGTAGAGGTCTATGGATCCACTCTTAGTTTCCGGGTTCTTGTGCTGAAAGGACATTATCTATGTCAAGGATTTGGTTTCTCTGTTAATACGGTCCAAGTATTACAGATAGTTAAATCAATTTGGAAACCCCTAAGTGACTATACAGATTGGATGACCCAAAAGGTAGTCGTATGAACTTAGACTTGCGGCTCATAGTGCGGTTGAGGCATCAACGGTTTGCTGATGTGAATTTATATAGAATTTTGTCCAACTATTTCGTTTAGTGTTGGAAAAATTAAAATACGAAGACCACTTCAAAAGTTGATCAATACCTAAAAATGAAGTTTGAAGGGTATATCGAAACGCAAAAACCCCTTTAAGGTATGATTCGTTATGATGTGAATGTGACATGGGGAATCTGGAACAAGTACAGCGGTGCAGGGAAGTAACAAATCTTCGAACGAGGCTTACAAATGGTTACGATTAACTTGCCACTGTGGTTAAATTTTTTGCAAATTGACATCTACTTTAAAAACAATTTACATATCTTACTATTTGATAAATAAACCTGCGTCTCTATAAGTCAAACACCTTAAGAATAGGTTTGTGGCC
Organism: Cheilosia pagana; assembly: GCA_936431705.1. Taxonomy (NCBI): domain Eukaryota; kingdom Metazoa; phylum Arthropoda; class Insecta; order Diptera; family Syrphidae; genus Cheilosia; species Cheilosia pagana. Next base: position 12,526,931 of record OW386166.1, on the reverse strand, counting down.
TGGCGAGGAGTACTACGTGCCATACACAGGTCAATACACCTTCAAAGTAAAGGTTCACATTCGCGTTGATCATCGAAAAAGGTGCAGGCTTCTTAGCCCGTTAAAGCATAGCAATCCCCTATATCTTGAGGTGGGACCTTCTCCGGTCCGAATCTAACAGCGTTCTTAAACATACAGTGAAGCTTTAAAAAGGGAACCTTTCCATTGGCTTCCTAGTTTAGGTATAAAAAAACACAACACCAACTAAGCTCTTCATGCACAGCACAATCTTGTCTCCTATTTAACATGCTATACTTTCTGCCAAGTCATGCTTTAATTTCTGGTTGCGCTACGAAAGTTTCCATACCTCGTTTGAAAAGCCAGCCATGCTATGTGCCTTCACAGACTTTATGCGCTTATACGTCGGAAGTCGGTCTTGCAAAGTTATCTTCTTGGTTTATAAGGCGTCATCTTTCCTTCAGCTTTCTGACTTATATTGCTCACTGATTTCACCTTCAGACATGACAGAGAACCTTTTTTGACGTATTTTGACGAGACTGAAGACTCAATTCAGTAAATGTATGTGCTATACTTCCAGCTTCTAAGAGACTCACGTTAATCCTTTTTAAAATAAATCGGTCTTTCGATGTCGACTGTACGTTGTACGTGTCACCTTGGGCGCAATTGTTTTTACCAAGTTTCCAGAGGGATTTTATGGTCATCTTGCACAAAAGAAGCACTAAAATTGATTCCAACTATCACCTTCTTAGAAGCACCCGAGTCTACCTTTTGGAGGTTAAAGAAAGGGTTTTCCGACATTTATTGAGATAAATGATCGGATATTTACTTCACAATAAAGAGGAAGGTATGCCGTTAATAATGAAAAACAACATCAGCCAAATGGACACCACGACAACGCTTACAGGAGCATATCCTTTTCATGAAATTTTCCGTAACAAAATCGCAAAGTGGCTGCCTTATGTCCTCGATAGACTCACGAATTCCATCTTTGAGTTCTTGAATCGACGCTGGGCTGTTGGCGTAGCCTTATCTTACACGTGGCCCCAAAGGAAGAAGTCGCAAGGTGTTAAATCACAAGATCTCGGTGGCCAATTGTGATCATCTCTTCGAGAGATAACACGGTCCGGAAACTTTTTCCGTAAAAAATTAATGGTTTCGTTCCTTGTGTGGCACGTAGCGCCTTCTTGTTGAAAGTTAACGTTGTCCAGATCAATACCATCCAACTCCGGCCATAAAAAATCATTAATCATCTCTCGATTCCAAAGAACGACGAGGAATGGACAAACTTGGGTTTTCTTCAACACTTTGGGCTTCAGCAGCAATATTCTCAGTTGTTCTTGAGCGACGTGCACGGGTTTTATTCTTCACATCACTAACTTGTCGCAACAGCTCGAATTTTTCCACCAATTTCTGTATTGCGGTCCGACAAGGTGCTTCACGACGACCCAAAAATGCTAGTTTTGTGACTGCAAAATTTTCACAATTTTTGTAGTGAATTTTTATAATGTCAATGCGTTGTTGAAGCGTGTATCGTTCCATTTTTAATAATGGTGTAGTTTCATTTGTCAAATGTCAAAAAATAACAGCTTCAAAAGTGACAGCTACCGAAACATCGGGCTATTCAAAATAACACCTCTTATTGGAAAACCCGCAATTGATGATGACAGTTCCATCAATTGTGTTCCCTATTTAAACAACACCCAACCACGTGCAAACATGGTTGGTCTTCCAGGTCATCGCACCGCTATTCGAATTCGAATACTCAAACGATATTCAAGCGAAAATATCGCGCCCCAATTCCCATCAAAATCATAAACGAAAGAGAAAACCTCAACGCAACGTAATTCGTTCAACATTAAATGTCATTAATTAGAGACCCGTCGAGGTGAAGGAGTACCAGCCTAAAGGCCTTGCGGTCAAATTCGACAGCATAATATCTACTCTACGAGTACTCAAATTCAATGGATGCCATGCCGCCGGCCTCAATAAAAAGTAAAAACATTTTTTGACAGCGCGAACCTGGAATACTCTCCTCATACTACACGCGTAATGAGTGCAATTATGTCAAAATAAAAGCGAATTTTCTTAGATCTTCCGACCGAGACAATAACCTCGAGCAAAATCTATCTAAATATTAGAAATTCTCAATAGCAATGAGCGCCTGGCACACAACTTTCATTCACCTCATTCCATTGAGCTGTCTTGTTGCGGTACAGCGGCTTAGTGTGTGTAGTACGGATGTCACTAATCGCATTGCATTATTTAAATCATTGGTCATTGGTTAATTTTGATTAGTTGTTTGTTTGGTTTTATTTATTTATTTTCTGTGTGTTTTGTCATCAATTTGTTGAGGGGAAACGTTTTTTTTTTTTTTTGTTTTTTCGCATCTGTCCTCGATTTTTTTTTTGGAGATATAAATGTTTATGAGGGACTTTCGATTTTGTTCTGTTTTCGGTTTCATTGTTTTTGTTTTTTTTTAATAAAATCAATCGGTCAGACAGATTTTATGCTGACACAATTTTGTGCCAATTTGTTGCCGCTTGATGGACAAATGGCTGTATCGAGTGATATCCGATGAAAGAACTTGTGACTTGTTGTTGATCATTAAAATTGATATTTTTCTTTTATGGACGGTTCCACTTAATTATGTGTATAAAGTAACAGTTCTTATGGTTCATGGTAATTTGCTGATGGGTGTTAACTTTCTAATTGTGTTTGATGTTTTATGTATAGTTTGGCGCAGTTTGAATTGGTTTTCTTTGATCTTTATTGTTTCGAGTGGTTTTTTCTAGATCACGATCTGAAGGGGGGATATGTATAGCAAAAAGATGAACTGATTTTGCGTCATTAATCATTGAATCAGAAGACTTAAATATAGACACTGGTTGGCACGTGAAGACAGTTTTAGAATTTTCAAATAAAATGAGTTTTCGTGGACCTTGTTCAGTAAAAGAGAGGTTTTCTAGGTTAGAAAATTATTTGTTGTAGTCCAGAAGGCTTCCCACTTTTTCCCATAGGTGAGAGTTAGCTTTTTCAAACTGTTAATCTGGCTATTGCTGCTAGTTATAGAGGTTTATCTAAAGGAGGCGCCAATTTTGAACAACAATTTACTTAAGCTCTTACTATAGGTCATTAATTCCAAACTTACGCACATGCAGTCCGAGTATAATTCTCCCTAAAGCTTAGTACGCTGCTCGAGCTAATCTAAATTTTAGCTGCTCTCCAACTTTTCTCTCCAAACATCAGCTAAAATCCTAGCTAAATTTTGAAATAGAGAGCTCTGTGGATAAATGTCACAAAAAACAGCTGTTCTTTGAAAAAACCTCCCTTTATTCAAAATCTGCAAGTCTTCATGTCGATGCTTGTTGCTCCACCACCATCGCTAGCTTTTTCTGAGGACTTCTGTAATTTAAATGAAAGATTCTAGCTCCCGGTACTCCTCATCGATGTACCTATTTATTAAAATCACTCATCTTTACACAGCAGACCAACAGAGCAGTATCAGTATCAGTATCAGTATCAGTATCAGTATCAGTATCAGTATCAGTATCAGTATCAGTATCAGTATCAGTATCAGTATCAGTATCAGTATCAGTATCAGTATCAGTATCAGTATCAGTATCAGTATCAGTATCAGTATCAGTATCAGTATCAGTATCAGTATCAGTATCAGTATCAGTATCAGTATCAGTATCAGTATCAGTATCAGTATCAGTATCAGTATCAGTATCAGTATCAGTATCAGTATCAGTATCAGTATCAGTATCAGTATCAGTATCAGTATCAGTATCAGTATCAGTATCAGTATCAGTATCAGTATCAGTATCAGTATCAGTATCAGTATCAGTATCAGTGTCAGTGTCAGTGTCGTTATCAGTATCAGTATCAGTATCGGTTGCCAATGGACATATCTGTTTAAGAAATCGATAAGCTCATCTTTTAGGCTATTAGATTTTGTGATGTTGCGGAAGGTGAAGTGACAACGCCATAAGCAGACGCTTTGTCTTCAGAGAAAGTCTAGTTCCACAATAGAGCGCAGAAATCTTCACTCCTTATCCATTAAACAAATTACCTACCTCCTGGTGTTCCAAAATGAATGAGAATCCTTCGCCTAATCTTCGAAGACTAAACAGATCTCCCTAAACCGCAAAAAAATCGCAGACGGTAAGGTTCCAGAGATTTATTTTCTTAATGTCCAATAAAAATACCTCTAACCAGTTTGTATTATTAATAAGTCCTGTATAAAACAAAACAACTACAACAACTTTTAGGTTGGTAAACAATCTTGCAGACAGAGAAAACAAGATGAGTTCACATTCTTGCTCGTAACCTTGTTAGCTAACATCATCCATATATAAATTGCATACCCAACGTGCACCACTTAAGATACCTCTATTTATCACTAAAAGTTTATGTCTAGACTGAACTTTTGGTCAGAAATTGAGATAAGCCATAAAATGTTGAGTGCTAATGCAGTGACACATCCATGGAATATGCAGGTTACCATCTCCAGTTATGGGTCGAGTTAGATGAAGTTTGAGGTGTTTTAAACGGGAAATTCCAAAGTATTAACTCGAATATTTAGATGTTGGAATTTTATTGCCCGAAGTTACTGTTACATAAGGGATAGAATATACTCGTAAATTTCGGACATCAACAAGTGCGGTATATGGAATTAAGTGACTCAGTGAATCAGAAACGTTTGATCTTTGTAGATGCGCTGCCATTTTTACGATTATTGACCAGATTGGGACTTAAGACGATAGGTCTTTAGGGAAAGGTAGATTGGTGTTCTTCTCCTCTCAATCTCTTTGTTTGTTAGTAGGTGGAAAGTTAAAACTTGTGCATCAACATTTTTGGCCGTGATCAAATTTTCACGTCAAATTAAACGTTTGACAAATGACAAAGAAAATAATATTTAAAAACAAATTTTGTCAACTTTTGTGGTAGAATAAAGTGCACGACTGGATAGCACGAAACTTTGTAGTTCATTCCAAGGTCGGTTTTATTTTTGAAGAAGCTTTTAGTGACTCTTATTGGCCTCGTATTGGAATGGGGTATAGAAAATTATTTTTGACGTCTATATGTGTTAAACAATTTTTTTTTTACATATTTTGAGCGAAATTTAGGCATGGTTAAAGGGGTTTTCATAAAACCGTGTAAGCAGGGTGGTTACAAATGTTATATATAATGCTGGGTTTTAAAAACATTTTCAGCGATCCGTACTTTCACAGTTAATTTTGAAAATGAATACAATGGCTTATTGAGACTACTTGCCTTCAGAGTTTATCCCACTCAAAAAGAGGGTTTTCGACATATAGTACGCATTTGGAAAGTCCCAATTCCATTAAAAAGAAAAGAACGAATATATTTTAAGAACGTATTGTTGTATTTCCGAACGCAGCCGTTTGATTTCAGTTATCGCCGAATAGATGGCGGCACTAATTTCAAGTGTGACTTGCCTGAAAAATGACATAAGTCTCAAATATCAATTTTCAAATAGTTGAAGCCGTTTTTGAAGAGATGTCAAACTTCTCTAAACTGTCTCTAAAAGTTCACAAACTTCATGCGAAGTTTAAATCAAATGCATCAAAGGCCTCAAGGCCCGACAGAATTAAAAAGAAAATCATATTTTTTAAGTTTTGAGCGAAATTTAGGCATGGGATCTTGCCTAACTAAGAGGGCGCTTCAGTCCGCGGTGGATAGGAAGAGGCGGAAGTAGAGGTTGAGTGATCATTAATAGATCGAGCGATTTCTTTTGGGGCTCAACACATGTTCCTTTTGGTTTGACTAGAACACTCGGCTTGAAGCTTGGAAGGTGTTTCTGAGAGTATTGTTTCGTAGTCTAGTAGCTTGAAAAGTGTTCCCACAACACTAGCAGAAATCGCGCCAAGATCTACTTTGTGCTCCTTTTCCTTCTCTCTTAAACAAAGGCCTCGTGGATTTTAGCCTTTCTGCTTTCGTACAGGGTGCGAAGGCTAACCTGGCCTTATTTTAGTCGCGTTACCAGAGCTCGCTCATTGCTGTATTAAGAGCAGACTAAGGACCAACGTGACATCTAACGCCGGTCTTTATTTATAAAGGTGGTATTCTTTTCAGCTTAGTAGTTTGTACTAAAATAAAACCTTAGCTTACCATGGGATTCCAATTTTTATTCCGTCAGTTAATTCCTCAAAAATGCGTCTTCCTCCCACATTGACCTTGAAGGAATGGTGATTTAAAATTTTTTATCAAACTATTATACTATAACCTATTCCTGTAGAATATGCTCCTTGGAAGGCTCATAAATAGCACTTGGCATATAGCCAGCCGTTACCTATGTCAAAAAACCTATAATAATAGTTTTTAAAGCTTCCTTCTCATTGATCCAAATTCGACAGATTGTCGAAACGAAAAGGTATAGGATTTTGTAACGTTGGCATTCCACGCCTTGTGACGTACCTGCGCAGGGTAGGAAATATTGAAATTCGCTTGTGCCGCGATCTTTAATACAAGGCAACGCCATGCACATATTTTCTCTTCTGACTATGTCTCTTGTTACGTATAAGAAAAGGGAACATGTAGTGATGTATACCAAATTTCGTCATATTTTTATTCTCAATGGCATTTTGCCACAGAAAACTGTAACTGTTTAGTTTTTAAACTCTTTCTTATTGTTAAATAAGATTCAAATAGTCAGCTTCATTGTGAAATATCGAGCAAAAGCATCACTGAGAGAGCGAGGATCTCTATGTGGAATTTCTTAGAGAAGGTGGGCGAATTCAGCTTCATTTTTTGGAGAATAAGCTTGAGCTATCTGAAAGCTGATTTTTACGGCTTAGAGACAAAATCAAAAAACGAGCTCACACCTAGTTACCTTATATAGGAGTTTGTATAAGGTATTGAGGTGATTTCCTAAGGCTGCATTATAAATGTTATTTCTTTACGTATCTAAGGGTTAGTTAATTCGTTGACCTTCGACAAGAGAGTTAAAACAACAATCCAATTGAAAAGTTACTTTTCGCATTTTTCTCTAAAACCAATGTGCTCCAAAAACTATCCCCGATCTACTGCCTCTAAGTATTCCAAGCCTCGCCAAATATAAACAAACAATATGTCACATTGTTCTCGCTTTTCAAAGGCATTCCATATTATTTTTAAATCAAGCGAAAGTAGATACATAATTCAACAAACTTTCTGAATTATAGAAAATCCCTTCCCAACTTTGTAAGTAACCACAAAGAACCCAAATTTGCAATATACCCACCGCACGCTCTTCAAAACTATGTCATCCATGATCGTATTGATCGTGACACACCTCAAAGAGAATATTTTTACATCTAAATTCTTTCGAAATATCTTATACATTTTCGTCGTAAAATATGTTAAATTCATAATTTAAAAATTTGCCTCGCACACCAAAGAAGTTGGCACCGTCTTTGACAAGAGCGCCAAATTTAAACAACCGATCGTGGTGATCGCTGCTGATCATCATCACTGTCTACGGCCACACAATTTAAAAGTAAGCAAATGAACTCGGACACACTTGCTGCCGAGTGTTTATTTCCGTGACAGGCAAAACAACAAAAACTTCAAAGTAAACAAACAAACACTGTGGGTCGCTGTGAGTCAAGCGACAGAGAAACATTTGCGATATTTTTCATATCGAATTGGAATATCCGATCCCCCTCTGGTAATCAAATAAGACACACGCACACAAAAACTCATAATCAATTAGCACCACCGATCGAACATGTTGGGCAGTCCAGGGTTGGCTGCATAAATACCTCAGCTGTTTTGTTATCATCAGTTACAAGAAGAGAAAATTCTTTCAGTTTACCGGTTAAACGACAAAATGCAAAGAGAAGCCAAGTCTCTCTTTAAAATCTGAATCCAAAACTGCTGGAGTGCTGGAGTTGGAGAAGAGGGCGCCCAACAAGAGCGACAGAGAATGGCTTTGAATTTGAATTGAATGAAACTGCTGCGTCGATTCATTCAGTTTGACTTAAGATACGTTCAGGTGCGCATGCGATATCCAATCGGGCTCGTTTAGAAATTTACGCGCGCGTACATTTTGCAGGTGCATCAGCTGAAATAACATTAAACGATCTTCTACAGTGAATTTGATTAAAAAAAAAATAGATACAAGTTTTAAACTCAAAATTGTGTACAGTTTGTCTGTGCGCGTTCTAAAAATAAAAACACGTTTCCAAGTGAAATTCAATATCAAAACGAATACGAAGGAGGGAAGCAAAAATAATCGAGAGAAGAAAAAAAAATTGTCACACGGGACAGGACAAAACCGCACCGCGTCCGCGTCCCAATCCTTGACTATATTCGGTTTGTTTACTTCGGTGATTTCGAATTCACTGCACATTCCAGCGTCCGATTGTGTGCAAGGGTATCTCCTGTGAGTTTTTTTGCTACGGATTTGATTACCTATTGTGAGTGTGTCCCCCGCCTAAGGATTCCACAGTGATTAACATTCAAATAGTGTGTGGAAAAATTCTAAGAAAGGATCAAACCTTCCGGATGTGTAGTCAATTCCTCAACCAATCACGCACGTCGCTTCGAGTGCATTCATACGTTCGTGGAATTCAGTGAAATCACTCATCACAATCACAATTGTTGGATGAGTAAAGTGATGAGCTAACTGAGATTCAGATTCAGATACTCCCCCCATAGATATTATCCGGCCGCGAAAAAGGTGTGTCGGTCGTGTCGTTTGTGGGAAACAACTCGAGCGGAATTTATTATCACAATTTGTATCTCTCTAGGTCTAGATACCTACATCAAAGAAGCAAAAGTTGACATCATTATTCAAATTCAATTTTTTTTGTTGTGTCCGCTCATCCTTTTGCCACTGAATGTCGCGATTTGATTTGTTTCGTCTCTATTGATGTGTTAGCCATACGCCCAGCTTACTAGTGCGTGAAATCATATTCTTAAAGCGGGAAATGTACAACTATTCTCTGGATAGTATCTAAAAACGGCTAGCTAGAAAAAAAGTACAAGTGAATGCACAGATACTCGTTCGAGTCGAAGGAGCCATTTAATAATAATAAAAAAAACAAACGTAAATTTAAAAAAAGCATAATTTATCACCTCTATGATTGGGGTCAGTGAAAATAGTTGGGTGTAGTTGTTGTTGTTGTTGGTGTAGTACCTACCTGTGCAGTACATACACTTGCCGTGGTAAAGAGTGTTATTCTTCTTCTTGTTTGCTTTTTTTTTGGCGGCTCGCGGAGGAGCTTTCATTAAAAGATACTTGAAATTCAAAAAGTAAAAAAAAAAAATTACACGAGTGAATTTATGAGATAAGATCGCTTTCTTCTATAGAAGCGATGCTGGACGACGGCGACGATGCTGTCGTAGTGTTGTTGTGAATAACTTGCAGTGTTTCGTGTATAGATACATACGGTCGTTTTTTGCACCGAAAAAGAAAACTAAGAGAAAGAGGTGTTGAAATTGCAAAAGATTTCCTTTTTTTTTGCCGTTGCGGTAGATTTACATCTGTGGAATGTTGTGAGCGAATATAAATAAGTGTTTTGTACGTAGTTGTGAGTATAGAATTTGGTGGAGTTTGAGGACTTTTGCATGGATTATTGTAGTTAGCTATGCCTTGGAAGCCGCAAAGGATTAAAGTGGATTAAAGCATTTGAAAAAAAGGGATTCAACAGTCATTGGCATTGGAAAAGGATTATAAATAAAACATTTTCAAGGTAAGTGTTGCGGGGAGTATTCAGTGTCAGACTCAGGTCAACGGGGAAAAATGTTGTCTATTACCCATACCCATTATAACACTTTAGTCAATTTTTCACTGTGTTGTTGCATACAAACTATCCTGTGGATTTCATGCAAAGGGACCTAGAATTAACCTATAGATGGTGTCAGAATAAAGGATTGACCATAAATCCTTTAAAAACAGTCATGATTCCATTTTCAAGAAAGAGAAAACTAGAACTGAAACCGATCAAGCTGAATAACGCAGTTATTGACCTATCAGGAGATGGAAAATATCTGGCGGTAACCATAGACAAGATTCTTACCTGGAATTCACACCTTGATCAAGTCACCAAGAAAGCGACGAAGACAGTCCTTAAAACGAAAAATGATCTACCGGTCATAGAACACGATCATCAAACCAATGATCACCTATGCGTCCAAACAAAAATTTAACAAGATCTATCGCTTTACATGCGTTGGTATAACGGGGGCAATGCTCAGCTTTCTGCCTTTACATATTTCTGTAAAGAAGGAAGTTAGTCTCAGTGCCCTCCGGCTCCCTAATATATCAAATCTTAAAGCAGGAAACCTCACAAGACACCTTCGGGCACTACAAATGCTTCAAAATGATACAGCGATCAAAGTATCAGACACCATGCTTAAAAGGCTTTGCTTCTCCCGAAAATTTAAGATGTAGAACCAACCAATCATAATACCAACAGGATCACAAATCTGGCACACCGACGGTTCAAAGATGGAATATGATGCCACCGGGGCAGGGGTCTATGAGCCTAGGTTTCAAAGAGCTATAGCACTCTGAAAATCACCAGACACTTTTCAAGCGGAGTTACACGCCATAGACGATGACTCCTGTCGACTCTGCGGAGAAGAGGAGGAGAAAACGGAACATATACTCTGCAAATGCCCTCCTTGGGCAAGGGGCAGATCGATCCATATCCAAGGGGCGTTTTTTAAGTCCTGCAGATATAGGAAACATGGAACCAAAAAGTGTACTGAGGTTTCTAAAGAGCCTCAACAGCTACCTAGGTTAAATAAAAGATCTCTTCTGGTAGTAGTGTACAGGTCCTATTACTTACATAACATCCTGTGGATTTAATGAATCTCATCTGCGTCGTGGAAGAAGTGTCTCCATAGTCCCTAAGAATCTGTACATGGTGTGTTGGACACCTAGGCAACCACATATGCAGTGGGGTGCCGCTTTAAGTACTCCCACATTTGGAAGGATAAACCAACAGATGACCAAACGGTTTAAAACCGAGTCGCTTTTTTTTCAAATATCCTCTATAAAGGACCCAATTTGAGCTCCCACATAAAAAACAAGGCCCAAGGCCTAGCTTCTCACAACCATTCGTTTTGTGTGGGTTTTAAATTTTTGGGACGAATGGGAGGGATCTACAATTTTACGCCGAGTCCAAACGGGTACCTAATTAAGAAGCTCTTTCATGACAGTTTTACTCTCGGATGTTTGTCAGACGTTCGCGAGAGGTGGCGCATTGGAAAAAAAGAAAAAACCTTAAGATATAATTTAGTTCTTTCGGGACTCGAACCGGGAACCCCTCGCCACAAGTCATGGGATTCCTCAGAAAATTCCAATTACGTCTTTATTTTTTTAGAAAAACAAAATGGAATAATAAATTGATAGTTCTTCTTCTTTCGCCGACATTACTTTTTAGTGATGCCAAGTCTCTGTTACAATTTGGTTATCTCTATCCCTTACCCTATCCCTATCCCTACATATAATAAAACTGTAGAATAAAAAATGCCTGACCGCGCATCACGCAGAAACTACTGAACGGATTTTGATGAAACTTGGTATAGTGATTGCTTATATTCTGGGTCGGAACTTAGGATACTTTTTATCCCGGAATATAATGTGCTTCTTACAAAAAAAAAATAAAAAAAAAACTCGATATATGAAAGGAAAATTCTATTTATACAGACCTAGCTCGGTAATGGCATTTAAGATATAAAACATCCCCCTGCATTGTCCTGAAGCTGAGCAATGTTCAAAACAAACGTGTATCTATGTCAAGTTGTTTCATTCGTGTTGCTTCCTTTTCGTCGACATTTGAGGTGGATAAGAGGGAACAAATAACAGAATTTTGCGAAAATCTTTTTTGTGTAGACTTTTTAATAACTAAAATTATTATATGTTTGTTTTCGATTTTTATTGCTTTCAGAAAGGCCCAAGATAAGGAACATATTTATAAAAAAACGGTTCGATGTAGTTCGATGAAAATACTTTTTGTCTTAAAAGTGGCAGGCGAGTCGAGCACCGGTCAGCTAGTTATAATATAAATAAAAAATTAACTAAAGCGTTGTGGGCGTTTTCATAATATACCTTTCGAAAACAGTCCAAAATTCAACAATGCTACACAATTTGGTATCACAGAGCTCAGTTATATGCCAAACACATTTGAAGGCTCACAATTCAGCATAGTTACTTACGAACTTATGAAGATATTTCTCAACCCCAATTATGTTGTTTTAGGAGATTTAAACTCTTCCAGTAAAGAGCAACTCCCAATGTACTTGTAAGTTGAAGTTAACTGAGCCTAATGTACCAAAATCCCATCATGAAAGCATCTATAAAGGTATAAAGTCTGATAGTTCTCTACCAATATCACGTGTCGTTCCCCCACCTAACGACGCGACGACGGTGCCCAACAACTGTGAACTCTTTTTCGAAATAAGCTGAGGAATTATTTACAACTGAAAAATAATTGAGTTCCCCGCTCACAATTCCACTTAAAGCAAGCATTTCCCAATCATAACCACAAACAACCCGCGAAGGTTACACCTCAAAATACCTGAGCCATCTCAAATTGCAGCGTGCCATCAACCAAGCCGCATATGGGACGCTATAGCCTCATCCAAAAAATCAAATTAGCCATCGAAACGATTCGATTGCCAAACACAGACAACGTGCACTTCCTAAACTTCTTTGACCATGTTAACCAATTATAGGTACACTGTCAATAATTAGCACCGTCCGATCGGTGACAAAATGTGTTTTTTTTTTCTTCATCAGCTTAACAATCAAACAGCAGTCAAAATTTCCATAGGCTATTTGTATTCATGCCGCGCGAGTACTCGTCACAATAGCTGCGTTGATTTCACTATTGGTATAGCAAATTAAAAACCACATCCAAATGGGCATGTGAGTCATAACAATGGGGTCCCTTGGGTTTGTCTGACAAATGGATTTTTGTCGGTTAGAAAAAAAATTCACTCGGAAAACACTTTCGATTAACATTTAATCGGATTATTCTTATGAAAATGTTTAATTTGGACTGGCAGAGGTGTCGAGAAGAATACACACACAGACAGGGAGGGCATGTCGGATGTATTATAGAAGAAGACTTTTTAATTATGGTGGCGCGGATCAGTTTGACAGTAGGAAACCCGTGTCTTTATTAAATAAAAATGAAAGTAACTTCATTATTGATGTGTGTCGATGTTGGGGTATGTCGGCGGCTAAAATAATTGGTTTAACAAATTCTAAGACACTGGGGCGGATGAATTTTCAAATCGGATTTGTGAGGTGTTCGCGCTTTCATTTTTATTTCGTCTCGGTTGGGGCTTGGGGGATCAAAATGAAGAAAATCCGCTCATCATTGAGTAAGAAAACGAGAGTGCACTGATCGCAGACAGAAAATTCAGCGAATCTAAAAATATACTCAGGAGATAGATCCTCGATTTAGAACGGAGTAAAGCAGATGGGGTCGTTTTTTTTGGTTGGCACCATTGCAATGTCAAAATGTCTTCAAAACACATTCAATCTGGGGTGCGTTCTGCGTGGCAATGGAATGTTTGCTAAAATTATCATAGGCAGCACTTGCATGTGTCTTTTTCAGGAATCTTACTCAGAGACAGGGAGTCCCACGAGGGATATTGAGTTTAGATTGGATGAGTGCACGGGGGAGTTAGCTACAGTTTTAATTAAAAAATTCTAGCCATTTTAAGTCGACGAGAGCGATCTGGAATAGATCTTCCCCGTCGGTAACGTCACTTTTCTTACGTCAACCACATAAACGTAAGGTCAAAATTAAACTTAGTTACAAAATTCCTCCCTTGATTTGTCGACTACCCTACTATCAATGTCAATTGAAAAAAAACACACACTTCAAACAGCTTACTAAACTAGATTCTTGAACATCCCCCTATTAAAAAAAGAGTGCGTTTCTCTTCATTTAAATTTTAAAATTGCTCTTTTAATGCAAGTTTTAATATGTGTATGCTATTAATAAACAAACGCCATGGCGCGCCACCTTGCTAGCGTTGCCAGATTTATGTCGAACAATTTCCTTGTTTGCATGAGACTTAAAAATTAAAAAAAAAAGTGCTTTGGAAAATAGGAAGGTAGAACATGAGTGAAGGAAACACAAAAAGCACCATTTCGTTTAAAATTGTTCGCGTTCTCTTTGCTTGTACGTCACAGGGGGCATAGTCAAAGGTGGAGGCGAATGTATGGCGTTGCCTTGTATTAAAATATTCGCCACTGGTGATTTCTATCTATCTAATGCTTAAATTTATATCAGTTGTGAGCTTTCCTTTATTTTATAAAATCTTACAGTTGTTTCCACAGTATCTTCGTTTAGTACCGTACCAGAATGAAGCCAGTCGAGCTGTCAATATTAAATACACCAAAACTAATAGCACATTTCGGTCAATTTCGCGTAGGTAAAAAGTTCGCTAATTACCAAAAATGTGACTACGATACATTTTTGGTAATAATTGGCGAATTTTTAAAGCGCCAGATGGCTCTGTGTGTATTTAATTTTGACAACGGGACAGCAGCGTAAGCGACTTCATTTTCGTTTGTCGTGTTATGATCAAAATGTGAAGAGGTTTGGGAAGTGTGAATGCAGTGCTCAAGATTCGAGTAAGAATAATTCTTTTCAATCTGTTGAGAACCGAAAACCCCGGACTCAAAGAAGTTGACAAACCTAGTCCATTTCTAAATTCAAATTGGGTTATATAATTGCAAGAGACTGGTCTTCTTCTTTTTAGTATACCTACAAAAAGAAATATGTCAAGTCATCATGGATCATGTACGTGCATACCTTCCTGTGGTTGACTTGTATTCCTCACTATAGAAACAGTGTTATCCTATCTTAACCTAATCTGTTTTTTAACAAACTTCAGGCACTATTTCGTTTTGCCAGCTTCGATCAGACGTAAATTATTTCTTCCTACCTAGAGTCGTCTTTGGTTAACTGGCGCCCTCTGGCGAAGTCCTCTTCCATTTCAGGCAAGATCTTCCTCTCCTGCGTTCTATTTACGGGCTGGAAGCGACGATCTTCGGGGCAGAGATTATTGTCTATTCGCTCTCCTTCTTTTAAGTCCGTCAACGCAAACAAGGCGAAAAATCACTCGGAGAATTTTTTGTAAAAAACGATCAAGGTTATCTATGCGCCTGCCTTCGGGTACGTCCACAACGATTCACAACAGGCTGAGCCAAACAATTGAGTACAAAATCGATCTAAATGCGACGGATAGCCCGCATGTCCCTTGCAAAGGTTCTCTCTTGTACATGGCAAAGTTAGAACTTGCAAATGTCAATGTATATAAAAGTACATAGAAGCGCTTACGAATGTTTCAGTACGGTGGTGATCAGTGATCGCAAATGATCATTCGATGCACTCTACTGGTCTTTTGAGGAATCTTATCACATAGCTCACATGAACTACTAGAATATTAACAGCTTTTGAGCTACCAAGTTCGTTTGATCCGAAGATCGCTTTAAATAATAGCTCCTTTGAGAAAGCGATTTTTTTAAATGGCGCCAAAGTGCTGCCAAACTACCAACAATAAATTCAAGACTTAGGTATAATTCAAAGACTGTTTTCCCTTACGTTCATAATTTGCAACAAGTTTGACTATACCTATTGACTCACCGATTGTACGATTCGGAAAAAATTAGCAACATATGTGCAGAGAGACAGAATCTCGAAAAGAGGACATCATTTTTTAATTACTCCTAAACTGACACGCATTATTGTGTTCACAAAAAATTTCCAATTCCGACGCTTAAATCGGAAATGACGTTCCAAAAATAGAGTAACCCATAACAGGTGGTGGCCAAAAATTAGTCCCACCGAAGTGCACAATCTGCTGGATGAGCGGATTTGCATCAAACTTAGTTTTTCACTGCTCTCTAGGTTCACACCTCAAAGTGAAATCGGAATTATTGATTTTGAACTAAAACTAACTATTCTTTTCATATAACTAGAAAGACATAGAGGCAGTTTTGTTGCAAGTTACGGGCGATTAAGTCGTGCACATTTTTTTCTATTTTTAATGGCTTCATGAACTTTGATCACAATAAATGCGCCGGTTAATTGGGAAGTTCTAAGTAGGAAGGTTAAATAATTTAACCAAATATGCATCATTGAAGGCGGAAAAGTATCTCGCAAAAATCCATCGAATCCTTTATGATACGAAAAAGAAGTGAAGGAAAAGAAATGTCATATATCACTTAAATCTCATTGCATCTATCATCGTATGCAGTTAACTGTCAAAATAATCTGCGTACATCCTCAAGTAATCCACCAGTGACATCATGTCATAAAGCCCCAAGGGTTAAGCAAGCATCCAAGCAAAACAAGTCTCAACCAATCCCCAAAAACCCATACGCGTGCTCTTAAAATTCTTTAACGTCACATCCGATGTCAACGAGAGTACAATTATCATGATCATTGCCACATCCATATGCCGAAGGTCATCACTTAAGTGGATTATTCACGTCAGCTCGCCTTAAAGAGATGATTAAGTTTGAATTTATCTGCAGTCATGCAGAAAATTCGCCGCCGGAATTCCTTTGGCGGAATTTTTTCTTCTTCTTTTTTTTTTGTTGGAAGCAATCATCTTTTCATTTAACAGTCGCGTTAGACTCACTACCGTTTCGTGTTAAAGATCACTTAAAACATTCTACAAGAGTCTCACTACCGAACTCGGATTTCTGGTACCGATACCGAGGGAAAATTAAATTCGTCGGGGCTTAAAATCGATTTAATGTGGTAAACAGCGAGGCGTGCTTCTTTTGCGAACAAAGCCAATATAAATAAAAAAAACCGTTTACTTCGGCTGCTTCGGACCATAACAACACATCGGCCGATCGTTTTGTGTCTTTCGGTTTTAGCAAATGGATATCAACATAATTATGTAGATATCTTCTGCGGTTGTATATATACGTATTGCGTTCCTCCTAACGGGGTATTTGTGGAATTTCGATCAAAATGAATCTTTTTTATTATTGTGGCGACTTTAGATACATCGCACAAGATCTATAAAACAAAAAGTGGGACAACTCCTTAGCGTTAGCATAAAGCGATAAAAGTCACCATCGCTTCTACTTTGAGACGATCACCGGATCACGCTCTGAAGATTGTTGACTTCGTAAGTGACGAATGGGATATTGACCTTATCGACGGACAGCGCTAATGGGCCGTCTGGAAGTGTTGTGAATACGTTTGCAATATTCAAATGAACTTTGCCCATTTGTTTGCCCATTAATCAATGTGTATGATCATTTCTCTTCTTGCAAATCACTTGACGCTCGGGAAACTAATGGTTAAGAGGCTCTGTGGGTACTAAAAGGCGTTGCCAAGTTTTTTTGTTTTTTAGTTGTAGGTAGTCGGCGGAACAAATATCTTAAATGCGATGACAGCGAATACAAATGGTAGCGCAAATTTTAACTCAAATCATCTGCTTTTGAACTGACTTCATTAAAAGGTTTGAGATCAATGCCAAGTCTGATGGTAATTGATCGCGATCAATTGATCAGAGCCTGATTGAAATGGAGGGCGGATCACCAATGGAAAATGATAATGACAGTGAACTTTACGGATCGTATCGATTCGTAGGTGATTTAAAATTCAATCAATTGTCGACGGGATAGCTTTTAGCAAGGAAGCTTTATTTCTTTTAAGGGATTTCATAGTTGATGAAAATTCAGTTTAGTTGAACCGTTGAAATGAGGTACTAATTCGATTGTAGGTGTCACATAAAATAGGCGCGAAATGTCGGTATGTTAAAAGTGAATAACTTTGACGTTTATCAACTGATTGACTTGGGTAGACATGCCTTTGAAATGCCAATTCAGTACAGAAACAACGCGTCGATATAGTGATGCTGTACATTGAAAATGGTCCTTCAGTTGTGTCAATTCAACTTGCAAAAATTCCGTGGCGAACAAGCAACGTGTGACAACACTATTCGTCGTTTGGTGTCGAATTTTGTTGGCCACGGGACAGTAGGAGATCATCGACATGACGTTCATCAATGCCCAAGAAATTGTAATGAACTGCATGAAGCATGACGCTGACGGAGAGCGTATTGCCAAGAACCCACTCTCACATAATTATTTCGTATCGTGAGCGCGCTCAGCATTCTGGCGTCAGTGGAACTACCTTGCGACGCATTTTGGACGATGATTATTTGCTTTTTTTCCATATTAAGTGCAATTGACAATATTTCCGACATACCGGCCACGTCGCTTAAATGGAATGGTTGACACTGACAATAGATTGAGGAAACGTTAAGATTTCCTTGTAGCCTTTGTGGAATTTAGCAAAGCTTTTGATACACTTAACCACAATAGACTTATTGACGACGGCCGTAAAGAGCGCTGATTATCAGTCTGTTCACAACATGAACGTAGTTAATCCTTAAATTACCTGATTTTTTTGAAGCGGTCAGGCCGGGTGCATTTCACAGTCTCCGGCGCTGTTAACAAGCAAAATTGCAGCATTTGGGGAACGAATAACACACGGGATCCATAAAACAACATTGGCTGGCCAACAAATTACTGTTTGGGCCGGCGTTTGCGCTATAACCATAACTGGGCCATTTTGTTCAGAGAAGTTGAAACTGTCGAAGAGAATCAATATCGGTGGATGTCGGCTCATTATGTCTGCCCAAAAATGTGTGAAATAGGTCTGAACGGTTACTCAAACAATGCAGTTTCTGCAAAGAAAATTCCATGAACGTATGCTGTTAAAAATGGCAAGATTGACCAGCCACTCAGATTTCATGATTTGACCGCTCCGGACTTCTTTTCATGGGGTCATTTGGAAAGCAAACTTTACGCCGACAAGTCTCAGACCATTGACGAGCTCAAAGCAAAAATTCGGCCCAATTAATGACTGAATGCAAAAATTGCTTGTCCGCAAAAAACTTATGTATGGACCATTGCGATTTACGAGTTTGAAATAGAGATATACAGATTATCAATATAACAAACATTTTGTTAAAGTGAAAAAAATGTTTGTAGATATGATACAAATTTGAAAAATTAAAGAATTTGCATGGTCACGTAGAAGTCACATCCTCTTTGTGGTGGGAAAAACATGAGTACCTGAATGAAAGTATCATTCGGGGAGACTTGTCTAAGGGTGATTCGTACCAGATAAGGCTCCCGCTTAAAAAGGGACTTCGGTCTTTGTTCTAAGTTTTTGACGCCTGAAACCCTTTTGGGAAATCGCCGCTAATTAATAAAATAACAAATACAGTAACTAAGTTGACAAACAACTTCTATATAATTAACAATTTTTTTGTTAATCTGACAAAGAGATAAATACAAAATTGATAAATTTCTTCGTAAAAGCAACAACTAATTGTTGATTCGACGAAACACTCATGTGGAATTGACAAAACTCTTTTGTAAAATTAACAAAGTTTTGATTATTTCAACAAATTATTTTTGTACTCACAAGAAACAATTTTTGTTAAAATAACAATATTTTCTGACATTACAACAAACGTTTTAGGTCAAGATAAAACTTACAAAAATTTTGTCAATCTGATAGAAGCATTTTGTTGGACGTATATTGACAAAAAAATTGTTGAATCATGCCTCATTTTTATCAAATATACCAAGGTTTTATTTTCAGTGTATTAATAAGTTCTCCAATGACAAGCTTTTCTAGCTAGACCAGTACTGACATCAAGGAGAATAAATGGTGTGTGTACATGCTAAGTTATTGAATTAGTGTATTATGATGTAAGGTTTCTCTGACGCTTACTTAATTTACTCTCTATTGCTCGCACAGCACGTGGTGGACTAACAAGCGTCTCCAGCCAGCTTAATCAGTAGTGAAGTTATCTAGGGCCTTGTATAATATTTTCTTACTTCTATAAGTTAGTTTAGCTTATTTTATTTATTTTCATTGCAAGAAAATATTTTTTTATTTAAATCATTTTTGTTGATTTATATTTTCAAAAACAAAATCATTTTGTAGTTAATTTATAAAAATGCTTTTATATTTGTATACTACACATTGTGCCATTGAACTCAACTTAAAAGAATCCCCACAGATCCAAACAAATAATTCCAAGCCATTCCTACATTGCTTGCAATTACACTTTAGAGTTGTTTTTCTGTTGTTAATCCAAATCACTCATCACTGTCATCAGTCAAGAAATTGTAACGAAAGAACAGTTATTGCTAACTCATCTTTCAGCTGAAATTACAATCCATTTTCTAACATCTGGATAGATAGAACGATAGATAGATAGATACATCTTCAGCAACAAAAAAGGTCTACTAAAAACCATTATGTCTGGAGCACATGCAACCCATGTCCGTTCTCCATTCAATCATTAAACTAATTACAAAGCATTTTCAATGTTGTCGAACAATAATTGCTAACCTGGTGTATATAGTTTGCTTCTTTTAAACACATCCATCTAAAGCAGATCCAGTATCTATAATAGCTCTTGGGCATGCTGTATGTACATCTTTTCGGAACAGAGAGAAAACAAATCTTCCTCTTTAGAGTGGGTTTAGTGTTTTGAGCGTGAGCCTGAGCTGTAATAGAGTTTGCATTGTGTGTACACGTGACTGCGGCGACATGAACTTATCTCTCTTTGTCTGGCAGTATCATTATTTTGGAAGATGATTTGGAGTAAGTCATTAAAGTTGAGGTGAGGTTATGGGTTTCTTTTTGAGAGGAAACATCTTGTTTTGGGGGGATACGTTTTGTTCAAACTGTTCATCAAACAGTTGTGTCAAAGTGCAAAATTATTAAAAATCATCTGGCCACTAACAGACTCCTTTGTTTCTTTAACTGATTGTCACCCATGTCGATATAGAATACTTTCCATAGGTTATGGGCTATGCCAGTGAGCTGGGTAGGGTAAATACTTAGACTTCATGATATTATTCTATCAAATGCATCAACAATCTTTGCAGATCTTTGAAAAAACCCATTAAAATCTTTAGGTATTTCTTATAAGCTGTAGAAAAGACATGCTTCTATAAGTTTAAAGGAGTGGTGGGACTACAAACGTGCATATATGATTCTAAAACCTTAAAAGCGAGTCACTGACTCTGAAAATGGCTGCAAATATCGTGACTAGTGCTAGTATGCCGTGGGAAATTTCCACGGATTAATAAAAACGTTGCGTGGAAATTATAAAAACAAAATAGTCTTTCGGAGTATTTTTGCTGCTCTTTTGATTTACTAAAAAAATTAAATATTTGCTAGAAGAAATGTTAGCATGAACTGGGAAAATTTTCCTTATCGTGGGAATTTCTGCGGTAAAAAAATCTAGTGGGAAATATGGAAAGGAAACATTTCTTTATGTGTAATTTCTTTGACCTTCTTATAAACAGAAAAAGAATAAAAATTCTTTTCTAAAAAACAGTGTTAGTATGTCGTAGGAAATTTTAAATATTTTTGGGGAATAAAATAATGTTCCACTCTAAATGCCTGGGAAATTTAAAAAAAAATATATACACAAAGAAGTTTATATATGGTTGGAACATGAATTTGTCAAAAGGTTATTATAGGCTTTATAATAAAGTTCAAAAATTGAAGAAGGAAATATTGCGTCCCTTAAAGCTTGTGCTTATCAAGCTATAGATACCTTCTGTGCAACTTATACTTAAAGCACAGTAAGAGAATTTTGTGGTATACCGACAATGATTCGTGACAATGGATAACATTTTAGTTTCAGGTTGGATGCACTGTGTACTCTACTTGTATCGTGGATAAGTTGTATGAGTATGAGATTCAAATGGATGAGCTGTCTGTATGAAGGTGCATTTTTATTTAAATTGTAAAACCAGTCGACTATAACTATTGTTAGAACCTGAGATATTTACTCAAATCAGACCGTCAATCTTTTTAACAAGAGATAACATGGTGGGCCGAAAATCGACTTCAGAATTGGTCACTTGTAAAAAAAATATCCGCACCTACACCTTTAAGAAAACGAGTCAATGCAACAGCTCAATATTGCTTATTCAGCAAAAGTGCAAATTTTGGAGACAGGCATTTACATCCACTTTTTGTTAAGCAAAGTCTCAAAGAAGTTTAACGACCCATATATCTTTAAAAACTGTTAATGGTGCACACGTCAAGGTCGATGAGTATCACCTTAGAACAATGCTTCGTAGCTTCCTCTTTTCATTATTGCAGTCGGACAACAATGTTGAGTAAATTTGGTTTCAGCAATGGGTGCACTGCCCACCCCGCTCTTGAGGCAAAGAACTACCTGCAAAACTCTTTTCTAAACTTTGCCAAAAAAGGGGGTTTGAATGTTCACCGCCACTCCAGAATTTTATGTATTGGGATTCCTTAAACAACAAACCAAAGACTTTAAAGGAACTACATAAGAGCAAAAGTTCAATCAGAAATCACGCAAATTACACCACCAAAAGGTCTCTAAAAATTTAATTTTATCAAAAGAGCCGATGCGTGCTGGTGACCGCTTAACTGACATAATTTGCCACCCCTTACGCAAAAAATGTCCACGAAAGAAACTCGGTTTTGCAATTTATTTCTGTAATATTCGGCCCTAGCGACTGCCGGAGGATCGATATTGGAACCTAGTAGCTGTCAGAAGTTTAACAAAGAATGCACCTCATCGCATTTTAACGCCATTTGCCGAAATGCGAAAAAAAAATAATAATAATAAAAGACTTTGCAAGAAAATGAAAGTAAATTGCAATTTAATTCCGCATGCGCCACAGACTTTAAATGAAAAATGAAATCTCCGCAGGCGTATAGCCAGAGCCACTGGCAAAAGTTTTAAACTGAAATTTTGATTAATTATCCACCGAGTTGTATGCTGATTTTAAGCACCATGCCGTGTGGTTACATCTTAATGCTGCGTCGTCGTTGCTGTAAATTGTACTCGCATCTACCCATATTTTCAAGTACTCGGGCGATTTTATGTTTGGCAATTAAGATATTGCGATATTGGTACTGAATATACACAACATGACATTCAATTGCAGCAATTAGGCGAGCGAAATTGTTTAGCAAATTGAGATGGAGATGTATGTAGTTGTCCAAGACTATCATTTTGTATTATATTTTTGTTGTCACTGCGTTTGTTTGTTTGTAGCTGCTGGGCAAATGGATGCATTTCGGTTTGTAATGGATTTAAGAGCAACTTGGCACATTAAAAGTGTTTTACACAGATTTATAAGCTTTAGGTGGCAGATTTGTAGTTTGTCAGATTTTTGACTTGACAGAGTTTGAAGCAGGCAGGTGACAGTACATTTTTAATGATCAAACAGGTGAGGCAAAGAGTCTGCATTGCGAGGCTTTAGTATAAACGTTTATGTCAGAAAATATTGCTACATGTCGGTTTACATTGCTTTCTTTAGGTTCCTTGTTCCATTGTTACAAGCTAAACTCAAAAACTTCAGAAATACACATAAATTTTTAAAGTATGGACGACTTGTCTTCTGTTCAATTTGTAGAAGGTTGAAGGCACTAAAGAACAAGCCACATTTCAAGGGGTTTCCCAGGTGCTCTAAAGTAGTTCTTGTCATATAGCAAGGTCTTATACGAAATCTGACATCTAACATATTCAAAAATTTACTACCACATTCGCTACAATTACTTTTTATCGACCTATAGGTAAAAACCTCTAAATTCTAAGTCTAGAGCTTAAGCGCGCAGTTGAGCGATAAGCTAGAGACCGATAGAGTGACAGAGCCACAGAGCAACAAAAGCGAATGAGCGACAAGGCAACAGAACGACAGAAGAATTGAGCGACAATAGCGATAAGGCAACAGAACGACAGAAGAATTGAGGGACAGAAATGTCAAGCGACAGAAAGACAGAGCGACAGATCGTCTAGATGATAGAGCAACAGAACGAAAGCGAAAGATGGAGAAAACTGCAGAGCAACAGAGTGATAGAGCGACAGAGTGTCAGATTGCTATAACTACAGAGCGACACAGCGGCAAAGCGTTGAATCGACAAACCGCAGAGTGACAAGTTCAAGCAGCAACTAGCCATTAATTGAAAGCCGAACGGTGTCGCTTTGTCGCTCAGAAATGTCGCTTTTCGATTAACGAGTGAAGTGCCGCAACCATACAATCTTGGCTTTAAGCCATGCCTGCAGTGAGTGACGCACGACTGAGCAGATGAGCGACGACGAAGCCGCTGAGCTATTAGCGGTTTGAGTAGGTCAATTGCTGTTTTGCTTAATCGCATCGTCAGTCGTCACTCACTTTGCGTTTTTAGCGGTAGATGTTTAATTTCGATTGTCGCTCTGTTGCGCGCTGTGTGGTTAAGCCCTAGCGTCCGCCAGATTTTTTTTACATGCCATAAAATACATTTTTGTCAGTAAATATAGCAATTGAATGCTAGCACGAACGGCTGCTCAAGTAAAACATTCTGATTTCAGTGGCCATATTTGTGAATTTATAATTTTTAGGCCTGACATATTTATTTTTAATTTGTGTATTAACGTGTTGACGTAGATTCTACGTGGTTATTTTTATAATAGTTATGACTTATGACTGTCATATGGCATTAATTTGGCCCAGGAAGTACCTGCGCAAATGGGGCTACAACTGTGTCATATAAAGCAGTGAAGTGTCTATTTGATAAGTGAGCTGTCAAAAGAGTTTCAGCAATTTATAGAAACAATTTAAAATCCGACCAAACGTAGGTAAATTAATCTGTCTTTCTGTACTTTGTGGATATTAAAAAAATGTAAACACCACCTAAACAATAACAGTAACTATTTTCACTTGACATTAGCTTTGACAGCAACTGCGCATCTACTATTTCAAAATAATAAACCTTTCCCATTTTCGTAAACGCGTCTAACGCCATTGTATACTCCGCTCCCTTATTACATCATTTGACCATTTCAAATTGGTTCAATAAACTGTCTTATGTCCAGTAGTAATCCTAGAAGTCGCTCCCTGAATACCCAAGAAGAACCCACCCACTGAACTGATCTGCAATTCTAATCTCGTTTCCCCCTGAGAATATCTACTGTTCGCTGTTCATGTTCGAGTTCAGTCATCCTCGCTACCATTATGTCATTTTATGTGACGTCTGTCAATTGAATTTGTAATGTCGCCCGCTCCACTATACGACGGCAAAAGGTGTGGTCAGCATGTAATTGTTTGTTTGTTATACTTTTGTCTTCCTTCTTTCTACTTCTGGTTATCTCTACTGAATCTATATTCTCTTTTATTTTATTTACAAACAATGAGGCCTTTCCTTTAATCACGTCAGCGCAACCATGAGATAATTGATGATACCATAGGAATGCACAACATTTTAAATTTTACTTAACAAAGGCACAAGCCGTTGGGTGTAGATTTCATTCTTGATCTATTTCGATATAGACGTTTGATTGAGGTACTCGATAAATTGTTTTTTTTTTTCGTAAAAGAAGTAAAAACATTTTCAACCCTCGGTTGTGTCACGTGTAACATACCTGTAAAGTGTCAAAGGAAATGAATTCGGTTGTGGGGACTGGGGAGTTGTGTGGTGAATTTCTGTATGTAGTTCGTAGTATTTTATAGTTTACGCGTGGATGCGGTTTAGAAGAGTGGGGTAAACTTATTTTAAGTAGTATTATTAACAGAAATAGTGCCGGTTGGATTTTATTGCGACGAGTTCGAAATTGTGATGAATGTGATAGTACGTTAAGTTTTTGAACACATTTTTGACAGTGGCCGTGATATTTTTCTCTAATAAATGTTGCAAGTGCTTTGGAAAGTCAAACGGTGTCAACAGCCTACAAAATGTGATATACCTATCTTGCATTTAAAGTATAAATTTAAAATATTTGCGAGGAATAATTATGCGGGTAATTTGGCGTAGGTGAGATCCAAAAACCGTGTTGTTTGACTAAAGCTTAAAAGAGTTATTTTGGCCTTAATTTTATGCGATATTCACTCGTGCCGCTCAATGCTTAGAACTCTGTTCTTCCTTGCAAGTTTGACGTTTCAGTTAATCTGTTGCGAAAGCCGCACATGTTATAAACTATATGATAACAAAAAAATTGATGAATGAGTGTGATGTCTGCAGATTTTTATCGCACAACAGAAGTAGCCAGAATTAGACAAGAAGCTGCATGTGACGGGCTTAGTTATGTATTGAATAAGGGATTTCTAGAGTTATGAGGGAATTCACCTTGCATTTGGTCTGTAGGTATTTAATACGAATCGAACGTAACTTTTCCTACGTCAGCCATATGCGAACTGTCAACTTAGTACTCAGTCAACAATTTCTTGGCTAGATTTGGTAACTACCCCCTCATAAACGTCAACTGAAGCAGCTGCCCATGTGACCGATCTAGACTAATCAAAACTGTCAGACTTACTTAACTGGATACTTCAACGTCCCCAATGTCTGAATCAGGATCGAAGCACGATGTTACCAATTATCGTCCAATTTGCAAAATTTCGCCTATACCTAAGTTAATTGAAAAAATTATTTACGAGAAACTTACACCTCTCGTAAAGGGAGTAATCTCTCATTCGCAACATGGATTTGTGGCTGCAATCTTTTGTAACTCGGTGCTGAATGACCTTGAGAAAGGCTTACAATGTGATGTAGTGTTAATCACCATGCTTTATTTTCCAAACTTAAAAGATTTGGATTTCTCTCCAACTTTTCAGAGTGGATTCGATCCTATCTCACGGATCGTATTCAGTATGTGCGCATCAAGGATGTAATTTCATCTGTAGTCATCTGGGCACTTTGCTCTTCCTTTTATTTATTAATGACATTCCTGACTTGTTTTTGAATTCCCAATGCCTTGTGTTTGCATGAGCATGACTGCATTCTTTTACAAGAGGATCTTGAGAGACTCTCTATGTGGTGTCATAATAATGACCTCCGCCTCAATGTCTCTAAATGTCAAAGCTTTTTCTTCTGTCGTAATCTTTCCCAAGTTCCATTTACGTACGTTATTAATAGTATTCCTAAC